>CM028368.1:31031511-32506204 GCA_016624345.1 Platycodon grandiflorus
TTAAAGTGTGGAAAAAGAAAGTATAGTGAGCTTAATGAATTTTGGGTGAAAGTAGAGTAACCAAATTGATATTTAAGCCTTAAAAATAATATAAAATTTGAGCACCTTTTTCTTAAGGAAAAATTCTTATTTTGCCCAATGTGTGTGTGAGAGAGAGAGAGAAAGAGAGAGTATTAACTATAGTTTTGCTAATGTAGAATGTGTGATTTAGATATATAAAAATTTAAATTTTGAAGGAGGTTGGTGCTACACAGAATTGTCGTGGGTTGCTCCGGGAGTAAAATATGGATATCTGGGCTATTGATAACCTGCCAAAAGAAGAAAGAGCAAACACTTGGGTGTATACATGGGTCTGCCCTGCAAAGTCACTCCGGTGTGAGAGTAAGTATACAGCTCAAAAGTCAATCTGGAATAATGTACTTGCTATGAAATTGTGCGTACCTTGGGTTGAGATTGCCCCAAGGCTTTTATAGGGGTTGCGTTAACTGCCGGCCATAATGGGAGTAATGGCGGGCATAACTACCGTGGAGTGGGCATAACCCCCAGTGTAATGGGCGTAACCGCCGGGCATGTTTGACCAATGGTGCCTTGCCACGTGTCCACGTTTCCTAGATGTGCGTGAAGTGGACAGTAAAGGCGAGGTCTACTCGCTATGTCCTGCCCCCGCGGGCGAGTCGTGCTCGTTGCTCTTTTGACCAGTTTGTCCAATCTTCTCGCCTATGCTGCTCAGTTGCTCATGACTTGGTGAGCTCTTACCCACTATGTGGACAGGGCCTGGGCCCATGGCCGTGTCTTTGGGCCTGGATCTTCAGTGGCCCCATGCTTTCTGCATGCAAAGCATTTATGCTCGCAGCAAGAAGCATTGCTCGTGTTCCTCATCATGGTCGCAATTGGTCTTGTCGATCATGGTGCCCGTTAGTACTTCCTTATACATATTTTTCTTGGATGTGGTAGAGGAGGAGAGGGTAAAAGAGGTCAGGTGTCCACGTCGCTTGGGTACTGTCGCTTTGTTGTCATGCCTGTTGGGGCGGCCGCGCCTTTTCGAGGCGTAAGGATGGCTAGCAGAGTAGGTGTGTGGGCTAAGGGGTAGGCCCAGTGCCCACGTGCGCGATGGTTGAACTGACGTACAGGCTGTTTGGGTGCGCCACCAACTCTATAAATACATCCCTTTTCCCCCCTTCTCCTTCTTTACAAACTCCCAAATTTTAAAACCTTCTGAAGCGAAAAACCTTTAGTAAAATCCCAGAGCTGCCATTGCTGACTGTGCTTCCACACCTCCGGCATTTCACCGTTGCTGCTAACGTGTATCCTTAAGCCTACTCAATCTGTTCCATCCTCGCTCAACAACCAACCAATCATGTCTTGCAGTAAATCTTCTAATTTTGCCTTTTGTTTTCTATTCCTCATTTTTGCTTTTCATCTGTGCCTTTAGTATAGTGAAACCTTCAATCTTAGTCTGGGTCGAGGAATTCGTGGCCTATCTTTGACTGGATAAACCTTCCCTTCTGATGACCTTAGACTTAGGCTTTTTTTACCCCTTTTTGCCTTAGCCCAAAATGTGCCCTAGGTAATAATCCTGTGCATCCTCGATCCTTGTAGGTACATCTTCCCCGCTAAGGTTTCCTGATGAAGCCACTGATTCTGAGGCGACAAACTCTGTTGAGGCCTACGGTTATGACTGTGGCCTGAAAGTTCTTTCTTCCTCTTCCGATGAGGCCTCGTCGGATGAGCTCCTCGCCACCAAGGTGATACCCAACGTCCGAACCTCTCACCAAGCTGAAGAAGTTGGTATCAGCTCGCCCAGGCCTGATTGTAGTAGGCCTCCTGCTCGTGCCTCTCGCCAAGCCCCTCTTCGTAAGGCCTCCCCCAACTACTGGAAGACTTTTGATTCAGCCAAGAAGGCCCAAAAGTGGTTCAACACTTTGGAGATTGACTCACCCAATTATCGCGTGACCGTGATGGACCCCGAGGTAGACTTCACGAAATATCGCAATCTGGGGGAGAGGATGGTATTCTTCTACAATATTTTCAAAGGCTGCGCCTCCCCTTGGAACCTTTCGTCATCGAGTTCCTGACTCTGGCCCAAGATATCCCCTGCAACCTCATGCTTAAAACGATGAAGATCCTGGTAGTCTTTGCCGTTGCTTGCCGGCTGTACGGTCATGAGCCTTGCCTCCTACTGTTGAGGAAGTTGTTCTAATTTTCTACCGACAGGAACTCGAGTAGGATTAATGGCCACAGCAAACCGTACGCATTGAAGCTGTTCAACCCATTCCCCAACAAGACCGATAAGTGGGATTGCAAGCCACTGCTCGTTGAATCTCAGTTGGGTTGGTCGTTTCCCCCCTTCCCCAACAAAAACTTTAAGGTCTCCTCCAACAAAGGATGGCTTCACCTCCGGCGAGGGCCGCCTAATAGTCACTTTGATAGAAAACCTTGCACTCAGGACCGCGGCTAAGAGTGGTTGATTGACTGGGAACCCTTGGTCAGCAATGATGAGTACCTGAGGCTAGTCAGGGTCCTGCGGTCAGATATTGTGGGCGTTGTTCCTCGTGTGGTCATGGTCGATGAGCGGGCTCACCCTGCTTGGGGTCTTCATCTGGATGCGAGCTTTCCCAACAACTGCGAAGCATGCAAGGACCGGTTCGAGCTATATTGAACCTTATGATTCCGACGGTTGATCCTCTCGCTTATCCCCCTATGTTATTTCATGTGTTGCCTTTATTCCAAACTATTTTTCTTCTCCACCTCTGCAGGATTGATGAACATCGATGTTATGGAGAACATTCGCTCGTCGACCAAAACAGGGGCCTATGCTCACCAACGTGAACTTAGCAAGCTTGCCTTAACAGCCTTTCCGAAGGTTGCCGCCGCCGAGCATGGCGAAAGGAACCCATTCCTGCAAAGGATAAGGGTAAGATGACTTCCCAGCTG
This sequence comes from Platycodon grandiflorus, assembly GCA_016624345.1. Classification (NCBI taxonomy): domain Eukaryota; kingdom Viridiplantae; phylum Streptophyta; class Magnoliopsida; order Asterales; family Campanulaceae; genus Platycodon; species Platycodon grandiflorus. The sequence continues at coordinate 31,034,446 of CM028368.1, forward strand.
AAGGTGGGGTCTGCTGCGCGGTCGGAGTGAGACTCCCGACCTGAGAAAATGGCCTGATTTGACCAGGCCCCTTCTCCCACCGACACAACTATGCTCTCCAATCCGAGAGGAATGCTAGCGATCCCCCTCCATCAGATGCTCGGTGGGCCCTTGATGTCACGACCCGACCCGACCTGAGTTCCTACGTGGAACCTCGTCCGGATCGCAATGGAATGATAACACAAAACATGCATCTCAAAAATTCATGTTGATGCAAGTATAAAGCGAATGCATAAAACCCTGTAATGCACATGCAACCCTTTTTTTAAACCAAAGCAATACTTCATCGGCATAATAACAAGCCGAAAACTAAACTTGTTTAAAAAATAGTTTGAATATAAAACTAAACATGTAACTTAAACCTCCACGAGCAACAAGCTCGGAGAACAATAACAATATCCAAATCAGAGTATGCAGAAGTAACAAGTAATAATGATTACATCAAGCTCGACAACCATGCCGGCATAACCAAAAGAATGATACAATCATAAAAACCAACACACACTACCCAACATTACAAAGTTTAGGGAACAATGTATTCCCTCGGCCTCACCAAAGAAATACCAAGGCCCGAAAGCACGACCAAAAGAACAACCTGCAGAAACGCCGTGACGAAGCAAACTCCTACTATGGGTTCCTAGCCGAACCGTGATCTAAGGAAAATAAATAAACATTGGACGGGATGAGTTTAAAACTCAATAAGCTACTAATGCAACGATATGTCATACGAGATGCAAGACAGTAATATTAACAAGTATAACAAGTATGACAAGCTATAGTAAGATATACCAATCCCAAGGCATAGCATAATAAGCATCTCATAATAACACGTTACCCTATACCACACGAGAGGCTCAACAATCGCCAACCGACCCATATTAGTTGGAAATCATGACCAACATTCGCATATATTTAGAAACCACATAAGTGCAATATGTAAACACTTTTTAAAAGGATACTGTATTGAGGTACACCTCCAATATGCCCAATACTTTCAACCAACCAACATATAATATACCAATGTAGGAGCCATTGTTGACGTGCTCGATCGACGAATCAAAACTATAACAAATAACCAATTCTTTGTGAACCATTTTCTGTATTCACGTCGACGGGTGATCTTGGTCCCTACGACCCAAGAATCAACCACGGAATAGCTTACCAAGGTTGCGTTTATTCCATACAACAAATGGCGCTATGCCCCTACCGTGGCCAACGATAAGGCGAGGCCCGATGTATTGACCTTCAACTATTACGTAGCCCCGGCTCCCACAATAATCGAGCGTTAATACACCGCCAACAAATAATACATGGACATAACAAATGCACAAGTAGATGTGTACTTGACATTCTCAACAACAAATTAAACTCCAAGATAGGAAGCACAACATCATTTAACATGAATGTCTCAAGTAGGTCATAATAATCCTACTCACATAATCAACCATCTCATAATATTTACGAGAAGTAAACAACAACATCAAACACAATTTCGGGTAACTAATTTTTCCCAACAAAATCTCGTATCACAACGAAATTCCCAAGTCACACACGTGGTCTCATCCATTATGAAAACCTATTCGACTCCGTTAGAGTCATCAATTGTTTCTAATAAGTTCAAATCGAAGAAGAACCATTTTTACTTCAAGCTTAACAAGTAACACCATTTCTATGTGTATCAACCAAGACAAAACAAGTCTCTTAACATAGAAAACAAGTCATCCACGAAAATTACATGGCTCAACATCAAAACATACTCAAACATGTTGATTTCAACATATAAATGCCATTTTACAAGGCTAAGATGTCATACAAGACATAAATAGAGAATGAGAGGGGTAGTAGCTTACTTTTAGCAGAAATTAACCCAAGAAAAATCTTATGAAACCCACATGCAATCCAAGGGAAGTGATCTCCTAGTCAGTAGCTCCACAATGGCGAAGTCGGATCGTGATTTAGACTTCAAATGAGATATCTGTGCAACTTTCTTACTCTAGGATTCTCTCTTTTCTCTCTCTAAGTCTCAAGGTTGAAGATGGTGAAATGAAGAGAGTTTCAGCTCTCTAATGAGTTTAAGGTGTCTCATCAAGTCTGATTTAAGTGCTCCAAGTCGTGGTTCAATCATAGCCTTTAGATGTAAGTCAATTGGTAAAGTTACTTAAAAGTTTGTCAAATAAACAAAGCAGATCACGATGTTAAGCGGCTGCGCTATGCGGACGCATAGCTCCTATGCGAGCTCCTTATGCGGCCGCATACAATCCAGAATTATTGGACTTTATGCGAGCTGGCTCAATGCGGGCGCATAGCCACTATGCGGATGCCCTAGGCGGCCGCATAGATTCCAGAAACTTTAGGACTCTATGCTAGGTCGTACTATGCGGGCATAGCGACTGGTTTAGGTCAAAAACTCTCCAAACAATTTCAAAGTTATTCCAAAACACTCCTAAGTCATCCTAAGTTGATACCAACCTCAAACTAAGTCCAAAATACAATTGAAACTCTTCCGAAACAGCCTCTAACAAGGTTAAGAATGCAATCCAAAACAAGTACCAAAGATTGCAAGTATTAAACACTAAACAAGACATATGAGAAGTATGAAATCAACTCGTTTTCTCTTACTTCCTTTCCACCACTCTCTTTGTTTTTCCTCTCAACCTCACTATCCTCACGCTTCTTGGCTTGTTTTATCTTAAACTCATATACTTGTTGAGGAGTCAACGAAACAAGTATAGTCATTTTGCCATTGTGCTTCACAGTGTATTGGTTGAGGAAACCATCATGCATCACATGCCTATCAAACTGCCACGGCCTTCCCAAAAGGACATGTCCCACTTGCATAGGGACTACATCACACATCACTTCATCCTTATATCTCCCAATAGAGAAAGTGATCAAGGCTTGTTTTGTTACTTTGAGTTCCCCACAGTCATTAAGCCATTGTTGTTTATACGGTTGAGGATGTCTTATAACAGGAATTTTTAATTTTTCAATTACCTCAGTGCTAACAACATTGGTGCAACTACCACTGTCAATAATAAGATCACATACCTTCCCTTGGATGAAACAACGAGAATGAAAGATATGCTCTCTCTATTGGTCACACTCTTCCTTCACTTGCATGTTAAGCACCTTTTTAATCACAAGGGCCTCTCCCCATGCAGCTTCGGCCACTTCATCATCCTCACCATCTTCTTTCTCTTCTTCTTCTTCTTTATCTTCCTCTGAATAATATTCCCCATTATGAATGTAGACCACTCGTTTGTTGGGACATTGAGATGCTATGTGACCCCTCCCATTGCATCTAAAACAGACAATCTCCCTTGATTTGGGGGTATTAGTGTCTACTCCCTTTCCCTTGTCGACCTCCTTACCCCTTAAAGTCTCCCCATAAGCTTTGACCGGTGTAACACTTGGGTTCTTGTTGCCTTCAACTTTGGGTTTGTTAAGGACTTGAAACGTTGAAGAAGAATTATAACCTCGAGTAAAGGTACCCCTCCTCTTAAGTTGTCGTTCTACCTTGACGGGGCATGGACGACTTCTTCCATCTCCTCATACTCCCTCAACTCAACTATATTCGCAATTTCTCTATTTAGGCCATTGATGAACCTAGAGATCATTGCTTCATCATCCTCAACAATGTTGGCTTGAGTAAGAGCCATCTCCATCTCCCTATGATATTCTTCCACCGATTTGCTCCCTTGGGTTAAGTTTTGAACCTTCCTCAACAAATCTCGGTGGTGGTAGCTTGGGACAAACCTCTTATGCATAACACGTTTCATTTCTTTCCACGTGTTAATGCGACCCTCACCAATCCTGTTACGGTTGAGTACTAGCTGTTCCCACCACACACTAGCATATTCGGTAAACTCTAAAGAGGCAAGTTTGACTTTTTGAGCCTCTGTATAATTATTACAACCGAATAACACCTCAACTTTCCTAACCCACTCCAAATACTCTTCTGGATTAGCTTTTCCCTTGAAAGGAGGAACTTTGATTTTTATGTTTGAAATCCCTCTTTCTTGTCTTGGATTATTCATCCTTTCTCCTCCCATCCGGTCTCGTCTCCTATCATCCTCATACTCTCTCTCCACCCACTCATCCTCTTCCTCTACATACCGCCCCCGCCTCGGTTGAAATCGAGGTGGATTCCCTTGAGGTTGTGCTTCTCCTCTTTCTTCCAATCTAGCCAACCGCTGAGTAATATCCTCCATCAATTGACGAGATTCCAATTGTTGAGTTTCCATTAACCGGACAATCCGATCAATTGGGTTTTCTTGTCCTTCCTTAGCTGCTTCACTACCTTCTTGAGACATGTTTAAGATAACACTCGACTCACAATTCCCTCGTGTATCACTCTTGACTCACTCACACACTCTAATTTCTTGGATAAATTCTTTTACCCACGAAGATATCAATATGGAGTGCAAGTTTTGAAAACGTTACGAGTTGGAACGAAAACAATGCAATCTAGGGTTTTGATTTTTTTTTTTGGCAAAAATTTCAAAGTGAGATGCGATTTCACAATGAAAGCAGGAAAAAAATGAAATTTAATGGATATTGGAAAGATTTGATGGACAAGATGGATGTATGAAAGTATTTTCTGACAATATCACTTGAATGAAATTGACAACTTGGAAGCAATTTTCCAAAACCCTAATTTTTGTCCACAATTTCGGCTCCTACAATATATATATATATATATATTTTTGTAACTTCTTGATCAAGTTTTAATTTTTCTTGATTCAAGGAATTTTCTTTGGAGCAATAATAATTTTTTTTTTGTAACTAGGGTTTGGAAAGAAATTAAAAGAAACAAGATTGCCGAAAATTTTTGAAGGAAAGAAGAAAACTATGAATCCAACGAAAATTAGGAAAGATGAAAACAAAGTTTATGAAGAACGCTAGAACGAAAACGTTGGTTACCTCTTTGTTGCTCTGATACCAATTGATGTGATTCCAAGATCGTGACAAAGCGGAACCAACCAAAAACGCGGATTAAAAAAATAGAAAACAACGAATTGAAACGAAGATAGGGAGCTTCCCTCAACCCTAGGGCAGATTTAATCCCTAGAACCTTAGGGTGCAACCTTAACCCACTAATCGCAATTGATTAGGAACCAAGATCACGGAACGCCACAAGCTTGCAGCTCAACAAACTTGATAAGTTCAAGGGTTGAGAATTTTAATCCAAGAAATCTCTCAAAAAGCTCACAATATTGTGAAAACTCAATTCAATTTTATAATATCGAAGTTAATGTTTTACAATGAAAGAGAAGCCTTTATATAGGCCTAAGAATCCAACTAAACCTTGGGAACGTTTATTAGGAAATAAAAATACCTAAAATATCCTAAAGTTACCAAAACTGATGAAAATTCGTCAAACAGTCGCCACACTGACAAACTGTTCACAAGGCGATCGCCTTGCTGCGATTCAGGGCGATCGCTCTCTAGGCAGAAACTAGGGCGATCACTTTGGAGGAAAACAGGGCGATTGCTCTTCAGGCAGAAAGTAGGGCGATCGCTTTGACGAAGACAGGGCGATCGCTCTTCAGGCAGAAACTCTACTCTTCATGCGAACGTCCCTCCAACACACATACGATCCGTCCGTCACTATTTTGAGTCGTGTTGGCTTTGATTGAGTGCACAACCTCCATGAGAGCTTCCCGAACTTTCTTGATTCGCGCTCTTGTCATTGGCCCTCCGGTTATCACCATCGGATCTCTTTGAATAATGGGTCTTGGTCCTTGATCTCTATCAATCTTCCTTTTGGAGTTGTCACCAAAAATCACCGAGAGACCCTTTGTTTCATTAATGTTGGAGAGAAGATCCTGGTCTCCAGTCATGTGCTTAGAGCAGCCGCTATCAAGATACCATAAGTCTTTCTCCTCCTCATTGACAGCCATGAAGCATTCCTGAAATTTAAACATTTAAGTATATGGTCCCCTTTTATTTTTGGGTCCTGAGGGTTAGCAGCCTTTTAGAACCTATACCTATTTAACCTTTGGAGGTGTGAACCCTTTAGGTTTAGGTATGAATCTCATAAGGCATTCATGAATCTCGTGGCCATGACCTTTACACAAAGAGCAGTAATGAAAACCTTGAACATGTCTGATGGTTTCCTTAGGAATTTTCTTATAATCAGCAGTCTTGGGAATGACTGGTCTGCTGATGACAGGCTTATTGGATTTAGGATGATAATACAACTTTCTAGTGTTGTTAGGCTTAGCTACAGCAGGCCTTTTAACAAAATATTTTTCATTTTTAGACATAATTCCCTTGGAGCTTTATATCAGTAGAGTTGTGGTTAGAAATCTTACCTTTGACAAATTTAATAGGCTTGAGTTGAGACTTTTTTGACTTGTTATCAGTCATCACTATTTTCACAGGATGTCTAACAGCAGGTCTTTGTTGCTCAGCCTCCCTATTAGCAATGTCATTGGCATTGACAGTTTGCTTCCCCATGGACTTGTTTGGTTTATTTTAGCGCAAACAAATGGTACTTTGTTAAAACCAAGTCCTTGCTTTCCCTTTTGAGAAGGTTGCTGAACATATACTACTTCCTCAGCAATCACTTCGGCTGTCTCATTTTCTTAAGAACTAGATGAACTTCCTACATTGAACTCACTTTGAAAATCGATACCAGTTTTGTCATCAAGAGGTTTTTGTTTTGCAAGAATGGTATCAAAATTTTCTTTGGAATTATTCCAAGCATCAACAACCTTTTGGAGGTCATCTTTTTTTGAATTAATTTTCTTTATGTGTTCAAGTAGGAACTCTACTTTTTCATTTAAGGCTTTGTTCTCCTTTTGAGTCTTGATATTCTCTGTTTGTTGTCTATTGAGTTCTTTGATCTCAGAAACCAATGTAGATTTCTCAGAGACATCCAATTCAAGCTTTTTGGCTAATTTTACATAGGTAGTTTTAAATTTGGCAAACTCTTCTAGCATGTCCTTGTTAGCCTTGATGAGTTCTCCTTTTAAAGGTTCATTGAGCTCGTCATCATCATCACTATCATCCTGTTGAAATGGAAGTGATCTTACTGAGTCATGGGGTGATTCCCTTACCATAAGGCAGATATTTGCTTCCTCAGTAAAGTCACAAGAATCATCCTCATCAGAATCTGTATAACACCATGTGGGCATGTTGCTTTCATCAATGTCCTCAGCCATCATCCCTTTTTGTTTTTTAAATTTAGATTCGGGACATTTTTTGTAAAATTCATATTTTGGTTTTGGACATTTTGAGGCAAAATGACCTGGCTTCCTACAGTTAAAACAGACAAGCTCATCATTCTTTTGAGGAACAATAGCTTTATAAGGAGCAACTGTTCTCACATGAGCAGCTATTCTTTGAGAAGCACCAGTCTTGTAAGGAGACTGCTGATAGGAAGACTTGTTAAACTTTTTGAAATGTTGATACTTCTTAACAAACATAGCAAAAGCTTCGTCAAAAAGAATATCATCACCATCACTAGATGCGGATAGGGTTTCATCAGGTTTAGAACAGGAAGGTTCAACAGACATGACTGGTAGAGATAAATTTTTGAAACTCTTTTCCATTTCTTGAGCTTGCTGAATTTCGAGCTCATAAACCGAAAGATTTGCATAAAGATTCCTAAGAGTCAATTTATTCAAGTCTTTTGATTCTTTCATGACAGTAATCTTTACATGCCATAGACTGCCTGGTGCATTAAGAAATCTCATGTTTATCTCTTTTTCTTCATATTTCTTTCCCAAAGACTAGCAAGAGTTCACTACCTCATAGAATCTGTCATAGGCACTTCTGAGGATTTCTTTGGGATCCTTTTTGAACGAGTCAGACTTCTGGATACAAGTATACAGCTTGTTGTTCTTGGTTTCTCCATCACCTTCTAGATATTCTAATATAGCTTCCCACATTTCTTTAGTTGTATCCAGATTGATGATCTACTGGTAGGTGCTTATATCTACACAGCTGGTAATGATGTTGATGGCTTTCCCATCCAGAGCATCATTCTTTATATCTTATTCATCTCATTCTTCTTCTGGTTTAATAACTTCAGGATCTGCAGTTGGATCAACAGCAGCTAGTGTGTTTGGTTTCATTGGGAATTCTTGGACCATCTGTAACACATTTCCATAAACGTTTATCAATAGAGTTCATGTGTTTTTTAACTTTGTCCTTCCAAATATCAAAGTGAGCTTCATCCAAGACAGGACAGTGGTTCACGTTTGAAGTTTCCAACATTTGATGAGCAGCATTGGATCTTTAATCTCTAAAGAGTTTAATCTTGGAAAAACTTATTTTTAAAGAGTTAAGCTCTGATACCAATTGTTAGGTCTCAAGGTGCTCAAATAGGCTAGAAGGGGGGGTTAAATAGCCTATTTCCAATTTTTAAAAATAATTATTTTATAAAATAACTTCAGAAGAGAGTTAGGAAATATTTTGCAGCAAAAGTCTAGTGAAGTATAGGACAAGTTGAGGACAGCTAATCTTGATGAGCCAAGATCAGCAGTTCTTAAGTTAGTTGGAATTTCTGGAAAACTTTAAATAAAAAATTAAAGAAATAAAGCAGGAAGTAAATGGACAATGATTTGAAGTGGTTCACGCTGTAAATAAGTGCTACATCCACTACCAAAGTAGTTAGCTTTGGATTTGAAAATGTGCACTATTTTTTCCACTAAAATAATCACAAGGATCACTAATGGATCGTGTACAAAAATATTTTAACCAAGTGTTTATGGTGAAAGTTGATATCTAGAAAGATACAACTTTCGTGTGCTATGAATGCAAAGGATTGCAATCAATGAAGAGCAATAAAGACTAGGAGTCTAAGATCGATGCTCTTCAAAGAATGATTGACAAATTTTTGCTTTGAAGCATTGTGAATGCACTTGCTGTAATGAAGATGAAGATTTCAGAGTTATAGTTGTTGAGCTATATTCAATGCTTCAATGGAGTCTTCAATTTAAACTCAGGGGAGTTCTTGGAGCTGTTGGAGATCTTCAGACTTAAGAGGAGTTTGAATTAGGTGCATTTAATGCTGGAGATACTTCTATTAAATGTTCCAATCTTGTTGTCCAAATCTGAGAGGGAGTTCTGCAAAGTCCAGGCTGTGACTGAGTATATTCTGTCAATTTGCCAAAAATAGGTAGACAATAGATACAGGCAGAATGTCCTTTTTTCTGAGATGTATGCCCAAAATGGAATGAACCATTAAATGTTACTTGCAGGTTATCATTATATCAAAGTCAATGAGGGACTTTGCTGATAACCAAGGCACATCTTCAGACAAGTCTTGATCAGACGATCTGCAGGTTTTCAACATTGCTGATGAAGCTTGGCTGGAACTAACTTGGCTGATGACTTGATGAATATGGTTGATATACAAAAGGCCATCTATTAAAGACTAAGCTGTGTACAAAAAGCAATCCTAAACTATTACAAGCAGTTGTCTAAGTACAAGTTGCCACTCTAATAGACACGCAGGCCCATTAGTCACTTGGCTTAGACTTAGGTTATAGATACAAGCAAATCTATACAAAATACAACAGTAGCCACATTTAAAACCACAGTCATAAAATGCACAAGCCAAGAGATCTCCATAGGGTGAAAAATCTCTCAGAATCTAAAGACTTGGTAAATATATTGCTAACTGATTTTCAGTTCTTATAATTCTATTCGAATAATATTTTTCTCTAATAGATCTCGAATGAAATGATGTCGAACGTCAATGTGCTTAATTCGAGAATGTTGCACAGGATTTTTTGATTTATCAATCGCACTAGTATTATCACAATATATTTGCAATGTTTCACTATGCAAACCATAGTCTTCTATCATTTGATTCATCCAAAGTAATTGAGTACAACAGCTCCCAACTGCCACATATTCTGACTCAGCATTAGAAAGAGACACAGTTTTGTTTCTTGCTATACCAAGACACAAGATTATTTTCAAGGTAAAAATATCGACCAAAAGTGCTTTTTATATCATAGGTATCACCTACCCAATCTGAGTCACTAAATCCTACCAAATTTGTATTAGTTTCTTTGGTGTACCGAAATCCTAACTCAGAAGTCCCTTTGATATATCTAAGTATACGTTTCAAACCTTTAAGATGTGATTCTTTAGGATTAGCTTGATATCTAGCTATACATAAGGTAAGGACGACTGGGAGTTAAGTAAAGCAAACTCCCTATCATGCTTCTATAAAGAGTGTTGTCAACACTTTTTTTCATTATCATCTCTATTTAATTTATCCTTCGTGCCCATAGGAGTCTTTTTTTAAGTGACATTCTCCAAGTTAAACCTTTTAACAAGGTTTTTAGCATACTTGACTTGAGAAATAAAAATACAATCTTTTGATTGTTTAATTTGCATGCCCAAAAAGAAATTTATATCTCTAATCATACTCATTTCAAAAGTAGATATCATTCCATTAACAAAATGTTTTAGCATAGAATCTGATGTGGAATCAAAAACTATATCATCTACATATATTCGAGCAATAAGTATTTCTTTATTAGTTTTTTGAATAAAGAATGTCTTATCAACCTCACCTCTTTTAAATCCATTTTTAAGTAGATAATCAGTCAACCTACCATACCAAGCTCTAGGAGCTTGTTTCAAACTATATAGAGCCTTTTTAAGCCTATAGACATGATCAGGTTTAAAGGGATCTTCAAAACCTTTAGGTTGCTCTACATAAACTTGCTCATTCAATACATGATTCAAAAAGGCACTCTTAACATCCATTTGTTGTAAAAAAATACCTAAATAACATGCAATAGCAAGTAACAAACAATGGATTCAATTCGGGCAACTGGAGCAAAAGTTTCATCAAAATCTACTCCTTCAACTTGTGTATATCCTTGACCAACCAAACGAGCTTTATTTCTAATCACATTCCCTAGTTCATTAGATTTATTTTTGAAATTCCATTTTGTTTTGCTAGATTTAGGACGTGGAACTAAATACAAAACATCATTTTTCACAAATTGATCAAGTTCTTTTTGCATGGCATTTATCCAAGGTTCATCTTTTAATGCTTCAATTACATTTTTAGGTTCAATTTCATATATATAACAGCATGTATGGACTTTTAAGCATTCAAGAGACATGCAAGCTAGTTTAACCATATCTTTATAGTTTACCTTATTTTTTCTTCTTGTTTGCACACCTTCACTAATTTCACCAATTACCTGAGTCGTGGGGTTATCCTTTTGTATCCTGCTTGGAATGTCCTTGGATCGATTCACAGTAGTTTTATTAGGGTGGCAATGACAGGCATGACACGATTACACGAACCAGCACGACACGATTATAAACACGAATTACAGAGATAAGAAACACGATAAGGCATGGCACGACACGACACGACACGAAAGCACGAAATTATAAATTTAATTAAAATAACGTTTATTATTATATTTATGATCAAATAAGATAGATAACACGAAAACACGATAGTGTGGCACGAACACGACACGATGACACGAATTGCCACCCCTAAGTTTTATCACCTTCAAAATCTGAGTCCGTCTCAGCATTTCCCGATGAGCTTCCCGATATAGGCACATTTGAGACCTCATTTTTTGCAGGTTTTAGAACTGGATTCATTGAGCTTACTGCAGAGGTTACTTCTGATTCTGAAGTGGAAAAGCCTTCAATAAGATCATCAACCCGGTCTTCAACACTTCTTCTGCCTAAGTCAGATAGATCATCAAAAATGATGTTCATGGATTCCATAATTGTTCTTGTACTAAGATTAAATACACGATAAGCACAGCTATTAGTAGCATATCCCATGAATACACATTTCTCACTTTTAAAATCAAACTTAGCAAGATGTTCTCTATCATTTAACAAGTAACAAATACTCCCAAATACACGAAAATATTTTAAAGTAGATTTCTTTCCCATAAGTATTTCATAAGGAGTCATAGTACTACCAGGTCTTAAATACACACGATTGATTATATGGCAAGCAGTGTTCAAAGCTTCAGCCCAAAATCTTTTACATAATTTCTTAGAATTAAGCATAACATGTGCCATTTCTTGAAGAGTTCTATTTTTTCTTTCAGCCACTCCATTTTGTTGAGGAGTTTTAGGAGTAGAAAATTCATGTATAATTCCCTTTTTTTCACAATAAGAAGAAAAAAAAAAGAGTTTTCATACTCTTTACCATGATCAGACCTAAGTTTCACAAGTTTAAGGTTAAAATTGTTTAACATTTTCTTGTACCAAATTTTGAAAGCTTCAAATGTCTCATATTTTTCTCTAAGAAAGAAAACCCATGTAAAACGTGAAAAGTCATCAACACACACAAAAGTATACTTCTTACCTCCTAAACTTTCAACTTCAATAGGTCACATGAGGTCAGTGTGCACCAATTCAAAACATCTAAGAGATGCAGAATTTTGAATGCTTTTATGAGAAGCTTTAGTTTGTTTACCCTTTTGACATGAACCACATACTCTCATGTTTTTGGTATCTAATCTAGGTAACTCTCTAACAGCTTCATGTTTTAATAATTCATCTAGTTTCTTAGTACTCATGTGACCAAGTTTTTGATGCCATAAATTAGATTCATTTATACTCGATGCATGACAAGTAAGACCATTTTCTACAAGATAGCAATTATCAGATGATCTAAAACCAGACAAGATGCACAAATTATTCTAGTCAAAAACTTCACAAGTTTCTTTACTAATCTAGGTAACTCTCTAACAGCTTCATGTTTTAATAATTCATCTAGTTTCTTAGTACTCATGTGACCAAGTTTTTGATGCCATATATTAGATTCATTTATACTCGATGCATGACAAGTAAGACCATTTTCTACAAGATAGCAATTATCAGATGATCTAAAACCAGACAAGATGCACAAATTATTCTAGTCAAAAACTTCACAAGTTTCTTTATTAAACTTCACATGCATGTCACCGTCACATAACTGGCTTATACTAATCAGATTTGTAGTTAATCCTTCAACATGGTACACATTTGTTAACTTAGATAAACCTTGAACATTCAAAGTACCTTTACCAATTACCTTTCCTTGTGCACCACCTCCATTTGCCACACAACTACTTGTAACATTTATATAACTTTCCAAAATTTCTTTGAAACCTGTCATATGCCATGAGCATCCATTATTAAAATACCATGTACCTACAATGTTAGACCTGAGAGAGGTAAAAGTAACATGGAAAAATGTTTTAGTTTTCTGGTCCAAACAGTTCTGGCAGACCCGAAGAACGAGCTTCTGAATGAAGGGACATAGGAGACTTCATCGAACTGTGTTTTCTATGTTTGGCCAAATTAGCTTTTCTTTTATAGCAAAAATGTTTTATATGACCAGAAACATGGAAGTAATGACACAGGTACCTACGTTTCCTAGGTTGAGGCTTTTGTTTAGGAACACGTTTGTCACTGAATATTAAAGAATTTGAAGAATATGAAGAAGGCTTTCCAGTTTCTCTAATAAATACAGGGGCTTTGAAAATTTTGTATCCAAGACCGGCTCCACTCTCATTACCTACCTCAAGTATTTTATCAAGCTTAGCCTTTCCAGTATTCATCCTATGTAAAGTTTCATTAGATTTTTCAAGTTCAATCCTAACATTTTCAAATTCCATATCACGTTTGGTGAGAAGAGATTCCAAACGTGCCAAAGCTCTTTTTCGTTCTTCATTTTCACAAGAGAGATGTTCCTTTTCTTTCGTAAGATCTTTTATCAAAACACATTTTTCTTTCCAGTCACAAAATAGAACCCTATAGTCCTTTTCAAAATCATGAGTTTCTCCATCAGAATCGTCCAAATCTTTAGGAATAAAAATAGAACTGGAAGGATTACTAAAATAGGTGGGATCAGAAAAGACAGCAGGACTGAGTTTCACTGATGTATTGTTAGATGTGCCCACGTTACTGACTACATTCCTACACAGTCTTAAAGGGTTTATAGGTAGAGGTCTCTCTCTGGCACACAGACTATATAAGACATCTAATTCTTCCTCTTCATTATCACTTAAAGAAGCAAGAAGATTCATACCTTTCTTTCAAAGAGTGTTAGCACATTTATTGGCATAATGACCAAATCCTTTACAAGCATGACATTGAATTGTATCAATGTTTCTTTGTTCATTTTGATTTCCATAACCTGTAGTAGGAGCTTCCAAAAACCTGTTAGGATTAGGTCTAAAGGCAGAATTTATATAATCGGTATTAGTATTTTGACTATTTCTAGCACCAAATCGACTTTTTCCTTTATTCAAAAATTTACCAAACTTTTTAACAAACAAAGTCATTGATTCATCACTCATATCGGATTTGCTCATTTCATTGCAAATATCAAATAACTCATCCTCATTTTCAGTCCGAGTTTTTAAGACAATTTCCTTTTGTTTGCCTTTGGATTGTTGAGTGAGATTCATCTCAAAAGTTTGCAAAATACCAATTAATTCATCAAGATTAATAGTAGTAGTATCATGAGCTTCCTTTACAGCAGAAATATTTATGTTAAACCTTTCAGGAATTGATCTCATGAGTTTGCTCACCAATCTACCATTTGAAATAGGATCTCCTAGAGATTGTGATTCATTAAATAACTAAATAATCTTGGTACTGTAAGAAGAAATATCCTTGTTTCTTCCATTCTTAAATTTTCAAACTTAGTCATGATCATCCTAAGTTTAGTTTGCCTCACACTATATATTGGATCCTTCAGAATGCATTCTTTGAAGAACATCTCATGCATCCTTGGCAGATCTAAAGTTAGAAATGATCTTAAAGATGTTATCATCCACAGAAGTATTTATAGCATGCATAGCTTTAGAATTGTAGTTGGCCAAAACTAGTTCTTCATTAGTGCAATCAATTTCAGATTTAGATAAATTGTCACCCTCATTATCTGTCCTCAATAGAGGAGATCAACCTGTAAGGATAGCACGTCATGCACGTTTCTCAATTAATTTAATGTAAACACGCATCTGGTTCTTCCAACTATAATAGTTTGTACCATCAAGAATGAAAATCTTGTGATAACCATTATTCTGAACACTCATCATGGCTACAATCAGTCAAGACCTTCACTGTGTGCGTCAAGTGTTGGCTCTGATACCAATTGAAAGAATTATAGCTAGGGTAAACCAGAATAATCAAAACAGTAAAATAAAAACAAATTGTAAAAACAATAAAACTCTAATGGTGAGATGACCAATGAGTTCAATGAACTGAACACATCGAAGAGCTCATTGAGAAAAACAACAGCGAAATATTAAAACAAGTAATTAAAAGAAGTACGAAATTAACACTAAAGTGTAAACATTTAATCCACAAGTAACAACTTGTTGATGTGCCAATATGACAAAACTTTCACTAGGTAAAAACTTGTAGTTTAATACAAATACGAAAATCTAATAACTAGTGAAAATCATATGAAAAGCTCTATATGTAGCTAATGTATATATCTTAGAATAGTTCACCCAAAAATAAGAAAGATATAAACTATATGATCTAATAAACAAAAAATGGGTGAAAACAAAAACACTGTGCTGAAAACACTATGAATGAGTCATCAGATGAAAGGTTCATTGAAGAGCTAATACGAAAAGCAGTAGCAGACTTTAAACAATCTCTCTTTCTAAAGTCTCTGTGTATATTCTTTATGCTTTGTACTTCACGTCTCGTCCAGGCTGAGTCCTTCTCTTTATATAGCTTTCAGAGAGACCTAGAAACATTGTACAATAAGAAAACAACTTGCCATAAAAAGATTAATATGTTAGTGAAATAAACAAGAACTCAGTTTAAGAAATAAAGAGACTTGCCATAAATCTAAGATTCTTACACATATTTTACCTATGTCAGCCGTGTCTTACACAAAGACAATATGGCACTCACAATCCTTAAAACCAAACAATATATAAACCTTAAATATTAAACAATTTCATAAGCCCTAATATAATATAATCCTCCCCAAAATATTCTTTCTTTAAAAGGATCAAAATATATAAATAAATAATTAACAATTAGTAAAGCCAAAAAAGGCAAAATCAATAATTAATTAAACTAATAAATTTAAATAATCATAATCTCAATAATCTAATATCCAACAATAGTTATAGAGCAAGATCAATAGTTTATTCAAAGATGCACACAATCAATATTACAAGTTTGTTGATAGAATAAAGAAATGTAAAGAACAAAATGCTACAATTTGAATTGAGGAAATATATTTATTGAATTCAACAAAAGTCTACCAAATAGAAGACTTGCTTAGTACATCAATCTATGTCACTCTAATCCTGGAAACTAGTAAAAAGATATTACAGACAATCACATTTCCACAATGAAGCTGATTGATCTATATTATGACTGTAGTAAGTCATAACATCACAAGCTACAATGGAGGAGGTGTGATGTGGGAGACACGGCAATATATCGAGGATTGACTATGCACTTCAAACCCTGAGAGAAAGGTTGACTCGAAATATTCTTACCGAAAAGAATTTCATAACAAAAATATTTCTAATAATCTCCTATTCGCTTGTGATCATTACTATATATATATATATATATATATATATATATATATATTGGTGAGTTTTCAATGGTTACTACACCTCACTAACTATTGATAGTTACTATTATTATTATCCATTAGATAAAAAATCAATGGCTAAAATTTAATGGTTAGTTGAAAAATGCAATTAATGCAAACAGGTTAGTCATCTAATGGAATTAATCTCAACATTTAATTTTTGATCCAACGGTTGATATAACAGTAACCATTAATGGTTAGAGAGATGAAATAACCATTGAATATATATATATATATATATATATATGTATATATATATATATGTATGTATATATATATGTATGTATATATATATTTGAAGGCTTTTATAGTAGATGTTTAGTCTTAGGAATTACTAGTGAATAGAGTTTTATTATAAAGCATACCCTAAATTGAACTTCCGAGTGATAGGTTTAGTATAGTAACCTATTACAATGTATTCAGAGACTCAAAAATAAAGAACATATACAAAGTAACATCCGGACAATCATAAGGAAAATTTAGTCTAATGAAACATTATTTAGTCTAATGAAACATTTGTTTTAAAAAGTAAAAGTTTTTGTAACAATTCTATGTATAAATAAGTGAAGAGTTTTTGAATGAGCAAATAATGTTGTTTGAAATGATCACTGTAATCCAAACTAGATGTTTAAATTTTAGAGTTTAGTTTTTAGGAAAACAATAATCATATAAGTTGCAAAGGATAAATATAGAAACATGGTGACATAGATAATCAGTTTTTTTTTTTTTTAGGAAACAGGGACGGCACCCTGCTAAATTTTATTGATAAAGGGAAAAAATACAAACATGAGGGGGACAACCAGCCTTGCCCTTATAATAGAGAGGACGGAGGAGCCTGACCTCGAAAGGAAATACATCAAAAGCACCAAGCTAAAAACAAGACTATTTCCTATAGCTATAAAAACCAAGCAAATCCTGCCGAAACGCTATTAAAAAAGGTTTATTAGAGTTAAAAGTACAATCCTCTCCTAACTTTTCTCCTCCTGATATTGTTAAATAATTATTACCTGTGCACACACTTCTCCTTTCTGTACACAATTTTCTTCCTTTTCTCATCTTTTCTGTATGGCCTTGCTCTTGAGCCAATCACACTTTGTGTATACACATATTCTTCTCCTTAATGTGTGCCAACTCTCCTCCCACATATTTTTCTCCTTAATGTATGCCAACTCTACTCCTTAATATATGAACTCTTTTATGAAGACTTTATATTTTGCAAACTCCTCCTTAATGCATGTTTCGCCGCTCATGTATACCAACTCTCTTCCTTCTTAATGTATACCTTCATGCATACCAACTCCCCTCCTTAATGGCCAAAAGCCATTAGCACTAAATTTGCATGATACCAACTTCTATATACAGTAAAAGTCAATAGTAATATACTCCTTCCGTTCCACCCAAAGAGTCCACGTTTGAAAAATCTATTAATTAAAGGATATATAAGTATCATTAGAATTTGTCATAATTACAAAATGCTTGAGCATAGTTATTATATTTATACCATGTGTGGAAGGTAAAGTTAAAAATTTATGAAGATTGTAGGCATAATTTTCAAAAGTGAACTCTTTATGTGAAACATCTCAAAAAAGAATAGTGGATACTTTGCCCGGAACGGAGGGAGTAATTGGAAATGAAAGCTTATCGACTAATGCAACAAATAGAATGACAATAACATGCAAATATGAAGAGCATATGCAAGGAATATCATATCTAGACAAAATAGTAAAATAAGCACAAATAAACATTGTGTAATATGATGTGCAAAAGAAATTGGATGGTGGAAGGGTGGAACTTATGGTTGTCAAAGTTAATGAGAAGCAAAAAGAAAGTGTTTTATCAGAAAATTATAGACAGAATATTGTTAAGAGGGAGAATATGCAGAGTAGTATTAACAGCTTTTCTTTAAAATTCTCCTTCTATTACTAGAATTCACCTCTTCAGCAGAATGAGTATTTTGTGCTCATCTTCTCCTACTTAATTGCTTCTGCTACTGCTTTAGCAATTTGCCTAACAATCTTGGAACTAGAGCTTCCATCCACATGGAGCGTTACTCTATAGTAATCTAGGGTCTGTTTGGTAAACACTAGATCTCTGCTAATATTGATCGTTTCATCCTGTGAGACAGTTTCTCTATGTTTTCTAATGAGCACAAAAGCTTGGTCATGAGTCTCACAAATGGCATTGCTTTTCCTCTCTTTGTTCTGGACTTTGAGAACAGCTCGACTGATAAAAGCAAAGAAGAATTGAGCCCAATTTACTGCTATATCTTCAAAGATTGCTAATGTAAGCTCTCTTTGAAACTGTGTGAAAACCCTTGTGCCATAAGATTTGAATAGCATGCATTTGTCAAGGATTTCACCTATGTAGTACACTTCAATAGGGAATTGATTTCTTAGCATATAGCCATATTCCTCTATTGGAAGATTGCCACTTCTTCATGGTGATATACTCTTACATATGAAGCAACCCCCTTTGTTGTTGCTCAAGGGGAGTACGGGGAAAATATATGCAAGCTAAGGAAGTCCTTGTATGGGTTGAAACAGTCTCCTCGAGCTTGGTTTAATTTGCGGTTTTGTATTGTGGTACTTGAATTTTGTTTATAGAGGAGTACATTATACAAAGGATTGAAACAGTCTCTCGAGCTTGGTTAGTATTGTGGTACTTTAATTTTGTTTATAGAGGAGTACATTATACAAAGGATTGAAACAGTCTCTCGATCTTGGTTTGGGTGGTTTAGTATTGTGGTAATGGAATTACAGAGGAGTACATGTGATAATACGGTGTTCATTAAACATATGATAGAGGCTATATTATGTTAGAGTCCATTTGATCGTACGTTTCGGCCAAAACGCAGTAATAAAACGAAGCATATTTGCAAAAATTGTGTTTCAATGATGCGGTAGAAAAAGTTATGTTTTTAAATGCTGAATTCCTAGTTTTTTCTCAAAACGCGGGTTTTAAACGCTGCTAGGGAAAGAGAGCTTCGTTTTGAAGTGATATCTCAAACGCATTTAGAAGAAAAAAGTCATGTTTTGAAAAATCTTGGTTTTAAAAAGGCTGCATTTTTAAAACGTTACGCTCAACGAGTTCTTAGTTTGTCGATGATATTGTGATTACAACCAGGGAATTGATGCACTTAACTCTTGTCTTTAGACGCAGTTTTAGACAAAGGACTTAGGTACTTTGAGGTATTTTCTTGGAATCAAAGACTCACTCGGTTGAGAAAGGGATAGTTTTGTGACAGAAAAATATGTTCTTGACCTACTTGAGAAAACTGGATTACTTGGAGCAAAACCGTGACACTCCAATCAATCCTAATAAGAATTTCTAGATGGTGACGAGGAGATATTTGAAGATCTGAACTGCTACCGGAGATTGGTTGGCAAGTTAACTATCATGTAATGACTCGCCCAGATATTGCTTTTTCTTTCCCAAGAGTGTTGCAAGTCAATTCATTGCAACTCTTACTGTTACCTATCGGAACGCATTGATTTGAATTGTGAAAATTTTGCAGGGGATATCTAGTAGAGGTATCTTATATGTAGATCATGGGCATATGCAGGGTTACTATGTGATAGAAAATCAACTACACCATATTGTGTATTTATGGGAGGAAATTTAGTTTCTTGGAGAAGCAAGAAACAAAATGTGGTGGCCTAGTGGAGTGCCAAATTTGAGTATCGTGCTATGGTTGAGACCACTTGCGAACTTATGTGGATACAACAATTGATGGAGAAGGTTGTGTTAGTTCCAAGTGATTCAAATAGGCTAGAAAGGGGGGAGATTGAATAGTCTATGACCAATTTAATAATAAACTTGTCTTCTTTTCAAAAAAACAACTTATTTATTAAGTTGTTGGTCCAGTGAAATGAATAGGAAAGAATAACAAGCAAGTCTCCTGATATACATCCTTTATGCTTTGATGCAATTTAAGGGCTATAAACAAATATAGGCAGTTAAATCTAAACAACGAGTAGTAAATACACAAAGATTTGAAGTGGTTCACACTATAAAACCAAGATAGTCAAACTTAGATTTTGAAAATGTGCACTATTGTCTCCACTAAGATCTATCAGAACCATTAATGGTTCGTGTACAAAAAGATTTGAGCAATAAAGAGAAATAATCTGGTAGAAAAAATTATTCTCTTGTGTGTACTTTGAACAAAATAATGATTAGAGCAATAAAGCGCAGTAAAGAATGGAATCAACTAATGGCTTCTCTTCAAAGTCTTGAATGCTTGTGTGTCTGTTGGAGAGTCAAGAGATAGTATTGAATGCTCCATGTGTTCACGTTTATACTTGAGAAATTTGGGTAGCCATTAGAGATGATCGCTAATGTTGCGTCTGAAATTTGTAAGCATTAAATGCATTCTGAATGCATTAAAAATGCATAGAGCTATTGGAGATCACTTTCATTGGCTTTGAACTTCTTTGACGGTTAAGAAAATACAAGCGAAGTTATATGTGCTAAAAATGGCAAGATAAGACTATTGTTTGAGAATGTCCTTTTTTGAAACTTACTTGGAAGAGGAACTGTTTAATAAATGTTCCCACGTTCTTATGAACCGAGTATTATCATGAGGTCGTCAAACAATAGATCTTATCACCAATTAGTGTTAGAGGTCAGTCTCCGTCCTCAGATCTCATATCACTAGCTTTGGAGAAGTTCCATCGGCAAGTCTTTAACTAGTTAGGTCTGCTCATTGTACTCATTGTAAGCTACTGATGCACCATAGAGCATTGAAAGTTTATGACTACAAGCAAATCAAGGGCTAAGATATATTCAAAATAAATATTAGTTTTCAACTAGGAAATATCTAATAACATGTTGGTTTTGGGATTGCCTTGCCTATGAAGTTGCTTCTCCTTTGTACGTGCTCGTGGGACAACAACTTGTTGATTTGTTTACCAAGAGTCTTACCCGGGTAAGAAGGGATTATGTGTAACAAGCTCGGCATGATAAATATATCATGCCCTAGGTTGAAGGGTATTTATGTAATTAGGCTTGAGTGGAAATAGATGTATTACTTAATGATTGCTGATGTAAAAGAATATGACACGCAACATAGACTTCTCTCTCTCTCTCTATGTATCTCTCTCTCTATGTAAAAGTTCAAGCTCATCATCATAAGAAGACATGCCTCTCTATCTTCAGAAGGTCTCACCATCTCCTAAATTTCTAATAGTATGAATATTAACCAAAAGATCAAACTAGGAAAAAAAAAATTAATTGTCAGCTTCCCTTCGACTAGTAAAATAAGAAAATAAAATTAACTTTAAACGAAGAAATTGGTTATGAAATATTACCTTCAGTAAGACCAGTACAAGCAACCTTTCGCAGCACTCAACTCTGCCCACTTCTTGGACCTAGCTTCCTGTCCCTAGAAACAATCATCTCCAATTTCCATAGTTGAGACAAAAACCGGCACGTGTGATGGACCAGGGCCGTAACATATATCGAAAAACGGAAATCCCTTTTTTCAGCCAATTCTTGCAAAAGAGACTTGAACAAGCCCTCAAATTGAGGGCTACTATTGATGGAAATACTTATGAGACCCCCAATTTTTTCTCTACGTTAAAGGATCATGAACATGCTACAGCAAAAGTTGCTTTGGAATCATTGCCGCGTGATGATGTTCACGAGGCTATTACATAGTTGAGTCAAAAACTGGCATGTGAGATGGACCAGACTTGGCCGTAACAAATATCTCAAAGCGAACACCCCTTTTTTCAGCCAATTCTTGCAAAAGAGACTTGAACAAGCCCTCATCCAGAATGAAGACAATAAGAAAAAAACGGAAAGCTTCTAAACTATTTAAGTGAAATCAAGATGTATTAAACATGGCCAAGAAAAAATGATAAAAAGAGGTACTAGCCTCTTGAACATCATCAAGTGGTAATGATTCGAAGGCAACTTTTGCTGCAGTTTTTTCAACAGCTTTTAACGTGAGAAAAAAAGGTATGGGCCTCATAAAGTAATTCCACCAATTGTAACCTCGATTTGAAATGATGGGAATCAGGAGGTCCATTTATCTCACAGGAATAAATAGGAAGAGTAAGAATCCTCTTCTGAGCATAGTTTTGCACCCTATTCTTGTACATATTCACTGCAAGTAAAGTAATTATAAGTTGATATAGTCATGAAAAGCAAGAATGAAATGTGGAATGGCATAGAACACAGTCATACAATTCATTCTGAATTGTCCATCCGAAAACATCTCCACAACCCTTTCCCCTCAACGCCCCCCAACAATCCAAATTTTTTCTTAAAACAAGCACTGTATGATCAAAAAAAATAGTCCCCTTTCTTTATTGGAAATTCAACCTACGATAATATCAAACTACCATCAAAGATACATTTATTATATCTTAAGTAATGAAATTTCATTCATTGATACAATATTAAGAATACTATCAATAACAATTTTTAGAATTTCGTAAAGATATGTAAACATTTCTAAATCTTTGGTCAATGTTTAATCAAGTTGACCAAAAAAAATCTACATGGAACTAATTTTGGGACGGAAGGAGTAATATTTAGGTGATCCATTTACTTCCTACCAAGGGCATCTCCAACTGTTTGGTGCAAAAATTGCACCAAATCTCTAAGATGGTGCAATTTTTGCACCAAATATTTTCCAACATCTCCAACCATCCTACTTCAAATTTTACACTAAAAGGAATATTCTAAGTATATTCTCCAACTAAAACACAAAACAACTATTTAAACCTAAAAAAGAAAGAAAATAAATTGGATAGCGCAAGGGCTGTAGATGCGCCAGGTTTGGTGCAAGGAGGGGAGGGTCTTCAAAATGGCATTGGATTTGAAGTTACCGTTGGAGAAGGAATTTCCCACTCCTGCGCCAGATTTGGTGATTTGGTGCAGGCGTTGGGAATGCTCCAAGTAACTGATAACGTAAAAAAGGAAAGAGAGAGAATTCATATTTAAATTTTCAAATATGTATGCTAAGCTATGAGATAGCCAGCCCAAGTAGATGGGAGAGAGGATCAGTCAACTTGAGTCTTATTTACAAAGTTGTGAGATATGAGCTTTATTAATATTCATCAAGAGAACAACTTAAGTGTTGATAAACCCTACACTATCTAAGCAAGTGACGAGAGAAATCGTAATTTATACTTATAAAACCATGTTCTGACACTGACACCCCAATCTTGTATCAAATTTTATTGCATTAATAATTTATTTAGTTAGTGAGTGCTCATTGTAAATTGGAATATTTAATTTTGTAATTTATTCATTGAAATGTAGTTAGAATAAAGAATTCTAGTAGATAATTCAACCATTAGGATTTTGAGGTATTTCTATGGACGCTAAAGAGTTTTTGGAAAAAAATTAAAAATATACATCAAATTTGCATTTAAAAAACATTCTATTTGACAAAAAAAAATAGAACAATAATTAGAAATAGAGGGAGTAGTATATTCTCAATGACTCTCCCAAAGGTTACTCTTGGATATCATAATCCTAAATGACTGTATATTTTTACTATACACTATACACACACATACATATACAGGTGTGTATTTGCACATCTACCACACTTCTGTTTAGAACAAAATTTGGATTTAGCCTTGTTATGTTCAACACTAGCTGATGCAACTAACCAAACAAATTGCTCTTACCAACTCCAGGCGCAACGCAACCAAGGGCCAATGATTTCTCAAATCCAGGCGCAAGGTGAAAGCATAGCCCAAGGGGCAGAGAATTAAGGCACTTCATTTCTAATTAGCCAGAGTTACCAATTAATCAAGATAGGCCATACACTAGAGAAAATTACAGAATTCAGCAATATCTAGCATAATCAGCTAACTACATTGTATAAAAGCCAACTTAGCAACAATTTATACTGATTCAAGAGAGGATCAAAACCAGAAAAGAAAAAAAAAACGAGGGAGTAGGAAATGACCAGTAAAGAGAGGGGCGAGGGGGCGAAAAATAGAGGAAAATAGCACAAAGAAGTGGAGGAAGAAGTTGAAATATAATATATGGAAAATGGAGAAAACTAAGAAAAACCCCATAAAGATAAAACCCAGACATTTAAGGAAGAGGAAGATGGTTATGTACCCATTTCAAACATAGATAAATACTTTTGTATCTATCTTCCCACCAAAAGGAAACTATCTGACAGAACCCCCATTCCGCCCGGAAAGGG
Organism: Platycodon grandiflorus; assembly: GCA_016624345.1. Taxonomy (NCBI): domain Eukaryota; kingdom Viridiplantae; phylum Streptophyta; class Magnoliopsida; order Asterales; family Campanulaceae; genus Platycodon; species Platycodon grandiflorus. The sequence goes on from CM028368.1 coordinate 31,059,243, forward strand.
AACAAATAGTGTTCTTCTTCATACTTTCCCCGTAATGCTAATTCTTTTGGCTATTCCTCCCATTTCCAGGGAGGATATTTTCTAGATTTTCCTAAACTTTCGCATTATGCAGAAACTATACGCATAAGCAGAAGTAATTTTCAAAAGATATTACGAGCAACTTAATAATTAATAGGAAAAGCGTTAATGCAACATTTACAGGTACATGCAACTTAGTTAATCCCAACAAATTACCACTGAGAAACACGACATGGTCATCCTGATTATGAAGTGATTGCAGCACCTACCTTGGAGCGTGCCTTGAGGCAAGGCAAGGGATTACAGAGAATCTCCAAGGCGCAAGATTTAAGATGAAGGGCTTTAGATGTGTACAGTTCAGGGACTGAGGCAGCATTGTAGACACCATCTCTTACCTTCTCAATTGAGATATATTCTAACTCATGAGAAAGGAAAAAGAGAAGGGCAGAGTGATAGACTGGTGTAAATCAAAAGAAATCTGGAGCACTGAATCTAAGATGATTAGGACTTTAGATTCTCATGCAATTTGAGTAGCAAACGGTTTTATTGGGAAAACTACTCAACACAGAGTACAAAGATTTTGTGATGACCTCACCAGTGTTGTATGGCTTGGTAGGAGAGAGAGGGAGATATGCCAAGCTGCGGAGAAAGTTTCGTTAGAGGACCACCTGCATTTACAGGCCGGCTTAAGTCTCAATTCCGTCACTCTACTTTCGCCAAGAATTCATTAATCTAGCTCTACTTGTTTTTTTCAGACTTTAATCACTATAATAAGCTCACTCAAACTATTTTCATCCATTGTTGGAAGGAAATTTAAAAAAAAAAAAACTAAAATACCCATTAGTATTTATGCCTTAAAGTTGTAAAAATACCAGAAAGATTAAAGTATTAGTATCATTCACCCTATTCCCCTATTCAGTTTATTAAAGAGAAGAAAAGATGAATTTTTTACTCTTCCGAAGTACCTTTTTTCGCACTTGTCCAGTCGTTTGCTTCCCGCGGCCTCTATCCAAGGTTAATCACTGTCTCTCAGAATAATAGCGGCTGGGTAAAGGCGAGCAAATCATGGAAATGCCCAGACACTTTTTGAATGAGAAATTTCCAGCCTAAGCAATTGATTGATCAAATTAGGAAGACATCCTCACACGTATTGGAAAGTGCCATTTCCGGCGCCGGAGTCGATCAATTGACTTGGTCAAGTGTTGCCGCCGCAACATCAAAGAAAGGTAAACCCCTCTCCCCAATTATTAAAACCCCATTATTAACACCCAAACGCTATCCTTTCTTCCTCCCTCCTCCCATACATTGTCGTCATCTCACATCATTGCCGCCGGCGTTGCCCAAACCACCACCCTTCGCCGTTACCTCTTTATTAACACACGTAAGCTCTTCTCTTCCCCATCACTGTAGGCTTTGACTCGGGATTTCGATTCTTCTCTCTCTTTAAGATTTCAACTCTTCTCTCACGGATTGACAGAGGGTGAATCTTTGCCAATGGAAGAACAAAAAGGGCGAACCCATGACTGAGAAGAGCAAGGGCAGAGGGGAGAAATAGAGCAAACAAGAACTCACTTGGAGTTCAATTTCTTGAGAGAATAGGGGTTGGGATCGATTTATGGATAATGGGGTTCTTAATCTTGGGATGGGCTTCGACAGCTAGGGGAGAGAATGATTTTCAGAACAAAGTTGTTATTTATACCCGCAAAATTGCCGAGTACACCCCCTAATAAAAATTATAAAAATGTCTTGTCGAGTACACCCCCTAATAAAAATTATAAAAATGTCATTATAAATTTAGACCTAAATGTCTTTTTTTTTTTTTTTTGCTATTCGGTAGGGGGTGTCGACCACCTATAGTGATGTTCGGTAAGGAGGGCTGAACACCTATAGTAATGTTCGATAGGGAGTACTGAACACCTATAGTAATGTTCGATAGGGGATACTGAACACCTATAGTGATATTCGGTAGGGAGTGCCGAACACCACTATAGGTGTTCGATAACACATTGCCGAACAAACTATTTAAAAAAAAAGTAAAGGGGCGGGCTGTGTGTGGGGTGACGGGGAAGGAGGTGGGGTGGCGGGGGAGGAGGAAAAAGGGTGTTCAAAAAAATCAAAGTAAAGGGGAGGCTGGGTGGGGAGCGTTGGGTGGGTGGAGGCGGGAAGAAAAGGAGGAAGGAGGTGGCGTGTGCGCGGCGGGGAAGGAAGAGAGTGGAGTGTACTAGGAAGGAGGAGGATGGGATAAGGTGTGTTTGGGGTGGGGTGTACTTAGTATTTTGAAAAAAATATTTTTAAGGGTATAACAGAAAATTAGGGAGGGGTGTACTTAATTTTTTGAGGAATTGAAAATATTAAGTGGGGGTATCCTTAGTAATTTTAGTATACTCAGCAATTTTATAGTTGTAAATAACAACTTACTTTCTAGAATCAATGGAAAGCAAATGGAAGAGGGAGGCAGCGGGTACGAAACACCGGGGGACTTGGGTTTCCGTTTAGTATGAAACTAGTTTTACACCCGTGCGTTTAACGCACGGACATATATCTTTTTCAACTAAATAACACTCGAGCAAAATAAAGAGGAAAATCAAAATAAAAAGAATAAATGGAGGTAAAGAAATGTTGGAAGCAACTAATTAAATAGAAATACAATGATATATTGGTAATATTATAGTTTCTGAAAAAATTTCTTATACACAAAATTTGTTGTTTTATTTCTTGGTTTTCCCTCTTTATCACATATTTTTTAATTAAATTATTTATGAATAGTATAATTTACTTTTCCTTAAATTATATTACATAAATTGAAAAAAAGAAAGAAAAATAATTATAGTGAAATTTACAAAATAATTATAAGACTTGGTTATCATTGTATAATTTCAGGTAATTACATAAATTGAAAAAAAAGAAAAAATGTTCTATTTTAAATACAATTTTTTAAATTATAGAATATTGTTTTTATTAATGTAATACTCTATAACATCTTTATAGAGTATAATTTAATTTTCCTTAGTTTATTCTTTGTTTTTTTTTTCCTCTTTGTTTCAAAAATTAATGGTTAATATTTTGTATATTCAAAATTTACATAATTAATAATTAATATTTCAATTAAAAATTACATAAATTGGAAAAAATAATTAAAAATATTGTTTTCATTGATGGTTCAATTGAAAATATTGTCAAATGAAAAACAAGAAGGAAGGTAAGGTAAGGGAAGGAGAGAGAGAGAGAGAGAGAGAGAGAGAGAGAGAGAGAGAGAGAGAGAGAGAGAGAGAGAGGGTTTGTCACTTTTTTCAATGCCACTTTTTCCAACTCATGGTTTGGACGTAATTAAAGATTGTATTATTATTTTATATTTATGATTTTGTATTTTCGAGAAAAATTTTAAATGTATAATCAGTTTTATCTATATGAAGTTGACTTTCTATTTTTGGTAAGTAATATTTTGGCGGGATTTTTCCTTATATAGACTTATTAGGTTTTATATATATATAGATCACAATCCATAAATATAATTAGCTCATCACCAATTCCACATTTACAAGACAAAGATTCCAAGAAAATACAACATTAATCTTGAGATAAAAATAGGAGAAATTAAACCGATTAATGTCGAAATTCATGCCTTGCAAATGCTTCCTTGGCCCTTGATTTGATGCTCCAACCCTTTAGAATGAAGACATTCAATTTAGGTTCAAAGGTGGAGAAAGGGGAGAGTTAGGGCTTGTGTTCTTGCCTAAAAGATGAGGCTTGCTTCAATTTCGGTCCTCCCTTTTTTCAATTGGGCTGTTGTGATATTAAAAGAAGGCTTCTTGAGTACTCTAGCAAAGGGGCAAAATGGAGAAAATAATGAAGGCGGGGGTTGAAATGGCAAGAAGGGATCTTCTTGAGTCCGGAAGATGGGCGGCGGGTGGAGCAATGGATCGGGGTGGAGGAATATGGGTAGCGGTGTGAGAAAAAGTGGGCAAGAAAAGGTGGAAATGGGTGGATCGATTCGGATCGGGATGAAGAACCGGGTCGATGGGCTGGAGCTTGGAGCGGACACGTGGCGGCTTGAGGGAGCGACAACACATTAATGAACATCTATAGCGCTTTGCGGCGCTACCCCGACTTTTGTTATTTGCTCGGTACCCGATTTATCCGAAGCGAGCCGCCCTTGTCCTCCCAGGCTTTGTATTCTAGTCCCAAGGTCAGCCTCCGTTAGACTCCGTTAGCATAATTTCTCTTTCAGTTTAGTCATTTCCTTTGCAAATGACTAACGGAGGGCTAACGAACTTCAACCAAATGGCTTTAATTAATCCAAAACTTCGCGGGTTGCCTTGAATACTCCCAAAATGCTATGAAATGATTCTTTAAAGCTCCAATAATGCCCAGAAAATCTGAAATACAAAAGAATACAATAAATGCACTTTCTTGGGTAAAATACATATGAAATTCATAGAAAATGGAAACAAAATATGGAAAAATATATAGGAAAGTATGCACTTATCAATGGGGAGTTAACAGCCGTTAAAAAATGGATGGGCCGTTAGTCAGAAGACTACATTGCACTCAATTCGTGAATACATTGGTTAAATTTAGGATATTGAGATTACAAGGTCAAATCGATTATCAAACGATAGTACAATTATCATTTATATAATTTTCCCATCTTTTTAATAATAACATTGGTTTTATTGAAATGTCCGGATGACAAAAAACTCAAACCCGTCACAAAATCGCAGCAATCCACCCCTGATGGAAGGGTTTAAGTTTACCCTTGACCCGTCTTAAACCAATCCATTTATGAAACATCTATTAGAGATGTAAGTATCATATTTTAGTGTTAGTTATTTGAAATTTGGTAAGAAGATTGACTCTTTTTAAGCAGTTTCTTCCTACAAAGCTTATGTGAATAGTTATATATTTTATGATAATGTGTTTGTCTTTATTTTTTATTTTTTGATTATTGATTTCTCTCTCTCTCTCTCTCTCTCTCTCTCTCTCTCTCTCTCTCTCTCTCTCTAACTTTTAGTGGAAAAAAAGTTGAGTATACTTATTTTGTTGGAAAAATTGCGGGTCAGTACCTTTTGTAGAATATTCAACCGTTCAAGGACACTATATTTATTTTCAATCACTTAAATCTCTTTTAAGTGATAAATTGACTATTTGTTCCAAAACTGTCTCTTTTGAGCGTGTTGTCCCCTTCACTTCCCAAGAAACTCAATTCATCTCTGCAACATTACAACCACCAACATGGAATCAAACTACAGTACGGAAGTCGACTTAATTAAAGCTCCAAGATACAAAAGTAAGTATCATCATTTTCTTCTTTCTGGGTGGTTGATTTTGTTGAATTCACTTTTTGGTTCCCCCTACCGACGAAAGTTTCAAAGCAGCTTTCCCTTCTGAGATGCTGATTTTTATTTCAGATTTTTCATCTCGCCATGTGGCAAAAGTTTCAAATTGAAGGAAAATGGATCTTCTATTCTGCTGATTGGCCTTTGGTATATTCATCATGATCGGCTTGATAGATTGATCTACGCAGTACGTGCAATAAGAAAAGGAGGTAAGGAAGGCTTTCTCGGTCAAGGCGATGCACAAAATTTGTGCATCGAGAAAATTTGTGCATCACCATGCACTGCGTGTTGTTCTGTGTTTTTAAGGGCATAGACGATATTTCGCAATAAAAGTACCATTTTTCGGTTGAAAACAATTATAGTGAACTTTAGCTAATGAAAATTATTTAAAAGGGACCGGCCCGAATTTTGCCCTCTTTTGTTTGAGCTTTTATTTTTGGGCTTAGGGGTTAGACAGGTTAAGAGGTTAGTTAGTTTAGGCATGAAAAAGACTAGAAGAGGCTTTTGGCTTGGGCTAATTGGGGTGGGTTCTCCAAGACCATGGGGCGAATCAGGTTTAGGAATTAGGGCCAGGGGTAAATTTAGAATTGGAGTTGGGAAAGGTAAACCCGGCCCCCCGTTACCACCTAAACAACTTATAATGCAGAATACCAAAATTACTCCATAGGTGCTAAATACAACACCCAAAAAGTGCTAAATACAACACCCCCTTGGGAAAATACTATTTTGCCTATCATTCAATTATTAAAAAAAAATTAATTATTAAAAAAAGAAAGAAAAGGAAGACCACCTCGGGGTGGCGGTCCTCTAGGAAGAAACCCACCTCGGGGTGGTGGTTCTTATGACGGTTCTACCAAGTTCCGTTAAAATTTTAACGATTCCATTAAATTTTTAACGAAAATGTTAACTTTAGGGTATTAAAGTGTAAAAAAAAATTGTTGACGGAATAATGGATGGAAATGGAGGACCTCCTAGTCTGGGTGGTTGTTTGGAAACACAGTTTTTTCTGCTGCAACATTGAAACATAATTTTTTCAAATAAACTTTGTTTTACCTCTGCATTTTAGTCAAAACGCACTACCAAACAAACTATTAAAATCAGAATCAAAGCTAAGCTCCGAAATTTAACTGCACCCCAAACCTAACAAACTCATTTGAACCACCTATATTTCCAACCAAATCTCCTCCAGTCCTCCATAATTCTATTGCTAGTAGGGGTGATCACGGTCCGATTTAGCCCATTTTTCGCCAAACAAAATAGAGAATTAAAACCAGACTAATACTTCGTTTCTTAAAAAACTCAAAACCAGAACCAAACCAAGATATATAGGAACCAATATTTTGGTCCGGTTCTAATTGGCTCGGTCCTGCACATTTTTTTTGAGGAATAAACCTTTTTATTTTTAATCGGCAAACAAATAATAAAATATAATATTACATATGACAATTAAAAAATATTCAATAATATTAAAACGTTGAAAATAAAAACAAGGTCACAAAAGAAAAAATGAAAGATAGTACATTGATCATTTAACAATTAAAAACGTTTGAGTCATATAGTACAATCCAGTTTATGCAATATAAACTAAAATAAGAAAAAAATAGGTTCGATAACATCAAGTCTGTGTTTGTGTGTAAACGACAAATAGAAATATCACTAAGTATTATTTTATACCTAGGGTTTGAGTTAAGGTTAGAAAATAGCAATTATATTTTTAAACATTAATTTATTAATATATATATATATATATAGATTATATAGTTATATTATATACTATGTAATATACATTGGTCCAATCCGGTTCAGAATCAACCTATAATTTTTAAAACCGGGACCAAACCAAATGATCGGTTCTACTAAAGATCAGAACCAGAACCAGACCAAAAGTATTGGTTTAGGCCACTTTTTTTTGTTCGGTTAGATTTTTGAAAAAAATCTGCTCACCCCTAATTGCTAGCCACCACATAAACGATTTGAGTTACTAATAGTTGGGTAAATGCAGCGGTGACGATGAACCCAGCAATTTTCTTTAGTAACTCCCAAAAAAAAGTGGAAAAATTGCGAGTTGGTATCTTTTGTAAAATTTTCAACCGATTAAGTCCACTATATTTATTTTCAACCGCTTAAGTTTATTTTAAGTGATAAATTAGTTATTTATTTTAAAAGTACCCCCGTATTTTCTCCCATTTGCTGATTTGAGAGATTCTCACTCTCGTCTATTGAAATTGTGGAAGAAGGGGACACGGTCTATATTCCCCGCCTCTGTCTTTTCCTGCTTATGAAATCTTTCACCCGCCCCAAGGAATCTACTTTACTGCTTCTTTCTTCCTTTCGTATCAAGACACTTTGATCAGATCGAGGTGGAGAAGACTTTTGCCAAGAGTTTGATGACCTTCTAGCAGTAGAACGACTTTGAATAGAGCTATTCCCTATGTATGAAGTTTAGTCTCTATCCTGGGAGTTCCTTTGCCAAGAGAAAAAAGCTAGTATAAAGGAGTGTGGGATAGTCTCATACACAATTCACTCCTCCGGGAAGACCCTTTTTTGAAATACTCTGTGCTTACCAATTTTTTTTTCTTCTTTTTGGGTAGTTGATTTTATTGATTTTGAAGAAATTTGCGCATCGTGATGCACAAAATTTGTGTATTGCAATGTACAACGTGCTGTTCCGTATTTTTTAAGGGCATAGATGACATTTCGTAACAAAAGTGTCCTTTTCCGGTTGAAAACAATTATAGTAGACTTAACCGATTGAAAATTATCTAAAAAAAACCGGCCCGAATTTTGCCCAAAAAAATTTAAACTCATTACTTACTAAATAGTACGGGGGTATTTATTTAGAGCATAAATGTTTTGTAATTATAAGCAAACATATATATACATTGTGAAATAAAAAATAAAATGTATTATTGCTTTGATACCAGTTGAGGATTGTTTCTGAAGATATGTTTGGGTACTCAATGTCAAGCTTTAGAATTGAAATTGAATGAACAATTTGAGCTCAATGAAATTCAAACTATTCTTTCAATTCTAATTTTAAACTTTGGAATTAAGTATCCAAGCATAGATTGAATGTATATCAAAAAAGTAAATACATAAAAAATTAAGACTCAATTCGGATACACGAGTAGTGTTGTGGTTCATAGTTATTTTTTATTGGTTTTCACTTCTTCAAACGAGTTAGACAATTTGAAGTGAAAGTTTTTTTATTTCAGATCCGATAAAAAATTATAGATCCCATGGTTGGATTTAAATTTTTTTTAGTATTTGTTTAAATCATTAAGGTTGGAATAAACAAGTTTTAAAAAATAAGAAAAAAAAATACGTTCAATAAAACTCTAGCTTTTTATATTGTACTACAACTTAACCATTTTCATATTAATTAACGATCAACTGCTAACAACATCTATTTCAGGAACTTTTTGGTGTCTAAAAAGAGCAAATTTTGACCACTAACGTAGATTTGCATTATATAAGGGCATCCACAATGTGGAGTTCTTAGCCCATAAGAACTCAATGGCAGGTTCTTAATACATTGGGAGAGTTTTTATTTTGGTTCTAAAAAATTTGAGTTCTTCCCAGTTCTTATTTAAGAACTGGTTCTTAGCCCATGCAAAACAAAATTTGTGTGAGATGTCTCCACCTTGCCTGCTATGCGCCCTCCCCCACCCTTTCAGACTATACTTTCTCAAAAATGAATTAATTTATTAAAAAATCAAGAAATTTAATATATAAAATATTAATCAAGACAATAAAAAATATTAATTTAAAATATGCAAAATATATTAATTAAAACTATAAAGAAATTAATTTGTATGAAAAGTATAAAATAAATGAGTTAGTGAGTAAGAATTTTAGGTGGCATTGTAGAGCCCACCTAAGAACCAAGTTGAAGAACCAAACATTGGGGAGGTTAATTCTTAAATGTAATAGTGAGTGAAAATCTTGAGTGGTAAGATAGAGCTCACCTAAAAACTAAGAACCAATTCTCTATATTGGAGATGCTCTAAGAACTAATAACAAAACGTTCAAAGGACGGGGAGTAGCTGTGCTACTTGAACGAATAGATATCCACGTTAGCATTTGAAAGGCTTGTTATTGATTTAGAAATGTCACATGCTATCTACCATTTGAAGCAATGCCACCAATGGCGAAGCCAGGATTTTGTCTCCTGCAGGGACCCGTAAATACTCTAAAAGAAGTGAACTAATACATTTAAGATAAATCAAAAAATATATTTTTCAAAATCAACTTGAACATACAAAAATTTGTTTCGACAATAATATAAACAATAACAAAATTTTCAAAGTCAACTTTAATTATAATAAATTGACTTTTTCTATTCCTTTTTTATAATTAAAATAGTGTTTGACTATAAATAAAATAATACTCCCTCCGTTCCATGCAAAAAATCTATTATACTATTTTGAGATATTTTACTTAAAGAATTCGCTTTTAAAAAATTATGTTTATAATTTTCATAATCTTTTATCTTTACTCTCCACTTGTGTTGTAATCATCTTGGTTGTACTTAAGTATTTTTGTAAATATAATCAACTCTAATAACACTAATATATCAATTAGTAATTAAAATTTTTAAACGTGAACTTTTTTGGTGAAACAGAGGAAATATTATTATAACCAATTAACAATCTTTGACTAATAATTTATTTATTGTACTTCCTTATACTTAATAAACAATAGCTAGTATATCTATAATAATAAAATATTAATTTTTTTATTTATACAATAGTTGTTATTCTAATAAATTAGTAATAGTGAATCAAATCATCTTTTATTTTTCTTTTACCAAACGTGAAAGGAAAGGAAGAAGTCATGTATATTAACTTTAAAAACCTCTAGGGCGCCACGATACTGTCTTTCTAAAAAAAAAAAAAAATGAAAACATCATTGCAGCACTGGTAATTTTTGAAAAGGCCACATGGGCTATGGCCCCTTTTGGCCCTCTAGTCCCTTCGCCAGTGAATGACACCCATCCATTAGTTAGTGTGCCTAGTACCTAACACCATCTGAAGCAATGCCATCGGTTCATCATTTTAGTTACTGCACTATGTATAAATGGAGCTCAAATTATTTGTGTTACTTTGTGTGTTTGTGTGTGTGACAGGTGTGTCACTAGATTAAATTATTACATAAACTCAACAAAGTGCAAAGTCTATGTGATAATCTTAGGCTGCTGGCACACATGTAGTACATACAAAGTGGCACAGGTAATCTGAACTCGTATAAATGACATTCATCTGTCCGTCCGTCCATAGGTGTCGAATACAATCGTGGAATAGGGTCGTATAAATGACATTCATCTGTCCGTCCGTCCATAGGTGTCGAATACAATCGTGGAATAGGGTCGTAGATACGTGTAAAGTACATTATTTTATATTGATTATGAATTTTTTGACATTCAATGCAATTGTGGAGAAGTTTGTGTATATAAGACATTGTATTCACATCTTTCATTCACAATTGCATTGAATGTCAAAAAATAAAGTGTTTTAACTAATGTAAAATAATTTAGTTGACATATTATATTCACAATCATCCTTTAAAATTGCATTAAATTTTTTTTTTAAATGTTTATATTCTAAGTTACATCCAATATATATATATATATATATATATAGAGAGAGAGAGAGAGAGAGAGAGAGAGAGAGGTCAACTCACAAGGAGTGAACAATGGAGTGAGAGACAATACAGTAAGTGGAAGGGACGAAAGAAAGACGAGGGTTTACTGTTTACATTATTACTATGGGTGCTGCAAATGCAGACGAGGTAACCGTGCTTGAGCACATCCAGATCTCACCAGCTCCCGGTGTTGGCGACAAGTCATTCCCTCTCTCTTTTCTCGACTTCTCATGGCTACTCTCCCCTCCCGTACACCAACTCTGCTTTTATGAGTTTCCCCTCATCTCTAAATCCCATTTCACTCAAACCCTTGCTCCTAATCTGAAGCATTCCTTATCCATCACTCTTCACCACTATTTCCCATTTGCCGGCAACTTGATAGTATTCCCTTATGTCGATCCAAATCATGTTCCCAGAAAGCCTGAAATCCGTTACGTGGAAGGCCAAGACTCGGTTTCTCTAACCGTTGCAGAGTGCTGTGCGAAAGATATCACCTACCTTGCCGGTAATCATGCTCGAAAGGCCCACGAATTTTACCCACTTGTTCCTAAATTGGGAGACATTGGGAAAGATTCTCCAGCTCATGACTATATCAAAGTTCCGGTTTTAGCCATTCAAGTAACGTTATTTCCAGACCGCGGTATCTGCATCGGAGTCACAAACCACCATGCTGCCTGTGACGGAAAGGTCGGTGCAAATTTCATTGAAGCATGGGCTTCGATTACTAAATTTGGAAATGATACGGACTTCGTAGCTGGTGGATCTTTGCCGGTTTTTGATAGATCGGTGATCAAAGATCCGAATTGTTTAGAGACGGTACGATGGGGGGAGATATCAAGGACTAGGGTTCCAGAGTCTCAGCCTCGACATGTTAATTCTATTAATACCACTGATGACAAGGTTCGAGCCTCGTTCATACTGACCCGAGACCAAATCAACAAAGTCAAGAAATCCATCTTGGGGCAGGCGCATGGACGGACATTTTCACATCTATCGTCTTTCACCATAGTATGTGGTCTTGTTTGGGCTTGTCTGACTAAAGAACGTGATGCAGTTGGGATGTATAAGCAGGGTGATGATCATCAGGTGGATGAACGTGAACAATTTGTTTGCGCAGCTGATTGTAGGGCTCGTTTGGATCCACCCGTTCCGGCTAGTTATTCAGGTAACTGCCTAGTGCCATGTATTGTGACGGTGGAGGATCGCAGCCAATTACTGGGAGAGGAAGGAGTGTTTAATGCTATTGAATTGATCGGAGGAGCGATTTATAAAAGGTTTTACTGTAAGGAGAGCCTCTTTGATGGGGCTGAGTTGTGGGGTAAAGAAATTGCTTTTGGTCCACCCACAGTGTTGGGGGTGAGTGGATCACCTAAGTTCAACATATACGACGCCGATTTCGGATGGGGAAAACCCAATAAGTATGAAATTGTTTCGATAGATTACAACGGAGCAATGTGTCTTAGTGAGTCCAAGGAATCAAAAGATGATATACAAATTGGCTTGTCCCTTGCCAAGATTCAAATGGATGTTTTTCAGGATATCTTCAACAAGGAACTAAACAGTCTACTTCTTGGGGATTAACCAACCTTCACCATATATATGTAAGTTTGAAATAAACAGTTCGAGGATTATTATTGTTATTTTATGTTGTTTTTTTTTCCCTTTCTTTCTTTCCATTTTGTGTTCGTGAGTTTTAAGTTAAAGAAAGGTTGTTGGTGCTGCTAATGAAGCAGCCAGAGACTCGGAACCTCTGTTAGTTGCAACTCACCTATTATTTCTGTAATCTGTTTGTTATTCTTTTATTTAATAACTACTCCTTAGTTTATGTTTTCAGTTTTACCTAATTTATGTATGTATCTAAATTAGGAGTATAAGCTCGAACCGTCGAATCGAATCAAATTAGTCAGTTTGGTTTGATTTTGGATTAGAATAGTTCAGTTTAGGTTTGAAAATTTTAAAATTTTATAAATCGAGCAATTCGATTCGGTTTGCAATTTTTGTGACGAACCGAACCAAACCGAACTACCACCATTTTTTTTTATTTTATAAGTATATATATATATATATATTATTTAGTAATTAGTAATTGAATTTAACAAGAAAATTATTGTTGTTTGCCTACATTTTAATTGAATTATTGTAATTTTAAAGTTAATTTTTTGACTTTAAAATTATTTAGTTTGTGTTAAAAGTATTTTTTTCTTATTTAGAAGTTTTATTTTTTTTTAATATTTAAATAATTAAACCGTTGAATCGAATCAAACCGATCGGTTCGGTTTAGTTCGATTCGTTTTGAAGTTTGTAACGGTTCGGTTGTATTTGAAAAATATGGAACCGTTAGGGGTGGTACGGTTTATAGTTTTTGCACAAACTGAACCAAACCGAACTACTTTTACCCCTAATCTAAACTACGTACCATTAGCATTCTTTTCAATAAGATTTAGTAACTAAAATTCCTACTAAACAATTCGATAACATAGTAGTATAAAATACAAACTACTTTCTATGTCCCTTCGTAAATAGTTGTCATGTTTCACTGGCTACATCGATTAAAAAAAATTAATTGGCCATATTGTAAATATTGTTATAATATGTAGTTTTTTTTTTTTTTTAAAAAAACCTTGAATATGTGGTCATAACTAAAGTAGAAGAAAAAAATATGAGAAAAGTGGTAAAATTGTTTTTTTTGAAAAGAAAATTTTGGAAACATGACAATTTTGTTAGAGCAACTATAGAGATAACTCTCTATATTACATTTTAAACACCTTTCAGTTTTACTTTTTCAACCTTCTAAAAACAAATCTACTCCAACAAACGCTTTCTATATAACCCTTTAAAAATTAAATATCTATCATTTCAACTAACAAACCTAACTATCATTCTATTTTTCCTCTATTTTATTTTTATTTTCCCACCACAATCGAAATAAAATATTTTATATTTCAAATATATATTCCATAAAAAAAATACTCTCTCTATCCCTAAATTATTGTTTTGTTTGACGCATCATACGAATTAATAAAAAAAATAATTGACTTGATTATTAATATTTGTATAGTGTGTAATTTTTTATTAATGTTCATGTGTACGCTGCCCATAATTAAAATAGGGAGAAAAAAGTAAGGGTGAAATGGTAAAAGAAACCCCTGGAGGAGTGAGAAAGACAAAATGAAAGTTACTATTTCTTCTAAATTACTCTCTACAGGTAGAGAGTGATTTAGAAGATTTTGGAGATAGAGGGTTGTTTTGGGACACCACTGTTGGCTCCAGGGTGGTTAAATATCTCTAAACTAAGTTTTAGAGAGTGACTAGTTTTTATCCCCGTGCGTTAAACGCGCGGCATATATCGTTTACAACTAAATTGATATTTGTTAGAAAAAACTAATTGCGCTACGCACGGCATATATCGTTTACAACTAAATTGATATTTGTTAGAAGAAACTACTTGCGCTTAACAAAATTCGATACAAATAATAGTTTCTCGTATTCTATATTAGGGTTTTAGCTAAAAAATAATAATTTTATTGATAACATATACAAATAAAAAAAATAAAGAAAAATAATATATTATAGGAGTATATGACAAATTGACAATGATACCGTTTGTTATCACCTTATATTATAGGAGTATATTTTTTGTATCAATAAAATAACAAAATAATAATAATAAAAAAGATAAATCCATCGGGCCCAATTCTTTAAGCCCGAACTCGGCCTACAATTTAAAGACTCCGGAGCCCTTAAAGAGTAAAATCATTTAATCAAAATATGCTAACTGAAATTTTGGTACACGGTGCACACTTTAAATTCACGTACCATTACTTCCCTTTTAAAACCCTTGACACTTACTACCTCCGTCCCAAAATAATTATCGTTTTATCAAAAAAATTTGTCTCAAAATAATTATTATTTTTGAATTTCAAGAAATATTTATCCATATTTTACCAAAATTGACATTATTTACTACTCATTAAAGAGAGTTAATGTGAAAAAAGAAAAAAAATATTCCTACAATTTGTCTACAATAATTAAATTTAAATAAAATAAATTAGTATTTTTTTAAAAAAATTTAATCTATGTACAAATTACTAAAACGATAATTATTTTGGAACATGATAAAAGTATATTCCATTTCTGAGACCACCTGATGTGAATTCGCCCGATTGATTGGGGTGAATTCGCTCCAAGACCGGATCGAAGAATACGCACCCAATAACAAACACGGAATATGAACTCAAACACTCGAATGAAGAAAAAAACGCATCAAATATCAACGAAGAAACGGAAATGATAGTTTGATAAGGAGTCTCCCTCGACCCGCTAATCGCAATGATTAGGAACCTCGGGGTGTGATTGAGAACCGTCGGCGCGATTGCCAATGACCCACGACCACGGAACGCCACAATCTTCCGACTCTCGAAGATTGATAAGTTCAAGGTGGATTCCTAGTCCAAGAAACCCGATAAACTCACAACTCTGATGTGAAAACAAAAGATAAACTCTCAAAATGCAATTTAGCATATATCAATTGATCCAAGATTTAAGATTTTTTTATTACAAGTGTTTGAGAATGCCTTTTATATGTCTCCAAGGCTGAAAATAATAAAAGGAAAAGTAACCCACGAAGTTACACAAAGGTCTCAAGAAAAAACCATCCAACTTCCACCAAAAACGTTTTATAGTAGCTCTATTTCGTGGGATCGCAGAAGACTAAGTGACACTAGGCGTGATCACGCCTAACAAGGAGTAGTCTTCTGAATTTGTTGGGATCGCAGAAGACTAAGTGAGATTAGGCGTGATCGTGCCTAACATGGAGTAGTCTTCTGATTTGGCCCTCCAACATGCAAATAAATCTCCCTTGATGGCCTTGATCATTCTCGACTTCAATTCGGCCTCTAATCTCTTCCATAAGTGAAGTTAAAGCCGCTCGAATCTCCTTTGCACGTGCCCGAATCGTTGGGCCTCCGTTTATACTTAATAGCTCACGAACGTGATTGGCTTGACCCGAACCATGCTTGCCTTGATTCTCATCACCACCTCTACCAATGTATCTGTAGGCCATTCAATCTTCTAAACTAAGAGATTTGCGCCTTTGATCGGCCAGTTGCTGCTTCAACCTTAATAATTAGACTATCCTATGAATGGAGTCTCTCTTCCTGTGTCTTTGATCGGCCAGTTGCTGCTTCAACCCACTCATCCCAGTGAGAAGAGAGGGTGAAAATAGAGCATCAAATTGTAAGACATCCTTATCTTATTTTGAAGAGCTATTTTCATCAAAACTCGGAAACAGATATTTGATAGACCCGCTGCCATCTCTCTTCTTTTACTTCCCCAAAATTCTAGAAATTCGTCTCTCCCCTTGTTTCTTCTATCAACGAACCAAGCAATAAATTATCCCCTAATTTCTTCTGTATATTTCGTTTTTTTATTTTTCTGTTATTTATTTTTTTTCAGATCTAAAGTTTAGGGGTTTAAAAATACTCATCAAAAATTTAATTTTTGTTGATATATATGTTCACATCTAATGAAATTCGAAAAAATATTCACATATATATAATTTCTCATAGATCTCGAAATTTTTTGTTGTAAAATCTGTACATTCTAAGATCTCTTCTTTCAAAAAATAAAAAATAAAAAAAATTGGCATATATGCTCGAATATGAGGAGATTCGAAAAAATATTCACATTCATTAGTTTTTTTCTTCAAGATCTTGTAATTTTAAGGTGTAAAAAGGCCTTATCAATGTTTGATTTCTTTTTTTATCCAACATACATGTTCGAGTATTATGAGAAATGGCTTATTAATCTACTCAGTCTGCGAATTTGGGCCAAAATTTTTTAATTTTTCATCGGATGTGGTCATTTTAAGGTATAAAATGGCCTTTTACATGTTCGATTTTTTTTTTCATCATACATGTTCAAATCTGATAAGATGAACAATTATTTTATTTTTGTTTGATTACATTTGTTTTCTTTTATTTTGAATTTTATATGTGGGACTGTCATATTCAGAATTAGATAAGATCCTTTTATTTTTACATAAAAAAGTTAGTTTACTCTTCGATTCTTAGATTGTTTTGGATTTTTTTTGAAATACGTGTTCGAATTTGGGAAAGAATCATGACAATCCGAACCAAATTTTTAGTTAGTTGCAAGCAAAAATTTAAATTATTTAACACAAATTGGCTTAAATTAGTTGCTTAAAGTTAAATCTTTATATTTAATTGCCTCTACTTTTTGCCCATTACATCAGATATGTCATTTAATGGCCTCTACTTATTGCAATAAGAAGTTAGTTTTTGAAAATAGTTTTTTTTTCGTGAATTTATCTTCTCAAAATTTTTATTTTTTAATTACAAAACTAAAATAATGTTGTCTTTTGTTGTGTTAGTATGCCTGGCCAAGAAGGTACTTTGCATGGGCCTATGGTCAGTGACATTTTAGACTTCCACAGCTTGTAAGTCTCTTAAGTCAGTTTGGTCGGTCTCTTGTTGTAGATGATTTTTAAGTATCAAAGAATTTGATTGTGCCCATGTGGGCTCTAAAATCAAAAGAATTCAAAATGCAAATACATTACTTTGAGATTTGCACTTTAGTGATTGCAGACATGAAGCTGAGTTACTCGAAGCAACAGGAACTTCACAACCTCGTCGAGATGACGATAATGATGCATTTGAATAGTGATTTATCTTCGAGTTAGGTAAAGCTTTTAACAATTTTGTTTGAGATGAATTTTTATAACATTTTGAAACTGGGTGTTTGAAACTGTGTAGTTCGAGTGTTTCACCATTAACATTTTGTCAATCATTGAGTTAATCAGTATGAATTGAATTGATACATGGCTTGTGCAAGTGTGTTTATGTCTTTGGCTGTTTTCTAGTGTGCATCATAGTTAGGATGTTTATCAAAGTCACCAAAAGAGCAAAAAGTAGCCATGAAGATCAACTGTATTTTAAGATCCGTTTGATTTCATCATTTTTTAAGGTTAAAATTGTTTTATCTAACATTATATGTCTAATTCAACCTGACCTATAAACGGACTACATTACTTACCTTTTTCAATAGTTTCAAAAATTCCAAATTACATATTAGCTCATATATCTGTTTTCTTTAATTTACATTATTTGTCTAATTCAACTTCACCTATAAACAAACTACTATAAACAAACTACGTACCTTACCTTTTCAATAGTGTACGGTAATCCAAATTACGTATTTCTCTATTTAAGCTTGGAAAGGGGTAATAAAAGATTAAAGATTTATACACTTATTTCTTTATGTGCTATGTATTTTCCATTCTTAAATATGATGTTTGATGTAATTGTAGGGTAGACCCTACTCTTGGAGCTAGTCGCAAGCAATATCCCTTTGAAAGATCTCCAGCAAGAGAACCAGAACTCAGAGCTCTTTTGCAATATAAGTTACCGAACCCTTTTTGTCTACATGAATGGCACAAAGAGTATATATTCATTTATCGTCGTTAACAAAGCAGCACAATGAGAGTTTCTTTTTTCTTTTTTCCAGCAATCTCAATTAAAATTAGAGTAAATGAAATCTGAGAATTAAATTTCCAAGGGAAACTTCGGTTTTAGATATAAACCAATCAGAATCTAAATTTAGTAACTTATTTACTTTTTTATTTATCATGTCTATTTTCGACTTAGCAAGATTGTATAAGAGAGATTAGTATATTAAATGATTTAATATTCAAATGGTAATTTCATTTGACAATTTACTACAATTAAGTCAATAGATGCTGAATATGTAACTATATATCACATGTTCATTTAATGTAGCTTCAAAAGTAAACCGATTTGTGAACTGATTAAATAATCCTATCAACTCTTAAAATTTTCTAGATATAATTCTCAATATGATTATCAAACAAATTAATACGATATGAACAATATATTAGGTAACGTTTAAACGTTATAATTCTCAATGTTAACTGGCCATTTAATGAAATTTTTTAACTAATCAAAGACAAATCTTCATAATCTTGGCGACTATTACTCTTCATCGTCTCAAGCTCTTTCGGGTAGTTCTCCAATTGTCATAAGTGCTTAAATTCCCAAGAAATAAATATCAATTAATACCAATTTTTTTTAAAACAACAAAACAGGAAGAAGAGAAAAGAAATCAAAGCTAAAGAAGGAATTGAGAACTAACCTGGTACTGTTATCTCTAAACTGTGAAGTTCTTTGACCAAAGGCGTCAAGGGACTCCTGCGAACAGGATGCTTTGGAGCTACTTTTTCGAGAATCCTCTTCTTGATTTCAATGGCGAGCTTTGTTTCAGTGGATGAGATTTCTAGGAGTGAGGGCTCATTGACAAACTCAGAGTACTTCACCACCAGCACTATTTGACCCCATTGTTTGTGGGAGGGGGTCAAGTGAGTAAGAACTTGATGTATATATTGAGCAATGTTAGGCAGCAGGGTTGGTTTCAGAGACTGTCTCTATTTATAAACATTGTAGTGGTCGAATTTCAAGGGCCATGTTTGTATTGGTAGAATTTCAAGCAACTTGTAATTTATGTTTAGTTCATTTGTAATCTGGAAACTCATGAGTTATTCCAAGTAGATTTATTTATCGGCAATTACAATGCAGCTAATACATTCATTCTAATAGGACAGATTACATTTCATTTGATGTTCCATTTTTGGCAACCTATTTTAGGCGGGAAACTGCTATATATAGCGGTCCCAAGTGCTTCTGTCATTATATATATATATATAGATTTACACAAGTCGCAAGCAATTTAATTATAGTTATAGGGCCGACTAGGGTAAAATGGGCATCCTAAGCTTAGTTTAGAATTTTGTTTCTTAAATGGAGATGAATAAAAAAAAGTGAATTGCTATTTACACCTAAAAAAAAATTACTGAGTACGTCTCATTACTTAGTACACATTTTTAAATATTTTTCACCATTCAAAATATTAAGTACACCCCCCTTAATTTTCTAATATATTCTTACAATATTTTCCCAAAAATTAACCTACTCACAATATTTCTTCAATGCAATTGTGGGGAAGGAATGCGAATATGATGTGTCAACTAAATTATTTCCTATTGGTTATTAGATAATTAATTTTTTGACTTCTAATGCACATTGTGAATGAGGATGTAAATTAAAAAATTAATTATCTAATAATCAATAGGAAATAATTTAGTTGACACATCATATTCTATAATTGCATTAAAAAAATTTTTTTTCTTTAAAAAATGTGTAAATCCTAGGTAGCACCTAAAATTTTCACATTCATATTTGCATTAGTGATGCTCTAAGTACACCCCACCCTCCTCTCTCTCCCCCTCCCCCACCCAACAGCTTAGTACACCCCACCCCACCCCACCCTTCTTCTTCCCAGATGCCCCTTCCTCAATATTTTTTTAACAACCGCTTCCTCCTCCTTCCCACCACCACCACCACCCGCCCCCTTCCTTTTTTTTTTTTTTTTTTAACACCCCTTCCTCCTCCTTCACACCACCCGACAACCACTACCACCACCCACCCCCTTCCTTTTTTTTTTGAACACCCCTTTCCTCCTCCTTCCCACCACCCACCATCGGTCAAGCCCACCCCCTTCCTCTCTCCTTTCCCGCCTCCCCTCCCTATCCCTCCTTCCCCCACCACCGGTGAAGCCCGCCTTCCCCTCCCTCCTTTCCCCACCACCACCAGTGCAGCCCGCATCCCCCTCTCTCCTTCCTCCTCCTCCATCCCCCCCACCCACACCACTCAAGCTTACTCCCCTTCCTCCCTCCTTTCCCACCTCCCACACTAATCAAGCCCACCAGTGCAGCCCAAATTCGAAATTGAGCTTTTTTTTTTTTTTTTAAAGTTGTTCGGTGTCCTTACGAAACACCCATAGTGGTGTTCGGCACCCTAACACCAAAAGTGGTGTTTGGCACCCTTACCGAACACCATTACACCACAAAGGACATTTAAGTTAAAATTTATAATGACATTTTTGTAATATATATAGTGGGGTGTACTCAGTAATTTATTGGGTGTAAATAACAATTCTCTAAAAAAATATTGGGCTATTAACACCCCCCCCACTCTCTCTAAATACATTCAATCTCCTAATATATATCCTAATTTCATACCAATCTAAATACTAAATACACCTCTCCTATATTTCCTATTTTACCCCTCTCAATTTTTACATTATTTCCCCCTTTCTAAATACACCCAACCCAATACTCACACCCATTTCCCATCTATACGCACGGCACGGCAGAAGGAAGAAAAGGACAAAAAGAAGGAAGAAGGAAGAAAGAAAGAACCGACCTCCTTCCATCCGTCATCAATCTGTACGGTTCCTTCCCTTTCTTTTTTTTTCCTCCTCCCTCCGTCTAATCCGCTGGAAATTTTCATCAATCTGTATGGTTCCTTCCCTTTCTTTTTTTTTCCTCCTCCCTCCATCAAATTCGCTGGAAATTTCTCGTTCGGTTATGATTGACTGAATAACCGAGTGTTGTTTGGTCAATCATTTTTTTTTAAGAAGATCACTACAAGAAAAATGCTATTTTTCTACGAAAATTTTTGTAGCCAATGGTCATCATTTCATAGCTATAGTCCTTTTGCGACGAAACCTTTTTCGTCGCACATCCGTCGCCTATGCGACGTCACTGAAGGGAATTTGCTACGAAAATTATTTTCGTCGCGAAATGAAAACTTTTGTCTATGAAATAAAACGTTGAGGAATCAAGCGTCAATTTCGTCGCAAATCACATAATTCATCGCAAAAAGGTGAAGGAACAACTAGACTTAGTTATGAAAGCTAATAGGGAAGGGCCACTAGTGCAAAAAGGTTACCGTTGAAGAATTAATGAAGTCACCCAACTATTGCAATAGGAAAATACTTCTCCACCAAAAAAAAAGCTAAACACTGGTCTTCAACCGACCAAGTTTCTCTACAAGTTAATTTACATAAGCACAATATACACGAAGTGCTGATATACCCAACCTTCCAAGTGAACCACTCAATCACATCAAGATGTCCAGAAAAATGGAGTATATCAGGTTTTACTTAAAAAACCTTGGCTTGAATAACTCACGTTTCTTTTACATAATCGAGAATCAGTCTTAAATTTGTCACAAGTTACCTATCTGGTGAAAAATCTTGAGAAGTTATTGCCAGAAGGTATATCCCCAACTAAGTTATTATAAGAAATATTCCAGTTAAATTTCAGTATGATTAGTCTCATCAGACTAGACTCAAGGGGCCTTAAATGTTAATATCACTATGGTGAGTAGAATAGGAACTTACAAAATTGAGAGACTGAGGCAGTTCACCAATGATACCACACCTCCTGATAGATTGTTGCTTTCCACTTTCCTGCCATTAGTTTACACCAGAGGCAACAGCATATTAAATCAGCAATGAAATGCCTCATCGAGTCCAATGAATGATTAAATTAATATTTAAAGGACAATAAACAAATAGTCTTTAGAAGTAGTAAGTTATTTAAAACAAACAAAACCTATATTATGTATAATACTAATTATAGGCCACTAGCAAATATATAAAAGAATTTCTCCTTTTTTCCTTTTGCATGCAATAGAAATTGATGGGCCTAACGCCTAAGGGAAGTATGCCTTATGGACTATTCGAGATAAAAGAACACTAGGTGACATAAATGCAAGAGTGAGATCTACCGCAAGAGATGAGTTAAATATTTCTTTACAAAGTACTATCGATAACAAATTAAATAGAAAGCAATAGAATGATGTGTTTGGACGACATTAATCAATCATAAGACAAAAGGTAAATATCTTTATATGTCTAGTAATCGACTACACATTAATTACTATACTTTACATTGCAGCAGCAAACCAAAGAACTGAAAATTGGGGGGAAAATAAAAATAATAAAAATGTTATAAAATGATAGATATAGAACCACAAAATCACAGAAAATGATATAAAGGTAGGGAGAGAAATATCAGAAAGAGAGAGAGACGGAGAGTTGTGTGTTCTTCTCATTCCAATCGCCAGGCCTATTTATAGGCAAAGTTTTCAGCAAGAGACACTATTATGAATAGTGACAATACTATTCATGAATAGTATTACTATTCATGAATAGTAAAACTTACTATTCACATTTTACCGTAAACCATCTAAAGGTCGCACAAATCGGCGGCAATCTGTTACAGTGATGGTGTACTACCATTGTACTATAGTGTATTGTTATATTGTGCTACAGTCCACATATTAATTATTCATAACACTCCCCCTTGGACGTAGCACTGTAAGTTGGATAAGTTTGCCTCGTTAAAAACCTTAAGCCGAAAAACCCAGTAGGGAAAAATCGGACAAAAGGGAAAAAGAGTGCATAACTTAAATCCAAAACATGAGCGTAGGCTGCCTCGTTAAAAACCTTACCAGGAAAAACCCTGTGGGAAAAAACCATGATAAGGGAAAAAGAGTACAGCCATATGAGCTCCCCCTCGAGTTGACAAGGATGATCATTTTTGCAAATCTCGTAGGTTCTGCATCCCAATATTACGAACATGCATTCTGAATGTTGTAGTAGGGAGTGCCTTCGTAAATAGATCTGCTGCATTGTCGCTTGACCGAACATACTGAATATTAATTTCCTTGTTCTTTTCAAGTTCTTGAGTATACGAGAAGAACTTTGGGGGAATATGCTTGGTCCTGTCGCTCTTAATGTATCCTTCTTTCATCTGAGCAATACATGCAGCATTATCTTCAAGTATCACTGTCGGGTCTTTATTGACTGGTAGTCCACTGGCTTCCTGAATGTGTTGAGTCATGGATCTAAGCCATACACATTCTCTACTTGCTTCATGAAGTGCAATCATCTCAGCATGATTTGAAGATGTAGCAACTAGTGTTTGCTTTTGAGAACGCCAAGATATTGCTGTACCACCCATCGTGAAAACATAGCCAGTCTGTGATCTAGCCTTATGGGGATCAGATAAATAACCTGCATCTGCAAACCCAATTATTTCATTCTTTGAATTGCTGGAATAAAACAATCCCAGATCAATTGTTCCTTGGAGATAACGAAATACGTGTTTAATCCCATTCCAATGTCTTCGCGTAGGGGATGAGCTGTATCTTGCCAATAGATTAGTAGCAAATGCTATATCTGGTCGGGTACAATTAGCAAGATACATAAGAGCTCCAATCGCACTCAAGTATGGTACTTCAGGACCAAGTATTTCTTCGTTATCATCACAAGGACGGAATGGATCCTTTTCAACATTCAGTGATCGGTTAACCATGGGGCTAGTAAGGGGATTTGCCTTGTCCATATTAAAACGTTTCAAGACCCTTTTTGTATAATTGGACTGATGCACAAATATTCCACTTCGCAAGTGTTCTATTTGTAAGCCAAGACAATACTTGGTCTGCCCAAGATCCTTCATTTCGAATTCTCCCTTTAGGTATGTAACAGCTTCTTGAATCTCCTTTGGAGTTCCAATAATATTTAGATCATCAACATAGACAGCGATAATTACAAATCCAACTGTCGTTTTCTTGATGAAAACGCATGGGCATAATTGATTATTCACATATCCGTTTTTCAATAAATGCTCACTCAAGCAATTATACCACATGCGCCCAGATTGCTTTAGCCCATACAATGATCTTTGCAATTTAATTGCACATAATTCTTTAGGCATTGAGCTCGTTGCTTCAGGCAACTTGATTCCTTCAGGGATTCTCATGTAAATATCGGCATCCAATGACCCGTATAAATATGCTGTTACTACATCCATGAGACGCATTTCTAGATTTTTCGAAACTGATAAACTGATCAGGTATTTGAACGTAATAGCATCCATAACAGGAGAATATGTTTCTTCATAATCAATTCCAGGTCTTTGGGAGAAACCTTGTGCAACAAGGCGAGCTTTGTATCTTACAATCTCATTATTCTCATTTCTCTTTCGAACAAAAACCCATTTGTATCCAATAGGTTTCACAGCTTCAGGTGTGACAACAATAGGTCCAAATACCTTTCGTTTGTTAAGCGAATTTAATTCAGTATGTATGACATCTTTCCACTTGATCCAGTCGTGCCTCTTTTGACACTCAGATACCGATTTCAGTTCTGCATCCTCATTCTCGTTATTAATATCTTGTGATACTGAATATGAGAATATATCATTGATTTCCCCAATTTCATCTCGATTCCATATTTTTCCATTATTCATGTAATTAATGGAAATCTCATGGTTGTCATTAGGGATTTCTTGGCTTTCTTGTTCGTGTGATTCTTCTGGAATACACTCATTTGATTTGGGTTCGTGTGATTCTTCTGGAATACACTCATTTGATTTGGGCTTTTCAATCCCCTTTCTTTTCCGAGGATTCTTATCCTTGGAACCAATTGGTCGTCCACGCTTCAGGCGAATTTTGGACTCATTTGTCATTTCATTGTTGGGTAGCCCTTTTGGAATTTCAATTCGAGCAGGAGCATTTACAGCAGCTATATGTGACCTCGTCACTCTTTTTGTGTCTGTAAATGCATCTGGCAATTGATTTGCTATATTCTGCAAATGTATGATCTTTTGAACTTCCAGTTCACGTTGCTTTGTGGGAGGATCAAGGTGTAATAATGATGACGTACACCATTCGATATCCTTCACCATTTGTTTCCCTTCTTCCCCCAAATGTGGGAATTTACCTTCATTGAATTGACAATCAGCAAAACGGGCCGTAAAAATGTCACCTGTTTTTGGTTCAAGATATTTGATTATCGAAGGTGATTCATACCCAACATATATTCCCAGTCTCCTTTGTGGTCCCATTTTTATACGTTGTGGTGGAGCAATGGGTACATATACAGCAGACCCAAAAACTCTAAGATGGGACAGATTCGGTTCTCGCCCGAATGCTAGCTGTAATGGGGAGTACTTGTGATATGCACTTGGCCTAAGGCGAATCAGTGCAGCAGCATGCAAAATTGCATGTCCCCATACAGAAATAGGAAGCTTTGTTCTCATTATCAATGGTCTCGCGATAAGTTGGAGACGTTTAATTAATAATTCAGCCAAACCATTCTGTGTATGAACATGAGCTACTGGATGTTCAACATCGATGCCCACTGCCATACAATAATCATTAAATGCTTGAGAAGTAAATTCACCAGCATTATCAAGTCTAACTTTCTTGATCATATAATCTGGGAATTGTGCTCTCAATTTGATTATTTGTGCAAGAAATCTGGCAAACGCCACATTGCGAGTTGATAATAGACATACGTGTGACCATCTGCTAGATGCATCAATTAAGACCATAAAATATTGAAATGGTCCACATGGTGGATGAATAGGTCCACATATATCACCATGAATTCGTTCCAAAAATGTTGGTGATTCGGTACCAACTTTGTTTGGTGATGGTCTTATTATCAATTTTTCTTGAGAACAAGCATCACAAGAGAGTTCATTAGATTGAAAAATCTTCTGGTTTTTCAATGGATGACCTCTAGAATTCTCAATGATTCTTCGCATCATTATTGAGCCAGGATGCCCCAACCGATCATGCCAGACTTTGAACGTTTCTGTAAACTTCAGGTCTACAGTAACATATGACTCAAATATTCTTATATGTGTACAGTACAATCCAAATGATAAAGCAGGTAATTTTTCTAACACACACTTGCTTCCGGAAGTGTTTGAGGTAATGCAAAGATATTCGTTATCTTCTTCATTCATAGTTTCGATATGATATCCATTCAGACGAATGTCTTTGAAACTTAACAAGTTTCTTTGGGATTTAGGAGAAAACAATGCATTACTTATCGTGAATCTTGTGCCTCCCGGCATTATGAAAATTGCTTTTCCAGATCCTTCAATTATCTTTGCACTACCGCATATAGTATTGACGTTTGCTTCGTCAATATTCAGATGAGAAAAATATTTCTTATCTTTAAGTATAGTATGTGTTGTAGCGCTATCCGCAAGACATAAGTCACCTTCTCGGATTTTGGATTGAAACATATTTATGGTCTATTTCAAATAAGGGAGAGAAAGAAAAAGAATAAATAGCTGCAAAATACTAACACAAAATATATATAAACTAAGAATACAAAATGATATTATATCAATGAACGATTACACATGGGGAAAACAAAAACATATAACACTCGTATATAAGAAAATGTCACACAGATTCAGAAACCACATATGATTAATTATGAAAATCTATTTCTCTTGGTAGTCATTTCCTTCTTTAGAATTCACCATCATATCAGCCATATCCATGTAATTCATATCATCCAACCCATAAGTGATATCATCGGAATCATCCGTGATGAAATTTGTTTCAACATTTTTTCCTTTGGCCTTTTGTGATTCCTGATAAAGATTAACAAAATGCTTTGGCGTACGACAAGTTCTCGACCAATGTCCTTTCATACCACATTGGTAACAAATATCATCCTTTTGATATTTATTCGTACTAGTGCCGGCCTCACCTTTTCCTCGTTTCTCCCCATTATCGATCTTATTATTATAGGGTTGGAATCTTCTTCCCATTCCTTGTCCACGACCACGACCACGACCTTGACCACGACCGCGACCACGGCCACGGCCACGGCCACGACCTCTACTATATCCATGGTTATGCCCATGGTTATGGTCTGATGATGTTAGGGAATGCAGTAGAGCCAGTAGGTCGTGATTCATGGTTTTTCATCAATAATTCATTATTCTGTTCGGCCACAAGAAGGCACGAAATCAAGTCAGAATATTTTTTGAAACCCTTTTCTTGATATTGTTGTTGGAGGAGTAAACTCGAGGCATGAAAGGTGGAGAAAGTTTTTTTAAGCATATCTTCATCAGTAATATTTTCACCACATAATTTCAACTGAGAAGTGATTTTAAACATTGCAGAGTTATAATCACTTATTGATTTAAAATCTTGTAGCCTCAAATGCATCAATGCATAACGAGCTTTTGGAAGTACAACCAACTTCAGGTGGTCGTACCTTTCTTGCAAACTTTTCCAAAGGACTAACGGATCTTTCACCGTGAGGTATTCAGTTTTCAAGCTTTCATCTAGATGGCGGCGGATGAAAATCATGGCTTTGGCCTTATTTTGTATAGTCGCGTTATTATCATTTTGGATAGTGTCTCCCAGACCATTTGCATCTAGATGAATTTCGGCATCTAGGACCCACGACATATAGTTTTTTCCAGAGATGTGGAGTGCTTCAAATTCGAGCTTGACTAGGTTTGTCATGGTGAAAGACTAAAACAAAACATACATGGATATTGTTAATATTTTTGGTATTCAAGAAACATAAAAGTCTTATTATTTCAAAGACTAAGAAAGTAAACATACACGATAATTATTACATGTTGAGAGCTATTGCTATTGCTAACATATAATAAATAATACAAAGACCGAGAAAGAAAAGCCAAAAATCATTTGGAGCATAATCAGCACTAAAAACTAATATGGTGCACGCGACAACCAGTATGATAATGAATGCCAAGAGTGAGTTAAACATTTTGAAGAAGAGGAAGATATAAGGATTGAGAATTTGTATGAAGGTGAAAATATGGGTAAATTATTGAATGGAATGCGGTTGTATTTATAGGGTAAAAATAAAATATGGCCGTTAACTAGCCGTTATGTAGCCGTTGGAGGAGGGAGAAAATAAAATGTAAAAGTTTTATTTTTTGGTACAAAACAAACGGCAAGTTTATATCCCTACTCATGAACTGTTTACAAATTATCATTAAGTCAATGATCATTTATTGTTCCTTATCATTTTTCAACCTAGTACAGTAGTAGTCTACTGTTGGTTAAGAAAAATTTGCATCTCATTAATTAGTCGTGCATGTACAAACAGTCACAAGTAAGAAAATTTTAAGTCAAGACAATGAAAGACACTTTTACAGTACATTATAGGTTCATGCATTAATATTATGTACATATATTATATTCACGCCACATTACTCGGTAAACCTTTCGTGCGGGTGTTTGATAATAAGTGGTAATGTTATTCATAGCAAACAGAAAGCATGACTATTCATAATAATATATATTCAGTTTGTAGCTTGGGGTTATTTCCGCTCAAGCATCAACCAATATATATAGATTGCGTAAAATAATAAAATTTCATTTCGTCATCTCACCAAAATATTATAGATGGAGGCATAGCCATTCCTTTTTATAATCATGGTGATATACGATATTAAAATAAATTAGTAACGTATCATAAAAGGAACATATCTGTGGAAATTCTTACCTTTTGGAAATGCTTAGAAAAGTTTAGAGCGTTCGTGCTGATAACGTGTTATAAAATGATAGATATAGAACCACAAAATCACAGAAAATGATATAAAGGTAGGGAGAGAAATATCAGAAAGAGAGAGAGACGGAGAGTTGTGTGTTCTTCTCATTCCAATCGCCAGGCCTATTTATAGGCAAAGTTTTCAGCAAGAGACACTATTATGAATAGTGATAATACTATTCATGAATAGTATTACTATTCATGAATAGTAAAACTTACTATTCACATTTTACCGTAAACCATCTAAAGGTCGCACAAATCGGCGGCAATCTGTTACAGTGATGGTGTACTACCATTGTACTATAATGTATTGTTATATTGTGCTACAGTCCACATATTAATTATTCGTAACAAAAAAGAAGAAGAGAAAGTCAAACAGATCTACACAGTGAGAAGGAACAAAGTTCTACCAAATCTTTAAGGTAAATTTCGTCGCACATAGATTAATCCACTACATATCAATTACTATGAAGCAGCAAAATAACTAACAAATGAAATGGAAAGTAGAACAAAACAGACAAAAACAGATCTACCCAGGGAGAAGAAAAACCGATGTTCAACCAAATTTATAACTGGACTAAAATGTCTCTAACCTGTGATATGGCTTCATGTTCTGCTGAAGGAATTTTTTTAAGAGCAAGTTGTTCAGCATCATTAAGCTACATGAATTTCAATCATGAGGCAAATTAACCTAGAGCACAGAGAGAAATTTGAACATGAGATAGCACTAAGACAGCATACCTGGAGGGCTTTCACACAATTCCATAACGGTGGCAAGTCTGCAAAATGTTTCTTAACCGAAAGCTCTGGAGGCTTATTGCTTGAAAAAGAAGTGTTTTAACAACTTCTCTGCAGTTGGCCTTTTGGTTGGATCTTTCACCAAGCACATTGCAACCATTTCCTTAAAAGATTGTTCACAATTGGAAATTTTTTTAATCATCAATCCAAAAAGAGACAATACAAACCAGCAATTGCACTGCAGGCTTTCGACCAACTCATAGACCATGTAATACTGTAGACATGATCTCTTGTTCCAAAATTTTCTTGCATACATAAGAATGTAAGACATGTAGATGTCCTACTATGCACTAACCAAAAAGGACATAATACCTTCGAAAATCGTTTATCACGATCATAATCAAGTCCAGGAGGGGCATTTTGAATAGTCATCAAGAGAACCTATGGCAGGAAACAAGAGAAAGATAAAAGATAGAGATCTCAGACTAGTGAACTGTCAATCCCTCCCTAGGAAATTCAGCCAACAATGAATATATAGATCACAATCTTAGAAACGCATACTGTGAGAACCCCGATCCGATCCTGTCGGCCTCGTTAATGAAAAAGCGAGCGATTTCCGAATATATGGATGAGTGCGTTGAATACACCCGGTTCTCATTCTGGACTAAAAAATGTAATAAATGTGTATAACACATTTATATAAAATACAGAGTCACCACCCTCGTTTATAAAGAAATAGACTATGGGTTCAGGGGCTAAGTTACGAGTTAAGAAGGTGTTAGGCACCCAACTCGCCCTTTCGGTCTCTTATGATTGTATGCTCGAATTTAAATGTTACGAGTTAAAATTAAATGATATAATTTTTGGGATTCATGTCCCTATTTATGTGACACAAAAAAATGATATAATATATACATTATAAATCAACAGGAGATCAAAGCTTGTATATTTACATGTTTACAAATAATTTGAGCTATTTATACATCCAAATACAAATTAAATTTGAAGGGACCGAAGGATTTACCTTCTGTCATTTTACAGAATTTGGGCCAAGTTCTAGGCTGTTGATTCGTGGTTTGATCAAGGTATTCCGTTGTGCTTCCCATGCTTCCGATACGAGGAAAGGAAGACTTACATTTTATATTCATGTCCCTATTCAATATGTCCTTTTCTGAGATGTTTGCCTAAAATGAAATGGTCCATTAAATGATACTTGTAGGTTATCTTTATGCCAAAGGCAAAGAGGGACTTTGCTAATAATTGAGGCACATCTTCAGACAAGTCTTGATCAGAGGATCTTCAGGTCTTCAACATTGCTGATGAAGCTTGGCTGGAATGTACTTGGCTGATGACTTGAGGACATTGCTGATTTGAACATTGCTAATTGAAGATGGCTGATATACAAAGATCATCTTCTAAAAACTAGGCTAAGTACAAAATAAGCAATCCTAAGCTATTACAAGCAATTGTCTAAGTACAAGTTGCCACTCTAACAAACACGCAGGCTCATTAGTCACCTTGGCTTAGACTTAGGTTATGGATACAAGCAAATCTAGATAAAATACAACAATCTCCTTCTATTTACTTGAGTCCATGACCTATGAATACAATGATAGCTGAAAGTGTTCAATACTGGTAATAGCACTCTTAAAAGATATTATATTAAGGGAGCATGCCCTAGTTGAACTTACAAAGCAGCCAATGTATTAAGATTACAAAGT
Source organism: Platycodon grandiflorus (assembly GCA_016624345.1). Classification (NCBI taxonomy): domain Eukaryota; kingdom Viridiplantae; phylum Streptophyta; class Magnoliopsida; order Asterales; family Campanulaceae; genus Platycodon; species Platycodon grandiflorus. The sequence goes on from CM028368.1 coordinate 31,090,987, forward strand.
GTTTACAGGGGAATATTGATGTGAATCGAGTCATGGCCTTTATCCTATCCGGAGGACCAAGGATTCGTGCGCATGCGAGAAGGACTCAAGCCACTTTAACATTGTATTTGGAAGAGGTTCGGAGTCAAAATGAATCCAAGATCGATATGGAGAGTCAAGGAATGTTCGTGTGCACATTCGGAGCTTTAACAACTTCAAAACTCATCAAAAGAATTGTACGCGCCCCACAAGACAAGACGCGCCCTAGCGCGCACCTTCACAGCATTTTTCAGAAAATCAGAAAAATTTACAAACTTCAGCAACCCTGCGCGCCTTAGCGCACATCAAGCCGCGCCCTAGCGCACCTGCCCGCGCCTTAGTGCGCCAAAACCTGCGCCCTAGCGCGCCTGCCTGCGCCTTAGCGCGCCAAATCCTACGCCCTAGCGCGCCGTACGGACAGCCATGGAATTTTGAAGGTTTTCTTGTATTTTGACATTGTAATCATCTACCTTCGTTTTTATCTCTTAGGGAACGAATCCAGGACCATGGAAGCCTTTTAAAACTGGTTTTCTCCTTTGTAAAAAGTAACTTTGATGTAAGATTAAACTTTGAGTTTATAAAATTCACTTTTCAAAGAGAATTGTGAGCACCCGAATTTCTTGGATTAGAAATTCAACACTTGAACTTATCAAACTCGAGGATCGCGGGTTTGTGGCGTTCCGTGATTGTTGTTCGTAGACAAGCGCGTCTATCGGGTATCAATCGCACCCCAAGGTTCCTAGTCAATCGCGACTAGCGGATTGAGGGAGATCCATCTATCAATTCCAATTCTGCGTTTCTTATCTTATTCTTTGTTCTTCGAGTCTTCAAGTTACTTCTTCGATTCGATCCCCGTCGGAATCATATCAATTGGTATCAAAGCCAATCGAAGAGGTAAGCATCGAATTCGTATATTGTTCCTTTCAATTTCATTCTGTCAAAATTGTGAACTATCGTTTTCTTCATCTTCTTCGTTAAAATCTGGGAATTGGTACTGTGTGTTCTTGGTGTTCTTGAGCAAAAAAAAAAAAAAAAAGTAAACAAATTGGCCGAAAAATTTGCATGCCTAAAGTAGTTTGAAAAGCTTCATATTGTTGTTATATTGCCATAGAGAAAAAAAAAAGTGTGAAAAAAAAAAAAAAAATTTAGCCGAAAATTTGTGTGGAAATTGAGTTTGGCAAAATTTGATCATCATTGTGTGATTACCATAATTCAGAATTGCTGGATATTGTGTCAATTCATATCATCATATTGTTGGTCTTGATCGTCGTGATTGTTCATCATCGTATATATATTCCATTGGTTTTCAATTCTATTCTTGCTTTCATTGTGGATTTGATTCTCACTTTGAACCAATAATTCAAGAATCTGAAAATCCCAAATTGGACATTGAATATCCCGGAACGTTGTAAGACTTGCAATCATCTTGTTGACATTTTCAAGTGAAATAGTTCTTTTTCCAAGAATCTGAGTGTATGAGAGTTGAGTGTGAAACACGAGTGATATACTTTGTGAGTTGTGTGTGATTCTTTGAGATATGTCACAAAAGGGTAAAATGAATGAGGATCCTAAAGAACGTATGATTAGGATGTTAGACGATGTTAGTCGGCGTTTGTCTCGAATAGAAGAGAGTACACAATCTCGAGATAATCAACCTCGATTTCAACCCAGGGTGGGAAGGTATAATGATGAGTGGTCAAATAATGAATTCGAGTTAGGTGATGATGAGTGGCGAGATAACGAGTATGAGTATGAAAGGAGACCTAGTAGAGTGGTAAGAGAGAGAGTAGACATGAAGGTTCCTAATTTCAAAGGTAGGGACAATCCTGAGGAGTGTCTAGAATGGATTAGAAAGGTTGAGATCTTATTTAGTCATCACATTTACACGGAGTCCCAAAAGGTAAAATTTGTTTCTTCAAAATTTACCGAATATGCTAGAGTGTGGTGGGAAAAATTAGATAACATCCGTAGGCGGATAGGAGGAGAGGGACGTATTAACACATGGGAAGAATTAAAACGTGTATTGCGTAGGAAGTTTGTCCCGAATTATTACCAACGGGAGTTATTGAGGTCTTCTTCTTCGTCTTATCAAGAAACTAGTAGACTCAAGATGGTTGGAAACAGGAACATTAGTGTTGTACCCAAGTCTTGTATAGGTTCATCACAATGTGAGGAAAGCTTGAGAGAAAATAAAGAGAGTTCGGCTCGATTGATAAATAGTAATTGTGTGATAGCCGAGAAAAAGGAGAGTTCGAAAGAAAATAAAATTGAGAGGTTGGCTAAAGTAGAAAGTGTTAATCAAAACATAGCCGAGCAAAAGGAGAGGAAATCTGAAAATGATGAACAAATGTGTGGACTTCAAGTCAAAGAAGTCAAGAAAAATGAGTCCCGTGAGGTTGAGAGGAAAGAAGGAAAGAGTGGGTTGATAGTAGAGAGAGAAAACCCGAGAGTTGAGGTAAAAGAGAGTGATAAAGAAGAAAAATTGAGGGTGAAAACACGAGAGACTGAGGAAGAAAAAGAAATGGTTGAAAAGGCCAAGGGCCAAGAGAGTGTGAAACCCACCTTTTATTCCGACCCTTGTAAGGAAATGAGGAAGTTGGTGAAACATCAAAGTGAGGTATTTTACATCTCTACGGAGATCCCTTTTTACCTTAACATGCCACCCCAATCTTCTTTGCCCTATGTTGTTTCTTGTCCACAGGTTCTCGATGAAATGCTTTCCAAATTAAGCAAGGAAACTTTGCAATCCAAATGCGATGGGCAGCAAGGTAAGGAGGTCGTTGTAGTGCCTACTCAATCTCCAAGGTATGAAGCAATTCTTTCTTGTGATCAATGGTATGATTCCAACCTGTTTTATAAAACTCAGTTTTTGAGACTTGCTAATCATGTTGATCACCATAGTTTTGATGAGAAATTTAAAATTCATGAAAAGACTAATTTGATTGAATTCCCTAATCACACGAGTGATTTATTCTTGAGAAATCTTGTTAAATCACGTGATACATGTGGGATGTTATCTTTTCCAGTTTTTATTGATCGTAATGGATTGAATGGATGTTTGAGATTTGGTAAGTTAGAAGATCATAGATTATGCGTGGCATTGCATAAGCTAAATCATTCTTATGTCGATCCAATTCTTGAATATGTTTCAAAGGTTGATTTAGTAAATCGGTGTGGTGTTTTGAAGTTGGACTCAGTAGATTCATAAAATGTTTTGGAAGATGTCATGTTAAATCTAAATTGTCCATTGAGGATGACTAAGGATTCCATGTTTGTGAATATGCATGATTTTTCTTCAAAAGATCATTTTGATGGAAGTTATAAATTGGATAATGTTTTCAATGATGAATTGTTCTTGTATGAGTATGCTGAAATGCGTGATGACCTAAGTAAATTGCTTGGAACTTTGTCATCTTTGTTTTGTGAGGATTCCATGGCATTATTGGAATCATGGTTTGCGATAGAAGTACATAAGTATCAGCAAGGTGTAATTGTGAATGCAAATGAGTTGTCAAAGCTGAATTTTCATGTTGCATTGTTCTTCCATAAAATCTATGGATTGCATGACACATTAAGAACTGAATCGTATTCTTTTAAAGCATTTCTTCTTAAGCTTGCTGAATCATGGGGAATTTGTTTGTGTCATGTTGAAATGATGCAAGTAAATCCAGTGACTTGTGAAAACTTGAGATTTGAGATTGTTGATCATTATATTTCTGTTTTGTATGTGGATTGTTTCTTTATGAGATTACATGATAGAACATATGATACCAAGAACTTATCATCTTTGTTGAATTCATTGTTTCATGATGATTATGTTCTCTTTGTGTATCATAGTATTCTTGTAATACTCCTGGTTGTGAAAAAGAGAATGCATGTTAGGTTGGTATTTGAACCTGGAAATGGGATTTCTTTGTGTTTAAATGAGGATAGAGATCTTGCACATGGCTTTGAGTCTCGTGCTCGAATTGTTGAGTTCTTTGATTACCTTGAGGAAGGTAATTCTCATGATAAAGTGTGGAATAGCAGCTTGTGTACTAACGATTTTTGTCTTGTGGCAATGAATAGTACTGTTGTATTATTACTTATTGACCAAAGAAGAGAATTGGTTAGATTTAATTTCCGACCCGGTGAATGTAAGGAAATTGTTGTTCTCTGTACACTTTCTCAAAAATGTATCTTGTCTACTTCCATGAGTCGTAAGATATTGTGTTTTGAGGAAGGTCAAGACTTGCATGTTCACTCTCATAACTTCAAGAGATTACTTTGTATTTATGGAGAGTTTGGAAGTATTAAAATCCCGAAGGATATATGGGATTTGTTTTCGAGTAATAATGTGCCCTTACCGCATATCAACGAGGACTTGTTGTGTATGACCTTTGAATATCTTACTTGGCATAGTTTTGTCAGATTTCTTACACAGGTTAAGGAAAAGGTCATTGTGGAGCACGTGGATGATAATTTTAGAATAGTCTTTAGCGGTAAAATGCATGTTAGTACATATTTTTCATTGTTGCTGATTTGTTCCCTTATTGACACAGGTGATGATTCGAGGTCGAATCCTTTTGAAGAGAGAGGGAATGATGTGAATCGAGTCATGGCCTTTATCCTATCCGGAGGACCAAGGATTCGTGCGCATGCGAGAAGGACTCAAGCCACTTTAACATTGTATTTGGAAGAGGTTCGGAGTCAAAATGAATCCAAGATCGATATGGAGAGTCAAGGAATGTTCGTGTGCACATTCGGAGCTTTAACAACTTCAAAACTCATCAAAAAGAATTCTGGTACGCGCCCCAGCGCGCACAAGACGCGTCCTAGCGCGCACCTTCACAGCATTTTTCAGAAAATCAGAAAAATTTACAAACTTCAGCAACCCTGCGCGCCTTAGCGCACATCAAGCCGCGCCTAGCGCACTGCCGCGCCTTAGCGCGCAAAACTCGCCCTAGCGCGCACGCCTTAGCGTGCCAAATCCTACGCCCTAGCGCGCCGTACGGACAGCCATGGAATTTTGAAGGTTTTCTTGTATTTTGACATTGTAATCATCTACCTTCGTTTTTATCTCTTAGGGAACGAATCCAGGACCATGGAAGCCTTTTAAAACTGGTTTTCTCCTTTGTAAAAAGTAACTTTGATGTAAGATTAAACTTTGAGTTTATAAAATTCACTTTTCAAAGAGAATTGTGAGCACCCGAATTTCTTGGATTAGAAATTCAACACTTGAACTTATCAAACTCGAGGATCGCGGGTTTGTGGCGTTCCGTGATTGTTGTTCGTAGACAAGCGCGTCTATCGGGTATCAATCGCACCCCAAGGTTCCTAGTCAATCGAAGCATTCAAAAGATAAAGTAACCCTTTCATATCAAACAAGTTGTTTAATTATTACAAGGTTTTGACACAATGATATAGGGTTTTGCAATAAGAGACAAGATAAGATATATTAGTTATGTTGAAGCTTGTCTTTCTTGCTTTAAGAGGGCAGCAGCTTTAAGATTGGCTATTTCAGCTTTGGCTACTTCCAACTCTAGAAAGAGGTCTCTGGTCGATTGCTGAAGAGCGGCACTTGCAGCAAGCTTCACTCAACTCTTCAATTAGATTTTTGTTCTTTTGCTGCAGGAGAGCATTTGCCTCGACCAGTTTTGTTAATGGTTCATTGTTGATTCTCCTCATATCCTCCTTTATGGACACAAGCTCAACATCCGTTGCACAGAGCCTGTTATCATACTTCCCAAGTTACTGGCGGAGAACCCTGTTGTTGCAGCGCATGGCTCGTTGGAGGCAAGGATGGACCTGTGCACTGAGCGATTGGTATCACGCTGGCTTTGGGTTAACTTAGAAACGCCGGCATCAATAAATTGCACAAGGTCGACCAACCCCTCAGTAAGGTTCTCAATTTTCAAGTTCATTTTAGTGGAAGTGGAGGCAGTCTGGTTGGAGATAACAGAGATGCGATTAGCCATTAAACTAGTGTAGGACATGAAAGATAGCTAGCAATCAGCAGCAGCTCTCTTGGCTTCCCTGGTGTTTGAAACAACCTCAGCCATGTAATGTACAGTAACCTCTTTGGTATGATCTTATTTGACAGCAAGATGTTGCAATGTAGTATGGAGGCTTTTCATGGTGGCCTTGATGCCTTGAGAAAAATCTTCAAAAGAAGAAGTTAGGGAGAAAGAGGCGGCTGGAGCAGAATGGTTGGTAGAGGGTTGATTGGCTGAAAGAAGTTAGTCAGGAATAGAATGGCTGGACTTTGGATGAAGATGGCTGGTCTTAGGATATAGGATTCCAAGTTGGCCAAACCAGATCCTGGGTACAGGAAAAAGCCTTTCAATGTAGTCCTTATAAGACTTAGCATTGATGAAGACAGGAATGGAAAAGGGGGAATTGGTCTTATGGACTTGAAACGGACAGGATAACGATGGTTGAATTCGATGTAAGCCCTAACCATGTCAAAGAAGTCAACATAGAAAGTTCTGTAAAAATGGAGGGGTAACGGATGATGGCAGAGCTAAGAGGTTTAGGGAGAGAGAGATAAAGGGATATGTTAGTTTGGGTATGAGGGGGAAGGTCGAGGTCCCTGTGAATAGCAATCCACTACATAATGATCATAAGATCTTACACAGTAGAGTTGTGCATGAAAAACTGTTTGGACCAGGCTGGAGGAAGAGGCTCATACAAGTTACCCCATTGCATGAGGATGTCCCTAGTAGCCATGGGTAGGCAGGGTAGCCTCTTGGGATAGTCTAGGGCAGAAAGAATTGGGTCAGTATCAGCAGGGTTAAGTCTTGGTCAGCTGTCCCTGAATAATAGTAGCTCTTGGACTTCAAGATAGAGGTGGCTGTAGGTAGTAGGTTTGAGTCTCTTTAGAGTAGGTTGACTAGTAAGAGAGGTAAGAGGGTGTTTGGAAGAAGAGGGGGTTGGTTGACATTGGAGACAACCAACTCCTATAAGATAGAGGGATGGACAGGAATGGTTGAAGAAGGCCGGAATGGCTTGTATGGCAATGGGTGTAGTAAAAGGGGCAGATGGAGGAGTAGAAGAAAGAATGACTGGTGTGTCAATGGGTGGTTCAGATAGAGGAGGTGTAGGAGAAGAAAGAGGTGAAGAGGATTGGGTGGCAGAGGGCTCCAATTTACCTTTTATGGTACTCTTCTTTAGGCGTTTGCCGTGCCTGGATTTAGAAGGAAAGATCTCTAGAGTGGTTGGTGTGGGGTTGGCTGTAGAGAAGTGGCTGGGATTGGTTCAGAAGGTTTGGGGTCTGATGTGGGAACGGCTAATTGTGGAATGGCTGGATCAGAGATTGCTGGTGAAGGCATAGTTGGTAGAGACTCAGGAATTTCTTGAGTTAAAGGTTTGGGTTGGCCAAAATATTCATCAGAAGATTTTAAGATTTGTGTTTTGGCCTTAGGTATTTTGGTGGATAGTTTAAGAGATAGAGTTGAGGGTTGACTAGTTGGTTTTACGGTTGCTAGTTCAAAAGTGGTTGTATCTCTCTCAGCAGCCTTCTTCGAGAGGGTATTCTTCTTTGAGAGTTTGGGTTGAGGTGGAGGTGAGGAGGGTAGAGTAGGTGTCTTTGCCTTCTTGGATTTGGCTTAAATGGGCCGTGGTCAAGACGGCGAAGATCGAAATTTTTAGGTAAAGAGGCAACTATGTGCTTTGGCTCCTCCTGAGTAGATAGCGCCTCAGCTGTGTAGGATAACTTCCTTTTCCCTTTCTTGGCTGAAGCAGAAGGCCCAGTAGTAGCAGTTCTCTTTGCTACATCCTCCCGATAGCGCTTGATGTTATTGAAGGTGAACACATAAGTGTTAGTCACCTTGATAAGCTCATCAGCAGCTATAGTGTTGTCAATTTCCTGGAAACCCTTCAGGAGTGTATTGATCACTCTGAAAAAAGGTCTCTGCATCCTTGAAGTGGCTTGAACCTCCAAAACACTGTCAAAGAGCAGGGAGTAGACAACCTTGGCCCAGTTTAGCTGTTTCCTCAAAACTATGGCTTTGGTTATCATCAGTTAAATTGAGGTAAACACGTCCCTGGAGCCATTCTTGAATAGCAGGCTTGTAACACCCTGAATCCTCTTATGCATGATTTACTTATGTTATGTGTGACTTATGTGTTAAACTTGTTTTATTAGCATGCTAGTTAAATTATGCTTTTATTTATATGTTAATTTCATGTTTATAGGAATTGTTATATTTATTATGCATTGATAAATTAATTGTTATGGTTCATGATGTCTATTAGATGTGTTATAAATGTTGTGTGATCACACCTAGGAGTGTCCAAGTGTTCAAACCAATGAAATAGAGTAAAAATAGAAGTATGCTGGACAGAATGTTTGGCACGGCCGCGTGCCTTTCCTTGGCACGGCCGTGCAAACAGTGACCAGACTTTTCCAGAAAGTTTGGCACGGCCGTGTGCCTTTCTTTGGCACGGCCGTGCGCCTTCCTTGACGCGGCCGTGCAGATCGGGCAGATTCAAAATCTGAATTTCAGAAATTACTTTTACACCCTTAAATCTCACCACATGTGTGGCTCTCCTTGAGCCACGTCACTACCCTTCCCCCAATCTGAAAATTTAGTCACTTAAATGGGTGGAGAGACTTCAATTCTCTCCATCCTTCCCTCCATTTCCTCCATTAAAGCTTGTGTGTGTGTGTGTGTGTGTGTGGGAGATATAATGAGATTAGTGTGTGTGTTTGGGCTCCCGAAGATCCAACCATCCGATCGATCCGAGACCGTCATTGCGTTGGTGTTGAGCTAGGGAGCAACTTGGTTGGCTTTGATTTCACTTTCTTTGTCTTGATAATCGATTCTAGGTAAGTTACTAAACCCCCCTTTGTATGCTTTAAGCTTCAATGTGTGTTAGATCATCAATATTCTTGTATGACTTGCTTTATATGTTGTTTTCATGTATAAATCTCTAGGCTGAGATGAGTACATTGTACTTGTGCTATGAGTATGTGTTGAATGATGTTAATAAGTTAGGGTTGGAACATAAATCTTAGGATTTGAACAAATAGAGAACTTGAGACTTGAAAATGGGTAGTCTTGCATTTAGCATTGAAACCCTAATTTGGTGAACTTTAGTAATGACTCCGAGAAGTCGATTTTAGGGAAGATTATGACTTCCCGAACAACATATTAGATTACTATGAGGTTTAGAGTTCGATTGATCGAGATTCTAGTCCTCCGTGCTTTTGATATTGTTAAAATAGAGACTTGTGAATAGCTCTAATGTGTTGAATAGAATGCTTACATATTCGTTAAATGATGATGGGTGGTAGAATAGAATAATCTACTTGTCATTTGTCAAGTTCACTACTTTTGAACTTGATGGTTATTTGCATTAGATGAATAAGAACATCTATTTGTGCATTGTGTAAGTCCAGCTGGCGTCGTTGGTTGAGTAAGGTAGGACGACCTATGGTCTTCACAAATTAACGTTTGTGATCGCCATAAGTCGCCGTACCGGAGTTTCACACACCCCTCTTCTGTTGGCCACAGTTGAGAAGTAGCCCCACTGTTGTAGCAATACGCATGGCTTTGGTTTGCTAGATTGAACTCGATGGTATTAATCGGGGACGTCGATACTACACACATGAGTATCGAGTCACATTTGGTTATTTTGTGTATTGCAGGAGCAACGCAAAGAATGGACAAAGAAATATCATATCCTTTATAATGTGGTTTATTACAAGTACTTATGTGAATACCAAAGTGCTACGTGCGATGCATATGGATGGTAAATCAATGATGATGTTACATGTTTGATTGTAATATATACAAATGTGTTACCATGTTACGATTACCAGTTGAGCATTATGCCATGACATATAGTTGCATTTAGTAACTTATTGAGTTTTGACTCACTCCGTTTGTTGTTTAATTGTTTTCCTTAGATCCGAGCCAGGCAGGAAGTTCGCGGTGAGGCCGAGTAGTACTATCGCTTAGCTCGCAGGTGGTCTTTTGTTTTGTTAGCCTTAGAGCTCTTTTGTTAATAGTGATAGACATTCTTTTAGTGAGGACGATTGGTTAAGTAAAGTCATGTAGACTTTGCTTTGGGTAGTGTTGATACATTATTAGTACTTGTTATTCTTTTGGTGGCCGACACGTGTATGTCGTGCTCGTATACTCTGTTACATGTTTAACTTAGTTATTTTCCCAAGCATGTTGTAGCTTGAGGTTTATGCACAGTTGTTTCCGGCATGTTGTGGCCGAGGTAGTTAATGTTATTAATGATTTTCTTCAAAACATGTACTTGTGTTTTATTAGTTGGGTTTCGGCTGTAACGTTGCCGATGATTGACTTTTATTTTATCAAAGTTTTATATTATTATGGTTTTGTGGTAAGCACGGGTCGTTGCGCCACGTGCTTTTATTATTGTTATCGTTATTTGCTTGTTGTTTTGGCGCGTCGACCTTGGGATTTCGTATTGGAATTCGGGTCGGGGCGTTACAAGGCTCTTGTCCACTAAATGACTGATGTGGTAAGGAACTTCAGGAAATAGATTCCTGGACATCTCAGTCCCAAGATTGCACCAACTAACTTGTAGTCAATATTGATGAATTTTTCTCGAATATAACCCTTTATGTAGCTTTTATCTACAGGGTCTTCTTTGTCAACAAGTGGAAGAGGAACAATCATGTGAGTATAGAATTCTTCAACTAGATTGATATTGTAATCTGTATCACCCAACTCAAAAAATGGAAGGATTCCACTCTCTTCGAGGTCCTTGACCAGAGCAACACTAGTAGAGTACTCTTTTACTGACTGAGCATTGATAGTAACATCGAGGTGATAGCTGCTCCTTGGAAGATAGGCAATAGGCAGCAGAGCAGCTTCAGCAGCCCTTAAGGATTTGGCTAGTTGCAGAAGAGTAGTACCAGCAGAAGTTGAAGTACCAGTAGTTTTAGAGGATTTCTTAGCCTATAGAAACAACAGTAAAGTTAAGAATGGCTGATACAAAATAAATATTAGCAGTTTATAGACAAACATGTATTGTTGAGATTAAAACCCAATATTTGTTAAAAAACTTACTTTTCAAAAAGTAAAAGTTCACCAACAACAGTTCTCCACAGGGGTTTTAGACAAGTATAAAACTCAAAAAGTTTCCAGGAAATCCAATAGGTAAAGATGTAAAATTCATACTTTCAGCATTTTAAACACATTGGATACCTAGAAATTGCTAATACACAGCAATAAAACCACAAAATTACTATCCACAGTTCATATATGGCGTTAAATGGAACAGTTCATAGAATTTTGAAATCAGGGCATAGATTTGATGAAATAGAGTAAAACTAAAATTAAATGAACTAGGATACGTAGAATTACTCACCATTGTAGTTTACAAGTAGAAATGTTGAAGAAGTTAAGATTCAGAAAAGTTTGAAAGTGCAACAATGGCGAGAGAGAGTTTGAAGGGTTTTGCTTTTGGTAGTTTTGGAAGTGTAAAAAGTGAAAAGCAATAATGAAATGTCCTTTTATACTTCAGATAATGTCCAGCATTGAATATATTTTGAAGTCCGCATTTAATGTCTTTGATAGGTGACTGTTCATATAAAGATACTTTGAAAAATTGAAGATTTAATCCTTATGGTTTAAAAATTTGGTTTGAGGGGTGTAAGACTTATAAGAGAAGCTTCGTGAATACTTACCTGAGGTTGTCCTTTAGCACCAGCAATGTTACACTTGGCTGATAAGATATAGGCAGTTCTATATACAAGCAAAGTGTAATATAACAAAAAAATTTGCAAGTGTTTAAGGGTTTAGGTCAAGCATACCAAGCTCTCCTCTTAGATAGGCAAACCTGGTTGAGTCAAATGGCTTGGTGAAAATATCAGCCAACTGTTGATCAGTAGGTACATATAGCATGCTGATATTCCTTTTTTCCACATGATCTTTTAGGAAATGATATCTTACATCAATGTGCTTTGTCTTATAGTGCATGATATGATTTTGAGAGACTGAGATGGCTGATGTGTTGTCACACATGATACGGTAATCAGTAGTCTTGATCTCATAATCTACAAGTTGCTATTTGATCCACAGCAATTGTGAGGAGCAGCTACCAGCAGCTATGTACTCTGCCTCAGTTGTTGAAGTTGAAACAGAGGATTGCTTTTTGCTAGCCCATAGATAAGTCTATTCCCTAAGAACTGACATGTCCCACTAGTACTTTTCCTGTCAATCTTACAAGCAGCAAAGTCAGCATCAGAATAGCTTATAAGTGTAAAAGATGAATCCCTTGGATACCAAATACCTAAGTTGGTTATATCAATAAGATATCTGATGATCCTCTTGACTACTTGCAAATGAGACTCCTTTGGATTTGCTTAGAATCTAGCACAAACACAAACAGCAAACATAATGTCAGATCTACTAGTAGTTAAGTATAAAAGTGAACCAATCATGCCTTTGTAAAGAGTCATGTCCACTTTCTTGCCCTTTTCATCTTTGTTAAGATGGAAGTTAGTAGCCATGGGTGTGCTGAAGTAATTTGCATTTTTAAGCCCAAATTTATTGATGAGGTCCCTTGTATATTTGACTTGGCTGATGAAGATACCAGTTAAACTTTGCTGAATTTAAAGTCCTAGGAATAAGGTGAGTTCTCCCATCATGCTCATTTCAAACATGCTCTGCATAAGCTTTTCAAACCTCTTACAAAGGTTTTCATTAGTAAAGCCAAATTTAATATTATCAATATAAATTTGAACAAGTAATGAAATGACCTTTATGTTTCATGATAAAAAAAGTAGTGTCAATTTGACCTCTTAAAAAGCCTTGAGTTATCAAAAACTTTGAAAGGGTCTCAAACTAGGCCCTTGAAGCTTGTTTGATTCCATACAGTGCTTTCCTCAATTTGTAGACATCCTCTTTTCTTGTGTTGTCTAGGAATCCTGGTGGCTGTTCCACACAGACTTCTTTTTGCAGCTCACCATTTAGAAATGCACTTTTAACATCCATTTGATATAGCTTGAAGTCCTTAAAAGATGCATAGGCAAGGAAGAGTCTGGTAGCTTCCAATCTTGTAACATGAGAAAATGTTTTATCATAGTCAATTCCCTCCTCCTATCTATATCCTTGGGCTACCAGTCTTTCCTTATTCTTAGTAATATTCCCATTTTTATCCATCTTGTTTCTGAAAACCCACTTAGTTCCAATAACAGTTTGTCCTTTAGGCCTAGGAACAAGTTTCCAAACATGGCATCTTTCAAACCAATTTAGCTCTTCATGCATAGCTTTTACCCAATTTGGATCCTCCAGTGCTTCATCTACCTTCTTGGGCTCAATGTTTGAAACAAATGCAGTTGAGAACATGCATTCATTCCTTGAAGCTTGTCTTGTTTGAACACCAGTGTTGAGATCACCAATAATTTGAGTGATATGATGATCTCTTACTTCTCTAACTTTTGCAGAAAGGTCATGTGCATTAGCAGAGTGTAGTTCTCGAGAAGTGGAGATGTCTAGAGCTTGGTTTTCAGTATGGTATGTAAGTTCCAATATTGGCTGAGTTACTTTTGGAGTGGATGGAACAACAACTTCTTGATAATTGGGAGTTTCAGGAATTGCTGGTCCATATATCACCAGTAGTTGGTAATTCTGTCATGTTAATCCTTGGTGGAACTTGAGCATTAGTAGAGTTAGAACTTGGCTGATTTGTACCTGTCTCACAATCATCAGAATCATTAGAAACTTTAGGAGCCAAATATGGCCCAATAAAATCAAATTCATCAAAAGAGACATGTACAGATTCAACAACTTTAAGAAATCTCTTATTATAAACTCTAAATGCTTTAAAAAATTTAGCACACCCCAGAAATATTCCTTCATCAGATTTGGATTCACACTTACCTCTATGTTCTTTACCATTGTAAAAAACATAGCATTTGCGCCCAAATATTTTAAAGAAACCAATATTGGGAGCGCTGCCTCTCCATATTTCATATGGAGTTTTGTTATGAATCTTGTTACCATTCGGGCTAAGGCCCATACATTTGATATATTTTTCTTTCTCCATAGGATGAGATTGCTTCATTTATAGCTTCTTTGTGAGTGACATGCTTTGAATTTCTTTATTTTATATGTTATGTATTTCTTGAAAATATTGTATTTCTAAACCAAACCCTTAAATGAAAATGTAGAATTACAACCTCAGTACTCAAAATTTCATTAGGATACATGCTTTCATTATCCATTTATAGTCTCATCATCAAAACGAAGCATAATCATACTCACAATATTCTCGACAAAGAGTCATTTGTTTATTATCGAGATGTTTGGAAAAAAAAATATCCATAAGACATCTTTTCTTTTTTAGGAGTATTATTTTTGCTATCTTACCTAAGGACTAACTCAATTAAAGGGATGTACAAAGCATCTTTCTTTTCAAAAATTTAAGGTGAAGTTTGAAAATAAGTCATCAACAATTATTTATAATTGAATTAATTGACTTTAAATTTGTCTATGTTAATCATTTATAGTAATCATACCAACTCTACATATCTAATTAAAGGCGTATTAAGTATGTCAAATATACTATTGACCTTACCATAATTTAATATTCATGTATAACTGATGAAGGTGATTTTTTACTGTATTATTTAATGCACTATTAATATATTCGTGTCTCCCCTCTCTCTTTCCAACTTTTCATTTACGATCCTACACATATTTAAAATTCTTAAATATGGTAACCGTTTTTATAATCTTCTAACCTAAATCTCTCCCATATGTTTATTTTCCTAATTTTAATATTTCATGAACGTTATGTAAGGAAGAACAAATTGATTTCGAAATATTAATGACAGTAATTACGTCATAAATTAAGAAGTAAGTTTTGTTTAATCAATCAATTGTCTTCATAATCACAATCATGGCAAAAAAATATGGTAAATTGCGTCTTTTTATCCTCGACTTCCTCCTCTCCCTTCCATTCACGCAATAGTAATTCTAATTAAAATAACACAGAATTAAAGTTATTGAATATTACAATTAATGTGGCTCATTCTCAACCAATGCACATGTAGTTGTAGAAATTTTATTTTTTTAATGATCTGCTACTCTTTTCTTTATTATCTTTCTCTTTTTCCATTTACTATTTTCTTTATTATCTTTCTCTTTTCCCATTTTTTGTTGTGTTATTTTTTTCTTTCAATTATATGTTCTCTTATTTATAGTGTCAACTGTTGCATCTTAGCCTAGATTTGCTTGAATCCATAACCTAAGTCTAAGACAAGGTGACTAATGGGCCTCGCGTGTCCGTTAGAGTGGCAACTTGTACTTAGGCATAGCTTGAATAGCCTAGGATTGCTTATTGTAAGTAGCCTTGAAGAAGATAGCCTATAGGACATCGGACGCCCTCGCACAATAGGCAAACAATGCATCGCCAGCCTTTCGTTTGAATATCGGACAAGCTCATATCGCCAAGCTTCATCAATGTTGAAGAACCTTAAGAACGTCCGATAAGAGAACCGCCTAAGACATGTCCTAATTTGAGGACTTCATTGACTTCGATGCAACGTTAACCCGCAAATCGCATTCAATGAAGGTTTCCATTCTTGGCATACACTCGAAAAGGACATTCCTCCCGCAAGCAATGCACCCTATTTTTAGCAAAGTGTCGAGACGATCAAGCTACAACGCCTATCGAGTCAACAACCGATTAGAGCATTAATTGCTCTTAAATTCAAATTAGAAGATCACCAACGGCTCCAAGCTTCCTCCCGCATATAAAAGGAGACTCCATTGCTGCATTCAATACACTTCAACAACTACAACTCGAATCTTCATCAGTCTTCAAGTGCATTAAAGCTTAAACGTCCTATTCGTATACTTCATTGAAGAGCTTCATACTTAGACGATAGTCCATTAAAGCTCTTCATTGATTGCAACACCTAGCTTTTCATAGCTCACGAGAATTGTATCTTATTGATATCAATTCTCCCACACAAACACTTGGTCAACAAAATTTTTGTACACAATCCATTAGAGATTTAGTTTGTAAAATATCTAGTGGAAAAACTTAGTACACGATTTTCAAATCCAAAGTTGACCACTTTGGTTGTGGACGTAGCACTTATTTATAAGTGTGAACCATATTAAATATTCTGTCTATTTGTGTGTGATTGTGATTTGATTGTGTTGCTTTAAATTTCCGTATTTCCAATCTGTTAAGAACCGCCGATCTTGTCCCGCCAAGATCGCCATTCTCAACTTGTCCCGTGCTTCACAAGACTTCCGCCCGCAAAATTTTTAAAACCCTAGTGAAGTAAGATTTTTGAATCAATTTCAAAAATTGGACATAGGCTATTCAACCCCCTTCTAGCCTATATAGAGCAACCTTGGACCTAACAATTGGTATCGAGCTTAACTCTTTGAAAACTAGTTTTTCCGAGATTAACCTCTTGAGAGATTAAAGATCATGGCTGCTCACCAAATGTTGGAAACCTCAAACGTGAACCATTGTCCTGTCTTGGATGAAGTTCACTTTGACATCTGGAAAGATAAAGTCAAAAGACATATGAATTCAATTGATAAACGTTTGTGGAAATGTGTCACGATGGACCCGTAATTCCAATGAAGCCTAATACACCGGCCGCGGTAGATCCAACCGCCGCACCAAGTACCAAAGCCGAAGAAGAGTGGGATGATGAAGACAAAGAATGATGCTCGATGGAAAGGCCATCAACATCATTACCACTGTGTTGATATAAGCACTTATCGCCAGATTATCAACTTGGACACAAAGAAAGGAGATGTGGGAAGCCATCCTTGAATATCTTGAAGGTGATGGCGAGACAAAGAACAACAAATTATATACCGCATCCGTAAGTTTGACTCCTTCAAAAGGATCCCAAAGAGTCTCTCGAAGTGCCTATGACAGATTCTATGAGGTAGTCAACTCTTGCTATTCATTAGGAAAGAAGTATGAAAAGAAAGAAATAAACATGAGATTTCTAAATGCACTAGGCCTATGGCATGTTAAAATCATCGCCATGAAAGAGTCAAAAGATTTAAACAAATTGACTCTTAGAAACCTTTATGCTAGTCTTTCGCTTTATGAGCTTGAGATCCAACAAGCTCAAGAAATGGAAAAGAGTTTTAAAAACTTGTCCTTACCACCATGTCTATCGAACCTTCCTGTTCAAAACCCGATGAAACACCTTCTACATCCAAAGAAGATGATGATATTCTTTCCGACGAAGCCTTTGCTATGTTTGTAAAGAAATATCAACGTTTCAAAAGGTTTAATAAACCATCATCACATAGGCGCTTCTCACAAAACGCTGTTCCTTATAAAACAACCGCCAACCAAAAATTCTCGCTCCTTATAAATCAGACCATCAAAAGGATAATGAGCTAGTTTGTTTTAACGTAGGAAACCAGGCCATTTTGCCTCTAAATGTCCAAAGCCAAAATATGAATTTTATAAGAAACGTCCCGAAACTAAATTTCAAAAACAAAAAGGGATGGTGGTCAAGACATTGATGAAAGCACCGCCTACATGGTGTGACACCGACACCGATGAGGATGACTCTTGTGACTTTGCCGAAGAAGCCAACATATGCCTTATGGCCAGGGAGTCACCACATGATTCTGAGGTCACTACCATTTCAACAAGATGACAGTGATGATGATGATGAGCTCAATGAACCATCAAAGGGAGAGCTCATCAAAGCTAACAAAGACATGCCGGAAGAGTTTTCAAAATTCAAAGTCGCCTATGTGAAATTAGCCAAGAAGCATGAACTAGTCGTCTTCGAGAAATCAACCTTGATGTCTAAGATCAAAGATCTTGATAGACAAAGAAGTCGAAAGTATCAAATTGCAAAAAGAGAACAAAGCTTTGATCGAAAAAGTGGATTTCCTACTTGAACACATCAAGAAGATAAATTCGAGAAAGATGACCTTCAAAAGGTTGTCAATACTTGGAATAACTCTAAAGGAAACTTTGATGCCATTCTCTCAAACCGTAAAACTTTAGATGACAAACCGGTATTGGTTTCCAAAGTGAGTTCAAAGTAGGTAGTTCTTCTAGTTCTCAAAAGGATGAGACATCTCAAGTGATTGTCAAGAATTGGTTGTAGAAGTTTCTTATGACCAGCTAGCCTCCCAAAAGGCAAGGACTTGGCTTTAACAAAGTTCCTTTTGTTTATCCCAAGAACACAAAAGACAAGTCCAAAAGAAAGCACCGCCAAAGAATGACTCGCTAATAGTGAGTTCGAGCAACTAAAACCCGCCATTAGTCACCCTAAGAAAACAGGATGACTAATAGCAAGTCTAGGAATTCTCACTCAAACCTATTAAATTTGTCAAAGGCAAGACCGCGATCCCAACACCGCCTATAAAAGGGTAAAAGAAGTGAATTCGCAGATAAAAGCTTAAAGGACATGTGCTCAGAATACAAAATCTTTTGATAAGAGGTCTACCTATGGTAAACCTAACATCAACAAGAAAAGGCATTATCGCCTAAGTCCTATAGGCCAATTATCGCAGAAAGATCATTCCAAAGACCGCCGATATTAAGAAGCCTCAAAAAGAAATCATTACTCATGTTGAAGGATTTCACAAATGCTCTTTCGCAAATGCCATGGTCATGAGATTCATGAATGCCTTCGAGATTCACACCTAAATCTAGAGGATTTACTCCTCCAAAGGTTAAACAGTGTGGATCCCAAAAGGTTGCTAACCTTGAGGACCCAAAAATAAAAGGGGACCATATTCTTAAATGTCTATATTTCAGAATGCTTCATGGTCACAATGAAGAAGAGAAAGATCTATGGTATCTAGACAAGGATGCTCAAAGCATATGACCGGTGATCCAAATCTTCTTTCAAGCATTGTTGAAGCAAAGGTCCCTCACCATATTTGGAGATAACTCAAAAGGGAAGACCATTGGTTATGGAAGTATAATCGAGGCAATCTCTCCATCAACAAAGTCTCTCTAGTTGAAGGTTTAAAGCACACCGCTAAGCATATCACAATTCCGTGATAAAGGTCTAACATGTTTTCCTCTAGTCAATGTCTCATAAAGGACAATGAGACATGTTCAACTATCCCGACGGATTCGAAAAGGGAATGTCTATGCCGTTGACCTAAATGCCGTTGGAAGAAAATCAAATCTTTGCTTGGTTGCTAGGTCATCAACCGACAACAAATGTTGTGGCACAAAAGGCTTAGTCATCTCAATTTCAAATACCTGGAGAAGCTATCAAAAGACAATCTAGTTGTTGGTTTGCCTAAAATATCACCTGAATCACACGTCTAGAGCATGTCAACTAGGCAAACTACATAAATCTTCCTTCAAAAGCAAGCCTTGCCTATCAACAACTGCACTCTACGCCTCTTGCACATGGATCTGTTTGGACCGTAACTACTACAAGTCTTGGTGGCGCAAGTATACTCTTGTGGTAGTTGATGATTACTCAAGATTTACTTGGGTAGAAATGATGTCCTCCAAAGATGAAGCATATGACATCATTATCGAACTCTTCGAAGACTACGCTCGTAAGCCGGATGATATCTCGATGTCGATCGTACAATGGAACAGAGTTCAAGAACAATGGTGTTGCCAAATATTGTGATGACCATGGAATTGGTCACAATTTCTCTGCAGCTTGGCACACCTCAACAAAATGGAGTTGCTGAAAGGAAGAACGTAACTCTCATTGAAGCAGAAAGACAATGATTGCCGAAGCCAAACCGCCTATGTATTTCGGGCGTAGGCGTGAACACCGCCCGCTCACACAAAACAGTCCATCATAAATAAATTTCATAACAAAACTCCATATGAAATATGGAGAGGCAGAGCTCCCAACATTGGATTCTTTAAAATATTTGGTTGTAAATGCTATGTTCTTTACAATGGTAGAGAACATAGAGGTAAGTTTGAATCCAAAAGTGATGAAGGAATTTTTCGGGATATGCCAAGTTTTCAAAAGCATACGAGTTTACAATAAAACTTCACTTAAAGTTGTTGAATCTGTACATGTTTCTTTTGATGAATTTGATTTCATTGGGCCACATTTGGCTCCTAAGGTTACTAATGATTCGATGAATATGAGACAGTACGTAATGCCTAATCCTAGATCCGCCGATCCTCCTTCTTCACAAGATCTTCCAAGAGTCAACCTGTTAGAATCCTCAAACGAACCAACAAATGAACACTCCCGAATCCCCTTTGCCTTCCACACCGTAAGTCATACAACCTACCTTGGAATTAACCTACCCTTTAGAAAACCAAGCTTCAACTTCTACTTCTCAAGAATCCAACTCGCCGATACAATAGGACAAGTTCAACCCGCAGAAGTTAGGGAAGTAAAAGATCATCCTATCACTCAAATCATTGGAGATCTTAATGCCGGTGTTCAAACTAGACAAGCTTCAAGAAATGAATGCATGTATTCTACCGCATTTGTATCTAACATTGAACCCAAAAGATTGATGAAGCTCGGAAGATCCAAGTCGGGTGGAAGCTATGCAAGAAGAGCTAAACCAATTTGACAGATGCCAAGTCCGGTCACTAGTCCCTAGGCCTAAAGGACAAGCGCTATTGGCACAAAGTGGGTTTTCGAAACAAAATGGATGAAAACGGCAACATTACAAGAAACAAGGCAAGACCGGTAGCCCAAGGATACGACAGAGGAGGGTATTGACTATGATGAGACATTTGCCCCGTTGCAAGATTAGAGGCTATCGATTATTCTTGGCCTATGCCTCTTACAAGGACTTCAAAGTTTATCAAATGGATGTAAAGAGTGCATTTCGAATGGAGAACTTCAAGAAGAAGTCTATGTTGAGCAACCACCGGGTTCATAGACTGCTCAAGGAGAGAAGATGTCTACAAGCCGAGGAAAGCCCTTTATGGACTTAAACAAGCTCCAAGAGCTCGGTATGAGACCCTTTCAAAGTTCTTGATATCTCAAGGCTTTGTAAGAGGTCAAATTGACACTACTCTTTTCATTATGAAACATAAAGGTCATTCCTTACTTGTTCAAATATATGTTGATGATATTATCTTTGGTTCTACTAATGAAAATCTTTGCAAAAGGTTTGAAAAGCTTATGCAGAGTAAATTTGAGATGAGCATGATGGGAGAGCTCAACTTTTTCCTTGGTCTTCAAATTCAACAAAGTTCAAATGGTATCTTCATCAATCAAGCCAAATATGCAAAGGATGTCATCAAGAAATTTGGTCTTGAGAATGCAAACAGCTTCAAAGACTCCTATGGCTACTAACCGCCATCTTGACAAAGATGAGAAGGGCAAGAAAGTGGACATGACTCTCTACAGGCATGATTGGTTCACTTTTATACTTAACCGCTAGTAGGCCCGATATCATGTTTGCCGTTTGTGTTTGTGCTAGGTTTCAAGCCGATCCAAAGGAGTCTCACCTACAAGCAAAAGAATCATCGATATCCGATAGATACTCCCAATTTGGGAATCGGTATCCTAGAGATTCATCTTTTAATCTTATAGGCTATTCGATGCCGATTTTGCCGCATGTAAAGTTGACAGAAAAGCACAAGTGGGACATGTCAATTCTTAGGAAATAGACTTGTCTCATGGGCCGAAGAAGCAAACCTCTGTTTCAACTTCAACAACCGAGCGTAATACATAGCCGCCGGTAGCCGCCGCCACAATTGCTGGATCAAACAAAGAACTAGTTGACTATGAGATCAAAACCGATGATTGTCCTATAATGTGTGACAACACATCGCAATTTCGCTCTCAAAATCCCGTCATGCACTCCAAAACAAAGCACATTGATGTGAGATATCACTTTCTTAAAGATCATGTTGAAAAAGGTAACATCGCATGCAATATGTGCCTACAGAGAATCGTAGCGTACATCTTCACAAAACCACTTGATTCAACCAGGTTTGCATATTTAAGAGGAGAGCTTGGTATGCTTGACCTCAATCCTTAATCCTTTCTAGCAAATTCTTTAAGTTATTTTATAAACCGCCGTTATTAAACCGCCTATGTGATCGCCGATCTCAACTCGCCGAGTAAATAGACAACCTTGGGTAAGTGTCTATCTCCACATCGGCAGCCTTCGATAAAATAGGCGACTCGATAATATAGGAAGACTTAAGGGCGCCATACGCATTGACTCATCGTAATAAATGCGGACTTCAAATTTTATCAAATTCCATTTAGTGGCCTGTCGAGGTATAAAAGGGTAAAATGTACAAGAACTCTTCACAACTCTCAACAACCGCCATTTTCAACTTTCAAAACCTTTCAAGCTTCCAATCCAATCCTCTCAAATCGTCTCAAACCTCCAAAATCTCAAGTCTCTAACTTAAAATCATCAATGGTAAGGATTTCTACACCTTCTTGATTCATTTAAATCCAGTTTTAGGTCTTGTTTTGACCTAATTTGAAGTTTTCAAACCGTCCGCCATTGATGAACCGTGCTATATTGCGATTGTTGCTTGAATCATGCTTTTGTGTAAAATGTGTTGTAGAGATTCGTGGTACTATGTTTTCGCTTATATCGTTTGTTTGCTTGAATCGACAAACTCGAGATATTTGAAAACCCGAGATGATGAACTGTTCTTATATTTTGGTTCAATTTGTCTATATTTTGGGTTTTGATCCGAATAGTACTGTTTATGTTATTATCTCGCCGATTGCATGATTATCTCGCGATTCTTGCATATCCGCCGATTTCTATATATGCTGTTCTCACATCCGCCGATCATGTAGGGAAAGTCTAAATCCTCAAAGCCGCCGCCACCACTTCATCTTCCGCCTCGCTAAGCCAACCAGGGCCGCATTGGCCGCCGAGCTCCCAATCGATCCTTCCCAGTCAAGTTATCACCCGGGATGACTATCGACCGAGACTCCATCATTAGCACATCCGCCGGTGATGCCCTTCTAAAAGATTTGGCCGAGTGTGGACTTCTCCCCTGTTCCAACTCAACGACACCCACTACAAAGAACTATCTAGCCGAGGAATTCTATACAAGGATGATTCTCCTCCTCCAGCCTAATGCCTCCGAGCCACCAACTTAAGCTACATCAAGGGCTACATCGAGGCCACTACATCAAGTTGACCTACAAGGATGTTGGAGAAATCCTTGACCGCCTGTTGAAGGCAAATTGGACTTGACCGATGCCGAATCGGCACTTGCTTGGGAAATGATGAGGGGTCCGCCCAACCGAGAGGTTCTCCGAGATGTCCAGGAACCTCTTCCCGTAAAACCCCTATCATATCGCCCATCCGCTCGACAAGAGCATCTTATTCAAAAATGGCTCGAGGGACATCTTCACCTCCCAACTGATGTGGACCAAAGCCGTGGTCCTTCGCAAGCAACTCAACCGGGCAAAGATCATCTTCTCAATGCTATCCCGCAGCGTTGCCGAAGTCCAAGCTCACCCTTCCATGAAGAGGCCCTTTGTAAGGGTTATTAATGTCATCCTCCGACGTTATGAGGAGATTGATGAGCTGGTCGCTACGACGACCTCATCAAGGTGTCCAACACCTACGTCTTCACGGCCAACAACATCACCCGCTATCGGGATGATATGGCCAAAAGGACAACCAACGCGCCGAGGCCGCCGCCGCCGCGCATCGCTGTGCCGCCGCCGCCGCACTCGCCGCTATCGCTATCGGTGGCCCTCTACCCAAGCCGCAAGGGTAAGAGGAAGGTCACCTACACCGCCGGGTTACCACCGAGGAGGAGGAGCCTACACCCATTGGGCCGAGCCGCCCGAACATTTTGACCTCGCAGCTGGACCATGACCCATATGAGCCCGCCGAGCCTCCTACCAAAAAGCCTAAACACTCTCCCTCTCTCACCCCAAACTCAAACAACCAGAAACTCGCTCGCTCAAAGGCACTGCTGAGAAGGACACATCAACCTTCCAACCACCGACCTCTCCAAACCCTCTAAACCTACCTCCCATTCCTCCAAACCCAAAACCAAACAAACCCTCCTACCCACGACGAATCATTTGGCCTTCCTAAGGTCTCATCCACTTCTTCCTCCACACCGGCCGGCCGCTTCCACACCCCGCTTTCTCCATCGGCCGTTTCTCCACCAACAGCCTCTCCAAATCATCTCCACCACCTCTTCGCCTCTTCCACTCCTACTAAGTCCAAACATGGCAAACGTTATAAGAAGAGTGCAAAGAAGGGTGCACTTTCGTGAACCGCCGATCCTACCACTTCTCCTCCACCTTCACCACCTATGCCTACTACCACTACCACCTCACCTCGCTTCCTCACCTCCTCCCTCGCTCCCATCCAAACAACCACCACACAAGAGCCATCTATCTCACCTCGCCACCTCTTCTCAACCACCATCCTCCAAACGACCTATCTCTCCCTCTTCCGACCCGCCTACTCCCAAACGCCTCAAAACCAATCCCTATAACCACCTACACCCCGAGGTGCAGCTCGCTGTCCTTCGTAGACAAAGCAGCCTAAACCCAACCATGCCGACACCGACCCTTTCTTAGCCACCCTTGACTACCCCAAGAGAATTCCCCGTCGCCCTATGTCCGCAGTGAAATCATCTTTCAATGGGGTGCCTACTATGACCCTCTTCCTCCCGCCCGGTCACAACTCTTTTTCTCCCACAACTCGCCGGTTCAAGATCTTATGATCTTCAACCAATGGGTTGCAATCCATAAGGACCTAGGCCTTCCCCTTCCAACCAAATCGGACATCTCCCCTTCCTCTCTCTCGCCTAAACCCCCGCCTTCACCATTATCCGCCATCCTTCCATCCTTCACCCCGTGGTCTACACCTTCATTGATGTAGTCACCACTTACCTTGGCTTCAACCCTCTCATCCCTATTCTCTTCCTTTCTCCTAGCCTTTCTCCTTTCTTTCTCCTCCTCCCTTCTTCATTCACCCCTTTCCTATGTCATCTACATAGAAAGGCTCTTCCCTGTTCCTCGTCTTCCCTAGCCTTCCTTCCCCTCTATTGATATTTCCTCCACCATCCATTCTCCCTCATCCTCTAGCCAATCCCCTGTCTCCCACCGCCCATCCTTCCCCTCCCAGCCCATCATCTTCTCCAGCCGAGTCATCCCGACTGCCTCGATACCTATCCCGCCGAGGCCGTACATAAATTTTTGAAAGATTTTGAGGTCATCTCTGTTGACCGACCAAGGCCCCGCACCAACTCTCGCAGATCGCCTCACATCACCCATGTGCAGCCGACCGCATGACTCAAGTGATGGAATTTCAAAGGGTGCAAAGGCCGCTTTGATGCCCGCCACGATCCATCTCAGCCGCCAACCGCTCGCTAGCCAAATCTCACCTCTTCCTCCAAGACCTCGCCATCTTCGAAACCAACTGGGACAACCTCGCCACTAAGATGATGCAGTCGTCGACATGGTTGAAGCCGGCTACAAGCTTGTGCTTCACTCCCAACGCCAGCAAATCGCTCGTTCACTCCTCCGTGCGAGCGACGCGTAATCTCACGACCAAGCACTTGGCTTACTATCGCAAGGAGCGCAAAACTACCGAGAACCGCCTCGGCTTTATTGATGCCTCGCTTGCGTCCATGAAGGAGGAGATGGCCGACTCAACAATGATCAGACCAAGCTCATTGAGCATAATGCTCGCTCAGCGTAAGAACAAAGAGCTCTCCTCGAATTGGCGACACTAAAGAAGAGCTAGCAAAAGAAACGAAGAAATTGCAAGACTTAAGGCCTTGTTGACTCTAAATGGGCATCAAGAGCATATGGGCAATCTTCATCGTGCAAAGGCAAAGGTCGTGCATCATCTCGGTCATCTTCGAACCGGCCGATAATATTTTGTATAATCTTTTTGCTAAACTTTGTAATTAAACAACTTGTTTAATTAAC
The DNA here is from genome assembly GCA_016624345.1 of Platycodon grandiflorus. NCBI lineage: Eukaryota > Viridiplantae > Streptophyta > Magnoliopsida > Asterales > Campanulaceae > Platycodon > Platycodon grandiflorus. Next base: position 31,116,830 of record CM028368.1, read on the forward strand.
AATGTCTATGTTTTAAAACTTTCATGTTTATTATGAACTCGCTTATTATGTGATTGCATGAAATTTAAACCACCGGTTTAAAGACATGTCCTATATTGCCTATTCTCGCCTATCCGCATGTCTTTAAATTCGTGTCGATGCTTAATTTCCTATTTGTAAACACTTTGTAATTCTTGAATACAATGACCTTTATGTAAGTTCATCTAGGGCATGCTTATTTAATATATCAATCTTACAAGCATGTTATTACTAGACTTGAACATGGTCACCGATATTGTATTCGTAGGGTCATGGACTCAAGCAAATAGGAGGAGATTGTTGCATCTTAGCCTAGATTTGCTTGAATCCATAACCTAAGTCTAAGACAAGGTGACTAATGGGCCTGCGTGTCCGTTAGAGTGGCAACTTGTACTTAGGCATAGCTTGAATAGCCTAGGATTGCTTATTGTAAGTAGCCTTGAAGAAGATAGCCTATAGGACATCGGACGTCCTCGCACAATAGGCAAACAATGCATCGCAGCCTTTCGTTTGAATATCGGACAAGCTCATATCGCCAAGCTTCATCAAGCAATGTTGAAGAACCTTAAGAACGTCCGATAAGAGAACCGCCTAAGACATGTCCTAATTTGAGGACTTCATTGACTTCGATGCAACGTTAACCCGCAAATCGCATTCAATGAAGGTTTCCATTCTTGGCATACACTCGAAAAGGACATTCCTCCCGCAAGCACGCACCGCCTATTTTTAGCAAAGTGTCGGAGACAGATCAAGCTACAGACACCTATCGAGTCAACAACCGATTAGAGCATTAATTGCTCTTAAATTCAAATTAGAAGATCACCAACGGCTCCAAGCTTCCTCCCGCATATAAAAGGAGACTCCATTGCTGCATTCAACACACTTCAACAACTACAACTCGAATCTTCATCTTCTTCAAGTTCTTAAAGCTTAAACGTCCTATTCGCATACTTCATTGAAGAGCTTCATACTTAGACTCTAGTCCATTAAAGCTCTTCATTGATTGCAACACCTAGCTTTTCATAGCTCACTAGAATTGTATCTTATTGATATCAATTCTCCCACACAAACACTTGGTCAACAAAATTTTTGTACACAATCCATTAGAGATTTAGTTTGTAAAATATCTAGTGGAAAAACTTAGTACACGATTTTCAAATCCAAAGTTGACCACTTTGGTTGTGGACGTAGCACTTATTTATAAGTGTGAACCATATTAAATATTCTGTCTATTTGTGTGTGATTGTGATTTGATTGTGTTGCTTTAAATTTCCGATTTCCAATCGTTAAGAACCGCCGATCTTGTCCCGCCAAGATCGCCCATTCTCAACTTGTCCCGTGCTTCACAAGTCTTCCCGCAAAATTTATAAAACCCTAGTGAAGTAAGATTTTTGAATCAATTTCAAAAATTGGACATAGGCTATTCAACCCCCCCTTCTAGCCTATATAGAGCAACCTTGGACCTAACATCAACTTTTATTCTCTATCCTTTTCGAAATTTTTATAATTATATCCTAAAATTTAAATATAGACAATTTTAAAAGTCAGTTGGCTCTGTTCACTTCAATAAGCTTCAAGTAATTATAAGACAAATTATTTTGATGGTACAATTTCTAATTTTTTTTACAAATGAATTAGGTTTCAATCAACTCGATGGACAACATTTTACAAATAATTTTTTCGTTCAATTTTTTATTTTAGTTTTGATTTGATAAAAGTATGAATTCGACATGTATAATTAGAACCGTAATATTTTGTTTCATTATCTTATCCTTGTGTTGTACATTGTGTTTCAAAATGTAAAAGAAACAATGCTTCTTCAAAACTAAAATCAATTCAAAGCTAAGTAGTACAATAAAAATCACAATTTTAAACAAAAGCGAAATATTAAATCAAAATCAAAACAAATATCTAAAAAAAATAAAGACATAATTTCCCAAACTCAAACCTACATCAAATCTAGGAAAGTAACAAAATTTTCACTAAAGGAAAAGCCAAAATAAAATAAAAATTAAAGCAAGACCAAAATCATAATATAAAAAAACTAAAAAACTCGAAACAAAGCCGATAGTAAAAAAAAGGTTAAGAGTAAAACCAAAACCACAATTATCAAAAAATTAAAATGATTTATGAAAAATCATAAACCAAATTGTAATCAAAACAAAAGCAAAAACCAAGAGTCAAGGAAAAATTAAAATAAAAAACAAATACAAAAATAAATACAAAATCATCAACAAAAGAAAAACAAAACACTAAAAACCAAGAAACGAAAGCATATCAATTGTCAAGACCATGATTTGGGGCAAAATGAAAATCAAAACTGAAAATCAAAGCGAAAACAAAAATCAAAAGAAAATAATTCAACAAAATTTTTAAAGATTCACGTAAATTATAAAGTTAGGCACTTACTTGACAAACCTTGACCTCCATTGACGAAATCATGACAATTCCTAATTCAATTACTTGAGATGAATTTGTAAATAAAAAGATGAAAAATTGTCACACAAGAGAGAGAGAGAGAGAGAGAGAGAGAGAGAGAGAGAGAGATGGGGGGCTTTTTACCTCCTGTCATCAAAGTGTGAGAGACTTTTGACCTCCCTCGGTCATTAGCAAATGTATTCTCTATTGTTAATTGAAGGAGTCCATGTTCATCTCCTATTGTAATTAGAAGAAGACTATAGGTAAAACTATTCACTAATATATATACTTTTTATCATAGATATAGTTATTAGATAAAATTATTAACTAATGGCATTATCTCCTAATAAATAAGAATTTGAAGAGTCAAACTCCTCAAAATCAAGATTAATCAAAAGTGAATGAGGTGGCAAACTCATAGGCCTCCTCACCAACTTTATATATATATATATATATATATATATAGAGAGAGAGAGAGAGAGAGAGAGAGAGAGAGAGAGAGATTTCTGTTTCTGATTTGATGGACTTCTCCTCCATCTCTTTAAATACTTCCTTTTACTATTCTAATACTAGTTATAGAACCCGTGCTCTGCACGGGTGCAATTTAACATTGAGATTACTTGATATATTTTAGGAGTACTTTTATAAAAATAAAATTATAATTAATATAGGCATTTGTTGACTTAATGTTTTTAAAAAGTTAGGTTTTGTCAATATACGCAAATCGATGATCATTTTTAGTATAATACTTTCATTTTAGAATAAATATTTGTTATCGATTTGTATATGGGTATGAGTAAATCGTTATTTCTATATATATATTTTATTCCTAAAGTATCTTTCAATGATATCAAATTGTTGAATTATTTTTCATCTCGCCCTTAATAAAGATATTTTAGACATATACTTGAGAATTTTTACATAATAGAAAATAAAATATTTACATTGTTATATATGCAGGATTTATAGTCTAGATTTCAATTACTATTTATGGAAATAGAAATTGGTTGGTTTATATTATAAACATAACCAAGAGAAAAAGTGATATACATCATTTAATCAAAAATCAAAACCAAATTTCCAAGGAAAAATCAATAAAATGAAAAAAAAAAATCAAGAGCAGAAATAAAACAAAAATTTTAGTATAAATTATGTACCAAAATCAAAATAGAAATTGATACGTAAAACCATAAATCAAGAGCAATATCAACCCCAAAAACATCGCCTAACCAAAACTAAAATACCAAAAAGTGAAAGATCGAGAAAAAAAAATAATAAAGATGTGCAAAATAAAAAGAAAAAATTTTAAAATTTAAATTGAACAATTCAACTACAACGAAACCCAAAAACATAAATCAAACCCAAATTTAAAATGGAAGCTAAAATCAAATATCATGAGCTATATAAGTAAAGCGAATTCAATACACCATGATCCGGAGGAGAGAGAGAAACCATCATTCTTTCAGACAAATGATGTTTCACCTTACTTATTGTCTACAAAAAGGAAAAGTTATCTTGCAACCGAACGAAGGGAGTGATGGGCACATGCTTTATAAGTTTTACAATACCAATGGAGATATCTCAAAAAATTGAGGGTCAAACCGTTTGAAATATAGAGTGGTAGAAATTATTGTAAAAAATAATTAATTTCATTACAAATATGTGGGAGTTACAAATAATGGAGCACTTAATGAAAAAGTAATTAGCAAGAAGGGAGTTACAAATCTCTCTCTCTCTCTCTCTCTCTATATATATATATATATATATATATATATATATTAGAAACCCAACTTATTGATTTTAGAGAGAAAATGAAATTAAATATGGTGGTTACGATGTAGATATAACTATGGTTCATTTGAAATGAATTTCTTTTAAAAAATAATTAAATGTGTTTTTTTAGAAGAATTGAATGTGTTATTAATCACTTAAAAAAATGTTTTGAGCGAGTATTGTCATAGGGTAATAGTAATAGCTAATATTAATACTTATAAAATTAATATTATTGAATATATAATAGTAATACTTAATACTATTAATAGCTATTAATAATACTTATAAGATTAATATTATTGAATATCTAATAGTAATACCTAATACTATAATGTCGTAGTTATATACTACCTAATAATAATACCTATAAAATTAATATTATTAAATATCTAATAAGGTATAAATATTATATGTTAAACCTATTATTATTAGGTATAGTTATTAGCTAAGGATATACTATTAGTAATAATAATAGGGATTACCCTCAGTAATAATTTTAATAGGGATTATTACTCTCATATCATAACTATTATACTATTAGTAATTATAAAAGGGATTATAACTCTCGTATCATAGCTATTATACTATTAGTAATTATAATAGATATTATTACTTTGATATCATAGATATTATACTACTCCATTAGTAATTATAATAGAGATTATTATTTTTTTGATACCAAAATGAAGATGATTTATATATAGATACACGAAGAGGCAAGTATTTGAATGAATCTGGATATCTTTTAAGTAGCCAATATCGGTTATAAAACCTCTTCATGTGAGAATCTTCTTCCCCATGATATATGTAGCATTTTAAATAAATACATAAAATATAAATAGTTGAGTTGGTTTAAGGTGCATGTTTTAATTCAAAAGGGTGTGGGTTCAAATCTCACTAACCTCCCTAGAATTCCAATTCCAAAAGTCAAGCCATGAGAATGCATACTTAACTAAGACTATTAGCTAATGGTACCCTCCCTAGAATTCTAATTCCAAAAGTCAAGCCATGAGAATGCATCTTTAACCAAAGGGGGTGAGGTGTCACATCCCTAGGCATCTTCACCAACTTTAAATATATATATATATATATATATATATATATATATAGATTTCTTATCAAGAAAAAAAATATTTGTCATGACATAAAATTTCTTCTTTCTTCCATTTTCTCCCTATTAAGTGAAATAGATTAGCCTTGCCATATGAGAGAACCTAAAGCTCTAACAGGAATATGAACTCACCAACAGAACATAGACTTCAATTACACAGATATCTTAAGACAAAAATATAATGAATCTCTAAAGGTTATATCCTTCTTCCTTATTTATCACATGTGTTTAAAAGATTATATCTCGGGTTACCACAATGCTTAAAGACAATTACATTTTGTTCATCTGTTTAATTATTTAATACATAATTGGTCTTCACTGTCAGCAGATAGATAATTTGGTACCATATGTACCTCAAATGCACTTATTTATCAAGGTCAAATCCCAATAAATACGTGGTATATATCAAGTACAGCCTTTTGACCCGATAAAACAACTTATATAGCCTTTGACTAAAAATTAACACAAACTTCCTATAATACCCCAAAGCCCTTAAAACCTAACTCAGTCTCACACTCTCTCAAATCTCGGCTTCCTCTCTCAAACCACAGCCGTCTTCTTCCCATCGTCATCGTCTCCCCTTCCCATCTACAACCACATCGTCGCCGTCTTCCTCCGTCTCTGACCACATCGTCTCCCTCTACTGCCATGGATCTTGTAAGTATTCCTCCGTCTTCCTCCCATCTACTACCATGAGTCATATCTTTGTCTTTGTTCGTCTTCCTCTCATCGTCTCCCTTTGAATCGGTTAAACGATCCGTGAATCGTTTAAACGAATCCGTGAATCGTTTAAACAAATCCGTAAACGAATCCGTGAATCGTTTAAACGAATCCGTTAATCGTTTAAACGACTCCGTGAATCATTTAAACGACTCTTGGAATCGTTTAAACTATGTTTGAGTCATTAAAAAAAAAGGTATTTTGGGGTTTTTAAATAAAAAGAGGTCATATAAGTTATTTTGGAATAAATTAGGTCAAATAAGATGTTGGAGTGTTTGACTAGGCCATTTGCGAAGAAACCGCATAATAAATACTGCACTAGCAGAACTAAACCAAAATTTATGAACGAGTTCCATTAAAAAAAACCTTATTTGACTGCATTAATTTTCTATAACATAAAGCTAGGAAAAGAAACTAATTGGTAAACATATATATACTTTTTCTAGAGAATAAGTGATCAAAATCATCATTATAGAAACAAAAAACACTGAGGACTTCTATGATTTCAAAAATCATCTCAAAACAATTCACATTTCATAAGGACAAACAGATTAAAGTAATTATAAGACCTTAGTGACAATTCAAAAACAAATCAACAATAAACAAAAGGTTAGGTTAAACCTGAACTGCAATCAAAATCCTAAGATTGAATATTAAACCAGCAAACACGAAACCTCAATAACTTAAACCTAAAATTTCGATACAAAATATAATTTATTTTTCTAAAATAAAGCGCATCATCTAGCCTAAGATATTATCAATGTCAATAACATCCAGATTGCAAAGAATATGAATCATAACAACGTGAAGAAAGCGTAACACTAGATCTAAGTAATCAGATTAAGAGACAACTGATAATTTTTCAGATCTGAATAGAAAACAAACATCAAATATGTTGATGAATTGAGCAGTAAACGATGGATAACCCTAACCAGGGCAAGAAAAATCTTAAGCACCTACTATCAAATTAGAAAAAATATAGAGAAAATGATACAATAAAATAATGTTAAGTGTATAACATCATTATTTATTTTTTATTTGTATATGTTTTTTATTTCTATATATTAAAAAAAATTCGTCATTTACAAGCTCAAGTAGCTCAACAATTGTTGATTTAACGAATGCTAAAGATGGTTTCAATACCATTTTTTTCATGCCGAACAAAAAGGCCAACGAATAAATTAACAAATGTTTTGTATAAGAAAATTTTCAGAATCTATAATATTACCGATACTATGATTTATTTTTGTTTAAGTAATTGATTCCAGCTTTGCTTTTCCTTAATTTATTTTTTTAATTTTGTTTTTCCTATTCATTTTGCTTATCTATAGTTTAATTGAAAAAGATATATGTCGTTCGTTTAACGCATGGGGGCAAAAACTAGTTAGGAAATAATATTAAAAAGGTAATTAGAAAAGTAACTTTGTTAGTCAACTTAATATGAGCAAGTAAATAAGGGTAAGTTTGTCCAAACATATGTAATAATTAATAATGTAGTGGATTAACAAAAATTGTGAGAGGTCCCTTAAATTCTTTGTCAGAATAATGCTTTTGTAACTCACAGTAATACTTAACCGTTTTGAGTTTGACTGCAAAAAAACTGAGTTTACTTGTCTAATGTTACAAGAAGGATCTATATTCCTTTGTTTGATAGAGTATGGCTGAATAACACTTAATCACTTTGAGAAAACTATTGGTTTAAAAGATTCACAGTTTGAGAGTAAAACAGTTTAGTTGGAGTAATATAAGTTTGTAAGTTGCACAACGGAATTTGTATTTGCAAAGTGATATATAAAGTGCTTAAAACAAGTTATGATCTTGTTTTAGTAGAGATTCAACTGGAGTGAGAGAGAATAACTTATAAAGACAGTCAAACACACATTCAGAGATAAGCAGTTAAGATAAATGCAATAAAGTAAAGAGTTTATGGATAAAAAAATTGACACAATGATTTACAGTGGTTAGGATCTGTTATTTTACATTCACTCCTCACAACCCTTTGGCTGTATTAGGCAATAATTCACTATAACTCTTTTAATTACACAGATTATTGGGAGTCGAAAGAAAGATCTCAATTCCTTCTCAACTAGTTGGCTCCCCGACTAGGTTCTTTACACAAATCACAAAGTAAATAAAGAAAAGCTTTTGTAAAATGGCCCTAGTTAGTCTGATAGAAGCAATGATAAAGTTCTTCTTGACAGCTTGGTCTTCAGTGAGCTTTGTGAGAGTTTTGAGCACTTTGTGAGAACAATCTTCTTGATATATACTGAGTTATATGAATGTGAATGAAATTAGTACATTTGACTTGAAACACTCAGAAGGAAAAGAAGAACAATAAGTATGCTCTCAGTTTATTTGTTTGTGTGTTTGCTATTTTTTTTTTCTTTCATTTGATGTGCTCGTTATATAAAGAATTGACCGTTGCTCAACAGTTGGATTTGTAACTTGTTTATCCACTTGTATGCACTTGGTCAGTGACGGGCGAAAAGTGCAACGGGCAAGAGTACCTGGTCGTCCACAAGCAATATAGTACGTAAGCACAAGTATCGATCCCACAAAGACAATTTCAACGTATATTTTCCTAAGTACTAAAATTGTGGATTTAATGACTTTATCTAAACAATCGAATATTTTTAACAGAGAAGTAAACTAATTTTTAAGCAATTAAAAGTGAGCAAGAATTATTGATTACCAAACACACGCAATTGACAGATTTAAATTATCAAGGGTGATAAGGCTAGGATTGTAATTTCACTCCATTTATCCACATGCTCAATTAATCCACTCTCTCTCAATTCCTACAATTTATTAAGGGTAGTCGAGGACACGATGTTAGTCACTATGGGCTCTCGCATCTTATAGCAACCCTAATTTCCCCACCTATCTACGGGCTCTCACATCTTATAGATAGAGTGTGAAAATTGCAATAAACACAAGTCCTCAAAGATGGCTATCGGGTTTTGTGCTATATTTCTATGCTACAAAATACCAACAACTAAATTGCTAAGTCCGGAATGTAAAGGTAGTTCTCGCGGATCCAAAACACTCCTAAAATCATCTAATTATTGACCAAGTAATTAGAAGCATTAAGTGCACAAAATAGTAACCCTAGCATAAATTATAGTTATTTTGAGAGAGGGAAAAATATTAAAGCATGCTTCAAAATTAGAGATTCATCACAATCCTAACCATAAATATTTAGCTCATAATGCAAGAGAAATCACACACAAATATTCCAAGAAAATATTGCATAATGATATTAAAATTAAAGAGTATAAGATACAATACTTCAATGGAGATTTTAGTGAGAATCCCTTAGCACTTCTTGACAAGAATTAATTAAAAGATGAAGAAAACCCCCAAAAGTGAGCTGCTATTTTCTTCTTCCTCCTTTTTTCTCTGTTCTGTGCGTGTTGTTTTTTTTCAAACTGATCTCTCCCTCTTCTAGAAAATGATCTCCCACATTTTGAGTACTCCACAAGCTAAGGAAGGGCAAATAAGACAATTGGGTTGGCTTTCTACATTTAAAAACCAAGAGAAGTTGGCTGATGATTCAGCAAAGGAGGAAATCGGGCGAGGGAGGAATGGGCTACCCGCAATGGAAAAAATGCGGATCATCCATGAGCAAACGGGCCAAACTGTGAGATAAAACGGGCTAGAAAGGGCGGAGCAGACAGGGCCGGATTTGGAGCAGATCTGGAGCTCCAGCTTCAAAACACGCGGGTCGCTGGAGGTGGGCCGGGACGCGTGGCAGCTTCTTGGCTCGACAGCGCATAAATAAGGATTTTCAGCTTATTGCGCCGGTGCCCCTGGACTTCTGATTGTTGCTCCGGTGCCCCTAAGTTCTTCCAAAAGCGAGGCGCAGTCCCTATCCTCCCAGGCTTTGCAATTTAGTCCCAAGTCAACCTCTGTTAGCTTCCGTTAGCCTCTTTTCTCTTTCAGTTTAGTCCTTTGCTTTGCAAATCTCTAACGGAGGATTAACGGACCTTGATTAAATGGCTTCAAACTTTCCAAGACTTCGTGAATTGCCTTGAATCTTCCCAATTTGCTATGAATTAACACTTTATAGCTTGAATTCATGCCCATAGACCTGAAACAAAATAAAATCACATTATAGCAATTCCTAGGGCAATATAAATATGAAATTCATACAAAATGGGGACAAAATATGGGGAAAAAATACATAAAATTACGAGCTTATCAACACCCCCAAACTTAGACTTTGGTCGTCCTCAAGCAAAGAGTAGATATAACAAGAAACATAAGCTCGAGAAAGAAAGCTTGTTTAAAACATCATGCTCACTACATTATAAAACTCCTCTTGGGGTTGAAAACATGATAGCAAGAACCCATCAAGATTCTCAAGCTAATAAATCCATCCCAAGAATGAATGCAAAGCTAACAAATCTCCAAGTACTTAGTCTAGCTGAGATTATGCAATCAAGGCGAGCAAGGCAATAAATATATATATATATATATATATATATATATATGAATCTCACACAAGGAAATTTTAAACCATGCTTTCAAAAGGAATTTGTTAACACAACCATAAGTAGCAACAAGATCATTAGGACTTTTTCAAGTTTGTAATGTTGGGCCAAAGTTGGGGCTAACAAAGAAGAGATAGGATATAACAAAGCAAGAGAGCATAAAATAGGAGTCTTCAAACCAACACTTGCCTCAAAAATAGGCTCATTCTTCTTAGAACCATACAACTTGCTTCAACAACCAAAATTTTCAATAAAAATTAAAGAAACATCTCAACTACCCCAAAAATTAGAAACTCCCTTTGATTTTCTCCAATTTCGAGAATGATGAAGAACAAATGGCCTTTTTGACCTTTTTCAAATAGCCCCCTCTTTTTTCTTTTTTTCTCTTCTTTTTTTTTTTTTTCAAGAGGCTTTTCGAGACTTTTCAATCACCACCTCAACAACAATTTTCTCACACTTTGGCATCGAGAAGATTAAGAACAAGCACTTCCATGAACAAAACACACCCTCCAAGATATAATGTGACAATTCATTCCGATTCATGCTCTCTCAAAGGGTTGGATAAAAGTGTTTAGGTTCACGGGATAGGTCGATGCGGGTGATAGAAATGAAGTCGAATGGGGGTCGATGTGTGTTCTAGGCACACGCCATTCTTTGAATAAGGCTCAAATGGGACACTAGGGATTCATGATAAATGGGTAGGAAAGAAAGGCTCAATCGATCCAAAGATGGCCTAAATCACATCAAAATTGCTGCAATGATCATGCTTTGCTTTGAAGATAGTCAAACATGGCATTCAAATAATCCTTCACTCAACATTCACTCTACCAAGCTCTTTATGAATAGCATAAGCCTTCGCTAGATAGCACTCAAAGAAAATCAAGACTTATATGCACCATGAACTTGAGAAGCATGCTTGAGATAAATTAACATGAGAATCCCAACAATATTCTAGGCTGTCATATAATCAACCCTAGATTTGCAACTACAAAGCAACAAGCATGGACCAAAAAGTCTAAATTTTTCAAAAATATTCAAGGCAAAAGAGTTTCGCGAAAACTCAACCCCACCCCCAAACTTAAAGATAAACATTGTCCCCAATGTTTATAAAATTGCATATAAATAAGGAGGGAAGAGAAAACTCCCGCAATGTCGTCCAAGCCATGAAAAATCCACTCCATAGAATGCCCGAGCCACCCCCAAACTTAAAGATTTACTCCTACATCAACATTTAAGCTCTTGGGAGGGAGAACAATCATCTCACAAACAAAAAATCACCATTTGAAGTAAGGGCAAAAGTATATAAATTTAAATGCAAAAATTAAGTAGGGAAGAGAAAGGAAACTTTTTTTTTTTAAGTTACCGTCATTAACTTGACGTCTTACGCTTCTTTCTCCTTGGGTGGGTCGGTGAGAGGGATGAATGCCTTGTCGCGAGAGATGGGCCCTCCAAAATAATGCTTGAGACGATGCCCATTAACCGTGAAAGTAGTGTGATCTTTCAACTTTTCAATTTCCACCGCACCGTGGGGATAAACATTCACCACCAAAAAAGGGCCCGACCACCTTGACTTCAATTTTCCTAGGAAAAGTTTCAAACGAGAATTATAAAGGAGAACTCTTTGCCCCGGCTCAAAAGTTCAAACTTTGATTTTCGTGTCATGCCATCTCTTTGTCTTCTCCTTATATATTCTCGCATTCTTAAATGCATCAAGACTAAACTCATCCAATTCCTCCAATTGAAGCAATCTTCTTTCACCGGCGGCTTGCAAATCAAAATTAAGCTTTCGAATGGCCCAAAATGCTTTGTGTTCAACCTCAACCGGAAGATGACAAGCTTTCCCGAACACTAGTTGATATGGAGACATACCAAGAGGTGTTTTGAAAGCCGTTCGATAAGCCCATAATGCATCATCTAACGTTTGAGCCCAATCTTTCCGTGAAGGATTCACCACCTTCTCAAGAATTTGCTTTACTTGCCGATTCGAAACTTTCACTTGCCCACATGATTGAGGATGATAAGGCGTTGCTACCTTGTGCTTCACACCATACTTTGCCAAAATCCCTTCGAGCAATTTGTTACAAAAGTGAGATCCGCCATCACTAATAATGACTCTAGGTGTACCAAAGCGAGTGAAGATATTCTTTTGGAGAAATTTTCTAACCACCCGAGCATCGTTAGTAGGTAATGCCACGGCTTCAATCCACTTTGAGACATAATCCATCGTAAGAAAAATGTAGAGGTTGCCAAAAGAAGATACAAAAGGTCCCATGAAATCAATACCCCACACATCAAAAATTTTTACCTCTAGAATACCGTGGAGAGGCATCTCATGAAGCTTCGAAATATTTCCCATCCTTTGGCAACGATCGCAACGAACCACAAACTCATGAGCATCCTTAAAGAGTGAAGGCCAAAAGAACCCACTTTGAAGCACTTGTATTGCCGTCTTGAAACCCCCAAAGTGTCCTCCATAAGAAGAAGAATGACAATGGAGTAAGATAGACTCTTGCTCCTCTTTAGGCACACATCTTCGCAAAAGTTGATCTCTCCCTTTCTTGAACAAGAAGGGCTTATCCCAATAATAAAATTTAACATCATGAAGAAATTTCTTTCTTTGGGAATATGACAAATCCAGCGGCAATACATTGCTCACGATATAATTCACAAAGTCGGCATACCAAGGAACTTCCTTGAAAGAAATAGAGAAAAGATGCTCGTCCGGAAAAGATTCCTTGATCGTACCGTGATCCTTTGTAATTTCATCTTGCTCCAATCTTGACAAGTGGTCGGCAACTTGATTCTCTACCCCTTTTCGATCCTTTATCTCCACGTCAAATTCTTGAAGAAGAAGAACCCATCTAATCAATCTCGGCTTTGCATCCTTCTTTGCAAAAATGAATTTGATGGCACTATGATCGGTGTAGACTACCGTCTTGGTTCCAAGAAGATAAGAATGGAACTTGTCGAAGGCAAACACTATAGCAAGAAATTCTTTTTCGGTGGTGGCATAATTAACTTGAGCTTCATTCAAGGTCTTGCTTGCATAGTAGATTGCATGAAAAATTTTGTTCCTTCGTTGACCAAGCACGGCCCCAATAGCATAATCACTAGCATCACACATGAGCTCAAAAGGCTTCTCCCAATCCGGAGTGACAATAATGGGAGCGGTAACAAGGGCCTTCTTCAATTTTTCAAAGGCCAACAAGCAATCACCATCAAAGAAAAAGGGCACATCCTTCTCCAAAAGATTACATAAAGGCTTAGTAATCTTGGAGAAATCTTTTATAAATTGCCGGTAGAAACCCGCATGGCCTAAGAAACTTCGAACACCTTTCACATTTGTTGGAGGAGGCAATTTCTCAATCACATCAACCTTGGCTCGATCAACCTCAATCCCACTTGAAGAAATTTTGTGGCCTAGAACCACACCCTCAGTTACCATGAAATGACACTTTTCCCAATTCAACACAAGATTTGTTTTCTTGCACCTCTGAAGAACTCGAGAAAGATTATGCAAGCATGCGTCGAAGCTATCCCCGAATATCAAAAAATCATCCATGAATACCTCAATTTGTTGCTCCACCATATCCAAGAAGATAGACATCATGCACCTTTGAAATGTAGTGGGTGCATTACACAACCCGAAAGGCATCCGTCTAAAGGCAAAAGTACCATACGGACATGTGAATGTAGTTTTCTCTTGATCATCGGGAGCAATTTCAATTTGATGATAACCGGAGAACCCATCAAGAAAATAATAGAACCGGTGGCATGCCAACCGATCAATCATTTGGTCGATGAAAGGGAGAGGAAAATGATCTTTGCGAGTGGCCTTGTTAAGCTTTCGGTAATCAATGAAAACACGCCAACCCACCACTATTCTTGTAGGAATGAGCTCATTATCATCATTAGTCACCACGGTCATGCCCCCTTCTTCGGAACACATTGAATCGGGCTCACCCATTTGCTATCGGAGATAGGATCAATGATGTCTGCATCGAGCCACTTGATAATCTCCTTCTTAACAACCTTTTTCATAGGTGGATGAAGTCTCCTTTGCGCTTCAACTGATGGCTTGTATTCTTCTTCAAGATAAATTTTATGAGTTGAAAGAGAGGGACTTATGCCTTTGATATCCGCCAATGTCCAACAAATTGTTTCCTTGTGCTCCCTAAGAACTCGCAATAATTTTTCTTCCTGCACATCATTAAGAGAAGAAGAGATAATAACAGGTAAAGTGTTAGAATCTCCTAAAAATACGTACTTGAGATGTTTAGGAAGTGGCTTGAGTTCTAGAGTTGGTGGCTCGACACATGACGGCTTCATAGAACTTGAAGGATCCCTTGTTAACTCTAGTGGTTTCCATTTCGATCTCGGAATCACTTTACCCCATTGACAATCAAATTAAGTTTTTGCTTCCATTACCTCTTCGGTTTTGCCATAATTTTCATTCACTAGAATTTTCTCAACCGGATCCCTTGGATAGTTTTCCCGAAATACCTCTTCCCCACAATCATGGATGACATCAACCCTTGAACATTTTCCTTCCTCGAACGGATATTTCATTGCATCATTCATGTTGAAGGTGATGGTTTGATAATGAACCTTCATTGTCAATTCACCCTTTGCAACATCAATATTAGTCTGCCCGGTGGCAAGGAATGGTCGCCCAAGAATAATCGGTACTTCCCTATCCTCCTCCATGTCTAGCACAATGAAATCTGTCGGAAGAATAAACTTATCAACCTTCACCAAAACATTTTCTACCACACCCCTTGGTCGAACCATAGAGCAATCCACAAGTTGAAGTATCACTGATGTAGGCATAGGCTCACCGAGCCCCAACTTTTGAAAAATGGACCGTGGCATAAGATTGATACTCGAACGAAGATCACAAAGAGCTTTCCCCACATGAAGCTCACCAATGGTGCAAGGAATAGTGAATTTTCCCGGATCCTTTAATTTTGGAGGAAGCTTGTGACTGAGCATCGAACTACATTCCTCTGTCAAAGCAATAGTTTCATGGTCCTCCAATCTCCTCTTCTTTGTGACAAGATCTTTTAAAAATTTTGCATACTTTGGCATTTCCTGTAGAACATCGAGAAGAGGAAGATTGATCCGCTGGGACTTGAAAATCTCAAGAAATTTTGTAAACCGCTGATCATCAGATTTCTTTTGTAGCCTTTGAGGGAAAGGTGGAGGTGGAAAGATCTTTCGAACATTAGCAAGAGGTGGTGCAACAGTAGGGGGAGTCGGTGTGACATGCTGCTCATTGTTTGCCTTTCCATCTTCACTATTTTCTTGAATTTCAGAATCACAATTCTCAATGTCAACCCCAGAGCTTTTTCCACTTCGAGTAGTGACTGCCATACAACGCTCCTTACCCTTTGGATTCGGCTCAGTATCACTTGGCAAACTCCCTTGAGGTCGAGAAGAAAGTGCTGATACAATACTCTTCGTCATCTGCTCAAAATTCTTTGTCATCATACTTTCCATGTGAGCTTGTTGTTGCTTGAAAAGAGACATGATATCATCCGGAGAAGGATTGTTGTTCACTTGGGCTTGTGAGTGTTGGAAGCCCGGTGGTGGTGCATTCATTCGGTTTTGATTCGGGAAGCTTTGTTGTTGAGATGTACCTGTATTGTTAGTACTCCAAGAAAAATTTGGGTGGTTCCTCCAACCGGGATTGTACATGCTCAAATATGGATTATTATTCTTATTGAAATTGGAAATGAATTGATTTGATTCAGAATTTAAAGCACAAACATCCGAAGTATGGTTACCCTGGCAAAGCTCACACCTTTGTACGGCTTAGATAGTGGATCCTTCCAATCTTTTTGTTAACATTGCCACTTGAGCTTCCAGCTTTTGAAACTTATCCATTTCTGACTCCGCTTTCTTGAGTGTGTGTCTTTCACCACCCCACTGATAATTGTTGCTTGCCATTTCTTCCAACAATTCATAAGCGGCATCAACTGGTTTTTCCATCAAAGCTCCACCCGTCGCCGCATCGATGGTGCAACGGATGGTAGGCTCAACCCCATTGTAAAATGTTTGTACAATCATCCATTTGGGAAGTCCATGATGAGGGCACTGACGGAGTAAATCCTTGTACTGCATCCAAGCTTCATAAAGAGATTCCCCACTCCATTGTGTAAAACCAGTGATGTCATTCCTCATTTTGTTTGTTTTGCCAGGCGGAAAATATTTTTCAAGAAACTTTTGAGCCACCGTATCCTAAGTAGTCATGGACTGTGCTGGCAAAGATGATAACCAATCACTTGCAACTTCCCCCAAACTAAATGGAAATAGTCGGAGACGAATTGCATCCGGAGATACCCCATTATACTTGAATGTGTCACAAATTTGGAGAAAATTCTTGAGATGTGAACTTGCATTTTCATTCGGTAAACCCATAAACTGCTTTGCCATCACCATTTGGATAAGAGCGGGCTTGAGTTCAAAATTATTTGCATCAACGGTCGGTCTCCGTATACTGTCTTGAAAACCTTCCATTGATGGCGCCGCAAATTCCCTTAATGTTCTTTAGGCCGCTTCCTCATTTCCTTGATTAGCCATTGCTTGCCTTCTTCGAAATCGAAATGTGCGCTCAATTTCTGGGTCAAGATTGAATAGAACCAAACCTTGATTTCGGGTCATGCGCATAAACCTGCAAAAGAATTTTGCAAAGCAACTCCAACCAAGATTTTAAATGAACAATAAAATTAAATGCGTCAAAATTAAAACCACAAATCCTTGGTATTAATATCAAGAAAATAAACTAAATTGTCCCGGGCAACGGCGCCAAAAGTACCCGGTCGTCCACAAGTAATATAGTGCGTAAGCACAAGTATCGATCCCACAAAGACAATTTCGGCGTATATTTTCCTAAGTACTAAAATTGTGGATTTAATGACTTTATCTAAACAATCGAATATTTTTAACAAAGAAATAAACTAATTTTTAAGCAATTAAAAGTGAGCAAGAATTATTGATTACCAAACACACGCAATTGACAGATTTAAATTATTAAGGGTGATAAGGCTAGGATTGTAATTTTTCTCCATTTATCCACATGTTCAATTAATCCACTCTCTCTCAATTCCTACAATTTATTAAAGGTAGCCAAAAACTTGATGTGCATAAAATGCAACTCAGGCAAGAATACCCGGTCGTATCAAGTAATAAAGTGTACAAGCACAAGTATCGATCCCACAGAGATAGTGCTGGAAATAGATCTTAAGTACTAAAATTGGGCACACCTAACTTTTTCTAAGCGAACTAAAATGAAATTTGAAATAAAAAGAAAATAAAGAAAAAGAAAGCAAGAAAGTAAGTTAAATTAACGCGGCAACAATGATACGGCAGCAACATCAAATCAAGGTTAAAATGATAGGATTGTGATATTTTTAGTCTAGCCAATGTCTAATTTAACCTTCTCTCTACTTTTCTTTAACTCAAGTCTTGGTAGTCGGGCACACGTTGATGATATTCACTACGGGCTCTCGCATCTTATAGCAAGTCTAGCTACCAATCCCTACTACGGGCTCTCGCATCTTATAGCAAGGAAAGAGTAGCCGCATTATCGATCAAGCACCCCATGACTATCTAAGAATGCTCGTTACCTCTCAGTCTGGCATCACAATGATAATTATTGTGATTTTCAAAATTATAGGACGGGCTCTCGCATCTTACCCTATAATTCTAGTGATCATTTAATGGTTTGCGAACAAACAATAATAACCAAGATAATGGGTAATACTTTGTAGAGAGATATTCTCTCTATTTTTCTACAAGTCATGCCGGTAGCCAAAGGCTATCGATGTGTATCACAAAACACCAACTACTAAATTGCTAGGTCCGAAATGTAAGGTAGCTCTCACGGATCCAAAACATTTCTCAAATCAATTAATTAATGACAAATCAATTAAAAGCATTAAGCCCACAATTTAGTAACCTAGCATGATTGTATACTAAATAGAGAGATAGATTAAATTAAAACATCACATTCAACATAGAAAATAATCACAATCCATAAATATAATTAGCTCATCATCAAGGTAACAAGATACAAGCAAAGTTTTTCCAAGAAATTACAACAATAAAATACATAATAAAGTGGAAGAATTAAACCGATTAAAGTTGCAATCCTTGGTTGACTTCACTTAATCTTGCTCCCTTGACCCTTGATTTGATGCTCCAAGCCCTTAGAATGAAGACATTTAATTTGGGTTGGAAGGGTGGAGAAATGGGAAGAGTTAGGGCTTATGTTCTTGTGATATCCCACATCGGGTAGATGTGGGACTTGTGTGTGCTTTATAAGTAGCCACCCACTACCACTGGGCACCAACCTATCAATGGACTTTTGGGTGGCTTGTGGTGGGCCAGTTGACCCAGGTGCTTAGTGGGCCAGTGCGTGGGCTATGTGTGGCGGACCAGGCTTATGGCTCGGGTCGTTACAAATGGTATCAGAGCGAGTCCCAGCCAGAAATGTGTAGGAACACATCGCCCAGGGTGCCGATCCTTTGGACCTCCTTTGGCTCTTGACGAGCACGTCAAGGATTCAAGTGGGGGAGATTGTGATATCCCACATCGGGTAGATATGGGACTTGTGTGTGCTTTATAAGTGGCCACCCACTACCACTGGGTACCAACCTATCCATGGACTTTTGGGTGGCTTGTGGTGGGCTAGTTGACCCAGGTGCTTAGTGGGCCAGTGCGTGGGCTATGCGTGGCGGACCGGGCTTCAGGCTCGGGTCGTTACAGTTCTTGCCCCAAAAATGGGGGACTTGTTTTCTCCCCATTCAGCTGCCAAGGAGATTTATGATTGAAGCTTATAAAGTACTCTAGCCAAGGGGGTAAGATGGGGAAAGAATCAAAGATTTAGGGGCAAAAATGGGTGAGGGAGACTGCTGATCCGTGCATGGAGACTGGCTGGAGCTGGGGCAGGAAACTGGATCAACCGCGGGTCAAATGGAGGAAATGGGTGAGGTTGTGGGATAAAGTGGGCTGAAAAGGGGTGGAAATGGACCGGATCCGGATGGAGAACCACTGGTCGCTGGGCTGGAGCTTGGAGCGGACACGTGGCGCGCTCAGAAGGCGACAATGCATTAATGAACATTTTCAGCACTTTGCAGCGCTACCCCCTGACTTATGTTATTTGCTCCGGTGCCCTCCATGTTCCCAGAAGGCTGCCGAAGACCCAATATTCCCAGGCTTTGCATTTTGGTCCCAAGGTCAGCCTCTGTTAGATTCCGTTAGCCTCTTTTTTCTTTCGTTTAAGTCCTTTCCTTTGTAAAAGACTAACGGAGGGCTAACGGACCTCAACCAAATGGCTTTAATTAATTCAAAACTTCGCGGGTTGCCTTGAATACTCCCAAAATGCTATGAAATAATTCTTTAAAGCTCCAATAATGCCCAAAAAATCTGAAATACAAAATAATACCATAAATGCTCTTTCTTGGGCAAAATACATATGAAACTTCATAGAAAATGGAGATAAAATATAGGGAAATATATAGAAATTTATACACTTATCAGTCAGTTTGCCAGCTTGCTTTTGTCCGTTGTCTCACATAGAGAGGTTCTCTCACAGTCTTCTTGGTGTCGCCCTAATTAAAGTTTCTTGCTCTGATAAGTCAGTTTTACCCTTGCTGTGACTGTTATGTAATTTGCCACGTGCTTTACAACATAATTGTTACATCTTCATACAGTAGTTATGTTCTGATAACTTGGTTGTTTCCATGTAGTGAAACAGCTTAACATCTTGAACCTTCCTTCGATGGTATAAAACTCTTTTTACAATATTCCTATGTATAAAAGGGGTTTAATCTAACCTAATTAGCATCATCAAAACACTAATCTAAACGCATGTCCTAACACTTTCCCTCTCTATTATTGGCCTTTTTTTTTTTTATTTATCCCGGTGTTATTGTTGATTTTTAAGTGTTTTTTTGATTTGTTATTACTTAATAAAATTGTCATTTATAAATTATATTGTAGAAAATGTTACTTCCCAACCGTCAACGAACCAAAATCGAACCGGTCTAGGACGGTTCTGGTTCGTCAACGGTTTCGATTTGGTCGATTTTGGTTTAGCATAGTTTTGGCCAATTTCGGTTCCGGTTCAGTTTCGATTTTGGAATCGGGTTGTCATGTCTACTCTTCGGCCTCCATATATATGATTTATATTTTTACGTTTAACTATTTATTTAATTTTTTTAGGCTTAATTCTCTATTTCATCTCCCTACTATTGCAAAAGGTCCGTTAAGCTCACCCACAATTTTTTTTCACCCTACAGTTTGATATAAAAAGTGTCATGTTAATCACTCCGTTTGGTCTACTGGATGATGTGAATTTTTTTTTGGGGGTTTGAGAAGATTAAATGTGATGAAATAGAGAATTAAGTATTTTTTTTATTTTATTTTTTTATATCAAACTCATAATATTTACGTTACAATTATTTGCTTAAATTTTTTACCATTAATGATACTATATAATTTAATTTTTAGCAGTTTATAATACATTTTTAATGCGATTATGTATTATTAAATTTATTTTTTCTTAATTTTTACATTATAATAATTTATTTATTTTATATACATTGAACTCATAATTTCTATCTTACAACTATTATTTGATTATATGTTTATCATTATAATTACTATATAATTTAATTTTCTTTTCGATATAATCGTGCATTGCACGATGCATTTCTAATTTCAAATAAAAGTGGTCTTAGAAGACGCTTTTTAAAAGAGGTTTACTATTAACACCACCTTTTTCTCTTATTACACCTATTTTCTTAATACACCCCCTCCACTAATTTTACACCAACATAATTTCTAAATACACCACCCAACATTTCCTATTTTACCCCTCTCACTTAACTCATTATTTCTTTCCCAATACACCCACCTAATATCATCACACCCACCCCTATTTCTCAATACACCAATAATTTCAAACTCAACACCACCGTTTCAAACTCAACAATTTCAAACTCAACATCACCGTTCTATTAACTCCCCAAAAGCAACCCAGCAATTTTGTGTAAGGAAGAAGGAAGCCAAGAAGAAGGAAGAAGAAGAAAAGAAGAAGAAGACAAAGAGAAACTTTGATTTCACAATGAAGAAAGCCCTAGGTATGAAATTCTTCTATTTTTAAGTTCAAATGGTTTCAATTTGTGCATTGAATATAATTTTATTTGCTGGGTTTTGTTAATTTTTGTTATATGTATGAAACTGACCGAAGGGGTGTTCGGGACTGGTTGAAGGAACACCACGTTGGTGTTCGGGACTGGTTATAGGAACACTACAGTGGTGTTCGGGAAGGACTCCCAAACACCACTGCATTGTTCCACAATAAATCCCGAACACCACTGTGATGTTCCATAAGATTTCCCGAACACCACTGCAGTGTTCCACAACAAGTCCTGAACACCACTGTGGTGTTCCATAAGCTTTCCCGAACACCACTGCAGTGTTCCACAACTTATCCCGAATATCACTATATTGTTCCATAAGCTTTCCCGAACACCACTGTAGTGTTCCACAACTCATCCCAAACACCCCTGCAGTGTTCTATGAGTCATTCCCGAACAGAATGTGGTATTCCTTCATACCTTCCCAATTTGCTCTACAAGTTAGCTTCTTCAATCTCTGCTGATCCATATTGTGATTATTGCAGGTAAATTAGCAAATGTATATGAAAGAAAAAGACCCACTGCTTCAAACAGAAGAGAAAGAGGTCAGCGTGAACAACAACAGCCTGAGGATCCCCCACGCATCTCACAGGAACAAGAACAATCTCCTATACAGATGACTGACTATAATTTTGAAAGAGATGCTGGTTTTGGAGAGAATAGAGAGGAAGATGTTGGAGATGTGGGAGAAGAAAATGTTAGAGAGGAAAGAGAAGACGTGACATATACCCTATTTCCCGGTGGTCCTGTTAATCCATCTCTACTGACTACTTATGAGTCGCACGTAGCACGATTGATATGGCAGGGGGAAGAGAGAGAGCTTCTCAAGTGTAACAATCATACTGAGAAACTAGTTCAGTGGAGTTGTCGCAGAGAAGTATGTGACCCTTTGTGGTTGGACGTTGTCAAAGCCTCCAAGTTGTTTCGATTAAGGGGAACATCGTACTTTGAAGTTGACAAAGTCTTGGTCAGTGCATTTGTGGAATGCTGGCACCCTGAGACCAATAGCTTTCATCTACCCTTTGGCGAAATGACAATCACATTGGATGATGTATTTTGCCTTACAGGTCTTCCGATCACAGGGACTCCAGTTTTATCGAGACAGAGTTTTACACCAACCTCTACTTATGATGTTGAGCAATGGTTGGGGGTTTCTTACGCTGAAGCGATAGAAGGAATGCGCGGTGCGAGGGGGTCTTCTGTGAGGCTAGAGTGACTTAGGGAGAGGTTTAGTGAAGATGCTATGTCAGATGATCCGGAAAGGCGTGCATTCTCAGCTAGGGCTTATTTATTATACACCTTAGGTTGTACAATTTTTGCTGATAAGAGTGGCACTCGGGTAAATACGTCTTACTTGGAGTTCTTGGTTGATCTTGAGAGTGTTCATACATATGCATGGGGAGCTGCCACTCTAGCTTATCTCTATAGACAGCTAGGGCTAGCGTCTAGACTCACAACCAAACAGATGACTGGATATTCCACGTTGTTGGAGGTAATAAATTTATATTTTTACTTATTTTCAATATGTTGAAATAAATATTTATTAGATTATGAACTGATTATTGTGTCTTCTTATTGCATTTCATGTAGACATGGATATACGAACGATTCCCAATGTTTAGGCCTCCACATAACGTTCAGTACAATGAGGAAAATCCTCTTGCAGAGAGGTGGCTACCAAAGGCTGGACAAGGAACATCTATAGAAAGATTAATGGCAGTGCGTGAGGTTCTTGACTCCATTAAACCCAGTGAAGTGAGTATTAATCTGTTTTTATATATGTTGGTTGACTTGAAAATCTCGTGTCAAATATACATGTTGTAATTTTTGTTTTTCAAATTGTTACAGGTTATTTGGAAGCCCTATACGGAGACGGTGAGACAACATTTTTCGTTCCACCGCATTTCGTATTACCATGGATCATCTCAGCAAACACTATTGTGGAGCCATATCATCCTTATCGAGTCCTGCGACAATTTGGATATGTACAGACAAATTTTTTTTTTGTTTTTTTTTTGTTTTTTAGGGAAACAGGGACGGCACCCTGCTAGATTTTATTAATATAAAGAAAAAAGTACAAACTTGAGGGGGGCAACCAGCCTGGCCCTTATAACTGGGAGGACAAAGGAGCCTGACCTCGAAAGAGAAATACAAGGCAAAAAGCAAAAAAAAAAAACTAACTAGGGAATTACTTCCTATAATAATAAAAACCAAAAACATCTTTTTTGTAAGCTGTCAACGCCTCCTGCGGAAGAGTCTCCTGTCCCAAGATCTCCTTCCACTCCTGATTCTGCAACCTGATTCTGCTGTCTAAACACATGAACAATGTTATATGAACCCAATAAATCCTGACATTTCCTCAGATCATACACATACTGCCAAGGGGGATTCTGTTTCTGATGAATAACCGAGACAGCAACTAACGAATCCGACTCAACCAAAACTGAAGCCAAACCACAATCTCTGCACAATTGTAATCCATCACGAAGGGCAAAAATCTCCGCTTGCATGTTAGTTCCCGGACCGTAAAAATTAGAAAAAGCCCTAACAAAAACCTTGAGAATCCCGAATAATTCCCCACCGAACACACACCATCAATCGAAGATCCATCTCGTATTTAACGTGTAAAGGTGCGATCCCGCTTTCCAACATAACCATCGGCCGGCCTCGAATAAACCCGAAGAACTGGAAAAAGCAGAGATTCCATCCCGATCTTAAACAAAGAACCACATCCTGCTTTGGGGCGATACACCAGTAACATACCCTGCACACTGTTAACTATACTCCGAATTATTCTCATCATATTCATTGGAGAGTTATCAAAAATCGCTGCACATCTAGATTTCCAAATTTCCCAACATCCAAACATAAACAAACCAAGGAAAACCGCTCCAGCTTGATTGCTGACAGAAGTATTTCCAACCCAGCAATCAAAAAGATGATGGATAGTAGTGTAGCGATTAACTTTATTAAAAGGCTTAGCAAAATACTCCCACACTCCCCTTGCAATCTCGAGTGGATGAAAAGATGGTCACCGACTCTATCCGGACCAACCACACAACAAACACATTTAGAAACCATGGAAATGCCCATCCTGCATAAAGACAGATCTACAGAAACCGCACCATTAAACAACTTCCAAATAAAACCACTGACCTTGGTAGGAATCCATGGCTGCCAAATCCGTTTTGCCCAATCTATCTTTGGCCATCTTTGACGAATAAAATCCCAATAAGCCGCAGAAGAAAAAGCTCCAGATTTCGTAAGAGTGAAAACTAATTTATCCTCCATCTCTGCAATGCAAGAAATCGACCGAAACAAACTGTGGTACTGTTGCGGAAGAAGCTCCAGAAATTGGTCCGAGTGCACTAAAGCCCTATTAACTGCAAGCTTGACATCAGTAGGGGCAGGACCACCCAAAACTATGCCACACCAATTGTCACCCCAAAAGGAAATATCCCCTTTACCAATAATCCATCGACTATTCCGCACAACATTCGGTAATTGACGCATAATCATTTTCCACGAATGAGAAGCACCTACTGGCAATCTGAAAACATTAAACTGACGATACTTGCTCGATACAAATTTAGCCCAAAGACTCTTCCCTTGCAGAGCACTCCAAGCTAGCTTAGCATGCAAAGAATCCATAACCTGAGCCAGCGATCTTATACCCAAACCACCTTCAGATAAAGGCCTGCAAACCTTCTTCCAACCCACCCAATGAGCCCTATGATCCCTGATAAGTGGGTATTTTACTCATTTATTGGGTATTATTCGAGCTTAGATTTTACTAATTCTCGAGGTTTTTGTAATCTAATGTTTTGTTTTAGTGTTATTTTGTAGTTTTAGGGTTTAAAGGGCCAATCATGCAAATTTGGAGGACTTTGAAGCTTATTTGAAAGTTCAGGGGGTCTTTGTGCAAATTCTGGAAAGCTAAAGGGAAATTTTAGAAAAATTGTTTTCTCCAAAATAAAGGGCCGGCTGCTCCTTTTGATACTTGCCTTTTTTGGTTTCCTTTTTGTATTGGTTTTCCTTTTCCCAAAAGTATTGTATTTTAGTAGGGTATAAATATATCCCTTTTAGGCTAGGTTTAGGGATCTAGTTTTTAGAGTCGTCTTTGAGAAAAACAAAGAGAAGAAGATCGTGAAAATTCTTCCAAGATTCAAGTATTGTATTCATTACTTTTATCAATTTTAATCTTCTATCTCATATGCTTAATTTTATATATCTTTTGAAAGCTATGAATTTTGTTTATTTTATTATGAACTAAATTCATAAAGCTAGGTTTTAGGGTAGCCAATTCATGAATATTTAATATTGATTCGACTAGGGTTCCAATTTGAATTATAATTGTGTGAGTGTAATTTCTTGTTCTTAATGCTTTGAAAGATTGGCCACCTTTTAATTGATTTAAATCATGTGGATGAGACCGAGAGGAGATTTCATGTGATGGAACATGGGAATTTACACCGTGGATCTAAATCCATGCTAGAGATAGATGGGTTGATACACGCAATTAGCTATAGATCGTCTCGAAAGCTAAGAGGATTTCACAAACCCTAATGCTTTGTTTTCTTTCTAAATCTACCTAGAGATACGTAGGTTGTCAGTTAACAATAGAATTGATATTGCTCGAGAGAGAATATTGATTAGATTAGGAAATTTCGTTGTCGCACATAAATAATCAGTTGATACCTGAAGTCGTTGATTTATTACTTGGAAGTGAATTGGTGAACCTAGACCTAGCGTTTTCTCTCATTGATATCTCTAAATTCTGTGATCACTTTTACTTGCTTTCGTTAATTAATTTAGTTTCAAATAAATCTCAAGATAATTGTTCGTCTAGATTAAAGTGAAAAATAATTGATTTTGATATTTGTTGCCAATCCCTTGGGTTCGATAATCCGTAATTTACTTACACTTATTACTTGATCTAGTGCACTTGCTAGTATTCGGTTTTGACCACATCAATCCCCATTCACACTCCATAAAAAATCCGCCATCAATCTCTCAATCCTCCGAAGGACAGATTTAGGAACTTTTATAGCTGCCAAAGTATAAATCGGGATGCTACTTAGGACAGATTTAAGCAAAACTATCATTGCTCCAAACGATAAGAGCCTAGACTTCCATCCACTCACTTTCTTGCTAATTCTCTGCTCAACATCCTCAAAAAATGCTCTATTGATCCTCCCTTTAAACAGCGGAATCCCTAAGTACTTCATGGGAAAACGTCGATGAGTGCATCCTGACCACTGAGATATAAAATTAGCCCGTCGGCGAGAACCTCTCCCAGATACATAAAATCCACTCTTCTCCAGATTAAGTAACTGACCCGAAGCACATTCATAATCCTTAAAAACCTTTCTCAACGCCAAAATAGAGGATTTGCTGCCATTGCTAAATAACAACATATCATCGGTATATAACAAATGAGACACCACCAATCCCCCTCTCCCATGATTATAAGGGCAAATCTTCCTTTCACTTATAGCCTTCTTAAGATTCAGAGAAAGGATTTCCTGCGTGAGAATAAACAGAAGAAGAGATAAAGGATCCCCCTGGCGAACTCCTCGAGTCGAATGAAAAAAGCCAAAACTGTTCCCATTGATACGGAGAGAATACCATATGTTATTCAAAAGCCTTGCAACCATATCACAATTACGACTATCAAAACCAAACGCCTGGAGAGCCCTTAGAAGAAAATTCCATTCCACCCTATCATAAGCCTTTGACATGTCAAACTTAAAAACCACATTTCCTCCCCGAACATTCCTATCAATATGAGACACCAACTCATGGGCCAGCACAATATTCTCTTGTATAGTCCTCCCTTTCACAAAACCCGACTGCTCAAGAGAAATTAATTTAGGCAAAAACTGAGCAATGCGAGAGGCCACAATACGAGATATGATCTTGCAAGCAAAGTTGCACAAACTGATTGGGCGCAAATCACCAAGGTTATTCGGTCTCTCTATCTTCGGAATCAAAACTACTGCAGTCGCTGCCAAACCTCGAGGAATAACTCCGCCCAAAAAATTCGAACCGCCGCAATAACCTCGTTTTTATAATATCCCAGCATCCCTGAAAAACCATCCTGTGTATCCATGCACCCGGCGCACTATCCGGATTTAACTGTGTTATAGCCTCCCAAATTTCTTCCTCCGAAGGGGTTGTATGCAGCATATCATTTTCCTGCTGACCTATACCAGCCAAAACATTACTGAACAAAGCTTCCTCCCAATGCGTATCCTCCGAAGTAAAAAGCTTACTGAAGTGATGAACTGCCAACTCTCCAATCTGACTATCATCCTCACACCACGAGCCATCAGGAAGCTTTATTTTAAATTTATTAAGACGCGCTCTTTCCCGAATACTCGCATGGAAAAAAGCCGTATTACGTTCTCCATCATTAAGCCAAAAAACTCGAGCCTTCGTTGACACATCTCAAAGATCCCACTTTATAAACCGCGCCACTTGTTTCCTAACATCCGCAAGCTGCTCGCCACGAGCAGCACCGGCCAGCTTCTACTTCCAGCGCAACACATTGTCTTGATAACCCGCCACCGCCTCGAACATTCCCAAAAACTGCCCAGTTCCATACCTTTAAATCCCTCCGTAGCAGCTGCAGCTTTCTAAACAAAACCTCCATAGCAGATCCACTCACTGTTCTATTCCATTTATCCCTCACAAAAGCTTCAAAATCCGGATGATCCAGCCACATACGCTGGAACCGAAACAGGCCTGAAGGTTTTTTATCATCTGTCAGCGTCACCAGTAAAGGAGAATGATCCGAACAAATACGGCTTAGGTGTTGAACTTTAAGACTTGGAAGCAAGGATTTATACAACCCATTTACAAACATTCTATCCAAACGTTGCCAGATTCTATCATCTCCCTCTTGATTATTGCACCATGTATATAAGCTACCATCAAAACCCACATCCATCAAACCCGCTTGCTGAACAAAGCCATTAAAATCTTGTATGCTTGCCATATCACATTGAGCTCCACCCAACTTTTCTGACGAATGAGCAATCACATTGAAATCCCCTCCAATAAACCAAGGCCCATTATTCTGGGCAGAGAAGTCTAGCAAATCTGCCCATAGCTCCTGCCGTTCCTCACGAGTACACTTAGCATAGATAAAAGAAGCTGCCACGTTCACATTGTCCCCATGTTGCAGCCTCACTGTAATAAACTGACTAGTCGCAGACATAAACGTGACATTAATACGATCATCCCATAACAACCAAATGTGTTTATTAATTGGGTTATAATGCATGCCCTGCTGAAATTTCAATCTCTTGACAATTTTACCAATACGGTCTCCAGGGATTTTAGGCTCAAGAAGAACACAAAGCATTGGATCATGTTGGTTCTTCAAAGCTTTGAGATAATCTACCGTATCTTTATTCCCTACCCCCCTAATATTCCAAACCAGAACAGACATAAAAACAGATTAATTTGAAGCATTTTGGGTCTTACTAGCTGTCCTAGTAACCCTCTTGTTCAGTTGCAACAACGCCATACTACGTTTCTTACGAATAAATTTCTGGAAAGCTGGCTTAACAGGAACCTTACCCATCTCGGATAATGACTGAGACCGAAATAAACCTTCAATAGAATCCTTTGTGCCACCATCCACTGAATGAGACTTCCTTTCATTCCTCATAGATAAATTAGCCATCACATCCCAATCCTCCGCAAGACTACCCAAGATGTCAAAAGAATTGTGAACTGGTGCTGCTAGGTTCTCACCCCCATCATCCGACACTGCATAATCTATGTGCAGATCACCATTTTCTTTCCCTGGAGCATTGATGTTCTGATCACAATCATTAGACAATTCACCAATCTTACCTTCATTCTGCCTGACACTCGGTTCAGCATCATTGTTAAATTGTCCCCCCATAATATCAGCACATCCCATCCCTTTAGCAAGGTCCTCCAAGTAACCATCACATCCCAATCCTCCAAGTTCAGAATCCTTGTAGTTAAACTCCTCCACAAATTCCTCCTCCTCGTGGGTCATGCAAGGTTTTGCATCCTTACCCCTATCCTGGTGTGAAACACCATGTATATCGTGCTTTTCTTTTATGTTGAGTTGACCCTCTGAGTTATGCACAATTGACAGAATATCATTGTCCTTCTCCACTATATCGATCACCTCCATACCTTTCACCTTACCCATGCTATCTTTACTCTTCGAAGATGCACCAACTAGCTTCTCCTCAGCCACTTTTTGAGGCACCCAGTGTTGTATTATACTTTTATCTTTGCCATTATCCCGCTTTAAGCCTTTCGTTTCCTCTGTAGCATTCTGTTCTGTATCACCAGATTCGTCGTTCTTTTTCTCAATCCTACCAGTTTTAACACCCCGCCGCTTCTTTCTACAATCATCCTCAATATGTCCCAATAGTCCACAACCCTCACAGTATGCAATGTTACCCTCAAACACCAGCGGTTGCCAAAACCCACACTCCTTTGAAGTGCCAATCCATATACTATCAGGTAATGTTCACAGAAACATCCACCTCTACACAAATACGAGCGTGCATCGGCTGTGATAACGATAAAGTTCTATCATCCGCTCTTAAATACCTCCCAAATGAATTCCCAATGCGCTGTAAATAAGTAGAATGAAAATAAGGAAGTGGAAGATGATGTAAACGAACCCAAACCGCAACCATA
The DNA here is from genome assembly GCA_016624345.1 of Platycodon grandiflorus. Classification (NCBI taxonomy): domain Eukaryota; kingdom Viridiplantae; phylum Streptophyta; class Magnoliopsida; order Asterales; family Campanulaceae; genus Platycodon; species Platycodon grandiflorus. Next base: position 31,147,267 of record CM028368.1, read on the forward strand.
GGGCTGTCCTTCCGAAATGTAAAATCCGAAGACCATCGGAAAGATCGATACATACAACTTTCAATCATGTGAGACTCTTTGGAAAGAGCCCTAATCATATCCTCACTTGATGATAAGTGAACCATGACATGTCGTGGATCCAATAATCCTGCTACAAAGGTTCCAGTTAATTGCCAATACTTAGCAATATGTTCCTTAATGGCATACAACGGAGGTCTTCCCACAGAAAATTTCATTATTATAGTATTAGCAAAAGATTTCTCAGCCACTTCCATCTCCAAAGGCGTAAATAAACATCCTGGCTTGTTGTTAATAGTCACCGCCGAACGGTGTGGCAAAGGAAGATCCCGCAAAGCCACTGGCTTATTAGGATGAACACAAGACGTTACCTTGTTGGAAGTATTCAAGACAGCAGCAGCGTAGGAGATTGTTGGAGAAGAAATCGTATGTGTGTTACCAAGAGGCACTGGCTTCTCCATAGTGTGATCCACCGGCGGAGGGTCCCCCGGCGGCTGTATAGACGGTGGCATAGCCACCCAAAACCCTAACCCTACCCCGAAAAATCGAAGAGAGAGAAAAAGTTTAGAGAGAGAAAAAGTTTAGTTTTAGTACTTGTTAAAACAGATAATTTCATACGCCCCTATTGCTCCCGATGTCCCTAGAAAGGAAACCCAACAGACTGCGGCGATATGGGGGGTACTTGTCAAGTACTTTGTACAATGGGATAGTCATGTGTTATCTGACGAGAGACTTGGTAGACATACCCAACCAACAGGACAGTGTGACCATTCATATCTTGAATGATATTACACACATTCGCATCCCATAGTTTAAGACCCCGACCGTCGGTCCTCCTACGTCAGCAACGCAGCTGATACTGCTCCGCTAGATGCTTGGGACATTGTCAGATCTGCACGGGGTTTAATGCAACCGATGGTGCAATGATTGAGATCTGGAGACCGATCTATCTCCAGAGAAGAGTTTGAGTCAGTGATCCTACGAACATATGATGCATTAGGAGGTCCAAATGATGAGGGACCACATCAGGCAGGACCTTCGCATGCTGCGTCTAGTCGTAGGAGGAGAAGTGTTAGTTGAAGTTGACAATAGTAATGTGTTATGTATTTCAATTTGGATATTGTTGTATTTAAATGACGATGTTATGTATTTAAGTGTAAAATGTTATGCATATTGGTAGTACTTAGTACTATATATTATATCTTTGGATGTTATGCATTTTGTATTAAAGATTGATTTACAACCAAGTTAAATGACATAAAAGCAAAAGATTGATTTACAGCACAAGTTGATTTACAAAATAAGCAAAGGATATGCGTCTACAACACAAGTTGATTTATAAAAGTAACCAACAGATTGATTTACAACTCAAGCTAATCTAAATCTATAGTCGCAGCGCTTCGACCAAGTTGACTGGTTCCTACACTTTCACTATACAAATTAAGTTGGTCGCTATACAAATTTTTTCAGCCAGTTGCACAGTGAAGTCGATATGTATTCCATTTATCTGCGACGGGTGGTATTGGACTCCCCTCGCGCAAGAACACCTACGAATATACTACATATCAATATCATGGATATATATAACATAAATAACTTCAGATAATATCCTTTATATGATGTGTCCCTGAATATAATGATCATTATTCACAAATCCAATACATATCATCTTCGGATCACTTGGGATTGGGGTTCTTAATAGAGCCGTCAAAATCGGCCCGGCCCAATGGGCTGGCCCAGCCAACCCAATTTTAGGATGGGCTGGGCTCTAGTTTTTAGGCCCGATGCAACTTTGGGCTGGGCCGGCCCGGCCCGATTTTAAGGTTCGGCCCAATAGGCGTATGTATGGGCTGACAAAAATGTTAAAATTAGTGCAAATTGGCCCGAAATAATGCGTCAGCCCGCGGGTTGGCCCGGTTCAACCCGATATTTAGAGAGGTTGGGCTTTAGTTTTAAAAGCCCGATATAAATTTGGGCTGGGCTGGCCCGGCCCGATTTCAAGACTTGGCCCGATGAGCTGAGGTTGGGCTGGCCCGACCCAACCCATTGCCAGCTCTAGTTCTTAAGGGTAAATACGTCATCGGAATTTGTAAATCCAAAGACACGAGCGCAACATTGAAAGCCGATGCGACCAAATGACCCATTTCTGGCAAACAAAACCAGTGTTCCTTAGGTGCAGGCTCCTTATAGTAGTCTAGAATCTTCAACGCGACCATGTTCAATGAAAACATTTTTCTATAACTCTTGGTTAACTGTCAACTCGTGAAGAAGTGCTCCTCTAATCCTACCCCACGATTCCTCTATGAAGCCAAGTTGGTCTGCTACGGCACAGAATCCACAATGACCATCACTTTTAACATTTTTAGTCTCTACAATCCAATTGTGCAAATGGGATGGTAGTTGTTGGATAAAACCACTTGTAGTCACAATTTGAGTCCTTTGCCGGACAACCTATTGAAAAAAGATGCATCAATTCTTTGTTTCATTAGCGTATAACCATGTTAAATGACTGTTCAATCTATCTTAAAAAAGGATAAAAAAAATATATGTTTCTTCTTTGGCTTAGGTGTCGTACTGAGAGTAAGAGGTTGTTTAATCGATGGACCAACCTCGTAGGTAATCTCTTCACATGGTGAACAGCTATCTTCAATGGACTGGACATACTCAAACTTACTCGGATCACGTTTGGTTGACTTGTCTTTTTTAGCCTTTATGGACTTAGGACGACCACGAGTCAAAATTTTCTGACCCTCGACAGGATGAGTAAGTGATGTCGTTGGTGGTTGATTTATTTCGGACAATCTCTTTAAAATTAACAACCTCTCTGGCCCAGGTGCTTGTTCCCACTTGGATGAAAGCTCAACAATTTCTTGTTTAAATCGACTACCCATTTCTTCGACTATACCAGGATCTTCTACCTTTGGAGGTATGATATCTAATTTTCTCCAAAAGGCGTCAACCTTATCAAGTGGAATTGGCATGTCCGATCTCTTATATTCGTCAATCTCATGACCACAAGGCAGCCCGCATCTCTTTCTCAGTATACACCCACACAGCAGAGGGTCTACACCATGTTCACCGATAGCGCTCAATTCATCATATATCAAGTTCAATCCATGCATCGACAACATCCCTCGCAGCTCTCTAAATACAATTGATTTGTATTTATGCTGGACAACATTTTTGCTCTTCTCAAATGACTGTTTGATTGCTGTGTGTGAAGTCTCGATGAGGATGTGAATCTGTCGCCAACACGTCTCAAAGTTACCCTGACTCGAGCCAAGCTGTCTTTTCAACAATGCATGTTGACTCTCCACCCTGAAATACAAGTTACAACCTTATTATGTATATATCTAACAAAATATATAAAATAATAAAATAAACACCGATATTAAAATGATAGATACCTATTTGTTGTGGTATTGTTGAATTGCATAACTGTATCCGTCCATAAAGCCACAAATCTTTCCTTGTATGGCATCAACCATTGCTCCATGACATATTTAACGACAAGTGGATAATCTTTGAAGTCTGACTGGAGTCTTTGTAGCAAGTCATCATAATTTGACTCAGTATCTGCAAGAACCAACATATTCCAATTCATAGAAAAACAATCCCATTTATCTTTCACACGGAACAATTTCTTGCAATTTGCCAAAATATTCTTGTTAATGTGCCACCGACAAAGGAAATGTCTCAAGTCGAGAAAAGTTTTCTGAATTGCATTCATTAAACCAAGTTCTCTGTCAGTAACAATCACGTGGGGTAGAGAGAATTGGTCCATCAATCCTTTTAAGACTGTCAACACCCACATATAGTTCTCTTCCCACTCGAACTCCAAATACGTGGTTGCAATATGAAATGTCATTTGTGTCGATGTCACACCAACAATTTCCAACAAAGGTAACTTATGCTTGTTTGTCTTGTATGTACAATCCATAAAGAGGACTCTCGGAAAACATCGCAATAACTTTACGCTCGTTGGGTGAGCGAAGAAAATATTCTTGACAGCTTCGGTCTTCTCACAGCGAATGTGATGATATAAATATCCATGCTCATTCAACTTGAATATAAGCTGCTGCATTTGAGATCGACCCTCACGCTCTACAACTCTATTTTGCAAACGAGCATTGTAGATAGTCCTTATTGTGGACTTATTATTTATAAAATTTTCTTTTAACCCAAATAAAATGTCCTTGGGTTTACTATTTGTGTTAGACAAATTAATGACATAGTCCTTCTCCTTGGGTGATAATCGACCAACATATGAGTGGCCCTCCAAATAGTCTGCAGTTGAATGATTGTGGACACCACATTGAACATCCAATGCCCAAGGTCCATCAGCTGATACTTGTCTACCCCTCAAACGAAATGGAAAATCATACTTCTTCGTTCCAGTTTCTCTTTTCCTCTTTTGTTTCCTCACAACGTCCTTTTCAATAGTAGCCTCTTCGTTATTTACTCCAGACAACTTTCCAACCTTCTTGAATTCACGGTAATTCCCACTACGTTCATACGCCAGAACTAACCAAGCTCTTTTCTTACACGACCCACTATCTAATCTGATAATTACTATCACCATTCCATGTTCCTTTCCCGTAACACGCACCCAATCAAACAATGCATCACGAGATATAAACATTTCATACGTCGTGAACACATTTGTGTAATCCATAACAATATCTTAAATGGGTTCAATCTCGTTAATAACCGGAGCAACACTACCCTCGTAGATAACGTGTTTGAATCCTGTTTACAACAAAATAATAAATTTCAACAAAAAATATCTTGAAAAGTTTCTGTTCTGTAAGAGGATATGGAACACCATAGTGGTGTTCGGGGATAAATGATGGAACAACACTGTGGTGTTCGGGAAGAACTATAGAACATAACAGGAATGTTAGGGAACTACCTACGAAACACCACAGGGGTTTTCGGGAAGCACTGATGGGACATACCAGGTGTGTTCGGGAACCACTTAAGAAACACCACAGGGGTGTTCGGGAACCACTAATGGAACATACCAGGTGTGTTCGGGAACCACTTAAGGAATACCACAAGGGTGTTCAAGAACCACTGATGGAACATCCCAGGTATGTTTCGCAGGTGGTCACCGAACACCACTGTGGTGTTCTATAGACCAGTCCCGAACGAATACAGCACTATAGTATCCATGCTTGATTTTTGTTACAATGTGGTTGTTTATGTCGTTCGTGAGTGATGAGTTTGATATGGGTTGGTAAGTTGGAGAAGTAGAAGGGTTTGGAAGTTGAGGGTTTGGCTTTGGATGTTTGATAAGAAGAATGCTATGTTGAAGAAGTTGGAGAATTGGAGTTATGGTCAGCTAGGTTTGAAATGCATGTCTCACAGGCGATGTATATATCGTGTTAGGGAGGAGGGTGTATTGATAAATTAGTTGGTGGTGTATTTAGAGGTTTAGGTGGTGTTTTAATATAAGAGTTGGTGTATTTAGTAAAGAAAGGGTATTTATGTCTAACAATGTAATGATATTTTTGTAATTTAATTGAGGGGTGTATTAATAGGAAAAGGTGGTGTTAATATCAATAGTCTTTAATAAATAAGGCTGTATAAAGTATATTAGGGGTTTGAGAAGGGGGTTTCTTCAAAAACGGCCTAGTCAAACCCCTTGAGATCTTATATGGCCTAACTTATTTGAAAACAACTTATATGGCCTTTTTTCTTTGAAATAACTATATTACCCTTATAGCTTCACTTCAACACTTCACATAGCCTCAGTAGGAAATGTCCATAATGCCCTTTCCTGTCCCTTCAACCAATAAGGCCTCAATAGCTCTCTCTCTCTCTCTCACTGTCTCTCTCTCTCTCTCTCTCTCTCTCTCTCTCTCTCTCTTTAAAATTGAATCCCTAAAATTCCAATCACCGACCGTTCAAAACTCATCGTTTGTTCGTACGTGTGAGTAATTTCTTCTTTTAATTCAGGTTTGTCTTTCGCCTCGCCCCTTCATTATGTTAATTCATTTCAATGCACTCATTTTACTACAAATTTTACTGGAATATTCGATCTGGGTGACGTATTTCGTATTTGAAACTGAGGTAGAGGTGTCGTTTATCGGTCATTAAACATCATTTGAATAATCGTTTAAACGGAGCTTATCGGACGTTTAAACGAGTGTTAAACGATTGTTAAATTGCATAAACAGACTTCGTTTAAAATTTTAAACAGAGCTTATCGCACATTTAAACGAGTGTTAAACGACTGTTAATTTGTATAAACAGACGTCGTTTAAAATTTTAATTGATCTTTACTAGTCATTTAATCAACACCATATCTCTTAACTAACTTAACGACAATTCAAAACATCCCCTTCTGTCTCATTGTTTAAACGATACTAGTTGACCTTCAGTGGTCGGTTAAACGGCCTTAATTTGTAACTAACGGTAACTAACAAAAACTCCATTTAAAATTTTCGTCGTTTAAACGACAAAGTTAATGTTGTTTAAACGACAAGTGCAGTATTAATTTGTTATTTCTGTTTTAATATAATATAATGAAACTGCAATCTTATTTTACAATTTTTCTATGCATTGCAGATGTCTTCCCTTTATTGGACTACTATTTGTTATTTTGGACATTTTGTTGAGGATGAAAACAAAGTATGGTCCTGGAGATTCAGTGGCAGCCCGACGACCGTAGGATTTCCACTAAGTATAGACACTTCATATGAAGAGTTATATGCTGCAGCACAAAATATTTGCAAAGTTGATGACATAGAGATTGGTTTTCTTAGTCCAGGAAATCCATGTTTTCAAGTTCCTGTCCGGATTACTTCAAATGACCATGTCAAATGGTGCTTCAATTTTAATAAACAAGGGTATTATGCTCTCATTTGTATTACCATTTTGAGCCAAGAAGAAAATAATTTATTTGGTTGTGGCATACAACGTGAAGGAAATGAGGGAATTGGCATGCAACCGGAAGAAAATAGTGGAGTTGGTGGTGGTGCTGAAATGGAACCGGAAGAAAATAATGGAGTTGGTGGTGGTGCTGAAATGGAACCGGAAGAAAATAATAGAGTTGGTGGGGCACTGATCAAAATGCGAATGGCTTCAATACACCGCCAAGATATGATTTTAGTCAAGAAAATAACTTCACAAATGAGCATCTTATTTCTTCATTTGGAAGTACATCGCGATTGGTACCCATAGACTTTGATTTGAAGGTTGACCAAGTATTCAATAACAAGAGAGAGCTTCAGGAAGCTGTGCACATGATCGCATTGCATTACAACTTCCAATTCAAAACAAAAAAATCGAACAAGAGTGTGTACACAGTTGTGTGTGTCGATGATAATTGCACATGGCGTTTGCGAGCAACAAAGTACTCGGAATGTGATTATTTTCAGGTTCAAAAATATACAGCTGATCATACTTGCCCTTTAAATATGTCCACTGTTGATCACAGACAAGCAACATCGTGGATTATTGGAAAACATATCTCGCCAAGGTTCGAGGACTGCAACACTACCTATAGACCTGCAGACATCATGAATGACGTTCGTCGAGACTTTGGGGTGCAACTAAGTTATCAAAAAGCGAGGAGGTGTAGAGAATCTGTTTTAACACAGATAAGGGGTTCACCTGAGGATAGTTACACTAAGTTGGCCGTATATGCCCATAACTTGACATTGGCTAATCCAGGAACTGTCTACTTTTTAGAGCGTGACAGCGAAAACCGCTTCAAGATTTTTTTTTTTTTTTGGCTTATTGCATTTATGGATTTCACCATGCAATATGTCCAGTAGTTGTTGTCGATGGAACATTCCTTACTTAAAGATATAAAGGTACGTTGATTATCGCTACCTGCCAGGATGGAAATATGCAGATATATCCTCTTGCGTGGGCCATTATTGATTCTGAGAATGATGCTTCGTGGCTTTGGTTTTTTACGAAGTTGAAAGAAGTAACAGGTGACGATGATGGACTTGTTGTGATATCTGACCGACATAAAAGTCTTATTAGTGCTTTCGGAATTTTTTTTCAAAATGCACGTCATGCGCATTGTATCTATCATATAAAAGGCAACTTGTAACTCGAAAGGCTGAGACTATCTCACTTTTTAAGAGAGCGGCAGAGGCTTATACCACTGATGAGTTTAGAAAGCATATGTCCCAAATTGAGAAAACTTACGAGAAGGGGTGGAAGTATCTTAGCGAAACAAATTTCGAAACCTGGGCCCGGTTACATTTCAAAGGAGACCGTTACAATATTATGACCTCAAACAATGCAGAGTCTCTGAACTCAGTGTTTAGAAAAGCCCAACAGACTCCTATACTTGCACTGTTTGATAGTGTTGGAAAAAAGTTACAGGCTTGGTTTTCTGAGAGACGTGAGGACGCACAACGTTGTGGAACCCAATTAACCCCAGCAATGGAAGAAAAATTACGCAAGTCTGGTGAATTGTCCAAGAAGTTCACGGCTGAACCCATTGATGCGTACAACTATGTGGTGAGGAGCAATACCAAGAACTTCATTGTTAATTTTGATGAGAGTACTTGCACTTGCAAAATATTTCAATTAGACCACATACCATGCGAGCATGTAATAGCAGCGACAAAACAGAAAAGTTTTTCAGTCTACCCGATGTGCTCAACATTTTATTCCACTTAGTGTTGGAGATTGGCATATGTCGGAACCATCTTCCCGGTGCCAAATGAAGATGAATATGACATTCCAGACAATATTAAAGAAATGACGATCTTGCCACCTTTAGTCCGACCACGAGGTGGACGTCGTAGAACAGCGAGGATACCGTCAACTGGAGAATTTCCATCGAGACAAAAATGCAGTAGGTGCCAAAAAGTAGGGCACAACAGACTGTCCTGTCATGATCAAACACCTATGAGCGATAGGCAATCACATATTTAGTAACTGTTTGAATTTAATTCAAGAATTCAGCGTATTGATTCTATTGAATTTAGTTTGGATTGTATTTATATTTAAATTTAGTAATTGTGTATATGAAATGTTTAGAAGTTTAAATTAGTTGTTTAAACGCTAAATATTCTTTCATCGTTTAATTTATTTTATTTAATTTCAAAATTCAGCGTATTTGTTGTGTCCATTCCTGTTCGTTTAATGAATGAAAAGTCAGTTGTTAATGTTACATTAAACGATCACCTATTAAATGTATAAACGTCTATATCATAAATAATGGATGTTTAAACGCTGAATATTTTTATAAAAATTCTTTCTAAATATTTTTTATTTGATGTTTAAATGCTATAAAAATTAGATGTTTAAAAGTAATATATTTAAATGTTTAATAAATGATTGTTTAATTTATTTTATTTAATCATTTAGAAGTTTAAATTGTATGTTTAATTGCATTATATTTTTATAAAAATTCAATTATAGTAAATGATCGGTTAAACGATCCAAACGAACGTTTAAACGTTCTATATATTTTTTTAAAATTATTTCTGAATTTTGTTGAATTCCTGTCGGCGGGGAAAGGAATGTCAGATTTTTTGGCAGGAAATAAACGTTTAAATGTTTCTGTATAAACGTTTAAACAATATGGCCTGAAATGTTCTGAATTATTCTGAATTTTTTTGAATTCCTTTCGGCGGAAAATAAAGGTCAGACTTTTTGGCGGGAAATAAAATGGAACATAAAGACATATCATAAATAATGGATGTTTAAACGCTGAATATTTTTATCAAAATTCTTTCTAAATATTTTTTATTTGATGTTTAAATGCTATAAAAAGTAGATGTTTAAAAGCTATATATTTAAATGTTTAATAAATGATCGTTTAATATATTTTATTTCATCGTTTAGAAGTTTAAATTGTATGTTTAATTGCATTATATTTTTATAAAAATTCAATTAAAGTAAATGATCGGTTAAACTATCGAAACGAACGTTTAAACGATAAATATATATTTTTTAAATTATTTCTGAATTTTATTGAATTCTTGTCGGCGGAGAAAGGAATGTTAGATTTTTTGGCAGGAAATAAACGTTTAAACGTTTCTATATAAACGTTTAAACAATATGGCTTGAAATGTTCTGAATTATTCTGAATTTTTTTGAATTCCTTTCGGCGGGAAATAAAGGTAAGACTTTTTGGCGGGAAATAAAATGGAACATAACGACATGTCTTAACGAAACATAACGACATGTTTTAACTAAGCGAAACATAACGACATGTTTTAACTGAGCGAAACATAACGATATGTCTTAACGAAACTGTTAGGTCCAAGGTTGCTCAAGATAGGCTAGAAGGGGGGGTTGAATAGCCTATGTCCAATTTTTGAAGATTGATTCAAAAATCTACTTCACTTTAAGTTTGAAAAGATTTGCAGGCAGAAGTCTTGTGAAGTATAGGACAAGTTGAGAATGGCTGATCTTCACAGTCAAGATCGCCAGCTTCTCAACAGCTTGGAAACTGGAAATTTAAAGCAACACAAACAATTCACAATCACACACAAGTAGACAGAGTATTTAATATGGTTCACACTTATAAATAAGTGCTACGTCCACAACCAAAGTGGTCAACTTTGGATTTGAAAATCGTGTACTAAGTTTTTCCACTAGATATTTTACAAACTAAATCTCTAATGGATTGTGTACAAAAATTTTGTTGACCAAGTGTTTGTATGGGAGAATTGATATCAATAAGAAACAATTCTCGTGAGCTATGAAAGCTAGGTGTTGCAATCAATGAAGAGCTTTTAATGGACTTAGACGTCTAAGTGTGAAGCTCTTCAATGACTAAGTACAGATAGGACGTTTAAGCTTTTAAGAACTTGAAGAAGATGAAGATGCAGTGGATGAGGTTGTTGAAGAGTATTGAATGCAGCAATGAAGTCTCCTTTTATATGCAGGAGGAAGCTTGGAGCCGTTGGTGATATTCTAATTTGAATTTAAGAGCAATTAATGCTCTAATCTGGTTGTTGAATCCTGATAGGCTGTCCTGCAACTTGCAGTCTGTCTCCTGACTCTTTGCTAAAAATAGGCGGTCTGCGCTTGCAGGAGGAATGTCCTTTTCTGAGTGTATGCCAAGAATGGAAACCTTTATTAAATGATATTTGCAGGTTAACGTTGCATCGCGATTAATGAGGTCTTCAAGTTAGGACATGTCTTCGGCAGATATCTATCGGACGTTCTTGGGGTCTTCAACATTGCTGATGAAGCTTGACCGATGTGAGCTTGTCCGATATCCAAAAGGAGGACTGCTGATTCAAAATTTGCCTATTGTGCAGAGGACGTCCGATGTCCTATTGGCTATCCTTCTTCAATACTTATACAAAAAGCAACCCTAAGCTATTCAAGCTATGCCTAAGTACAAGTTGCCACACTAACAGACACGCAGGCCCATTAGTCACCTTGTCTTAGACTTAGGTTATGGATTCAAGCAAATCTAAACTAATACAACAATCTCCTCCTATTTGCTTGAGTCCATGACCCTATGAATACAATGTCAGCTGACCATGTTCAATTCTAGTAATAACATGCTTGTAAGATTTATTATATTAAGTAAGCATGCCCTGGATGAACTTACACAAAGGTCATTGTATTCGAAAATTACAAAGTGTTTACAAGTAAGAAATTAAGCATAAGACACTTGTAATTAGACTGAATTTAAAGACATGCAGAATAGGCAGAATAGGCAATATAGGACATGTCTTTAAACCAGTGGTTTAAATTTCATGCATTCACATAATAAGCAGTTCATAATAAAGCATGTAAATTTTAAAACAGACATTGTTAATTAAACAAGTTGTTTAATTACAAAGTTTAGCAAAAAGTTATACAAAGTTCATCGGCCGAGAGGATGACCTAGATGGTGCACGACCTTTGCCTTTGCCTGATGAAGATTGCCCATAGCCTCTTGATGCCCATTTAGAGTCAACAGCAGCCTTAAGTCTTGCAATCTCTTCTTTGGCGTCTGCTAACTCCTCTTTTGTGTCTGCCAATTCAGAGGAGAGATTTTTGTTCTTCTGCTTGAGCAGAGCATTTCGCTCAATGAGCTCAGTCCGCTGATCATTGTTGAGTCTAGCTATCTTCTCCTTCATGGACGCAAGCGAGGTATCAATGAAGGCTAGGCGTTGCTCAGTAGTTTTGTGCTCCTTGCGATAGAAAGCCAAGTGCTTTGAGGTGAGACTGTGCGTCGCCCGCACTGAGGAGTGAACAGAGCGATTTGCACGTCGTTGAGATTGAAGCACAAGCTTGTAGCCATTGTCAATCATGTCTATGATCTGCAGCATCCCCGTTGAGAGATTCTCCCATTGCTCCTTGAAAAGGGCAGAGTTGGTGGAGGAAGCTGCCGAGATATTGTTGGCTAAAGCAGACTGGCTGGCAGAGATAGACTTCAGACAGGCTTCAAAGGCAGCCTTGGCACCCTTAGAAATAGTCATGACCTGGGTCATGCAGTCAGCCTGGACATGTGTGATATGGGACTGATCTGCAGAAAGCTGGTGTAGGGCCTTTGTTAGGTCGGCCGATATGACCTCAAAATTCTTCAAAAAATCATCTACCGCAGAGCGTGGTAGTACTCGGGAGGGCGAGTGGCCGGTCAAGTAGAGGATGGGCCACCAGGTGAGGATGGTCGTGAAGGAAGGAGGTTGGTGGCTTGGTCGGGAAGGTTGGAGGATGGCTGGTAGAAGACTGGGATTGGCTGGAGGAGGAGTCAGATTGGATGAGGAAGGGTTGAGGTTGGCTAATGGGAATTTGAGGTTGGCTGGTGGAGGTTTGGAATTGGCTGGGAAAGGTTAAGGAAGGACGGTAGGTCCAGACAAACGGGTGAATGAAAGAGGGTTGAGGAAAGAGCATGTCTATGTAGATGACATAGGCAAGCGGGGGAATGAAAGAGGGAGGAGTGATATAGGTGAAGGAGAAAGGGGAGCGGAAGAGAATAGGAATGAGGGGATTAAAGCCTAAAAATGTGGTGACTACATCAATGAAGTTGTAGACCACAGGCTGAAGAAGGACAGAAGGGTGGCAGATGAGGATGAAGACTTGGGGTTTAGGCAGAGAAAGGAAGGGAGAGATGTCCGATTTGGTTGGGAGAGGTAGGCCAAGGTCCCTGTGAATGGCAGCCCATTGGCTGAAGATCATGAGATCTTGAACCGCTGAGTTGTGGGAGAAGAATAGCTGGGACCAGGCAGGAGGAAGGGGTTCATAGAAGGCACCCCATGTTATGATAATTTCTCCTGCAGACATCGGCTGACAGGGAATTCTCTTGGGGTAGTCAAGGGTGGCTAGAAAGGGGTCAGAATTGGCAGGGTTGGGTTTAGGTCTGCTGTCTTTGAAGCACAGCAGACCCTGAACCTCAGGGTGTAGGTGGCTGTATGGGTTAGTTTTGATGCGTTTGGGGGTAGGCAGGTCAGAAGAAGGAGAGAGAGAACGTTTGGAAGATGGCTGATGAGAGGTGGCGGCTGGTGAGGTGGATGGCTCTTGGATGGGAGTTGGTTGGATAGGGGTAGATTTTAAAGGTGAGGAGGGAGGTGAAACGGAAGTGGTTGTAGGCAGAGGTGGTGAAGGTGGAAGAGAAGAGGGTTTATCAGCAGTCCCTGAGAAGTGCACCTGCTTCTTGGCACTCCTCTTGTAGCGTTTGCCATGTTTGGACTTTGTAGGTGTGGAGGAGACAGAAGTAGGTGGTGTAGAGGTGGTAGAGGGGACTGCTGGTGGAGAAACAGCCGATGGAGGATCGGCTGGGGTTGAAACTGCTGATTGGGAAACAGCAGGGGTAGAGATGGTTGGTGTGGAGGGAGTTGTGGAGGTAACTTTGGGAAGTCCAAAGGACTCATCGGTAGGTTAGAGGGTTTGTTTGGTTTTGGGTTTGGATGATTGAAAGGTAGTTTTAGGTGGGAGAGAAGTAGGTTTAGAGAGGTCGGCTGGTTTGAAGGAGGATGTGTCCTTCTCAACCTCAGCCTTGGTTCTGGCAGATTTGCGGGATTGTTTGAGTTTTGGAGTGAGGGTAGAAGAGTGTTTGGGCTTTTTGGATGGGGACTCAACTGGCTCATAGGGATCATGGTCGAGCCTGCTGAGGTCAAAATTCTCAGGAGGCTCAGCCCCAATAGGTTTAGGCTCCTCCTCAGCAGGTAGCCCGGCTGCAGTGTAGGAGACCTTCCTCTTACCCTTGTTGGTTTGGGTAGAGGGCCAGGTAGTAGTAGCGGCGAAGCGAGCAAAGAAGCAGAAGCAGAGCGGCGGCGCGGCTTGTTGGTTGTCCTTTGGCCATATCATCCCGATAACGGGTGATGTTGTTGGCCGTGAAGACGTAGGTGTTAGACACCTTGATGAGGTCGTCATCAACGACTAGCTCATCAATTTCCTCATAACGCCGGAGGATAACATTAATAACCCGTACGAAGGGCCTCTTCATGGAGGGGTGAGCTTGGACCTCAGCAACACTCTGGGATAACATTGAAAAGATGATCTTGGCCCAGTTGAGTTGCTTGCGGAGGACCACAACCTTGGTCCACATCAGCTGCTAGAAGGTGAAGATGTCCCTCGAGCCATTCTTGAATAATATGCTCTTGTCGAGCAGATGGCTGATATGATAGGGGTTCTCTGGGAAGAGGTTCCTGGACATCTCAGAAAACCTCTCAGGTTGGGCGGACCCCCTCATCATCTCCCAAGCAATCGCCGATTCTGCATCGGTCAAGTCCAGCTTGCCTTCAGTAGGCAGTCCAAGTATCTCGCCTATATCCTTATAGGTCAACTTGATGTAGTAGCCTCTGATGAAACCCTTGATGTAGCTCAGGTTGACCATCTCATTGGCATTAGCTGGAGAAGGAGGCAGGATCATCCTTGTGTAAAATTCCTCTGCCAGGAAATTGCTGTAGTGGGTGTCGTTGAGCTGGAACAGAGGAAGAAGCCCACATTCTGCCAAATCCTTAAGCAAAGCATCACCAGCAGATGTACTTATGATAGAGTCTCAGTCGATTGTCATCCCAGGGTGATAACTTGACCTGGGAAGGACTCTCAGTGGAAGCTCAGCAGCCTTTGCAGCCCTGGTTGGCTTAGCAGAGGCGGAGGATGAAGTAGTGGCAGCAGCCTTGGAGGATTGAGTTTTTGCCTACACAATCGGCAGATGTGAGAACAGCATATATAGAAATCGGCAGATATGCAAGAAACAGTGGATAAACATGCAATCAGCAGATATTTATCAAAAACAGGTACTGTTCAGATCAAGACCCAAAACATAAACGATTTAGGACAAAAGATAAGAACAGTTTATGAATTGGGTTTAGCAATGGCTACAGATTTTGTCACTTTTAAGCAAACAAAATGGCATAAGCTGAAAGCATAATATCACAGAAACCTTAAAATCACGATTTTATACTACATAAACACGATTCAAGCAACAATCGCAAGATTTCACAGTTCATCAATGGCGGACAGTTTTAAAGACGCAAAATAGGTCAAGACTAGATCGTAAAACTGTATTTAAGTGAGTTGAAAAGGTGTAGGAACTCTTACCATTGATGATTTGAAGCTTAAATTGTAAAAATTTTGAAGATTTGAAGGCTTTTTGAAGAGATTACAGATTTGAAGGTAGAGGGTTTTTGAAAGTTGAAAATGGCGGTTATGGAAAAGTGAAAAGTCACTGTACGATTCGCCCTTTTATACCTCTGTCAGGTCAATAAACCGTATTTGATAAAATTTGAAGTCCGCATTTATGACTTACAGAGTGACTGTTCACATTACGCACTTAGGTCTGCCTATTTTATCGAAGACTGCCGATATGAAGATAGGTACTTACTCAAGGTTGTCTAGAATCTCGGCAGAATAGCAATTGACTAATCTCATAGGCAATTCTATATAGGCAGTTTATAAAATGACTTAAGGAATTTGCAAGAAAGGTTAAGGATTGAGGTCAAGCATACCAAGCTCTCCTCTTAAATAAGCAAACCTGGTTGAATCAAGTGGTTTTGTGAAGATATCTGCTACCTGATTCTCTGTAGGCACATATTCCATGCTGATGTTACCTTTTTCAACATGATCTTTAAGAAAGTGATATCTCACATCAATGTGCTTTATCTTGGAGTGCATGACAGGATTTTGAGAAACTGAGATTGCTGATGTGTTGTCACACATTATAGGACAATCAGCAGTCTTGATCTCATAGTCAACAAGTTGCTGTTTGATCCACAGCAATTGTGAGCAGCAGCTACCAGCAGCTATGTATTCTGTTTCGCTTGTTGAAGTTGAAACAGAGGTTTGCTTCTTCTGGCCATGAGACAAGTCTATTTCCTAAGAATTGACATGTCCCACTTGTGCTTTTCTGTCAACCTTACATGCAGAAAGTCGGCATCGAATAGCCTATAAGATTAAAAGATGAATCTCTAGGATACCGATTCCCAAATTGGAAGTATCTATCAAATATCGATGATTCTCTTGATGCTTGTAGGTGAGACTCCTTTGGATCACTTGAAATCTAGCACAAACACAAACAGCAAACATGATATCGGGCCTACTAGCGCTAAGTATAAAAGTGAACCAATCATGCCTCAGAAGAGTCATGTCCACTTTCTTGCCCTTTTCATCTTTGTCAAGATGGCGGTTAGTAGCCATAGGAGTCTTGAAGTGTTTGCATTCTCAAGACCAAATTTCTTGATAACATCCTTTGCATATTTGGCTTGACTGATGAAGATACCATTTGAACTTTGTTGAATTTGAAGACCAAGGAAAAAGTTGAGCTCTCCCATCATGCTCGTCTCAAATTTACTCTGCATAAGCTTTTCAAACCTTTTGCAAAGATTTTCATTAGTAGAACCAAAGATAATATCGTCAACATAAATTTGAACAAGTAAGGAATGACCTTTATGTTTCATAATGAAAAGGGTAGTGTCAATTTGACCTCTTACAAAGCCTTGAGATGTCAAGAACTTTGAAAGGGTCTCATACCAGGCTCTTGGAGCTTGTTTGAGTCCATAAAGGGCTTTCCTCAGCTTGTAGACATCTTCTCTCCTTGAACAGTCTATGAAACCAGGTGGTTGCTCAACATAGACTTCTTCTTGAAGTTCTCCATTCAGAAATGCACTCTTAACATCCATTTGATAAACTTTGAAGTCCATGTAAGAGGCATAGGCCAAGAATAATCTGATAGCCTCTAATCTTGCAACAGGAGCAAATGTCTCATCATAATCAATACCCTTCTCCTGTCTATATCCTTGGGCTACCTGTCTTCCCTTATTTCTGGTGATGTTCCTATTTTCATCCATTTTGTTTCTGAAAACCCACTTTGTACCAATAACAGCTTGTCCTTTTGGTCTAGGGACAAGTGTCCAGACTTGGCATCTATCAAATTGGTTTAGCTCTTCTTGCATGGCTTCCACCCAGCTTGGATCTTCCAATGCTTCATCTATCTTCTTGGGTTCAATATGAGATACAAATGCAGTAGAATACATGCATTCGTTCCTTGAAGCTTGTCTTGTTTGAACACCAGCATTAAGATCTCCAATGATTTGAGTGATAGGATGATCTTTTACTTCTCTAACTTCTGCAGGTTGAACTTGTCCTATTGTTGCATCGGCAGAGTTGGGATCTTGAGAAGTAGAAGTTTCTGAAGCTAGGTTTTCTAAAGGATAGGTTAATTCCAAGGTAGGTTGAAGAACTTCTGGTGTGGAAGGCAAAGTGGATTCTGGGTTTTCAGAGTTTTCATTTGTTGGCTCATTTGAGGATTCTATCAAGTTGACTCTTGGAGGAACTTGTGAAGGAGTGGGATCTGCAGATCTTGAGCTTGGCTGGTCTGTACCTGTCTCATACTCATCACAATCATTAGTAACCTTAGGAGCCAAATGTGGCCCAATAAAATCAAATTCATCAAAAGAAACATGTACAGATTCAACAACTCTAAGTGAAGTTTTATTGTAAACTCTATAAGCTTTTGAAAATTTAGCATATCCCAGAAAAATTCCCTCATCACTTTTGGATTCAAACTTACCTCTATGTTCTCTACCATTGTAAAGAACATAGCATTTGCATCCAAATATTTTGAAGAATCCTATGTTGGGAGCTCTGCCTCTCCATATTTCATATGGAGTTTTGTTATGAAATTTGTTTATAATAGACCTGTTTTGTGTGAAGCGGCGGTGTTTTACCCAGTACATAGGCGGCTTGGCTTCGGCAATCATTGTCTTCCTGCTTCAATGAGAGTTCTGTTTTCCTTTCAAGAACTCCATTTTGTTGAGGTGTGCAAACTGCAGAGAAATTGTGACCAATTCCATGATCATCACAGTACTTGGCAACACCATTGTTCTTGAACTCTGTTCCATTGTCTGATCTGATATCAGCAATGTCATCTAGCTTTTGAGTCTGTAGTCTTCTGAAGAGTTCAGTGATGATGTCATATGCTTCATCTTTGGAGGACATCATCTCCACCCAAGTAAATCTTGAGTAATCATCAACTACCACAAGTGTGTACTTGCTGCCACCAAGGCTTGTAGTAGTGACAGGTCCAAACAAATCCATATGCAACAGTTGCAGAGGTCTTGATGTTGATAGGCAAGGCTTGCTTTTGAATGAAGATTTGTGCAGTTTGCCTAGTTGACATGCTTTGCAAAGACTGTGTGGTTCAGTCGATATTTTAGGCAAACCCACAACTAGATTGTCCTTTGATAGCTTCTCCAAATATTTGAAGTTGAGATGGCTAAGCCTTTTGTGCCATAACCAGCTGTTGTCATTTGAAGATCTTGCAACTAAGCAGAGATTTGACTTTCTTCCAACAACATTAAGATCAACAGCATAGACATTTCCTTTTCTGAATCCTGTCAGGATAGTTGAACATGTCTCATTGTCCTTTATGAGACAGTGACTTGAAGAGAACTGACAGGTTAGTCCTTTATCACAAAATTGTGATATGCTCAGCAGATTGCTTTAAACCTTCAACCAGAGAGACTTTGCTGATGGAGAGGTTTCCTCTCACTATGCTTCCATAGGCTATTGTCTTTCCCTTTGAGTTGTCTCCAAAAATGACTGAGGGACCCTTTGCTTCAACAATACTTGAGAGAAGATTAGGATCACCAGTCATGTGCTTAGAGCATCCACTGTCTAGATACCATAGATCTTTCTCTTCTTCATTGACAGCCATGAAGCATTCCTGAAATATAGACATTTAAGAATATGGTCCCCTTTTTTTATTTTTGGGTCCTCAAGGTTAGCAACCTTTTGGGACCCACACCTGTTTAACCTTTGGAGGAGTAAATCCTCTAGATTTAGGTGTGAATCTCAGAAGGCATTCATGAATCTCATGACCATGGCCTTTGCAGAAAGAGCATTTGTGAAATCCTTGAACATGAGTAATGATTTCTTTTGAAGGCTTTTTAATATCAGCAGTCTTAGAGATGACCTTTGTGCTGATAACTGGCTTATAAGACTTAGGCTGATAATGCCTTTTCTTATTGATGTTAGGTTTACCATAGGTAGACCTTTTATCAAAAGATTTTGCATTTACAGGCACATGTCCTTTAAGCTTTTTATCGGCAGAGTTCACTCCTTTGGCCTTTTTATCGGCAGTATTGGGATCAGCAGTCTTGCCTTTGACAAATTTAATAGGCTTGAGCTGAGACTTCTTAAACTTGTTATCAGTCATCCCTGTTTTCTTAGGGTGACTAATGGCAGGTTTTAGTTGCTCAGACTCCCTATTAGTAGAGTCATTGCTGGCAGATTGCTTTCCTTTGGACTTGTCTTTTGTATTCTTGGGATAAACAAAAGGAACTTTGTTAAAGCCAAGTCCTTGCCTTTTGGGAGACTGCTGGTCATAAGAAACTTCTACAGCCAATTCTTCAGCAATCACTTCAGATGTCTCATCTTTTTGAGAACCAGAAGAACTTCCTACATTGAACTCACTTTCGAAACCAATACCAGTTTTGTCATCAAGTGATTTTTGGTTTGAAAGAATGGTATCAAAGTTTCCTTTAGAGTTATTCCAAGTATTGACAACCTTTTGAAGGTCATCTTTCTCAGAATTTATTTTCTTGATATGTTCAAGTAGGAAATCTACTTTTTCAGTCAAAGCTTTGTTTTCCTTCTGAATTTTGATACTTTCAGCTTGTTGTCTATCAAGATCTTTGATCTTAGACATCAAGGTTGATTTCTCAGAGACAGCCAGTTCATGCTTCTTGGCCAGTTTCACATAGGCAGCTTTGAATTTGGAAAATTCATCCAGCATGTCTTTGTTTGCTTTGATAAGCTCTCCCTTTGGGGGTTCATTGAGATCATCATCATCATCACTATCATCTTGTTGAAATGGTAGTGACCTCACTGAATCATGTGGTGACTCCCTGGCCATAAGGCATATGTTTGCTTCTTCAGCAAAGTCACAGGAGTCATCCTCATCAGTGTCAGTGTCACACCATGTAGGCAGATTGCTTTCATCAATGTCCTCAGCCACCATCCCCTTTTGTTTCTGAAATTTGGACTCGGGACGTTTCTTATAAAATTCATATTTTGGCTTTGGACATTTAGAGGCAAAATGGCCTGGTTTCCTACAGTTGAAACAGACAAGCTCATTATCCTTTTGATAGTCTGCTGATTTATAAGGAGCAGAACTTTTTGGTTGAGCAGCTGTTCTATGAGGAACGGCAGTTTTGTGAGAGGACTGCCTATGTGATGATGATTTGTTAGACCTTTTGAAACGTTGATATTTCTTTACAAACATAGCAAATGCTTCGTCTGAAAGAATATCATCACCATCACTTGATGATGTGGATGGGGTTTCATCAGGTGTTGAACATGAAGGTTCAGTAGACATGGCTGGTAATGACAAGTTTTTGAAACTCTTTTCCATCTCTTGAGCTTGTTGAATTTCAAGCTCATAGACTGATAGACTAGCATAAAGGTTTCTAAGAGTCAATTTGTTTAAATCTTTTGACTCTTTCATGGCGTAATTTTACATGCCATAAAGCGCCTAGTGCATTTAGAAATCTCATGTTTATTTCTTTCTTTTCATACTTCTTTCCTAAGGAGTAGCAAGAGTTGACTACCTCATAGAATCATCATAGGCACTTCGTAGAGACTCTTTGGGATCCTTTTTGAAGGAGTCAAACTTCTGGATGCAGGTGTATAATTTGTTGTTCTTTGTCTCACCATCACCTTCAAGATATTCAAGGATGGCTTCCCACATCTCCTTTGTTGTGTCCAGGTTGATAATCTGCTGATAAGTGCTTATATCAACACAGCTGGTAATAATGTTGATGGCCTTTCCATCCAGGGCATCATTCTTTCTGTCTTCATCATCCCACTCTTCTTCGGCTTTGGTACTTCGGTTCGCGGTTGGATCTACCGCGGCGGTGTATTAGGCTTCATTGGAATTACGGGTCCATCGTGACACATTTCCACAAACGTTTATCAATTGAGTTCATATGTCTTTTGACTTTATCTTTCCAAATGTCAAAGTGAACTTCATCCAAGACAGGACAATGGTTCACGTTTGAAGTTTCCAACATTTGGTGAGCAGCCATGATCTTTAATCTCTCAAGAGGTTAATCTTGGAAAAACAAGTTTTCAAAGAGTTAAGCTCTGATACCAATTGTTAGGTCCAAGGTTGCTCAAGATAGGCTAGAAGGGGGGTTGAATAGCCTATGTCCAATTTTTGAAGATTGATTCAAAAATCTACTTCACTTTAAGTTTGAAAAGATTTGCAGGCGGAAGTCTTGTGAAGTATAGGACAAGTTGAGAATGGGCGATCTTCACGGTCAAGATCGAGTTCTCAATGGAAATCGGAAATTTAAAGCAACACAAACAATTCACAATCACACACAAGTAGACAGAGTATTTAATATGGTTCACACTTATAAATAAGTGCTACGTCCACAACCAAAGTGGTCAACTTTGGATTTGAAAATCGTGTACTAAGTTTTTCCACTAGATATTTTACAAACTAAATCTCTAATGGATTGTGTACAAAAATTTTGTTGACCAAGTGTTTGTGTGGGAGAATTGATATCAATAAGAAACAATTCTCGTGAGCTATGAAAGCTAGGTGTTACAATCAATGAAGAGCTTTTAATGGACTTAGACGTCTAAGTGTGAAGCTCTTCAATGACTAAGTACAGATATGACGTTTAAGCTTTTAAGAACTTGAAGAAGATGAAGATGCAGTGGATGAGGTTGTTGAAGAGTATTGAATGCAGCAATGAAGTCTCCTTTTATATGCAGGAGGAAGCTTGGAGCCGTTGGTGATCTTCTAATTTGAATTTAAGAGCAATTAATGCTCTAATCGGTTGTTGACTCGATAGGCGTCACGCAACTTGCGGTCTCGACTCTTTGCTAAAAATAGGCGATGCGCTTGCAGGAGGAATGTCCTTTTCTGAGTGTATGCCAAGAATGGAAACCTTCATTAAATGATATTTGCAGGTTAACGTTGCATCGCGATTAATGAGGTCTTCAAGTTAGGACATGTCTTCGGCAGATATCTATCGGACGTTCTTGGGGTCTTCAACATTGCTGATGAAGCTTGACCAATGTGATCTTGTCCGATATCCAAAAGGAGGACTGCTGATTCAAAATTTGCCTATTGTGCAAAGGACGTCCGATGTCCTATAGGCTATCCTTCTTCAATACTTATACAAAAAGCAACCCTAAGCTATTCAAGCTATGCCTAAGTACAAGTTGCCACACTAACAGACACGCAGGACCATTAGTCACCTTGTCTTAGACTTAGGTTATGGATTCAAGCAAATCTAAACTAATACAACAGAAACACAAAGACATGTTTTAACTGAGCGAAACATAACGTCATGTCTTAACAAAACATAACGACATGTTTTAACTCAACGAAACATAACGATATGTCCTAACAAAACATAACAACATGTTTTAACTGAGCGAAACATAACGATACGTCTTAACGAAACACAACGACATGTTTTAACTGAGCGAAACATAACGACATGTCTTAACGAAACGTAACGACATGTTTTAACTCAGCGAAACATAATGATATGTCCTAACGAAACACAACGACATGTTTTAACTGAGCGAAACATAACGACATGTCTTAATGAAACATAACGACATGTTTTAATTGAGTGAAACATAACGATATGTCTTAACGAAACAGAACGACATGTTTTAACTGAGCGAAACATAACGATATGTCCTAACGAAACACAACGACATGTTTTAACTGAGGAAACATAACGACATGTCCTAACGAAACACAATGACATGTTTTAACTGAGCGAAACAAAACGACATGTCTTGACGAAACATAACGACATGTTTTAACTCAGCGAAACATAACGATATGTCCTAACGAAACATAACGACATGTTTTAACTGAGCGAAATATAACGATATGTCCTAACAAAACATAACGACATGTTTTAACTGAACGAAACATAACGATATGTCCTAATGAAACACAACGATATGTTTTAACTGAGCGAAACATAACGAAATGTCTTAACGAAACACAACGACATGTTTTAACTAAGCGAAACATAACGACATGTCTTAACGAAACATAACGACATGTTTTAACTCAGCGAAACATAATGATATGTCCTAACGAAACATAATGACATGTTTTAACTAGCGAAACATAACGACATGTCTTAACGAAACATAACGATATATTTTAACTCAGGGAAACAAAACGATATGTCCTAACGAAACATAAAGACATGTTTTAACTGAGCGAAACATAACGACATGTGTTAACGAAACACAACGACATGTTTTAACTGAGCGAAACATAACGACATGTGTTAACGAAACATAACGACATGTTTTAACTCATCGAAACATAACGATATGTCCTAACGAAATACAACGACATGTTTTAACTGAGCGAAACATAACGATATGTCTTAACGAAACACAACGACATGTTTTAACTCAGCGAAACATAACGATATGTCCTAACGAAATACAACGACATGTTTTAATTGAGCGAAACATAACGATATGTCTTAACGAAACACAACGACATGTTTTAACTGAGCAAAACATAACGACATGTCTTAACGAAACATAACGACATGTTTTAACTCAGCGAAACATAACGAAATGTCTTAACGAAACACAACGACAAGTTTTAACTAAGCGAAACATAACGACATGTCTTAACGAAACATAAC
This sequence comes from Platycodon grandiflorus, assembly GCA_016624345.1. Classification (NCBI taxonomy): domain Eukaryota; kingdom Viridiplantae; phylum Streptophyta; class Magnoliopsida; order Asterales; family Campanulaceae; genus Platycodon; species Platycodon grandiflorus. The sequence goes on from CM028368.1 coordinate 31,171,362, forward strand.
GACATGTTTTAACTCAGCGAAACATAATGATATGTCCTAACGAAACATAATGACGTGTTTTAACTGAGCGAAACATAACGACATGTCTTAACGCAACATAACGACATATTTTAACTCAGGGAAACATAACGATATGTCCTAACGAAACATAACGACATGTTTTAACTGAGCGAAACATAACGATATATGTTAACGAAACACAACGACATGTTTTAACTGAGCGAAACATAATGACATGTCTTAACGAAACATAACGACATGTTTTAACTCAGCGAAACATAACGATATGTCCTAACGAAATACAACGACATGTTTTAACTGAGCGAAACATAACGATATGTCTTAACGAAACATAACGACATGTTTTAACTCAGCGAAACATAACGATATGCCCTAACGAAACACAACGACATGTTTTAACTGAGTGAAACATAACGATATGTCTTAACGAAACACAACGACATGTTTTAATTGAGTGAAACATAACGACATGTCTTAACGAAACATAACGAAATGTTTTAACTTAGCGAAACATAACGATATGTCCTAACGAAACATAACGACATGTTTTAACTGAGCGAAACATAACGATATGTCCTAACGAAACATAACGACATGTTTTAACTGAGCAAAACATAACGATATGTCCTAACGAAACCCAACGACATGTTTTAACTAAGCGAAACATAACGATATGTTTTAACGAAATATAACGACATGTTTTAACTCAGCGAAACATAACGATATGTCCTAACGAAACATAACGACATGTTTTAACTGAGAGAAACATAACGATATGTCTTAACGAAACACAACGACATGTTTTAACTGAGCGAAACATAACGACATTCTTAACGAAACATAACGACATGTTTTAACTCAGTGAAACATAATGATATGTCCTAACAAAACATAACGACATGTTTTAACTGAGCGAAACATAACGATACGTCTTAACGAAACACAACGACATCTTTTAACTGAGCGAAACATAATGACATGTCTGAACAAAACGTAACGACATGTTTTAACTCAGCGAAACATAATGATATGTCCTAACGAAACACAACGACATGTTTTAACTGAGCGAAACATAACGACGTGTCTCAATGAAACATAACGACATGTTTTAATTGAGTGAAACATAACGATATGTCTTAACGAAACAGAACGACATGTTATAACTGAGCAAAACATAACGATATGTCCTAATGAAACACAATGACATGTTTTAACTGAGGGAAACATAACGACATGTCCTAAAGAAACACAACGACATGTTCTAACTGAGCGAAACATGACGACATGTCTTAACGAAACATAACGACATGTTTTAACTCAGCAAAACATAACAATATGTCCTAACGAAACATAACGACATGTTTTAACTAAGCGAAATATAACGATATGTCCTAACAAAACATAACGACATGTTTTAACTGAGCGAAACATAACGATATGTCCTAATGAAACACAACGACATGTTTTAACTGAGCGAAACAGAACGAAATGTCTTAACGAAACACAACGACATGTTTTAACTAAGCGAAACATAACAACATGTCTTAACGAAACATAACGATATGTTTTAACTCAGCGAAACATAATGATATGTCCTAACGAAACATAATGACATGTTTTAACTGAGCAAAACATAACGACATGTCTTAACGAAACATAACGACATATTTTAACTCAGGGAAACATAACGATATGTCCTAACGAAACATAACGACATGTTTTAACTGAGCGAAACATAACAATATATGTTAACGAAACACAACGACATGTTTTAACTGAGCGAAACATAACGACATGTCTTAACGAAAGATAACGACATGTTTTAACTCAGCGAAACATAATGATGTGTCCTAACGAAATACAACGACATGTTTTAACTGAGCGAAACATAACGATATGTCTTAACGAAACACAATGACGTGTTTTAACAGAGTGAAACATAACGACATGTCTTAACGAAACATAACGACATGTTTTAACTCAGCAAAACATAACGAAATGTCTTAACGAAACACAACGACATGTTTTAATTAAGCGAAACATAACGACATGTCTTAACGAAACATAACGACATGTTTTAACTCAGCGAAACATAATGATATATACTAACGAAACATAATGACATGTTATAACTGAGCGAAACATAACGACATGTCTTAACGAAACATAACGACATATTTTAACTCAGGGAAACATAACGATATGTCCTAACGAAACATAACGACATGTTTTAACTGAGCGAAACATAACGATATATGTTAACGAAACACAACGACATGTTTTAACTGAGCGAAACATAACGACATGTCTTAACGAAACATAACGACATGTTTTAACTCAGTGAAGCATAACGATATGTCCTAACGAAATACAACGACATGTTTTAACTGAGCGAAACATAACGATATGTCTTAACGAAACACAACGACATATTTTAACTGAGCGAAACATAACGACATGTCTTAACGAAACATAACGACATGTTTTAACTCAGCGAAACATAACGATATGTCCTAACGAAACACAACGACATGTTTTAACTGAGTGAAACATAACGATATGTCTTAACGAAACACAACGACATGTTTTAACTGAGCGAAACATAACGACATGTCTTAACGAAACATAACGATATGTTTTAACTTAGCGAAACATAACGATATGTCCTAACGAAACATAACGACATGTTTTAACTGAGCGAAACATAACGATATGTCCTAACGAAACATAACGACATGTTTTAACTGAGCAAAACATAACGATATGTCCTAACGAAACCCAACGACATGTTTTAACTAAGCGAAACAAAATGACATGTTTTAACGAAATATAACGACATGTTTTAACTCAGCGAAACATAACGATATGTCCTAACAAAACATAACGACATGTTTTAACTGAGCGAAGCATAACGATAAGTCTTAACGAAACACAACGACATGTTTTAACTGAGAGAAACATAACGACATTCTTAACGAAACATAACGACATGTTTTAACTCAGTGAAAAATAACGATATGTCCTAACGAAACGTAACGACATGTTTTAACTGAGCGAAACATAACGATATGTCCTAACGAAACACAACGGCATGTTTTAACAGAGCGAAACATAATGATATGTTTTAACGAAATATAACGACATGTTTTAACTCAGCGAAACATAACGATATGTCCTAACGAAACATAACGACATGTTTTAACTGAGCGAAACATAACGATATGTCTTAACGAAGCACAACGACATGTTTTAACTGAGCGAAACATAACGACATTCTTAACGAAACATAACGACATGTTTTAACTCAGTGAAACATAACGATATGTCCTAATGAAACGTAACGTCATGTTTTAACTGAGCGAAACATAACGATATGTCTTAACGAAACACAACGACATGTTTTAACTAAGAGAAACATAACTACATGTCTTAACGAAACATAACGACATGTTTTAACTCAACGAAACATAACGATATGTCCTAACGATACATAACGACATGTTTTAACTGAGCGAAACATAACGATATGTCTTAACGAAACACAACGACATGTTTTAACTGAGCAAAAATAACAATATGTCCTAACGAAACACAACGGCATGTTTTAACTGAGCAAAACATAACGATATCTCTTAACGAAACACAACCACATGTTGTGCACGTGGCCATAAGTGCCCTTAACCCAAACGCTCGAGGCATTTCAGAGGCATTTAATGTCATTTGACTTTCTTTTCTTTCATTATCACTGCTTGACTGAGAGATTGAAGAATGAAGGAGAGATTGAAGTATGACTCGAAATTCAAGGTATGCAAAATTGATTTAATGTCCTGAAATTAGGGCTTTTGTTCAATTAAAATTTCAAATTATGATTATTCTTTACAATCCCTAATTTGTGATGTAAAATTTATGGTTTGATGTCAAGAAATTAGGGTTTTTTTTTCCGTCATAGTAGATTTTGAAGCAGCATGAACCACTCGTTGTGCAAAGAGACCAAAATCGGGTTGAGAAATGTTGTAGCTATAGATGGTACGACTGCGATGGTAAAAGTTAATTACAAATAATTGTTACATTCTATTATATTATATGTATGCTAAAAATAACTCACCTCATGATATCGTATAGTTTGTATTAACATATTTTTTGTCGTTAAAATAGGCACCTGCAGTTACTGATGGACTAGCTGCAACTACAACGAAAGTGTGTGGAAGTGCACCCAAGAGAAGGTCACAAAGGATTAAGAAGTACGTGTGGAAGCATAAGTGCTAAGAGAATAAAGGAGTTATTATAGTGATTAATGATTAAACGTCAATCTTTTAATCTTTTTATCTGGTCGTTTAAACTTTTTATTATTTTTGGATTTACTTTTGATTTGGTCATGTCATGTAATCTGTAAATGATCGTTTAAACGTTCGTTTAAACTTTTAATTTGGTCAAGTAATGTTTAAATGTTCGTTTAAACTTTTGATTTGGTCATGTAATCTTTTTATTTGATCGTTTAGAAGTTTATATTGGTTTTTTAAACGCTAAATATTCTCATAAACTATCTTTTCGATTAAATAATCGTTTAAACGATCACCTTAAACATTTAAATGACAAGACTGAATTAAGTTTTTGGAAATATCTTCTGAATTTTATTTGAGTTCCTTTCGGCAAAAAATTAAGTTTTTGTATATTATATTATATCTTCCTTCTTTATTCTATCTCTCTTACTATCTTCTCTCTCTCTCTCTCTCTCTCTCTCTTTCTCTCTCTCTCTCTCTTAAATCTTTCTTTCTTTCCCTCTCTCTCTCTCTAGATATATATTTAGAACAATTCATGGCTTCATCTTCAACGATTAGCTCAGCTCAACAACAAAGCAGCAAATCTCGAGATAAATTTTGTAGATGTGGCTTGAGAGCTCCATAATGGACGTCATTGACCAGAAAACACCCAGGAATGAGGTTTAATGGATGTCCAAATTACAAGGTATTCGACTTTTATTTTATCCTTTCTGTAGTAAAAGGGATTATAATATTAACGATATGTTCAATTGTCCAATTATTTATAGGACCCTCAAAAGAATTGTGGGTACTTTGAATGGGTTGATCAGTTTCCTAAGAAAGCGATTGAGGTAATCAACGAACATAGAGATGAGGTACATGATTTGCAAATGGAAATTTCGATGATGGAAGTGAAGTTGTCCAAGAAAGAACTGAGAAATTTATCTCTAAAGAAAGAAATTGAAAGTCTTGAGCTTGAGTTGAGAATGCTAAAAAAATAAAATGCTTGGAAGAAGATGTACATGGGAATTGTTTTTGTTTTATGTATTGTAAATGCCTATTTTGTTTATGTGCTTACAAATGATAGGAAACGACATTTGATGTTGCCATAACGAAATGTGGTTTAAACGAAATGTTAGTTGTTGCCTTATTTATGTCATTATTATTAACCTAAACATTATTATTACTAGAATATCTTGATTCTTCAACCCCAACAGTCTTCTTTGGGACACGTTGAAGCCTCATTTTTTCAAATGTACGTTTAAACGGTACATCGACGTTTAAACGGTACATTTACGTTTAAACGGATACCTTGACGTTTAAACGGATACCTTTACGTTTACATTTAAATGACAAGTCGTTTAAACGTTTATTTTTCAAAACGGTATAAGTTTAAACGTTTATTATGTATTATATTTTGAGTTATTTTAAGCAATTACAACATATACATATAGTTTTATCTAATCTATATTTGCATATAGCTGTTTAACATCCATCCAGATAAATAATATTCAACAAAGCTTATATTTTTATAATTTTATATATTATAAAGTCAAATAACAGAAGAAGTACAAAAAAATAGAAAAAAAGAGAGGAAAATAACCTATACATCACTACTAGAATAGCTTGATTCTTCAATCTCAATAACAGGTACAGACTCCTTTGCTTGAAGAAATGCATCATACATTTTTAACAGGGGAGTTGGGTGCACAGTACACTTATGGATCGCATCTTCATCAAACCAATAGATCAATCGTTTCATCAATTCAACTACTTCGCTTCATATTGCATTACGTTCTCTCTCCATGTTGTTGTTGTTTGGCGTAGAATCGGCCATAAAAATATCGTGATGAGGTAATAATGTTTTTAAAAATGAATGTTTGAGAATCGCTTAAACGACTTCAGCATCTCGAATTTATAATATAATACAGGGAGTCTGAACAGTCTTTTTGAGAGTCTCAACAGACAACAGCCATGTTTTCTAAATGTACGTTTAAACGGACACATTTACGTTTAAACGACGATTCGTTTAAACGTTTAAACATAATAAATGTTTAAACAATTATTATGTTTAAACAAAAATTCATTAAATGTTTACTGAACTGTTATTAGTGTCAATGAAATTGTGTTTTCATATTTTACAATTATTAATTTAAAATGGTACATCTTGTCAACTAGGTCTGCCGTGCAAACATCAACTTTTTATATTTTAAAAAAGCAGGTTCATGCGCTTTGTAAACTAGGTCTGGCGTGCAAACATCAACTTTTTATATTTTCAAAAAGCAGGTTCTTGTAAGTTGTACCTTCTTCTTTTCAAAGATCTTCTAAATAGTCTTTTTTGGGAATCTCAACAGCTAGGTTTTTTTAAATGTACGTTTAAACGAACACCTTTACGGTTAAACGACAAATCGTTTAAACGTTTAAACATTATTCATTTATTACGTTTAAACGACAATTCGTTCAATGTTTACTGAACTGTTATTAGTGTCAATGAAATTGTTTTTTCATATTTTACAATTTTTTTAAAAAGGTTGATACGCTTTGTAAACTAGGTCTGGCGTGCAAACATTAACTTTTTATATTTTCAAAAAGCAGGTTCTTGTAAGTTGTACCTTCTTCTTTTCAAAGATCTTCTAAACAGTCTTTTTTGAGAATCTCAACAACCAGATTTTTTTTAAATGTACGTTTAAACGAACATCTTTACGGTTAAACGACAAATCATTTAAACGTTTAAACGTTATTCATTTATTACGTTTAAACGACAATTCGTTCAATGTTTACTGAACTGTTATTAGTGTCAATGAAATTGTGTTTTCATATTTTACAATTTTTTTAAAAAGGTTGATACGCTTTGTAAACCTTCTTCTTTTTCAAAGATCTTCTAAACAGTCTTTTTTGGGAATCTCAACAGCCAGGTTTTTTTAAATGTACGTTTAAACGAACACCTTTACGGTTAAACGACAAAAATATCTATTTAAGGAACTCAACTCTTATTCAAAGCCTTACACTACATTCCTTCCAAATCTCTTAAGATAACCTAAATGCCCTAGCTCGTCCCGCGTAAATATTCTTGCTTCCCATGGCATTATGTCAAATGGACATATGCCAGTTCCAAGATCTGCCCGTTCCAGGAATGCAAGAAGTATCTTATGGCGACCTCAGGAGCGCAAGAAGTATCTTGCGAGCCATTATGACTTCCGTAATCACCAACTGATGATGGGATGAAGGACATGTGGACGACGCCTTCTTGGCCGTCGCCACAACACCACACTCTTCACGTGAAATGCGGTCATAGAGTTTGGGTCAACAATTAATGAATAGAAGGGGGGAAGACCAAAGATCTAGGATCTAATTCCTCATGTAATTCACCCTTATTTTAAGCAATTACAACATATAGTTTTTCGATGTTTAAACGAACACCTTTACGTTTAAACGACAAATTGTTTATTATGTATTCTGTTTTGAGTTATTTTTTGTTTAAACGGTATAAGTTTAAACGTTTATTATGTATTCTGTTCTGAGTTATTTTAAGCAATTACAACATATATAGTTTTGTCGAACCTATATTTTCATATAGCCGATGTTACACCTATCCAAATAAAGCCAAATAACATAAATGGGTAAATAAATATTCAACAAAGCTTATAATTTTATATATTATAAAGTCAAATAACATAAATGCATCATACAAGGTCAAAAGAAGTACAAAAAAAAAATAGAAAAAAAAACAAAAATAACCTAAACACTATTATTGTTATTGACACTTGAATCAGTGGATCCTTCAAGGTCAAAAGCAGGTATGGCTGCCCTTGCATCATTCAATGCATCATTCATTTTGAACAGGGGAGTTGGGTGCAGAAATGGGTAAGTGAGCATATCTTCATCGAATGACGGTATCAATCTTTTGATCAATTCAACAGCTTCACGATGAATTGCATCATGTTCTTTCTTCATTTTGACAGAGTAAGTGATGAGCTCAAGATTTCCATGAATTTTCCCCTTTATTTCCTTTTATTTTGTGCTACTTTTATGTTAAATATTCTTGGAAATATTATTATTTGTGTATTTGTGCTTCATTGTAGGTTTCCAAGGTATTTACGAGCTTTCATGGATTTTAGCACAAGGTTTTAGGCAATTTTGGGCTTCAAGGTTAAGCTGCAAATAATTCCGTCAAAGTCCGTCAAGTGTTGCAAGGCAAAATGAGCTAACGGCGGGCTAACAGAGCTAACGGAGGACTAGATTGAGAAGCCTGGAGGGGAAAGGACCTGGGGAGCCAAGAGCAGAACAGAAAGGGCACCGGAGCAATTGAAGGAAGTCTTCATTAATGCGGTGGCGCGCCCACAGCGCGCCACGTGTTGCTCTGACCCAACAGCCAACCCGCGGCTTCTCCCATGGACTTTGCTGATCTGGCCCATCTACCCACCTTCTCCACCCACTTCCACTCACATCTTCAACCCGTTTACCCACCAGCAGACCCGCGCTCCACCAGCCATCATCCGCCCCATCTGCCATCCTAACCCACGCCCACTTCCTCATACACTCCAGCCCTTGGATCAGCCCAGCTTCAGCCATGTTCCATTCCGCCCCCAGCAATTTCCTCTGCTCTTTTAAGCCCCTGCACTTCATAATTAATTCCCATTTTGCCACAAGCTTCCTTGATACTCTTCTATCCTCATTTAAATATCTTCAAGCAGCCCCATTTTTTATCATCAAGTCCCCTGTTGGGGCAAAAACGCCCCTTTGGGGCAGCAGCCTTCTTCCCCAAAAATCTCTCTCCACCATTGAAGCTTGATCAACTTTGAAGGTTTGGAGCTTCAAATCAAGGGCCAACGAAGCATCTACAAGTGATTTCAACCCCGGATCTCGGCATTGCTCGCGGCTTTGTCGGTTAAAATTCTTCCAATTTATATTTTAGATATTTTCTTGGGTTGAATGAATTTGTAAAATGTGAAATTGGCTTTGTGCTTAATTGATTTATGAAATGCAATTATTTTTCTATGTTGTTGTAGTGATTTAATTTTATCTCTCTCTTTATTTAGTATACAAGCATTCTAGGTTATTAATTTGTGAACTTAATGCTTTTAATTAATTGGCCACTAATTAAATGATTTGAGAAATGTTTGGATCCGCGAGAGCTACCTTGCATTTTGGACCGAACAAATTAGTAGTTGGTGTTTGACACACACCGATAGCCATGGGAGTACTTGTTTTGTGAAGCGATCACTCCATCGAGAGGTAGGAAATTAGGGTTTTTAACCACTTTCGATGTCCCGGCTACCGGCATGACTTGTAGAAAAATAGAGAGATTATCTCTCTACCTATTATTACCCATTATCTTGGTTATTATTGTGTGTTCCTAATGCTTCTGATGGATTAGCTACCCATTAGATGATCACTAGAATTATAGGATAGTAGCGAGAGCCCTTCCTATTAATTCCGAAAACACAATAATTGTCTATGTGACGCCAGACCGAGAGGTAACGAGTGTTCATAGATAGCCAATTGAGGACTTGTTTTGACACGCAATCAATCCACCTTAGCCATTCGCGAGGTAGGGGAGATTCGGGTTGCTATTGGGGCGAGAGTCCGTAGTTACCAATTTAGTGTTCTCGACTACCAAGACTTGAGTTAAAGAAAAGTAGAGAGAGGATTAAATTAATCACGAGCTAGACTAGAAAATATTGCATTCCTATAAATCCTATCTTTTATCTTGATTTGTTGTTGCCAAACCATTTTGTGACATTTGTAAATATTAATTGCTTTCTTTTATTTTTATTTTTAGTTTTTATTCTCAATTTATTTTCGCTCAAATATAATTAGCTAGCTCAATTTCGGTACTTAGTTGGAGTGAAAATTACGTGCATTCCCTGTGGGATCGATACTTGTGCTTACGCACTATATTACTTGATACGGGAGGGTACTCTTGCCCTAGTTGTTGCAATTTAATTTGCAGCACAATCAAGTTTTTGGCACCATTGCCGGGGAATGATTTAATTTTCACTCCTATATGCTAATATCGATACTAAGCGAAGCTAATTGTAATTTGAGCATTTTTTTTTAGTTTACTTGCTTTTGTATTTATATGCTTGTGTTGCTTTTCGAAGCCTTCCTGAGTTTTGTGGGTTTGTAGGGAGGTGTATATAGTGTCCTCACACAAAAAGATTTTCTTTTTTTTACTTTGTATATATTTATTTCCATAATTGCTTTCATACATTTTCCTTTTGAGCTTGATTTGATACAGGGGTTGAGCGCTTTCAAAGTCGGGGTTGCTTGAGGAAAATCATGGAGTAGGCTCACTCTCGGGCCCGGACTTCTTAAGAAATCAACTTTGAGGGAGTTTTCTTTCCTTCCCTTCTCCGTTTACTTTAAGTTTGGAGGTTGGGTTTTGGATTGTTTAGCTTCGAAAATTCTGAAAGTCTTGAGCTTGAAATTCCTCATTTTTAATGCTTTGAAATTTTGGGCGCTTGTTAGAGTTATATGTGCATTATTTTCTTGGATTCATTCTTGAGTTTATGATATGCATAGTTGAGGATATGTGTGTGCTTTTTATGCTATCTTCACCTCATTCATGATTAATAATGCCCATGTTTGGATTTTGAGTTGAATTGTTATGCTATGCTCTAGCTTTGATAGTGCATGTCGGATGAGTATCATATTCTTGAGTTTTGATGACCATGAGATGATCTTGAAAATTGATGATAAAGTAGCTTGGTTTGGACTTGTGTGCATGACAAGAGCATGATATAGGCCATCTTTGGATTGTTTGAGCCATATTATCCTACCCATTTTATATTAATCCCTAGTGTCCCCCTTTGAGCTTATATATAGAATGGCGTGTGCCTAGAGCACACATTGACCCCCATTCGACTTCATTTTCTTATACCCACGTCATCCTATCCCATGTGTCGCGACCCGACCCGAGATCCGATGTGAATCCCGTCCGGAGCGCGAGACAATGCGGAAAACACGAAAATAGCATCTCAAAAATTCCATTTAAAAGAATGCAAAGTCATGAGAAAACCCTGTAATGCACGTGCAAGTTTTCTTAAAACAACAAAAATCGTTTAAACAATACTAAACCTCGACGGAGAAACAACACGTTAGCTAGCAACAACAAACTCGAGCTATCATGCTCGGTACATATATAATCACATCAGAGTACGCGGAATTAAAGTTAACAAATATACATACAACCGCACGGCAACCATGCCGGCACAACAAAAGAATATAACATATAACAGTCGAGACATCTACCCAACAAATACATTGTTTAAGTAACAAGTACACCCTCGGCCTCACCAAAAGAAAATACTTAGGCACAAGGTGCACTACCAAAAGATGTCGCCCAACGGACCCGAACTCAAACACTAAGGATTCCTTGCCGGCGCTTGATCTAAGGAAAACAAATGAAAACAAACGGGGTGAGTTGAAAACTCAATAAGCTACTAATGCAACAATATGGCATGCTAGATGCAAGACATTAAAGATAACAAGTATTCATGTCATCACAATAGCATTTCAATACTAAACAGGAATAACATGTATTGCACATAACCAAGCAACCCCATACTACACGAGAGGCTCGACGATCGCCAACCGTCCCATACCGGTTGGAAACCATGACCAACATTCGCTTATATAGGAAGCACGTAAAAGCTGTAAGTAAACACATTAAAAGGGATACGGCGTCGAGGTACACCTCCGACCAAACCAATACTTCCAACCAACCAACCAATAATATACCAAGTGTAGAGCCGTTGTTGACGTACTCGAACAAGAAACCAATAACCAAGAACAAACACATGTGAACCATTTTCTGTATTCACGTCGACGGGTGATCTCGGTCCCTACAACCCAAGAATCTACCACGGATATAGCTTACCATGGTTGCGTTTATTCCATACAACAAATGGCGCTATACCCCTACCGTGGCCAACGGTAGGCGAGGCCCGATGTATTGGCCTTCGACTATTACGTAGCCCCACTCACGCAATAATCGGCGTCAATACACCGCCAACAAATATGCCATGGACTTAACTAAATGCACAAGTAGATGTTTACTCGACATTTAAATATAAAAGGTCATACTCCAAAGTAGGGAGTATACCACAACAACAACAATTGACAATGATATGAATGTCACAAGTGAGTTATAATAATCTCACACCACAAATAACCAACTTACAATAATTACGACAATTTACGTAATATTAAACACACAATCGGTGTAACCAAATTTTCTAACGAATCACTCGAATCATTCAAGAATTCCCAAGTCACACACGTGGTCTCATCGATTATGAAATCCTAACGAACTCCGTTAGAGTCATTTTCGGTTTCTAATGAGTTCGAGTTTACGCGAATTAATCATACCGTAAACTTAACAATTACTAAACATATTTCACAATTCTAATATGTAAACATGAGTCTTTATTCTACCAGTACCAAATAATCGGAGGGCTGAAAACCATATCAAATGGACTCAAATTTTCGTAGTAATTTAACTAGTGATTCGGAGAATTATAATCTTTTCAAAAATCCACTTTTGGTGTCAATTCATCAAGTTCATAAAATTGGGTATAATTGCTATATGCAAATTTTCACCATTTAAAGTCTCTAACATGTTCTTGAGTTTCCTATTTTGGTGATTATCAATCTCTACACAATTTACACTAACTAAACCATGTCTTTCATATTATAACATGAAATTTTCATCAACATAACATTCCCACATGAATCCAACAACAATTCAAGTCATGCATGTTTACAAACATTCATACATGTAAGAATTTCTAACATACAAGAGGGGGTTTAGTAACTTACCTTAAAAAGAGAAATCAACCCAATGAAATCACAATCAAAGCCTTCTAAGTTGCTCCCCTAGTCATCCCCATCACATGCATGGCCTTGGATCAAAGTTTGGTTGGTTGGATTGAGAGAACAAGAATTACACACACTAATCTCACCTTCATCTCCCACACTAACTCTCAAGCTTCATGGATGATGAGAAATGAATTGAGAGAGTTTGAGAGTCTCTCAAGGGTCTTTAGAGGGTCAACAAGGCTGGTCATAAGGTCTTGGGTCGTCCTTAAGTGAGTCAAGGGGTTAAAATGACAAAATTACAAACTTTGGAGAATGCTGTCTAAATTAATAGATTGGGTCTGATTTTTAGTCAACTTCAAAGATGTCCCTAGGATGATATACAAGTCTAAAAATTACAAATAATATATGGTTGGAAAGCTCTTTGAGTCTAGTTTATACAGAATCAAACGGTTTGCAATTCCGAGTTTTCTACACAAAGTTGTGGCCAAATTACTACAGGTTGGTCAAATCTGTCCGTACGCGCTAGGGCGCGAATAATGCGCGCTAGGCGCGCGAGCTGGCTGAACATTGTCTATTTTCTGATTTTTAACAAACTTCTGGTTGTATGCGCGCTAGGGCGCGCCTGGGTGCGCTAGGGCGCGTCATGGGAGTTCAAAAATGTTCAAAAATGTATCCAAAGGGTTCCCAATCAATTCTAACATGATTCTAACCTCCAACCAAGTTTGAAACACATCCGAAACTCATTCTAAACAACATGTAACATGACCATAAGTAATCAACTCACATTCATGAATGAACACAAGAATTTCAACAACTAATACATTGCAAATAGGTGTAACAAGATTAAGATTTGTATCAAGAATTATGGCATAACTAAACTAACATGTTATTCAAGCAAGTAGACATATATAATGCATGCAAAAATTCAGGGTATTACACCCTCTCCCCCTTAAAAGAATTTAGTCCCTAAATTCAGTTCAGGACCATCGTTGAGCTAAGGATATTCCCCTTATAATCAAACCTTGTTTCCCAATGTACATTCTCGGTTGCATGAGGTCACTCAAAAGAATTTCATTGAACAATTCCTGGATACACTTCAATAATACCACTTTCCCAAGAATATCTATCGCAACAATGTAACGGTGTTCCATCAATTTAAAGTTGTTTAGTAATTATTCCCAAGGAGAATTCACACTTTCAACCGGCATTTGAATCATCACAAGGTTTCAAAGTTTAGATTCCCGACTTCATTACCGTGTATAGATAATTCTTTTTTTTTTTTTTTTTTTGTATTAGTCTCAGTCAATATCATTTTCATACTCCGTTGACAATTGTTGTGGTGAGCAACTATTATTTGGAACACATCCCCCGGAAGTCATAATCACTGTTTCAAACGTTGAGAAGGTTTAAGGATAAGATGTATACTTGAAATAATTCTTGAACTCCTCTTTAAGTACACTACTCGCGGTGTTTAATCTAGTCTCTCGATATCTCATATATACAAGGCTATAATTCATTTGATATGCATATCTTCGCCATTAGTAGTACATGATCACTTGGTTAATCAATCCATCACAATCTATAGCGTGTAACAATCTCAACATATACCAAATAGTCTTGTTATAATTAATAAATCTTCAATCTTGAACACACTAGTCATCATGTTAAACTCCATTGAATAGTAGAAGGTACATAGTTTAGATCTTTAAGTCTTCCCACTTATCGACAATGTCTCATAATTTGCTCATATCGTGAGAATAGAAACTTCAATTATTTGAATCCATACATAACGCAATCTTAGATTCATAATAGTAGTATTTCAACTCAGGTAACGTCAATACTAACGCAAGAAAACTCAACTCAGTGAATATATATTAATTCCACTTATACCATGTCAATTCTTCGTTGCAGAAGCTATTGTTCTTCATTCTGATTAAGGTCACAACTCAATTCTTCTTTTAAGGTTCATTTCGTATTAAGACTGAAGGTGAATATAGATATCATTAATGACACCTTTACAAAATACTTCAAGCAAGACTTACACATATGGTTTATGAAATCCATCAATTGCTAATCCAATTCATGGTGATCCCCTAGGTTCTTTGATTCCCTAGTATCAACTCAATACATGTTCAAATCCCCGTTTTAGGTGACATATAAGGTAATCAACAAAACATTTCGGATACTCTCATAATAGTAGAGAAATCCTCTAACTCGGTGTAGTTTCATTCATAACCATAACATGAACCCAAATACTCAACTCGATTATGTGGTAACAGATACTAACTTTCCGAACAGAATGATATGCATGCTAATAACAATCATATCAACACAACCCAAGCATTTTTGTCACAGGGAAGAACATACTCACTTCATGATGGTACACAATCAATGCATGGCATGCACACATTAACAATCCATATCATATATCTCATAAATATCATGTATAGGCATATCCACAAAGTTGACATACATATAGTTACTAACTCGTATATCACAACTTCTTACACTTTCAAGCCATATAAAGGTAAGACACACGACTACCATACAATATGTGATTACCTATTGGTCTATCACAAGTTTATCATACCAATAACAACATCTCAAACTCTTATTGGGGTATCTCCTCAATCATAAGATAAAACTTGAAAACATATTACTCTAGTTTCCAATCACACAAGGCAATATATGAATGCATGAACATGAGCTACCATAATACGCATACTCATAATAATATAGAAATGATACCTCCTATCTCGAGGGTAGACTTAGGAACTCCACTGCTAAGCGCAAACACACGGCTCTCGGATCTAGGATTACCATCACTATCTCTCTTAGAGCCACTAGACCGCCGACTAGCACTCTTAGATTGACTAAGCCTCATCCTAGGACAATTCTTCCTAAGGTGTTCTCCTCCACAAGCAAAGCACTTCCCCGCCTTGCTCCAGACCTATCCTCCGAGTGCCCGTCTTCTTGCGAGTTACACTAAACCTCGACTCATGCTGTCCTTGGCCTCCCGGTTGTTGTCCCGTTTGGCTGCCGGTCTACTCACATTCTTTCTTTTGTTAGAAGTCCCACCTATGTTACGCCTCTTCCAATTTTTTGTGAAGACCGCTGATTACCATCCTTGTTACCGCTTACCCGGTGTTTCTCGATGTTACTTTCTATTCTAAGTGCACAATCCATTGCGCTACGGTAATTAGTAAACTGTAACGAAAGTAATTGTTCTCGATATTCAGTCCTCAAACCTTTAACAAACTTTTGTGCCTTCCTTCCTTCAATAGGGTTCAAGTGACTACAGTAACGCGCCAATTCTGAGAACTTGTTTGAGTACTGAGCCACGGTCATACTTCCTTGTTCCAAGGTAATGAATTCCATCTGTCTCTTTTCTCGAACCACTGTTAGAATCGTGCCTTGAATTCCTTCAAGAAGTTCACCCACACATGAGGTATCCTCTGTCCCAGCTCTCCGCAACATTTGCCACCAATGTTCCGCCGCTCCTTCTAACATAAACACAGCTAGGACAACTTTTTCATCATCAGTACAACCGAGAGCAGTAAATACCTTGATAATGTGTTTAATCCATAGTTCAGCCTTAGTAGCATTAGGTTCTCCATCGAAGCTTTGGGGTTTCATCTTCAAGAACACTTTAAGAATAGTGGTATTGTTTTTATGCCTTATTCTCTGAGGTGGTACTCCAATATTAAGCTGTGGTGCTGTAATATCTAACTGTCGTACTAGAGCCTCTGGTTGCAGTCCCTTACCTTCCAGCTGAGGTCCTACCCCTACAATATCTCGCTGTGCTATCTCGGTTATCATCTGTGATAGTCCTTGATACACATCATGGAAAATTTCATTCTGATTAACTGGTATCTCAGGCTGTACCCCTGGCTGTCCCGTGGGTTGAACTCTAGGCTGTGTGGTTGGCGGGGTATTTCCCTGTTCATTTGAAGTAATCCCGGCTCCACTCGAGCCACCATCCTCAGTACTAGCACCAAGTCTAGTCTCAACCATGATGAAACACCTGCAATAAACACTCGACGTTACCGACCTAAACACACAACCAACCCTCCTAAGCCAAAGATTCTCTCCCGGCTAGCTAACTTATGCTCTGATACCAACTGTCGCGACCCGACCCGAGATCCGATGTGAATCCCGTCCGGAGCGCGAGACAATGCGGAAAACACAAAAATAGCATCTCAAAAATTCCATTTAAAAGAATGCAAAGTCATGAGAAAACCCTGTAATGCACGTGCAAGTTTTCTTAAAACAACAAAAATCGTTTAAACAATACTAAACCTCGACGGCGAAACAAGCCGGAGAAACAACACGTTAGCTAGCAACAACAAACTCGAGCTATCATGCTCGGTACATATATAATCACATCAGAGTACGCGGAATTAAAGTTAACAAATATACATACAACCGCACGGCAACCATGCCGGCACAACAAAAGAATATAACATATAACAGTCGAGACATCTACCCAACAAATACATTGTTTAAGTAACAAGTACACCCTCGGCCTCACCAAAAGAAAATACTTAGGCACAAGGTGCACTACCAAAAGATGTCGCCCAACGGACCCGAACTCAAACACTAAGGATTCCTTGCCGGCGCTTGATCTAAGGAAAACAAATGAAAACAAACGGGGTGAGTTGAAAACTCAATAAGCTACTAATGCAACAATATGGCATGCTAGATGCAAGACATTAAAGATAACAAGTATTCATGTCATCACAATAGCATTTCAATACTAAACAGGAATAACATGTATTGCACATAACCAAGCAACCCCATACTACACGAGAGGCTCGACGATCGCCAACCGTCCCATACCGGTTGGAAACCATGACCAACATTCGCTATATAGGAAGCACGTAAAAGTAAGTAAACACATTAAAAGGGATACGGCCGAGGTACACCTCCGACCAAACCAATACTTCCAACCAACCAACCAATAATATACCAAGTGTAGAGCCGTTGTTGACGTACTCGAACAAGAAACCAATAACCAAGAACAAACACATGTGAACCATTTTCTGTATTCACGTCGACGGGTGATCTCGGTCCCTACAACCCAAGAATCTACCACGGATATAGCTTACCATGGTTGCGTTTATTCCATACAACAAATGGCGCTATACCCCTACCGTGGCCAACGGTAGGGCGAGGCCCGATGTATTGGCCTTCGACTATTACGTAGCCCCAGCTCACGCAATAATCGAGCGTCAATACACCGCCAACAAATATGCCATGGACTTAACTAAATGCACAAGTAGATGTTTACTCGACATTTAAATATAAAAGGTCATACTCCAAAGTAGGGAGTATACCACAACAACAACAATTGACAATGATATGAATGTCACAAGTGAGTTATAATAATCTCACACCACAAATAACCAACTTACAATAATTACGAAAATTTACGTAATATTAAACACACAATCGGTGTAACCAAATTTTCTAACGAATCACTCGAATCATTCAAGAATTCCCAAGTCACACACGTGGTCTCATCGATTATGAAATCCTAACGAACTCCGTTAGAGTCATTTTCGGTTTCTAATGAGTTCGAGTTTACGCGAATTAATCATACCGTAAACTTAACAATTACTAAACATATTTCACAATTCTAATATGTAAACATGAGTCTTTATTCTACCAGTACCAAATAATCGGAGGGCTGAAAACCATATCAAATGGACTCAAATTTTCGTAGTAATTTAACTAGTGATTCGGAGAATTATAATCTTTCCAAAAATCCACTTTTGGTGTCAATTCATCAAGTTCATAAAATTGGGTATAATTGCTATATGCAAATTTTCACCATTTAAAGTCTCTAACATGTTCTTGAGTTTCCTATTTTGGTGATTATCAATCTCTACACAATTTACACTAACTAAACCATGTCTTTCATATTATAACATGAAATTTTCATCAACATAACATTCCCACATGAATCCAACAACAATTCAAGTCATGCATGTTTACAAACATTCATACATGTAAGAATTTCTAACATACAAGAGGGGTTTAGTAACTTACCTTAAAAGAGAAATCAACCCAATGAAATCACAATCAAAGCCTTCTAAGTTGCTCCCTAGTCATCCCCATCACATGCATGGCCTTGGATCAAAGTTTGGTTGGTTGGATTGAGAGAACAAGAATTACACACACTAATCTCACCTTCATCTCCCACACTAACTCTCAAGCTCCATGGATGATGAGAAATGAATTGAGAGAGTTTGAGAGTCTCTCAAGGGTCTTTAGAGGGTCAACAAGGCTGGTCATAAGGTCTTGGGTCGTCCTTAAGTGAGTCAAGGGGTTAAAATGACAAAATTACAAACTTTGGAGAATGCTGTCTAAATTAATAGATTGGGTCTGATTTTTAGTCAACTTCAAAGATGTCCCTAGGATGATATACAAGTCTAAAAATTACAAATAATATATGGTTGGAAAGCTCTTTGAGTCTAGTTTATACAGAATCAAACGGTTTGCAATTCCGAGTTTTCTACACAAAGTTGTGGCCAAATTACTACAGGTTGGTCAAATCTGTCCGTACGCGCGCTAGGGCGCGAATAATGCGCGCTAGGGCGCGCGAGCTGGCTGAACATTGTCTATTTTCTGATTTTTAACAAACTTCTGGTTGTATGCGCGCTAGGGCGCGCCTGGGGTGCACTAGGGCGCGTCATGGGAGTTCAAAAATGTTCAAAAATGTATCCAAAGGGTTCCCAATCAATTCTAACATGATTCTAACCTCCAACCAAGTTTGAAACACATCCGAAACTCATTCTAAACAACATGTAACATGACCATAAGTAATCAACTCACATTCATGAATGAACACAAGAATTTCAACAACTAATACATTGCAAATAGGTGTAACAAGATTAAGATTTGTATCAAGAATTATGGCATAACTAAACTAACATGTTATTCAAGCAAGTAGACATATATAATGCATGCAAAAATTCAGGGTATTACACCATGAGCCTATACACTTTTGCCGGCACCCTTCAAGAGAGCATGATTTGGAATGAATTGTTTTATTTATGAATTCTTGTTGGGAAGTGTTGCTTCATGGATGTATTGTGCTTTATTGTTGATGATATTGGTGTTTGAAAAGTGTTGAATGGCGAAAAAATAGCCCCCTTGAAAAATAAAGTGCTATAAAAAGAAAAATCAAAAGAAAAGAAAAAGTCAAGGGAGGCAAGAAAAAAAGAAAATGCCATTGTTCTTCAATTGCTCAAGGAGACATAAGGGTGGAGCTTAAATGTGGTGGTAGTGAGCACTTTCTTCAACCCAAAGTTTAAAGTTTAAAGGGTTGTTGAAGTGAGTTTGTGGTACTTTGAAGAGTGATGCTTTCATGAAGCAAATCATTGTGTGAAGACTTCAAATTCTTTGCTCTCTTGACTTGTTATCCTATCCTTCATTTGTAGCCCAAACCTTGGCCAACATTACAAGCTTAATAAAGTCCTATTGATATTGTCATGTCATGCGAGTCCTAGCCTTGTGAAACTTAAAACTCTTTCGGTTTGATTGCTCATTTATGATATCTCATTGACCGTTCAATCTTTGCTAGAGCTAAGCTATTTTAGTAATGGGCATTTGTTTTGTAATGTGGGTAAAATGTTTGAGGAAAATGTGAGCTAGCACTAAAATCACACCATACCTTATTTATGCATGTTTATAACCTTGAGTTTGATTTTCATCATGGTAATGTGCATATGATCTTGAGCAAGCGCCGGGCTCTTCTAAGTCCTTGAGCTCATCTTAAATGTTTTATTTCTTTGCTCGGGACGATCAAAGCTTAAGTTTGGGGGTGTGATGAGCTCAAGATTTCCATGAATTTTCCCCTTTATTTCCTTTTATTTTGTGCTACTTTTATGTTAAATATTCTTGGAAATATTATTATTTGTGTATTTGTGCTTCATTGTACGTTTCCAAGGTATTTACGAGCTTTCATGGATTTTAGCACAAGGTTTTAGGCAATTTTGGGCTTCAAGGTTTAACTGCAAATAATTCCGTCAAAGTCCGTCAAGTGTTGCAAGGCAAAATGAGCTAACGGCGGGCTAACAGAGCTAACGGAGGACTAGATTGAGAAGCCTGGAGGGGGAAGGACCTGGGGAGCCAAGAGCAGAACAGAAAGGGCACCGGAGCAATTGAAGGAAGTCTTCATTAATGCGGTGGCGTGCCCACAGCGCGCCACGTGTTGCTCTAACCCAACAGCCAACCCGCGGCTTCTCCCATGGACTTTGCTGATCCGGCCCATCTACCCGCCTTCTCCACCCACTTCCACTCACATCTTCAACCCGTTTACCCACCAGCAGACCCGCGCTTCACCAGCCATCATCCGCCCCATCTGTCATCCTAACCCACGCCCACTTCCTCATACACTCCAGCCCTTGGATCAGCCCACTTCACCATGTTCCATTCCGCCCCCAGCAATTTCCTCTGCTCTTTTCAGCCCCTGCACTTCATAATTAATTCCCATTTTGCCACAAGTTTCCTTGATACTCTTCTATCCTCATTTAAATATCTTCAAGCAGCCCCATTTTTTATCATCAAGTCCCCTGTTGGGGCAAAAACGCCCCTTTGGGGCAGCAGCCTTCTTTCCCAAAAATCTCTCTCCACCATTGAAGCTTGATCAACTTTGATGGTTTAGAGCTTCAAATCAAGGGCCAACGAAGCATCTACAAGTGATTTCAACCCCGGATCTCGGCATTGCTCGCGGCTTTGTCGGTTAAAATTCTTCCAATTTATATTTTAGATATTTTCTTGGGTTGAATGAATTTGTAAAATGTGAAATTGACTTTGTGCTTAATTGATTTATGAAATGCAATTATTTTTGTATGTTGTTGTAGTGATTTAATTTTATCTCTCTCTTTATTTAGTATACAAGCATGCTAGGTTATTAATTTGTGAACTTAATGCTTTTAATTAATTGGCCACTAATTAAATGATTTGAGAAATGTTTGGATCCGCGAGAGCTACCTTGCATTTTGGACCGAACAAATTAGTAGTTGGTGTTTGACACACACCGATAGCCATGGGAGTACTTGTTTTGTGAAGCGATCACTCCACCGAGAGGTAGGAAATTAGGGTTTTTAACCACTTTCGATGTCCCGGCTACTGGCATGACTTGTAGAAAAATAAAGAGATTATCTCTCTACCTATTATTATCCATTATCTTGGTTATTATTGTGTGTTCCTAATGCTTCTGGTGGATTAGCTACCCATTAGATGATCACTAGAATTAGAGGATAGTAGCGAGAGCCCTTCCTATTAATTCCGAAAACACAATAATTGTCTATGTGATGCCAGACCGAGAGGTAACGAGTGTTCATAAATAGCCAATTGAGGACTTGTTTTGACACGCAATCAATCCACCTTAGCCATTCGCGAGGTAGGGGAGATTCGGGTTGCTATTGGAGCGAGAGTCCGTAGTTACCAATTTAGTGTTCTCGGCTACCAAGACTTGAGTTAAAGAAAAGTAGAGAGAGGATTAAATTAATCACGAGCTAGACTAGAAAATATTGCATTCCTATAAATCCTATCTTTTATCTTGATTTGTTGTTGCCAAACCATTTTGTGACATTTGTAAATATTAATTGCTTTCTTTTATTTTTATTTTTAGTTTTTATTCTTAATTTATTTTTGCTCAAATATAATTAGCTAGCTCAATTTCGGTACTTAGTTGGAGTGAAAATTACGTGCATTCCCTGTGGGATCGATACTTATGCTTACGCACTATATTACTTGATACGGCAGGGTACTCTTGCCCTAGTTGTTGCAATTTAATTTGCAGCGCAATCAGTAAGCATCCATGTTGATACTGTTGTTGTTGTTGTTTGGTGTAGTATTGGCCATGGAAATAGTGTCGTAATGTATTCTGTGGAAATGAATGGTTGATTATCTTAATGGCTTGTTTGAATTTATATTAAAAAACCTACCGGTTGGCCGAACAGTCTTCTTTAGGCTTTGGTATTACACTTTGGGATTAGTGCAACAGAGACACGATATTTTAAGCTAACCGTTTAAACGGGGGAAATAAATGAGCATATTAAACACATATTTTAAACTAACCGTTTAAACGGATAGAATAAACGAGTAGATTAAACGGTTATTTTTAAACTATTCCACTTAAACAGATAAATAAAAAAGAAGATTAAACGGCTATTTTACACTAACCGTAAAATTGTTTAACAGAACGTTTAAACGATCGTTGAATCGTTTAAATGATTAGTTTATATAAATTGTTTAATCGTTTAAACGATTTAAATTATTCCATTTAAACGGATAAATCAAAGAGAAGAAACAGCTATTTTACCCTAACCGTAAAATAGTTTAACAGAATCGTTTAAACGATTCGTTTATATAAATCGTTTAATCGTTTAAACGATTCGTTTAAATTACTTGTTCTTTTCAGTAGACATATCAAGATCCCAAAAAACAGAACGTAATATAGTAACTATAAACAACTAACTACAGATCTAATTATAAATAAATGATATTACAGGTCTTTATGGATCTAGATCTAAACAATAAAGGTCTACAGCCAACTTCTTCCTCCAGTTCATTATATGAGGATTGTCTACAAGATTCACCGACTTCCCTATGGTTAAAAACTCCATATATTTGAGCACAAAAACTCCACATGGACCCCTGTGACATATTCAAACCACCAATTATTTCGTACAGTCAATGAATAATTTTAATATAGCAAAACATATCAATTTAATGGATCACTTACGCATGACTTTGTCTTGGATAGCCTTTGACCCCGTCTATGGTGAGTCTATTACATTTAATTCCAACCTGCTTTGCCATTCGTGGGATACATTTGAGAGTAGGATCAATTTCAGTGGCAATTTGCTTCACGGTTAGGCAGGTTTGATCGGGGTCATATACATACACTTTTGACTTCTCAAACTCAACTACGCATAAAAACCAGTGATCATTGAGGGCGACTGGAAAGTATACGTGAGTACATTCTGTCCATGGTCTCCCATTCTTGTTCCAAGTTCCGTCGACAAAATTCATAATATGTGTTGGGAACTTGTAGTTTTTAATCTCTTTTTTAGTTGAGTAAGTAGTCTTTAAAGCTGATACCTCAATCTTAATGTTCTCTAGGAACACAGTGTCCATTAGAGCTCCAGGGTGCCGCCCAAAAGATAAGGGATAATTCAATTGCCTCTCTCTCATCAAAAAAATGGCAAAATCAATATGCTGAAAAGGCAAAAATTAAAATGAGAGTTAAACAGTATTATTAAGTTAGAATGTAATTAATTTAATAGAATAACTTACCCGATCGTCAAGATATTCTCTTCCCTTAAGAACTGTCTTAAACCAGGCTTTGCCATCGGTGATATGATATCCACCTAAAGCCAAACTCTTCGATCTGTGAAAATTAAGAAATTGCAGAAGTAATTAAATAAAATGATAACAAAAAATCACTAACTAGTTAATTGTTATTTGAATAGGAAAGTAAAGAGTCTTACTTAATACTGTCAATTTCGTACCAATGCATGAACTGTTCGAGCTTAGCAGGGTCTGGATTCTTGAAGTGATCAATTTCGGAACCATCGACGAATGTTTTGGATTTTTCTATTACTGGAGGGCTTACTCCAGTAGCGTAGGGAGTTCTCACAAACGCCGATGGTTTTTTCTGTCTCTTCACTCCAGTCTTCAGAACATTCGCAGATTCGAGCTCTTTCCTTGTCCTTTTAACTCTAAATCCTCCTTGATTTGAGCTCTCCTCTGATTCTGAATTATCCACGGCCTACTCTTCCACTACATTATCCCCAGGTTACCCAGCCTGCTCTGTCTCCACTATTACATTATCCCCACGATCCTCAGTTAGAGTCCTCTCAGGGCTCTGTATCGTCCCCGTCTTCACTTGATCCTCATTGTGTGTCTCCACACAAGCCTCAGGGTTCTGCCCCGTCTCTATTCCCAAAACATCCCAGGCTTCCCCCTTATAGATTGATGTCTGGCTAAAAAATTATCCCTCTTAGGGCTCGACCTCTCCCTCCTTTGCACAATCAATGCATCAACCTTTTGGTCTAATGCATCGACCTTCTGGTCTAATGCATCGATCTTGCTCCCCAAAGACCTCTCCAAATTAGCCACAGAATCCAAAACCTCCTCATCAAATCAATGAAAAAATGATCTCGAGGGGTACCTCTAGGGGCATCTGTAGTGGCATCTATACGTGCATCCCTACGAGCATCTCCCACATTGATTTCAGGTTGAGGCAAATGAGAAGGTGATGCTTCTTCTCTCTGTTGTGGAGATTGGTTTTCAGGTGCCTCATTTGCCTCATCTGCCTCTTCCTCAATATAATAATCAAAGTTTTGTATCCACGTCAACGGATAATCAAGAACGTAAGGCAGAAGAGATTCTTTAGAGGTCGAGGTCAATGGCATAAAATCACCATCCTGCCAATTCATAAACAACACATTTAAGCTGTACGGGTGGTGTGTGTAATTTCTTAATAGCTTAAGGGTGTAAGTGATGTGTTAATTTTTTTCGGCGGTTAAGTTGGTTATAAGAGAGCTGTATATATACTCTCTATCTCTCTGTAAAATGGTATGAACTTTCCTTTCTACAATGTATTTCTTTTTCATAAATCAATAAGAAAATTCTCTCAATTTTTCATCTCTCTCAAATCATATCAACAAACAACAACAAAAATATGAAAGTTCTCTTAATTCTTTACCTGTGATGTCTCCAGGAATGCAAGAACCTTATCATATTTGCCATTTTCTGCCAACTTCCCCACCATCTTCCACTTACACATCCTGGGCTGTTTTTGCTCGGTCTCTTACAAATTAAACGCCTTTCTTAGACAAGTAAGTGCAGCTTAGTTGGTAAGACGCTTCACCTACAACCAATAGGTCGTGGGTTCGAGTCACCAGGGGGTAAGTGGGGAACCACTATTAATCCTCTTTTCGAAAAGGAAAAAAATAAAATAAAAAAATAAACGCCTTTCTTATGCCAGAGAAGGACTTAAATGCCCAAACCTACAGGAAATTGTATGTTAGAAACATGATATGAGTATAAATAGTTGTTATTTAATCAATAACTAATTTTAAACATTTACCTGTAGTGCATATGTGAAGCCATAGTACGATACATGATTTGCGCGACCTTCAATTTTTCTTGTCAGTCCAACTAGGAGGTAATTATAAGTCCTTGTTCCCCATGGATATCTATTGAACACCTCTAAGTTGTCGACAATATCCAAAACCATCGCGTCAGTTTGTGTTGTGTTTTCCTGAGCTCTCAAAACATATTCATATACAAGTGCTAAGCCCAACTTGTATCAGTCCTCCTCATTGTTTACCAGATTCAGAAATGCCTCCATCAATTCTTTAGGCTTGATGATTTTTTCACTCCACCAAATTATTCATTCCTCAATCTGTTTCCACCAGGGATTTCCGAAATGAAATTTTCCTCAATACCTGGGTGTAATCCAATAATGAGGGTATAGTCTGAGAAGCCAAATCTGATCTTTTTACCCCCAATACAAAACCAGACCTCGTTTAAATCATTGATTGGCTTAATCCTCATCATATTTAGTGCATGGATAAGTTTGCACACCATATTCATATTATCCCGCATCTTGTATAAGTTTCCAAAGCAGGATGTCTTGAATAGATCTTTGTGTGCATCGTCTAATTTGTTATACACTTCATCTACTATGTGTAGTCTACACCGGCAAGTAACTTTTGAGTCGAACCATTTTGAACGCTCAAAAAGGAATGCCATATTGTTTACAATTGAAATATAAACTGTAAATAGAAAAGACATAAACAATTCATTTTAAATTTTTTACAAAAAGAGCAATCAAAAGAACATAAAACCTAAATCAAATACAGAACTGAAATAAATTTAAGCAGCAAATAAAGTTGCAAAAAAATTAATTATAAACGATAACTGAACGAGGGTTAAACGTTTTGGAAGAATTATCTTTTTGTGATTTTACGGATGTTGAAGTGTGTGAGTTGGAGTGTGCTCGATTAAACGCAATGCAAATAGAGGAAAGGGTTTAAGGTTTTGCTGTGGCCTTTCGAAGAATTACCTTTTTGTGATTTTACGGATGTTGAAGTGTGGTCGTAAACCTAACTGAAGAAGATTCGAAGTATGGAGTGATTCAAGCACAAACAATTGAGTTGAAGTATTCTCGATTAAACGCAATGCAAATAGAGGAAAGTGTTTAAGGTTTTACTGTGGTCTGAAAATAGAAGAAAATTAACTTAAGTAGTTGTGAACAAAACGATGATCATTTAGTACGCGTTTAAACGGTCAAAATGTTCGTTTAAATTTTGGTCAGCCCGTTTGGTACACGTTTAATCGTTCAAGGCGTTTAAACGGTTAAACTATTCGTTTATAATTTTGGTGAGCCCGTTTGGTACACGTTTAAACGTTCAAGGTGAACTTACTTTCTTTTAACCGTTTGATAAACCTTTTAATGAACATTTAATCGTTCCATTATTCGTTTGGTCGTTTAGTTATCGTTTAGTGTTCGTTTAAACGATCAACTAGCCGTTTAGTGATCGTTTCGTTGTTGATTAAACGGTACTTTAAGTCACCGTCTTAATTAGGATGGGTATTTTTGAAAGTTTACTTTTACGCCTTTTGTTCTTTTTCTTTTAAAGGTACTAATCAGTCAAAAGTCATATAAGTTGTTTTGTGCGTCATACTTGATATATGCCACTTTGAATACTTGATACTTCCTCCGTCCCTAAATTATTGTCTGGGTTGACCCGGCATACGGATTAAAAAAACTCAATTGACTTGATTATTAATATTAGAATATTATTGAAAAAGTGTGTTGTTTCTTTTAATGCTCATGTGTATGTGGCCCATAATTAAAGTAGAAAGAAAAAGTAAGGGTAAAATAGTAAAAGTGATGTTTTAAAAAAGAAAATTTTAAATAAGACAATTATTTTGGGACTGATGAAAAAAGACAATTATTTTGAGATCGACGAAAAAGGAAAGGAAAGGAAAGGAAAGGATGACAATAATTTAGGGATGGAGGGAGTATATGCCACTTTGAGAAGACCAAATATGAAGATACCCGTTTGGAGAGCGGCAGCCCGGCTCTGTTCATTGAAATTTACGATTAAGCTATGATGATTAGTAGTAGTAGTAGCAGCTCCTTGCTCAAACTCCCATTTCCTTGTTCAGTTTCAAAACTAATTTATCATCCCTCAGTCCCTCTCTCCAACCCACTTCTTCCTCCACTCACAGATCAATCCTCTGCAAATTCTTCTCGAATTTATCGCCAAACAAGAGCTTCCTCATCTCTAACGGCCATGGCCGCCGAGCAGAGCAAACCCACTATCGATTCTGTCCCAAATTCTTCTATCACTCTATTGTTTGTCGAAATGGGCGTTGGCTACGATCAGCATGGGTATTGAATCGTCTTAATATTATTAATGTATAATGTATGCACATAACTGATATTTTTTTTTTTTTTGTTTTTAATGTAATTTCGCTAAACAGGCAAGACATCACATCGGCGGCGATGAGGGCTTGTAGGGATGCCATCTCTTCCAATTCCATCCCTGCCTTCCGCAGAGGTAGTTGTTTCCTTTTTGGGGATTCTTTGCATAGGTCATTTGCTATGCTTTCATCTATTATCACTAGGCCTTGTTTGGATACGTGTTTAATTTTTGTTTTGTGTTTTTTTTTTTTTAAATGATTGAATAAAAAAAGAAGAGCTAGACAGAGAAAATAGTGGGACCAACAACTGAAAAAATAGAGAGGTCTCAAATTCAAATGAATTTCTTATTTTGCAATCTATGTTGGACAAGCAATGAGCTATCCCAAAACATCTTACTTCAACATTGTCATTTAAACCGGATTGCCTTTGCATTGCCGAGCCCAAGGTTTCTATTTCTGCTATTCGGTCTTCTTTCTGGCTGAACTTGGAGATTTGTTGTGGAGAATGCTCGCTCAGGCTTGCTCCCTTATATTTGGCTTTTCTGCTCCGCTCGAGTGGCTCTTTCTGACATTGTTTTCTCCACGGACCACTTTCTTTTTATTCAATATTTATTGAAAGCTACGTCCGGGTTTGTGCATGCCCATGCTACTTATTCACTGCGGCGTGCTCTGTGGAATGATCTCCATTCTGTTATTCAGGCAGATTCTTTTATCATGGGGGATTTTCATGCTGTTCGGGGAACACATAAGCACCGCAGCTTGGTGCTCCCGGACATTAGCTTTTGTTCGGACTTTCAGAACTTTATTGATGAGAATCATCTCTTTGAGTCTTTGAGATTAATATTACAGGCAGTTACTATACTTGGTGTGGTTGTAGGCACTTCGCTATGCATGTTGAATCAAAGCTGGATAGAGCTTTCATGAATCAAGGTTTTATGAACAGGTGGAGGTGTCGGACTACACTTTTCCACGGCATTGCTAGGATCATAACCCGATTGTTGTTAACTGTAGAATGGATGATGCTTCTGGGCCAAAACCATTTAGATTCCAGTCAATGTTGAGTCCACATTGAATGGATGACCATATAACTTTGCAGTTACATTATGACGGTGCGAGCCGAGGAAAGCCCGGCCGGACCTTTCAATCGAATGTTCTGGCTCACCCGAATCAATTCCGTTTTGGTTGATGGTTGAAGAAAGGTCGTGGAGACAGCCTCTCACGCTTCTCCTTCCTTTTTATAGAGGCTTGAAGATGGCCAAGCGAAAGATTGAGCATTGGATCAAGAGACCTATCAAGGCTAAGTTGAAGCCTATCAATCCTTTTGCCGGCCTACAGATCTTTAGGTCTCCTTCTTTCCAGCAGGGGAGCAAGGCTTTTGCACTTAAAGAAAGTACTGCGCTCTAGCAGCCCATACTATGTCATTGTTAAGAGCCTAAGGGGAACCGACTAAACAACTACTAACACCCAATCTACTACCCAACTCTATAGTCTCTCTTAAGTCTTAACGAGGAAGCAAGAGCAGTCAGTCAAGATGTCTCTGGTCAAGCAGTAAGCCCAAGGTTGTCAATGCCAACCCAACTAACCAATCTCTTAACAAGACTTCTCCTATCATAAACATTACTGGAGAAAGCTATCTCAAGAAGAAAGTTCAAGGAGAGCTGACAACCACTACTAAGCTATGAAAGCCCATAGGGCGACTGAGAAAGAACTATTACTTGTCTTTCATAAAAACTTACTGGAGAAAGGGGAAGGGAGCTAAAGGAATTGTTGAGATATGGTCTTTGGTGTGAAGATGGAGTTCGAACCTGACGGGCTGCTTGTGAGGGACTGGTGTCTACTTCTGCTCCTAACTTTAAGTGATGAACATACTGGTTGAGCGTTGACTTTCGATTCTTTTTCTTTTCGTGTGTACGCAGGCGACCTTCAAATATTAAGCAGTACGCCGAAGCTATGCCTACCGGCGTGGAATGCACCGTTCTCTTATCTGATTTAGTAGGCGCCAAGTGGAATGTTGAGCATGCTCTCGTCATTCTTTTGGTTTTGTTTCTGCCAACCATACATGAAAGGCACAGAAGATTGCCCAGATAAATCCGGAAAAAGAGAAAGACATATTTCTCTGGGGTGACCTTGCTCTGGTAGTAGTTTGTGACCGAAGTTTTGTGAATGAAATACATAGATAAGGTACTCCCCGCTGGGTAAGGTTGGGGTGGAGAGTCCAGTAAGGCGGGCCAGTACTGCTCTGTGAAAAGAGAGCTAGCCGTGAATAGAATAAGAAAGAAGAATAGCAAGGAAGAGCTTAAAGAGATAGGCCCCCCTAAATAGTAAACAGATAGGCACGAGCATATAGGTTGAGGAGTTGCTGCTACTTCCACTGCTACTCCTGCATAGAAGGTGGAGAGCGAGAGGAAAGTTTTTTGAGAAATAGAAGGTAGGTCTACCAATACAATAATAGTAGAATAAGAATCACAATGCTATTTGCAGCTGGAACTTCAAATCCATGGGTATTCCATGAAGTTACAAAGGTTGTACCTGTGAACCAAGCTCCTAAAGCAAAATAGTTACAAGGAAGACTAGCCTACAAATACGAAGCGGTGCCTCCGTAAGCAGTCATCCATAATATCAAATGAATCATTTTCATCTTTGGTAAATTTATCAAGGGCTATAGTCATTGTAATCCTCCTATTCAACTACTTCGACCATTTTCGAAGAACTCATAGCAGTTTCAAGGCTTCCAAAGATTCGATCATTTTTGTATAATTTCCGTTCTCGCGCACTAGCTCTTCTTCCAGTAGGTTTCGAAGATCAAAATCCTTTATTTGCCATATAATGGCCACCCAGGTAAACCCATGAAATCAATATTGATGAGACATAGTCGTTCCGGGCATGGTCGGCCTGGGGGCATGGTTACCCAGGTTGCAAGCCGAAAGTCCCACTACCATGGAGTGGGGAGACCCCTGTGAGCATGACCGACTTTCGGCTTGCGACCTGGGTAACTATGCCCCCAGGCCGACCATGCCCGGAACGATTATGTCTTATCAGAAAAGGTACACTTTTTATTGAGGGGATGACCGTCGTTCCGAGCTTGGCCGGAAGTCGGCGAGTGCATCCGTTTAAACTCATGGTCTCCCCACCCCTGGCAGTGGGTTTTTGCCTTCCCCACATCCTGAATCACACTTGGGGATTCGAACCTGTGACCTCCAGGATAAGTACACAAATTGTGGGATGTGAGTACCACTTGAGCTACTAGCTCAAGTGGTACTCATTTCCCACAATCTATGTACTTAACCTGGAGGTCATAGGTTCGAATCCCCAAGTGTGATTCAGGGAGTGAGGGAGAGCAAAAAACCCACTACCATGGAGTGGGGAGACCCCTGTGAGCATGGCCGACTTTCGGCTCGCGACCTGGGTAACCATGCCCCCAGGCCGACCATGCCCGGAACGATTATGTCTCATCAAATATGATTATTTTTTCTTGCTACCACGTCCAGCATTGAGTTGGCCTGAAGATTTTCGGCTTGAAGTTCTTTTTGGTAATAAGAAAGCGCTGCTTGTTTAATGTCAGCCTCACTATCAAGCATTCTACTATCCGAATCTTTCATTTTGTGAATAAAAAGCTTGCTTTGTCTACTTTTGACTGATGCATGGAAAAGCTTGTTCTTCCCGTCTCCCTCCTTTAACCATTTAATATGAGCTTTCTGCCACAAAAGTCCTCCTGCTTCAGACATTTTTTCAAAGACGCTTGGGCAATATTAAGAGCAGAACGGGCATCTGGAGAATTGTTAGTTTCAAAGAGAACTTCCAACCTTCGAACATCATCTTCAGCTCGTTGAATATTTTGAGAAATATTTCCAAAAGTAGTCTTATTAGAGTTACCCAAAGCATGCCTAACATTGGCAAGCTTTTTGGAAAAAGATGTACATAGGCCTGCGTGAAATCGAGGAACTCCAGACTGAAGAAAGAAGAGCAGAGAATGAGTGATTATTTGCCCAAACGTTGAGAAACTGGATGGTCTGTGATCTCTCACTTTTGTAATTTGAACCAGAAGCGGGCTGTGATCTGAGCAAGGCCGATCAAGATGATGAACTACTGTGCTGTGAAAAGAAGCCTGCCATGCGTGGTTGCATAAAATTCGATCAATTCTTTGATATATAGTTGCTGCCCCCTCCCGTTTGTTCCAACAAGTGTACAAGCTACCTATAAAACCTTGATCCGAGAGACCGGCAGCAGAAATACAAGCATGGAAATCCAGTGCTCCATTCCGATCCCACCCATTGCCACCTGATATTTCATGAGGAGATTGAATTATATTGAAGGCACCCCCTACTAACCAAGGGACATCTGTGAAAGTACTGCCCAAATCAACAAGATCAGCCCATAAAATTTGCCTTTCCAGTTTCCACAGCTTCACGTTTAGCGTAGACACAAGTAGTGTTAACTGCTGAAGGCCAAGAAAAATGTTGCAGCTGCACTGTAATGTTAAGAGGTATCCCGGAGCAATTTACAAGTAAACGCAGCTTTTGCATATATCCAGATAGAACTACAATGATTTGAAGAGCTAAATTTAAAACGTAACTTCTTTGTGAGAAGAATAATTTTCTCCGCAGCTAACATAGGCTCAAAGACCGCAATAAGGGTAATATGATGCAATTTCACGAGTCTTTTTAATTCTAGCAACTGTGGGCTCCTTACCAATTCCTCTAACATTCCAGGATAAAAAATTAACAGCCATTGGTAACCGAAGAGTGAGGACATGAAGATCTTGCTTTGGATTTAGAACGTCTTGGACGATCACTAGGAGGAATGATAGTGTGAGTTTTACCTTTTCTAGCTCGAGGTGGAAGAGAAGAATCAAGAAAAAATGATGCGAGGGAGGCACTTTCCTCCATTATACAAACTTCTTCTGGCTCTTCCAAAACAGCAAACCGATTTGGTGAGACGCTGATGGGATCCTTCTTAGTAACATTCTCCTCGTCTGTATTCATTTCGTCAATTGTAACGATAGTGTAGTCTTGAACAGTGTGAGCAACATTCAGATCACTAGAAGTTTGGGTAACATTGATAGGCTCTCCAGAACTGCTTTGCGTGTTGTGCTCTTGAGATTCAGTCTGCCCAACATCTCCAACCGGGGTGACATAATTTTCTATGTCTTCCAAAGCGGGCTGTTCTGAATTGCCCATGGCATTTTTCTCACAAGTACTATTGAGATTAATATTATTATCCACGTGTGGCTGCGCAGAGCATGCAACAGCAACATTCGGAAGAGGAGGAGCTGTATTTGTCGCAGGTGAATCATTGATCTCCATAACCAGCGGGCCGTGCTAGGGGTCGAGATCACAGAGTCAATGGAGGCTTGTTCACAGGTCTCCTTCGCGAGATTGTTATCACCTAAAGGTTGAGATTGTTTTGCTTTGGGAATCCATGCAACCTGCCGTGTTTTAGGTTGTCCTTGGGAGGGTCATCAATGCGAATCGCTTTCCCCTTGTCAACATAGTTTGGTTTTTCAATTCCTCTATTTGATATTTGAATTTGGGCTAAAAGCATTGTCTCAAGAAGGCAAAAAAAGGGGCTGAAACACGCTTACAGTACCAATGATGGATTGATAACACTGCTTCTCTGGCTCTTCTTCTTGATCAGATTTGCCAATGTGGAGAATTGAAGAGGCAGGTCTTGGGATTGGTTTGGTTCTTCTCCTCAGGAAAATAGATCATAGGCCAGCACATAAAGATTCTCTATTTCGTCTCCTTTCTTCAATTGTTGATGGTGGTGGTTTAGTTGACTACGGGGATATGAGCTGAAAGACTTTGTTAGCAGTTTGCGTATGAGAAAGACAAATGGTACCGTAGAGTAGAGACGATTGCCCATTTGGAAACGAAAGTAGGGTGTAGATATGTCTACCCTAGCGAAGCTTACCGCGGGAAAGGCAAAGTCTAGTTGGTTGTTGGAGTTCCTCTTTTAAGAAAATAACAAAAAAGAAGCGTTCCACAGTCGTAGGTAATAACTCCGGCAGTCGGATATCAATAATCACTTAGCGGCGATGAGGGCTTGTAGGGATGCCATCTCTTCCAATTCCATCCCTGCCCTCCGCAGAGGTAATTGTTTCCTTTTTGGGGATTCTTTGCATAGGTCATTTGCTATGCTTTCATCTATTATTATTAGGCCCTGTGTGGATACGTGTTTCATTTTTGTTTTGTGGTTCTTTTTAATGATTGAATAAAAAAAGAAGAGCGAGACATAGAAAATAGTGGGACCAATAACTGAGAATGTGAAAATTAAGAAAAAGTTTTGCGGAAAACAAAATGAACCATGTATTGCTAGTTTCTTTTATATTTTGGAAAATCGTGCTATCTCCGTGCTTTGCCAGAATGGGTGTGACTTTCTTTTTTGGTCCCAAATTGAGTGGGGATGAATCTAGACATGATTAGTTTATTTTTTTTTCTATCTTTTTTTTGTTGGGGGATAGTGTCATGCGCAAATCATATGCTAAATTCCAGTAAAGAAATGTAATTGCCCCTCACGTGACAGGCACATGTCCATTTCCGTAACTATTTCCACGCCGGGGGAAAAGTGGACAATTGGTAACATCGTGTATGCCTTAGGCACAAATTTCGTTTTGAGGTGCACTATGAGATTGGGTGGATACTTCGGGGGGCTATTTGTGTTTTGGCCACAAAAACAAAATTTTGAAAAAAAGTTAGAACTCATTTAAACAATAGTGTTCTTGTCTACGTTGCGCTGAAAAGTTCATAAATGAGTCTCGGTAATCGCTATCATGAGCAATGGAAAAAAAACTTAAAATCTTTCATAGTTTCACTTTTTTTTTTTTGGGAGGGGGGGAAGGAACATATTTTACAATTTCACAGGTCAAGGTTATAGTGCACATTTTGAAAATTGGGGCTGGGGTTGGGGGAACATTGTTGCAAGGCCTTGCCAAGTCCAGCTTTACCGAGGCCGTAACTCGACAATCAACAAATTTTTATGTAAAAGCTAGGAGTAAGAGGCTACCCAAGCATCTTGATAGTGAACCATCTTGGGCTCACACAAAGAAAGATTCCCAGTTGACGTGTCTAGTCCCCTAGGCAGTCGCCTGATCGGCCTACTTGTAGAAGCTGCTAGGGACTCCTATTGACTTCTGTTCAAGTGCCAATTAGAAAAAGCCTAGGGAATACATGTGCCTAGGGCACATTTGGACATGGCTTTTAAGGCGGCTAGGCAATACAAGACACTCGATACAAAGGTGGTCGTGAACAACCAACAATTTCAAATTAAAAGAATGGAAGAAGGGAGGCTGCTTTGCTATACATAATGGATTAGATGTTTAGGTAGTGTCTAACTGCCTATTGGCCCACAAAGAGAGTTGTCTAGGAAACTGCTAGGTGGTTGCATAGGTATCTGTGAGATCATTTAGTCACTTATAAGGATCACTATCATGTGATCAAGGCTAGGCACTGCGAGTTCTGTTGCCATCCCAGCAGGTGCCCGCCAAATGCTGCCCACCAATGATAACAATGGTTGGGAAGTCTCACTGCCTGCCCTTGCTCAGTCACTTTAATTGCCCTTGCTTAGTCACTTTAATAGCCATGTACCAGCGTATTTCATTGAAGATTTATGATCCATTGAGGTTTGGTTTGTAGGGTTTTAATGTCATGATGCTTATTGATTCTAGGACGGTGTGGTGGAGAGGGTTGCTAGTGTGTTCAATAGTTGAAGGAGGTCTTACTTTTCTTTGGGTGGAAGTTTGTCTAGTGTATTTTGTAATTTGTATTTTCTCTACTTTAAGTTCTTATGTGGTGTGGTGGCTAGGCTAGGGAAGATAATTCAAGATTTTCTCTAATCAGGTTCTCGGAGTAAGTGTTTGTGCTTGGTAAGCTAGGAAGATGATGCATGATTTCCATTATTATGTGGGCAAGTTGTTTTTGTGTGGGAAGTGGATTCTTTAGGGCATATAATTTGAAAAACAAGTTGGTTTTGGATGGAATGCCTACTTCTTTGTGTGTTCTGTTCAGGTTTTGGATGGAATGCCAACTTCTTTGTGAGTTCTGTTCATGAGAATCCTTGGAAGTTCAGTTCAAAATTCTCTTCTTGTTTTCCCTTGGGTCCAATATAATTTAGGATTGGTCTTCTTTTTGCCTTTCGGAGGATCAGTGGATGATAGGAGATTTTTTGTTTTGTTTTTTTTTTAAACCCTTGGCTTCATCATTTCCTGTTCATGAAGTCCGATTTGTATGTTTTCCATAGTCAAAGGAACTTCCTTCTCGAACTTTCACTTTTATTAGGAATCATAATTATCAGGAGATGGGCAATGCTGTTGCTGTTATCAGTATGGGTTTTTTTGCTGTTCTATGTACTCATCCTGTTACTGTTCTATGTACTCATGCTAACAGGAACAAAATATTGAGACCCTACTATTTTCCCTTCTTTCGTCTTCTTCTCAGTCACATAACTCAAGAAAATGATGATGTCTTTTCTCTAAGAATAGGAAGTTTATCCTTTCCAATATTCCATTCTTTAGTTTTGCTATATTCTCAACCAAGGATATTGGAAAGGACTGGGTATCTATTTTAACCAGTTGCAGGATAGGGTTATCTTTTATGCTTCACTTTGGTGCTCACCTTTCCAGAGCTTATAGAGGACTGTTTGTTTTGAATTTTCGGAGGGAAGTTGTTGATCTTGCATTAAATTTGGTGATTTGGACATGTACAAAAACAACATAGTTAACATTTTGGTGAACAGCAGTGCTAGAAACGATGACTCGACAGTGCACGCGCTGGCATTTAGATGTTAGCAACAGCATTGGCCCAAGAGAACTCGAAAGCAAGTTTTTCTCTTAAACTACCTCGAGCATGATCTACATGGACTTGGGATACAAGAACCGGTTCTTGGAATCGTGTCCAGGCACTGAACTTGAAGTCTTGTGATTAGTGGATATGCATCAAAATGTAAGATATTGGTGTGTGGATACTTACTGAATACTCCCTCCGTTCCAGGCAAAAGATTCCTCTATTCTGTTTTGGGATGTTCCACTTATAGAGACTACTTGAAAAAATTATGCCTACAATTTTCACAAACCTTTCCACTTTACCCTCCATATATGCTATTAATATCTTGGCTAAGCTCAAACATTTTTGTAATTATAGCCAACTCCGATGCTACTTATATATATCTCTTAATTATTTGACTTTTCAAACGTGGACTCTTTGGGTGGAACGGAGGGAGTATGTAAATAAATGAACCTTGTATAATATCGCGACATACAGCTCTTATTGAGAAGATCACTCTAGTGTAGAGAGAATCTTGGTCAAAAGGGTAGTTCTTAACTCCTACACATTTAAGATATAATAAGTCTCTTTGTTGTCCACTATGAGCTCCAGATTCTTTGTTAGTTAACAGATGAGAAAGGGTCTAGCAGTCCAATTTGTGAAGGCTGTTGGTCTCACAAACCATATATACCCATGTAATCACCGGCGGAGACATGCACGGAACATGGAATTGTAAACTACATGTAGCGACTTCAACTTGCATAACAGTCACCTTATCTCTTGCTTTAAGTTAAACCACAAATATTTAAGAAAACACACAAGTGGATTCCTTCCTGTGTGATTCCCAAGATAATTACATTATGAATGTGTTGATTTTTCTTACTTCTGTACTAAATAAATTTTAGTAATTCTTTTCTTTTCAGATTTCGTTTGTTCCTTTAAAAAAAATATTCGTTTGGTGTGTTAAAGTTAATAATATGCAGAATGTTAAATTGTGTAGGGTCTATACCTGGTGTTACATTCCAACAGATGAAACTACAGATCAAGCTTGGAGTTCCTCGACCTCTCCAAAGTTCCTTGGATACCGAGAAAGTGAAGTCTGTTTTCCCTTAGTAAGTATCATACAATTTGAGTGAGTCATTTCTAACGCTTGCCTCTTGAAGAATTATTTTTTGTTATGAGACAACTGTGATTCTTATCTAGTGTTTGACTATATTTCTGCCACTAAATTGTTACTGTACTCGACATTAGAGAACATTTTTTTTTCTTGCTGCACATTACTTGAGAAAGCGATTAGGTAGCATTGCTGTCTTGACCTTGCAAAGGTCTGCAAGTTTAAGTGTCTATGGGAAAAATGCTCATCCCCATTCCTTCTCCGTATGCAAATCTAACGTAGGCTAATTTTTCCATTTACTCGTAATAGTTTTCAAGTAATTCGCATTAAACCCTTCAAAAGCACTAAAGTGAAAAGGAGATTTTTATGTAATTGATGATCTTTTCGAAAAAGACCTATATCCATTTTGGGGCCTCCCTAATTATCCTGGAGAAGTTGGAAGTATATGGGAGAATAGAAAAGCGCAATAGAATGTGTTGGTTTCTTCTATGTAAAAAAAAGATATTGGTTTGTATTGTGTCTTTATTTCCAGGTTAACATTGATGTAGAACTTTTTACTTACACAAGCTTTTTTCCCTCTATTTTGCATGTTCAAATTTAAGTGGAAAGATCGAGAAATTTGAAGTTGTGGATGGTGGATTGATATGCTCGAGTGGTGTGCATGTGGAAGAAATGGGAGACAAGAACGATGACTGTTACATAGTTAATGCAGCCGTGTATGTTGGTTACTGAGTTCCTGTTCAATCTCGTCCCACTAGTGTCTTGAAGGTCAGCTTTTCCTCTACCACTATATCTTTACTGTAAAGTAGCTTATCAGCATCTCTCCTTTGATTTAAAGCTGGTTTTGCTTGTTAATTTGATTTCAGCCGGTTCGTCTGATACCTACGAATCTATAATTTACATGGCATGGTGAACTAGCTTTTCTAGTGACAAAAAAAATTGGAAGTTCTTGTGAAATTTGAAATACAGATATCTTGCTCTCCTATACTTTTTGTTACTCCATTGGTTGGCTTGAAGCATTCTGAGTCCTTGGTATAGGTTTTTAATTAATTCAAGTAATCAGCTTCTTTAGCTATATTGGAATTTGAAATCATAGATATTGTTTCCATGCCTGGAGGCTTGGAAGCAGGGATGCTATCCGGAGGGCCTAGAGTGAGACTGGGATTCTACTTAATCATGCCCCGACATACTGGAACATCAAGTGCCTTCTTTAGCTATATTGGAATTTGAAACCATAGATATTGTTTCCATGCCTGGAGGCTTGGAAGCAGGGATGCTATCCGGAGGGCCTAGAGTGAGACTGGGATTCTACTTAATCATGCCCCGACATACTGGAACATCCAAGGGCACACTTGCAGGTTGTCCCATTTTCGCAATAGTCTTTTTAATATTCAACATGCAAGACACAATTTCGGGCTAGTTGGGAATACGTTGGGGTCAGAATGTAACTTCTGGAAAGTCTTTGGGTTCAAAAGTTTTGATCCTGATGCTTAATTTAGCATCTCAGATAGTACAAGGAAATGGAAAAGGGAAACTTACCTTTCACTCTGCAGGAGTAGTAACATATCATTGTGTTTTAAGTTGACACATCTTAGCCAGAAGGTGTAAAACAAGCTATTGAGCTTTAACCTTCGGTATTGGTGGTATATAGATTGTTAAGCCTGTTATTGATATTCTTAAAATATTTACATCAACACGTAGGACAGGAGCTACTGGTGGGACCCTGCAAACTTGGGATGGGAGTTGAAGATGGTTGACCAAGTTAGCTCATGATGGTTTGGAAAGAATTATCGGGTCGCGGCAGCTACAAGCCGTTGATAATGAGTTACTATAGAAGAAATATTTAGGGTGAAGCCAAGATTGGTCGGAAAAGGAAAACTTGTGTCTTAACTCTGCAGTAGTAGTGTGGTATCATTGTGTTTTAGTTGACACCTCTTAGCCAGTTGGCATAAAAAATAGTTATTGAGCTGGAACCTTCAGATTGGTGGTACTAGATGTTAAGTTGGTTGTTAGTATTCTTAAACTGGATAGATCCACATGTAGGACAGAAGTTGCATTTGGGAAGCCTACGAACTTGGGATGAGAGTTGAAGATGGTTGACCAAGTTAAATTAAGGTGGTTTGGATAGAAATTATAAATTTTTGTTAAATGGATTTTATGTATTTTTAGGTATTTTGCATTTTGAATTGTTTAGGGGTAGTTTGGTAAACTCCAAAAATTATGAATAGCTTTGTAGGATTATAAATAGATGTAATCGTATCATTTTGATCCAATTTTACAATAAAAGTCTTTTGGTTTTCTAGTGGTTGGATTACTATGATTGCATGTGGATCACATCCTGTACTGAGCGTGGATCTTAATAACGCTCGCGAACAACTTTGAGTGTGGATGGATCTCATAGGCCGTCCTGCATCAGTGGTATCAGAGCAAAAGCTCGATCCCATTATATCTCCTCTTTTTCCGTGCCATTTTTTTCATTGTCAAATTCTCTGCAATCCATTGCCATTTTATTTATTGTCAATGAAAAAGAAAAGAGAGAAAACTTCAGCCAAATAGCCCTTGTCCGATTTCATCCTGAGAAACAGCCTCACACCAACAACCCTTTGATACTGATTCATCTGAGTAACCAGGCTCCTTCCCAGCCCCTGATGAATGAAATTATACCTCGCAAGTGCACGAGTATACCAAGAGTATAACTGTACAAAGACAAGGGTCGAACCACAGAGACTTGGGTTTGATTTAGAAAATTTAACTATTAACTAAACAATAAATAAAAAACAATGATTTTGAGATTAAACTAAATTAACTAGAAAACAAGAAAATA
The DNA here is from genome assembly GCA_016624345.1 of Platycodon grandiflorus. NCBI lineage: Eukaryota > Viridiplantae > Streptophyta > Magnoliopsida > Asterales > Campanulaceae > Platycodon > Platycodon grandiflorus. The sequence goes on from CM028368.1 coordinate 31,212,618, forward strand.
AACTAATTTAACAAAAGCATTAAATTGAGATAAATCAAGGTTTGCAAAAGCCTAGGAATTGGGATTCACTTTGTATCTTGGATTTATGCCTTCTAATTTATGTATCCTTCAGTTCTAGGGTTCGTTTACAAAGATAAAGATTGGAACGCTTGGATATTTGCAATCTTAGTATCCCTAATTGTTATACTTTCTTGATGTGTCATATAACAAGTAGGAACCCTTTAAGAACTTAGGAACAATGAATCTAATTCCTATCTTAGTACGATCATGAATCAATAGGGATTAGTATTCACAAAAGATGGCATACATATAACTTACGCATTCGAATTGTGCAATTCATCGTATCTTGATAATCTGAACAGTTGTAATTACCTATACGCAAAGACAACACGGAAAGATTCAATGAAAATACTTTTGTGAATAACTAAAACCAATGAACTGAATAGATATTATATTATGGCATAAAACCGTTATACAGAGTTACCTCAAATCGCTAGATGATGAGGTTAGTTCCTCTTGATAGTACAAAACCTTGAACCGTTCTTGAAGTAACTTTATTCATAGATAAAGAAAAATTATACAAGACGACTCTCTTAATTCTAACCTGGATATATTTATAACCTACTAATATACAACCACCAATGAAAAAGGGGTACAATACACCGAAGCAGCAAAAAGGCAAGCCAAAGCTGTGCACGCCAACCCAAAGACAAAATATGCGGCTGCCCTAACTTAAGGATTAGTAGAATTTCAGATTTCAGCCTTCAGCTTTCCAGGATTGGCACTTTGACCCCTCAAGTCTTCAATTAAATTACCTCTAATTTGCATAATTGTTCCCCAAGTCCCTGAAACTATGAAACAAAACTAAAACACATAGTAGACAACAAAAATCCCGAGAAATAACAAAGTTTAAGCCGGATAAATACTCAATAAATGAGTAAAATACTTATCCATCAAATACCCCAAAACTTAGACTTTTGTTTGTCCTCGAGTAAAACAAGAAAACAAAACAAAACAACTAAATGACAAAATAATTTTTTTTTCTTTCTCATGAGTTAGGCTTCAGCATGACACCACATAATGCCTCAGAGTAAGATTAACAACACTAAGCAAATAACAACACGTAGCCACAAGTCTAAACTTCCATTCAATCATCGTCAATCTCACTTTAAATCTCCGTGTGTGTGAATCATTACTCAATAGTTTCAAGAATTGAAATCTCTTATAGAGCCAAGTACCCGGTACATTCCCTAAAAATAACAAGTATTAACCTTTGCAAATATATAGATCAAAGTATATTTCATGAAACATAAAAACTAGTAATTACTCCCCTCCATTACTACAAACATAAGTAGAAATACCAAAAAAATTTCACTTTTTTTTTTTTTTTCATTTCTTTTGCAATTTTTGTTTTTCATTTTTTACATTTTTTTTTCATTTAATTTGTTTGTATCTAGTGTTATTTTTATGTTTAAATTTCTAGATAACATGTGTTGAAGTAGCAGTTCTCAGTGTTGGGCATAAATTTTTTGATGGAATTACCGAGGATAGCAAGCCTTAGCATATGGCCAAGGCGCAGAGGAAGAGAGCACACGCCCTTGCGTGGCGCTCTAGCGAGAAAGTCCCAATACTTTATGTTCTGAAATTCTGAAAGTATGGCGCGCCTCAGCGGGTGGCTTCAGCGCGAGAGGGTTAGATTGAAAAATTAAGGCAGCCGGTGCGCGCCTTAGCGTGACTAGCGGAGCGCGTCTTAGCGCGGAAGTGGGCAAAGTAAACAATTGCAGCTCAGAAGGGGAAAATTGAAACATAATATCAGCCGGTGCGCACCTTAGCGAGCTGTGCACTGCTCGCCCTAGCGCTTGTGCCCTAATTCATTCTATTCGGCCTCAACGCGTCCTCTCTTCTATTCCTTCTAAGCCGCAAGACACTGCTGCTGTCTTTCTCTCTCAAATTTTCCAAATTCTACCACTCCCTCTTTCCCCAAGTACAACACCATCCATAGTACCCACCTCCATTATCTCTTCCATTCACTCTCATATTCCAGTTCACTAAACTATTAAAGCAGAACAAAGAGGTTATCGTCATTGTGCAAGTGGAAGTAAATTCGAGTTGGGTGACTTCCAAACTCCGGCATCTAGCAACTCCGGTGAGCCTTTTAAAGTATGGCCGCTGAGTGAGCTCCTCAATTTGGGCTTTGAGCTTCAAATTGGCAATTTCAAGGTGATTTCTGAGCCTTCAATTTAATTGCAAAATATTTTTGGTAAGAAGTCAGTGATTGATTAAAGTTGGATTGTGCTAAGAATTTGGTTTGTGTTAAGTGCTCTGGGTGTGGAATCGAGAAATTTTGTGGAAGTTGGGTGAGTTTGGTTGGTGATTTGGCAGAGAGCAGAAACTTTCTTTGGTTATATAGCTGTTATTGTGTTAATATTACTGTGATATTGTGCAAAATGCCTCCTAAGAAGTCATCAGCCCCAAAGGTGCAAAAGATAAGGGCTGATAGTACTGCATCTTCTTCAGCTAGGTTTGAATGAACAAGATTTGTCAGTGGTGAGGCTAGTAGGATTTTTTCTGATTTCTTAGGAATTAGAACCCTCTTGGTTGAAAGAGGGATAAGGATTTCTAACTTTGGCCTGAGAGAGAGGTGGAAAATATTGGCCGATAATCCCGAGCCTGCTGTGGTCCCTATTGTTAGGGAATTTTATGCCAATGCAGTAGCGAGGGAGGATAGTATGTCAATTGTAAGGGAAAAAGAAGTGGATTATTCAAGTGTGAGATTAATGTCTACTTTGAGTTGGAAAATGTTGAGGTTGATGCTTTTCAAGCCACTCTTAATTTTCCCCTTTCTGTTGATGAAGTGATTTTATTCCTGGTTGAAGGAGGGGTAGAAGCAACATGGACGTACCACGCAGATGGAAAACCTAGGATTATGAAGGAAGTACTGTTGAGAGTTAATGTTAAGGGTGTGCATAAATTCATCTCTGCCCGACTTATGCCATCTGGGCATACCTCGGAGGTCACTTGGGATAGAGCTATATTAAACTACACCATTTGGAGAGAAGGAAGATTTGATGTTGGGGTGATAATAAATGATCAGATTAAGAGTGCAATTAGATCAAGGAGGAATTTAGCTTATTGTTTTCCTAATCTTATCATTGAATTGTGTCGGTTATCAGGGTGAAATGGCCTCAGGGATTGGAGATCTTGCCTGCAAGACCAATGATTACTTACCGATCAGTAAATACTGCGCGTGCTCCCGTAGCGCGAGGCAGGAGTAGAGTTAGAGGTGAGCAAATTGAGCAAGATAAGGCCGAGCTTACAAGAGATGAGCGAGGGCCTAGCGGGTAGAATTTGGAATCTAGAGTTGATGCAATTGAGCGGGGTTTTCATTCGATGCATCAGGAGAGCCTGCAATTTCAGGGATGTATGACTACTATGGTTAGAGAAATGGCAACTCAAACGGGTGTTCCCCCGATAGAATCCCGCCATAGCCGCTTGTGAATTCAGATCATGATTGAGAGGTAGTATTTTAATTCTCGCCTTGCATTCATAGTGGGGACACTGCGAAGTTTAAGTTTGGGGGTGGGAATTGATTTTTGGTAGATTTATTTACCTCGCAAGTGCATGAATCAGTTGTAGTATAATTGTGCAAAAACAAGGGTCGAACCACAAGGACAAGTGTTTTGATTTAGCAAAAACCCAGCTATTAACTTGAGTAAAACGATTTAAATAAAAAGAGATGATTTGATTTTTGATTAACTAAATTAATAGTAAAACAATGAATTAAAGGAAATTAACAAGTGCACTAATCTGGGAGAATTCAAGAATTGGGAAAACCTAGGGATTGTGATTCACTTTGTATCTCAATTTTATGTCTCGCTAAAGTCACAATTTAATTCTAGGGTTCGTTCTTTCTAAGGCAAAGACTGGGACGCATTGAATCCATTGATCACGAATTGCAATCTTTTAACTTCTAGTTGTTGTATCTTCTTGATTCGTCAACACAACATTTAAAAGTAATTTGAACCTAATTTCAAAATCAATGATGATCATGACAATTTATGATCAATGAATAGTGATAATTCAAATATCGTACTTCAAATAAATGAATTAACAAATATGAAGCAAGACCTACTCCCTCCCATCCCAGGAATAATTGAAGAGAGTTATCTCGAGTCACCAGCTGAATTACAATCCGTAGAACAACTGATAAGATTCAAACTTTGTAGAAAACTAGAATTCATAAACTGTATAAAACAAATATTCTACGACATAAGAAATTCGATACCAAGTTACCTCCAATCTCTAGAAGATAAGTTTAGCTACTGATCAATATCATTACAAAATTCTCTAAATCTTCAATTAGATTTTAATTGAGGAAAGAAAACTCTGATTAAATATAATTCCAAACTCAAATTTCACTCCCAGCCAGACATCTCTTCTTCAAAATCCTCGGGTTTTCTTTATACTTCCTTCAAGACCTTGGAACGACTTCGCACAACATTAGAACGACAGAAGAAACTCCCCAAAAGTCGCAGCGCGCTAGGGCGCAGAAGGAGAGCGCACCGGGGCGCGGAAGTCTCTGTTCTTTTGCCTTTGAGAGTTTCTGAAAAATTGAAAACTTCAGGAAGGGTCGCACTAGGGCGCAAGAAAAATGCGCGCCAGGGCACGGACCGGCAATTGTGAATTTTCAGCTTCATTCTTGCTGCTTTGGACCTTTTACACTCTCACCCCTCATATTTTCAAAACAGCTCCAAAATGCCCTGCTTTTGCATAATTGTTTCAAAAGACCCTGAAATCTCATTAAACACTAGAACCCATATTAAATAACATAAATCCCGAGAATTCAGCTACTCTTTTTAGACACAAAAGGTGGAGATTCAAAATTCCATCAATAATATCAAGCTACTCTTTTTAGACAAGTACCACATGCATTGTTGCTCGCAAAACATTACCATCAAACAAATTATCATTATCGGCGGAAGCAACCAAACCAAACCAAGACTCGCAAATCAATATTTTTTTTGTTTTCTGTTTTTAACCTAACTATCCCACTAGGAAATACAATTAAACAGAAGAGAGCAATAATAAAAAAAAACTACTTACTATAAAATCATGCTACCAAAAATCAATTCCCACCCCCAAACTTAAACTTCACAGCGTCCCCACTGTGAATGCAATAAAAGAAAAATAGGGCAAGAATTAAAATACTATGTCTCAATCACGATCCATCTGATTTGAATTCACAGGCGGCTATGGCGGGATTCTATCGGGGGCAACACCCGTTTGAGTTGCCATTTCTCTAACCACAATAGTCATCCATCCCTGGAATTGCAAGCTCTCCTATGCATCGAATGAAAGCTCCGCTCAATTGCATCAACTCTAGATGCCAAATTCTGCCCCTAGGCCCTCCCCCATCTCTTGTAAGCTCGGCCTCATCTTGCTCAATCTGCTCACCTCTAACTCTACTCGCGCCTCGCGCCACGGGAGCACGCACAGTATTTACTGATCGGTAAGTAATCATTGGTTTTGCAGGCAAGATCTCCAATCCCTGAGGCCATTTCACCCCTGATAACCGATACAATTCAGTGATAAGATTAGGAAAACAATAAGCTGAATTCCTCCCTGATCTAATTGCACTCTTAATCTGATCATTTATTATCGCCCCAACATCAAATCTTCCTCCTTTTCGAATGGTGTAGTTTAATACAGCTCTATCCCAAGTGACCTCCGAAGTATGCCCAAATGGCATAAGTCGGGTAGAGATGAATTTATGCACACCCTTAGCATTAACTCTCAACAGTGCTTCCTTCATAATCCTAGGTTTTCTATCTGCGTGGTACGTCCATGTTGCTTCTACCCCTCCTTCAACCAGGAATGAAGTCACTTCATCAACAGAAAGGGGAAAATTAAGATTGGCCTAAAAGCATCAACCTCAACATTTTCAACTCAAAGTAGGCATTAATTCTCACACTTGAATAATCCTCTTCTTTTCCCCTTACAATTGACATACTATCCTCCCTCGCTACTCCATTGGCATAAAATTCCCTAACAATAGGGACCACAGCAGGCTCGGGATTATCAGCCAATATTTTCCAGCTCTCTCTTAGCCAAAATCAGAAATCCTTATCCCTCTTTCAACCAAGAGGGTTCTAGTTCTCAAGAAATCAGAAAAAATCCTACTAGCCTCACCACTGACAAATCTTGTTTTATCAAACCAAGCTGAAGTACTATTAGCCCTTGTTTTTTGCACCTTTGGGACTGATGACTTCTTTGGAGGCATTTTGCACAATATCACAGTAATATTAACACAATAACAGCCATATAACCAAAGAATGTTTCTGCACTCTCCCAAATCACCAACCAAACTCACTCAACTTCCACAAAATTTCTCAATTCCACACCCACAGCACTTAACACAAACCAAATTCTTGGCACAATCGAACTTTAATCAAACAGTGACTTTTTACCAAAATTATTTTGCAATTAAATTGAAGGCACAAAAATCACCTTGAAATTGCCAATTTAAAGCTCAAAGCCCAATTTGAGGAGCTCAGTTAGCGGCCATACTTTAAAGGGCTCACCGGAGTTGCAGAAAGATGGATGCCGGAGTTTGGAAGTCACCCAACCCGAATTTACTTCCACTTGCACAATGACGATAACCTCTTTGTTCTGCTTTAATAGTTTAGTGAACTGGAATATGAGAGAGAATGGAAGAGATAATGGAGTTGGGTGACTATGGATGGTGTTGTATTTGGGGAAAGAGGGAGCGGTGGAATTTGGAAAATTTGAGAGAGAAACACAGCAGCAGAGGCTTTCGGCTTGGAAGGAATAGAAGAGATGACGCGCTGTGGCCGAATAGAATGAATTAGGGCGGGCGAGCAGCGGCACATGAGGCGCGCTCCGGCTGATATTATGTTTCAATTTTCCCCTTAGCTATAATTGTTTACTTTGCCCACTTCCGTGCTAGGGTGCGCTTCGCCAGTCGCGCTAAGGCAGCCGGTTACCGGTTGCCTTAATTTTTCTGTCTAACCCTCTCGCGCTGAAGCTACCCGCTGATACTTTCAGAATTTCAGAACATAAAGTACTAGGACTTTCTCGCTAAAGCGCCACGCAAGGGCGTGTGCCCTCTTCCTCTGCGCCTTGGCCATCTGCTAAGGCTTGCTATCCCCATTAATTCCAGAAAAATTTTTATGCCCAACACTGAGAGCTAAATTTTATGCCCAACACTGAGAGCTGCTACTTCAACACCTGATATCTAGAAATTTAAACATAAAAATAACATTACATATAAACAAATTAATAGAAAATTTTTTTTTAAAACAATTTAACAAAACTAAAAATATGCTCCACCCCCAAACTTAAATCATGCTTATCTTCAAAATTTTAAATTAATATTCCATGAATAAGAATGAGAGCAAACACCTACGAAGCAAATAAAAACAAAATGAATTGAAATTTACCCAGTTGGGTTGCCTCCCAACAAGCACATTTTTTTACCGTTGTTAGCCCGACGTTGATCCTTACTTTTCTTACTCGGGGATCCTGCAACATAACCTCCTCAATAATTTCCAAACTTGACACCCCTTCATAATATGGCTTCACCCGGTGCCCATTCACTTTAAAATTCTCTCCGGTCCTTGGATTCTTCAATTCCACCGCACCATGTGGAAATACACTTATCACTTCAAATGGTCCGGTCCACTTAGATCTCAGTTTACCAGGAAACAACTTCAACCCGAGAGTTGAATAATAAAACCTTCATCCCTGGGCTGATAAATTTGGGCACAATCCTCTTGTCATGATTCCTCTTGGTCTTTCTTTGTAGAGCTTAGCACTTTCATAAGCATCTTGACGCACGTCTTCCAACTCATTCAGGCGAGCAACCTCTTCTCACTCGCCAAAGCCATATTCATGTTGAGCTCCTTAATTGTCTAATAAGCTCTATGTTCCGGCTCAACCGGCAAATGACATGCTTTCCCGAAGACAATTTGATAAGGACTCATTCCAAGCGGAGTTTTGAAAGCTGTCCTATATGCCCAAAGAGCATCATTCAACTTTAATGCCCAATCCTTTCTTGTTGGCTTCACTGTTTTCTCCAACACCCCCTTTATTTGTCGGTTGCTCACCTCAACATGACCGGTTGTTTGCGGGTGATACAGAGTTGCGAATTTGTGCACAACACCATATTTCTTCATATGATTCTTGGAAATCGTATTCACAAAATGAGTCCCTTGATCAGTAATGATCGCCCTTGGTGCTCCATATGTGCTAAACACAATATCACTAAGAAATTTGATAACAGTGTTAGCATCATTAGTCCTAGTTGCAATAGCCTCTACCCATTTAGAAACATAATCAACTGTAACCAAAATATATGCAAAACCATGGGATATTGGGAAAGGGCCCATGAAATCAATGCCCCAAACATCAAAAATATCAACAACCCAAGTTATTGACTAATGGCATTTCATTCTTCTTACTTATCCCACCTACTCTTTGACACTAATCACAATGTTGACAAAATTCATAGGCATCTTTAAACAATGAGGGTCAAAAGAAACTCGACTGCCGCACCTTTCGTTCTGTCTTTTCACAAGTGACCACCACATTGATGTTCATGGCAAAATGCCAAGACTCTTTTGTTCATCATCAGGAATACACCTACGAATCAATTGATCCGGACACAACTTAAACAAATATGGCTCATCCCAAATGTAACGTTTTACATCTGACAAAAACTCTCTTTTCATGATAATTAAAACCAGGATTGATTACACTTGACACAATGTACCAAAGTTCTTTATCTTGAGTAAAACAATTGCTCATCTGGAAAATTTTCATAAACTGGAGTAGCATTATCAATAAATTGACCCTCAAGCAAAAGCAAATCTTCCAATCTAGACAGATGATTAGCCACTACATTTTCTGATCCCTTTTTATCTTTAATGATTACATCAAATTCTTGCAACAAAAGCATCCATCTTATTAGTCTTGGCTTAGCATCTTTCTTTGTCAACAAATATTTCAGGGCAGCGTGATCGGAGTAAATAATTACCTTTGATCCAAGCAAGTAAGAATGAAATTTCTCAAGAGCATACACAACATCTAAAAATTCCTTTTCAGTGGTAGTGTAATTAAGTTGTGCATCATTGAGTGTTCTACTTGCATAATGGATTACACGTGGTAATTTATCAACTCTTTGCCCTAACACAGCTCCTATTGCAAAATTAGACGCATCACACATTATTTCAAAAGGCAAAGACCAATCCGGGCTTGCAAGAATGGGAGCCGAAGTCAATTTATATCTTTCAACAAGTTAATAGCATCAGGACATTCTTTATCAAAGATAAATTCAGTGTCCTTGGCAAGAAGATTACTTAAAGGCTTACAAATTTGAGAAAAATCTTTGATAAAACGCCTATAAAAACCCGCATGCCCTAGGAAACTACGGACACTCTTAACAGACACAGGCGGAGGAAGTCGAGAAATAACTTCTATCTTAGCCTTGTCAACCTCTATCCCCCTTTCTGACACAATGTGACCCAAAGTAATACCCTGTTTTACTAAAAAGTGACACTTTTCCCAACTAAGTGTCAAGTTGGTGTCACAACATCTTTTCAAAACCATGGTTAAATTTTCCAAACAACTATCGAATGAGTCACCAAACACAGAAAAATCATCCATGAACACCTCAACCAACCTCTTAATCATGTTAGAGAATATAGAAGTCCTGCACCTCTCCGGAGCATTGCATAAACCGAAGGGCATCCTTCAATATGCAAACGTGCCAAAGGCCAGAAAAACCATCTAGAAAACAATAATACTCATGACCCGCCAACCTTTCTAAAATTTGATCAAGTGATCTTTTTTAGTCGCAGCATTAAGCTTCCTTAAATCGATACACATCCTACAACCCATAATCGTTCTAGTTGGCACTAACTCCTCTTTCTCATTCTTGACAACAGTTATTCCTGACTTCTTCGGTACCACTTGTATCGGACTCACCCATTTACTATCAGTAATTGGGTATATAATGTAATACCCCGACCCAACTTCTTCCCTAGTTCGTTTGTAGTCTCTTGTTATTGACTTTGAAACTCTCGGAGAGTGAGATGTCATGCTTGTTAAGTGTGACGTGTTGAATCGAGAACCGTGTTTGACATATAATTAATCTACTTTGTGTCGTACGTTGTTTCCGTATTCGTTCGAGACTATTCTCGACCTTGATTAGCATTTGTATACGTCGTCCTTTTTCCCCGTTTAATTGACCTAACCTTGGTTTAGAATCCTTCACGATGGATGATCACATTGATTTTGTCGTTAACTCGCACGCTGAGTCATTTCAAGTGTTTGGTATAATCGCGTTTGCGTACGTTGAACTTCTAGCGTTGTTTCTGGACTTTTCGGGAACTTTCTTGAGTGTTTTGACCTTACTTCGGAGCTAGAATCATTCTGGGTTCATTGGAAATCATTTTGGGAGCGTTTCGGAGCATTTTCGGAGAGTTTGGAGAATCTGGGCACAAAGTGATCGCCCTGAAGCCAGAATTCTTGTCCAGACTGCGCGCCCTAGCGCACCCCGGCTCCAGCAATTTTGGGATTTTTGGATTTTGACATTTTGACCCATTTTCCTTGGCTCTTGTTTGGACAAGTCCTTTGGCCGGTTAGGGCTTCTTTTCCGGCCACTAAAACACTCCAAGAGAGTCATGAAGACTCTCATTTCCTATCTAAACACCATAGCAACCTAGAGAGAGACTAGAGAGAGTTTGAGTGTTCATCTTGCGATTTCTCGGCCATTCGGAGTCGAATTTGTGTGCCGTCTTCGCTGGAGCGTAGCTAGCGACGAGGGGATCGATTCTAACCGATCAACCTCCGAGATCTGTGGTGGATTCAAGGGCACCAATCTCTACCCACGTTTTAGAGAGAAGGCTGATTTTGAGAGAGAGAAAGCTTGATTCGGACTTGGATCGACGATTGGACTCCGTAGCGGCATAGAGGTCGCGGAGGAGTATATTTTCACCCGAAGCCCCTTTGATTTCGTGAAAATTTGCGTTATATAGTAAGTTACTAACGTTTCTTCTTAATTTCAAGCATCGTAGAGTAGTATCGCGATGTCCACGTGTTATTCATGTTGTATATGAACTCCCTACATGCTATACTTGTTCAAGATGATCTACTAACATGCTAAATGATGGGTATTGATGATTTATTGTTAGTTTTGTGGTCTCCGAATATTAGAGACCTGTGGAATTCGTAGTTGTGCCCGTTGTTGTCGTTATTGTGATGGTTGTTGTCTCCGAGTATTAGAGACTCCTCAAGATTGTGTTACGAAGATTGTGAACGTTAGTATTGTTGTTGTTTTCTGAGTTGTAGACTCGTGGGTTTGTTTTATAATTGGGTTCTGGTTGTAAAGTCGCCGATGACTTGTTTTAATTCTATCGAGCATTTGTAGCTCATTAAGATTATAATTGTTAGTATACTCGCGATAAATTTTTGAGATTTACATGGTTATTTAGGGACGATACTACGATTCGTCTCGAGGTTTAATTTGTAGATGACTACTCTAGCGGAGTTGAATAGGACGTAAAGATTATACGCCGTGTAATGCGGTGATTTGTAGTATAAACCGATATTAGTTGTGTTTTAGTCTCCTACGATGTGAGATGACGAATTGATGAGACCTTTATTTAATAAAACTTGATTTGAGTTGACTTGGTCAAACATTAGTTGATTATAAAACTTGATTTGAGTTGACTTGGTCAAACATTAGTCCTTCCACAAGTGTTATCGAATAGTCATGCCTTTAGTGCACGACATTTCAAATGAGACGAATAGTCTCAATTGTCGGATGATGAGTTGGTTGTATTCTAGGTAGTTAATGACACACCTTGGGTATCGCTCCAATACGGACGATGTGACTTGTGAGGAGTTGTGATATGTATAGTACACGACGAAAATGAGTTGGAATAGATGACATGAGATGGAGTGTATTGTGCAGTTAAAGGATACCGTAGGGATCCTAAGTTTGACGTATTCATTGTATGTCGGTTTGTGATTGTAAGTACGAGTAGGCTTACATTTGTTCAGTTATGAAGTCTAGCAATTGCGGACTTAGATGATTTGATGTACATGTGATTGTTCTAGTAAGCAATAGGACAATCATCCTACTTTGATGATTGATTGTGTGTTTAGTATTTACAAGCACATCGATATGATTTGGGTATGTGATTCAATAGAACGCATCATATTTGATTTTGTTGGGTTGTGATTCATTAGAACACACTTGATTTATTTTAGCACGACGAGTAAACATCTACTTGTACGTTGCATCGAGTCCTGGCATATGTGCATTTGGAGGTGTATTGGCGCTCGGTTATTGCTGGAACTGGGGCTTTGTAATAGCCGAAGACCAATACACTGGGCCTTGCCCTACCGTTGGCTATGGTAGGGGTTTCTCTAGTCCCACAGTTGAACGGAATAAACGGCGACCGTGTATTGTCGACATCTTTTGTATGCATTAGGATACGAACATTGGTTCCTTGTGATACTTGTAAGTGGCTAGAGCTGTATTTGTCTTGGGTCGTGGGGGACCGAGCAATACGTCGACGTGGATACAGAAAATGGTCCACAACAGGTACTTGTAGATCGTGCTTGACGCGACCGGGTACATTTATTTTGGTTGGTATAGATACAGAAAATGGTCCACAACGGGTACTTGTAGATCGTGCTTGACGCGATCGGGTACATTTATTTTGTTTTGGGATACGAGCACCGGTCCCTTGTGATTTGTGTATGGCAGAAGCAGCACAATCATTCGATACAGTTTATTTGGTCGATCTTCATGATCTGTGTACAGCAGTAGCAGCACATGCATCTATTATGATCTTCTAGAGTAGAAGTACATTCATCTACCATTATCTGTGTACAGCAGTAGCAGCACAGACATCTATTATGATCTTCTAGAGTAGAAGTACATTCATCTACCATTATCTATGTACAGCAGCAACAGTACAGGAATCTATTATGGCCTTCGGGAGCGGAATTTCCATATCTATTATTATTTTATGGAGTAGCGGTAAAGCCATCTCTTATGACCCTCTGAAACAATATCACAGTGGTCTACCGAGTTATTAATGAAGCGACAAGGTTGGAAGTGTTAAAAGGGATTTCGGAGGTGTACCTCGAATCCACCGTATCCACCTTTATGTGTTTACTTTACAGCTCTTTATGTGCTTCATATACGAGCAAATGTTGGTCGTGGTCTCCAACTGGTATGGGACGGTTGGCGGCTACTGAGCCTCTCGTTAGTATAGGGTTGGTTGCTCATATGTGCATTACTTGTTTATTATCCTGTTATATTGATGTGCATAATGCCTTGCCATATTGCTGCATTAGTAACTGGGTCTTCGACTCATCCCTTTCATATTTGTTTTCCTTAGTTACAGGTTGAGTTCCAACGCAGTGAGGTTTTAGTTTCATATTGCACTTAGATTCTTAATTCATTTCTACCGCCTGTATTTGTGAGATCATGGATTAAACTGAGTTATGTAAACTTAGTGTGTCGAGTAGAGATACTTGTATTTTTATAGACTTGTATTTGGTGCCGACCTGTGGCGTTGTGCCAGTTGTACTATTTTTTAACTTTCGTTTTCTTGGTTGTGGCCGTGTGCCCGTTGGTATTCTATTATTGGCTTTCCGGAGCGTGTTGTCTCGTGGTGTATAAAATATTGTTCTCCGGCGCTTGTTTAGCCGTGGAGGTTTTATTTGGTTGTGATCTTTCTATTACTCGAGCTTGGAAGCTCATGTTCATTTAGTCATTCCGCTGCTTAGTTTTGGTTTTGAGCTTTTGTAGCTCGCTTTTAATAGTTCTTTCAGCTGTTCTTTTTTGGTTTGGCGCTCCGAGTTGGGGTTCAACATCGAATCTCGGACTCGGGTCGTCACATATAATACCCGCATTAAGTAGCTTAAGCACTTCTGCTCTTACCACTTCCTCCATGTGATGATTAAGACGCCTTTGGTGCTCTCTAGAGGGTTTCGCTCCCTCTTCAAGGTGGATTTTATGCATGCACATGTAGGACTTATTCCCTTAATGTCGGTTAAGGTCCATCCTATGGCTTTCTTATGTGCACGTAACATACCTAACAATCTCTCCTCCAGCTCACAAGTCAAATCAGAAGCAATAATAACAGGTAAAGTGTCACCCTCCCCAAGAACTTTGATTAAAAAAATTTCCTAATCTCATCCACTTCTTCACTATCATCAACCTCACACCCGTTCAGCAAGGATTCAATTTCATCACAAACAAGCTTATTTTCCAGATTCTCGAAAATTACAGACTCTAACTCATCCACAAAGAAACACTCATTCTTATCATCAGGCATTTTCATGGCATCAAACACAGAAATCTCAACAGTTTCATCAGACATGGATAATTTGCCATTTTTCACATTTATCACTGTATTAGCAGTAGCTATGAAAGGTCGCCCAAGCAAAATAGGCACTTCATGATTACTGCTAACATTTTTCTCCATTTCCAAAACCACAAAATACACATGCAGAATTAATTTATCAACTTGAACTAAAATGTCCTCTACAATGCCTATAGGATGTTTGACCGAACAATAAGCCAATTGTAAAGACATTGTAGTGGGTTTTAGTTCTCCCAACCCCAGTTGCACATACACAGAATATGGCATCAAATTAATACTAGCACTTAAATCTAACATCGCCTTCACCTTCTTTGAATCCTCTAAACTTATTTGAATATTAAAACTTCCAGGGTCTTTCAACTTAGGTGGAAGGTTCTGTTGGAGGCCGCACTAACATTTTCAGAAACAATCACCTTCTCATCTTTTTCATATCGGTGTTTCCTTGTGTTTAGATCTTTGAAAAACTTTGTATAAGACGGAATGTTTTTAATCACATTAAGCAAAGGAAGATTTATGTTAACTTTTGAAAGCATTTCATAAATTTTCGTGAACTGTTTATCCATCTTATTTTTTATTAATCTACTAGGAAATGGAACCGGAGGCACATATGGCTTGGGGGAAGATGCTTTTTCACTTTCTTGAGGAAGATCCTCTTTTTGTTTTTCCCCCACATTGCAAGGCATATCACAAGTATCTTCAGGAATAGAATTAAAACTTACCTCTTCTCCTATTTTCTTATCACTCCGGAGTGTTGTGACTGCTTTCGCTTGTTCCGGCTGGCTTGGGAAAGTGCCCTGTTTGTGCCCTTGCAAAGATTCTGCAATTTGCCCCAGTTGCGCTTCTAACTTTCGAAACGAGGCCTCGTGTTGCTTGTGCCTTAGCTCATTCTCTTGCTGATTTTTCTGACTCACCATTATGAAACTTTGGAGAGTCTTACAACGAAAGCTTGTTGGGTTGGAATGACTGTTGTTGTTGATGATGCTGAAGTGGGAGTTGGTGATGTTGGGGTGGTTGTTGATGAAGAGGCTTTTGGTTGCTCCACGAGAAGTTTGGATGATTCCTCCACCCAGGATTGTAGGTGTTCGAGTATGGATCATTTCTCCCCCTTTGTGGAAAGGAATTCATAGAGTTTGCCTGCTCCAAAAACTCAGAAAATTGTTCTCGAGAAGGGCACATATTAGTAACATGACTATAAACACCACAAATTGAACATGCTTCATTGTTTTAGAACTAGACAACAAAGAATCCAATTGTGAAGTTAGCATAGCCAGTTGCATAGCCATTTCATTATTGGAAGAAGAAGAACTTACCTCATACATACCTCTTGTTTTACCTCTCACACTTTTCTGTTGTGGGTTCGCACCGAGCATCTCAAAAAACAAGGCTTTTGTTTCTTCGGAAGTTTTCTCTCCCACATGGCACCACCTGCAGCATTATCTACCATGGCTTGGTAGTTTTGAGTTAACTCATCATACAAAAATTGATTTAACAAATGCAAAGAGAATTCACGATGTGGACATTGAATTAACATCATTTTAAACCTATCCCAAGCTTCATGAAATGCTTCTCTTGGCTCTGGACTAAATCCAACTATTTTCCTTCGCATTTCAGACAATGTGGGGTGGGGGTAATATTTATTTATGAAAGCATTGTAGACTACCTGGTGTCAATGACATGAACCAGGTTTTCGCTACATCCTTAAGAGTGTATTGGAAGCAACACATTCTCAACTGATCTTCAGTCAAATTTTCTAATGGAAAATTTTGAACAATTGAATAGTAATCACGCAGAAATGTGAAAGGATCTTCAGTTGCCATCCTATGAAAGGATGGAAGCATATTAAAGTGAAAACTCTTTAATTCATAATTCCTAGCAGCTGTAGGCAAGACAATGCAAGAGGGAGACCGACAATCCTAGGACGAGCATAATCCCTCATGGATCGCATAGGTTCTGGTTCACCCATGTTGACAGTAGGATTATCTTCTTTTAATTCAGAATTTTCAAATTCAAATCGTGAAGATTCACTCTTGTTTGTATCTACCCCCTTGTTCCTACCCACCTTATCAATATTGTCGTTAAATTCCGATAGGACAGGATTTAACGAACGACGACGGTGCATACAAGTATCAGCCGCAGGAATTCAACAAGCTAATAACCAAACTTAACTAAGTCGAAACAAACAAATCCCCGGCAACGGCGCCAAAAACTTGATGAATGAAATTATACCTCGCAAGTGCACGAGTATACCAGAGTATAACTGTACAAAGACAAGGGTCGAACCACAGAGACTTCGGTTTGATTTAGTAAAATTTAACTATTAACTAAACAGTAAATAAAAACAATAATTTTGAGATTAATCTAAATTAACTAGAAAGCAAGAAAATAAACTAATTTAACAAAAGCATTAAATTGAGATAAATTTAGGTTTGCAAAAGCCTAGGAATTGGAATTCACTTTGTATCTTGGATTTATGCCTTCTAATTTATGTATCAATTCAGTTCTAGGGTTCGTTCACAAAGATAAAGATTGGGACGCTTGGATCACGATTTGCAATTTTAGTATCCCTAATTGTTATACTTTCTTAATCGGTCCATATAATAAGTAGGGACCCTTTAAGAACTTAGGAACAATGAACCTAATTTCTATCTTAGCACGATCATGAATCAATAGGGATTACTATTCACAAAATATGGCATACATATGACTTATACATTCGGATCATATCCTAATAATCTAAACAGTTGTAATTACCTACACGCAAAGACAACACGGAAAGATTCAATGAAAATACTTTTGTGAATAACTAAAACCAATGAACTGAATAGATATTATGTTATGGCATAAAACTGTGATACAGAGTTACCTCCAAACCCTAGATCATGAGGTTAGTTTCTCATAATTAATAGTACAAAACCTTGAACCGTTCTTGAAGTAACTTTCTTCATAGACAAAGAAAAATTATACAAGATGACTCTAAATTTTAACCTAAAGGGATATATTTATAACCTACTAATGTACAACCACCAAGGGAAAAGGAGTACAATACACCGAAGCAGCAAAAAGGCAAGGCAAAGCTGCGCACGCCAACCCAAAGACAAAATATGCGGCTGCCCTAACTTAAGGATTAGTAGAATTTCAGATTTCAGCCTTCAGCTTTCCAGGATTGGCACTTTGACCCCTCAAGTCTATTCAGCATAAATTACCTCTAATTTGCATAATTGTTCCCCAAGTCCCTGAAACTATGAAACAAAACTAAAACATATATTAGACAACAAAAATCCCGAGAAATAGCAAAGTTTAAGCCGGATAAATACCCAATAAATGAGTAAAATACTCATCCATCAGCCGCCATCTGTCAGGGGTCAACCAAATTACATTAAATAAAATAAAATATCAAGCTGGCTGCCGTCTTCAAGTGACATCAAAAGAGCTGGGATCCATCTGAAAATGAAATCATGACATCCTCGCTGTTGGAGCTTCACCTTGCAGTAGTTTCAGATGCTGCTAGAAATCTTTGCAAGTGCTTCCCTGGCGTTGTTGGTGACATTATTATTATTATTATTTTTTTTGAACGGCGAAATAGAATTATTTTTATTAATTAAATTAAAGGAGATAGACCAGAAGTGTACATTTACAGAAAATACTCAAATCATCAGACAACACACACCTCTAAACATAAGAAGTTTATGCCTCTAAACATAAGAAGTTTATCACACCCGAAGCCACCTCACGTGAAACATTCCTTGCTACGCCGAAACCCATACATAACAAAAGAAACTAGCAGTAGCAGCCCTTACAAATCAACCAGCATGTATCAATCTCCTCAAAACATGTCGTTAATGTTCTTGGCCGCTGCCCCTGCTATCCAAGCCCTAGATCTGGAAAAGAGAAACATGGGTTCTAATTTTGATTTCCAGTCGACCCAGGTTGTCAAGCTGAGCTGGCTATCCGACCCATTCTATTAACTTGATTCAGAATATAAGTGAACTAGACATAATACTGAACAGAACCTTCTGAACTGCAAATACCGAAGCACACCTTTTGAACCAGATTCAGTGCAGGAATTTCAAACAAATGAAAGAAAAAAGAGAACATGTATCTCTTCTGAGATTTCCAGTATGATGATTGACATTTTATGTGCCAAAAATTCTTAACAGTTACGATAGGAAGCCAAGTAACTTCTTTTTTGTATTTTGGTTGTGGTGAATAAGTTTGCCAGATTCAATCATTGATATTTGAAGGTGTCTCAACGTGATCTGACCAAGAGCAATTGAAAGGTTGAAGCTAACAGCAGTACGATATCCCTATCCATTTCTAATGCCTTGGATAGGTATTCCTTCTCTATGGTCTTCACAAAGGTGATTAGTTCCAAATGGAATAGGTGATTTCTTAGGGACAACATGGTGTGATGTCTTGCCAGTTGCTTGTATTTATACTTTAAGCTCCTTATGAGCGCATTAGTCCATGCTATTGATCACAAGCGAGATAGTTGTCATGAACATATGGAGCAAGGCAAAACGAGCCGATTGATGATATAGTTGCAGCCACCGGAAAGGAAGCAAAGGGAGAACTCATGCTAGCAGGCAAGTTTATGGTACCTAACATGTTGATGCTAACCATTATGTAGATCCTATATTCCAGATGGCTTCTCTGATTCGTACGTCCACTCAAGCTCTATCCTTTTTTTTTTTTGATAAGTAATAGTAATATTAACGGAGCGTCAAATCAGGTGACGCGTCCTTGTACACTCCTGTATACAAGACAAAAGAATAGATTCACAGAAAGCTAACCACCACTTCTACAAAAAATGATCTAAACTCAAATCCTGATCCCTACACCAAAAACGAAGAGTGAGGTAAGTATCTTTCTTGACTCGATCAACGTCCGACTCCAAGTTATCAAAAATCCTTCTATTCCTTTCCTTCCAAATGTTCCACCAATTCTCCAAAGGGGCATTCTCCAATAGGGAGTTTCTTCTGCGCTTGTACAAAGACCAACCACGTAACAACTCTATCACCGACCTAGGCATAACCCAAGATATGCCAACCTTGAGGAAAAAAGAGTTCAAAAAAAGAGTTCCGACCTCCCTTTGATAAGAATTGTCGCTTCTACCCCGCCAATCTCCTCTCAAATCTTTCAATAACCGGGTTCCATATAGCCACATTTTTAACAGAAGCACTAAGAGGGAGGCCCAGGTATGTTGTTGGGAGACTTGCAGCCTTGCATCCAAAGAATGACGTAAGGGACTCCAAGTTGTCCACCACACCTACCGGGGTGATTTCGCACTTTGAGATGTTGATTTTCAGCCCGACATCGCTTGAAAAATAGAAGTACCAACCGGAGATATCCTAACTGAGACCTCTTTGCATCACAGAAAACAAGTGTGTCGTCCGCGAACAGTAAGTGAGAAACTAAAATCCATGTATCTACATTTCTGCCCACCTTGAACCCATGAATAAAACCTCCCGCCACTGCTTTATCAATAAACCGACTCAAAGCCTCCATAATCAGAATGAAAAGGAAAGGTAAGAGGGGATCCCCCTGCCGAAGCCCTCTCGAACTCGAGAAAAAACCCGCTGGCTCACCATTGACTAAAACCCAGAACCTTGCTGTAGATATGGGGATCCTCATGTCTCATCTTTGGCCAAAGTTGAGCATCATGCAACCAAGCCTCCATCGTAGTTGTTATCAATAGCCTCGCCGTTCACCTTTAGTGTGGGATCTCAAATTATCCTGCATTGGAACCTTTGCAGTCAATTGAGGGTTCCCGTTATGTTCTATTCTTCTCTTGGAGGCTTATGGAGAATGCTGGAACTTTCGATAGAAGCTGGAGCATAGGAAAAGCGTAGTATTGGCATGTTTCCTGCTGGACTAAGAAGAGCTAATGTTAAGTCAAGGAGGAGCAACCATTAGTTTTCATAACATAACACTTCATCAAAATTCAGAAGCAACGACTCGTTAGCAAAGGCATAAAACACGTCTTTAACCTCTGGACTCTAGCGACATCATTGAAAACTGAAGCTCTAAAACACTAAAGAAACCATTTCAAAACATACTTGGAAACATGGTAGATGTGATATATAAGCATGACTAATCATTATCAGACTAGCTTATATACATTGTTTCGTACAAGTTGAGGATATACATAAGATCACACTTGCAATTCTCTGTGTCCTATTTTCTGTCGAGATTGGACAGAAAGGAGGCATTGTCCAGTAATTTGACCAACACAGAACATGGTGCTTACTGTACCACAATGTGACTGCAGAGGGGTGTACCCACGGATAAGAACGTTACTAATGAACATGATGAAACATGTCTTTTTGTTGCAAATCCTGTATTATCTTTAGTAATTGTACAGGGTTTCCAAATCTTCATACAAATATGTTTGAGGTACAACTGATTTATTAACTCTTTTTTTTACTCTATTTTTCACATAGTAATATGCTAGTCTTTGAGATTTTGCAGCTTGTTGCTTTATTGCTTGCTAAAGCTTGATTGGCGATCTGCTGAATTTATTGCCTTTCCCTATCATCTTCAGAATGACATGAACCTTGCTGCCCAGGTGGTGTAAGGCGTGAATTGCTGCAATCTATTTCTGTTTTTTCTTCTGAAAGATAGGGATCATGCTCTGGAAATAGAAAAAGATGAGAAAAGCATGTTGTGCAGATGTTTATCATTTTCATTTAGCAGCCTGATTGTTGTAAAATACGTGAGCATACAACTTGAGGTTACTTCTTGTTTTGTCTAAATTTTATTTTGATGACATTTATGTTTCCAAAGCCTTTGATCAATGACCTATAACAAGATGTTTCTTTAATTGTTTAATTGATCACTTTTATTACATGATGTCAAGTTTAGCCTTATTTCTGTGGAAACAAAATATTGTTATTGTGTTTATCAAACTGAAAAGCAACCTGGGTTATGGTACCTTATCGATACAGGTCTGAGGTCCACCCTTGACTTCTTGTTTCCCCTTCGTTTTACACTTATCTTTGCTGATTGAAAATAAATTTTTTTGCCTCTTGTTTTATTTAACACTAGTACAATAATTTAGCTGTTCTAAATGTCTTTTTGGTATATAAGGTGCAAATTGTACACAAAAGAATTCAAAAAATAACGTGAATGTGCAAAGATGGGAAGAGCCTCCATTTACCTTGATCACAGAACTTAGAACCAAATGACGGAAAAGGAAAACATTTAGTAACGTAAAATCAATTTCTGAATATTCAATCGGAGTAGTATTACCCATGATTTATTTCTGATTATTTCATAACATAGCAATCACATATATATGAACTTTACTATTGAACCTTCTGCCCCTATGGTGCACTGGTACTGGAAATATGTAGAATGTATCAGTTGCTTCACATGATGAGAGCTGCATATAGGAGCTGGTTCCAGGTATCAGTCAATCCAGGAAGGCACCAGTGGCTGCAGTCATTCCCGGAGTGCTCTCCGCTATAAGCTGAAGGATGAGCATCTTTTCTCAACTGCGAGAGAGTCATGATATCAAGCAGGTAAACTGGTTTCTTGATCCTACTCAACACTCTGTCAACAATGTTGACAGCTTGAGGAGTGCCTCCCGAGTATGTTGACCCTGTTAGTCGTTCTAGTTCCCCTTTGCAGGTCTTTCGCGATGAACTCCATTCCTCCCCCCTGATTTTGTTAAAAGGTTGAACAAGATAACTGTTAATTCTTTTCTGATTACTGAAATTCCTTGGTGATTAGTCACGAGATAAATTAGGAAGCTTGGTAAAAGCAAGTACGAATAGTGGATGGGAGAAATTCCTTGAAAGAGAAGACTTCGGTTTTTGAATGATCAACATTAAGGGTGAATTACTGGCGGTCGGTCCCTTTTCAAACATTTGTAATCGTTCCAGTCCATTCATCTTTTTTAAAAATTGAAAAAAAGCAATTTTGGGGCGAAAAGACGATTATGCCATTAATTAAAGAAAAACACGCGCGCTTCAGTAACCCAAGGCATCGTGATGCACTACTTTGGCAACGCGATGCACCACTTTGGCATTGCGATGTACCACTTTTTGCATCGCGATGCAACAAATTGGGGCATCGCGATCATCGTAGCGCGCTTTAGGGAACCAAAGCATCGCGATGCACCACTTTTGCAATTGCGATGCAACAATTGTTGCATCGCGATTCACCACTTTTGCAAATCGCGATGCACCACTTTTGCAATCGCGATGCACCACTTTTGCAATCGCGATGCACCATTTTTGCAATCGCGATGCAACAATTGGTGCATCCCACACTTTGCAATTGCGATGCACCACTTTTGCAATCGCGATGCGCCACTTTTGGAATCGCGATGCATCACTTTTGCATCGCGATGCACCACTTTTGCAATCGCGATGCAACAATTGGTGCATCGTGATCGTCGCAGCGCGCTTCAGGTCGAACCCCGTTGCGTTGCCCAGCATATCGCGATTGGCGAATTAAATTAGTCCAAGAACATCTTCCTCTGTTTTTGGACAGCACACTGTCAAGCTTGATTTGAAGCTCAAAAATAGTGTTTTTTGGTAGAAAAATTGTGCACAAATATAGTACTAAATTAGGATAATAATATGAGATTGATTCTAAACAAATTCGAAGCTTAAAACAGAGATTTAAGTGGCCAAAACAGCTCAAGAACAAAGAAAAACGGGATGAACTCAAAAAATTTAAATTTGATCAAATTCGTGTTTTATGCATGAAAATTGATACCCAAACATGAGGAAAGACTATATTAACAACATGAAATCATTTATACATCAATTTGAATCTCAAATCTGAAGCAACGATGTTGTTGAGGGTATTTTAGGAAGAAAATTTTCAAAATGCCTTTTAGCGGTTAAAAAAAAATGGTGTATTGGAGAGAAAAAAAGTTTGAGAAAGTGGACCGGCCAGCAATTTCTCCTAAGTTTAACCCATCTTGCCCCATGTTGTCAAACCCTTGTAATAGGGTGAATTACAGGTCGGTCCCTTTTGAACAATTTGAATTCTTTTTTTTTTTAACCGAAAAAGGGCATTTTTAGAGCGAAAAGACGATTATGCCATTAATGAAAGAAAAATACACACACATCAGTAACTCAAAGGCATCTTGATGCCCAATTAAATCTCGATGCCCAATTTAAGACATATCGATGCTTAATTGCGATGCCTAATTTAAGGCATCAGTTTTTGTATCGGCATCTTGATGCCCAATTTAACGCATCTTATTCACACTCATCGCTCATTTTAATCAAGTGTCTTCTTTTTCTCTTTCTTCTTTTTGTTCCCACATTCTCCCTCTCTCTTTCTTTCCCCTTCCTTTCTTCTCTGTCGGCCCCCACCAAGAGAGCCCCCCCGAGCACAATCCACAATTCAAAAAGTAAAAGTCACTCATTGCTATTTATTAATACTCTTATCTCTTTCTCAGATTCCTTCCATCGCGATGCCCAATTTGGGCATCGGCTGAGGCATCGCGATAAACAATTTCTACATAGGAATTATTAATTGCTGCATCGCGATGACCAATTTGGTCAACTAAGGTTGGTCCTCTTCAATCATTCCGATCTCAAATTTGTTTGAATCTGTCTTATTTGTTTGCTTCACTTGGATTCTCTCTTGCTCCTCCCATGAGTCCATCTTTGGCATATACTCTATAGACTGAGTTAGATGTCAGTTTCTATTTACTTCGAAGCCAAGCCTGCATCTTTGTAGATCACACCGAGTCGGTTGTTGTGTATCTTTTTGCATTGGTTGTAATTCACCTCATAGTTGGTTTGGATGAAAGAGACGGGGTTATTTTAGGAAGATAATTATCAAAGTGTATTTTTTCGGTTTAAAAAAAATGGGTGGACTGGAGAGAATAAAAACTTTTCAAAGTGTATCGACCAGCAATTTCCCGCTTATAATATGGCCATTAGATTGTCCATATCTTTTAATACTTTTGACCTATCCTGCACATAATCCCATCTGTAGTACAAAAGCTTCTATGTTGGTATCAGTGTGCACATACATGTTATTATACGCACACACAATCACAAAGTCACAAATAGGTGTTTATCAATACAAGAGAAATGAGGAAGTTGGATCCTACGGTTGATCATTTCCCTTGCAAGTCCACCAATGCCATGAGTTGAATATCAGCATGTCCATCCCTTTCCATGCATTGCCACCTTGAATTGAATCTAGTTTCAGTACTTTCCCAATGCTTTCTCTTACGATGTCTACTAGGTAGGTCGTTGGTTACTCCATAATCCTGCACATACTTGCGTCAAATATAAATGATATTTGTTCGTATACAGATGTAATTGGTGAAAATACACTGGTATCTTCTATTACCAGTTAGCTTCTCAAGCAAATGATCTGTACCAATATCAAACGGGTGTACCGTTATACAAATCCTGGTAACACTAGTTAGAGTCCGTTTGGTCGTGCGTTTTGGCCAAAACGCAGCTTATTTGCGAAAATTGTGTTTCAATGCTGCGGCAGAAAAAGCAGCATTTTCAAAATGCAGCTGCATTTTAAAACACTGGAATTCCCAGCTTTTTCCCAAAACGCTGCTAGAAAAAAAAAGCTGCGTATTGAAGTGATATTCCAAACGTATTTATAAGAAAAGACCTACGTTATTAAAATACTGCGTTTTGTAGACGCTACACCAAACGGGCTCTTAATGGTAAATCATAGGTTGAGAGAAGCAAATGGGGAAGGGGCCTCTCTAGCAATTGAGGTATGTTAAGGGGCTTGGCCATGCATACTTGCTTTTTATGTAAAGGCCAAAAGTTATACCAAGTAGATGCCAAACCACAAGGTAGAAAAAACAGTAAACGTACATTTTGATGGACTTTTGTAACAACTTCTTACTCTTTTGTGCTTGACGTTATCTTCAAGTAAATTGCACTTGACCCCACTACTTTCACACTAGGTTCTCAACTTGTACTCGGAAGTTTTATGTTTTTCGTTGTGTGAATACCTATCAATTTTTAATAGATTTTGTCCGATGCCTTTTTTGTCGTAAAGAATAGAGGGTAAGACGTCCACCCCCCTTAAATGCAGTGTACCGAGATATCCTAATGTGTGTGCTACGATCAAGAAAGATGAATTCTAGGGTGCAATTTGCAGAACAAGTTAAACATTATGTGGGCCTAGTGAAATTAGCTATCGTGGACCTTCTTCTTGTGTCAACCTCTCCTTTTTGTTCCCCCCAGTACAAAAAAGAGTATCAAAAAGAAACTCTGTCAACTTTCCAGGTTACACAAAACTACTACTAGTATTAGACTAATAATTCTTTTCTAAAAGTGTGAGGGTGTCTTGATAAAATTACTGAAAAAGGATAACTCTCTTCAAAAAGTTGTTTATAGACAAGGCGCTTTGATATTAGAGCTTTCAATATATCTTTTCCTCAAAGGAGCTCATTAAAGCTGGGAATCTATGGAACGACCTCTGGCATTATTCATTCTTTTCTAGTAAACAACAAAAAGTGTAAAGAAAGAAAAGTAGGGTGGGCATTGGGTCGGGTGTTCGGTTTTTCGAGTCAGATACTCAAAAGCCGGGATGAGATTTTAACTAATCGAACCGACCCAAAAATTCATTTGGCGGGTCAGGTTTGGGTCAAAAATCAATGTACACCTAGTACAAATCAACGTGAAGTGATTCTCAAAAAAATCATAACCAAAATGCTTCTCTAATCTCAAACCCTAGAATTCAAAATTCGATGGTAAATTGAAATACCAAAACGAACTCGAATATAGATCAATAAAATCTAACCTAATATTAACAACAAACAAATAATAAATCTATCAATTTCAAGAAAAAAAATTAAAAATCAAGAAACTGATTGGCGACTAACTACCATTGGGGGTCCAGGACTGTTGATTTGGAGAAGAGAAGTGTTGGATTGTAAAAATCCAAGTATCAATCCGTGATTTGCAAAATCAAAGGAGATTGATTTATGTCTAATATTGTTTTGCCTATCTTGATTATTTGATTGCATGTGATTGGTATTATGTATGGTAAATACTAGTTGACTTTAGATTAATTCAATTTAGGATCTTTCTTTCTTTATTTTATTTATTTATTTATTTATTTTTCAGAAAACAGGGACGGCACTCAGCTAGATTTTATTAATAGAGAAAAAAAAAACTTGATGGGAACAACCAGCCTAGCGATAAATGGGAGGACGGAGGAGCTTAACCTTGAAGAAGAAATACAAGAGCTTAAAAAAACAAGGCAAAACACACAATTAGGCCACTATACTTTGGGAATGTTGCAATTCGGTCACCGATTATTTAAAAATGTTATTTGGGCCACTGTACTTCAGTTATCTTGCAAACAACCTCATTTTTTGGACGGACATTAGTTAAGCCGTTAAAATAACATAAAATACCAATTATACCCATGTCTTCTTCTCTAATCAACAAAAAAAAAAACCTAACCCTAACCCTAACCCTAACCCCTATCCTTTCCCCAAATCCAATCTTTTGAGATTCATCATAATTCAAACAGTTTTCTCTTATATACTAATTTCAATCTAAAACACAATTAATAAATCTGTACAAAGAAATCGAAAATTTTGATTAACATGAAAGTTAATTGACGAAACCTCTGGTATAACTTACTATGGTTCGATCATAAGACTAGTCAAAAGAATTTCGATCCAGGGTGTGTGTAACACTTATTGCGTTTGAATAAAGTTAATTGACTTTTGGGTAAACCACTGATTGTTCGAAAATTGAGTGCCGGAATTGCACCATATGGAAGGATTGTCGAAATCGCGCTGAGCTATGATAACTGCTCCGTTCTCAATTCCGAGAATTTTGATCAAGTGTGTGTGTGTGTGTGTGTGTGTGTGTGTTCTCCCAGAAATTTGAACACATAAATTTGAAAGAAATTTAAAAATTGAACCTAACTCTTAAGCATATTTGAACACAGAAATTTGGAAGAAAAATCCATGGTGTGTGTGTGTTCTCCCAGAATCAATACTGAGACCAGCAATTACAAACTAAATTTCTACAGACTTGTTCGTTACTTTCTCTTGTTTATCTTTTCAGCCTCCCCCTTGTAAAGTTGTAAACCAAGTAGCAGCATTGTGGATTTGATTGAAGAAACATGTTCAAGTTCCAGTAGCTTTCTAATGATGCTATTGCACTACGAATAAGCTCCTATAAGGAGGCCCCTTGATCCAGATCGGGGTATGTATCGCTATGTCTACGATGATTTGGGTGTCGATAAGAATCTGGGGAGACTAAGAATATAGTCAATGGTTCTAGTAACATGGCAGCACGTTGTGAAATATAATTAGAGATGGGTAATTTTGCAATCCTAGATCAATTCTAGTAGCCTAACTATGATACGGATAGGATGCATTGTTTCCCATTTGCTAGTCCAAGCAGCACTTCGGCAGGGTTTAGAATTGTCACATTGTTGGTTAGTTTTTTTTTCCTTAATTGGGGAAGATGAAGATGGAGACAGGGGTGTAATTGGTATTTTATGTTATTTTAACGGCTGAACTAGCGTCTGTCCAAAAAATGAGGTCTCTTGCAAGATAACTGAAGTACAGTGGCCTAATAACATTTTCAAATAATCAGTGTCCAAATTGCAACCTTCTCCAAAGTACAGTGGCCCGATTGTGTGTTTTGCCAAAAAAATAATAGATAAAAGAAAACACCTAAGAAATTCTAATGTGGGGGGTGTCTCGAGCATCAAGGGAAATAAGGCCTCGGATGGGACGAGGAAGAGCTTGGCCAGTGGAGAAAGCAGCATCCTCGTGAAAATCACATGCTAGATTAGCAAGACTGTCTGCAACTTTGTTAGCTTCCCTGAAACAGTGCTAAAACGAATATCTTCTAGCCTAAATTTAGGATCTTGATTGTCGTAAATATGGTAGGATTTTATATTAACTCTAACATTCCTTGTTTAGTGTTTCTTTCTTTGTTTCCAAGGAATTCTCGAGCCTATATAAAGGAGAGCTCGTGCTGCATTCTAGCTATCGAGACTGAGAGAGATATTCCTGAGTTGAGAAGTTTCAAACACTCATGCACTGCCAAGAAGTGAATGTGATCAAGAACGTTGGAACATTTTTTGTCACATTCAATTCAGTGTGTATTGAAACTGAGATATACTTCCTTGTCCACAGTTTTTGTCTTTAGACAATCAATAGGATCTTATATCCCTGTGTGGTTATCTGTAATCACAAGTATGATACTTTTGTTAGGAATTTTTATTAGTTTCGCTAGTTGTTTTTTTGTGTAACGTGTTACAAGATTTACCAAGGGAAGTTTTTGCCATATTTGCATATCTACAAGTATTATTACCTGTAGATAAAGGTTACAATAAATTGTTCTTTATTTTAATTCCGTTGCATTTTATGTTGTTTTCTTAGAGGAAAGTATTTTAATAAAAACATTACATTTGAAAATGCTATGCATCCCACATTGGAAAAAAAAGAGACTTTTTAAGGGTTTATAAAGCTATCCTATTCTATGCTCTTGTAGATGAGTAAGCCTTGGACACACGCTCATCGGGGAGAAGAGGGTGGAGGAGATACGAGTTTTTAAAATTGATGGTAGCACTCACTCCTTTCTCCAGCAGCGTTTCAATGTGTTTCTGTTTCAGCTTGGCTCGGGCAATCTTTATATAGCAATGGTCACTTTGTAACTCCCTCACATGGTCAAATTCAGACTTGATTTTCTGTTTAATTCAAAGGTTTAGGCAAAGCAAAGAGTGGGTGACTAAAGCTTCGGCTTCTTAAGGCAGTGTAGACCAAGAGAAGCACAAACACTTAGTGGTTGAGCTGTTGTATCCTGAAGGCGGCGTGCCAAAACCTACTACATTTGAGGACATACCCAATAGGACCACGAACCATCTTAAAGAGAGTGACTTCATCCGCGCCTCATCCCACCGTTAATATCCTCGATCAAGCTTAGTAACACAAGTGTTATAAGTTGGTTTCTCCTTTTTCAATTATTATTTTCCAACAATTTTAAGACGATTCTTATGGAGTCCAACAACGACATGAATCCTAGAGCAAATGATCTCAACAAACCCTTTCGGTTTGGTGGCGATCATTTCAAGCGGTGGGTGAAAAAGGTTTTGTTCTATCTCAAACTTATGAAGGTAGCATGGGTCCTCACTACAAAAAATCTTAAGAAAAAAGATGTTGAAAATATGACACTACAAGAATTGGTAGAACATGACAAGCTTGTGGAGAAATATGAGAATGACGAGGAAGATTGTAGAAAACATATTCTTAATTGTTTGACTGACGAATTTTATGACTACTATTCAATTTCTTACTCCTCCACAAAAAAGATTTAGAAAGCCTTGCAGAATAAATACAACACCGAAGAAGCCGGTGCAAAGAAGTACGCGTGTAGCCGATATTTCAAGTATCAAATGGAGGAGAACAAGTCTGTGATCAAACAAACTCATGAATTACAAACCATAGTTCATGAGATCCAATCAAAAGGCATCAAGGTGGATGAGCAAATGGAAGTAGGTGCGGTGATAGACAAGTTACCAAGTTTGTGGAAAGAATTTCAAAAGGGACTCTGTCACAAGCAATCCGAGATAACCATGGAAAAGCTCATGACTCGACTCCGCATTAAAAAAAAGTCAAGGAAGCGAGATAGTAAAGAAGAGGTAAATGGTAATGGAGGAGTAAAGAAGGTACACTTTCTTTCTTCTAATGATAGCATCCCAAAGGGGCAAAATGGTAAGAATAATGGTAGTAATCACAATGCTTATTTGAGGCCCAATGGAAAAAAGTTTAAAAACAACTCGGGCAAAAACAATGGTTTTGAAAACAATGGCTTTCAAAATAATGGATAAGGTCGAGACCATAAAAAGTCCCACCAAGAAAACCCACCAAAACAAACACACAATGGGAATAATACTAGTGGTACTAGTAATAGGTGTTATGTGTGTAATAAAAATGGGCACATTGTAAAAGAGTGTCATTTTTGAAAACGTGTGAAAGCACCACAAAGAGGTGGGCATACCTATGACCGAAGACCCCCTTGTGACTATGATAGCCGAGTTGAACATGATTGAGAATCATGAGGGGTGGTGTACGGATAGTGGGGCCTCTAAACATGTTTGTCATGATAGAAACTTATTCAAAACTTACACCATTTTTGAAAATGATAAAAAAGTTTTACTTGGTGATTCACACACTATTAAAGTTTTGGGTATGGGTGAAGTAGACCTTAAGTTTACTTCTGTTCACATTTTGACCCTAAGGGATGTGCTTCATACTCCGAAAATTAGAAAAAAATTGGTATCGGGTTATCTCCTCAATAAGGCCGGCTTCAAGCAAACTATTGAGTCAGATTAATACATTATCACCAAAAATAATGAGTTTGCTGGAAAAGGGTGTGCTTGTTATGGTATGTTTAATTTGAATGTTGAAATGAATAAAATGCACGCTAGTTCTATTTATATTGTGACTTGTTCTAATTTGTCGCATGCTCGTCTTTGTCATGTTTGTAAGACCCCGACAAACCCCAACATGCTTAGTATCATCATATTTATCCCTCGTGATTATCTTAGGGTTGAGAACCCTTAACGTGCCTCTAATCTATCCATAATCCTAGCCGTGAGTCTAACAAGTTAGGACATACTGTAGTTGTGAGGCTCGGTCTCTATTCCCTCCCTATTTCGTTCATAGTCACTTCGTGTTTGACTTGTGTTCGTACGTGGGAACTGTGCAATAGTTCTGTATTTGTTTAAGATTATTCTCGACATTCTTTAGGGTATTTACGCATTATATTTCCCCCTTGGTTGGTTGACCTAGCCTTGGCCTAGATTCATTCATGAGCAACGAGCACGTTCGTCTTGTCATTAATCCGTAAGTTGAGTTGTTTTGAGTGTGGTTGGGTGTGCGTGTCTCGATGTACGATTGAGACTTACATTCGTTATCATTCATGCCTCAACACGGGATGATTTTGGTGTGTTTTGACCTTGCCCAAGAGTTAGGATCACCTTAGGGTCATTTAGAATCATTTCGGGAGCGTTTCGGAGCATTTTCGGAGAGTTCGGAGAAGCTGGGCACAAAGCGACCGCCCTGGGGATATCAGAGCGATCGCCCTACAACCAGAGAGCAAAGTGATCGCCCTGTTATGGGGCAAAGCGATCGCCCTGTCCCGTGGCCTGTTCGTCCGGTTTTTGTTATTTCTTAGTTTTTCGTGTTTTTAAGTGGTTTAAAATGCTCAAACAAGCCCGGGATTGGACCAAACACCTACCCATGGATTAAATAAAAAAACCCAACCCTTCTTCCCCTCATTATACGTTCCTTAAACCAGAGAATAGAGAGAGAGAGAGAGAGAGAGAGAGAGAGAGAGAGAGAGAGAGTTTAGAGAGAGATAGGAGAGAGAGAGAGAGAGAGAAGAATTGCGATATCTTGAGCTCCACTTGTCGGATCGATGATCCGTCTTCGCCGTAGCGTAGAAGGCGATGAGGAGCATGTTTCTACCTGAATAAATCGTTCGATATATGATAAGTGACTATTATATAGTCATTTATCCTAAGTTTTTATATACTTTTACTTAGTTAAATTACCATTTTCATCTCATTTTAAGTACATTTTAGTTCCTTTTTCATATTTATTAGATTTTACGCTTTTTGGTATATTCCATGCATTTTTAGACAGGTTTTGGAGTCTTTTTATGATCAAAGGATGCTTAGGCACTTTTTGATGCAAAGGCATGGAGGAGCAACAAACAAATCAAACACACAAACCAAAGATCAGATGGAGCGGCCGTGCAGCCAAAAGTGAGCGGCCATGCACAAGGCCATTTTCAGGCCATTTTTGGCCTCAAAACATGGAGTGGCCATGTCTTGAAAGTTGATTGGCCGTGTTATCCTTCGGAGCGGCCGTGCAGCTTAGAGTGGAGCGGCCGTGCAAGATGTCCAAAAATCAAATTCAAAACTGGCGCCAAAGGAGCACGGCCGTGCAACTCCCTTGACTCGGCCGTGCAAGTCGCGTCTGCAGATTTAAAAGGCACCTTTTGGAGGCACCTTCTTGAAGAGTTCCCTCCCCATTATAAAAAGACCTCTTGTACTCAGTCTTAGATATAGAAAGATACCGAATTTGCATAGTATTTTCATCAGAGATTGTAGAATTTAGATACAAATACTTATTAAATTGATTTCCAAAGATCCTTTGAAGATTCAAGTCTATTTTGTTCTTGAAGTTCCTTTGGACAAGAAGCAATAAAGTGAAGCATTATTTCCAGTCATTCATCTCTCATAAGTTTCTCTTACTCTATTTCTATTATTATTGCTTATCTATCTTATATGACTAGTGAGTAATCCCCCTTGTTCTTGGGGTTGGAAACTCAAAGCATAACTGTTCATCATCTTAAAATGTGAAAGTCTTGTCTTCTATCTTCATCTAAACAATTTCTTTATATTAATCTTTAAATGTCTTAGATTTTGGAGACGTCCAACTTGTATGATTCAGTCAATTGAGAGAAGGACCTAGCGGAGAATCTCGATTGACGGAACCATATAAAGAAACTGGGTTCCATTGATCACGAAAGTAGTTCAACGGCCTAGGGATGTTCCTTTAATGGAAAGTATGCTGACTTTCGTTCTTAATGGATTCTTACTAATTATGGTCAGCTAGAGATAAGCCGGAATGCCCGTTTGTGACAGGGCGGGAGCAACGTAAACGGACATCTCGAACAGTTAGGACATAATTAGTGAAGAATACAAACACTACTATCTTAACCCGAAGTAGTGTAGGCTTAACATACCATCCTTGATTTTTATGAAAACCTTTATTTCCTAAGATAATGACTATTTGATGAACAAATTATGTGTATGATTTCCAATCCCGAGAATGCTTTGTTTTATAAAGTCTCATTTAAAAAGTATTTTCTGTTTATGTTCTTTCTATTTCCAAAACCAATCTTTATCTCCCCCAATCTATTCTATAATTTTAATAAAGACAAAAATAATTCCTAAGTAAACCCTGTCTCTGTGGGATCGACCCGTACTTGCACCCGCTATATTGCAATAGCCCGTGCGCTTGCGGAATTTAAATAAACCGTTAGGTTTGAAGCCTACCAATATATTGTGGAATCTTGAACCCCCTTTCTTCTCCCACGTTTTAGAGAGATAAAGTGGGCTTTGGAGCGAGAAAGAGTTGAATCGAGCAAGATCAAGAGCGGGATCGATGTTGGGACATTGTAGTATCTTAGATATCATCGGGGAGAGTACTTTCATCCAACCCAACCTTGTTCCTTGGTGTATTTATTCTATTTGTGTAAGTTACTACTTTTATTTCTCGCTCGTAGTAGTTGTTCATACTATACAACATGTGTTTCATGTCGATACGGTGAACTTGTTGATATACATAATAATCAATGATTATGTGAAATGTATGATGTGAAATGATGCTATGTGAGTTTAGGTGTACTTGTGAAATACGTGTTTAACTACGAGATAGTGAAATGTGATGTCGGACTTTACGGGGTCCGCAATTGACTTAGAATATGTTGTTATGGATATGTGACTTAGTCTACATAACCTAAACATGTTAAAATATGTGGATAATTGATTATGTGGCTCGACTTGTGAAATTGGATTATATGACTCGACGGAGTCCAAAAATGATGTTGATAATGTTATATGGACTGCTTGTGAAAAATGAGATGTTTGACTCTACGGAGTCTGTTATTAATGTGTTAGCATATGTGAGAATATGTGTAGTACAAGATTGAATTAAGTTGAACAACATGGTTTAACGATGGGATGCCATCAATTGATATGTGAACAATTGGAATTGATAATTGATACCAGTAAGTCATGGTTCCACCGACGTTTCATGAGGACGGAGAGCTAGTGGAACGTCGTTGTTGGGGCTATTGATGAATTTAGGACTTTTTGCTACTGGCCCTAGCGGATGGTTAAAACTTGGCACATCTCAAGCTAGCTGAGGTGGAGATCGGACCGTGTGACCCTGTGAGTTGTAAAGGATCAAGGGCGCATCAGTCCAGAGCGCGCTTAAATTGATTGAGTCGGTTCCGCAGTTATATAATTGAAGAGGTGATAAGGTTGGAAGCGGTCAGAGGTGTACCTCGACCCCTGTATCCACTCACGCGTGTTTACTTTACAGTTCATTATGTGCTCCCTGTATGAGCGAGTTTGTCGCAGTCTTCAACCGGTATGGGACGGTTGGCGGCAGCTGAGCCTCTCGTGGTAGTATATGATTGACTGGTTATCGCATGCTTACCTATTACATGTTGTTATTGCATAGAATTGTTATATTGTGATATTGTTAATACATGAACTGTATTGCATGTTAGCATGCCATATAGATGCATAGTGGTAACTTACTGGGTCTTCGACTCATTTCTTCCATTTGTTTTTCCTTAGTTCACAGGAATATGAGTTTTGGTGGTCAGTGAGGCTGAAGAGATGTTGGTATGCGGTAGTTGGGTATTTTGGTTCGTTAGTAACCCCTTTGGTTTTTAGATGTATTTGGGTTTGCTCAATTGTAGACTATTGTAATTCCTCTTTGGACTTGTATCATTATATAGTTAGTTGTGGTTTTGGTTCCAACACGTGTTGTCGAGGTACTTGGAATTGTGAAGATTGAGTTTTGTATATTATGTATGTGATGGTTGTGGTTGTGTGCCAGTTTGGTTATGTTGGTTGGTACCGAGCAGTGTAGGTCGATGATGTAGTTGTGTTTATGGTAGTAATATTGTGATTCGCTGGCTTATGTTTTGCCCATAGAGGTGGAGCTGCCACTTCGTCCCGTGATAGTTGATTTCAGAGCAAAGGAGTTTATCCAATTGTTGTTGTGGTTAATGATTTTTTGGTTTTGTGGTTTTCATGAGTTGGTTAGCTTGTTATTACTACATGATTTTATTTGATATGAAGGTTTCATGTCCTAATTTGGGGCTCCGTGTAATGGGTCTGGGTTGGGGCGTGACAATGTTAATAGAAGATATATAAAAGATATGGGCTATGTAGGTCTAATACCCAAACTAGAGAATGAATTTGAAAAGTGAAAATTTTGTAGCATGATGAAAATCACTAGAAAACCTCATAAGAAAGTTAAGAGGGATACGAAATTACTAGAACTTATACACACTGACATATGTGAATTTGAAGGTATTTTACTAGAGGAGGAAAAGATACTTTATAACCTTTATAGATGATTATTCTAGATACTCTTATGTGTACTTAATGAAAACAAAATGTGAAGCCTTTGAAAACTTTGTTACATACATTAAAGAGGTAGAAAATCGGTTTGATAAAAAGATTGAGAACTTTTGAGCGATAGAGGTGGAGAATATGAGTCGTTAAGACTTATAGATTATATTAAGTCTCTTGGGATAGTACATAAAACCACACCTCCATATTCACCCGCCTCAAATGGTGTAGTGGAATGTAAAAATAGAACATTAATAGATATAACAAATGCAATGTTAGCAAACTCTAACGCACCTAAAAATCTTTAGAGAGAATGTGTTTTAACGGCTAATTACATTATGAATAGGGTTCCTCGTAAGCAAACTCTCATAACCCCTTATGAATTGTGGAGAAATAGAAAGCTTAACTTAGATCACATTAGAGTGTGAGGATGTCTAGTCTATGTTAGAAAATCCAATCCCAAAATACCTAAGTTAGGGATAAAAGCAACTAGGTGTGCTTTTGTTGGTTATGCCTTAACTAGTAAAGCTTATAGATTCCTATATCTTGAGAACAATGTAGTGATTGAATCCTTAGATGCCATCTTCCATAAAGATAAGTTTTCCTTTGAACCTAAAAATAGTGGGGGTACAAGTTCAAACATAGAAACCAATAAAGAAAATACTAGCACATCGGAAGTGCGAAACTAGAGAATTGAAGAAGAACCATGGAGGAGTAAAAGAGCTAGAGTAGCGAAAGATTTTGGGTCTAATTATCTAGTGTACAATATAGAAGGAGATCTTAGCACCTTACAAGAGGCCTTAACCTCACCGGATTCCAAATTTTGGAAAGAAGCCATAAATGATGAAATGGAATCCCTAATATCTAACAAGACTTGCAAGTTAGTTGACCTACCCCTGGTTGCAAAACAATAGGGTGTAAATGGGTACTAAGGAGAAAGCTAAAATCGGATGGTAGCATCGACAAGTATAAGGCTAGATTGGTGGCTAAGGAGTTCAAACAAAAGGAAGAAATTGATTTCTTTGATACTTATTCACCCGTCACTAGAGTAACATCCATTAGACTTTTGATCGCAATAGCTGCAATACATAATTTGAAAATACATCAAATGTATGTAAAAACCGCATTCTTTAATGGAGGCTTAGAAGAAAAAATATATATGGATCAACCCGAGGGGTTCATCCAACATAGAAATGAGAATAAAGTTTGTAAATTGAATAAATCCTTATAAGGGCTTAAACAAGCAATAAAACAATGGCATAAGAAATTCGACACTTGTATGATCACTAATGGCTTTAAGTCAAATGAAAGTGATATGTAGCACCTGCACTATTTGTATTATTTACATACACTTGATTTATATGCCTTATTTGTGACATTGTCATTTCATGAATACCTTTATTGGATTATGCTTGTATTTGAGTAGAATGTTTACTTCTCATGAGCATTGTTATGTGTTTGAATCTTGGTATTCACTTGTACTTGATTTGGGTTGTGTTTGTAGCCTTGTTGTATAACAATTTGATAGAGTTTCTATTTGTGTTTTGGACTTGATTAGAGGTTGGTATCACCTTAGGGTGACTTGGGAATATTTTGGTATCACTTTGAAGTGTTTGGAGGCCTTTTTGTCCTGGACCAGCTCCTATGCAGCCGCATTGTGCGAGCTTGCCTAAAACCCCAGCTTTCTGGATTCTATGCGGCCGCCTTAGGTGCTCGCATAGGAGTTATGCGACCGCATTGTGCTAGCTCGCTTAGAATCTCAAAGTTTCTGGAATCTATACGGTCTCTTCAAGAGCTCGCATAGGAGCTATGCGTCCGCATAGTGTGGCCGCATAAGGTTGTACTCTGTTATTTTGTTTGACGAACTTTTAAGTTATTTGACCATTTAATCTTCATCCAAGGGCTGAGATTAAACCACGACCTAGGCTTGAAAGATCAGACTATTTGAGACTCCTTAAGACCATTTGAGGCTTCAAACTCACTTCATAACTTCATCTTCAACCTTGGAAATTTGAGAGAGAGTGAGAAGAGTTTTGAGAGAGAAAGTCTTGAATCTTGATCTTTTGGAGGCCATTTGACAATCCAAAAACATCCTTGTGAAGCTCTTAGCTAGGGGAAATCATCCCTTGGCTTGCATGTTGATTTCCTTGACTTAGATCACCAAGAGGTAAGCTACTACCCCTTTTTCTTCTCTATTTATGTCTTGTATAACATCCTAGCCTTGTAAAATGGTGTTTATATGTTGAAATCAACATGTTTGGGTATGTTTTGATGTATGAGCCATGCAATTTCGTGGATGACTTGTGTATATGTTGAGAGACTTGTTTTGTCTTGGTTGGTACACATAGAAATGGTATCACATGATAATATTGGAGTATAATCAGTTTAATCTTCGATTCAAACTCATTAGAAACAAATAATGACTCTAACGGAGTTGTATAGGTTTTCATAAATGATGAGACCACGTGTGTGATTTGGGGAAATTCGTTGTGATTTGAGAGTTTTAATTGGGAGTAATTGGTTACCCAAATTGTGTTTGATGTTGTTGTTTAATTCTCGTAAATATTATGAGATGGTTAATTTTGTGTGTAGGATTTTTATAACCTACTTGAAACATTCGTATTGTTATTGAATGTTGTTATTGTGGTATACTCCCTACTTTAGAGTATGACCTTTTGTTTTAAATGTCAAGTAAATATTCTACTTGAGCATATAGCTAAGTCCATGGCATATTGGTTTTGGCGGTGTATTGACGCTTGATTATTGCGGGAGTCGGGGCTACGTAATAGTCGAAGGTCAATACATCGGGCCTCGCCCTACCGTTGGCCACTGTAGGGGAATAGCGCCAAGTGTTGTATGGTACAGCCGTAACTTTGGTAAGCTATTACTGTGGTGATTTTACCGGGTTGTAGGGATCGGGGGCACTCGGTGTTGTGAATACAAATAAAATGGTTCACAGGTTCTTTGTTTAGAACTCATGGTTTTGTTTATGGTTCGAGCACGTTAACAACGGCTTCGAATTCAGGATTTGGTTTATTGATCGAGTACGTCAACAACGGCTTCGATATTGGGTATTATATTGGTCAGTTGGTTGAAAGTATTGGTTTGGTCGGAGGTGTACCTCGACACCATATCCTTTGTAACATGTTTACTTATCACTCTTGTGTGCTTCCTATATAAGCGAATGTTGGTCATGGTTTCTAACCGGTATGGGACGGTTGGCGATCGTTGAGCCTCTCGTGTAGTATGGGGTTGTTTGGTTACATGTTGTACTTGTTTACACTTGTTTTGCAAAGGATCTATGTTGCAATATCATGAATACTTATTATTATTGTCTTGTATCTAGCATGCCATATTGTTGGATTAGTAGCTTATTGAGTTTTGACTCACCCCGTTTTGTGTTTATTTGTTTTCCTTAGATCAAGGTCCAGCGAGGAATCCGTAGTGGTTCGTGTTCAGTTCCAGCTGGTCGTCCGTACTTTTGGGTAGTTGCACCTTGTGCCTTGTATATTTCTTTTGGTGAGGCCGAGGGTGTACATGTTATATAAATGATGTATTGTTAGGTAGTTGTCTTGTTTGATACTTGTTATATTTTTTTGTGGTGCCGGCATGGGTGTCGTGCTTTTGTAATATTTAACTTTTATTTTTCGCGCACTCTAAAATAGTTTATGTTTTTAACGAGCTCGTTAACTCGTGGTATTGGTGGCTAGCTAATGTGTTGTTTCTCCGGCTTGTTGTTTCGCCGCTGAGCTTTTGTTTGGTTTTAAAGATCTTGTTGTTTAAAAGAAAACTTGCACGTGCATTACAGGGTTTTCTCATGACTTTGCATTTGGTGTTTAAAAGGAATTTTTCAAATGCTATTTTCGTGTTCTCGTCATCGCGCACCGAACGAGATTCCACATCGGATTTCGGGTCGGGTCGCGACATGATAAATGTATATATTTTAAATCTCTCAATGGTATGCATGTTATATTGTGTTTATGTGTGGATGATCTTCTAATATTTGACACAAATTTGGATATTACTGATTAATACTAAGAGATTACTTAATAATAATTTTGATTTGAAAAACTTGGGTGAAGCAAACATAATACTTGGCATGAGAATCACTAAAACAAATGATGGGATATTACTAGATCAATCACATTATGTGGAAAAAATATTGAGAAAGTACAAAAAAAATTATTGCAAGCCAGTATGTACCCCTTATGATCCTAATATACATCTTTATCCTACGGAAAAAGATTGTGATGTGTTCAATCAACATGAATATGCTAGTATTATTGGTAGTTTGAGATATGTCACAGATTGCACTAGTCCTGAAATTGCATATTTACTATCAAACCTAATTTTGAACACTGGAATGCCATAAATAGTGTAATGAGATGTTTAAAGAAAACTATGAACTTGTTATATAAAAAGTATCATGCAGTGCTTGAAGGATATAGCGATGCAAATTGGAACTCCCAATCTGGTGATTCTATGTCAACAACATGTTATATCTTTACCTTAGGTGGTGGAGCTATAAGTTGGAGGTCCAAAAAGCAACAAGTATAGCAAAATCCACAGTGGAGGCTGAATTGATTGCATTAGCTTCAGCTAGTGAGGAAGCAAGTTGGTTACGAGAGTTGTTAACTGAAATTCCAATGTGGGACCAACTAGTACCACCTGTCTTGATCCATTGTGATAGTATGACTGCCATTGGTCGTGTACATAACATATACTATAATGGAAAATCTAGATCTGTCAGACAAAAACACAATACTGTGAGATCCTCTTTGAATGATGGTGCCATAACCATCGATTATGTAAGATCAGGCGATAATTTAGCCGATTCGTTAACAAAAGCTCTAGCTAAAGAGAAGATCTGGAATACATCGAGGGGAATGGACTAAAGCCCAAAAAATGTTTAAAATCACCAATATATGAGGATACCCCACCTGGGGACTGGCGATCCCAAGAGCAGGTTAAAAGGCCAAACGAATCATTGAGTGGTTTGTGTGGGTACATGGACTATAAAAGTTATTGAAATTATGTCCATCCCTAAGGTGTAAGTGCATATGATCTTGTGGCAATTGTGGATGTTGAAGTCGTACTTGACTTCTTAATGGTTTCTATCGCCCTTATGGGTGGGATGTCTTAGCCACAAGAGCATCCTTAATAGAACCACCTATCTGATAGTGGAAATGGGGCCGCTTCCTATGAGATTGGGCTTAATCTCTAGAGAACTCACGAAATCTGGGATAAAGCACAAGGCCGTAACGTGCTGGCTTATGAAGCTTATATTACACTTTGAATGGTATGCGTGTGAAATGAGTCTACATGCCCATAAGCAATCTAAGTTTCAAGGCTAGTCCACCTAGACTCTAGTACGAGAGTTGTTGAAACACTAAATGAAGGTTTCAAGGCAGTGCCACCTTTATTATGCATATCATTCTCTCTTTGCTTATACTTATTTTTCTCTTCTTGTTCTAGTTTATATTAAAATAAGTGAGGGATTGTTGTTTTTTAGAGGAAAGTATTTAAAACAAAACATTACATTTGAAAATGCTATGCGTCCCACATTGCAAAAGAAAAGAGACTTTCTAAGGGTTTATAAAGCTTTCCTATTATATGCTCTTGTAGATGAGCAAGCCTTGAACACACGCACGCCGGGGAGGAGAGTGGAGGAGATACAACTTTTTAAAATTGACGGCAACACTCGCTTCTTTCTCCAGCTACGTTTTGGTGTGTTTTTGTTTCGGCTTGGCTCGGGCACTCTTTATATAGAAATGGTCACTTTGTAACTCCCCCACATGGTCAAATTCAGACTTTATTTTTCTTTTTAATTGTTGACAATTTTTTTTTTTCCTATTTTGAATTCTATCAATTTTAGTTCTCGAATTTGTTGAATCATTTCAATGTGTTCAGTCTATATCACCTTGACAGATTCATCATTTTCCTCTCTAGATTCATTGTTTTTAATTTTTGAAATTGAATCCAAAAACATTTAAGTGTGACAATTATGAGAAAATTGATTTTTGAAATTACTACATTGTAGTAACTCTTTAAATCAACACCTATAAAAGGAGTCTTCCTCCAATGCTTGAACTCACTTTTTCCCATCAACAATGTGACGCCCCGACCTAGATTCAAACACAGAACTCCAAGGTCAGCATGCCAAACGAACAAACAAACGGACGAAAATGAAACAAGTCATCGGCGACGCTACTGCCGGAACCCAACTAATACAACCACGAGTCTGAAACTTAGGAAAAAACAAACAATTACAACAACCTCAACGGCCACAACATGCCGAAGAACAAATATAAACCACGAGCTAAAACATGCTCGGGAAAGAAACTGAATTACTACTAAAACTATATACACGAGCACGGCATACACATGTCGGTTTCTAAAAGAATAATCAATTTACAACATAAGACAATACTACCTAAAATAAAGTTTACATAACTTTACATAACCATTCGTTAGGGGTGAACGTGGTTCGGTTTGAGCCAAAACCGCAAACCGAACCATCCCCTAACGGTTCTATATTTTTCAAATTGAACCGAACCGTCACAAACTTCAAACCGAACCGATCGGTTTGGTTCAGTTTCGCGGTTTAATTATTTAAATATTCCAAGAAAAAAAAACTTTTAAATAGCAAAAAAAATACTTTTAACACAAACTTATTCATTAAAAGTCAAAAAATTAACTTTAAAATTACAATAATTCAATCAAAATGTAGGCAAACAACAACAATTTTATTGTTAAATTCACTCCAAAGTCCAAATAGCAATTGAGAATTTTTTAAAAAAAGGAATAAGCTCATAAAGAAAGGAAGGCCTATGAAGTGAGAACTACTTTGTCCCCCTTTTTTCTTGTCCTTCCAAACTTCCATTTTCTTGAAAGCATAAGTGCCACTTCCAAACTTTCAAGCTACACAAGAAGCTATCATGCATCCAGGTGCTATCCATCCATCCACCAAGCCTATATTCAAACATTTTTGGTAGAGAAAAATAAAAATGTTGAAGTGAGTCCAACTGAGAAAAATAAAGGAAGTCCACCAGAAAAAATTCAGAATATTGAAATGGATAGAGGCCCAAGTGTGTACAACAGAGAGAAAGACATACCCACAACAGCAATCAACTCAAATTTTAAAATAAACTGAAATCATAATTCAAATTCCTGAATTTTGACAGATATATACAACCACCAAAACACTTAAACATACTAGATTTTGCAGAAAAATATTCAAAAACACAACAAACTATCTAAAGCCCAACTGAGAGATAATGCTAGATCTATGCCTACTGCTAACCGAAATCAAATCTCTCTACCCTCACTCTCCTTTGCTCTAGATCCGAACACTACCCCCACCGTTAACCCCCCTCTTTGTGAGGCCAGTTCTTCTACGGCAGCGGTCTTAAGGCTAGATTTGTAAGAAAAAAAGAGAGAGGGAGGGGAACGACACAGGAGTAGAGGAACTAAAGGGGAAGAGCTTGGCTATACTAGCTGGGCCGACGGTAAGGTTGGAAAAGGAAATAGATCGAGGGAGAGAGGGACAAATAGATCGAGACATAGAGAAGGAGAAATAGATCGAGAGAGAGAGAGGGAGAGATGGAGAGCTTACCATGTTCAGATAAACTGCAGTGCAGTG
Organism: Platycodon grandiflorus; assembly: GCA_016624345.1. Classification (NCBI taxonomy): domain Eukaryota; kingdom Viridiplantae; phylum Streptophyta; class Magnoliopsida; order Asterales; family Campanulaceae; genus Platycodon; species Platycodon grandiflorus. The sequence goes on from CM028368.1 coordinate 31,255,836, forward strand.
CTGGCTAGCGACGATGAGGTTGAGAGAGAAGGGTGCACTGTGGCAAAGATGAGAGAGATGCGATGTCTAATTGCCAAAAAAGGTAAGGTTTTAATTACTTTACCAAATAATATATATATATATATATATATTTATAATATATATTAAATGGTGGTGGTTCAGTTCGATTTGGTTCAGTTCGGTTAGGCACCAAAAACCGCAAACCAAACCGAACCGCTCGGTTTATAAAATTTTCAAACCTAAACCGAACCGTCCTAACTCAAAACCGAACCGAACTGACTGATTTGGTTCGATTCGATTCGATTTGGTGGTTCGGGCTTACACCCCTAATATTCATGTTGTATATTACCTGTGTCCACATGATCTTTTAAGAAGATATACCTGATATCTATATGTTTGGTCTTGGAATGTATGACAGGATTTTGAGATACTGAGATTGTTGATGTGTTGTCACAAAATATAGGACATTTTTCCCCCTTGAGCTCATAATCAACCAGTTGTTGTTTCATCCAAAGCATTTGAGCGCAACCGCTACCAGTAGCAATGTATTTAACTTCAGTTGTAGAGGTGGAGACAGAGTGTGACGACCCGAGTCCAAGATTCGATGTTGAACCCCAACTCGGAACGTCAAACCGAAGAAAAACTAAATAAAGCGAGCCACAAAAGCTCGAAACCAAAACCAGAGCAGCGGAATAACAAATGAACTTGAGCCTCAAAGCTCGATTAACAAGAATCCCAACATATAATAATAACCTCCACGGCTAAACCAGCGTCGGAGAACAACAACATCTATACCACCACGAGACAACACGCTCGGGAAAACCATTAGTAAAATACCAACGGGCTCACGGCCACAACAACTAAGAAAACCGGAATTAATAAAATAGTACAACCGGCACGACCCCACGAGTCGGCACCAAATACAAGTCTATACAATACAAGAACCTTTACCCGACATACTAAGTTTACATAACTCAGTTTAACCCACGATCTCACAAGTACAGGAAATAAATATAAAACACTAACTAGATACAACTGGAGGATCTTCGAACTAGAGCCTCACTGCGTCGAAACGTAACCTGCAACTAAGGAAAACAAATATGGAAGGGATGAGTCGAATGACCCAGTAAGCTACTAATGAAACAATATGGCATGGCATTATGCACGTAAGAATAGCAGGATAATAAACAGGTTGTAGCACATAAGACAACCAACCCTATATTCACGAGAGGCTCAGTAGCCGCCAACCGTCATGCACTGGTTGGAGACCACGACCAACATTCGTTCATATAGGAAGCACATAAAGCTCAAAGTAAACACATAAAGGTGGATACGGTGGATTCGAGGTACACCTCCGAAATCCCTTGAAACACTTCCGACCTTATCGCTCCATGAAGCCACCCTCTGCTGCTATCCAACAAGATAATAATGATAATAGATTCCTGCGCTCCTGCTCCAGAGAACCGTACTAAACAAATGTGTCGCTGATGCTAGACACGTTTCCCAATGACAACCACGATCAAAAATAGACGATTGTGCTGCTGCTGCTGTACACAAATCACAAAGGGACCGGTGGTCGTATCCTGGAACAAATATATGTACCCGATCACAACCCGCACGATTTACAGGTACCCAATAAATAATGTACCCGATCGCGACCCGCACGATCTACAGGTACCCGTTCTGGACCATTTTCTGTATCCACGTCGACGTATCGCTCGATCCCCTACGACCCGAGATAATACGGCTCTAGCCACTTATAGGTATCACAAGGGACCGGTGTCCGTATCCCAATGCATACAAAAATGTCGACAATACACAGTCGCCGTTTATTCCATTCAACTGTGGGACTAGAGAAACCCCTACCGTGGCCAACGGTAGGGCGAGGCCCAGTGTATTGGCCTTTGGCTATTACGAAGCCCCTGCTCCCGCAATAACCGAGCGTCAATACACCTCCAATGCACATATGCCAGCTGGACTCGATGCAATGCACAAGTAGATGTTTACTCATGCCAAACTAGTCTATGTGTGCTCTATTGAATCACAACTTAAGAAACCAAATCATGATGTGTTCTATTGAATCACAACTCAATGAAATCAAACCATAATGTGTTCTATTGAATCACTTACTAAATCAACATAATGTGCTTGTAAATACTAAACACACAGTCAATCATCAAAGTAGGATGATTGTCCTATTGCTTACTAGAACAACCACACATACACCAAATCATTTTAGTCCACACTTGCTAGACTTCACAATCATAATACATGTAAGCCTACTCGTACTTACAATCATAATTCAACGTGCTACCAACACGCGCAACTTAGGATCTCTACGGTATCCCACGATCACAATACACTCCATCTCATGCATATACATTCCACCTCATTTCTGTCGTATATTAAACATATAGCGACTCCCTACAAGTCACATAGCCCGAAATGGAACGATACCCAAGGTGTTTCATACTACGCAGAATACAACTAACTCGTCATCCGACGATTGAAACTCTTCGTCTCATATGAGATGTCGCGCACTAAGGGTATGACTATATGATAACACTTAAGGAAAGATCTAAAATGGGTAATTAACCCTTGCTAAGGCATAAGGTTAAGTCAACGATTCACCGCACATCGTAGTCAGTAAGGTTTGACTAAGTCAACCCAAGTCGAGTTCCATCGGGTCATGATCTCAACAATTCGTCATCCCACACCGTAGGAGACTACAATACAACCTATATTGGTTTATACTACACATTACCACATTACACGACGTATAATCTCTACGTCTTATACAACTCCGCTAGAGTTGGTCACCAACAACTAAACCTCGGACGAACCGTAGTATCGTCCCTAATTACCCGTGCCAACCACAATAACCAACGTTCGGAGTATATACCACCCGTATAAATCTCACGAGTCATTGCGAGAGTACTAACGATAAAAATCTCAAAGAGCTACACAGGCTCAGTAGAACCAAAACAAGTCATCGGTGACTATAATGCCGGAACCCAATTATAACATAAACCCACGAGTCTATAACTCGGGAAACAACAACAACAACAATAATCACGACACAATCTCGAGGAGTCTCTAATACTCGGAGACGACAATCATCACAATAATAATCAACAACAACGTGTCCATAATGAACCCACAAGTCTCTAATATTCGGAGACCACAAAATTAACAAAAAATCATCAATACCCATCATTTAACATGCTAGAGTATCACATTGAACAAGTATATTCATATGCAGATAGATAACACGTAAACATCGCGATACTACTCTACGATGCTCAAAATCTAAGAAGGAGATTAGTAACTTATAACACAACGCAAATCCTCCACGAAATCGGAAGGGCTTCGGGTGAAAATGTACTCCTCCATGACCTCTACGCCACTACGGAGTCCAATCAATGATTCCAAACTTGAACCAAGCTCGAATCAAACTTCCTCTCTCTCAAACACCACTTTCTCTCTCTAAGATGTGGGAGAAGAGATGGGTTTATGATATACTAACAGATCGGACGATCCCTTTGGTTAGAATCGTTCCCCTCGTTGCTAGCTACGCTCCGGCAAAGATGGCTCGCAAATCCGACTCCGAACGAACGAGATATCGCGAATTCTTCCTCTCCTCTCTCTACTCTCTCCCTCTAGACTCTCTCTCTCAAAAATCTGGGTTGAGGATGAAATGAGGGAGGAAAATGGAGTGTGATCTTTTATTAATACCATGGGTAAGTGTTTGGTCCAATCCCGGGCTTGTTTGAGCATTTTAAACCACTTAAAAACACGAAAAACCGAGAAAATGCCAAAACCGGACGAGCAGGGGACGGGGCTGGGCGGCCGCCCAGGCGCCCACCCTGCTAAAATCTCACCATTCTGCCTCTTGAGCGGCCGCCCAGGCGGCCGCGCTCCCTCCAAATTTTTTGATTTTTCCTATTTCGCTCCCATTTGACCCCGAAATGTCCCGGAATGATCCTAGGTTGATCCTAACATCAAATTAAGGTCAAAACACATCCAATACACACCCGAATCATCTCGTGACGAGGCACGAATGATAACGAACATAAGTCTCACACGTACAACAAGTCAAACACGCGAAATGGATCTCAAACTATCTCAACTTACGGGTTAATGACAAAGCGAACGTGCTTGTCGTTTGCGAACGAATCTAAGCCAAGGCTAGAATAACCAACTAGAGAGGAAATGTAATGTACACGAACGCTAAACGAAGTCGAGGATAATCTCGAACGGATATAGGAACAAAGTGCAACTCTCCATGAGTTAAACACGCGTCAAATATGGTCTTCGATCTAACACGTCACGCTTAACAAGCATGACGCCTCACTCTCCGAGGGTTTTAAGGTCAATATCGAGAGACTACGAGTGGACCCGGAATAAAGTTGGGTCGGGGTGTTACACAGAGGCTTGGTATCTACTCTACAAGCTGCAAAGTCAACATTTGAATATCCAATTAAATTGAAAGAAGAATCTTTAGGATACCAAATACCAAGCTTTTTAGTGCTGATGAGATATCAAATTATTCTTTTGACTGCTGTCTAATGTGACTCCTCGGGATATGCTTGAAAACGAGCACACACACACACACATCAAACATAATATCTGGTCTAGAGGCAGTTAGATGTAACAAAGAATCAATCATACCTCTATATTCAGTCATGTCGACTTATTTACCTTTTTCATCTTTGTCCAAATGACAACCAATAGCCATAGGAGTATCATATGATTTAGCATATTGAAATTTAAACTTCTTGAGTAGCTTCTTGGTATACTTGGCTTGACTGTTGTGTGAGCGCCTCGATCCCCCCGATCCGACGGGATCATTTCGACATTCGGACTTTTTTTGCTTTTGTGGTTTTCCTCTGTTGATTTTATTGGTTTGATAAACATTTAAAGCATGTTTATCTTTTGAAAACAGAGTCACCACTCTTGTTTATAAAGTAAACGGGAGAAAAACTTTAGATTATGGGTCAAGTTACGAGTTGGGAAGGTTTTACGCACCCAACTCGCCCTTTCGGTCTCTACATATTTGCATGCTCGTATTTTAAGTATCGCAAGTCTTTTATTTTATGTGACAAAATAGACTTTACATGTATTTACATATCAAAAATGTATTGAAATAATTGCATATATTTATTACATTTATTTACATATTAAACAGACTAACGAACGGAAGGGGTTACCTTCTGTCGTTTTACAGAATTCAGGCCACGTTCTAGGTGTGACGCCTTGACCCGGATCTCTATGCGAAACCCAAAGGTCGAGTCGCCAAAACTGCATAACAACATGAAAAATACTTGGCTTAACCGCCCATACTTACGCCAAAACACGACTCTTCTGCGACACAACAGCCGAAAACAAATAACTAAATCCATAAGTCCAGGACTTGGAAAATAAACATCTAATAACCACAATAACAACAACAATGGCCACAACATACCGGAACTATATACATAACCTCGATCCACAACATACTCGGGAAAAGAAATGAAACCTAACGACAAGTTAATATACACAAGCACGACGTACTCGTTGGCTACCAAAAGAATATACCACACAACATCAAGTACTACCCACAGTAAAGTTTATATAACTTTACAACCGTTCGTCCTTACCAAAAGAAAACGACTAACTAGGAATAAGGTTTATAAGCCACCAACAAGGACAACCTGCAAGCTAATGTGAACCCTTTCCGATCTCACCGTGAACTTCCTGGCTGGCTCAGATCTAAGGAAAAAATATATAAACAACAAACGGGGTGAGTCGAAACTCAATAAGTTACTAAATGCAACTACATGACATGGCATAATGCTCAATTGACATACATACATGGTAATAACATTTATATACCACAACTGAACATGTATCATCATTCTTGATATACAAACAACACATTTCACATAGCACCTTGATGTTCACATAAGTGCTCGTAAATAAACCACATTATAAAAGGATACTATTTCTCTTTCTTCGTGCTTGTGTTGCTCCTGCAATACATAAAATAACCAAGTGCCCTCGATACCCGTGTACGTAGTATCGACGTCCCCGATAAACCTATCGAGTTCTCCTAGCAAACCAAAGTCATGCGTATTGCTACAACAGTGGGGCTACTTCTCAACTGTGGCCAACAGAAGAGGGGTGTGTGAACTCTGGTACGGCGACTTATAGCGATCACAAACATTGATTTGTGAAGACTATAGGTCGTCCCACCATAACATGAACAACGACGACGCCAGCTGGACTTACACAACACACAAGTAGGTATTTTTACTCAACTTATGCAAATAACTGTCAAGTTCAAAAGTAGTGAACTTGAAAAATATCACGTAGATTTTATTATTATACAACATATAATTATCAAACATATTGCTCGAAGTCTTAAAACACAACCTTAGAGCTAATTTACAAGTCTCTAACATACCAGTATCAAATACTCGGAGGACCGAAATCCATATCAATTGAACTCTAATTTCGGTAGTAATTTAACTTGTGATTTGGAGAGTTATAATCTTCCTAAAAATCCACTTTGGTGTCATTTCTTAAAGTTCATAAAATTGGGTATAATTGCTATATGCAATTTTCACCCTTTAAAGTCTCTAACATGTTCTTTGGGGTTTCTTCACAAATGGCCTAGTCAAACTCTCAAATATCTTATTTGGCCTAACTTATTCCAAAACAACTTATATGGCCTCTTTTTATTTGAAAACCCCAAAATACCCTCTTTTTTGAATGACTCAAATATAGTTTAAACGATTGACAGAGTCGTTTAACCGAATCGTTTAAACGATTCACGGAGTCGTTTAAACGATTAACGGATTCATTTAAACAATTCACGGATTTGTTTAAACGATTCACGGATTCATTTACGGATTCATTTAAACGATTCACGGATTCGTTTAAACGATTAACGGATTCGTTTAAACGATTCACGGGATCGTTTAACCGATTCAAAGGGAGACGATGAGAAGAAGACGAAGGAAGACAAAGATAGGGCTTCATGGTAGTAGATAGGAGGAAGACGGAGGAAAACTTACAAGATCCATGGCAGTAGAAGGAGATGATGTGGTCGGAGACGGAGGAAGACGGCGACGATGTGGTTGGAGATGGGAAGGGGAGACGATGACGAGAGGAGGAAGACGGCTATGGTTTAAGAGAGGAAGCTGAGATTTGAGAAAGAGTGAGACTGAGTTAGGTTTTAAGGGCTTTGGGGTATTATAGGAAGTTTGTGTTAATTTTTAGTCAAAGGCCATATAAATTATTTTATCGGGTCAAAAGGCTGTACTTGATATATACCACATGTTCTTTAGTACAATTCCTTGGTTGAACACTTAATAACAACATGCAACATCATCGAACCCAACATTTCACACATGAATATGTTATACACGTCAACATACCATTTAAACATGAAAACACCAAGTATACAAGTCATGCATGTATAATTGAGAACAAGTATGCAATAGTTTTTAAGCATACAAAGGGGATTAGTAACTTACTTAAAATATGAAAATCAAACCAATGAAATGTAAATCATAGCCTTTTAAGTTGGTCTCCAAGTCACCCTCTACACTTTGATGGTCTTGGATCAAAATTTGGATGGTTGGATGAGAAGATGTGATCTACACACACTAGTCTCACACTCAATCTCCCACACAAGCTCTCTAAATTTCCATGGAAGAAAACATGAGGAAGTGAAGTGTATTAGGGTCTCTCACAAGGTGAGGAGTAACTAAAGGCTGGTCAATAAGAGTCAAAGGTCAGGTTTAAATCTCAGCCAAAGGATTGAGAACAAATGGTCACATAACTTAAAATTCAGTCAAACAAAATAACAGAGTACGGCCTTATGCGGACGCATAGCTTCTAAGCGAGCTCTTAAAGCGGCCGCATGGTTTCTAGAAAGTTTGTGATTCTAAGCGAGCTAGCACTATGCGGATGCATAGCTCTTATGCGAGCGCCTAGGGCGGCCGTATAGAATCCAGAAAGTTAGGGTTTTGGGCAAGCTCGCACAATGCGGCTGCATAGGGGGCTGGTTCAGGAAAAAAAGGCTTCTAAACACATCAAAGTGATTCTAAAATATACCCAAGTCATCCTGAGGTGATACTAACCTCAAATCAAGTTTAAGAAACAACCATAACACAATCCAAACGCATATAATGAAGCTATGAATGCTCACCAATGCAAATACGAACCACTATAAAACTTCAAGTACATATCAATATACATGAGAAGTGTACAACTAACTCAAATGCAAGCCTATATGAATGATATATGGACATGAAATGACAATGCCAATATCAGAGGTTTTAGAATTTGGTGAATGCAAATGATACAAATGGTGCGGGTGTTACATCCACTTCCCCTTAAAAGAATTTAGCCCCTAAATTCCTTACCAAGTCCGTTGAATAAGTGAGGATATTTTCCACGCATCTCAATCTCGGTTTCCCACGTGGCCTCCTCAATCTCATGATTTCTCCATAGTACTTTCACAAGTGGAATTCGCTTGGTTCGCAATACTTGCTCTTTCGTATCAAGGATCCTCACCGGTTGTTCTAAATATGACAAGTCGGGCTCAAACATGATCTCCTCATATCCCAACACATGAGACTCATCTTTCATATACTTTCGAAGCATCGATACATGGAATACGTTGTGGATTTTTGACAAGGATGGTGGCAATACAAGTCGATAAGCTAGTGTACCAACCATCTCAAGTATCTCAAAAGGCCCTATGTATCGAGGTGATAGTTTACCTTTCTTCCCAAACCTCTTAGTACCCCTACGCGGTGATACCTTAAGGAATACATAATCACCCACTTGAAATTTAAGATCTCGTCTTTGATTATCAGCATAACTTTTCTGACTGGTTTGAGCGGTAAGTAATCTATCCCGAATTATCTTCACACTTTCAACTGACTGTTGTACCAACTCTGAACCCCAAATTTTAGCTTCACCGACCTCATCCCAACAAATTGGTGATCTACATTTCCGTCCATATAGTGCTTCGTACGGTGCCATCTAGATACTTGCTTAGAAGCTGTTATTGTAAGCAAACTTGGCTAAAGGTAAGTGTGAATCCCAACGTCCCTTAAAATCCACCACACAAGCACGTAGAATATCCTTGAGTACTTGAATTAACCTTTTCGATTGCCAATCTGACTGAGGGTGAAAATCTGTACTAAAGCTCAACTTTGTTCCCATAGCATCTTGCAACGCATTCCAAAATCTCGAGGTGAACCTCGGGTCACGGTCCGACACGATACTGACAGGGATACCATGTAACCTTACAATCTCTTGAACATACAACGCGGCCAATTGACTCAATATGTCATCGCAATTGGTATGAAGTGAGCTGATTTGGTCAATTGATCAACAACAACCCAAACTGCATCAAAACCCCGACGAGTATGCGGCAACCCTGTGACAAAATCCATCTGAATATGTTCCCATTTCCATTCTAGAATCTCGAGCGGTTGTAACAAACCTGCGGGTCTTTGATGCTCGGCTTTCACTTGTTGACATGTTAAACATCTAGACACATACTCTGCTATTTCCCGCTTCATGCCATTCCACCAAAACTATTTCTTCAAATCTCTATACATTTTCGTGCTCCCCGGGTGTAAAGTATACTTGGCCTTGTGAGCTTCATCAAGCACTTGCCGTTTCACAATCTCATTTGATGGAACACAAACTCTTCCCTGAAAAGTTAAGATGCCATCCTTATTCATCGCAAATTCAAGGGTCTTGCCTTCGTTCAACTGACCAATTAACTTTTTAAACTCCGGATCATTAACCTGAGCTTCTTTAATCCGTTGCAATAAAATTGGCATAGCTCGAACATTTGCAAAAATCACACCACGCTCCATCTCACTAGGACTCCAATCCCTCAAGTCCTCTAACACCTTCCACTCATGAACCATCATACACGACATATACACTTTCTTACTCAATGCATCTGCAACTACGTTTGCTTTCCCCGGGTGATAAAGAATCGTACAATTGTGATCCTTCAACTTTTCCATCCATCGGCGCTGTCTCATGTTTACCTCTTTTTGTGAGAAAAGGTGTAATACCTTGGTATCTCCTATGTTTGACTTGTCTTTTATATCGTATCGTTATTGTAACACCCGCACCATTTGTATCATTTGCATTCACCCAATTCCTAAACCTCTTATATTGACATTGTCATTTCATGTGCATATATCATTCAAATATGCTTGCATTTGAGAGTTAGTTGTACACTTCTCATGTATATTGATATGTACTTGAAGTTTCATAGTTGTTCGTATTTGCATTTGTGAGCATTCATAGCTTCATTATATGCGGTTTGGATTGTGTTGGGGTTGTTACTTAAACTTGAATTGAGGTTGGTATCACATTAGGGTGACTTGGGTATATTTTAGAATCACTTTGATGTGTTTAGAAGCCTTCTTGTCCTGAACTAGCCCCTATGCAGCCGCATTGTGCGAGCTTGCCCAAAACCCCAACTTTTTGGATTCTATGCGGCCGCCCTAGGCGCTCGCATAAGATCTGTGCGTCTGCATAGTGCTAGCTCTCGCTTAGAATCACAAACTTTTTGGAAATCATGCAGCCACTTTAGGAGCTCGCTTAGGAGCTATGCGTTCGCATAGTGCGGCCGCATAAGGTCGTACTCTATTATTTTGTTTGACTGAATTTTAAGTTGTGTGACCATTTAATCTCCATCCAATGGCTGAGATTAAGCCTGACCTTTGACTCTTTTTTACCAGCCTCTAGTTACTCTCAACCATGTGAGAGACTCTAATACACTTCATTTCCTCATATCATCTTCCATGGAAACTTAGAGAGCTTGTGTGGGAGATTCAGTGTGAGACTAGTGTGTGTAGATCACATCTCCTTATCCAACCATCCAAATTTTAATCCAAGACCATCAAAGTGTAGAGGGTGACTTGGGAACCAACTTAGAAGGCTTTGATTTGCATTTCATTGGTTTGATTTCCATATTCTAGGTAAGTTACTAATCCCCTTTGTATACTTAGAAACTATTGCATACTTGTTCTTAATTATACATGCATGATTTGTATACTTGGTATATTTATGTCTAAATGATATGTTGAGATGTATAACATGTTTATGTGCTAAGTGTTGGGTTTGGATGATGTTGCATGTTGATTTTGAGCACTCAACTATGGAATTTGACTCAAGAACTAGTTAGAGACTTAATTAGGAAACTTTGCAAATAGCAAATATACCCAGATTTTTAGAAATGTTGTAATGACTCTAAGAAGTTGATATTTAGTTAGAGTGGTAATTAACAACCACCATGTTAAAATCCTACGAGATTTAGATTTCGTTTGATATATGTTTTGGTCCTCCGAGTAAATGCTACTGATAAATTAGAGACTTGTTATTAGCTCTAAAGTTGTGGTTTAAAGTTCTTGAATAATATGTTTGATGTTCATACTTTGTAGAATAATATAATCTACGTGTTATTTTTCAAGTTCACTACTTTGGAACTTAACGATTATTTGCATAAGTTGAGTAAGAATACCTGCTTGTGCGTGGTGTAAGTCCAGCTGGCGTCGTCGTTGTTTATGTTAAGGTGGGACGACCTATAGTCTTTACGAATTTGTTTCGTGATTGCTATGAGTCATCGTACCGGAGTTCACACCCTTACCTGTTGGCCACAGGTGGGAAGTAGCCCCACTGTTGTAGCAATACGCATGACTTTGGTTTGCTAAGTAACCCGAAGAGTGATTCTGGGAACCCGATGAGTGATTCCGGGGAGGTCAATAGCCGAAGACCGATTCCGGTGACGTTGATACTACACACATGGGTATCGAGACATAGTTGATTATTTGTGTATTGCAGGAGCAACGCAGAGTTAGAGAAAGAGAAATGATATCCTTTATAACGTGATTTATTTACAAGCACTTATGTGTTAATCAAGGTGCTATGTGAGTTGAATGATTTGTATATCAAAGATGATGATACATGCCTTGTTGTGGTATATAAATGTTAATGCCATGTTATGATTTTAGCTTGAGCATTATGCCATGTCATGTAGTTGCATTTAGTAACTTATTGAGTTTCGACTCACCCCGTTTGTTGTTTATATGTTTTTCCTTAGATCCGAGCCAGCCTAGCGGTTCTCAAAGAGATCGGTGAGGTCGCGGTTTGCTAGCAGGTTGTATTTTAGTTTGGTAGCTCTTGAAGCTTGATGTTGTTTAGTAGTATTCTGGTGAGGACGTTGGTTATGTAAAGTTATGTAAACTTTACTTGGGTAGTATTTGTTGTGTTGTAAACCATATATTCTTTTGGTAGCCAACGTATGTATGTCGTGCTTGTATATTTAACATCGTAGTAAGTTTAGTTCCTCTCTCGAGCATGTTGTAGCTCGTGGTTTTAGTTTATTCCGGCATGTTGTGGCCGATGTTGTTATCGTTTTCGTTGTTGTTTTATATTCCAAGTCTTAGGCTTGTGGTTTTAGTTGTTGGGTTCCGGCTGTAGTGTCACCGAAGACTTGTTTATTTTAATATCAGGTTTTATCTTTGTGTTTTGTTCTAAGTACAGGCGATTACGTCACGTGCTCTTCTTGGTGTTGTGTTATTTTGGCGACTCGACCTTGGGATTTCGTATAGAGATCCGGGTCGGGGCGTCACAGTTGGTATCAGAGCAATGGTTTGCTGTCGCCAGGATAGGTTCCATGGCCTAGGTGGGTATGGTGCTATTGTTGAGATCTTAACGTCGAGTGTTATGTGTAGGTTAATAATGGTGGAGACTAGACACGGAGCGAGTACTAGTAGGGTCGGTACGAGTATAGGTGGAAACTAAGAAAGAGATGAGAATGCTAATACTCAGCGTAATGTTCCTCCCGAACCAAACCCGAACAATCAGGATGGGGATCTTATGAACATGTATGGGAGAATGATGAAGCTGATGAATGAAATGACTCAGCGGATTAATGGAGGGACAGTACCACAACATGAGGATAGAGTACCTCAACCAGAAATTGAAGTACCATAGCCTAAGATCAGACAGAGGAACCACACCAGTATGCTGGAGAAATTTTTAAAGATGAAACCTCGTACTTTTCTGGGGGAACCAGATGCTACTAGGGCTGAGTTATGGATCGAACACATCATAAAGATCTTTGCAGCTTTGGGTTGCACTGATGATGAGAAATTGACCTTAGCGGATCACTAACGGATCAGTGTACAACAAGGACCAGTGAGATATTGAGATTATATGTTCAAGGGCACAAAACAATCTTGTGTGTTACAATTAGGCCTGTCAATTGGGTTGGGTCGGGTCGGGTCGGGTTGGGCTGTGTAACGAGTTGACTCAGGTCGGAACCCGGTATAACCCGAAATGATTTCGGTTCGGGTAAAAACGGTTTGACCCCTTTTTTTTTCCTTTTCTTTTCTTTATTGACTTACAATTTGCCAAGATACTCATTTTTACTTAATTGGATAGATAAAAACCAAAACTGATTACAAATCACAGAAAAGCTTTAATAATGCTAAACCTTAATGGCATAAGTTTCAAGCATATAGTCTCTAGGAGGTAGACATTCTTTGACAGAGTTGTAGCAAACAAAATTGTCCATCCATTCAGTTAACTTAGGAAACTTGTCCTTTGGCACCAACTCTGTTCCCATAACTTCTTCAAATATTCCAAGCCAATAGCCTACAAAATTAGCAGCAATGTCTACCAGCCCAATTTTGTCTCCTCCAAAGAACTTCTTCCCTTCAAGTTGCTTCTCAAGTGTTTTCAACAGCTCAAGGACTTCTTCTTTGGCCTTCTCTTGTTCCTCACCTTTGCCCCAGAATTTGTTCCTTGTAGCAACTGTTAACTGAAAAAAAAAAAACAAATTATAAATCAGCTTTGATTTAATTGGATCGACAGACTTGTTTAGAGTCTAAAACGGGCTATGGAATTTCACAAACTAAATTTTTTAAAAATACAATAAAAGAAGTACATGACAAGCTAAATTTGCTACTTTAACAGGTCTAACAATGAGGTTGTTTCCATTACAAAGTGCATGACAAGCTATGGAAGGCAAAAGGGAAAAAGAAGTACATGACAAACTAAATTTGCTACTTTAAAAGGTCTAACAATGAGGTTGTTTCCATTTCAAAGTACATGACAAGCTATGGAAGGAAAAAGGGAAAAAGAAGTACCTATTCACATTCCTTTAGTGTATATATGTATGTACCTATTCCATAATATTTGAAGAGGTTTCACTTCCAAGCTTAAATTTTCCAAAGCCCTCGACAAGCAACTCTTCGTCTTCTTCATCCACATCAAATATCCCCTCTGTAATTTTTTTATCAGCATACAAGATCATAACCAGAATAAATTGGTTCAAACAAATAAATCCTTAAACAATTTTTTTTTCTTTTAAATAAAGAAATGGTCCAAAGGGAAAGAGAAACACTCTTCCAATTAAATTGAATAAAGAAATAGATAAGAAACAAAAAATAAGGAGACATGGTTAATCAACTACTATATTCCTAACAAAATCTCCACTACACACACCCACCAATGGAAAAAAAAATGCAGTCAAACTGTAAGAATTCGCAATGAATCTATACACAACATAATCTTTCATATCATTTTACTTCTTATTTTTCCTTTTCAAACAGTAAGAATTTTAAGATGCACTAAGCTGAATTTGCGAGATCAACTTATGCTCAGTAACCTCTGGTACACCCACCTTCAAAATAACATTAATATAAAACATTTCTCTTTTGGCTACTGGCAGATTTAAGATTATGATTCAAACGGGTATGAAATAAATTATTAACAATAATATTTGAATGACTATAAAGCAATTCTTCGCAACATCATTTTTTAACATAGAGGGATCAAAGATACATGGAACAATTGTTTATGGGAATGGAACAAGTTATGAAGTTGGTAGGTTGCATCACAGACGAACGACATCTCTCTATCTCAACAACTACACTTCAAATTCAAATAATGAAAGTATGAATCAAGCCCCTAAACCAAAATCAAATTCGAATTCCTACAAAACCCCAATTCAAATTCTGAAATTCCCACAAAACCCATATTATGCAACAGAAAATCAAATCGTAATGTTAGGTCCAAGGGTTGCTCAGTGAATAGGCTAGAGGGGGGGGGGTGAATAGCCTATACATGATATATTAAAAAATTTCATCCAATTTTTATATATATAATAAGACGAGTGGATGAGATGATTAATACAATTAGGATATCTTCCTCATACTAACTGCTTTTCCGAAGTTAGAGTGATCGGACATCTTAGATCAGCAGATGTAGATCATGGACGTCCTGAATCAGCAGATATGAAACATGCAATTGGAAGATATATGTTGAACTTAGCTGATGAGAATGAGATTTGGCAGCAGAAGAACTAACAGCATAAGTCAAACAATTTAGATTAAAGTAACTGTAAGGGTTTGATATGAAAGAGAGCTTAACAGTTGACTATAATCTGTATTAGATGCATCATTTACTTTCCTTAAACAGATTGCACATGATAAGGCAAATTATACAAGAAAGAGAAATCAAGGCTGAATGTAACATACATATATTATATTAAAATTCAGCAGAGGTTTGCTCAAAGGCAGACATGCTTAGTACATCAACCTAGACTCTCTATCCTAGCAATCTCCTTAGGAAAAAGAAGGAGAAATGAAGAAAGCGAAATCAAATATATCGAAAATACATTAGAAGATGTACTTAATATTTATTAAGACATCTTCCTGTAGTTTCAACTCGATATATTTGTTGTAAGAAGAGAATATTAGGAGTTATTCAAATAGCAAGTATTTGAACAACTGAGTGCTAAGCACTCGACCAAATATGATGACACCTTTTTGCACAACTGACTTATAATGTAGTATAAGTCCGATATATGAATGCAATCTGGATTTGTAAGTTACGGCTCTTCATCGGACATCTTCAAGCTTGATCTGGCTTCAACGATCTGTAAGATACTTGGTCTCTTTACTGGATGATGGAGTTGAGGCCACTGAAGAGACTGAGTTCTTCGAAGGAAGAAGAACTCAAATCAACAACAAGATTGTTGATCAAGCAGAGCTTCTAGCTTTTGGATTTTCTTTTCTCTCTCTTTCACAAAGTGTTTGTTCTTACACTTGTGATTTCTCACTCTGAAGGAGTGGTTCTGGATTGAAGAAATGAAGACCACAACCTTTCTCAAGCACAGTTTGTATATTCTTGTGCTCGTGCTCTCTCTGTGGAAATGAGGATGAGAGTCTTCTTATATAGCTGGAGAAGAAGAGATGACCGTTGGTGTATTGAATAGGTTTTAAGCCCGTTGGAGATCTGAATCTCGTGATGTAGCAGAGTACATTTTTGGATTTGTTGGGCAAAGACCTTCGATTAGGTTTAAGTCTTGAAGATAGTCCGTGACACAGTGGACATAGTTGGACGTGTCGAGCTTAGCTGGATGCGGTCGGCGATTTGGACTTATCATAGCTTTGACCGAGTGCGGCGTCACGTGCTTGGCCTTTTAAAATGAAGCTTTGAAGACCGCGAACACTATTCGAAGAGGAAATGTCCATTGGATAAACGTGAAGGCGCGACATCGATGCGTATCTTGGATTTGTCGACAGATCTTGTAACGGATCTATTTTGGCTTGAAGTGCGTTGAGTAACGACCGATGTATCTCGTGATCTTACGGTTTCTCGCGGTTGTTCGATGAGGATTTGGCCGATTCGAGATCTGCCATTATAGAACTGCGATGTATAAACCGCTGATGGTCACGATGTTCCTCTTGAATAAATAGCTTCTCTGCAGTTGCTCTGATGAAGTGCTTTGGCGGATACGGGAGTTTGCCGATATAGAACTGCTGATGTAGAGATGGCTATTAGGTAGTCATAGCTGAAGGGAATGTCTGCTAGTGAGACATCTGCCGATGGTCACGTCAGCTGGCAATTTGGAGAGCTTAATTCATATGAAGGTTTGTCATCATTCTGGTAGGACAAAGACTTGGATATGTACAAAGACTTCCTAGTCTAATGACATATGCATTGTTTCAACAAGCTGCCACACTAACCTAGTGCGCGACCCTTTTAGCCACTTGTGAAACATGCGTTGTAATGGGAACAAGCAAATCACCGTGTTGGAATATGCATACATATATATCTGATTTTCAGGCATATTCCTAACAATCTCCTCCTATTTGCTTGGGACCATTACTACAATTGACTTATACATATAGCTCTTTAAAGCAGTTGTTCAATCCTTAGTAATAACATGCCACTACTAAATATTCATTTTATATCAAGGCATGCCCTAGGTTGAACTTACAAGCGATAGCGTATGTATAGTCACCTATTTGCTAAGTATTTACAGACTCAATAAATGAAAGGACAAATACAAAGCAATAACTGAAATGGTTGTTAGGCAAATGATAATATTGCCTTAAGAGTGTGATTCTTGCATCGGATGATCTGAAGAATGTTGCTCAAGCAAGAAGTAGAAAGTATAAGTAACTGGTTATCTAGTTCTTAATCGAATTGATTAAGCATCTTCATCTAGTCAGCGTATTATAATAGTCATATAGTATTTTGCTGTATGAGTAGATACACAATCTTACAAGTTGTCTATCTCTCCTCCTTAATAGTTGTCTATCTCTCCTCCTTAATAGTTGTCTATCTCTCCTCCTTAATAGTTGTCTATCTCTCCTCCTTAATAGTTGTCTATCTCTCCTCCTTAATAGTTGTCTATCTCTCCTCCTTAATAGTTCACACTTTGGGGGGAGGGGGCATTACAACTTCACAATCTCTCCTCCTTAATGAATATTGTTCTCAATAGTGTTAATCCTACTACAATTTCTTGGGGCCATTACTTCCTTATCACAACTTCATAATCACTTGGGGCCATTACTTCCTTATCACAATCTCTCCTCCTTAATGGCCACAAGTTAAAGATAGATTGATAGTAATCAAATGAATTATGAGTTGTGACAGGTAGAGAGTAGGAAGTTTGGTTTTGTTAGACACTGTCATTTGAGAAATGCCGAATTGATGTAGCTAGATGTACTTCTGCAGAGAATATAGACCGTATCGAGTAAATACAGTCACTCGTCATATTTGCAGATTCTTAGTGTGCAGATAGCGTAAAATGCACAATTTTCATGTATAGGATTTACAGAATAGGATATCGAGGTGAGGAATTGTGTTTCCATTGCTTGTAAGGAGATTTTACAAGAATGTAGTGAGACAAGCTTTATTTTGTAATAGGAGTGGTAAATAGGATAAACTGTTAAGCAGTGATACCAATTGTTAAGTAGTAAAGCATTCAAAATAGTCTCCTCCTTAAGGTATATCAAGTTAGAACAGGCAAGTATGGCTGAGTCTTATGCTGACTTTTGTTGAATGCATGAGATATACATCTAAAACATGAGATATGAGATCTGCCTATGAGGTATTGCTGAATTTCACCAAGAGAGTGAACTACAGGCATGAACGAGTATGTACCAGGACAAATTTTGAATACATGACTTATAAGAAAGTAGCAAATGTACATAAACAGGCGTACATAAAACACATTACGTATTTATCATTAATATAGCAAAAGAAGATTAGTTTGATAAAACAGAGACCTAGCTAGTCATCCTAATGAGGTAGAGTTAGAGGATGAAGGTCTACGATTCTAATCGAAGGAACATTGACCGAATTTGACCTTGAGAATGGGCGTTTTTGGTTGAAGCTCCTCCCGAGATGAGGGTTGCTCAAGGTGAGCATTTGAGGCGATGGGAGCGAGGGCGTAGTAGCGGTGCTTCTCTTGTGGGAATCCAAGGGATGAAATTGGATACACTGTTCTGGGGTCTCGAAGACGATTCCTTACGACGAGAGATTCGACGAGGTCGTTGAATCACTTGAGGAGGAGGAGGAGTGGCAAGAAGGACCATCATACGATGACGCCATTCGGTGTGGGAAATGGGTCGATGAGGAGGACAGATTTGGTGAACACATGATGCAAATGACTCTAATGGTGGAGAAATTTTGAGGTACGCGAAGTCGAGTCTTTGTTGTTGGAGACTGATACCAATTTTATACAACTTTTTGAATTTTTGAGAAGATGAAAGGGTTTCTTGATTAGAGGAATGGGAAAAGACATTTTGGGGGCTTAAAGAAGTGAGTGCATTTAATGACATAGTAATGATAGTCTGATTTGGGATTATGTCATCATGCTTAGTGTAATTATGGCTAGTACATAGGCAGTCTAGAAGATATGTATATTAATATTATTTTCAAACAAGAAGTTTAAAAATATAATCAGATTAATTTAATTGCCTTTATTGTGGAGTTAATGGGTACAACAGCTGAGTTTTTTTAAGGCAGTGATAGAGGCTCTTCTAGAGATAATATGAGCTGTTATTTTACTTCAAACGAATTGTTTGAGTAAATTAATCTAAAATAGAACAGCTTAGGTTTGTTTAAGGAAGAGTTGAGGACAAAACAACTTGTCCAAGCCCTATGGTATGGTTGTACATGACACATGGGAGTTTTTAGAGAAGTGTGTCTTAAGATTGTCTGATACCAATCTTGAAGTCTGATACCAATTTTGAGAGATTTGATGAGTCTTTTAATGAATGTAGACACTATCAGCAGGTTGTATTAGGTATTTGCTAAAGTAGGAACTGCTGATACCAATTGTTATGTCTATTATTGGCAGTGTGTTTAATATCAGCTAAGGTAAGGACAGCTGATACCAATTGAATAGACTTTATTTATAATGGTGTTAGGTCCGAGGGTTGCTCAGTGTATAGGCTAGAGGGGGGGGTGAATAGCCTATACTGTATGTAATAAAAATTTCATCCAATTTTTAACATTTAAAAATTGAGAAGTAGATGAAATGATTAATACAAGTTTATCATCTTCCTTATCGTAATCTTAGGGTTAGAAACATAGGACATCCTAGATCGATGTAGATCATGGACATTACGAATCGCAGATATGAAACATGCGGTTGGAAGATATATGTTGAACTTAGGCGATGGAAATGAGTTTGAGCAATGAAGAATAAACAAGATAAGTTTAACAATTTAGATTAAAGTAACTGTATAGATTTGATATGAAAGAGAACTTGACAGTTGACTATAATCTGTATTAGATGCATCATTTACTTTCCTTAAACAGATTGCACATGATAAAGCAAATTATACAAGAAAGAGAAATCAAGGTGAATGTAACAAATATATATATTATATTAAAATTCAGCGAGGTTTGCTCAAAGGCAAACATGCTTAGTACATCAACCTAGACTCTCTATCCTAGCAATCTTTCCGGGGGAAGAAGGAAAGTGAAATGGAATACCCGAAGACTCAAATAAGAACTCTAATCCTAGCAGCCTAACAACCTTGGAGGTCGGTGAAGGAAAGTGCTAGTGTTAGAGTGATGTGAGAAGAGAATATTAGGAGTTGTTCAAATAGCAAGTATTTGAACAACCGAGTGCTAAGCACTCGACCAACAATGATGACACCTTATTGCACAATCGGCTTATAATGTAGTATAAGTCCGCCGATATGAATGCAACTGACATGTAAGTTCGGCTCTTCATCGGACATCTTCAAGCTTGATCCGCTTCAACGATCGTAAGATACTTGGTCTCTTTACCGGATGATGAAGTTGAGGCCATCAAGAGACCGAGTTCTTCGAAGGAAGAAGAACTCAAATCAACAACAAGGTTGTTGATCAAGCGAGCTTCTCGCCTTTTGGATTTTCTTCTCTCTCTCTCACAAAGTGTTTGTTCTTACACTTGTGATTTCTCACTCTGAAGGAGTGGTTCTGGATTGAAGAAATGAAGATCAATACCACAACCTTTCTCAAGCATAAGCATACACAGTTTGTGTGTTCGAGTGCTTGTGCTCTCTCTCTTGTGCTCTTGTGCTCCTGTGTGTTTTAGAAATGAGGATGAGAGTCTTCTTATATAGCTGGAGAAGAAGAGGTGACCGTTGGTGTATTGAATAGGTTTATGCCCGTTGGTGATCTGAATCTCATAATGTAGCAGAGTACATCTTTGGATTTGTTGGGCAAAGACCTTCAGTTAGGTTTAAGTCTTGAAGATGATCTGTGACACAGGCTGGACATAGTTGGACGTGTCGAGCTTAGCCTGGATGCAGTTGATTGATGTGGACGTATCATTGCTTTGACTGGAGTGCAGCGTCCTGTGCTTGGCCTTTTCTGGAAATGAAGCTTTGAAGACCGCGAACACTGTTCAGAAGAGGAAATGTCTATTGGATAAACGTGAAGGTGCAGACATCGATGCGTATCTTGGATTTGTCAGACAGATCTTGTAACGGATCTATTTTGGCTTGAAGTGCGTTGAGTAACGACCGATGTATCTCGTGATCTTACGCTTTCTGCTTGTTCGATGAGGATATGGCCGATTTCGAGATCCCATTATAGAACCGCGATGTAGAAACCGCGATGGTCACGATGTTCCTCTTGAATAAATAGCTTCTCTAGCTTGCTCGATGAAGTGCTTTGGCGGATACGAGAATCTGCCGATATAGAACCGCTGATGTAGAGATGGCTATTTAGGCGATCATAGTAAGGGAAATGTCTAGTGAGACATCTGCCGATAGTCACGTCAGCTGGCAATTTGAAGAGCTTGATTCATATGAAGGTTTGTCATCATTCTGGTAGGACAAAGACTCGGATATGTACAAAGACTTCCTAGTCTAATGACCTATGCATTGTTTCAACAAGCTGCCACACTAACCGGTACGCAGCCCTTTTAGCCACTTGTGAAACATGCGTTGTAATGGGAACAAGCAAATCACTGTGTTGGAATATGCATACATATATATCAGCTGATTTACAGGCATATTCCTAACAAATGGACATCAATCTATTTAAGATTAATAAAGCTTAGTAAGAATATTAAATAGATCAAGTATGTGAGATATTGAATGTGTACCTGAAGTGATGTCCGTTCTTCTTTCTGTCCAATAGATCTAGGTCATCTTTACTAATGGAAGAGATCTGCAGACCAGACTTGTTCTGAAGAGAGTGAGACGTAACCTATATACAGCAGGGGTCATATCGGTTTCACTCCGAGGAAGGACTTAATATTTGAAAATATTAGTCTTCCCAAGAATTCTTGAATGTCTGACTATCTTGAGGATAGGTCGAGTTACTAGAGATTTTTAACAATCATCCTTTTAGACTAAGAACCATATGATAAGATCTAACAGAATGTTTTGAATTCAATCTGTATACCGATTAGTTGTTGAGCCATTATAATGGGAACAACTAATTAAGCCTTTATAGCTACAATCTCATAAGGTACACAAGATTTTGTAGTTGTCATAACTAAGAACACAAAGTGCTGTTGAATTGTCTTGAAAGGTTCGATTTAGCAGACACCGTTGTTCAAAGCAGATTTACTAATAATCTTGATCTTTTAATCATGAAGGATAGAGATTGAGGAATAGCGATTCCTTGATAGGTTGACATGAAGGTCATGAAACTGCCGCCTATTTGTTAAGAGACTATAGGTTTTGGAACTTGAATTTACTCATTGTGAAATGATTAAATTCGAAAGGCAATTATCGTGGAGTCTAAGGATGAAAGTTAAGCAGTAGGAGACCATAACTTGATGTAGCGGTTTGTTCAAGAATGGTTTCGATGGGATGTCGGCAGAGTTTGTGTCTCGGTAGAGTGATCATTTCATTAAGAACAATTCTTTTAATCACCAGAAGACAATGGAGATAATAAAGAATAATAAGTTTGATCAACACACTTAAAACACATTAGTTCATGCTATCAAAGGAATGCGACAAGTAGATAAGCATGAGAAAAGTTGCGAGCTTGTATTCAATAATCCAAGTAGTTTTACACGGTATGTTGCAAGGATCGGTGATTACAAGAACAACACAACGGATTTTTGATGAACCGCAGATTACATGAGAAAGATACATAATGATTCAATTTACAGAAAGAAATATATGTTACAAATTTGTGTCCTATAGGTCCTAATCCTAGACATTAGATGAGGAGTCATCAGTCAAGGATTTAGAAGGAGTTGGATGATAAGAAGATGGCCGTGTTCTTTTGATCTCCTCCAACTCTCGGGGAGGCGAACATCTTCACTTCTTCGGTCATTATGAGAGCACCGAAGGGTGATGGCCGTCAAAGATGTGCTTGGCCCATGAATCCCCTTTGATATTCACGGGACTTATGGTCGTTGTTAGCGGTCATCTTTGTCAATTCCATATTAGCTACTTAATTCAAGAATCGAATTATCTGCATCGACCATCTTTGAGGTGATGGTCGGCATACCTACATATAACCAGAAGACTTGTTGCACATGGCAATATATCAAATGTTTCCCATACATTTGATACTTCTTTCGGGATCTTTTACGTGAAGTTCACGTATGCAAGCGACTTCCAAAAGTGGAATGAGTATGTGCTAATTGATTTTCCCAGTGATTCATCTCGTAGACATTTTAGAGTATCAATGAGATTGATAGCTAAAAGTTAGAAGAGAGAATGAAATCACTTTTGCTGGCATTAATTGATGGTTTTCTATCTTACTTTTAAAACTTATTGACTAAAGAGAGTTCTTAGGTGTTCTGACGATCATGGTTTGCAGCATATAAATCATGCTTGACAGCAAACTTTTATGATTGTTAGACGAGACAAAAGAAGATCTTTTTATCAATTGTTTTCTCAACAAGACTGTGGAACCATAATTAATGATTTCTGATATACAAGACTTGATGCAATTTCTCTCATGTTTGGAAACTGTGTATTGAAAAAGATTTTGGAAATGATTTTCACGTTTACGTATGATATTGAAAATATATTTTTGAGAGAAATTTAGATCAGCTTTGTGAAGTAACGAAATAAAATCGAAACAACTCTGAATGATTGTGAAGAAATCATACCCAGTTGTTGAGGAATCGACTTGATCCAATCTTAGGACTTGGATTTAGTAACATTTGTGAGATTTTGAATCATCGATTTGTAACTAGTGTAATCTATAGGCAATTTGTGAGTTTTGTCATAGTAGAGATTGAATGAAGAAGGAGCTCTACTTATACTCACGGAGGTTAGACTGAAGGATACTCAATAATGAAGCATTACTGTTGAGTTGTCCTTCGATCACGCCTGGCAGGATAGGTGTGAAGTCTAGATATTCTCAAGATTCTTGGTAAGGATTGATGTTGACTGTCTTGTCGTTTTCCAAGATTTTGAAAATATTCTTAACTTTAATCGAAGCAGTCAAACTTCGAAAAGTGTGCCTCCACCTTTAATTGACTTGAGAGAGTAGGTCATTAAAGGATTTTTACTCCTATAAGTCAGCACATAAACGAGCTTATGAAGTGATGGTTGGCGATATGGAAATTCACCAACCGCAGGGTTTTGAAAAAACATTTGAAACCATGATAGGAAAAATGCCGATTTGTTTTGAAAAACCATTTGCATAAAACAAATCATACAATCAATATATATTAATAAAAGTGCGTATGACAGTTATTATGCATTATTGTCGATGATATGTATGAGCATATTAGTTCGAGACATGAGCACAGTCATTAGAAAGCAAATAGCTAACCTGTTTTGTATAGGCATGAGAGAGAGTCTTTATCAACTCCTTTGGACTTATCGCCAGATTTTTCACTTCATAGTTATAAAGTCCAGCAGTGAGGATTTTGACCTTGAGTGAGTGAAGGACATGAGTGAATTCTCATGAGTGATCGCGATCCTTCATGAATCGGCCATGTTACTATCTGCCGATGGAGAGTAATGTTGCATGTTTGACCTTTTCTGTCATATGAGTTCCTGCCTAAAGTACTCATAGAGAAAATTAGCAACATTTATGAGCAAAAAATAGCTCTAGAAATCCAATAATACAAATGAGACTTAATAAGCATGACAAAAGAATAATTATTCAAAATACAGCTTATAAGTGTAACCCAAAGTGTTAAGAGATTAGGAGTGGGTTACTTCCTCATTAAACTCTTTGAACGCGTCGCTCATAGTTGTTGAAGCACCGGTTCTAATATTGAGCATAGGTTCTTTGAGTGTATTCTTGCTCGGCTGAGGCTTTTCATTGAAGGAAGACAAATTCATCATTGATGTCCTTAGGCCAAGAACTTACAATCTCAGTGATTTTGGAGATGACATATCTTTGATTTCCTTTGAAACTCTTCTTATTTCATCTGCTCTAAACTTTTATAAAAAGTTTTCTTGAGAAGGTGTTGGATTGAAGCAATCGTTAGCCTTATGTCAAGAGAGCGTGTTTTTGGAAGTGAATCTAAGTAATTCATCTATCAAATATGAGTTTAACGCATTTGCTAAAGAAGATACCAAGATTTAAGGATAGATTTATGAAACATGCATAATCCTTAGCAAGTCAACCTCCACTATAATACTTCTCTTCACAATATCAATGTAATTCTGATATATGAGAGGTTTTCTTATAGTGATCACATTGTCATCACAATACTCTTTCTCACATGTTTTTGAAAACAAAATTTGTTTTGATTTGGAGAAGGTTTTCAAAAAGGCTTCCAGGTTTCTCAGTCAAAAAGGATTTTGTGAATAAAAGATTTTGAAAAGACTCCTTTTGACTATGCATCTAATCGAGCGGCGGATCTAAACTCTCAGGTTGTTAAGCCTGGAATAAGGTTTACAGAGTACAAGCTCTGATACCAATTGTTAGGTCCAAGGGTTGCTCAGTGAATAGGCTAGAGGGGGGGGTGAATAGCCTATACATGATATATTAAAAATTTCATCCAATTTTTATATATATAATAAGACGAGTGGATGAGATGATTAATACAATTAGGATATCTTCCTCATACTAACGCCGAAGTTAGAGTGATCGGACATCTTAGATCGCAGATGTAGATCATGGACGTCTGAATCGAGATATGAAACATGCGGTTGGAAGATATATGTTGAACTTAGCTGATGAGAATGAGATTTGGCAGCGGAAGAACTAACAGCATAAGTCAAACAATTTAGATTAAAGTAACTGTAAGGGTTTGATATGAAAGAGAGCTTAACAGTTGACTATAATCTGTATTAGATGCATCATTTACTTTCCTTAAACAGATTGCACATGATAAGGCAAATTATACAAGAAAGAGAAATCAAGGCTGAATGTAACATACATATATTATATTAAAATTCAGCAGAGGTTTGCTCAAAGGCACATGCTTAGTACATCAACCTAGACTCTCTATCCTAGTAATCTCCTTAGGAAAAAGAAGGAGAAATGAAGAAAGCGAAATCAAATATATCGAAAATACATTAGAAGATGTACTTAATATTTATTAAGACATCTTCCTGTAGTTTCAACTCGATATATTTGTTGTAAGAAGAGAATATTAGGAGTTATTCAAATAGCAAGTATTTGAACAACTGAGTGCTAAGCACTCGACCAAATATGATGACACCTTTTTGCACAATCGACACAGCTTATAATGTAGTATAAGTCTGCCGATATGAATGCAATCTGGATTTGTAAGTTCGGCTCTTCATCGGACATCTTCAAGCTTGATCCGCTTCAACGACCGTAAGATACTTGGTCTCTTTACTGGATGATGGAGTTGAGGCCACTGAAGAGACTGAGTTCTTCGAAGGAAGAAGAACTCAAATCAACAACAAGATTGTTGATCAAGCAGAGCTTCTCAGCTTTTGGATTTTCTTTTCTCTCTCTTTCACAAAGTGTTTGTTCTTACACTTGTGATTTCTCACTCTGAAGGAGTGGTTCTGGATTGAAGAAATGAAGACCACAACCTTTCTCAAGCACAGTTTGTATATTCTTGTGCTCGTGCTCTCTCTGTGGAAATGAGGATGAGAGTCTTCTTATATAGCTGGAGAATAAGAGATGACCGTTGGTGTATTGAATAGGTTTTAAGCCCGTTGGAGATCTGAATCTCGTGATGTAGCAGAGTACATTTTTGGATTTGTTGGGCAAAGACCTTCAGTTAGGTTTAAGTCTTGAAGATAGTCCGTGACACAGGCTGGACATAGTTGGACGTGTCGAGCTTAGCTGGATGCGTCGGCGATTTGGACTTATCATAGCTTTGACTGGAGTGCAGCGTCCTGTGCTTGGCCTTTTCTGGAAATGAAGCTTTGAAGACCGCGAACACTATTCAGAAGAGGAAATGTCCATTGGATAAACGTGAAGGCGCAGACATCGATGCGTATCTTGGATTTGTCAGACAGATCTTGTAACGGATCTATTTTGGCTTGAAGTGCGTTGAGTAACGACCGATGTATCTCGTGATCTTACGGTTTCTGCGGTTTGTTCGATGAGGATTTGGCCGATTCTGAGATCTGCCATTATAGAACTGCTGATGTATAAACCGCTGATGGTCACGATGTTCCTCTTGAATAAATAGCTTCTCTGCAGTTGCTCTGATGAAGTGCTTTGGCGGATACGGGAGTCTGCCGATATAGAACTGCTGATGTAGAGATGGCTATTAGGTAGTCATAGCTGAAGGGAATGTCTGGTAGTGAGACATCTGCCGATGGTCACGTCAGCTGGCAATTTGGAGAGCTTAATTCATATGAAGGTTTGTCATCATTCTGGTAGGACAAAGACTTGGATATGTACAAAGACTTCCTAGTCTAATGACCTATGCATTGTTTCAACAAGCTGCCACACTAACCGGTACGCAGCCCTTTTAGCCACTTGTGAAACATGCGTTGTAATGGGAACAAGCAAATCACTGTGTTGGAATATGCATACATATATATCAGCTGATTTTCAGGCATATTCCTAACACGTAAAGAACGTAAAATAGCAAAATCAGATTGCAAAGTTAGAGACCCATTACGAGTTCGTTGTTGAAAAAAAACTTGCTTACCTCAGAATAGGGTCCACAGGTTGCGGTATGTTCGTCAGAGGAGGCGAACGGAGAAAGTGGTGGCTGGAGATGATGAAGGTGAAAAAGGCCGGAGTTAGGAAAGGGAGCGCTGGGGGGGAGTTGTTGGAGAGAGAAAACCGAGTGAAGAGTGTGTGTGCGAGAGAGAGAGAGAGTGAGGCGTTAGGGTAAGCGACTTGCCGGGTTTAAGCGGGTTTACAGGTTTAACCCATTTTAACCCGTAAATTTTAATGGGTTGTAGTGGGTAACCCGATATAATTTATTTTGTTAATGGGTTGGGTTGGGTAATTAGTGGGTTGGGTTGGGTGGGTTCTTGGGTAATGGGTCAGAATTGACATGCCTAGTTACAATCAATGATCTCTCAATAACTAAGTTGGGAGAGATTCAATACAATAATTGAACTAAAGAGTAAATACAAAGAATGTAAGTTTGCAATAAATAATCTAAGTAAATGCTCTTTAATGGAGAAGTTTCAGAGAGTTCTTGAGATGTTATGAATATTTGAGTTATTCAATGCTTCTTGTAATCTAGTTATTGGGTTTGGTCACCGTTCTTCAATGCTCCTTCGGCTTTAAATAAGCAGAGCTAGGAAAGTTGCCATTGGAGACATTTGATGATATTTGACTTTGCATTAAATGTTCTAATGCAGAGCAGGTCAAATGTGGTGAACAACCATTCCTCGAGCTTTATGCTATCACAGAAGAGGTAGGTTGAACCTGTCATTTCATTCTGAAATAAAACAAAAAACTAGGAATGGAAAGTGTGTTAGAGTACTCATTAAATGTAAATCAAAAACATGTTTGAAAACAAGACACGCTAAGTACTGACACAAATTCAAAATAACTACGGATGCTTATCAAAGAAGCTTCCGTTTAAAAGGTCAGTAGACTTACAAGAGATAAGTCAAAGACGATTATCAGTCTACTGTTCTTATACTAGTTAATCAGTGATTTGACTTAGAAAATTAAGTCTTTATCAATCATTATTGTTTGGTTGAATCAGCTTGACTGATATATAAAGGATGCTGGACATTTGGAATCAATGATTGATATACGTGAGTATATCAGTCATCAGTCAGCAAGGAATGGTTGGTCATTTGATCAGCCATCTTTGGTTAAAAGGATAGTTGATCACTTGATCAGTCAACATACAAATATAAGGCTTGGCTGAATCATAATTGATTCCAGAGGATAAAATGGTTTTAAGTAAATCATGGGAAGGACCAACAACCAGCATTAATATTATCTAGTGGGAATGATAGTAGGCTTACAAGTGGCTTATAAGTGACCACCTACTACCAACTAGCACAAATATCATTCACTCACTCTTGAATGGGCTTGTGGTATGCCTAGTTAGTTCAGTAGGCGGGCACGAGTTGTGATTCAAGCTCTTGGGGTTCGATTCGTGAAAGTGCGTAAAATGACCCGAACAATCAATCTTACAACAAAAACAAAAGGCAAATTTCATCATTGAAATTTTTGTGAGTTTCTAAGTTGGGGTATTTTAGCACACATAATAAACATGGAAATTTAAAATTGATGGAGAGAGAAGTAGAAATAGAAGTACCTGGGCAAATTGCAGGAATCAGGTTTCCAAGCGTACTTACGAAACTATTTATCAAGGCGGCCATATTTGATGCAATCAAATTCAGGGTCGATGAAAGGACATCCTGACGATTGATAGAATGGGCATGAACTGTCAACTACCCATTTCCCTTTAAAAAAATCACACCTACTCCCCACCAACTCTCTACCATTTCTACTCCTACTTGTACTACTACTCACATTACTATAATAAACTACCTTCTTTGCAACTTCTATTTCTATTTCTGTCGCACACCCAAACAGAAATATAAAGTGGGCAGCTTGAACATAAATTGTGGTTAATAACAAGGCTTGGTACTTAAAACCCAACTCAGAAAATGGCAAGAAAATTTTGTGTGTGTGACTCTATGTGTGTGTGAGAGCTCATATTTACATAAAAATAGAAAGGGAGGGAGGAGAGGAGACTAGTTGGCAGTATCACATGGTTAACACCACGAAACTTGATTTTTTTTAGCAAAAATTACGGGACGGTCCCCTTTTTGGGGGTTTTTAACCGCTTTAGTGCCTCATTTTTGTTTCCAATCGCTTAAGTCCATTTTAAGTGATAAATTGGCTAATTGTTCCAAAACTGCCCCAGTAACAACATATGACATTTTAGTAGTTGCGTCTTTCTTTCCATTTCGATTTCTTACCAAAATTTCCATCCATATCACATTTGAAAGTTTCTGCTCATTCGATTTCGTTTTTTGAGTTTCTTCAAGTTGTTATAAAATCGATTTCTTTTTTTGAGTTTCTTCAAGTTACTATAAAATTTCCATTCATATCGCATTCGAAAGTTTCCATATCACTGTGAAATCAAAATCAATTATTTCAATAGAAACAATTGTCATGTTGTTGTTGAAATTCAGAATAGATATAATTTTTTCGAAAGTTTAAAGGTTGAATGGAATATTTTCGTATGCAGCTTATAAAGTATTCATTCAAGATTTGGATTTTATTTTATTTTCATTATGAACCAAAATAGTCATTCGGGTTGTATTTAATAACATTCAATTCAGTTGTATCAGAAATAAAAGTTGTGCATAGCGATGCACAAAAACAGTACTTTGTAGTACACTTTTGTGCATCGCGATGCACACTGTTATGTATCGCAAATTTTATCTTGTTGATTCAGTAGAAAATTGTGCATCAAAATAAAAAGGTTTACATCACGATGCATAAAAACAATATTTTATCAGTACAAGTTTGTGTATCGCGATGCACACTTTGATGCATCGCAAAGGTACAAATTTAGAATTTTATTAATTTCTATTGTTATCACAAAAGTTATCGAGAATATAATCCATAGCACACAATTGACATTCTATGGTATGAATTTGTTGGTATGGAATAGGGAAACTTTGTCTATGTACATGGGGTAGCCCTACCCTATTACACAAAAAGACTCGATATCGTTGAATGGCGTCAAATGTGGGCCAAGAATGTTGTTGAACCCTGTTTATTCTGTCATGAGAAGCTTGCAAAGATGTGTTATACTTCTCAAGAAAACAGTTCCTTAGCATTTCCATTCCAAGTTTTCATGATTTTCCATAATGTAGCATCAAAAAAACACCCAACATGTTCATTGCCTCAAAGTATCCATCGCTTGCAAGATACTCCCAGAGCGACGATGCGATGGCTAAGCTTTCAAGTGTTCCATTGGAGAATTATATGAGAATGACGATTTAGTGGAGCATTCCTCTGTTTCTGACAGGATTTTATCTTTCAACTATAAAATGTATTCAGCAATACTAACCTGATAATTCCATCAACTTGTTGTTTTCGTATTTTGTTTGTTTTGGTGCTTGTTGCTTTCTTCCCAGTGCTCTATTGTAGTTACGAAAACATTTTTACTCTGGTTAATAATATCTCACGATAATGTTTTCAAATATTATACAAAATCACCGGAGGTTGTTGCTGCGTAATCGCCAAAGGTTGTAAGTTTTTTCGAAGTGTAGAAGGTTTTTTGCAGTGTGTTTGTGTTAAACATTCAACTGGGTAATTGTTTTGGAGTGTGAAGCCGATGCAATGCGTACGTGTTAGAAGGAAGGGCATAAACAACATTTCGCAAACAGAGTGCCTTTTTTCGATTGAAAAGAAAAGGTTGTGCATCGCTATGCACAACAAAATTTTGTGCATCGCGATGCACACCTTTTGTGCTTCGCAAATGCAAAGTTGTGCATCGCAATATTTTGCGATGCATCGATTTAGTTTGCAATACATAGCGTACCTGTTTCGTGTTTTTTAAGGGCATAGACGATATTTTGCAACAAAAGTGTCATTTTTCGGTTTGTAACAATTATAGTGGACTAAAACAGTTGAAAATTGTGTAAAATGGTGCGGCCTGAATTTCACCCATTTTTTTATTTCTGAGTTTGAGTTGAATGGAAATCTTAGCTGGATTCTACTAGTATATTTTTACTTTGCAATACTAGAGCCACCTAATAAGTATCTAATTTGCGCACAAAATAGCGTGACATCTTGTGTCATCTAGTTGTCTTAATTTCTTAACTTACAGAGGAGCTCATAAAAGGTTAAATAAGATGACACATAAGATGTTACATTATTTTGTGTATTAGGTAGTTATTAGGTGCATGTGGCATTACTCTAACCTTAAATCCCATATACAAATGAGACTCATCATTAAAGTAACAAGGAAAGTAAAAAAAAAACTCCTAAAAAGAAATATTTAGAAATTGGACAATCATTTTGGATTGAACGAAAAAGAAAAACAAGACAATTATTTATAATCGGATGGAGTATTAATAAATTTGATTAGGAAATCGGAGGGACTCATCATGTTATATAGCCTTATCAGCCCACAGGAATGAATTGGGATGAGGAATCTTATTAGTTCTGATGTCCTTAGTAGGGAGTAGTATTTCATGAGCCTGTCACGCCGAAATAACATCGAATAATTGATGGTCGATACCATTCTTCAGATTTCAACTGCTTTAATTCTTAATACTTGTTTCCAACCAGTAAAGTCTATTTTGGTTGATAAATTAGCCAATTGTTCCAAAGTTGCATTCATAACAGCCTAAAACACGTTTTAAGATGCGTCTTCCTTGATTTACTCCTATAAATCTTGACTTTTTTTCCTTTGTGATTTCCATTCATATCACAGTCGATCTTCTGCTCATTCGATTTCGTTTTTTAAGTTTCTTCAAGTTGTTATATTTGAATTCACTGTTGTCACGCCCCAAACCCACAGTAGGACCAATGGCCCAGGGGTGACCGGCCGCGGCCCACTAAAATGGTGTTGGGCTCTGCAAGGTCTTCCAGTATAATTGCACAGCTCAAATCTAACAACTCCTTAATAAAAACTAAACCGCAGAGAATGAGGCCCATTATCCTATCAACCCAATCAAGTCCAAATGAAGTTCCCAAAACAACAAATATTTAGGGAGTCAACAGCTCCTTACAAAACCCAAGTCTAATTGCACGAAACAAAAATTACACTATAACAGAAAACTCTCGAGCCATCCACTAAGTAGTTCCAAGCCGTTACCGACATTAACGATCTGCAAAATGATAAGGGGTGAGCTCACAGCTCAGCAAGGTACTAACAACGCTATCTAGAGGATCAAGCACGTATTTCGAAAATAATAATTCTATAAAAAGTCATAAGAAGCATTTCAAATCGCATTTTTCATAAACGACATTTAAAATATTGTTGAGCAAAAATATTTACTTTAAAACAAGTCAATGACACTACCGTCCCATTCCGGTAGTATAACCAACCGTTTTGTCAAAAGAAATTCACTAAGTTCAAACAATAATTTCCAAAAGATTTTCGAAATCAAAAGTTGGTCGAAGCTAGTCGATTACACCACCGTCCCATACCGGTGGCATGACAAACTACTCTGCTAAACAATTTCAATAAAGTTCCATGGTCTTTGTTGACTACGGCTACAGTACAACCCTGTAACACGGTGTCGATAATTGTCCCAGTACAACCCTGTGACATGGTTTGATAATGTCGCAGTACAACCCTATGACGCGGTTCGATAATTTCAGAGTTCGATATGTCTACCTAGCTAGTAGAGTAGACGGTTCAGAAGTTTCAATACATAGTCAGACCATTGGTTTCTAAAAGTTTCATAGTTCACAATTCTGTAACAAAATTCCAATGTCAATAAACAATAACAAAAATTCGGAAATCAAATTCATTTCAGAGGCTCATATGCTTGATCCTTATTTTGGGATATTTCAATACATCACATTTTCGATAAAAATATAAAATTAATTTTATAGGCTCATTTGAAACAAAACGATGTAGCAAAACATTTTATTTTTCAATAAAAACGAAGGGATGGAAACAAACTAGATAGAGTAGAAAGTCCCTTACCTCGAATTCGATACAAGCTAGTTCAAAAGTTAAAATAATATTTCCTCCCAATCGCTATCATCGGCACCTAATTTCAAAGACAACAATATTTCGTTTAAGTGACAACAAATAATACAAGGGTTCACTAGGCCCATTTGCACCTATATGGGTCTGTTTGTCATTCCCCAAGAACTACAGGGGTTATTCTATATTCCCCAGAACCTATGTAGGCTAAAATGTAACTAGTTATAATAGGAAAAGGTAAGACTGAAAATTCAGTCATCATCTTCCCAAAATGAAACCCAGCAACGTGCTGGAGTATTTGTTCCACCACAAAGTCACGGACATGATTTCTTTTTTTCTCTTTTCCTTCCATTCCTTCCAACTGAACTTTCCTTCACCATTAATCTAGTTAAACTAACCAACTAGCATAATCCATAATCTCCATATAACCATTTTATTTCGTAAAAGTTTTCTATTCAAGCTCATGTATGAATTTGTTCCGGCCGAACACTAGAATCAAAGTAGAATACTTACTTGATCGACGATTCTTATCCGCAACCTTCTTCGACGATGATTCAACGAGCGGCCACTCTTCATCCTCTGCTCTGTTGTCTCTCTCTATATATACCAGAGTTCTCTCGAATCTCCTCTCTCACTTTTCTGTGGAGTAACCAATATGTAGCCCAACAATTTGCCAACCCCATTTTATCCTCTCACCTCGGCGATCACTCTCCCAAAACGTTCCATCAGCCGCTCTCCTTCCTTGCCGTAAGAAACGGCTGGCTCCACAATTCTCGCATTCAATCATTTTTGTTTTTCTCTCTTTTTTTTTTAAAATTAAAACTAGATGCTATAATTCTAATGAGAGCCCAATAACTCTAATAACCAGTGGACCAACCCAATTCCAATACATAGAAGCAGATTTTATACCCAAAAGAAATTAGGCCCAAAATAATCAAAGTCAGCCCATGAACTTATAATATTACTATTAAACATTATAATTATTTATCAAATTTTTAGGTTATCACAACTGTAAAATTGAAATCACTATAAACACAATTCATAATGATACACGTTTACAAAAACATATTGATTAATTGAGTATTAAAGGTAGTAATTAACTTTCATCTGTTATAACTTGAGCATTTATATATATATATATATATATATATATATATATATATTTGTAGGCAATTCTTTTTTTGAGACTTTAGATTAGATCTTCATCTGCTTTGAGCAATTAGTTTATCACAGTTTCAATATTTCAGTTTGGCAAATGAAATGCTGTGCATTGCGATGTAATAAAACAGTACCTTTTAGTACAATTTTGTGCATCGCGATGCACACTTTGATGCATCGCAAGTGTAATGTTGTGCATCGCGATGCAATAAAATAGTATATTTTAGTACAATTTTGTGTATCGCGATGCATCAATTTTGGAACGGGAGTGAAGCTCAAAATTATAGGCGTGACGCCCATTTTGAACTCTTAATGAAATCATCATGCATCGAAAATAAAAGTTGTGTATCGGGATGGAATAAAACAATACTTTTTAGTACAATTTTGTGCATCGCGATGCATTAATTTTGTTTTGTGATATAGCGTGTCTGTTTTGTATTTTTTAATAGTATAGATAACATTTTGTAATAAAAGTACATTTTTCCTGTTGAAAATAAATATTGGGTCTTAAACTAATTAAAAATTGTTAAAAAGGGGCAGCCCACATTTTACCCAATAACATTCTGCATCTGCGTCTGGACTCGATATCTTCTCATCTGAAGCTCAGCTGGCCCAAGCCCACCCTCATTTTTCGGTTGGAAATATTTCGTGATATTAATAGTAGGACGAAAATAACCCTAAAATCAGGAAATGTTTTTGAAATTGTATTTTATTTTTGTCATCGACTGCAGGCGAACAAAACTCAATTCAGTTCCTCCCTTCCTCTCAGTCGATAAGGTTACAAAACCTTACTAGGATAACACACGCACACACACACACACACACACACACACACAGTGAGAGGGGCCGAAAGAGAGAATGGCTTGTGTATCAACAGGAACATGGTTTCGAACAGTGAACCCAAAGGCTTCAATCTCAGCCGTTAATGGTTTGTGCAGCAGAACAAGAAGAAGCTCAGTCTCTATGGCTGCAGCTTCTAACAACTCTTCAACAGGGATGCTTCATTGCTCCTTCATCTTCTCTTCTTCTCTTTCTCTCTCTTCCCATTCTCCCTTCTCAGGTAAACCCCAAAAACTCATCTCTTTTTTGAAAAAATCTCAGCATTTCAATTTGGTTATTACTTTACATTTTCTTTAAAATTGGAGTGGGGGGTTGGTTTCTGATTTTATGCAAATTGAATTGAGGGTGGGTGGTTAAGTTTGAGCCCAGTACAGTCATTGGGTTATTTGCTATATTGTATTATTGTCTATTACCTCTTTGAATTTAGTGGATTAATGGTTACTTTATGGCCACATATTTGGTACTTCCTCAATTGGGGACATCCTCAATTTGTCCAAAGTGAGTGCCCCATTTTTAGTCTTTCAAGATAATCAAAAATCTTTACTGTCAAGCAATTTCATTAGCACATATACATGAATGCCTTGGTGCCCACGAATCCACGATTAAGCGCAGACATGATGACAGAGGTGAATCTATTAACTTCATACCATGAGGTCGAGGAGGATGATACAGTAAATTTTAATAAAGGACACAGCATTTTGGGTGGTCATTTAGGCATGATGGTAATCCTACATTGTACTAATTGATTGGTGTTAAACATGACTATTGTTACTTTTTGTTTGTGTGTGCGTGTGTATGGTGGGGTGGGGTGGGGGGTGCTAGGTTATAATACCCTTAGAAGGCTGTGCTCAATTTGAATCACAAAACAGTAGTAGATAAAGAAGAGGCCACAATATCTTTTTCTCATGCTCTCGCTACCTGTAATAAACATATTATATCTGGATGAATCCGAGATAATATTTTTGTTTAGATGACTGAAACACCTGAAAAAAATATCAAAAAAAGGAAAAACCTGCGTAAACAATACATTTTGTCTTTGGATATGGGTGGTTATATACTTTTTTGGGGTCGCTTTTGAGAATTTTCTGAAGCTTAAGCTTTCCAACCAGTGGCAGAAATATAACTTATGCTTTTGGGCATAACATAAGGCACTGTGTTTATTTACGTAGTATTGTTAAACAGCAGAACTTAGCCTCATAATTTGTGTATATTTACAGGTTTATCATTGGGGGTTGACTTGACCTCTAACAGAGGTTCAAGAAAGGAGACAGGGCATCGTCTAGTGGTGAGGGCAGGGAAAAAGTTTAAACTTTGTCAAACCAAGAGGCACAGGTCTCGGAAGTCTCTAGCTCGAACTCATGGCTTCCGAAGGCGAATGCGTACTACTGGCGGACGAGCAATTTTGAAGCGCAGGCGTGCCAAGGGCCGATGGGTGCTCTGTCCCAAGGCCAACCCCAGTGGTGGGAAACGTGCTTGAGCCCCTTCATCCTTTTGGAATCAATTACATTAGGTAACCAAAAGCTTTAATTATGTATTTATGTTCATTCTTGTAATATCAATTGCATTTCAAGTTATGTCTAAAAGTGGTTTGGGTGTTCAATCAAGAGTTCCTTTTGTAATCAATCAATGCTATCTTTACTTTTGTGCTTGTTGGGGGATGAAGTTGGTGAATTTAGAGTAGACTGGGAATTCAGATACATAATTCCCAATTCTAATCGATTATGAAGTTTATTTAACACTCTTGCATTATGTTGTTGAGTAGACGTTGTTAGTGAATTTTCTTAGGCTTTGTTTGAGATGTTTGCTATGTTGGACATTCTCGTTCGTTGGTTGTCTTTGTTCTCATCATATTCATTTTTTTTTATTGAAAGATCTTGCAGTTCAACTTGCACTGCATAAATGAATTAGACAGAAATATATAAGTACCACTGCTTACAAATTGGAGATGGTCTTTTACTCTCATGAAACTCACTCTTTTCATAGAGGTTTTGTGACCAGTCTAGTGATTTTCCAGTAGGCCCTTATTCTAAGAAAGCAACACGACCCTCACAACTTTGCACGTCTGAAGTACAGCTTGTGACGTTTATATGACAGGATAGGAAGCACCCATGCCAATGCCACACATCCCTTCAGGGGTACCGAAGTCTCGCTGTATTCTTCCGAATCCGCCCTCACCCCATTTCTCTCCCCATGAATTCTTGAATATCCAATACTTCATTCCCTGCTCACTGACCCCATAACCTACTACAGTTATACCATGCGTTGTTCCTGTTCCACAGTCCCCACTTATGATTCCGCTATTGTAGAGCTGGAGCAAACTAGGATCGACAGCAACTGAAACTGGTTGATTAACCACAGCCTGTAGTAGTGCCGTCTCATCGGCAAAAGGTGTGGTTTCATAGCTGTTGATCCTGGCTATGGCAGGGGAACCCATGGGACTGCTGCAAACTTGCTCCTTTCCCTTGTAGGGGTAATTTGAGTTGGAGGTTAATCCGTTGCTTATCACATAATTGTAGGCATTTGCCATGTATCCTCCTCCGCATCCGTCTGGTTCGCCATCACAATCCATTATTTGTTGCTCCGAAAGTGAAACCAACATACCCGTTTTGATCCGAGTAATTCCTTCCACAGCTGCTACTGCTGCAAACGCCCAGCAATCGCCTGTGTAGATATATGCAAGTCATATTATATATTTACATTGGAATCCTAATAAATTGAATGTGAAAACTAACAATTCATACATAGTTTGGTTATCATGAAAATTGAAATTGAGAAAGAAAAAGAGGGAACATTTCCCTTCTTCACGCTTTCCTTACCACACCCACCCTGGTTCTTGACAGGGGTAACAGCTCCATGCACTCTCCAATCCAAGCATGGGGGTACAGTTGCCAAACTTACATTCTCGTACTTGAAAGACGATGTCGCTAACCTAGGATGCAATGGCTTTGCGTTTCCACCATAGGTAGCTAGGAATTCTTCCTTAGTTAGATCTGCAAATTCATTGATTCCAAGCTTGTATGTTTGATTACGAACTTGATTAAATTTCTTAATGAACTCAACGTTGTCGTTGAATATCTTTAATCGTTTCGCTTTCTCGTCTTTGCTCTCATATGTCCGTCCATAGCGAGCCATCCACTGCTCGTGCTTATCTGACATTTTAATGGTTTGCGAGATAACCCGATAAGCTGAAGGTAACAAAATGATCAGAAGACTGAAGAGTGGATACTTTTCTAGTGTTAGAGCCATTTTCTATGGGTAGAAAATCTTGTTTTTGCAAAAATGCTTGGAAACGCAGAGGCATGTATTAGTGGACTTTGTCTACTTAGTGGGCTTTGTCTACTTAGGTGAATGTTGATAATTTACGTGTGTTTATGTTAATTTAAAGGAAAATTTTCATCGACTCAGGTCTCTTTATTGTTTTGTTTGTTTGTTTGTTTGTTTGTTTTTTTTTTTTTTTTTGTGTTTTTTGTCTCTCTCTCTTTAATGAAATCTTCTCTTTTATTGTTGTTTTTGGCATGCCTAGGGTCTGTTTGGGAATCCCAATGCCATAGCTTGAAATTAAAATTGGAAGCACAATTTGAATTTCGTGGAGCTCAAATTGTTCATTCAATTCTAATTCCAAAGCATGACATTGAGTAGCCAAACATAGTCAATTACTATTTAATTCTCCAAGGACCCTTTAATTTTCCATTCTGAAGCAAAAAAATTTTAAAGCTGGTTTAATGCAGAGAGAAGCATGCCTGTTGTGCACATTTCATACAAAATGCTACAAGTTGCTTTAAAACCATGATCATGTGTGTATATTCTCTACTGATTAAAGAAGTAATGGAGAATCCCAAAGATCTTGGAGCAGATAGAGATGGCATGGAAGTCTTTTCATAATTAGGTTATTAATCATACTCCTTCAGTTCAGTTCATCTTTCTTGTTTAGTTCATTTCAAAAAAATTGTCAACTTTCTAATCTTCCCGTTTTTGAAAATTATTTAACAAAACACACAATCGAGTCACTGTACTTTGGGGAAGGTTACAATTCGGTCATTGATTGTTTGAAAATGTTATTTAGGCTACTGTATTTCAGTTATCTTGCAAGCGAGCCCATTTTTTGGACAGAAGTTACTTCAGCCATTAAAAATGGGCTATCGTATTTTACGTTGTTTTAACGGCTGAAGTAACGTCCGTTCAAAAAATGGGCTCGCTTGCAAGATAACTGAAGTAGAGTGGTCCAAATAAAATTTTCAAATAATCAGTGGCCGAATTGCAACCTTTTCCAAAGTACAATGCCCGATTGTAACAGATACAAAACCCACTAAATGAAGTTACAGATAAATTTAATTAGGCTACATGAAGTTACGGATACAAAACTAAGCGAAGCGTAATAAGATTTTACAAGATTGTAACAGATAAGTTAAACAAGAACCATGGAAGCATCATCGTCTTGGACAATTCGATCATGAGGCTACACCATCCTCGTCTAGCCAACTTATGCTACTTTACTGATCGGCGGGTAGCGCGAAGCAAGAACATACGTGTATATCCGGGATTGAGGCTTACAATGTGGACTCAACGTGGCCTGCACGTGTAGAGAGCCTATTCTGATACCATGTTAAAGTCTGGGGGTCCATCTCTAAACCAATTGGCTTGTGAGAGGTGTGGCCTTAGAATTTTTATTAATTGTTTAATAGGCTTGTTTTTACCCGACGTGAGTTTAATGTCTCAACAATTTCCCCTTTCGTTCCACTCGGATCTTACTTAGCACAAACTTGAGAGAGTTATATAGTACCCTTTGCATCTCATTTCTTCCAATTGGATCTCCAATCATGTCGGATGATCTGCAGGCACGTGATGCTAACATTCAACGAACTCGTTGGAGGGCAGACTGAATCAGGAGTCTCCATTTGGTTAACTTCCGATAAGCAGGGATTCTCCTCGACGCGAGAATGGAAATGAGTTCCTTCACATCTGTTGAAATGGGTAAGATACATAAACATCTTCTCACACAGCAACCAAGATGAGACCAAATCTGTTGATTTTTTGGCTATGTTGTGTTCACATAACTGAATTTTGAAAATCAAAAACACATACAGATGCACATACATGTCTACACATACACAAAACGTCTGTACCGCAGAAAAAACTCATAGGAATCAATCAGTTAAAGGAACTTGTTGAATCCAATAAAACTGGGAAAATTATCGAAATGACCAACGTACTATCATTTAGTAACCGATTTTATCTCGTACTCCTAATATCCTAAAATTGACCAGTACTCACTAATTGAGTTCAATGTGGTCCCTCCCGTTAACTTTTCATCTAATTTTCTAACGGAGCTGTTAACGTGGTTAACGGAGCTAATTTATTAGGGGTATTTTTGTTCTTTTCTTCCAAATCTCACCGCCCCAGTCAGTGTTTGTGGGTGTGGGTGGCGTGGTGAGATTAGGAAGAAATGACAAAAATACCACTCATAAATTAGCTCCATTAACCACGTTAGCAGTCCCGTAGAAAATTGAATGGAAAGTTAACAGGAGGGCCACATTGGACTCAAATTAGTGAATACACTGGTCAATTTAAGGATATTATGAGTACGTGGTGAAATCAGTTACTAAATGATAGTACGTTGGTCATTTTGATAATTTTCCCAATAAAACTCCATTAGAGCATGTACAATGTCAAGGAGCTTAATGGGGAGAATGCCAAATTTTTTATCCAAATTTATTACAAAAATACCCTTAAGCTACCCAAACAAAAAATTTCTTCCAATGGTGACACAAAATTCAAAAATTTTACGTACCTCGCAATTTTTATCTTCATTAATTAAATATCTTTATATCATATTTATATTAATAAATAATTATGTTTAAAAAATCTGATTGAAGAGGGAGAAGAGAGAGGAAAATGGAGAGAAACTTGAAAAAATTGTAGAAAATTGATCTGATATCCGAATGAAATAAACCAAGTCTCTATTTATAGAGAAAAATGTGTACTTTAATTCAAAAAAAAAGGAAAAAAATTTTTGGCTAAAAGATGGTCGAAAACATTTAAAGGGGGAAAAATAATGACGGTCCAATTAGACGCTGCCACGTGGAAAAGTGCTCACAGCGTGCATGTTAGCGGCTGTCAGTGTGTTTTAATTTTTTTTGAATTCTCTTTGCTCAAAACAATATCGTTTTGGGTGTTCCTAGGCTGAAATGACATCGTTTTGTTCCTTGCTTGGTTGATAAGCTCCGGTAGCAAATATTGCTACCCAAACACCTTTTTGCTTATTAAGCGATCCTCGTGCTACTTTATTGGATGAAAGAATCCCACCAAGTTCTCCTTAAGCTCTCCTTAGCCACTCCATTGTTCTTGCTCTTAGTACCACATTAGATAACTAAAGTCTAACTTCTCAATATAGAAGATCTTGGGACCAAGCACAACTCTCATCAACATGAAAATTAAAACTTTGATACCTTCAACAAGATTGTCAAGCCCAAATGACTGCATGACCCCCTGTAGAGGATCATGAACTTGTAAGAGATCTACAAAATTGATAAATTGATGTACCAACTCAATTGATTTGAATAATCAAACAAACCACATGACTAGAAGAGTCTCTAATGAACACAGACACTATCACAGTATAAATTTACTTGCTGACATAATTTCATTTTTATTATTTCGAAAAATGATGTCCAAAAATGATAACGAAGCATGTACTCAGTTTTGACAATTTTTGTGTAATCCCGATAATCATGAGTGAAATTAAAGTAGAGAATTACTCCCTCCGTCCGGATAAATGTTCCTACTTTCTATTTTGGGATGTCCTAACTAATGTTCCTAAAAACTTTTAATCTACCTATTCTCTACCATTCTTCCTAATATACCTTTAAAACTTCATTTAATATAACACATCCCAAAGAAACTTAATTATTTAAAGTAATTAAACTCAATTAATTTTCATAGGTATTATGGTCAGAACACATTTAACAGCAAATCATTAATTATGTTTCTTAATTTTTATGTTTTATCCACTAGGAATATTTATCCGGGAGAGAGGGAGTATCTTTTTGACAGAAGATTTAATTATTTCCTTCATTCAAAACATGATGTCCCAAATGATAACTATGCTCATTCTTATCTTTAAACTTTTCTTTTCTAAAGAGAAACCAAAAAAATTGGAATTTGAGAATTAAAATGGAAAACTGTTTTCAAACACAATACTACTTTAAGTGCACAACAATAATGATAAGAGGTCACAATCAAGAGACAAAAATGATTACTAGTTCGACATTTAGTTTAGGTAAGGTAAACAAGTAAGTGTTGGTAAGGCTTCACTATAAGATGGTCGTGGGTTCGAGTCACCAAAGGGGTAAGTGGGGAACCACTATTGATCCTCTTGAAGAAAAAAAAAAAAAAAAAAGTTTAGGTAAGGTACATGACCTAGCAAAGGTTTGTTATCTCTAATTTTCAAAGTTGATGTTATAATCACTATTTCTTCGACTCCATTTTTCTGGAAATGGAAACAAAATTTTGCCCCAAGAGAGAATGTAAAAGCAATGCGTACAAGAAAAATAAAAACGGCATAAGGAGAACATCAACTGAGAATGTTCTCGAGTCTCTGTGCCTGCAAGGCCCTCGTCTCGTATTCATCCAAATGCACACAACCTTAAAGAAGTACCACCCGCTCATGAACAAGAACTGAGACAATTGAGAAGGTGGTTGAGGCCTTGGCTGACCATTTAAGTGCCTGAAAGACTCAGAAGTACATAGCAACATCTCCCCAACTCGATAAAAAAAGAGGCATGCCCAAGGTTCCATCAAGCTAGCAAATGTACACAAAATAGTTCCCCAAGCATAGATAAGTCGAAAAAAGGTGTGTAAAGGACTCACCGAGTTGCCTATGAAGTACACGAAAGGAATTACTCTCAATTGACTACCAAATTTCTAGTTAAAGGAACTTGTTAAATTCAATAAAACTCCATTAATATTATTTTACAGTAATCAAATGTTTAGAAATG
The DNA here is from genome assembly GCA_016624345.1 of Platycodon grandiflorus. NCBI lineage: Eukaryota > Viridiplantae > Streptophyta > Magnoliopsida > Asterales > Campanulaceae > Platycodon > Platycodon grandiflorus. Next base: position 31,299,642 of record CM028368.1, read on the forward strand.
AATATCCATAATTAACAAAAAAAAACCTATTTATTGAAATTAAATTTCACACAACAATCACACACTACATTCAACAGATGGAGTAACAAGAAATCACTCTAAACTCCCACCAAAAATAAAAAATGAACACTTTTAAATTCCAAAAGAAGCTTAATTCGAAATATAAAAAATAACCCAGTATTCAACAAGAACACATTTAAATTCCCAAATGAAATAGAATGAAGAAGCATACCAGTACTTGGGTTTGGGTCTGGGCGTAAAATTTTGGCTCTTCTTTCAAACCCAGCTTGCGAGCCTTGAAATTGGGGGCGGGAAATATAAAAAATAACCCAGTATTCAACAAGAACACATTTAAATTCCCAAATGAAATAGAATGAAGAAGCATACCAGTACTTGGGTTTGGGTCTGGGCGTAAAATTTTGGCTCTTCTTTCAAACCCAGCTTGCGAGCCTTGAAATTGGGGGCGGACAGATTGTTTCAAGCCTAAAATTTCGGCTCTTCTTTCACTGAAATGAAAGCTAAAGGAGTATCAGAAATTGAGGCTTATGCTCTTGTAGAAATCTCTTATCCATGCTCATTGGACTCGATGAAAGGGGGAAAATGGTGAAGAAATGTGCTGGGAGAGCGAAGGCTGCGAAGTAGAATATGTTTAGAGCGTAATGTGTCACCCAATATCACATAGTACCTTGACATTCACATAAGTGCTCATAATTAACCCACATCATAAAGGTCACGCGAGTCATACGGACTCTACCGTGAATAACGACGTCACCGACTTTAGCATAAGCCGACGAAATAAAAGGTCAACGAAACCACAAGGTCAACATAAACAATAACAAGAGTTCAAAACTCTAAACAATCTAGCATGGACATAGGATTGTAAAGACAATCACCTCACTATGCCAATCGGCATACGCGCAAGATGACACGATCTATTCGGTATCGTACAATCAATAAAGTCCGACTAAATTAGTATAGTATATCCATTTTACGACAAGTAATACACAACAATAATAACCACATGCGCACCCACCGGGGTAGCTAATATCAACTCTATATCTCTAAGGTTGGACAAACATACCACACACGTGACAATATACAAGTTACGAATGGCTAAACACATGCCTATAACTATTTACGCTAAATTGAGTACGAAGGTTCACATAATAATAAATTCATACCGAACCAAATCACAAGGCATGATACAAAATCCATACAAAACACACAAACATGTTCAAACATAACTTATTCAGTTTACTTGTCCATTCCGTTTGGGATAAGGGTTACACAATTTTCTATCTAGCATGTTATTCATTTAATTCTCGACTAATATCTCTTAACAACTAAATCAGGGGCCCTTCTGAAGTGGCTTCAAAAGCTTCCGTCATAGGGCATTTGGGACAAGTGATTTAAAATATGCCCTTTAGAATCGGTCTCATGCACATAAGTATCAACTACAAGCAAATGCACTTATGTGTAACATGTCTCTAGTATGTACAAGTATCGTATTCCATGATGTGATATGCAAGAATGAAGTGATTAAGTTAATACGGACTCAAGATCTCACACCAACGTAACTCGACAGTCACATTAACCACTAGAGAACTCGTGACCCAGAATCTCGGGTCTACCACAATTATCTCTTCAAATGATGGCTAATCTCAAGCCTAAGACGTTCCTTAAAGCGTCCCGGCTATACATTTCTACGATTAACAAGATCACCTAAGTTGGCCGAATCACAACACTAAACATTCCAAGAGACTCACACTAGTCGTCATCATTCTGGTAAGGACTTAAAGCGCACTCACTGATCTACACACGAGAAATAACGGACTACAAATCACTAGTTTCCGCTCCCACGAGTGTAAGAACCCAACTATTCTAATCATATATGAACTAACTCCAAAAATAACCTATATTAATCCAACACTTATACTCAAAAACTCGACGTTAATTACTCACCCAGTAACCAAACCACCTAAGCCGAGGATCCTATCCTGGCGAATAGCTAACTTAAGCTCTGATACCAACTGTGACGCCCCGAGTTCGGGATACGATATTGAACTCCAACTCAATGCGCCAAAATAACATAACGTATCGAATCAATTGATAAGAGTGAGCCACAAAAGCTCAAAACCAAAACTAATGCAGCGGAATACAAGATAAAATGTGAGTTTCAAAACTCGAACAACAACCACAACTAAATAAACCTCAACGGCCAAACATACGCCTGAGAACAACACTAAGATAAACCCAACAATAAAAACTTCGACGGCTAAGTACACGAGCCGGAGAAACAACAATAATAAACACCATGAGCTACGCGCTCGGGAAAACTACTAATAAAATATCAACAGGCACAAGGCCACACCAAGACCACGAGCTGTAAACAAAAATTTTAAAATACTACAACCGGCACGACCTCACAAGTCGGCATTAAAATACAAATTTAAAGAATACAAATATTTTTACCCAACACATTAAGTTTACATAACTTAGTTGAACTCACGATCTCACAATACAAGAAATAATATGATATAACAATAAAAAAAATACAACTTGCAAATCTCCAAGCCTCTAGTCTCACTGCGCCGGAACTCATAACCCGCAACTGAGGAAGTTGTTGGGTGAGTCTAAAAGACCCCGTAAGCCACTATAATGTATTGTATGCTATGAATATGAATGCAACAGTAAACCAAGACTCTACATATAACTAGTCTAGGTACAATTGCAACTTAACCATTAATCAACAAGCTGTTACATGTGACTATATGACATGGCATAATGCTCAACAATAGGAATAACATGGTAATGATATTTATACACCATACTGAACATGTAATATCATCGTTGATATACAATTCACATAAGTCACATAACACCTTGACATTCACATTAGTGCTCGTAATTAAACCACATCATAAAGGATATCATTTCTCTTTCTCCATCTTTGTGTTGCTCCTGCAATACACAAACAAATAACCAAGTGTCCTCAATACCCGTGTACGTAGTATCGACTTCCCCGATAAACCTATCAAGTTCTACTAGCAAACCAAAGTCATGCATATTGCTACAACAATTGGGCTACTTCTCAACTGTGGCCAACAGAGGAGGGGTGTGTGAACTCCGGTACAACAACTTATAGTGATTACAAAAAAAATTCGTAAAGACTACAGGTCGTCCCACCTTGATTAAACAGCAAATGCCAGCTGGGCTCAATGCAATGCACAAGTACATATTTACTCGTCATTCTCAACAAATCATCATGTGTTCTATTGAATCACATACCAAATCAACTCAATGCGCTTGTAAATACTAAACACACAATCAATCATCAAAGTAGGATGATTGTCCTACAATCAATCATCAAAGTAGGATGATTGTCCAATCTCATACTAGAACAATCACAACATGTCCGTAATCATTGAACATATCAACAAAATAAGACAATAGGCAAAGTAGGCCTATTGTACAACTCAACTTAGGATCTCAACAGTATCCTATAATAACTCAATACACTCTATCTCATGTATATCATAACCTATCACATATCATTACCGTTGTGTACTATGTATATCACGACTCATTACAAGTCACATTGTTCGTATTGGAACGATAACCACGGTATGTCATCTCATGTTTGATTAAATTAACTAAAGTCAAGCTCTAACGAATCGTAACTTTCCCGATACGTCATCCTATATCGTAGGAGACTAAATAACGACCCGTAGTGATTTATACTACTCATTATTCAACTCCGTAGAGTCGATTCTACACATTAATAAATTCATTACACTATTCGACGTTTGTTCATTACGTCCTATGCGACTTCGCCAGAGTCAGTCACAACTAGTATATAGCTCGTATAGTGCTTAATATAAATATAATATCTCATGTCGACTCAGCTAGAGTCAATACCCATTTTCGAATCATCGGGACGAACCGCAGCATCGTCCCTAAATAACTACACCAATCCTTATACCCAATATTTGGTGTATGTTCCACCCATAAAAATCTCACCAATTTATCGCGAGTAACAACTAACACAATTCTAATGAGTTACCAATACTCAAGGTTTAATAATAATAACAATAACTACACCTTGACGAGTCTCTAATTCATGGAGACTAATCAACAACAATACATATTCAGCACTGCACAGCAATACCGTTAAATTCACCAAATATTATACAAAACTCTAAATATAACCATTCTTTCATATTTAAAAACTAGACATCTGGAACTATAATTTACCACTTTGAATCACTTCGTTTGGACTTATATACAACAAGACTCAGCTACTTAAAGTTAGGGTCAATAAGCAGAATTTCCAGTAACAGTTTGCTCGGCGCAGCGATAATACACAACCCAAACGAGCTACTTCCCAACCTCTAAAATTTATAAAAATTTACAACGAACTACCTAACATACATAAGAATAACATATCCAAAATTCAGCAAATTTTCAATAGTGGATTAGTACCAGAATTTTCACGAAAATAGCTCAAAACAGGGACTGCAACTAACTTGAAATTTATGTATTTTTCGTTCTAATTTATAACCAACATTTCACCAAATATTCTACGCATGTCCAAATATTATAAATCTTCTATACCCGGAAACTAGACATTCCAAGTTACAATTTACTATTTTAAATCAGTCTATTTGGACTTATATTCATCCATATGCAACCACATAAAGATTGAACTACAACCCAGTATTTCCAGCAACAGTCCATTCTGCTTATCGATAATACGCAACCTAAACGAGGTACTTCCCGACCTCTAAAATTTATGAAAATTTTCAGGATTTTACAAAACATATTAATGTAAAATATATCCAAAATTTAGACAATTCCCATGGACGTATTTTTCCCAGAAAATTCAACATCATGCCTTAAAACTGTGACAAATCTTATTTCAAGAACTAAGCATTTGGCTTCCAAAAATCATTATGTCTTCTCCCAATTATATTTATAACCTCAAAAAACAACATAATATATCATAACATAAGTTAGAGCAACTAATCACATGTTTCTTCCAAGGATTTAACACAATAATGATCAACTAACACCAGCTACATGCTCTACTCTTTCAATTCATCTCATAATCAAACAAAACATTATAGTTACTTACCTCAACCGAAATTACATCATTAAAATTAGCATGCAATCCATGGAAAATGTTCCTCTTGTCAAGAGATTCGCAACGGTGAAGACGAATTATCGATCGGATTTCAATTGCTCAAGATATGCACCTTTCTCTCTCTAAGATCTCTTCTCTCAATCTCTCTAGCTTCCATGGACATTTGGGACTTGAAATGGGAGTGTTCTTGAGTCTCCCTTACTGTCTAATGAAGTCTTATAGTCTGGTCAAAGGGTCAATAGACGTGGCCTAACTCAAATAAAAGAAATGAGTCAAATAGTCAACTTGTCAACTAAATAAAACATTGGTCAAATACTGTCACAATTCTGACTTTCAGTCAACTTTAAAGACATGCTTAGGATGATCTACAAGTCCAAAAATACATATATGGTGTCGTTGGAAAGCCTTTTATGTCTAGTTTCTAACGAACCAAACAGATCTAAATTCTGAGATTCTTACACAAAGTTATAGTGAAATTACTACAGACTGTTCGGGTGGGTAGAATTTCGGGTTTAAGTATGTATACATGCTTATGTGTGTATCTTTTTCTATCTTAAGGTCAAAACACACTCAAAACTCAATCTAATCATCCCGTAGTGATGCACGAATGACAAAGAACTCAAGACTTAAACGTACCCGAAGTTAAACATGCGAAACAACACTCGAATTGATCCGACATACGAGTGAACTAGGAAAGAAGTAGGATCGGGGTATTACTGAGGCTCCATTTAGTGAGAACTATACCCTTAGGAACTGTCTATTTTATTCTCTAATTTATCAAAAGGGAAATCAATTTCCTCTATAATATTTGTTCATTTACAACATTGATAATATCAATTTCAAGAAAAATTATTTAAGACAACTACCTTTTGAATATCATTCGTTACCAGAGTCATTTAACTACTCTCAGCAGAGAGGTTGGGTGTTCAAGCCTCACCAGGGACACCGTTGTTACTCAAGCTTCACTAAGACCCGTTTAGTACTGCTCAATTTTCTTAACGGAGAGGTCGAGTATTCAACCCCCACCAAAGCCACCCTGGTACTTCACAGGTTAGGTGTTCAAAGCCTCACCATTATTCTAGCCATCAAAGACACCATATAGTCTTAATTATAGGCTTTCAAAGCATTAAATAATAATAATTAAAAAAAATTGAAGTCTATTTCACCTCCAAACTTTAAAATAATAATAATAATAATAATAATACATACATACATACATACATACATACATACATACATATATATATATATATATATATATATATATATATTACAAACTAAAGAGCTCTAATTCAACTGATACGACTCACTTCTCTTAACGAAGAAGTCAGGTGTTTGAGTCTTACCAGAAACACCCTGACACTTAACTACTCTCAGAGAGGTCGGGTGTTTAAGCCTCACCAGAGGCACCGTTGTTGCTCAAGCCTCACTAAACCCATTTAGTATTGCTCACTTCCCTTATTGGAGAGGTCGAGTGTTCAAGCCCCACCAGAACCACCCAGGTACTTCACAGGTCGGGTGTTCAAAGCCTCACCAGAGGCACATTTGTTCTAGCCACATCAAAGACAACATATAGTCTTAATTGTAGCCTTTCAAGACATTAAATAATAATAATAAGAGTTGGGAGTAAGGTCTATGTCCCGTTCAACATTTAGACTCCGTTTGTTTCACGAAAAATGATTTCTGGAAAACATTTTCCTCATTTTTCGGTGTTTGGTAATATTTGAAAAATGTAGTCAATGTAAGATCATTTACAAATCAACGAAAAATGAAGCATTCTTTTCAAGAAAATGACTTACGGATTCAATTTTCGCAAGTCATTTTCAAAATTTGTTAATTCCAATTTTCTCCTAATATCACCTTTGCACATTTGGATGTGCTATATTCATATCTAACTTTTCTTTCAAGAAAAATAATCGTAATATTTTACCGTATTCATTTGGAGTAACATTTTGTTGATATTGTCAAGATTAACGGAAACTTTTATAACATTGAAAAATATATTCATGTTCGTCCCAAAATAAATGTTCACTTTTATTCACGATCACAAATAAAAGTAAATATTCATTTTGAGACGAGAAAATAACAATAATATTACAAATTCAAATAGTTGAATTCCAAAAATATTTTAATTTGATATTTCAATTAGAAATACTAAGATAGAGTGAACACGTTATATATATCTGTTTGAAATTCTTTAGTGCTTTGATTTAAAAATTTAAATTATTTTCTTAATACTTTAATTTTTAAAGATAGTATTACACAAAATAAAATATTTGGTTGAAGAGTACATGAAACTTCTGGTATAATATTTAAGATCATAAATTTTTTAATTTGGGGCTGGAATTGGAGCCTATATCACCTTTGCACTACTCAATTTTAATAAATACTCCCTTCATCCTAAAATAAGTGTCAATTATTTCATTTCGGAATGTCCCACAATAATTATCTCTTTCCTTTCTTTTTCTTTTGTTTTTGAAATGTGTTTTCAAGTCAATTATCAATTATGTTATTGTTATTTGTAAATTGAAAAGTAGATGAACCCCCATTGATTTGATACCACTAGTGATAATTGGGGGTTACTAAAAAAATTATTTAAAGTAAAAACTTTTTAAAAATAAGTGTATATTTAATAGGGGGCACTAATTTTAGTACGAAGGGAATATAACCTTTTAGATGTATTCATGATATGTTTTCCGTAAAAAATTTCATGTGTTTGCCAAACACCGGAAAATGTTTTCCAACATATTTTCAAAAGATTTACCAAACGCCTGAAAATAGAACCTTTTCATTTTCTAGAAGCTATTTTTAGAAATTATTTTCTTTGAAACAAAAGAAGCCTTTATATATATATATATATATATATATATATATTAAAAATGACCTTTTAACACTAATTTTAATCCTTTTTTTTCAATCTAATCAAGCGTTTATTCATATATTTTTATTTCTTTTCATGTTAATCTAAAGAAATATATATTTCAACGCTAATATTTTATTTTTTGTTGATTTTTCAGTATAACCAAGAAACAAGGTATATCTTTCCTCTTTAACTTTGCCAAACCATATGGTTGAATTAACGCACAACACGTCTACCAAAAATGAAAACAAAAATCTCAATAGAACAATAAAAATGAACAAAAAAAAGAAAGTAAAGTGATTAAAAGTTATCCAAACTTAAGTACAATAGTCAAAAGTCATATTAGACCACAACTTTATTGAGAACCTTTCACTATCAAGTTGAAGGAATACTAATGAGTTAATTGCAAGAAATAACTTGTTCTAATTTATGAATTTTAAATTAAACATCGTATTTATTTTTCGATCAATTAAACTTTCACCAAAAAATTTTTTGCAATTAAAATCTCCCGTTAGTGTCATGTTATCTACAATAACGTATCCTGCGTTGGAAGCTGGATGCCAATACGACAATGACGTGGCAGAGGTGGAAAAAATGTCCAGATTCCCTCCACAAAAATTTCAAAACAAACCTTGTATTCTTTTTCTAATATCAAAATAAACCCTTTTGCAAACACATTTTTGGGTATTTATACCCATTTCATCTTAAACACATTTTTGAGTATTTATACACATTTTTGGATATTTATACCCATTTTTGGGTATTTATACACATTTATACTAGCAAGATTTTAATTATGATATGAAATTATTTTCTTTTCCCATGAAATAAACATGTTTTTTTTTGACCTTTCTCAAAAAAATCCTTAAAACAACTACATTTACCTAACACCAAAAAATTCGCGAGAACGTTGTTTATCAAATATTGGAAAATTTGAAAAAAAAATTCCTAAGAAAAGAATTTGATCATACACAAAGGGAGAAACATACCTCGCAATAATAATGTGACATAAAACAGTGACACCATAAATTCCATTAGGGAAATTCAATGGAGATATAAGAAAGAAACTAGTAGTATTAGATCTACGCAAAAGACCTTAGCAACTCAAAAGATGCTTTTAATCTAATATACAACAATATAGAAACCTTGGCGAATAACTTCTATTTTATTTGCAGATTAGTTTCGAAAGGCGTCCATAAAAACTTTATTCGACATGGCCACCGATCTAGTTGAAAGAACGAACAAATTGTTAAAACAATCAAGAACAAAAAATTCAAAGAAGGAAAAAATGATCATGTTTGATCTAAAGCGACCGAGCTTGGTGGAACGGTTAGTGTTGTTGGCTGAGGAGATAGCGAGAGAAGGGTAGCCGGAGCTAGAGCAGGCTTCGTCGTCTTTCTTTTCTAGTAGTTGGAAGTGGAAATTAGGTCTGTGGAAATGATCATCACCTCCTTCCATGATCACATGAGAGATAACACCTCAAAAAGAAAGAAGAAAACTGAAACACGGACACACACACACACACACGGAGAGAGGCTCTCTCTCACACACAGAGAGAGAGAGAGAGAGAGAGAGAGAGAGAGAGAGAGAGAGAGAGAGAGAGAGAGAGAGAGTGAGAGAGAGAGGTCTCTCTCTCACACACACATACTAGTCTAAAAAGATTTCCCCTTATGAGAGGGAGAGCTGATGGAACCTTAATTTAATATATGTATGTGGTGAAAGAATGGAAGAAAAGGGAAAGAAAGAAGAGGGAGGATAAACCGAGAGAGAGAGAGAGAGATTGAGAAGAACCCAACTTAACGTTGGTATGATTACTTCCATATATTTATACACTATGTAAATTTCTTTGACCGTGGTAGATCCTAGTGCTTGTTTGCAACACAAGAATAGACATTTTATTTTGTCATTTTTGGGTCTGTTTGGGAACCTCAAAGTCATAACTTGAAATTGAAATTAGAAGCATAATTTGAATACCGTAAAGCTCAAATCGTTCATCTAATTCTAATTCCAAAGCATAGCATTGAGTAGCCAAGGCTATGTTTGGATACTTAATTCCAGAGCTTGAAATTGAAATTGGAAAAACAATTTGAATTCCGTGTAGCTCAAATTATTCATCTAATTCAAATTTTAAAGCTTAGTATTGAGTAACCAAACATAACCTTAGCGTAAATGTCTTTCCATAATAGTTCGGAAAGCATGGGATAGAATGACTATTCTTGATGACGAAACGAGCGCCTAGGGTTTGGTATATCCTAGTGCTGGTTTTGGCTTGTTTGTTGATCTTGGGGTTTCCAATCAAGGCTGGTGGTTGTCACCGAAGAAGTTTCAGCCCTAGGTCTACACTTGCCATAGTAGATCTACTTCCTTATTTGGGCTTGTTGGATTTGTGTCGGAGATCCTTTATCATCTATTCTACTCAGGTCTGTGCTTCCTCTCTCTTGGCATGTTTGGTAATCGCAGATTGTGTTCTCTAGGTAGGTAGTAGCCGGGTTTTTTTAATTCTTCCCAACCGTCTTCTCTCTTCTCTTGTTTACTTATAGTTGGTTTTCAATTTGGCTTCAAGAATACTCTCCCCCTCGGTTTATCGGCAGGTTCGAACTTGGTTTGTTGGGTTCCTGGGGTGGCTGCTTATAGTCAGTTGTCTTAGTCTTCGTGCTAGTGACTTCGATTAGGTTGTTCTGGCTTCGATTAGGTTGTTCTGGCCATCGGCCTCTTGTGATGGTTGTGACAATTGGTAATCCACAGCAACTTCAATTAGGCGGTTCTGGCAATTAGCGTCTTGTGATGGTTGTGAATGATAACTTCGGTTACAGCAATTTTGCTTAGGCAGTTAGGCGGCTCTGGCAGTTGACTTCTTGTGATAGTCGGTTAGCTACTTTGGTTTTTCACAATAGTGGCACATAATTATCCAAGCTTGGTGTTGGCTATCGCATTCTTGGTTGGTCTGTCTCTGGTCCTGGCAGCTAGTTGGTTTTGTTGATATTCTGCTACGAGTTAATTGTCAGTCAACAAACGCCCTTGTGAAGATTCTCTGCTTTTATATTCTTTCCCAGATGCAATCATGATTTGCCTTGCTTCAAAAGAACAAGATAAAAAGTTTAAAAAACTGAAATTTCTACGTACCAATTGGGTGGAGGAAGTATCGCACCAGAAAATATAGAAAATCACTCCCAAAGGAGCCTACTAAAAGCCATATTTTCACAAAACAAGAACATGGTTGAAAAACCCAGCAGGGAAAATATATTGGCAGCGTAGGCAGAAAGCATCTAGGATGGAAGGAAAAAAGAAAGAACAATATTTTTGTAGCACATTTGCTTTAATATCATAGCCAATTTTCCTCAAAATTCCAATCATGTAGTGAAAATTTCAGCCACCTATCTTCCTTTGGGATATAGTAAAGGTATTGCCTGGACAAAAACTAATTTGTTCACATCACATAGATCCAGGCAGACCACATTTGAAACTTCGACAAGTGATCCAAACAATTACTCTGCACTTGATTCAGTCATACATGTCAATCTTCCTCTCGCTTTATTTTCACCTTCCTTCTCTCATTCATGCCAACTGAATAATAGCAAAAACTTACGGAGTGAGACTCACCTTCATTCAATTTTCTCATAGTGAAACAGGTAAGTGGTTGATACCAGCTTTCAACTTATCCCTTGATCCTCGAAAAGCAGCAAGCCTAGTGTTTGATCCCACACGTGCAGATGACCATCCACACATAATCTGCGCATAATCGTAAACATCGATCCATAGCCATTTAACCATTTAGCTAAGCCAAATATCAGGTTCAGAGACCTCAAGCAGTTTACCCACTTAACTAAGAAAAATATCACGTTCAAAGACTTCCAGACCGAACGAGTTCCAAGTAACTTCCATTTTATGAGTAAAGAACTCAATAAAATGCAGTCAACTGGTCTGCCACTGGCTCTGAAGGGCACAAGCAAGATAGATCAACAGACCATACGCTCCAACAGATTCACTTCCAACTACTCGCAATTCAACACATTACCAACTTCATCCGATCAGATGTAGCCAGCCAATCAATCACCGAGCTTGAATGGAACAAATGAGAACTGCTACTAGTCACAGACTGGTTTGCATTTTGCATTAAGAAAACTTTCCCACCAACGCAGGTTTACAGTCAACAGCTAGAATGAAAAACCAACTGTGAACAATTGACAAAACTCACTACCAGTCGTGTAGTCGACGCTGTAATAGGGATAGACACAATGAGTGTATGGTTAGACTGCTGGCATATAACATACAAAAGGAAAAGATACAATCAATAAAAAAAATTGTTCACCCCAGCAATTAAACTCAGAATAACAACAAACCTACTACAATCGACGACAGTACAAAATACTGGACGAAGAGCTGATCTGTTCGAAAAGCAAAAAGGACTTGCATGACATGGTTATCAGTTTATCATGCTAAAGCTTAAAGACAGTAACAAGTGTGCCAAGATTACAGCTGCTCAGGAACAACTAATTTCAGTATTTAACTTAAAGAGGCCGCAAACTTGTATGTTATGAAAAGAGATAATTTCTGACAAAAGTATGTGATAACATCAGACTTGAAAGCTTAAATATTAAATTCTAAGCAGCAATGTACTAATCTTGTCCAAAATGTTGGCATATGCTCTTCCCGCAGTACCTAACTACGCGTACACCACTTAACATCTACAGGATCAACTTAACTAACAGCCCCTCTGACTTACATAAACCACAACTAGAATGCATAGGCACCCACAAATGTTTCTGTGACATGTTAAGTACACCACACAGAACTAGCGGACCCCACAAGTTGAAAACAAAATTCTCTTTTTTGCTATGAAAAACCAAAATTGTCTTCAACCCCTGAACGACACTAAAAACTACAAAAAGCACCTTAAAAAACATAAGCAGGGAGTACCAATATAAATGAGCTGAAGTGGAACCACAACTTGCCACAAAAGACTTGGTAGCAAGTACACCATTCCCAGATGAAAGAACTTGGCACTGCATTCCATATTACTCATACGCTTGCATATTCAAGTTAAAATATAGAACTAGAATTCAATCCAAGAAAGTCGCCAAACCTCGGATCTGAACAAACCACTTACGTTAAGTGTCATGAAAATAAATAAAGAAAACTCTGCACATTATAAAAACATTGGATAAAACTTCAGCCACATAAACGAAATGCCACATCAAATTAATAGAAACATAAAGAAGAAGTCAAAACACAAAATTTTGCTTAAACAAGCAAAGACTTATCTTCCTTTTTACACTCACAAAGCTAAAGCTGAGGCCCGCATTTTTTTTTTTCAATTCAGGACCAACAAGACGCAGCAAAGCATAAATCTAGAGCTTTATGATGATTTGTTGTTATACTCATGGATAGTGCTGATTGTCCTCAAAAAGTAACTTCCAAACAGAGGCTATGCAAATGAGTGTCCATTTTTGTTTTTCACTAAAATTAAGGAAGTTGACTTTTGGGCCATTTTGTAACATGTGTACATTAATGCCCTTAATGTCAACATACAACATTAGAAACTCTAGGACATGATAAGTGTCAAAGGTGAAATCAATAAACTTGCACAAAAATGTACAGTCATTTAGGGACAAGAAAATTTTGAAATTGGACTCATTTAGGGACAGAGGGAGTATATGTTTATATACATATAGCAGTAATAGTCTGACTTTAGCTATTGTTAGTCAACGTAGTGTGAGCTCAAGAGTCAGCCAATCAAGGTGTGAACCCTTTATGTCGTAAAGTCTATCATGATACAATGAAAGATCAGATGAAAGTGATTTCCTTAACTAAACAATGACAAGGATGCAAAAGCTCTTCATATTGTATAGCTGTATCATTATGATACTTGAATAATCCATTATCAATTACACCTCCTCATTATACTTCAAATTCTAAGAGAAAACATAAGTCAATCCCATTTTGATCTGACAGTTCCAAGCAAGGTAACAGGAGGACTCCCAAAGCAAATACCATTATTACATACTCTTAAGGTGCTCAAGCAATTGAGAAATTTGTTTTTCTATTGACCGACTTATCTTCTCAATATAATCCCCTCAAATTACGTTAATTTTTGCAAACTGGCCCCAACTTTTTAAGGGAGTTTCGACTTAACCTACATATTATATAATAGCCAGAATTACTTGCCACCTTTTTCTTATCAAATCACAGCTTTGTCTTTTCCAGGCTCAACATATGAATAGATCAAATATAAAGACTATAATAAAATGTGCCATCAAGTTCAATTGTGTAAAACCAACCACATCAAGTATTCAAACAATAGGTCTAAAAAGTGAAAAACATCACAGTTTGACGTCCAATGTAGACCACAGCCATACAAAAAAAGTCTCAACAGCCTATATCAACATTATGTTGCTAAATGAAAAAATAGCACCATAACTTTGCATCAAGCATGAACATCTGGAAATAGCTTTTGCCCAGATTTCACTTGAAGAATAATACTCCCTCCTTTCCTAAAAAAAAGTCCTCTATGAATCAAATAGAGATTAAGAAAAGCTAATTGACTCTTATAAATGTAACTGTAGTATGTACTTTATTTTCCAATGATGCCCATGTGGGAGTGGGAAAAGTAGCAAGCAAATCAAGGAAAAAATGGTAAAAATAATGTCCCAAAAAGGAAAGATTACAAAGTGGACATAATTTTTGGAACAGTCTAAAAAAGAATAATGGACAATTTATAGGTACGGAGGGAGTATCATAACTAGCCAGCCCTTTGAGTGCCCCAACAATTCAAACACTGATCACACTATAAATGAACTGTTAAAGGTAGTAACACTAAAGATCCGATGTGGTAAAAACTCCAAACCATCATAGTATAAACCTCAGTGAGACATCAAAAGATGAAACTGGAAGTCACCACACACTGAGGTACAAGCACAGAAAAGACTGAGCTGAGAAAATGCAAAATTAATGGCAAAACCAGCCAAGAGAAGATGGAACATGACACATTTTGATTCAAACTAGTCAAGTATCAACTCAAACCAACATGCGCATGTATGCATACAGGTGAGCAATAGTTGGCAGCTACAGAACATACAATATTATAGAACAAAGATAATTTAAAAACAAAAAACAAAAACGGCTGGTTCATCTCCTTCGAAAGTAATGAGTTCTTTTCAAATTCCGAATCAAGGCTTAAGATTGACTATCCTGAACATCAACTAAGAAGAACCATCACAAAACCACAACTCATATAGGCAGATAGAGTGAAGCAGCAACAAAGGTACAGCAGTCCATTTATCAACCAAGTTTCATTGTCAGCAATCACGTAATCGCACAACCATTTAAAGCATTGCGTCCAAGAAGCTCTCATACACCTGAACCAAATACCCACATATAACTCAATCCATCACTGAATATTCTAATATAAGCAACAAGTTAATGATAACAAATATAGTAGCTAGAGACGACGACCAAGTAAATAGTTGGTTAAAAATTCAGAAGAAAGAAAGTAGATCAATTATATTGACAGCCTAGACGATAACACATCATGAAGAAGCTACCAAGTATAGGCTACAGAATAGAGATTATTATTGGCGTAAATCAAGAAAAGTAAAATTGTAGCTTTTCGATAATCACAAGGAACACAATTATTGGAAAGCTAAGTTACCTGTATCCTTCATTTTTTCCAAAGTACCCATGTCAACATGAGAAGACGTGGGTGTGGGTGTGGCTGTGGGTTTGGGTTTGGGTGTGGCTGTGGGTGTGTTACACAAAATTAGTGTGAGATCTTAAAATTTTGGCGGACCTGACATCCATCCACACCCGTACCCAATCCCCGTAGCCTAGTCCAGGTAACATAGTTTTAAAGAGGGAGAAAAAGAAAACTAAACTATATCACATCCAAAGATCAACAAAATTGCTAGTAGGACTATCTCTATAAAACAGAGGCTCATGAAAATGTATAAATAGAGCAGTTCAATAATTCCCTTATGAGGTAAATATCTATAAATTTAATGGGCATATTTGTAGGATCGCGACATCTTCCCAGTAAATGCAAAAGAACCTAAGGAGTAAAAGCCCCCAAAGTTGGGTAGCCACAGTGAAAACTGATTTACAAAAAAAAAAACCTTGTTTCAAGAGAAAAAATATTTCATTTATTGCAGCACAGCTAAGAGGAGTGTGAAATTAAACCTGTAAGGACTGCTTAAAACCAAACCATACCTAGACGATCCATGCATTTGTTCAGAAAGTATATCATAAATGAAAACTCAACATGGTAAAAAGCAGTTTGAAGCACCAAATTTAATTGTTGCCATTGTCAATTTTCTTATCATAGCTTGGCAAAATTGAACAATAATCATGACTAAAAGTCTGATGAAAATGATTATGTGGGTAGTAGAAAACATACTATGTAACTACACAGATTAGAACAATAAATTTGAAATCTTGTAAAGAACTCAAAATGGATGCAGAACTTACGGATAGGATAGGACATTACACAACTACAGAGGGTAATCATGATGATTGGTACTCACATATATTTCATGATATAACCTAATCCCTCCATTCGTGTCTGACTTGGGACACATATTAAGAAAACTTAATTGACTATATGTGTTCATTTTTCAATGATACCCTTGTGAGAGTGAGACCATCGATTATAATAGCAAGCAAATCAAGGGAAAAATGGTAAAAGTAACATTTTAAAAGGGAAAGATTAGAAAATGGACACTTTTTTTGGAACTGCCTAAAAAGGAATAAGGATTCTTATTTAGGAATAGAGAAAGTACTTCCAACGCTTGCTGAGAAATCATATGAGCAATCATGAAAGATACCACTGATTGCATTTAGGGATATTAAAAGAAAGAATCATCTAACAAAACAAAAGGATAGCAGTGTAAATCAGAATAAACAATAAGAACTGCCACAGAAGAGCCACAAGATTTTAAAAAAAATTAGAACCAACAAAACAGGTGCAACACGCAGGATGTTTTACACATCGGTAACTAAAAAAGGTCACTCAAATCAAACAGATTACAAACAAACATAAACAAGTTTAGAGATGATTAAAGAACGAAAGAAAGAGCTATTCCAATGGGTATCAATAAACTCAGGTCACAGAGAACCTATTATTTCTGTATGGAATGTAAGTGAAATGAGAAGAAATAGCAGACTACCTTAGTAGTAAGGTGGCATGCCCTGGTACATCCCACCAGGTGGACCCCTTGGACCTGATGGGGGTTGATGGAGTTGGGTTGGATAAGCCGATGATGACAACCCATAGTTTCCACCCTCAGGATACCCTCCAGAAGTTGGTGGCATTCTATACATAGAAGACCCAGGATTGTTCAACCCACCATACTCTCCTCCTACACCAGATCCACCGCCATACTGTGAACCACCACCATATCCCCCAGTACCATATCCCCCAGTACCAACACCACCACCATACCCCCCACCTGTGCCACCAGTAAACGAAGGTGGTGCCTGATTTCCAAATCCCTGACCACCCCCAATCGATGAAGGCAATGGAGAATTCATGTGCGGGTTTTGATGAGGGAGTGCTGGAGGTCCACTGGAAAACCCACCATATGACGTTAACCCACCTGCCACCACCATTTTTCACAAACAACACATCTTATCAGTTCAATGGAGGCACTAAGCCAGTAACACCACTGGGCCGCTTTTTCTTTTCCTTTTTTTACACACAGAAAATAATCAGGTTTTAAGCTCAAAATTTAAGTCAGTTAAAATAGCAGACAAAAAGTAGCACTCATTTGTTTGATATTTGCAATTTCTCTAAAATTAAAAACCCCCAATGTTCTTTCTCCCTCTCTCCCTCCTCCTGGCCACCCTTTTAAGTTCAGATTTATTCAGTAAATTAAAGCCTGCAATCTTTCGTTTAATACTTTTCACACGTTCTGTTCAGTTCTATACTTGCAAGTTTAACTAAATAAATTCAAATCATAATATGCGTGCAAGAGAAACATCACACAGACCTGGCATACCATAATTCGAGTTCATAGACCCGGGCGGCGGCAAAGCATCACCAGCCATCCCAGTAGGACCCTGAACCCCACCACCAGGCTTTCCCTTCTTCCCATCAGTAGCCAATTTACAAACCACTTGGTGCCCGTCAACGTTCTTAATTGGATCAACAAGAGAAGCCCTAGCCCCTTCCTCCGTCTTATACACAAAAAAGGCAAACCCCTTTTGTTTCCCACTCTGCTTATCAAACCCTAAAGGCCCTTCTTCTATATCCCCATACGACGAGAAATGCCCCAGCAATCTCTCCGAAGTTATATCAAACGGAACGTTCCCTACATAAATTTTCCTCATTGACACATCTACCCCTGCCGATTCCCTCGCCACCGCCAGCTGCGCTACCGCCATCCGTCCGTCAATCTTCTTATTCGGCTCCTTCAGGGCCAAAATAGCGCCATCTATGTGCTTGAACGTTACGAATCCGTATCCCTTCGATTTCCCGGTGGTTTTATCGGTGATAACGATGGCTTCATCGAGTTCGCCAAAGACGGAGAAGATGGAGCGGAGCTTGTCGGTGGTGGTTTCCCAGCCGAGGCCGCGGATGAAGAGCTTGCGCTGGGTGGTGTCGGAATCGGCGACGGAGCGAACGGCGTCGAGCAAGGAGGCGTCGCGGATGACGGCGGTTTGTAGGATGTCGAGGAGTTGGTCCTTGGAGAAGGGTTCGAGGATTTTGCGGACGTCTTGTGGGGAGAGGGAGAGCGCGCCGGGAACGGCGTCGATTATAGGAGTTCCGGTCGGGAATCCGCCTCCGTTCTCGTCGGTTTTACGCTTCTTTGAGAGGTCCATAACTGAAGATTCTTACAGGAGTGAGTAAACCCTAGAGATAGACAGAAAGGGAGAGAGTGTAAACCCTGTGTGTGATGGGGCGATGGTTTATATAGATTTTAGCTTGGGATAAAGGCCCCAATTTCAATTTGTGGCCTTCTGTGGGCTTTGATTATTTTTTGGGGTTTGGCTTTCAATGTTGGATATGACTATGTGTAATTCAATCATTTGAGGATTGTATTTTGGTGGTTTTGTATGGTTAAGTGAGCGGGATGTATTGGGCTCGCTTTAGTTCTTCATTCTTGATTGAAAAGATTAAGCTTAGTTTATTTATAGAAAATGAAATTTTAAATTTTTTTTGGTGTTTGATAAAGTTTAAAAATACAGTCGTCGATGTAAATTATTTCATACGTGAGCGATAATTAATCCAATCTTTCTCTAAAATAACTTACCAAGCTCACAAGTTCAACCTCTCTAACTTAATTTTTGAAACTTCCCACCTATGAGTATCACGAGGCTCAACTGGAATGCTCTTAAGTTTTGAAACTTCCCACCTATGAGTATCACGAGGCTCAACTGGAATGCTCTCTCTCTCTCTCTCTCTCTCTCTCTCTCTCTCTCTCTCTCTCTCTCTCTCCCCTCCTTATTATTCTTCTTTATTCTTTCTATTACAATTTTCTTCCAAATCTCCATTTTTCTCATTTTCCTCACTTCTCCAAGTTTTGGGTCAACCTTGACCTTTAACAATTTGTTGATTTACCCTCCTTACAAAATTATCGAACAACCTCCCTTCAATCTTCTTTAACCCTATATTTTGTTCGCCCCTTCCTAAGAAAACACTCCCCTCTCTAGCCATGCCTTCTCCACTCCTCAGTTTGCCTCCAAACTAATCATACATATCCACCAAACACGCAAAAATTGATAACCAAACCATTCAGATCATAGCGTCAAATTCAGTCCCCTCGTCAATTTCCTCACTGAACCCCCAACCTCTATCTGCATCCAAATTAGATAATTAAATCTAAAATTGAATATTTAAAAAACTCATTTCTCTTCTTTAGTTTCATCTTACCCTTTCTTTCCCCATTGATTTATTTTTCTTTCTATACCTTTATTCCTCATCCCCATCTTTGTTGCCCCTTCAGTCATGGTTGCCCCAATTCATATCGTCTCTCTCCTTCTTAAATTATACCCACTTCGTCTTCTCTCCCTCATATTTAGACTCAAAATCCCCAAATCCCAAAGTAGTCCTTATTCCCCTTTCAGTTGCCTCGCTTCCTATTCCAAGAAACAAGGAAACCAACATTTGAAACCCTTCAATATTGCTCTCTAGACCATACTAGTTGATCGTGGTGCCATGACCAAAAATATTTGAAGT
The DNA here is from genome assembly GCA_016624345.1 of Platycodon grandiflorus. NCBI lineage: Eukaryota > Viridiplantae > Streptophyta > Magnoliopsida > Asterales > Campanulaceae > Platycodon > Platycodon grandiflorus. The sequence goes on from CM028368.1 coordinate 31,319,814, forward strand.
GATACTCATCTATAGGTAAATATATGTATGCACACGCATATATAGAAAACTCTCTTCTCGTCTTTAATTTCATCTTAAAACCCTTTCTTTCCTCTTTATGATTTCTTTTTCTTTCTATACATTTTCCCACATCCCCATCATTCTTGCCCCTTCAGTCGTGGTTGCCCAATGCATATCGTCTCTCTCTTCCTCAAATTAGTCCAACTTTATCCTCTTTCTCTTATATTTAGACTTAAAATCCCCAAGTTCCAAAGTCGCCCTTATTCACCCTTGATCTGTCTCGCTTCCTACATATATATGTCTGTGTGTGACACAGAGAGAAGGTAAGTATTTAGTATTAAACTTAATGGTATTATTATCAATTCATTAGTGTAATACACGTAAAAACTAGCGTGTGGTATATAAATGTGTGCACTTAACGCCTAAAATATGACAAAATTGAAGAGAAGGACAAATTTCGTGCACAAAATAAAAAATAGGGTTTTATGAATATTCAGTTTCAAATTCCATTAAATATTTTGAATGGAGTCAGAGGTCGGAGATTAAGTGAGGTGTGAATTATGAGAAGAGTGGTAAAACGATAAAATAAAATAAAAATTATGCTGCGTGAAAATGGACCTTCAGCAAAATTAGGTGGGTCATGTTGTCATTAACCCTAAAATTTAAAATTCGGCTGCGACCGATGAATTTTCTAAGGAAATTGAAAATATAAGTATTTTACGAGCTCATTGAAAGGAAGGGCAAGTACTAAGTAAAATTGTAAACGGTTTCGTATAGTAGATTGAGGATCTAAATTGGTCCCATTCATCCAAACCAAATTGAAATGATGCAATGCCTAAAGCAAACCATCGTACATCCTTTCAATTCAGTTGGAACAACAATTTGCTAGATCTAGAAATTATATTTTTAATGAATTGAGGCAAATACATTAAGCATAATCAATGATTGAAACTCAATAGATGGATTTATATGCACCAACTGAAAGGAAGAACATTTATGAGATAATCTCAAGAAATCTAACTAAGTTGCCATAAATCAATCCATAAAAGAAAATTGAATTTAAAAATTGTATAATGAACATTACCATTTTGAAGGTTAATGAAGAACTACAAACTTGTAAAAAATAGATGGTGTATCCAAGTAATAATCCTTTTCCTTTCTAGCCAAAATCCAACCAAGTTAATCATTGTAGCTATAGACAAGTATAGATCTGAACAAATCTCCTTATCAAGAGACTTGTGATGTTGCTATAAACAAAGAGGCGGCTTGGAAATGTAGTAGACGACCACCAAAAAGGAGAGAGGGTAGTTGATCAGAATGTAGGCAATAGTCAATTCAAAGACAATAGGGGAGGGAGAAGGGGTGATAATCTAAAGAGATGTGAGAGAAAAGATGTTGATTTAGAGAGAGGGAAATGCAATTGGGAAAGATTTTTTGAGAGAGTGGGGTAGGGGAGGGAGGGAGGGGCGTCAAGATTAAGATTGAGAATATGGAGAGAATTGAGATTTATAATGCTTATCTAGGGTTATGGTATTCAAAGGTTGTGATTAATTCTTAATAAAAATTGAATGGGCACGATCTACATTTATTAGATGGTTATAGCAAACGGTTTGGTAAACCGTGATTTGGCTCATTGAACCACAAAGTAAACCGAACCGTCCAATTTTCTAATGGATTAATATATAATTTATTGGTCCCTGAACTTAACCTTTCTTCTTATAATGGTCATAGATGTTTTAAATTTCCTATATTGGTCCTTGAACTTAACTTTTGTTATCGTATTAGTCCCACGTACTGTTATCTTAAACAAAATCGTTATAAGAATTTTGAAGAGACAAAATTGCCCTCAGCTGAGACTGATGAAGATCCACATGGCAAATATGTTGCTGAGATGGAAAAATATGGCCAAGTTTTATAGATGAAATATAAAAGGGGAAAAATAAATCAAAAGTCAAAACTAGTAAAGAAGGGGAACGACTGAGCGAAAGGAACTAGGGTTTCAATTTCCAGATTAGGCTTTTGATTTTCAAATTGGGGTATCGATTTCTTGATAAAGTAAGCATTTGACTACCAATTGCGGAGTCTGTTAGGGTTTCGATTTCTTGACCCTAGTTCAGAAGTCATTGCAGAGCCTATTAAAGGCACTCATTAACAAGAAGGTCAACATCATGGATCTCTCTCTGGCGACGACTGCGAGCAAGCTGAACGCCCATTGGCTATTGGGCTCGCTTGGAACTATTATATTACATCAACTTCCCAATTAACTTCTTAGTTCTTTTCTCTTTCTCCTTGGCACTCTAACTAACAAATGTGCATAGTTACAGTATGGTTCATGATTTGGCCCGAGCTGTTACAACAACATGAAAAAGGGGTAATAAGGTTGGGATGGTCGGGGGTGTACCTCAACCCTGTATCATTTAACAATGTGTTTAATTTAGTTGAATAGGTATTGGTTTCCATGACTCCATGTGGTTGTACCTTGAGTTATTAGCTGTTTTTTTGGTAATTATTATGTGATCACCACATATGCAAAATGGTCACGATTTCCAACTGGTATAGAATGGTAAATGACAACTAAGCCTCTCATGTCACGTGGTGTTGAAGTAACAGTAATGTGTTGATATTGATTTATTGTTATGATTACAACTATACACTATTATATTCACATTTGAATTGTTTAATTAATGACTTATCATTAAATGTTTAGAATATTTTCTATGTCATGTAGTTGTATTGTAGTAACCTATTAGGTCTTTCAACTCACCCCGTTTCCTATTGTTTTCCTTAGTTTGCAGTTAACCAAAAGGTGCGGATCACTAAGGCCAGGGACTAGTACGGGTGTTTATCAAGTGGTGCTTTTGGTTAGATATAGGTTGTAACATTGTGTATTTCGTTGTAACACCAGTGAGGATCAATGGTTTGTGATATAGCTATGTAAACTTTAGGTTGGGATGGCTTCACTATGTTTGTGTGGTTGATTTAGTTGTTATATTGGTTCTGACACTTTTAGTGTTATGTTATATTAGAGGTGCATAACTCCATGTTGTTCTTAGGTATCACGTGTAATAGTGGCTGTTAAGCCTGTTCATATATCTTTCATGGTTTTTGAGCGTGTTAGCTTGATGGTTAGTATGTTATGTCATGTTATGTTGTTAGCCGTATTAGTAGCTTCGTTCAGTTATCGAGCTTGTTTAGCTCGCTTTATGGAGCATATGTTTGGTATGTGTATGTGTTTTGTGGGTTGTGTAACATATAATGTGGTGGTTTCCATTTATGTTTGTTGTTAAGTTTTAAACAGGGTTAAGATGTTGATTAAGTAGGGGTTTCACACCTTGATTTATAGTTCTGTCGAGGGGATTAAATTAGGGCATGACAAATATGATCTTTGAAGGAATGGAGGTTTAGTGTTTGAAGAAGATTAGAATTTAAAAGCACAAATGAAGATGAAGATGTCTAATGATTGCCCTTTTAAACATGTTGTTAGTAGTCAAAAGATCATGATGTTTTGAAGAGGTTTAATCCAACTCAGAGGCAATGACAATCTTGAAAGTTGTGACATTTTTAGCAACTACGATCATTTCTAAGGTAATTATGCATTTTAAAAATTTTAGAAGGACTGACAGTTATTTAAAACTGAAAGCATCAAAAGTTTCATAATATCATTAATGACTCGTAGGCTATATGAGAAAATGACTATAGGAACAAGAATTTGAAAAGTCATTTAATCACATAGTGGATGGTTTTTGGAGGGAAATTGGGTAGGTCTTCAGGCATTGATTCAAAATCCAATCTATGCCCAGAGTTTAGTGAAACTTCATGAAAGAATTGACGTGAGGCAAGTACTAATATGTCAATGGATGGTATCAATTGTTGGAAGTATTTGAATAAGGCACTTACTTAAAAGTTGAAGTTCACTAAGCTTTATAGTCAGGCTTTGCATAATCAGCATGTTTTAAGATTGCTAATAAATCAACATACATTAGCATTGACTATGTTGAAGAAGTGGACTATATGTGATAACAGGAATAAGTTTAGTCCAATCATTTTCCAGGTTGCTGAATTTTTCCATCAACAACAATAATAGTCCACAAGTTTCTATATTTTGTCACATCTTCTTAACTTATTTAAGAAGAGTTTCTCCTCGAATGGTGTGGCAACTTTGTTTAGACTTAGTCTTGTAACAGAATTTAGAATTCTATAAGGCATTAGCAATGTTCATAAGTAGAGCTTGAAGATTCAAGAACTGCTGGTCAAGCTTCAACAAAAACGAATTACTTATGAAATCGCAATGTTATTGCTGACAATATCACGTGGGCTCATTTATTGAATATTCCATTTCTAGGTGTGTTTTATAAAAGGACATTCTATAACAACACTTTGCTTAGTCATTTCTAGCAAAGTTCGCAGTGCCAGTTATAGTCAACTATCGAAGACAGCACAAGCTAATTAGATTGATCTTCAACAGCGCTATGCATTTAATGTCTGAAAATTTCGTTAAATGCATCCAGATTTGAATCTCCTTAAGGTTGATCATCTTCAACGGCTAACCAAGATCTTCAAGTATAAATAGAAGCACTTGAAGCATTGACTTGAAGTGTAACGCCCCGAGTCCGAGGTCCCGTGTTGAACCCTAACTCGGTGCTCTAAACTAACAAAACAACTAAATCCACATATGTGAACGAGCTACACGAGCTCAAAAACCCAAAACTAAGCAGTGGAATACTAGATAAAATAGGAGTTTCAAAAACTCGAATAACAAAGTCCGAACAACATAATAAAACCTCCATGGCCAAACATGAGCCGGAGAAACAACAACACTGGAAACCCACAAGCTAACATGCTCGGGAAAACAACTAAAAATAAACAGCTCAAAGCCTCAATAGAAGTAAATAAAATTACAGCTGATACAATAAGGTACAACGGGCCGACTCCACAAGTCGCCACCAAAATACAACTAAATAAAATACAACATTTCCACCCGACATACTAAGTTTACATAACTTAGCTTAAACCCACGATCTCACAGTATAAGAGAAAAATACAAAATACTGATTAAATACAACTAGAGAAGCTTCGAACTAAAACCTCACTATGCTGGAACTCAAAACCTGCAAACTAAGGAAAACAAATATGGAAGGGATGAGTCGAAGACCCAGTAAGTTACTAATGCAACAATATGGCATGGCATGGCATTATGGACATCAATATAACAAGATAATAAACAGGTAATCGCACATAAGGCAACCAACCCTATATTCATGAGAGGCTAAGTAGTCGCCAATTGTCATAAACTGGTTAGAGACCACGACCAACATTCGTTCGTATAGGAAGCACATAAAGCGTAAAGTAAACACATAAAGGTGGATACTGTGGATTCGAGGTACACCTCTAAAATCCCTTTTAACACTTCTGACCTTATAGCTCTATGAAGTCGTAGAAGACGATTACGCTGCTGCGTCATAGAACTAATAAAAGATGCCTCTGTTCCAACAAGATAATAATAATAATAATAGATTCATGTGCTTCTGCTTCAGAGAACCGTAATAAACAACTATGCCGCTGATGCTGGACACGTTTTGCAATATCGATCAACGAACAGAAATAGATGATTGTGCTGCTACTGCTGTACACAAATTACAAAGGGACCGGTGCTCGTATCCCAAACAAATATATGTACCCGATCACGTCAAACACGATCTACAAGTACCCGTTGTGGACCATTTTTTGTATCCACGTCGATGTATTGCTCGATCCCCTATGACTCGAGACAATATGGCTCTAGCCACTTACAAGTATCACAAAGGACCAGGTGTCCGTATCCCAATGCATATAATAAAAGATGTCGATAATGCACAGTCGTCGTTTATTCCGTTCAATTGTGGGACTAGAGAAAACCCCATACCGTGGCCAATAGTAGGGCGAGACCCAGTGTATTGGCCTTCGGCTATTACGAAGCCCCTGTTTCCGCAATAACCGAGCGTCAATACACTTCCAATGCACATATGGCAGCTGGACTCGATGCAATGCACAAGTAGATGTTTACTCATGCTAACTTATCAAGCGTGTTCTATTGAATCACAACTTAATAAATCAAATCATGATGTGTTCTATTAAATCACATACCAAATTAATGTGCTTGTAAATACTAAACACACAATCAATCATCAAAGTAGGATGATTGTCCTATTGTTTACTAGAACAATCATAAGTACCACACATCATCCAAGTCCGCAATCGCTAGACTTCACAATCGCAACATACGTAAGTCTACTCGTACTTACAATCATAAATCAATGCGTCACTAACACGCTCAACTTAGGATCAGTACGGTATCCTATGATCACAATGGTATCTTATGATCACAATACATTCCATCTCATAAATATGTATTCCATCTCATTTCTGTCATGTATTATACATATCACGACTCCCTACAAGTCACATCGTCCGTATTGGAACGATATCCAAGGTGTGCATAACTACTTAGAATACAACCAACTCATCATCCGACGATTGAGACTATATATCTCATGTAAAATGTCGTGCACTAAGGGGCATGACTATTCGATAAAACTCATGGACAGACTAATATAGATAATTAACCCTTGCTAAGGCATAAGATTCAAGTCAACGATTCAACGTAATTCATAATCAACTAATGTTGGACTAAGTCAACCCAAGTCGAGTTCTATTGGGTCATGATCTCAACAATTCGTCATCCCACACCGTAGGAGACTAAAATACAACCTACATCGATTTATACTACTCATTACCACATTACACGACGTATAATCTTTACGTCCTATTCAACTCTGCTAGAGTTGGTCATCTACAAATTAAATCTCAAGACGAACCATAGTATCGTCCCTAAATAACCGTGTCAATCACAGTATCCAACGTTCGGGGTACATACTACCCCTGTAAATCTCACAAGTCATTGTGAGAATACTAACGATTATAATCTCAATGAGCTACACATGCTCGATAGAACTAAAACAAGTCATTGGGGACTTTACTACCGAAACCCAACTATAAAAATAAACCCACGAGTCTACAACTCGAGAAACAACAATAATGCTAACATTTACAATATTCACCAAAATCTCGAGGAGTCTCTAATACTCGGAGACAACAACCATCACAATAACAACAACAATGTGTACAACAACAAACTCCACAAGTCTCTAATATTCAGAGACCACAAAACTAATAACAATTCATCAATACCCATCATTTAGCATGCTAGAAGATCACATTGAACAAGTATAGCATGTAGGGAGTTCATATACAACATGTGTAACACGCAAACATCATGATATTACTCTACGATACTTGAAATCTAAGAAGAGAGTTTAGTAACTTACTACACAACGCAAATCCTCTACGAAATCCAAGGGGCTTCAGGTGGAAATGTACTCCTCCATGATCTCTATGCCACTACGGAGTCCAAACTTCGGTCCCAAGCTCAATCCAAGTCCGAATCAAGCTTTTACACCCCAAAAAATCAACCTTCTCTCTCTAAAAATATGGAAGAAGAGGTGGGGTAGTGATTCCTCAACAGATCGAATGATCCATTCTGCTAGAAATGTGCTCCTCGTCACCCTCTATGCTACGGTGAAGATGGATTGTCGATCCGACCAACGGAGCTCAAGATATCGCGAATTCGTTCTCTTTTCTCTCTCCTCGCTCTCTTCTTGCTCTCTCTAAACTCAGCTGGGTTTGGAGGAAGAAAATGAGGGCAAATGGGTTGGGTTATGTAACGCCCGCACCATTTGCACTAATTGCATCATTCACATTCATTCTATATTTGTGCTTCTTATGTTAACATCGTCATTTCATGTGCATAAATCATTCAAATATGCTTGCATTTGAGTTTATCGTACACTTTTCAAATGTATGGTTATGTGTTGTGAGTGTTGTGTTAACACCTAGGGTGGCCTAATTGATCAAACCAAGGAAATTGTGATAAATAGAAGTGAAACAGTCCAGTAGGTTCTGCACGGCCGCGCAGCCTTTTATGGCACGGCCGTGCATATGTGACACGACCGTGCTACCTTTGGGGACACGGCCGTGCGAGGATTCCAAAGTTTGGCACGGCGCAGCAAAGATTTCTTGGCACGGCCGTGCTGAGTGACACGGCCGTGCGCCTTGACATGACACGGCCGTGCAAACCACCAGACTGTTATTTTGTTAGACGAGATTTTAAGTTGTTGACTAATTGACTTGATCTCAAGGGCTGAGATCAAGCCACGACCTTTGACCTTGTCCTCAGCCTTCCTAAGTCTCTCTTTAACACTTAGAGACTCCATTTTACACACTTATTCTTACCTTCTACCTTGGCAAACTTGAGAGAGAAAAGTGGAGAGTTTATGCTAGAAACTCTTGTAATTTGCTCAATTGAAGACCAAATCACCATCCAACACTTCCTTTGTGAAGCTCTTGGCTAGGAGAAGCCATCCCTTACCTTGCATGTCACTTTCCTTTGGTTGAAACTTCAATTTGTAAGCTACTATCCCTTGTTCTTCCTCTATTATGAGTTGTTATACATGTTAGACTTGTTAGATGATGATATATGTTAGAAATCATCAATTTTGAGTATGTTTGACTATGTTGACTTTTTAAATTTGTGGCTGACTTTTGGGTTGTGTTTAAAGACTCATGTTTACATGTCAGAAATGTGAAATATGTTTAGTAATTGTTAAGTTTACGGTATGATTAATTCGCGTAAACTCGAACTCATTAGAAACCGAAAATGACTCTAACGGAGTTCGTTATGATTTCATAATCTATGAGACCACGTGTGTGATTTGGGGATTCTTGAATGATTCGAGTGATTCGATAGAAAATTGGTTACACCAATTGTGTGTTTAATATTACGTAAATTGTCGTAATTATTGTAAGTTGGTTATTTGTGGTGTGAGATTATTATGACTCACTTGTGACATTCATATTATTGTCAATTGTTGTTGTTGTGGTATACTCCCTACTTTGGAGTATGACCTTTTATGTTTAAATGTCGAGTAAACATCTACTTGTGCATTTAGTTAAGTCCATGGCATATTTGTTGGCGGTGTATTGACACTCGATTATTGCGTGAGCTGGGGCTACGTAATAGTCGAAGGCCAATACATCGGGCCTCGCCCTACCGTTGGCCACGGTAGGGGTATAGCGCCATTTGTTGTACGGAATAAACGCAACCATGTTAAGCTATATCCGTGGTAGATTCTTGGGTTGTAGGGATCGAGATCACCCATCGACGTGAATACAGAAGATGGTTCACATGTGTTTGATTTGATTATTGGTTTTCTCGTTCGAGCACGTCAATAACGGCTCTACACTTGGTATATTATTGGTTGGTTGGTTGGAAGTATTGGTTTGGTCGGAGGTGTACCTCGACGCCGTATCCCTTTTAATGTGTTTACTTGTAGTTCTTATGTGCTTCCTATATGAACGAATGTTGGTCATGGTTTCTAACCGGTATGGGACGGTTGGCGATCGTCGAGCCTCTCGTGTAGTATAGGGTTGTTTGGTTATGTGCGATACATGTTATTCCTGTTTAATATTGAAATGATATTATAATGACATGAGTGCTTGTTATTTCTAATGTCTTGCATCTAGCATGCCATATTGTTGCATTAGTAGCTTATTGAGTTTTCAACTCACCCCGTTTGTTTTCATTTATTTTCCTTAGATCAAGCGCCGGCGAGGAATCCCTAGTGATCGTGTTTGGGTCCGTTGGGCGTCATCTTTTGGTAGTGCACCTTGTGCCTAAGTACTTTCTTTTGGTGAGGCCGAGGGTGTACTTGTTACTTAAACAATGTATTTGTTGGGTAGATGTCCTGATTGTTATACGTTATATTCTTTTGTTATGCCGGCATGGTTGCCGTGCTGTTGTACATATTGTTAACTTTTATTTCGCGTACTCTGATATGTTTATATATGTACCGAGCATGTTAGCTCGAGTTTGTTGTTGCTAGCTAACGTGTTGTTTCTCCGGCTTGTTTCGCCGTCGAGGTTTAGTATTGTTTAAAAGATTTTGTTGTTTTAAAGAAAACTTGCAGGTGCATTACAGGGTTTTCTCATGACTTTGCATTCTTTTTAATGGAATTTTTGAAATGCTATTTTAGTGTTTTCCGCGTTTGTCTCGCGGCTCGAACGTGATTCACATCGGATCTCGGGTCGGGTCGCGACAGTTGGTATCAGAGCATAAGTTAGCTAGCCGGGAGAGAATCTTTGGCTTAGGAGGGTTGGTTGTGTGTTTAAGTCGTTAACGTCGAGTGTTTATTGCAGGTGATTCATCATGGGTGAGACTAGACATGGTACTAGTACTGAGGATGGTGGCTCGAGTGGAGCCGGGATTACTTCGACCGAGGGTAATACTCCACCGCCCACTAGAGTTCAACCTACGGACAGCCGGGGTACAGAGATGCCGGGTAATCAGAATGAGGGGATTGTAAATGTGATGCAGGGATTTATGCAGTCTATGATGGAGATAAACAGGCAGAATATGGAGTTACAGAGGCAGGCAATGGCGTGTCGGGACAGGAGGTCACCGGGTGGCCCAACCACTGGGGCAACGGGATTATGACCGGAGACTAGGGAGGTTTTTGAAAATGAAGCCAAGGAGCTACGACGGGAGCCGGATCCGATGAAGGCGGAGAGATGGATAGAGTCGATTGAGAAGATCTTCGCGGCGATTGATCGATGGTGACAAGATTAAATTCGCAGCTTTTAAGTTAGAGGATGCCGCGGAACATTGGTGGCGAGTACTTGAAGCGAGTTGGATACAGGAAGGTGTGGAGCGAACTTGGGAACTATTTCTGCGACAATTCAGGAACCATTTTGTCCCTGACGTGGTACAGGCAAAGAAGGAAGTAGAGTTTTTGAGTCTTGAGCAGGGAACATTGACAGTGGGACAGTATTCTGCGAGGTTCACGGCATTGGCACGGTACTGTTCACACTTGATTCCGATGGAAGAAAAGAAGGTCTATCGGTTTGTTAAGGGGTTGAGGACGGAGTATAGGAAGCAACTGTTACCGCTTGATCTACCGAGTTACCAAAGTGCAGTGGATAAAGCATACAAGATTGAACATGACATCGAGGAGCACCGGGGTAAGCCAGGTAACAGGGATGGTAATCAGCAGTCTTCGCAGAAAACCGGAAGAGGCGTAACACAGGGGACTCCTAACAAAGGGAAGAATGTGGTTAGACCGGCAGGCCAAACGGGACAGCAACCGGGAGGCCAAGGACAGCGTGAGTCGAGGTTTACTTGTAACTTCTGTAAAAAGGCTGGGCACTCAGAGGAGAGGTGTTGGTTGAAACAAGGGAGATGCTTGTTGTGTGGTGATGACAGGCATTTCCAAAAAGACTGTTCGAGGAATAGGGGTCTACCTCAGGGTGGTGCACAATCGAACACGGGGGTGAAGAGGAACAACGACGGTCGACCGAGGGTTCAGGGTCGAGTGTTCGCCTTAGATCAGAGGGGTGTTCCCGATGCTCCCAACGTGATAGGAGGTACTTTATTTGTCTCGAGAGAGCGAGCCCGAGTCCTTATAGATCCAGGGTCATCGCATTCCTACATTGCATCTTACTTTGCATGCCACTTACATACTATGCCTGAATTGCTGTCTTATGTGTTAGAGGTGTCTACTCCGATGGGAGAGTGCCTAATTGCTTCTGATGTTCATCGTGCATGCGAAGTTGTTATTGATGATCATGTTTTGGTCGCGGATTTGGTAGTGTTGCCTATCCGTGATTTTGATGTTATTTTGGGCATGGATTGGTTGCACACTCATCATGCCATAGTTGATTGTCGTAAGAAAACTGTCACATTTGAATTGTTTCATATGCCTCCGTTTATGTTTGAGGGTGATAAATGCATGGGTGGTATTCGTATGATATCGGCTTTGAAAGCCCGGAAATTGTTGTCACATGGGTGTACAGGGTATTTAGCATGTGTGGTTGATAAATCAAAGAAGGTTGTCATGTTGGAGGATGTCCCAATTGTGCGGGAATTTCCGGATGTGTTTTCTTCGGAGTATGACTTACCTCCGGATAGAGAGTTGGAATTTTGTGTTGAATTGTTGCCAGGTACCGCTCCGATGTCAAAGGCACCGTATCGTATGGCACCGGCAGAATTGAAGGAGTTAAAGGTACAGTTGGAAGAGTTGTTGAATCGAGGTTTCATTAGGCCGAGTGTATCGCCGTGGGGTGCACCGGTTTTGTTCGTGAGAAAGAAAGATGGATCCTTGAGATTGTGTATTGACTACCAGGAGCTGAATCAGGTAACTATTAAGAATAAATATCCCTTGCCACACATTGATGATTTGTTCGACCAACTACAGGGCTCAGTTGTGTATTCGAAATTTGATCTTCGAAGTGGTTACCATCAACTGAAGGTTAGGGCGGAGGATATACCGAAGACGACATTTCGAACTCGATACGGGCATTTCGAGTTTGTTGTGATGCCATTTGGGTTGACAAATGCACCGGCGGTGTTCATGGATTTGATGAATAGGATATTCCTACCTTATCTAGATTGTTTCGTGGTGGTGTTTATTGATGATATTCTTGTGTACTCCAAATCCCGGGAGGAACATGAGAAGCATTTGAGGATTGTGTTGTCGGTGTTGAGAGAAAAGAAGTTGTATGCAAAATTCAGCAAGTGTGCATTTTGGCTAGAGGAGGTCTCGTTTCTAGGCCATGTAGTTTCGGGAGATGGTATTTCGGTGGATCCGCTTAAGATCGAGGCAGTGGTGAAATGGAAGAGACCCGAGTCGGTAACGGAGATTCGAAGCTTCTTGGGTTTGGCAGGTTATTATCGGAGGTTTATTGAAGGGTTTTCAAAGATTGCGACTCCGATAACTAACTTGACCCAAAAGAACAAACCTTTTGTATGGAGTGACAAATGCGAGGCGAGTTTTCAAGAACTGAAGAAGAGGTTGACCACAGCTCCGATCTTGGCACTACCAAATGGACAGGATGGGTTGGTGATATACAGTGATGCGTCGAAAGAGGGATTGGGTTGTGTTTTGATGCAAAACGGGAGAGTGATTGCGTATGCTTCTCGGAAGTTGACTTCGTTTGAACAGAATTATCCTACCTACGACATTGAGTTGGCTGCGATCATCTTTGCTCTACACAAGTGGAAATACTATCTCTACGGGGCCAAGTTTGAAGTGTTCACCGACCACAAAAGCCTCAAGTACATATTTTCCCAAAAGGAGTTGAATAACCGACAACGGAAATGGATTGAAAGACTTAAGGACCACGATTGCACTATCTTGTACCATCCGGGGAAAGCAAACGTGGTAGCGGATGCACTTAGCCGAAAGGCGTACATGTCTTGCTTGATGACCCGCGAATGGAAGATGCTTGAGGACGTTCGAGATTGGAGTCCGAGTAGATCGAGACGGGGAGTAATTTTTGCGAACCTTAGGGCTACGCCGGCATTGATTCAAAGGATTAAAGGGGCACAAGAGGATGACCCGGAGTTGAAGACGTTGATTGATGGGTTGAATGAAGAGAAGACGAAAGATTTTGCAAAGAACAATGATGGGATCCTTGTGTTTCGAAACAGAATTTGTGTACCGGCGATAGATGAGGTGAAGAGACAAGTGTTAGAGGAGGCTCACAAGTCTAGATACACGATTCATCCGGGGAGTACTAAGATGTATCGAGACTTGAAGAGAAATTTTTGGTGGAGTGGTATGAAGAGAGAGGTGGCTGAGTTTGTGTCGAGATGCTTGACGTGTCAACGTGTAAAAGCGGAACATCAACAACCAGCAGGCTTGTTACAACCATTGGAGATTCCGGAGTGGAAATGGGAGAATATAGCAATGGATTTTGTGACAGGGTTGCCAAAGACTCGTAAGGGTCATGATGCAGTTTGGGTGATTATTGACAGGTTGACCAAATCAACACATTTCCTTCCGATTGCAATGACTTACCCGATGGATAGACTTGTTACCTTATACATACAAGAGATTGTGAGATTACATGGAGTACCGGTTAGCATAGTGTCAGATCGAGATCCACGGTTCACATCGCGGTTTTGGCAGTCACTACAGGACGCTTTGGGTACGAAGTTAACAATTAGTACGGCTTTCCACCCACAGACGGACGGACAATCGGAGAGGACTATACAAATACTTGAGGACATGTTGCGAGCTTGTTCGATGGATTTCAAGGGAGTTTGGGATTCACACATACCATTGATAGAGTTCGCGTACAACAACAGCTACCAGTCGACCATTGAGATGGCTCCTTATGAAGCGTTGTATGGAAGAAAGTGTCACTCACCAATTTGTTGGGATGAAGTCGGCGAAGCAAAGATATGGGGCCCTGACATGGTACACGAATCGGTCGAGAGTGTGAAGCTCATACGGGAAAGATTGAAAACGGCTCAGAGTCGGCAAAAGAGTTATGCGGATCATCAGCGGAGGGACCTTGAATTCGAGATAGGTGATCATGTGTTTTTGAAGGTTTCGCCACGAATTGGGGTCAAGAGGTTTGGTAAGAAAGGGAAATTGACTCCAAGGTTCATTGGCCCATTTGAGATTTTAGAGAGGGTTGGGAAGTTAGCCTATAGACTCGCCCTACCACCGTCGATGCCGGGCGTTCATGCGGTATTCCACGTATCTATGTTGAGGAAGTACTTATCGGATGCGTCGCACATTTTGGAGTATGAGCCGGTAGACTTGACACCCGATCTATCCTATATTGAGCAGCCCGTAAGGATACTCGACACAAAAGAACAAGTGTTGAGGTCAAAGTCCATTTCCCTTGTGAAAGTCTTGTGGAGAAGTCATAACATTGAGGAGGCCACTTGGGAATTAGAACAAGAGATGCGAGAAAAGTACCCTTCTTTGTTTGTTGAGTTTGGTAAGTAAATTCGCGGACGAATTTATTCTAAGGGGGTGAGGGTGTAACGCCCGCACCATTTGCACTAATTGCATCATTCACATTCATTCTATATTTGTGCTTCTTATGTTAACATCGTCATTTCATGTGCATAAATCATTCGAATATGCTTGCATTTGAGTTTATCGTACACTTTTCAAATGTATGGTTATGTGTTGTGAGTGTTGTGTTAACACCTAGGGTGGCCTAATTGATCAAACCAAGGAAATGGTGATAAATAGAAGTGAAACAGTCCAGTAGGTTCTGCACGGCCGCGCAGCCTTTTATGGCACGGCCGTGCATATGTGACACGACCGTGCTACCTTTGGGGACACGGCCGTGCGAGGATTCCAGAAAGTTTGGCACGGCCGCGCAGCATTTCTTGGCACGGCCGTACGCGAGTGACACGGCCGTGCGCCTTGACATGACACGGCCGTGCAAACCACCAGACTCTGTTATTTTGTTAGACGAGATTTTAAGTTGTTGACTAATTGACTTGATCTCAAGGGCTGAGATCAAGCCACGACCTTTGACCTTGTCCTCAGCCTTCCTAAGTCTCTCTTTCACACTTAGAGACTCCATTTTACACACTTATTCTTACCTTCTACCTTGGCTAACTTGAGAGAGAAAAGTGGAGAGTTTATGCTAGAAACTCTTGTAATTTGCTCAATTGAAGACCAAATTACCATCCAACACTTCCTTTGTGAAGCTCTTGGCTAGGAGAAGCCATCCCTTACCTTGCATGTCACTTTCCTTTGGTTGAAACTTCAATTTGTAAGCTACTATCCCTTGTTCTTCCTCTATTATGAGTTGTTATACATGTTAGACTTGTTAGATGATGATATATGTTAGAAATCATCAATTTTGAGTATGTTTGACTATGTTGACTTTTTAAATTTGTGGCTGACTTTTGGGTTGTGTTTAAAGACTCATGTTTACATGTTAGAAATGTGAAATATGTTTAGTAATTGTTAAGTTTACGGTATGATTAATTCGCGTAAACTCGAACTCATTAGAAACCGAAAATGACTCTAACGGAGTTCGTTAGGATTTCATAATCTATGAGACCACGTGTGTGATTTGGGGATTCTTGAATGATTCGATAGAAAATTGGTTACACCAATTGTGTGTTTAATATTACGTAAATTGTCGTAATTATTGTAAGTTGGTTATTTGTGGTGTGAGATTATTATGACTCACTTGTGACATTCATATTATTGTCAATTGTTGTTGTTGTGGTATACTCCCTACTTTGGAGTATGACCTTTTATGTTTAAATGTCGAGTAAACATCTACTTGTGCATTTAGTTAAGTCCATGGCATATTTGTTGGCGGTGTATTGACGCTCGATTATTGCGTGAGCTGGGGCTACGTAATAGTCGAAGGCCAATACATCGGGCCTCGCCCTACCGTTGGCCACGGTAGGGGTATAGCGCCATTTGTTGTACGGAATAAACGCAACCATGGTAAGCTATATCCGTGGTAGATTCTTGGGTTGTAGGGATCGAGATCACCCGTCGACGTGAATACAGAAGATGGTTCACATGTGTTTGATTTGATTATTGGTTTTCTCGTTCGAGCACGTCAACAACGGCTCTACACTTGGTATATTATTGGTTGGTTGGTTGGAAGTATTGGTTTGGTCGGAGGTGTACCTCGACGCCGTATCCCTTTTAATGTGTTTACTTATAGTTCTTATGTGCTTCCTATATGAACGAATGTTGGTCATGGTTTCCAACCGGTATGGGACGGTTGGCGATCGTCGAGCCTCTCGTGTAGTATAGGGTTGTTTGGTTTTGTGCGATACATGTTATTCCTGTTTAATATTGAAATGATATTATAATGACATGAGTGCTTGTTATTTCTAATGTCTTGCATCTAGCATGCCATATTGTTGCATTAGTAGCTTATTGAGTTTTCAACTCACCCCGTTTGTTTTCATTTGTTTTCCTTAGATCAAGCGCCGGCGAGGAATCCCTAGTGATCGTGTTTGGGTCCGTTGGGCGTCATCTTTTGGTAGTGCACCTTGTGCCTAAGTACTTTCTTTTGGTGAGGCCGAGGGTGTACTTGTTACTTAAACAATGTATTTGTTGGGTAGATGTCCTGATTGTTATACGTTATATTCTTTTGTTATGCCGGCATGGTTGCCGTGCTGTTGTACATATTGTTAACTTTTATTCTGCGTACTCTGATATGTTTATATATGTACCGAGCATGTTAGCTCGAGTTTGTTGTTGCTAGCTAACGTGTTGTTTCTCCGGCTTGTTTCGCCGTCGAGGTTTAGTATTGTTTAAAAGATTTTGTTGTTTTAAAGAAAACTTGCACGTGCATTACAGGGTTTTCTCATGACTTTGCATTCTTTTAAATGGAATTTTTGAAATGCTATTTTAGTGTTTTCCGCGTTTGTCTCGCGGCTCGAACGTGATTCACATCGGATCTCGGGTCGGGTCGCGACAGGTTATCTTATTTAATCCATGGGTAAGTGTTTGGTCCATTCCCGGACTTGTTTGGGTATTTTATACCACTTAAAAGCACGAAAAACTGAGAAAGAACAAAAATCAGACGAACAGAATCGGGGCCGGGCGATCGCTTTTCCCTCTGGATGCAAGGCGGTTGCTTTGATCTCCCCAGGGTGATCGCTCTGTGTCCAGATTCTCCGAACTCTCCGAAAATGCTCTGAAACGCTCCCAATATGATTCTAAATGATCCCAAAGTGATTCTAAGTCTATGGGAAGGTTGAAACACTCGAGAAAGGTTCCCGAAAAGTCTGGAAACAACGCTAGAAGTTCAACGTAATGCGCACGTAATTAACCATAAAGATTTGAGTACAAATCGAGGCATACGAAACACTTGAAATGACTCGGCGTGCGGGTTAATGACAAGATCAATATGATTAGCAATCGTGAAGGAGTCTAAACCAAGATTAGGTCAATGGGACGAGGAAAAGAACAACGTATACGGATGTTAATCAAGGTCGAGAATAGTCTCGAACGAATACGAAAATAATGCACGACACAACGTAGATTAATCACGTGTCAAATACGGTTCTCGATTCAACACGTCACGCTTAACAAATATGACACCTCACTCTCCGAGAGTTTTAAGGTCAATATCGAGAGATCACAAGCGAACTAGGAAAGAAGTTGGGTCGGGGTGTTACATGAAGCATTGAAGGAACTCTTGCTTCTACAATTACTCACGAACATAAAATCTGAAAGTACATTTAAGAGAGCTCCAACAGTTGACTTAGCATTCAATACTTTGAAGAGCACATCAAATAGATTCTATTCTTTACTGCTCTACATAAGTTGTAATCATTTTTTCTATTCAAGCACACGAGAGAATTACTCTGTCCATCAGATTATTCGCTCACCATTAAACATTTGGTCAAATATTTTTGTACACAATCCATTAGTGATATTTGTAATAGGTCTTAGTTGAAAACATAATGCACATTTTCAAAATCCAAGGTTGACAACTTTGGTAGTGGACGTAACACTAATTCATAGTGCGAACCACTTCAAATTTCTGTCCATTTACTTCAAGTATTTGTTTTTCTTTACTGCATTTTGATTTATACTTGTCTAACATCATATAGTCAAAAGTGTTGAGAAAGCTTTGTAGCTCTTCAGCAGACTCGTAGTCCAGCACTTACCCTTTATATTCCGTTGCTTACAACTTTGGTGACAAAGCTGTTATTTCGGGAAGTAAAACTTGAAAAGTTTTTGAGTTGGGCATAGGCTATTCAACCCTCCCCCTTTTTGCCTATTTGAGCCTCTCAGGACTAACAATTGGTATCAGATCTTAACTCTTTGAAAACTAGTTTTTCCAAAACTTGACTCTTAAGAGATTAAAGATCTAATGACTCATCACATGATCCAAACTTCAAATGTGAATCACATCCCAATATTGAACGAAACTCACTTTGATGTGTGGAAGGACAAGGTCAAGAGATACTTGAATTCTATTGACAAGCATTTTGGGTTGTGTGTTCAACAAGGTCCAAGAGCTCCAAAGAAAGAAAATGTGTTGGCATCTATAGCTAGTGGTGTTCCTGCTGTGATTAACAAACTAGAAGAAAAATGGGATGATGAGGACAGAAGAAGTGATAAACTTGATGCAAAGGCAATCAAAATCATCTCTAGCTGCGTAGACATTAGTACAAACCAACAAATCATCAACTATGAAACAACTAAAAAAATGTGGGATGCATTGATTGAGTATTTGGAAGGAGACCAAGAGACAAGAAACAATAGGCTATATACATACATTCAACAGTTTGACTCCTTCAAGAAAGATCCCAAAGAAACTCTTAGAAACGCTTACGACAGATTCTTTGAGGTAGTAAAATCTTGTTACTCCTTAGGAAAAATCTATGAAAAGAAATAGTTAAACATGAATTTTTTAGCATCCCTAGGTATTTTATGGCATGTAAAGATAATAGCCATGAAGAACTCTAAAGACTTGCATCAAATGACTCTCATACGTCAATATGCAAGTCTTAAGGTTTATGACCTTGAAATCGGTCAAGCTCAAGAAATGGAACATTTTGATAGTGTTTTGTAGCAAGGGATGGTACGACCGCTATTAGGAATATGCCTGCGCAACATCTACTGTATATGTTTACATATTCCAAACCAATGATTTGCTTGTTACCATTACAACGCATGTTCCATGAGTGTCTAAAAGGACTGCGTATCGTTTAGTGTGGCAACTCGTTGGAACATTGCTTAGGTCTTAGGCTAGGTCGTCTTTGTACATATCCAAGCCTTTGTCTTACCAACTGATGATGATCTCTCAAATGGATTAGCTCTTTAAGTGTAACGCCCCAAACTCGGAACCAAGTTCTAGGTCCCACAGTTTGGCCACGTCACCCTACAATAAATTCTAACGGATGCTATTCCCAATAAATTCATTAAAATTAACATCCTAAAAACTTCTTCTTTAACAACCACAAAATCTCGTAAATAAAAAAAACTACAAATCTCGTAGCTTAACAAATCCCTAGTCATTACAACTTTAAAGACGAAATATAAAATTTAAACGAAAATCTAATCCACTACTGTCCCCGTCAAGGTCTGCTTGTCCAAACGGGTTATTTCCATACTTATATCCTGAAAGAAAAGAGTAGGAAAAGGGTGAGCGAACAATGCTCAGCAAGTTCATATACAACCCATCCGGTTGCTAAGGAGGAGTTGACTCAAAGAGAAAATGATTAATCAAACGATTTATTGCTCAAATAACAAAAGGGATGATTCCCCATCATTCGTAACATGAAGTAATCTTTGATCAATAAAGCAAATGTCCAAAGCAATATAATAGATATCAATATGACATTTCCAACGAAGGACAAAAATACAAATATAGAGCGAGAGGTCCAGCTGCCGCCAACTGTCCCATACCAGTTGGAAGCAACGGCCACCTCGCGGACATCATGATCACATAAGCAGTCTTTCGACCCAAACATTGGTTTGCTCCTAAAAGTACAAAAGACCCATAAGGGTAAATTATTCAAAAGGGTATATCCGGATAACCAACCACATCTCTTGTGGTACAAAAGTTACAAATAATCAAAGGGTCACGTTATTTCCGTGACAAGTAGTTGACTTATTGATCATGATAGAATTTCAAAATAAATGAAGTTTACAATGCTATTGACATTATTTAGCAAATTCAACGGAAAATGTATTTCACGTAATACTGAAAAGACAAACGAAAATTACAATGGAGTGACATGCGGAATACGAATAAAATAGGCTCGACGGAAAACAAAACAAGTACCGACATTTAGCCGGCATCACGTGTAAAATAACGCTTTATAAAAATAAAGTTAACGGAAACTTAACGAATGAAAAGGAATTCAATGAATCTAAAGATGTATAATCCCTTACCTCTTAATTGCAAAACGAAACTAACACGTACGCGAATAAGGTCGTCACACGCGCTTGTCCGAACCTATAATTAAAACGTAAATACTAATTACCCAACTATACCAATAATCATTAGATAGACTAATCCAAAATTAAATACTATTTTAACAAAACTCTTTTCTATTACAAAATTATCTAATTTTCATACTATTATCATAATACTAAAATTACAAATAAAGTATTACCATAAAAATACTAATTTATTAATATAAAATTAACAATATTAACAATTAACTAAAATCTTCCCAATTAATACCCATACACAAACCCCACACACACACACACACACACCCAGCACACACACTCACACTCACACACGCACAGCACACACATACACTGACACACACCACACACACACCTAGTCTACCCCTCCCCCCCTTTTCTTTTTCTTTTCTTCTTCTCTTTCCTTCTCCCACTTTTCTTCTCTTCTTCCTCTTTTCTTCTCTGTTTTTTTTTCTTTCTTCTTCTTTCCTCCACTGGCCGCGCACACACCAGCTCCCTTTTTTTTTCTCTTCTTTCCTCCACTCCTCTTATCTCACAGGCCCAGTCGCCCATACCACACACCCCCCCTTCTAACCCCCTTGGTACTACACTCACCCCAAATCATTTCTTTGTTCCCAATTTACAGAGATCCCATCGCAATTCTAACGGTGAGTCTATAATTCAAATTCAAACGATAAACTGTGATTACAACTCAAATATACCAAAGAGTCTCAACCTTACCTCCAAAAATACCGAAGCTCAAATCCCCCTTGATATTGCACACGCCTTGCAACAAGCCAAGCCGATCTCTCTCTCTGCAGCTCTCTCTCTCTCTCTCTCTCTCTCTCTCTCTCTCTCACTGGTTCCGATGGTTGCTCACCCCAAAGAGGATATCCCCCCTTATATACACCACCGGAACCCCTCTCATCTTCCAACCATTCACCGTCACTCCCGCGAAACACTACCCCTCAAACTCCTCCACTCAACAGCCCCATTTCTCCCACGTTGTCCCACTATTTTCAGTTTTTTTTTACACCATTATTATTATTATTAGAGGTTAAAAATTATTGGGCCAAGCCCAATTTCAAAATAAACAAAGCAAACCAATTGAGTACCCAATAAACTAGGCCCGAAATAAATTAAAGTTTGACCCAAAAAGTATAATACAATATAATTTTTAAAAAAAATAAAATTATAGAATTATAGAAATTTTGGGTGTATTATATTAAGTGCCAGCAGATATCACACCGGCAGATATCCTACCCGCAAATATCACAATAAACCGATATGATGATAGAATTCTGCCTACTTCACATATCTAACGTTGCTGCTCAAAGAGGAAAATCAGTCGTTCTCTAAGCAGTCAAGTTTACAAAGATTCGCACAAGATACTTTGCAGATCATCTTGGTAGCTAAAGATATGCATCGATGTCTGAGCCTTCATTCCCATCCATTGGACATTTCCTCTTCTGTGTCTGGTTTCGGTCTTCAAGACACATCTTAACAAAGATGAGCTACAGTGTACTTCGTACAACCCAGGCCTGAACGTCAAGTCACATTCATCAGCCTAACTCTCAAACAGATTTAAAGAAAAGATCTTCATGAAGATTTTAACCAACAGTTCATAAGATGAACTTGAAAGCATTGAAGTCCGAACACTCCAACGGTTAGAAATCTACTCAAAGACTCAACGGATCCTATGCCTTACTACCTATAAAAGAAACTCTCATCCCTCATCTAAGTAGAGTGGTGTGTACGTAAGCTTGCTTTCAAACTCAATCCAGAGAACACTGAAGAGTAGGAATAACATAAGTGTTATAACTAACACTTAGTGTGAGAGTGATAAAAAATTCATAAGGCAAGAAGCTTCGCTTAGTGAAGAACTCACTTCTTGATTTGAGTTCTTTCTTCCTTCGAATGACTCATCTCTGCTGATCCTAGACTCCAAATCTACTGCTAGAGATTAAACACTCCAGCTTGACATTGAAGACAGAACCCGCTTGAAGATGTCTGAGGAAAACAACGAGCTAACAATCCATATTGCATTCATACCAGCAAACTTGTACTCTATTGTAAGGGTTGTCGGTTCTGCAATAATGAGTCATTACAGTTGGTCGAGTGCTTGTCACTCAGTTGTTCAATTGTTAATTGAACAACCCTTAATATTATCTTCTCACATCACTCTCACATTGGCAATGCCATCTCCCACTCCCTAGGGTATTTGGAATTGTCAATATGAGAGAGTTTGTATATGTCTTCCATTTTCGCTGTCTTCCTTTCCATGAAACCCAGCAAGGTTGCTAGGATAGAGAGTCTAGGTTGATGTATTAAGCATGTTTATTTTTCGGTAAACCCCTACTGAATTCTAATATAAAATTAGTTTTTACATTCAGCCTTTACTTATCTTTCCTGTTTTATGTCTTATATTCTAAGCAATCTGTTCATGGAAAAGATAGTTGCATTTGATAAAGATATATGTTTTCTGTAGTGTTGAATTTGTACTAATCTATTTACAGCCACTTTGATCTTGTATGTTATATATTTGCTGCAAGTCTTTCCGCTGCACAATTCTTATCTACCAGCAAATATTATAACACCAATTTCCCAGTAGACATTTAAATCTGCTGGGACAGAGTAGCTTAAGTCTGCTGTACCAAATTTGCCATTCTAACATCAGCAGAATTGCTTCTCAAGGAAATTGACCAGACCCGAGAAACATTTCATCCACGTCCTCAAAGAGTTTTTCAAAATAACGATGAAATTTTTAATGAAGGTCATATAGGCTATTCATCCCCCTCTTTCTAGCCTATATTTTGAGCACATCACTGGGACCAACAATTGATATTAGAGCAAGTACTCTGTGAACTTCATTTCAGGTCTAATAACCTGAGAGTTTGATCCTGTTGCTCAATTCAGATGTTATGTCAAAAGGTCTGCTTTTCAAATCTCTTTTTCCTCTCAAACCTTTTGACTGGGAAATAAAGAAGTCATTCTGAAAATTTTTTTATACTAAACTCAAACTTGTTTGTTATTCAAAATCGATGTGGAAGTCAATTACTGTGATACATTTGCTTGTTATAGAAAATATCTCAAAGGACAGAAGTTAACTTTTCAATTGGCATTATGAAAAAAAGTACTACAGATGTGTAAAGTATGATTTGCTGGGATACAACTTAAAGATGTTCATACAAACCTTTCTGTGAACGGACTGAAAAGAAACTTTTCATGATCCAAAGTTGCAACTCTTAAATTTTTTGAAGTGTGATACATCTGTACTTAACTTTACATACTTTAAAAATTGTTCCTTCTATTTTCAAAACCTTTGATATATCCTCTAGCAGATTTATCACTTCATATTTGATGGATGAATTACTAAGATGTTCCTCTAGAAGATTGCTCTCTTGATATAAGGCTAACGATTGTTTCAATCTAACACCTTTTCAAGAAAAACTCTTCAGTTCAAATACTTATGACCTTGTGTGTTAGGTCCAAGGGTTGCTCAGTGTATAGGCTAGAGGGGGGGGGTGAATAGCCTATACTTGATGTATTAAAAATTTCATCCAATTTTTACGTATAATCTGAAGAATAGATGAAATGATTAATACAATTAGTTCATCTTTCTAATTCTGACTGCTTATCCGAAGTTAGAGAGATAGGACATCCTAGATCAGCAGATGTAGACTTTGGACATCATGGATCAGCAGATGTGAAGAGTGCAGTCGGAAGATGTTTGTTGAACTTAGCTGATGAAAATAAGTTTGAGCAGCGGAAGAATAAACAGCGTAAGTCAAACAATTTAGATTAAAGTAACTGTAAAGGTTTGGTTTAAAAGAGAGCTTAACAGTTAACTAAAATCTGTATTAGATGCATCATTTGCTTTCCTTAAACAGATTGCACAAGATAAGACAAATTATACAAGAAAGAGAAATCAAGGCTGAATGTAACAAACATATATATTATATTAAAATTCAGCAGAGGTTTACTCAGAGGCAAACATGCTTAGTACATCAACCTAGACTCTCTATCCTAGCATTCTCCCCGGAGGTAGAAGGAAAGTGAAATGGGATGCCGGGAAGACTCATATTAGAACTCTAATCCTAGCAGTTCCTAACAACCTTGGAGGTCAGGGAAGGAAAGTGCTAGTGTTAGAGTGATGTGAGAAGAGAATATTAGGAGTTGTTCAAATAGCAAGTATTTGAACAACTGAGTGCTGAGCACTCGGCCAAGAATGATGACAACTTGTTGCACAATTGGCGCAGCTTATAATGTAATATAAGTCTGCCGATATGAATGCAATCTGGACTTTTAAGTTCTGGCTCTTCATCGGACATCTTCAAGCTTGGTCTGTCTTTAACGATCTGTATGATGCTTGGTCTCTTTACTGAATAATGGAGTTGAGGCCACAGAAGAGACTGAGTTCTTCGAAGGAAGAAGGACTCAAATCAAAAACGAAGTTTTTGATCAAGTAGAGCTTCTCAGCCTTTGGAATTTCTTTTCACTCTCACACAAAGTGTTTGTTCTTACACTTGTGTTTTCTTACTCTGAAGGAGTGGTTCTGGATTGAGTAAATGAAGATCAATACCACAACCTTTCTCAAGCATATGCATACACTGCTTGCTATCTCTTTGAGATGAGAATGTGAGTCTTCTTATATAGGCTGGAGAAGAAGAGGTGACCGTTGGTGTTTGAATAGGTCTATGCCCGTTGGTGATCTGAATCTCATAATTCAGCAGAGTACATTTTTGGATCTGTTGGGCAAAGACCTTCAGTTAGGTTTGTTCATTGAAGTTGGTCCGTGAAACAGGCTGGACAGATTGGACGTGACGAGCCGCTGGATGCACGATTGATGTGGACGTATCATTGCTTTGACTGAGTGCGGCCCGTGCTTGGCCTTTTATGGAAATGAAGCTTTGAAGACGCAAACACCAAGAGAGGAAATGTGTACTGGATAATCGTGAAGGCGCAGACATCGATGCGTATCTTGGATTTGTCAGACAGATCTTGTAACGAATCTATTTTGACTTGTAGCGTGTTGAACGACGACCGATGTTTCTCGTGATCTTCCAATTTCTCTGCAGTTGTTCTGATAAGCGACTTGGCCGATACTGATATCTGCCATTTTAGAACTGCTGATGTAGAGATTGCGGATGATCGTGATGTTCCTCTTTGAATTAATCAGCTTCTCTTGTTCGATAAGGGACTTGGCCGAGAGATCTGCCATTATAGAACTGCTGATTGTAGAGATAGCTAATAGGCAGTCATAGCTAAAGGAAATGTCTGCTAGTGAGACATTTGCCGATGGTCATGTCAGCTGGCAATTGAAGAGCTAATCCATATGAAAGTTGTCATCAATCTGGTAGGACAAAGACTCGGATATGTACAAAGACTTCCTAGTCTAATGACCTATGCATTGTTTCAATAAGCTGCCACACTAACCGGTACGCAGCCCTTTTAGCCACTTGTGAAACATGCGTTGTAATGGGAACAAGCAAATCACTGTGTTGGAATATGCATACATATATATCAGCTGATTTACAGGCATATTCCTAACAATCTCCTCCTATTTGCTTGGGGCCATTACTACTACAATTGACTTATACATTCAGCTCTTTAAAGCAGTTGTTCAATCCTTAGTAATAACATGCCACTAATGACTATTCATTTTATATCAAGGCATGCCCTAGGTTGAACTTACAAGCGATAGTGTATGTATAGTCACCTATTGCTAAGTATTTACAGACTCAATAAATGAAAGAACAAATACAAAGCAATAACCGAAATGGTTTTAGGCAATTGATAATATTGCCTTAAGAATGTGTTTCATGCATTGTATGATCTGAAGTGGCTTTAAGCAAGAAAATATATATATATTTCTTAAGCAAATTGATTAAGCATCTTCATCTAATGATTTTAAAAGTTGTGAAGGATTTAACAGTTGTGATTATGAGCAATTTCACAATCTCTCTCCTCCTTACTAGTTGTCATTTAAACTTTAATCTCTCCTCCTTACTAGTACATTGCTGTATTTGCAACAATCTCTCCTCTGTATGTATAATAGCAATCTGTATGTATAATGTCAATCTTATTACATCTCTCCTCCTTAATGGTCACAAGCTAAAGATAGATTGATAGTTATCAAATAAAATATTGAGTATCAGAAACTAAATACTTGAGAGAACTGACTTATGTTAATTCATAAGGTATGAATTGTGACATGTAGAGGGAAGGAAGTTTGTTCCTTTAAATACTGTCTTTATAGAAATGCCGATGTGATCAGCTAATTGCAATTCTGCCGAGAATATAGACAATATCGAGTAAGTACTTCTATCTGACAGATGGGCAGTTTTCAAAAGACAGACAGACTAAGTATGCTATGTGGATCAAAAATCTTGGGATGTAGCAAGTCATTTATCAAATCTCTTTTCTTTCGCAGTGTGTGAATAATGTATAATGCACAGTTTTCATGTATAAGAAATACATATCGACTGGAGAGAGTAAGATATCAGGGTGAGGAATTTTGTTCCATTGCTTGTAAAGAGGTTTTACACGAATGTAATAGGACAAGTTAAGTAGTAAAATGTTCAAAATAGATTCCTCCTTAAAGGTATATCTAATTAAAATAGAAGAGTAGGGGCTCATGTAAATTTTCTTCCTGAGATATAACGAGTGAAATGAACCTTGACTGTACTTAAGGGAGTTATGAAAAGATATTTGGACAAGAAAGTAAGTATAACAGAATGAGTAAAAAAAAACTTACATTGGTCAATTCATAAGTTATGAAGAGCCTTAGACTTTCTTTTATAGGACGATGTTGTTGAGAGGTATGTTGACTTTTACTGGATGCACGAGATATACATCTAAAGATGACATATAAGATCTTTAACTTTCTTTAATTAATAGGCCAAGTGATAAAGTTTGTTTATTATATCCTTAAGAATACATGGATGTGCAGGGATATTTTAGTTCATGATAAAAATGAATTGAAAGCATGAAAGAGTATGCAAGAGAACAAGTTACGATAATTTAAAATAACGCATCAAATATAGCTGAACAAAAACATATACAACAAAACATATTACACTTATAACACTAATATAGCAAAAGAGAATGTGTTTGAAGAAGCAGAAACCTAGCTTGTCATCCTAACTAAGTAGAGTTAGAAGATGAAGGTCTATTTTTCTAATTGGAGGGTACATTGACCGCTGAATTTGACGCAGAATTTGCATTTGCCATTTGATGCTCCTCCTGAATCTGAGTTTGCTCAAGTTGAGCATTTGAGGCGATGGGAGCAGAGAGAGTGTCAGGTGCTGTAGTTGCAGTAGGGTTTCTTGTGGGAATCCATGGAATGAAATTGGATACGTCGTTCCTGGGATCTCGAAGACGATTTCTTATACGTCGAGTGATTCGACGAGGTCGTTGAATCACTGGTGGAGGAGTGGCAAGAAGAACCATCATACGTTGACGCCATTCAGTGTGAGAAATGGGTCGATGAGGAGGACTAGGCAAGTTTGGTGAACACATGATGCAAATGACTGTAATGGTGGATAAATCTTGGGTTAGGCAAGAGTTAGGCGCTGTAGTTAGACAGGAAGATGAAGAAGAGGTGATGAATTTATTAAGATAGATTTGAATGAAGGTTATCATTTTATACATCTTTTCGAAGTTTTGAGAAGATGAAAGGGTTTCTTGATTTGAGGAATGTGATTGGACGTTTTGGGGGCTTAAAGGGAAAGACCGCTTTTAATGACATAGTAATGATGTTCTGATTTAGGATTATGTCATTGTGCAGAGTATAGTTATGGCTAAGATATAGGCAGTCTAGGAGAAAAGTATACTTATATTATTTTCAAACAAGAAGTTTAAAATTATTATATAAACAGATTAATTTGTTTGCCTTTATTGTGGTATTACAGGGTACAGCAGCTGAGTTGAAATTTGAATATTTTGTTCTGAGTCATAGGCCACTGTTGTATACGATGCACATAAAAAGATTTGCTTTGGAGAATAATGTGTATTAAAAAATTTGTTCCTGTTGAGATTTTATATGGATATATGAAAAATTTGATGAGATTTCAAGAATGTGGATATTATCAGCAGTGTGTTTGATATCTACTAAAGTAAGAACTGCTGATACCAATTGTTGTATCAATCATTGGCAGTGTGTTTAACTATCAGCTAAGGTAAGAATTGCTGATACTAATTGTTTTAACTATTTTTAACAGATAGAATCATTTTATAATGGACACCAATCTATTTAAAATTAATAAAACTTTGTAAGAATGTTAAATAGATCAAGTAAGTGAGATATTGAATGTGTACCTGAAGTGATGTCCGTTCTTCTTTCTTTACAACAGATCTTATTTGCATAAGAGCATATAAACCAGATCTGTTCGGAAGAGAGTGAGACGTAGCCTATATACAGCAGGGGTTATATCGGCTGTTCACTCCTGAGGAAAGACTTAATATTTGAAAATATCAGTCTTCCTAAGAATTCTTGAATTTCTAGCTATCTTGAGGGTAGGTCGAGTTACTAGAGATATTTAACAACATCCTTTTTGACAAAGAACCACATGATAAGGTGTAACAGAGTATTTTGAATTCAATCTGTATACCGATTAGTTGTTGGCCATTATAATGGGAACAACTAATCATGCCTTTATAACTACAATCTCAAAGGTTACATAAGATTTAGTAGTTGTCATAACTAAGAACACAAAGTGCTATTGAACTAACTTGAAAGATGTAAGCTTTTGATATTTGAAAATTTAAGAAACTGGGATTTTAGAATTTGAAGAAAAATCCTTTTTAGAAATTCAAAAGCCTTGTTCAGCAGACAGCTTGGTTCAAAGCAGATTTACTAGTAATCTTGACTGTTTGAGCATGAAGGATAGAGATTGAGTAACAGCAGATCCCTTGATAGGTTGACATGAAGGTCATGAAACTGCAGTCTGCCTATGTTGAGTGACTTGAGGTTTTGGCAGAACTTGAATTTAATCATTGTGAAATGATCTAATTCAGAAAGGCAATTATCAGAGAGTCTAAGGATGAAAGTTTAAGCAGTAGTAAGACACCATAACTCGATATAGTAGTTGTTCAAGAATGGTTTGCTGATGGGGTATCAGCAGAGTTTGTGTTTTAGGCAGTGAGATCATTTCATTAAGGTCAATTCTTTTGATCATCAGAAGAGCATAGAGATCATAAAGAATAATACGTAAGTTTGATCAACACATTTAAAACACATCAGATCATGCTATCAAAGGAATGCAGACAAGTAGATAAGCATGAGAAAAAGTTGCAGAACTTGTATTCAATAATCCAAGTAGTTTTACACAGTATGTTGCAAGGATCAGCTGATTACAAGAACAATACAACTGGAATTTTGACTGAACTGCAGATTACATGAGAAAGATACATAGTGATTCAATTTACAGTATGAGATACATGTTACAAGGTTGTGTCCTAGAAGTCCTTATCCTAGACATTAGATGAGGGGTCATCAGTCAAGGATTTAGAAGGAGATGGCCATCAAGATGGCCGTGTTCTTTTTGATCTCCTCCAACTCTCGGGGGAGGCAGAACAAATTCACTTCTTCGGGTCATTATGAAAGCACCGAAGAGTGATGGCCACTGAGGATGTGCTGCTTTGACCATGAATCCCCTTTGATAGACTCAGGGATGGATGATGGCGGTTAGCAGTTCGTCATCCTCATCAATTCCATATTAGCTACTTAATTCAGCAGAACTGAATTATCTGCATCGGCCATCTTTGAGGTGATGGTCGGCATACTTCCATATAACCAGAAGACTTGTTGCACATGGCAATATATCAAATGTTTTCCAAACATTTGATACTTCTTTTCTGGGATCTTCTCCGTGAAGTTCACGTATGCAAGCAGAATTCCGAAGGTGGAATAAGTATGTGCTAATTGATTTTCACAGTGATTCATCTGTAAACATTTTAGAGTATCAATGAGATTGATAACTAAAAGTTAGAAGAGAGAATGAAATCACTCTTGCTGGCATTAATTAATCGCTTTCCATCTTATCTTTTAAACTGATTGACAAAGAATATTCTTAAGTGTTCTGACAATCATGTTTTGCAGCATATAAACCATGCTTGTTAGCAAACTTTTATGATTATCAGACAGGACAGAAGAAAATTTCTTTATCAATTGTTTTCTCAACAAGATTGAGGAGGCATAATTAATGATTTCTGGTACACAAGAATTGATGCAATTTCTCTCATGTTTGGTAACTGTGTTTTAGAAAAGATTTTGAATATGATTTTCACAGTTTAAGAAAAGTCTTTGGAAATGCATCCTTGAGAGAAATTTAGATCAGCTCTTGTGAAGTAACAGAAATAAAATCGAAACAACTCTGAATGAATATGAAGAAATCATACCCCGTTGTTGAGGAATTGACTTGATCGATTCTTAGGACTTGAACTTAGTAACATTTTGAGAGATTTTGAATCATTGATTTGTATCTAGTGTAATCGATTGGTAGTTTGTGAGTTTAGTCATAGTAGAGATTGGATGAAGAAAGAGCTCTACTTATACTCAGGGAGGTTAGACTGAAGGGTACTCAATAATGGAGCTTTACTGTTGAGTTGTCCTTCTGATCACGCCTTGGCAGAAATAGGCTGTGAAGTCTAGATATTCTCAAGATTCTTGGAAAGGATTGATAATGACTAAATTGTCGTTTTCCAAGATTTTGAAAATACTCTTAACTTTAATCGAAGCAGTCAAACTTCGAAAAGTGTGCCTCCACCTTTAATAGACTTGAGAGAGTAGGTCATTAAAGGATTTTTACTCCTATAAGTCAGCACATAAAACTGAGCTTATGAAGTGTTGGTTGGCAGATATGGAAATTCAGCCAACTGCCGGGTTTTAAAAACGTTTGAGATCAGCTGATAAGAAAAGTGCTGATGAGTTTTTGAAAACCATTTGCATAAGGCAAGTCATACAGACAAACAGATGTAACAATAAAAGTGCAGTATGACAGGTTATTATGCATTATGTCTAATAATATATATGAGCATATCAATTCAGCAGACATGAGCACAGGTCATTGGAAAACAAATAGCTGACCTGTTTTGTGTATGCATGAGTGAAGGTCTTTATCAACTCCTTTGGGCTTATCAGCAGATTTTTTGCATAGTAGTTCTGATGTCCAGCAGGTGAGGATTTGACCTTGAGTGAGTGAAGGACATGAGTGAATTCTCATGAGCGATTAGCAGTCCTTCATGAATCAGCAGCCATGATGTTATTTGCCGATGGAGAGTGATGTTGCATGTTTGATCCTCTCTACCATATGAGTTCCTGCTTATAGTACTCATAGAGAAATCGTTAGCAACATTTATGAGCCAAAAATGGCTCTAGAAATTCAATAATACAAATGAGACTTAATAAGCATATCAAATGAATAATCATTCAAAATACAGCTTATATTTGTAACCCAAAAAGTTAAGAGATTAGGAGCTGGGGTTACTTCCTCATTAAACTCTTTGAACGCGTCTGCTCATAGTTGTTGAAGCACCAGTTCTAATGTTGAGCATAGGATCTTTGAGTGTATTCTTACCAGGCTGAAGGTTTTCATAGAAGAATGACAATTTCATCATTGATGTCCTTAGGCCAAGAACTTATAATTTCAGTGATTTTGGAGATGACATAACTTTGATTTCCTTTGAATTTCCTTTAAGACTCTTCTTATTTTATTTGCTCTAAGCTTTTATAAAAAGTTTTCTCGAGAAGGTGTTGGATTGAAGCAATCGTTAGCCTTATGTCAAGAAAGCAAATTTTTAGAAGTGAATCTAAGTAATTCATCCATCATGTATGAGTTTAACCCATTTGCTATAGGATATAACAAGGTTTAAAAGATAGATTTATGAGGCATGCATAATCCTTAGCAAGTCAATCTCCACTATAGTACTTCTCTTCATGATATCAATGTAATTCTGATATATGATAGATTTTCTTATAGTGATCACATAGTCATCATAATATTCTTTCTCACATGATTTTGAAAACAAAATTTATTTTGATTTAAAGAAAGTTTTCAAATGGCTTCCAGGTTTCTCAGTCAAAAAGGTTTTTGTAAATAAAAGATTTTGGAAAAAGACTCTTTTTGACTATGCATCTAATCTGAGCAGCAGGATCTAAACTCTCAGGTGGTTAAGCCTGGAATAAAGATTACAGAGTACAAGCTCTGATACCAATTGTTAGGTCCAAGGGTTGCTCAGTGTATAGGCTAGAGGGGGGGGTGAATAGCCTATACTTGATGTATTAAAAATTTCATCCAATTTTTACGTATAATATGAAGAATAGATGAAATGATTAATATAATTAGTTCATCTTTCTAATTCTGACTGCTTATCCGAAGTTAGAGAGATAGGACATCCTAGATCAGCAGATGTAGACTTTGGACATCATGGATCAGCAGATGTGAAGAGTGCAGTCGAAAGATGTTTGTTGAACTTAGCTGATGAAAATAAGTTTGAGCAGCGGAAGAATAAACAGCGTAAGTCAAACAATTTAGATTAAAGTAACTGTAAAGGTTTGGTTTAAAAGAGAGCTTAACAGTTTAAAATCTGTATTAGATGCATCATTTGCTTTCCTTAAACAGATTGCACAAGATAAGACAAATTATACAAGAAAGAGAAATCAAGGCTGAATGTAACAAACATATATATTATATTAAAATTCAGCAGAGGTTTACTCAGAGGCAAACATGCTTAGTACATCAACCTAGACTCTCTATCCTAGCAATCTCCCTGGAGGTAGAAGGAAAGTGAAATGGGATGCCGGGAAGACTCATATTAGAACTCTAATCCTAGCAGTTCCTAACAACCTTGGAGGTCAGGGAAGGAAAGTGCTAGTGTTAGAGTGATGTGAGAAGAGAATATTAGGAGTTGTTCAAATAGCAAGTATTTGAACAACTGAGTGCTGAGCACTCGGCCAAGAATGATGACAACTTGTTGCACAATCGGCATAAATTATAATGTAATATAAGTCTGCCGATATGAATGCAATCTGGACTTTTAAGTTCTGGCTCTTCATCGGACATCTTCAAGCTTGGTCTGTCTTCAACGATCTGTATGATGCTTGGTCTCTTTACTGAATAATGGAGTTGAGGCCACAGAAGAGACTGAGTTCTTCAAAGGAAGAAGGACTCAAATCAAAAACGAAGTTTTTGATCAAGTAGAGCTTCTCAGCCTTTGGAATTTCTTTTCACTCTCACACAAAGTGTTTGTTCTTACACTTGTGTTTTCTCACTCTGAAGGAGTGGTTCTGGATTGAGTAAATGAAGATCAATACCACAACCTTTCTCAAGCATATGCATACACTGCTTGCTATCTCTTTGAGATGAGAATGAGAGTCTTCTTATATAGGCTGGAGAAGAAGAGGTGACCGTTGGTGTTTAAATAGGTCTATGCCCGTTGGTGATCTGAATCTCATAATGCCGCAGAGTACATTTTTGGATCTGTTGGGCAAAGACCTTCAGTTAGGTTTGTTCATTGAAGTTGGTCCGTGAAACAGGCTGGACAGATTTGGACGTGACGAGCTTCGCCTGGATGCAGCTGATTGATGTGGACGTATCATTGCTTTGACTGGAGTGCAGCGTCCTGTGCTTGGCCTTTTATGGAAATGAAGCTTTGAAGACTGCAAACACTGTACAGAAGAGGAAATGTGTACTGGATAATCGTGAAGGCGCAGACATCGATGCGTATCTTGGATTTGTCAGACAGATCTTGTAACGAATCTATTTTGACTTGTAGCGTGTTGAACGACGACCGATGTTTCTCGTGATCTTCCAATTTCTCTAGCTTGTTCGATAGCGACTTGGCCGATACTGATATCTGCCATTTTAGAACTGCTGATGTAGAGATTGCGGATGATCGTGATGTTCCTCTTTGAATTAATCAGCTTCTCTGCAGTTGTTCTGATAAGGGACTTGGCCGATACTGAGATCTGCCATTATAGAACTGCTGATTGTAGAGATAGCTAATAGGCAGTCATAGCTAAAGGAAATGTCTGCTAGTGAGACATTTGCCGATGGTCATGTCAGCTGGCAATTGAAGAGCTAATCCATATGAAAGTTGTCATCAATCTGGTAGGACAAAGACTCGGATATGTACAAAGACTTCCTAGTCTAATGACCTATGCATTGTTTCAACAAGCTGCCACACTAACCGGTACGCAGCCCTTTTAGCCACTTGTGAAACATGCGTTGTAATGGGAACAAGCAAATCACTGTGTTGGAATATGCATACATATATATCAGCTGATTTACAGGCATATTCCTAACATTGTGTATAGGAAATTGAGGTTCTTTTTTTTTTTTTTTTTTTTTTTTTTTAGAGAAGCAGGGGCGGCACCCTGCGGGATTTTATTAAAAAGGAAATAAAACAAACATGAGGGGGACAACCAGCCTTACCCTTATAACGGGGGGACGGAGGAGCCTAACCTCGAAACGAAAAGAAAAGGAAATTACAGAGAAAACAACTACTTCTACTTACGAAAGCTATAAAAGCCTAACTCATCATGACCTAACGCCTGCCAAGCACTAACAGGGAGGAGCCATTTATGGGTAATGGAAGATTGAGTTTTATGAGAATATGCATGGGCTGCCAAACGATCAACAACATGGTTAGCCTCTCTGAACACATGACACAAACTATAATCCCCCAACAAAGCTATACAGATTCGAACATCATAAGCATAACTCCAAGGAATACTGAATTTCCCAGCAATACCCATAGCTGCCACAAAAGAACCAGTTTCAACTTCCACCGAGTCCAAATGAAGATGACGACAAAGTTGTAAACCATCACGAAGAGCTAAGAGTTCAGCAAGCATATTCGTACCAGGCCCATAGTAATTAGAGAAGGCTCTCACCATTTTACCCTGACCATCCCGAATTATGCCACCCCCCGAACACAGACCATCAATTGCTGAACCATCAGTATTCAATTTATACTCCGCTGTAGTAGGGGGGAGCCAACGCAGCCAACTACCTCGCCGAAAAGGCACTTCAAGAATTTGTAAACCCAAAGTTTGCAACGCAAGAGTACCCAAGCAATCCACGGAAGACTTGGGATGATAGACAAGAAACAAATCCTTCAAACCTTGACACACATTATGAATAATCGAGCCAGAATGCATAGGAACACTTTCAAAAACAGCCTTACATCTCGCTTTCCATAATTCCCAGCAAGTGAAAACCATAATACCAATCTGACTGGCCCCAAGTTGATTACGGACAGAAGCGTGCTCAACCCAAATATCAAATAAATGTTGGAAAGAAACATAGTTGCTCACCTTATTAAAAATAAGCGCAAACTTCTCCCAGACTTGAACTGCAACCTCCGAATGTAAAAACAAGTGACTTAATGATTCACAATCGGGACGGGTAGAACAACACACACACTTAGACGTGACAAAAATACACCATCGCCGTAAAGCCATATCAACTGGAAGGACACCATGGAATAGCTTCCACATAAATCCACTCACCCGCAATGGTAACCAATATTGCCAAATCTTTTTTACCCAGGCCAGCTTAGGAGAAACTACACGGAAATTATCCCAAAAAGCTGCTGCCGTGAATTCTCCTGAGCGAGTTAGACTACATACCAGAGTATCATCCTGACCCGAATCTAAAACCACCTTCTGAATCACATCGTGCAGCCTGGTCGGAATCAATGGCAGCATATCGGACTTCTGTTCAAGGGCTGACCGAACAGATAACTGAAGATCCATAGGCTGGGGACCAACTAAGACCTCCCCACACCAGTTTGCACCCCAAAAGGAGACCTCCCCACGCCCAATAATCCACTGAGAACACTGCTGAACCCTTGGCATCTGCTGCATGATAGCCCTCCAAATGTGAGACCCCGACACTATTCGCGCAAAACCATAAGGTCTACCATATTTCGAGCGAACAAAGAGAGCCCATAAACTTTTACCTTGAAGAACATTCCACGCCAGCTTCGCATGCAAAGAGTCCATAACTTGGACCAAGGAACGCAAACCCAGGCCCCCTTCATCCAAAGGTCGACGTATAACCTCCCACGACAACCAATGAGCACGATGCTCACCTGCCACGTCCCATAGAAAATTGGCCAGCATAGACTCAATACTGTGAATTACCTTTTTTGGGACCTTAATAGCAGCAAGAGAGTATATCGGAATACTAGCCAAAACAGATTTTAACAAAACTAACTTTGACTCAAAAGAGAGCAGCTTGGACTTCCACCCACAGATTCTCTTGCGAACTTTGGCTTCAACATCTTCAAAATAGGACCGCTTAACTTTCTCTTTAAACAACGGAACACCCAAATATTTAATCGGAAAGAACTGTTGCGAACATCCAGTCCAAGCAGCCATGTTGATAGCCATACGTCTTGAGGCTTTGGTAGATAAGTAGAAACCACTTTTAGCAGTATTAATAAGCTGACCCGAAGCCCTTTCATATGTCGTTATAACCTCCTTCAAGGCCTCAATGGATCGGCGACTACCATTAGTAAAAATAAGCATATCATCTGCATACAATAAATGCGTAACAACCACGCCACCCCTCCCATGAGCATACGGGGTAACCCTCCTATCTGAGACAGCCCGATTGATGTTAAAAGAAAGCACTTCCTGGGCAATAATAAATAATAAAGGAGACAGTGGATCACCCTGACGAACTCCCCGAGTAGACTTGAAGAAACCATAACCCTCACCATTAATCCGAAATGTATACTAAACATTGCTAATAAGCCTATATATTAGGTCACAGCTTATCTCATCACACCCAATAGCTTTTAAAGCACGCAGTAAAAAAGGCCACTCAAGACGATCATAAGCTTTTGACATGTCAAACTTGAAGACCACGTTACCACCCCGAACTTTCGTGTCAATTCGATGAACTAACTCATGGGCCAAAACAATGTTCTCTTGGATGCTTCT
Source organism: Platycodon grandiflorus (assembly GCA_016624345.1). Taxonomy (NCBI): domain Eukaryota; kingdom Viridiplantae; phylum Streptophyta; class Magnoliopsida; order Asterales; family Campanulaceae; genus Platycodon; species Platycodon grandiflorus. The sequence continues at coordinate 31,357,581 of CM028368.1, forward strand.
ACCCTTAATGAATCCAGACTGTTCCAACGAAATCACCTTAGGAAGAAAACCCGCAATCCGAGATGTCATAATGCGAGAGATAATTTTACACAAAAAATTGCATAAACTAATAGGTCTAAGATCACCCAAACCGTTCGGATTAGACACCTTTGGAATAAGAACCACAGTGGTGGACGAAATCCCTCGCGGAATCTGACTACCCCAAAAAAAGTCTTGCACTGCCACAATGACATCAGCCTTGATAATCTCCCAACACCCTTGATAAAACCATCCTGTAAAACCATCACTGCCGGGTGCACTATTCGGATTCATTTGCTTAACACTGTCCCAAATTTCAGCCTCCTCTGGAATACTATGCAAAGTTTCATTATCTCGATGATCTAAGCTAACTGGAAAATCCTGAAACAGATCTTCGTTTTGAGCCGGACGAGAAGTAGAGAACAAATCTGTAAAGAACTCCACCGCCATCGCCCCTATCTGCTTGTTATCCACTAACCAAGAACCATCCAGAAATTGAGGTTCTTACCAGTATCTATTTGGATATGTCTAAGTATAAAAAACTTTCTATCATTAAATCATCTGATCCCTTCATTCTATGATAATTAGTTTTTGAAGAATTTGCTAGTTATCCACTTAGAGAAAGTATGAAACTAATCACTGAAATTTTAAAGAAAAATAATATGGACATATCAAGTACTTCAAAGGAAATCAATCAAGACATCTTTTAAGCATGTTGGATGTTAGCTCTTGGCCAAGGACATCAATGATGAAAATGTTCTTCTTTAACTAAAAGCCTCTGCCTAGAAGATACACCCAAGAGATCTATGCTCGACTACAGATTGAGATCTTCAATAACTACGGGCATACATGATCAAAGGGAAGTGAGAAAAGAATCCATGTTCCTAACTCAATATCATAATGGATTATATTTAAACTACATTTAATAATTATTTTCACTGCATGTACTTTTTGATTTCTTACTTATTATAATTGAAATTTCTGGAGCTATGTTTAGCTCATGAAGGTTGCTAATAATTTTCTATGAGTATTAAGGTAGGAACTCAAATGACAAAAGGTCACAGATGCAACATATATATCTCTCCCAGCAAAACTTATACATCTGCTATTTCATAAAAGATTGTTGAAGACTCATAGATGAATCCTTTCAATCCTTCACCCATCTCTCTTTCTTATAGTGTCATGCCAATATCTGCTGGATAGCCTAAGATTATAAGTATGATCGCTATTATTTTTTTTGTTTAGATTTGGTTGAAGTCATCGCAATGATTCTAGTGTATAGTGGCTAAATGGGTTGCGTACCGGTTAGCATGGCAACGATCCTAGAATCAAGCTTTGTAAAAGAATTAGATTAGACTTAGTGTTAGTTCTTAGAAACTTCAGCAGATCAGCAGCCTTCGACTAGCAGACCCTGAGGTCTTGTAGCCCCAGCATGTCTTGAAACTCTATCGTGTCAAGAAGGCTGATGACGTGGAAATTGGAAGTCCAGCTCAGACATGAAAGATATTTATCAACCTGATATTATTTCAAATTTATCTGGTTGATCAAACTAAAGTTGACTTCCCAATCACACTTCTCAAAGGACTAGATGTGTGAATTAAATGAGATTTCCCCATTTGTGTATCTTGCAAAAAATTGTTTTAGCGCTACAAGTATGAAACTTTTCCATTTATAACAAAGAAGACTTTTTCCATTCTGCAAGTTTGCACAGCCGCCTGCAACGCCTGTATGTCTGTCCACCTGCAATCCTGGACCAATAGTTATATGCATTTAATGCATTCAAACATTGGATCTCCTCAAGATCTGAATCCAACGGTCAGATAGATCTCCCTGGGTATAAATTAAACAACTTGAAGACTGGTAGAAATATCTCTTGCCAACATAAAAGCTTGAACATTTTGCCATTTCTCTACCAACCTTCAAGCGCATTCAAGAGATCAAGGACTGAACTAACACTTCAACAAACTCAAAGAAGAAGCTGCAATCATACACTCTTAGTCTTTATTGCTTTTTTGAGTTTCTATTTTCTGTTCTTTTCAAGGCACACACGAGATTGAATGTATATTTTTTATTATTCCTCTAAACCGTAAACACTCGGTCAAAAGTATTTTTGTACACAATCCATTAGTGATCTTTGTAATCATTTTAGTGGATAAAATAGTGCACATTTCAAATCCAAGGTTGACCACCTTGGTAGTGGACATAACACTCTTTATAGTGTGAACCACTTCAAATACTTGTGTTCATATATTTCTTATTGTTTTCTTACTCTTGATCTTTCTAAGCATAACAGTTTAGAAGACTGCTGATATTGTTCTTACAACTTCAGCTGACCTTCACTGCAGTTTCTTTTCTAAGTTTTTCTGCTGCCCCAACTTAGTTAATAAGTTGGCTGAATTTTTGTTCAAGAAAAAGAAACTTGTGATAATTTTTTTAATTGTCACTAGGCTATTCAACCCCACACCCCCTTCTAGCCTAACGTGAGCCCTTCGGGACTAACAATTGGTATCAGAGCTTAACTCTGTGAAAAACTTATTTTTTCCTAGATTAACCTCTTGAGAGAAAGATCCAATGGCTCACTACATGCTGCCTACATCCAATGCAAACCACGTCCCAATATTGGACGAAGGTCATTTTGATGTATGGAATGACAAGGTCACGAGACATATGTACTCTATTGATAGTCATTTATGGAATTGCATTGAATCAGGTCCTCATATTCCTATGAAGCCCAATCTACTTGTAGAAGTTGGAGGAGGAGGTGGAAATCCAAAAGTTCCAAAGACCAATGATGAATGGACTGACGAAGAAAGAAAGCTTGTGGAGCTCGATAGCAAAGCCATCAACATTATTATAACATCAGTTGATACAAGCACCTACCAACAAATCATCTGATGTAAATCTGCCAAGGAGATGTGGGACGATATTGTTGAGTACTTGGAAGGAGACCAAGCTACAAGAGACAACAAAAAATATACGTACATCCAACAGTTCGACTCCTTCAGAAAGGATCCCAAGAAAACTCTGCGACAAGCTTACGACAGATTCTGTGAGGTAGTAAATTGTTGTTATTCCTTAGGTAAAGAATACAGTTTGAAGGAAGTCGACATGAGATTTCTAGCTTCACTAGGTGGTGTATGGCATGTCAAAACTACTGCGATGAAAGAGTCCAAAGGTTTAAATACTATGCATCTTCGTAGTTTATATGCTAGTCTAATAGTTTACGAGTGAGAAGTCATTCTAGCTCAAGACCAAGATAAACAGTTTAAACTCCCTTCTTTTTCTGCTATAGTTCTAGAACCATGACAACCAGAACCTAAACCATCTACTTCTTCGAATGAAAATGATGTTTTTTCTGACGAACAATTTGCCATATTCGTAAGAAAATTTCAACGTTTCGCAAAATTCAAGAAGAAGGGTACACAAAAGGTTGCTAACAGCTCACAGAATAATGAGCTAGTGTGTTATAATTGTTGGAAACCTGGTCATTTTGCTTCGAAATGTCCAAAGCCTAAATTTGAAGCTTATAAAAAGCGGTCCTCTAAAACCTTTTCAAAACAAAGGAACATGCTGGCCGAGGACATTGAGGATGACTAGATTACTACATGGTTTGAAACTGATTCTGACGAGGATGATGATCGAGACTCTGCTGAGAAGGTACATATATGCCTTGTTGCTCTAGACTCAAGTCCTACCTATGACTTAGAAAAGGAAGTTAAGTACACTCCTAGCCAAGCTACTATTGAGTGCCGTGATGAGCCTTCTAGGGAAGAATTACTTAAAGTTGCTCAAGACATGTTTGAGGAGTTCAGTAACTTTAAAACGGCTACGTAAAGCTGGCTAAGAATCATGAGAAACTTGGCGTTGAGAAATCCACGCTGGAATCCGAGTTGAAATCACTCAATGGAGTTCAGCAGGAAAATATCAAACTCAAAGAAGAAATCAAATTCTTGATTGAAAAAGTTGTCTGCCTGATTGATCATGCTAAAAGGTTGTCTGCCGAGAAAGATGCATTGCAAAAGACCATCAACTCATGGAACAGCTCTAAGGATACCTTTGATCTTATTATTTTGATTCAAAAGCCCAATGAGGACAAAACGGGCTTAGGTTTTAATAATGAAACCAATTCTAGCGCAACTTCTGAATTTCATGAAGGTGAATCTTCGAAGTAAGCTGATGAAGAACCTGTAGTGCATCAGCAGTACAAAAATATGGGTAGACAAGGTGTTGGCTTTACAACAAATCCCTATGTCTATCCTAAGGTTTAGTATGGGAAAGCCTTCAACGAAGCACTTAAGGCTAAGCTAAAGTCTTCTGATGAAAATCTTGCATCAGGTAGTGTAGAGCCTAAAAGGCCTCCCACCAAAACCTTTGCTAAAGCAAAGGCTGCTGACACTAGGCCTGCGAAGACTCTACTGAAACCTGTCAAGTTTTTCAAAAGCCGGATTGATTATGCTCCCAAGCTTATTGATCGTAAGTTTAAAGGGAAAATGTTTGGGACTCATAAATCTCCTATGAGCATACCTGCCAATGGAAGGACTGCTGACACAAGATTTAAGAAAACTCAACCCAAACTCTTTAAGCATACTACCAATAAGCCTGCTGAACCAAAAGCTATTATTGTAAAGAAAGTTCCTCAACAGCCTGCCAAAGACCAGGTTGATCATGTTAATATATGTAATTTCCATCGATGCAAATTATGTCATTGCTTAGGCCATTTGGTTCATGAATGCCTGCTGAGATCCATACCAAAGTCAAAGGGGTTTATTCCTCCTATGGTTAGATAGGTATGGGTTCCAAAAGGTTGCTAACCTCCTGGACCCAAAAGGAAAAATAAAGGGGACCATGAATTTTATTGTTATATTTTAGGTCAGTTTCATGGCTAGCAATTCAGAGAAAAAGGATTTATGGTACCTAGACAATGGCTGTTCTAGACACATAACTGGGAACATGAATCTTCTATCTATTGTCATTGTAGAAAAAGGGCCCCATGTTATTTTTGGTGACAATGCTCGAGGAAATATAGTTGGATACGAGTCTATCACCAGAGGAAACCTCTCTATCAGCAAAGTTTCCCTCATCAGTGGTCTGAAGCATAACCTACTGAGCATATCTCAATTCTATGACAAAGGTCTTATTTGCCAGTTCTCAGCAAACCAGTGCGACATCAAGGATCCAAAATTGTGTACACTCTGCTGACAGGAAGAAGACAAGGAAACGTCTATATAGTAGATCTGAATGCTGTTGGGAGATCTTCAAATCTATGTCTAGTAGTCAACATCACCCAAGACAATAGTTGGTTATGGCACAAACGACTTAGTCACTTGAACTTCAAGTGTCTCACAAAGTTATTCATAGAAAGCTTAGTGAGAGGCTTGCCGACGGTATCTCCTGATCATGATCGGATTTCTAAGGTATGTCAACTTGGAAAGCTTAGGAAAGCTTCTTTCAAAAGTAAGTCCTATCTCTCAATGACAAGGCCATTGCAGTTATTGCACATGGATCTATTTGGTCCTGTCACTACAATCAGCTATGGTGGTCACAAGTATACACTCGTGGTAGTCGATGATTAAACAAGATACACATGGACAGAAATGATGTCAAGCAAGGATGAAACCTATAACATTGTAGTCGCCCTATTCAGAAGGCTACAGACGCAAAATCTCGACGACATAAGTGACATACGGACAGACAACAACATTGAGTTCACAAACAATGGTGTTGTAAAGTACTGTGATGACCACGGGATAGGTCACAACTTCTCTGTAGTCAAGACACCACAACAAAACGGTGTAGCAGAAAGGAAGAATAGAACATTGATTGAAGTTTCCAAGACAATTCTTGTTGAAGTTAAGCTATCTAAACAGTTTTGGACAAAAGCAATCAATACTGCTTGTTTTATGCAAAATTGTTCCCTGGTAAACAAGTTTCATGGTAAAACTCCTTATGAGCTCTGGAAAGGCAAAGCCCTAAATATAGGATTTTTTAAAATCTTCGGCTATAAATGTTTTGTAGTTAATCATCGGTGGGATTGACTCTCTCTAGGGTTTCTCTCTCTAGGGTTTCTTGCAGCCGCACGGTCTAGGGTTTGGCCTTCCGGTGTGGCAATGCCGCCGGACCCTCCTCCGGAGGCTCCACCTCCGGGGACTTCTTCTAATCCTTTACTTTCTAATGCTACCCTTGATATTACACAACCTCCGCCTTTGTCCTATGCCGCAGCTTTGGGTCAAAAGCGTGGACAAACCTGTGTAAACCCTAACTCCAGCCCGATTCTTCAAGAAATACCAATGGCCCCGCGTCAATCGGTTTCAGTCCAAGACTAGCCAGGGTGTTTATTCTCTCCAGTTGAGATGGATCTTTTGGAGAAGCAGTTTATTCATACTTTGATTATGAAGTTCTCGGTGGGCCGCCCGTCAGTGCATGTCATTCAAGAACACATAGCACAGAACTGGCGGTTGTCTGGACAGTTCATAGTCGGCCTCCTTGATCCCAGACATGTCATGGTACATCTATCTACGGAGGAAGACATGGTTCGAGCTTTATCGAAGGAGTCTCGCATGATTAATGCCTGCATGTATCGATTATTTCGTTGGTCGAGCAGTTTTGAATTTAAGAAGGATAGCCCACTTGTTGCAGTTTGGGTTCGATTGCATCACTTACCTTTGCCTTTCTTTAATCCTGCTAGTCTAAAACGAATTGGTAATTCAATTGGCCATTTTTTGCGTGCAGACGATAGGACATTAACTCTTGGTCATCCTATGTATGCTCGTATTTGCTTAGAATTGGATGTGTCTTTGATTTTACCTTCACGGATTTGGATTGGTACTAGTAAAGATGATGGGTTTTGGCAGCCTATAGATTTTGAAGGCAACGTTTCATATTGTACGGGTTGTGGTCTCCTTGGGCATGTGGAGGATGAATGCAGGAAGAAACGACGAGTTCCTTCTAGGGCTCATGCACAAAAGGAAGCTTATGTAGACGCTGCAAAGATTGACCAGGCTACACCACCAGAACAGAATATCTAAAATGCTGATAAAGCTAAGGCTCCGTTTGGGTTAGATAAGGATGGAGTTGATCATAACACGAAGGTTCAGCAACCTAAATTTAAACAAAGTTGGGTTCCACTCCGGCAGGGGGTAGATGGTGTCATGGGGTCAGGGTCCAATGCCAAAGATGCACACGGGTGTGCTAAGGATACTGAAGTCATTGATGTTGTGGATAGCCCAAAGCAAACTGAGTTACATAATGGCGGCTCAAAGGACATTTTAAGGGGATTCGAGACTGAGGTTCACAATGATGTTAAGGGATGTATTGTAGACGGGGGTGAGCATGCTTCTGAGATAGCTAAGGGACCGCTTTTGTCTAATTCCTTCACGGTTCTAGAGGAACTCAATGAACTCGAGGACCAGCAGATTATTACTGGATCGTACAGTGCTTCTAAGGCTACTGCAGCTGGGGAAAAAAATGCAGCTTTGCAAGTTCAATTGAAGAGATCTTCGTCGGTTGATGATATTGGGAAACTATCTTTGTCTTCGGTAAGCAATCGAGCTTTTCAAAAACAATGTCGCACTTTATTTGCTCGTCAGAAACAGAAAGCGTTTCTTGATCAAAACAAAAGAATGACTAGGGCGACCACTAGAGCCCACCATGTTACTCTTTAAAGTGTTTCTCTATGTCTGCTATATTATGGAATGCAAGAGGTCTGGGTAATAAAGAGACGGTAGAATATATAAAATTGCTTAAGATGCAGCATAATCCGTTTTTGTGTGTAATTTTAGAACCAAAGCTTCCTGGTTCTCGTCTTGTTAAAGTAGCTAAGAAGTTACGATATAAAGGTTTTTTACATCAAGACCCGAATAATGTGCATATATGGTTGTTTTGGGATGATAGGGCTGATGTGGTTTTGGTTAGTGCTTCGTCACAGTTTATTACAGTTCGTATTACAGTTGGAGATAATTTTTCGGTGATATGTTCGTTTGTTTATGCTAAGTGCACTAGAGGGGAGAGACAGGTGCTTTGGCGTGAGTTGCTGGACTTCTCTATGACTTTAACTGAGCCGTGGTTGGTTGGTGGTGATTTTAACATCATTTCTCATTCTTCTGAAAAGCTGGGTGGTGCTCCGTGTGACTTCCCGGCTATTGGCGATTTTAATGGCTTTATTCAGCAGGCTGGCTTGTGTGATGCAGGTTATGAGGGTAGTGTTTATACTTGGTGCAATAATCAAGATGGGGTTGATCGCATTTGGCAGCGTCTGGATCGAATTTTGGTTAATGGTTTTTACAAAGCTACTTTCCCAGGGCTTCGTGTTCAGCATCTGTGTCGTGTTTTCTCGGATCACTTCCCGCTTCTTGTTGACTTCTCGTGCTTTCCAAAGCCAAAAGGTAACTTTCATTTTCAAAGAATGTGGCTAGATCATCCTGATTTTTTACAGTTTGTTCGTGATCAGTGGCAACAGACGGTTACAGGAAGTCCCATGGATATATTGTGGAGGAAATTAAAAAATTTACGGGATAAACTCCGGATTTGGAACTGGGAGGTATTTGGTCACGTTCAAAGGAAGGCAGCTATCCAGCAGGACATTATTTTACAGTTAGAGGTGGCTCTTCAGCAAAGATGGGCTGCGGGGCTTGCAGATCAGTTGTTTAGTGCCAGGAAAATTCTTTGTCAATTATTAAAATGGGATGCTGAGCTCCTCCAACAGAAGGCTAGACAGCTGTGGTTGAGAGATGGTGAACGGAATACTTCCTATTTTCATGCTAGTATCCGGGAACGAGCTAATATTAATACAGTTAAACTGCGGCTTACGGATGGGTCCTGGTGTCAGGATAACAAACAGATAGGGGAGATGGCTGTGAATTATTTTTCAGATTTATTTTCCTCTTCTCGCCCTGATCAGAATGAAAATTTGTTTCAAGATTTTCCTATCAGGATAGATGGTGCAGATAATGATGATTTACATCGGATTCCGGAGGAGGCTGAGATCTTGGAAAGTGTTAAAGGTCTAAATCCTAATAGTGCGCCGGGGAATGATGGTTTCACAGGATGGTTTTATCAGGGGTGTTGGGAGATAATTAAAATGGATGTTGTTTCGGCAGTCCAAGACTTCTTTCGTGGCGGCCAAATCCCTAGAGGTATCTCTTCTACCACTGTGGTTCTCATCCCTAAGGTGGCTAATCCTAGTGGTTTGGGTGATTTGCGTCCTATAAGTCTGTGTAATTTTTCTTGCAAAATTATATCTCGTGTTATGACTTCTAGGATTGCAAGTTTGCTTCCTAAAATGATTTCTATTGAACAATCTGGTTTCATTAAGGGAAGGGGTATTCAGGAAAATATTGTGCTGGCGCATGAATTAATTCATCGGATTGATACAAAGGTGAGAGGTAGTAATGTTGTGTTTAAGCTGGATATGTCAAAGGCTTATGACCGTCTTGAATGGCCCTTCTTGTTACGTGCTTTGGAAGCAATTGGTTTTGATGGAGTAAACTGTGATCTAATTTACAGGCTTCTTAGTAACATTTGGTATTCTTTTCGAATAAATGGTGAGGGGCATGGTTTCTTCAAATCCTCTAGAGGTGTTCGTCAGGGAGATCCTTTATCACCGCTGTTGTTTATCATTGCTCAGGAGGTCCTATCTTATAATGTTAACAAAGCAGTAGCGAATGGACGGGTTATTCCTTATGCGCATGGTAGGGGTGGTGCGGTTATTACTCACTTGTTATATGCTGATGATATGTTGATTTTTGCTAATGGCTCTCGGCGGTCTATTTTGGCTTTAAAAGAGGTAATCGCAGCTTATGAAAGTACTTCAGGTCAGCTCATCAATTTAGGCAAGAGTGGTTTCTTTGTCTCTGCGAAGTGTTCTCGTCGTACAGCTCGAAATATCGCAGCTTGGACTGGGTGTTCTCGGTAATTTTTTCCAATGAAATACTTGGGTATTCCTTTGTTTAAGGGGAGAATTAAACGATGCTATTTTGAAAATGTGGAGCGGAAAGTCTATAATCGAATTTGCGGGTGGAAGTCCAAACTTCTGTCTTTTGGCGCTAAACTGGTGTTGTTAAAGTCTGTTTTGAATAGCATTCCCATTTATACCCTTGCTGCTATTAAAGTTCTGAAGATGGTTATTCGGAATATAGAATCCATGATGGCCAATTTTTAATGGGACGTTGCTGGGGAGCATCGTGCGCACTGGTTGTCTTGGGAGGTTGTGTGTAGGCCGATTCAAGAAGGAGGTTTGGGATTAAGGACCTTATCTCAAGTCATGGACTCCTTGCATGCTAAGTTAGCTTGGTCTGTGCTTCAAGGTAAAAGTTTATGGGCAGTTTATGCTGGCTCTAAATATGGTAATGGGATTGATTTTGCTCAGCCTACTTCGGCTTCACACATCTGGTGGGCGGTGATGCAGCAACTGCCGAGAGTGCAGCAGGTTTGTCAATGGGTTATTGGCCGCGGCGATATTTCTTTCTGGAGTGCAAACTGGTGCGGTGAAGTGCTGGTTGGTCCTCAACCCGTGGACATTAAACTTTCAGTCCGAGATGCCATGACTCAACTGCCGGAGCTGCTGGGCGGAATTCCTGACAGAATGCATGCGGCGGTGGCAAGAGTGGTTCTTGATGACAGCTTGGAAGACAGACTGGTTTGCTGTCTAACGAAATCAGGGAACTTCTCGGTGGCAGCATTCTGGAATAATTTTCGTGTGGCTTCTCCTCAATTGTCTTGGGCTAAGAAGATTTGGCAGCCGTGGTTACCTCTAAGGGTAAGTGGTTTTATGTGGAAATTTTTTCATGGGGCTCTTCCGGTTGATATGTCATTACGTCGTTGGCATGTTTTTATTACATCAAAGTGTGTTTGTTGCATCAACCATCCGACCTGTGAATCTTTGGTTCATTTGTTTCTACACTCCGAGATTGCAACCCAACTTTGGTCGAGATTTGCTACAATTTTTAACAAAGTAAGTACTTATGTTTCCATCCGTCATCTTTTTGAAACATGGATTGAGCATGCATCGATACGTAATCAGCTTGGAGCTTGTTTGATTGGAGTTATGATTTTTACTTGTTGGGAGATATGGAAAGCTAGATGTAGAGCTGTCTTTGATAATGTTCCTATGAATGTTGAGAACATATTTCGTAGCGTGGTTTATGGGTTACAAGACATGTTGATGGTGTATAGCCCCAAGACCTCTATGGATAGTTTGGGTTCTCTTGCCATTCAGACCTTGGGCCTCCAGCTTATAAATGTTCCTTTCCGTAGAGGTAATTGGTTTCGTTGGGTTCCTCCGGTTGCAGCTATGTTAAACTGAATACTGATGGTTCAGCTGTTAGTGGATTTTGCTCAGGAGGTGGCATTATTCGGGATAGACAGGGTAAAATGGTGCGAGCTTTTTCTAACTTTTATGGTCCAGGCACTAATATGGGTGCTGAGATTTTGGCTCTTCGGGATGGTTTACAGCTTTGTCGTCAGCTTAATTTAAATTCGGTTGAAGTGGAATCAGATTCGTTTGTGGCAGTTATGAGTATCTCTGGTAAGTTTGGTATACCTTGGTCTTGTGCTTATGATATCAGGTTATGCAAAGCTTTGCTAGGAGACTTTCAATTACATCATGTGTTCAGAGAAGTAAATCAAGTTGCGGATCGGCTGGCGGCACATGCTTATTCTCATAAAGCGGTTATTACTTTTTCTTCTAAAGGTTCTCTTCCTATTATAGTTTGGCAGGCTTTAGGCCATGATGAGTTAGGGTTGTATAGTTTTAGAAAGTAATTTTTTTGGCCTTGGCTTTGTATTTCTTTTTAGAGGTCAGGCTCCTTTGTCCTCCCTGTTTTAGGGCAAGGCTGGTTGTCCCCCTCTCGTTTGTATCTATTTTGTTTATTAATAAAATTTGCAGGGTGCCGTCCCTGTTTCCTTAAAAAAAAAAATGTTTTGTAGTTTATAATGGAGAAGATCAACTACCACAGTAAATTTGATACAAAAGCCGATGAAGGTGTTTTTCTAGGCTATGCCTTATATTCCAAAGCCTACAGAGTTTTCAATAAAAGATATTTGAATATAGTTGTATCTATTCATGTTTCATTTGATGAGTTTGATTTATTAGAGCCACGTGTGGCTCCAAATGTTACAGATGCCTTTGATAATGTTGAGACAGGTACTTCTCAAGGTTCAACATCTCAATCTACTAACTCCCAACCAGCAATGAACGCTTACATTCCCATTCCTACTCATTCAGACAAAGAACCAACAGACTCAAGCTCTGCTGATGCTCATATCAACATTGAACCCATTTTTACCGAGTCCTCTCAACCCATTCTTCAGCTCATATTTGAACCTATATTTGAACAGCACTTTCACCCAGAGACTACTGACATTCTTCCAAGTCCTTACGAACTAATGAAGAAGAACCAGCAGTGAACAATTTTCTACTGAGATGAGAGAAGCTAGACATCATCCAATCTCCCAAATTTTCGGATATCTCAATGCTGGAGTCCGTACCAAAAGTTCATACCAATTCCTCAGCATTTGTTTCAACGAATGAGCCAAAGAAGATTGGAAAAGCTCTAGAAGATCCAAACTGGGTGAAACTATGCAAGAGGAGCTAAACCAGTTTGAAAGATGCAAAGTCTGGAGTTTAGTTCCAAAGCCTGCTGACTAAATCGTGATTGGCACAAAATGGGTATTCAGAAATAAGAAAGATAAAGATGGGAACATATCAGAAACAAAGTTAGGCTAGTAGCCCAAGGCTATCGACAGGAGGAGGGTATAGACTATGATGAAACATTTGCTCCTGTAGCCTGACCGGAAGCTATCAGATTATTTCTAGCCTATGCTTCATACAAGGATTTTAAGTTGTACCAGATGGATGTTAAGAGAGCTTTTCTCAATGGTGATCTCCAAGAAATAGCATGCATTGCTCAACCTCCAGGGTTCACAGATAGAGTCAACGAGACTTACGTATACAAACTTACAAAAGCTCTCTATGGACTGAAACAGGCTCCAAGCGCTTGGTATGAACGTTATCCAAGTTCTTAACAGAACAAGGATTTGTGCGAGGACAGATTGACACTACTCTATTCATTCTCAAACACAAGGAACACTCTCTGCTGGTACAAATCTACGTCTACGACATCATTTTTGGATCAACAAATGAAAAGCTCTGCAAGAGATTCGAGAAGCTGATGAAGAGCAAGTTCGAGATGAGCATAATGGGAGAACTTACATTCTTCCTTGGACTTTAAATTCAACAATCATCTAACGGAATATTCATCAGTCAAGCTAAATACGCCAATGAGTTGGTCAAGAAATTTGGACTGGAATCAGCACACAGCTACAACACTCCCATGGCAACCAATTGCCACCTGGACAAATATGAAAAGGGAAAGAAAGTGGATATGGCTTACTATTGAGGCATAATAGGCTCACTTCCTTACCTTACTACCAGTAGGCCTAACATAATGTTTGCTGTTTGTGTTTGTGCAAGATTTTAGGCAGATCCAAGAGAATCACATCTAACAGCAGCCCAAAGAATCATTAGATACATTTCAGATACAATAAATCTGGGAATATGGTATCAAAAGGATTCATCATTCAATCTCATTGGCTACTCAGATGCTGATTTTGCTGCTTACAAGATAGACAGGGAACTTGTCAATTTCTTGGAAATAGACTTGTCTCCTGGGCTAGCAAGAAGCAAGCTTCTGTATCAACATCAACAACAGAAGCTGAGTACGTTGCTGCTGGAAGCTGCTATTCTCAACACCTATAGATTAAACAACAGCTAGTGGACTACAACATTAAGACTGCTGATTGTCCCATCATGTGTGACAATACTTCAGCAATCTCTGTCTTCTAGAATCCAGTGATACACTGGAAGACAAAACATATAGACGTGAGATATCACTTTCTTAAAGAAAATGTGGAGAAATGTAACATTAGCATGCAATATATTCTAACGGAACGACAGATTGCTGATATCTTCACGAAACCACTAGATGCAATGAGGTTTGCTTATTTAAGGGGAGAGCTTGGTATACTTGATCCAACTGCTTAATTTTAATTCAAAATTAATTTGGTTAATTTACTTTATGAAATTATCAACAACCTATATATTTCGTACTAACCCTGTTCTACAGTTAAAACTCTTAGCAAATTTTACTCAGGTAAGTTTTCTAACTCACGTTTTAATGAGGGTTACTTTTGAAAATATACAAGGACTAGATCTCACCTTTTGACTTTAAGTTTCAAAAAGGTACTTTATGACTTACACTCCTTTTATAGCCGTCAGTCATAAAAAGGGCAGTTGAAAAGACATTTTACTTTTTCCTATAAAAAGTCTCAATTGCCATTTAGCAAAACTTTTACAAACCCTTAAGTTTCAAAAGTTCCTTGCTTTCTTTCTCTAAAAACCCTCTCGTCTTCTACTACTTTCTACTGTAAATTCTTCATTTTCTCTGCACATTTGTTCTATTCCTCCCAGTATCTGCAGAAATGGTAAGTTCCGACTACACTTATCTCCGTCAATTCAAGATTCTTACATCGAATCCATGAAAAATGCTTTTGATTCATATCATGTGTTACTGCACTTATTTCATAACTAGTGTTCTTCAAAAAAAAAAAAATTAATTGTACATCTTAACCCTAAATTGCTGCTAGCCATGTTCATACATGATCACATTTCTGGGTTTAACATTCAAAATTGCATTTGGAACATTTTGGTCTTTTCATGAAATTATTTGTCTATAATGTTTTCTGCTGCCTGTTTGGATGTTTGGGAAGAATTTTAAAGGGGATTTAATTTTCATGAAAAATTTTGGTTCATGCCATAGTTCTTCTGTCAGTAAATTACTCTGAAATTCTCAATTCTTATTTTCACAGGGTAAAACACCAAAATCTTCAAAGGCTGGTGCATCTACATCTTCTGCTCCCTCAGCAAAGAATGTTGTTGGTGCCCCTTCATCTTTATCTCAGCCCATCCCTATTGAGAAGGTGAATGGAAACAAATACACGCCTGGGATGTGTATAGAGATCTCCACTGTACTCAAATATGCTGCTGGTGTCAAGATAGTGGAAGACCTCAACCAGTCTGGCCTTCTACCATTGTTCTTATTAGACGATGACGACTACAACAACTAGCTAGCTGAGGAATTCTATTCTATAATGGATCCCAGGTCTAGCAAGACTATTTTAAAAGGGACAATCAGAGGAGTGAATGTCTCTCTCTCTCTCTCTCTCTCTCTCTCTCTCTCTCTCTCTCTCTCTCTCTCTCTCTATTTAAGATTGTTAAGATAATTGGACTTTTTTTTTTTGTTTTTTTTTTTTTTTTTTTTTTTGTTTTTTGTTTTTGTTTTTTTGTTAAGATAATTGGACTATCTCATCATGGCCCTACCGTTCTGATCAAGGAAGAAGAATACCTTGCATGGGGTTTGATGCGTGGGGAAGGCACCCGACCAGAGCCTCTCAGTAAGATTCTCTGAACTCTCTTTGAGAAGGATGCCTATTTTATCAGCCATCTCATCGACAAGAGCATTATCTTTAAAAATGGCTCTCATAATGTCTTTAATGCTGAACAGATCAAGTATACTTAAGCTGTTATTTTGAACAAGACATTCAACTAGGCAACTCTCATCTTCGATATGCTGGTGGTCACCGTAGAAAGTGTGAAAGGCACAACGAACCAGATAAGGCCCTTTGTGCGACTTATCAACGTACTTCTGCGCGCCAACCCTCAAATCAAAGCCTTAGTGACCCTTGCTGAACTAAAAAAAATACCAGAACCATTCAATTCACCTCTAACTTCATCACCAAATACCACAAAATGATAAATGGGAAGCGCGCTATTCTGGGCCAGCCGATTATTCCTGCAGTCAAATGTGACAATGCCCCTGCCCTGGTGATGATCAAATTTGATGAAGTTTTCTTTAATGGCAAGATCGTGGCTCATAGACTTGTAAGAAGTGAGGAAAAGTCTGCTGATCTGGATGCTGACCTTTGTGCTGCCCAGATAGCAACTGATAAAGCCATGGCCGCTACAATGGCTAAGAAAAGGAGGAAGGCCAAGCAGCCTGCTGAGAAGCATACTTCTACTGCTGCTACCCAAGAGGGGCAAGATATTGATGAGGAGCATGTTTCTCCTAAGAGGAAGAAATCTAAGAAACAACACTCTGCTGTTGAGGAGGAGCCCTCCGCTCTGAGGAAGAAGAAGCAGAGCAAGCATGTTGTTACTACTGCTGTGAAAGAAACCTCTGCCCTCTGCAAAAATGGTAAGTCCAAACGAAAGGCTACTGAGCCTATTATTTAAACCTCTGCTAAGGCTGAGGAGGTGCCCGACGAGGAAGAGCCTACTGAGGTCCCCCTCAAAAGGAAGAGGCTTAGGAAAACACATGCCTCCACCCCTCCATCCAACCTTGCTCATCAACCGTCTTTACCTCTCGACCCAACCTCACCACTTCTTGAACCTTTCTCAAACTCTCTCATACATTCTCCAGAATGACACTATTATCTACCATGCATCAACATTTACTTTCCTCTAGAATACTCCACTTGCGCTCCACTGCCTCAACCTAACCCCACTGATCTTTAGCTCACAATCATCCCTGCTGATCCAAACACATCACCTCTCCCAGATATCAACTCCATCCTTTTCCAATCCTTCATTCTACCAAAACTCTTCACACGTATTTCTTCATCCTATTTCTGACCCGTCTACCTATTTATCGATATTTTTCAAACCCTTCTCCCTCTTACCACACCCTTTACTGTCACTCTAAAATCTCTCTTTGAAATGTTGTCAGCAACGAACCTTTTCCCTTCACCTCCTTCACCCAAACCTACTGCCACACCTATTCGCCCTCTACACACTACCTTTATTTTATCTAATTTTTTTCTTCTACTTCTTCACCACCATCTTCTCATCCAATGTTGATGATCACTCCGACACCGATATTAAAGCCGATTCTCCACCACTACCACCACCAAAATCTCCATCTCTCCCACCTCAGCAGTTTTTCTCACCTTCCATACCTACTGACATCCCTTCTACTTCCACTCCCTCTACTAATGAATTTATACCAGTAGACCTTTGTCAGGCTCCTATCTCTCCAAATCTTTCCAACATAGAGCTGCTATCCTTATTCGAGGTCAACAGATGTCAGATTGCCTCTTTAACCTCTGTTGTTGAGTCTATGATGAAGCAAATGAAGATTATGAACTTCCGCCTTGATTCCACCTATACCACTGTGTTTGAAACTGGCAATGTATTGGACAAGTTCATGGCCAACACCACCACCGCTTTCAATAAACATCGTTTCTTAGCTGACGATTTGAAGGCCGTTCTTGCTCGCTTCGTTGATTGTCAGAATGTGGGCATTCAATCGATTCTTGATAAAAAACTCACTGATATGGCCAAGATCATCCATTTAGGCTATTTTCACAACAACACTCTCGTTCAACATCTAGTGAAAGCCAATAAGCATGTTGCTAATGCCGAGACTACTAAGTTTGATGCCATCAAGGAGGAGAAAGCCATGAAGGCTCTCAATAAAGACCTCCTAGCAGAGAACAACAAATTGCGCAAACGACTCAAGAATCAAGTCCAAGTCTGGGTTGGTCCTAAGTATAATAGACGTACAAACCCTACTCCCAGAAATCCATGAAGAGTAATAAAGCCATGAAGGCTCTCAATAAAGCCCTCCTAGTAGAGAACAATGAATTGCGCGAACGACTCGAGGATCAAGTCCGAGTTTGGGTTGGTCCTAAGTATGATAGACGCACAAACCCTGCTCCCAGAAATCTATGAAGAGTAATCACTACTCCCTATCTTTTATCTTCATGTATTTCTTAGTTATCTTTTGCTCTTTCACAAACTCTGTAATTTTGAACTCCCTGATTGCATGATATTTAAACATGGAGTTTAAATTGACATGATCATAACTGCTTATCTATCTGTCAATTTAACCTCTGCTGATCTTATGTACTTGTCTTAATTCTTTCAACTTGTAAGTACCTAGATTAGTAGTACTAAACTAAGGCTTCTCTACCTTGAGGCATGTCTACTGTTTTAAAATTTCAAATCACTCAAACATGTTATTATCATTTTAGAGCTTTCAAGCCTTAATGTATAGTGCTGATGACAAAATAGGAGGAGCTTGTTATTCCTATTTGTTTAGATTTGGTTAAAGTCATCGCAACGATTCTAGTGTATAGTGGCTAAAAGGGCTGCGTATCGGTTAGTGTGGCAACTATCCTAGAATCAACTTTGTAAAAGAATTAGATTAGACTTAGTGTTAATTCTTAGAAACTTCAACAAATCAGTAGCCTTCGATCAGCAAACCCTGAGGTCTTGTAACCCCAGCGTGTCTTGAAACTCTAGCATGTCAAGAAGGCTGATGACGTGGAAAATGGAAGTCCAACTCAGACATGAAAGATATTTATCAACTAGATATTATTTCAAATTTATCTAGTTGATCAAACTAAAGTTGACTTCCTAATCACACTTCTCAAAGGACTACATGGGTGAATTAAATGAAATTTCTCCATTTGTGTATCTGGCAAAAAAGTGCTTTAGCACTGCAAGTCTTAAACTTTGTCATTTCTAGCAAAGAAGATGTTTTCCATTCTGCAAGTTTGCACAGCCACCTGCAAGTCATCACAGCCGCCTGCAACGCCTACAAGTCTGTCCATCTGCAATCCTGGATCAGTCTGAACCTCCAAAGAAGATGAAGACCAACAACTACATACATTTAATGCATTCAAACATTGGATCTCCTTAAGATCTGAATCCAACAGTCAAATAGATCTCCCTGGGTATAAATTCAACACTTAAAGATTGGTAGAAACATATTTTGCCAACATAAAATCTTGAACATTCTGCCATTTCTCTACCAACCTTCAAGCGCATTCAAAAGATCAAGGACTGAACTAACACTTCAACAAACTCGAAGAAGAAGTTGTAATCATACACTCTTAGTCTTTATTACTTTTCTGAGTTTGTCTTTTCTGTTATTTTCAAGGCACACACAAGAGTGAATATATCTTTTTGATTATTCCTCTAAACCGTAAACACTCGGTCAAAAGTATATTTTTACACGATCCATTAGTGATCTTTATAATCATTTTAGTGGATAAAATAGTGCACATTTCAAATCCAAGGTTGACTACCTTGGTAGTGGACGTAGCACACTTTATAGTGTGAACCACTTCAAATACTTGTGTTCATATATTGCTTATTGTTTTCTTACTCTTGATGTTTCAAATCATATCAATTTAGAAGAATGCTGATATTATTCTTACAACTTCAGCTGACCTTCACTACAGTTTCTTTTTTAAGTTTTTCTGCTGCCCCAACTTAGTTAATAAGTTGCTGAAATTTTGTTAAAGGAAAAGAAACTTGTGATAATTTTTTTAAGTGTCACTAGGCTGTTCAAACCCCTTTCTAGGCTGACATGAGCCCTTCGGGACTAACTATTGCACCGCCAGCATATATGCAAAATAGGTAAGTAACTGCTTTGTTATATGCATGCATCTATATCTGCTGAACATTTCTACTTGACTCTAGATCAGATATGATGCTTCAATAAAGTCATATCATACTATGTGCTTTCTGATAAATCTATTCACTTCTATGATTTACATTATTGTAACTTTTTTCAAAAGCTCATCAGCAGAATCCCATATCTGCTGACTAGTATTTTAAACGCTCTTCAAAACATTGTCAGCTTATTTTCCATATCAGCTGAAATGTACTCCATAAGCTCAGTTATATGTGCTGACTTATAGGAGTTGAAAATTTTAAAAGTCTAGTCTTGTCTACTAGTCTATTAAAAGTAAAGGAACATTTTACAAAGTTGACTACTTTAGTTAAAGTACAGACCGTTCCCAAGATTTAGGGTAAAATCAAAATCATTTGGAAAATTGTTTTGACTAAACAAAATCTTTTGCTTTTTCAAAAAGATTTTACCAAATCTTATGAATAACTTACCCTCGATCTTCACGCCTAACTTTACTAGGGTATGTGAAAAGACAATTCAGATAGTAAATAACATTTATTGATCCGTCCTTTGGTCTAGCCTCTGTGAGTATAAACAGAGACCTTCCTTCTTCCCAAACTCTATTATCAAACACTCACAAACTGCTCAGAAAACTTGTTATGTTACACACTGATTCAAACATTTTCACAAAATGTTACTTTGCATCAACATACGATTTCGATCAATTCATCATCTCAACAACTGGGTATGAGTTACTCTATCTATTGAAGTTGTTTGGTTTATTTCTGTTAAACAAAATGTAATGATCGAAACTTATCATATTTGTTCTAAAACTTAAACTCTTTATTCAAAGTGTGCGAAACACTTTAAATATTTCAAAACACAATTATCACATCTGTTGAAGTCTATCAAAACATTTTTCTTTTCAAGAATCATTAATTGTAAGTAATAGATCTTGCTCTTTTTAATTATGTGATACAAGACATTTCTTCTAGCTTCTGATGTCTTAAAGATTTTGCCAATCTGTTCTTAACGATATTCATTCTTGTTGCCTCAAACTTTTTATCTTCAGAACTCTAAAGGATGTCTTTATGATCACTTTAATTAAAAGACAAAATAAAATTTTATCAATTAATGTGCTTAGTAATTTTGCTCTTTCATTGACTATTGGTTATCAGATTTTTTTTTTTTATACACGTGATTGCTCACAGATGAATTACTATCCCAACCACTTAGCATGTACATATCTGGCCATCATGACTCTACTTACATACGAATGCTCTTCAATGAAGAACCTAGGAAGTACTCATCAAATGTCCAACGAGCATCTAGTTGAGTGTTATCATATACAACACACCTGGAAATGTGTTAGTATGCCAGCCATCATCTCAAAGATGGCTGAATTAGAAGAGTCACCTTGGCTGGAGAGGTGGCCAAGGAGATTATTGATGAAGAAGAAGAACTGCAAGGGACCTATCCACCTTTGGCTATTTATCAAAGGGGATTCATGGTCAAAGCAGGAAATCTTCGTTGGCTGTTACCTTGAGGCCCCAACTAGTGACCTTCTGGATAGGGTTCTTCCTTCTCCCCAGAGTTGAAAGAGATCCAGATATAATAGTCATCTTGATCCAGCCCAAAATTGCTTGGTTGCTCTTCAACCAGCCTTGCTCTTTAAACTAGAATATCGAAGATGATACCATGTAACTAGTTTTTTCTAGACAGATAATAAATTAGTGTTTAATATCTACTTGAATACCTTAGCAAAAAAGTCATTTGTAGTTGTATTGTTCTCGTATTTAGTAAATCTATGTAAAGTCTAGCTTAATCTTTTTGGATTATTAAATACAAGCTCAACAACCTTCCTTTATTACTATCTGTACTTCTATTTAAATTCTGTTGATAGCATGAACCTCTACGTGTAAATTTTATTGATTTTATACAAGCTCTTCATCTTATATCTGCCGTATAAATCATATAATTTTTAACACAAATCTGTTGTAACCCCAAACAACAAAATGATCCTTAGATATCTACTATACAGTGATTTGTTTATATCCTTAAAGAAAATCGTCTCTCTTCAACTTATTGGATAATTGCCTTTTGAATTTGACGAATTCTACTAGGTCTCAGGGTGCTCAATATAGGCTAGAAGGGGGGGTTGAATAGCCTATGTCCTATTTTTATAATTGATTCAAAAACCTACTTCACTTAAGTTAGAGAAAATTTTGCAGCGGAATATTAGTGAAGTATAGGACAAGTTAAGAATGGTTGATCTTGACAGGACAAGATCAGCAGTTCTCAAAACCATGGAATTCTGGAAATCAACAAACAATAGCAGTTCACAATCACACAGAAATAGACAAGGAATTTAATATGGTTCACCCTTATAAATAAGTACTACGTCCACAACCAAAGTGGTCAACTTTAGATTTGAAAAATGTGTACTAAGTTTTCCACTAGAATTTTTACAAGATAAATCTCTAATGGATTGTGTACAAAAATTAGTTGACCAGTGTTTGTGGGAGAATTAATATCTATAAGATATAATTCTCGTGAGCTATGAATGCTAAGGGTTGCAATCAATGAAGAGCTTATATAGACTGTTCGTCTCAGTTTGGAGCTCTTCAAAGAATGATTTACAGATAGGACGTTTGAGCTTTTAATGCACTAGCTTGAAGAAGATGAAGATTTCAGAGTTGTAGATCAGTGTGTTAAATGCTTCAATGAAGTCTTCTTTTATATGCAGAGGAAGCCTTGGAGCCGTTGGAGATCTTCATCAGTTGCACAATTTGAATTTAAGAGCATTAAATGCTCTAATATTGCTGTTGAGTTCTGATAGGTGATTCTGCAGAATTCAGACTGACTTCTGTCACTTTGCCAAAAATAGGTAGACTGTGTTTGTAGGCAGAATTGTGACGACCCGAGTCCGGGGTTCGATGTTGAACCCCAACTCGGTGCGCCAAACTAACAAGAACAACCGAAGAGAGCGAGTTACAAAAGCTCGAAACCAAAACCAAAGCAGCGGAATAACAAATGAACTTGAGCCTCAAAGCTCGATTAACAAAATTCCAACAACATAAAAATAACCTCCACGGCTAAACAATACACCGGAGAACAACACTAAAGATAAACCCAATAATTAAAACCTCGACGGCTAAATACACGAGCCGGAGAGACAATAATACTTAAATACCACGAGTCAGGAATCCAAAATAATATAGTACGACAACTGGCGCGACTACACTAGTCGGCACCAAAATACAACTCTAACGAATACAACTATTTCTACCCATAGACTAAGTTTACATAACTTCGTGAACCTCATAATCTCACAATACAAGAAATAAGAAGGAAATGGCAATAAAAATACATCTTGCTAACTCCAAGCTCCAAGACTCGCTGCACTGGAACTTAAACCGAGGAGGTTGTTGGGTGAGTCTAAAAGACTCCGTAAGATACGATAATGTATTGGGTGTTATAAGTATGAATGTAATAGTAAACCAAGACTCTACATGCACTAATCTTGGTAATAATTTTAACTTAATCAAGAATCGACAAGTTACTACATGTGACTATATGGCATGGCATTATGCACAACAATATAGCAGGAAAGTAAACATATAGGAGCACATAAAGGCAACCAACCCTATACTAACGAGAGGCTCAATGATCGCCAACCGTCCCATACCGTTGGAAATCATGACCAACATTCGCTATATAGGAAACATATAAGAGCGGTAAGTAAACACATTTAAAGGGATACGGTGTCGAGGTACACCTCGACCAAACCAATAGTTCCAACCAACCAACCAATATTGTACCAATTGCGAGCCGTTGTTGACGTGCTCGAACCATAATGAAACCATAATCTTACAATCAAGAATCGTGAACCATTTTATTTGAAATTCACAAAAGAAACCCGGTGCCACCGGTCACTACAACCCGGAAAGAACACCCCGTAAAATAGCTTACCAACGTTGCGGTTTTGCTTACAAACACTTGGCGCTATTCCCCTACCGTGGCCAACGGCAGGGGGGCGAGAACTCAATGTATTGGCCTTCGACTATTACGTAGCCCCTGCTCTTGTAATAATCGAGCGTCAATACACCCCTCTCAAACAATCATGCCATGGACTTAACTAAATGCTCAAGTAGAATATTTACTCGACATTTAAAATAAACGGTCATACTCCAAAGTAGGGAGCATACCACAACAATCACATTCAATAACAATACGAATGTTTCAAGTAGGTCACAATAAGCCTACAACAACAAATCAACAAAGTGTGCTAATAAACATTAAACACACAAGCAATCATCAAAGTAGGATGATTGTCCTATCACATACTAGAACAATCACACAATGTCCGTAATCACTGGACATATAACCAAAACATGACAATAGGCAAAGTAGGCCTAATATACAACTCAATTAAATTATCTAAGTCCGTAATGCCAGACTTTACAATCACAACATACGTAAGTCTACACGTACTTACAACCATTAAGCGATACATAACTATAATACTTGACTCAGGATCTTTTTACAGTATCCTATAATTACTTGAGACACTCTGTCTCAAATATAACATAAACCATCACATAACATTATCGTCGTGTACCATGTGTATCACGACTCATTACAAATCACATCCTATTCGACTCCGCCAGAGTCAGTCATGACTAGTGTTCAATTTGCATAAAAGTTTGGTTTATAACGATATGCTTTACAGACTCCATTTGAGTCGTTACTAATATTCGAGACATCGGGATGAACCGTAGTATCATCCCTAATTAACCATTCTATTCTCAACACCATTATTCGGTAATATAAAGTACCCAAAACAACTTCACAAATTCATTTTGCTATTATACAAAGTTTATTAACACAATATGATTTCTCCAGCATCGCGCAACAATACCGTTAAATTCACCAAATATTCCACAAAAATCCAAATATTACAATTATTCTATATTTAGAAACTAGACATCTGGAAATATAATTTACAACTTTGAATTACCTTATTTGGACTTATAATCATCAAGAATCAGTCACTTAAAGTTGGAACTAATACCCAGAATTTTCAGCAACAGTTTACTCGGCGCAGCGATAAAACACAACCTAAACGAGATACTTCCCGACCTCTAAAATTCATGAAAATTTACAGAGAACTAAATAACATACATAAGAACAACATATCCAAAATTCAACAAATTCCCAATAGTATATTAGTACCAGAATTTTCACGAAAATAGCCCAAAACAGGGACTGCAACTAACTTGAAATTCATGTGTTTTTCGTTCTAACTTGTAATTAACATTTCACCAAATATTCTACGCATGTCCAAATATTATGAATCTTATATACCCACAAACTAGACATTCCAAAATATAATATACCATTTTAAATCAGTCCATTTGGACTTGTATTCATCAACATGCAACCACATAAAGATTGAACTACAACTCAGATTTTCAAGCAACGATTCATTCTGCGCAGCGATATTACAAGACCCATTTGAGGTACTTCCCAATATCAAAACTCAATGAAAATTTACAGGATACTACAAAACATATCAATGTAAAACATATCCAAAAATCATGCAATTCTCATGGACGGATTTTTCCCAGAAAATTCAACAACATGCCTTAAAACTGTGACAAATCTGATTTTATAAACTAAGCATTTGTTTTCCAAAAATTATCATGTCTTCTCCCAATTATATTTGTAACCTCAAACAACAACATAATATATCATAACATCATTTAGAGCAACTAATCACATGTTTCTTCCAAGGATTTAACACAATAGTGATCAACTAATACCACCTACATGCTCCACTCTTCCATTTCATCTCATAATCAAACAAAACATTATAGTTACTTACCTCTTGACAAAAATCAAACCATGAAAATCAGCATGCAATCAATGGGGAATGATCCTCTAGTCAAGAGCTTCGCACGGTGAAGACGGATCGACGATCGGACTTCGGATGCTCAAAATATGGAGGTTTCTCACTCTAAAACTCACTTACTCTCTCTCTAACTCTCTCTCTCTTTCTAAGAACGGTTTGGAAGAAAAGAATGGCTGAAATGAGACTTCTCTCAGCTCCCCACACATATATCTTCTATTACCACTTAAAGAGAGGTCAACAAGTCAATAGGGAGATGTTTTAATGGTCAAAGGGTCAAATCACTTAAAACTAGTCAAAGCTGTCACAAATTCTAATTTTCAGCCAACTTTAAAGACATTCCTAGGATGATCTACAAGTCTAAAAATTACAAATAAGATATGGTTGGAAAGCTCTTTGAGTCTAGTTTACACAGAATCAAACGGTTTGCAAATCCGAGTTTTCTAGACAAATCTATGGCCAAATTACTACAGACTGTTCGGATGGACATAATTTCGGGTTTAAGCATGTATCCATGCTTTTATGTGTATCTTTATCTATCTTAAGGTCAAAACACACTCAAAACTCAACCTAATCATCCCGTATTGATGTACGAATGATAAAGAACTCAAGACTCAAACATACCCGAAGTTAAACACACGAAACAATACTCGAATTGACCCGACATACGAGTGAACTAGGAAAGAATTAGGTTCGGGGTATTACATCCTCTCCCCCTTAAAAGAATTCGACCGCGAATTCATAGGTTGAACATTCACGAAAATACATATCTCAAAGCGAGGCTATACTATAGCCTATGCAACCAAACATTTTCCATAACTATTTGAAGTCTACGACTCGGGTGAGTCATTCCAAGTTAGAGGTCATCAACCTCAAGTGGCATTCACACGAGAGGATTCTAACAGATAGCTAGAATTTCGACACGTGAACAATCTCTAGGTTTCCCTGCGAGACAACTACCGTCTCTAATCAAGTTCAAATTTTATAGCACGTATTATTGATTCGCAGTAACTCATTTATAACACATCCCAACGCCACGCTTTCGCGGCGCAAAACTCATTTCGCACTATCTGTGGTATAACACTAAACAAATAATCATGAAAAATCATGCAATTAACTAGGTTCGGAATCATACAACCCTTAGGTCCACAAGGTTATTCAACGACATCTCATTGTCAAAGGAGCTATTTCGCACTAACAGTACTACAACAATAGCCACGTGAGTCATATTGACTCCATCGTAAATAATGCCATAACCGGCCATATCATAAGCTGACGAAATAAAAGATCAATGAAATCAGAAGTTCAAAATAAACAATAACAAGAGTTCAAAACTCTAAACACGTCTAACATGGATGTAGTGTTTTAAAGACAACCACTTCAATATGCCAACTGGGATACGCACAAGGTTATACGATCTATCTGTAATGTACAATCTATAAAGTCCAACCAAATTAATACATTGTATTCATTCTACGACGTATGCTACACCACAATAATAACCAAATCCTCACCCACCGGTGGCCAAATCCAACACCCAAATCTTTAAGTTCGTAATTATACCATACATGTGACAACAAACAAGTTACAAGCCTATCACTGTTCACATTCAACCGAGCACAATGACTCATACAAATACCAATACATATCGAACCATTACACAAGAAGTGATAATCAATCCACACAAATGCACAAACATTTTCAAGTGCATTTATTCCATTTACTTGTCCATTCCATTTGGTCATAGGGTTAGGCAATTTCTATCTAACATGCTAGCAACTTAGTCATCGACGAATATCTCTTGACAACCAAATCAGGGGCCCTTCTGAAGTGGCTTCAAAAGCTTCCATCACAGAGCGTTAGTGACAAGTGGTTACAAATATGCCCTTTTTAAAATCGGTCTCATGCACATAGGTAGCAAATACAAGCAAATGTACCTAAGTGTAATATATGTCTCTAGTATGCACAAGTTTCGCATTCCATGATGTGATATGCAAAATAAAACGTCTAGGTAAATACGGACTCAAGATCTCGCACTAACATAATTCGACACTCACATTAATCACTAAAGAACTCGTGACCCAGAATCTCGGGTCTTCTACCTCTATTTCCTCAAACAATCACCAATCTCAAGCCTAAGACGTTCCTTAAAGTGTCCGGGCTATACCTTTTTACGACTAACAAGATCACCTAAGTTGGTCAAATCTCAATACTAAAACTTCCAAATGACTTACACTAGTCGTCAACATTCTAGCGAAATCTTGAAGCGCACTCAGTATTCTCCACAAGAGAAATAATAGACTACATATCATTAGTCTCTGCTCCCACGAGCGTAAGAACTCAACGAATCTAGTCCTACATGGACTATCTCCACAACTTAACAACATCCAAGATACATCTAAACACAAACACTCGACGTTAATCACTCAACCCAAAACCCAAATCACCTAAACCGAGGATCCTGTCCTGGCGAACAGCTAACATAAGCTCTGATACCAACTGTGATGACCCGAGTCCGGGGTTCGATGTTGAACCCCAACTCGGTGCGCCAAACTAACAAGAACAACCGAAGAGAGCGAGTTACAAAAGCTCGAAACCAAAACCAAAGCAGCGGAATAACAAATGAACTTGAGCCTCAAAGCTCGATTAACAAAATTCCAACAACATAAAAATAACCTCCACGGCTAAACAATACGCCGGAGAACAACACTAAAGATAAACCCAATAATTAAAACCTCGACGGCTAAATACACGAGCCGGAGAGACAATAATACTTAAATACCACGAGTCAGGAATCCAAAATAATATAGTACGACAACTGGCGCGACTACACTAGTCGGCACCAAAATACAACTCTAACGAATACAACTATTTCTACCCATAGACTAAGTTTACATAACTTCGTGAACCTCATAATCTCACAATACAAGAAATAAGAAGGAAATGGCAATAAAAATACATCTTGCTAACTCCAAGCTCCAAGACTCGCTGCGCTGGAACTTAACCTGCAAACTGAGGAGGTTGTTGGGTGAGTCTAAAAGACTCCGTAAGATACTATAATGTATTGGGTGTTATAAGTATGAATGTAATAGTAAACCAAGACTCTACATGCACTAATCTTGGTAATAATTTTAACTTAATCAAGAATCGACAAGTTACTACATGTGACTATATGGCATGGCATTATGCACAACAATATAGCAGAAAGTAAACATATAGGAGCACATAAAGGCAACCAACCCTATACTAACGAGAGGCTCAATGATCGCCAACCGTCCCATACCGGTTGGAAATCATGACCAACATTCGCTATATAGGAAACATATAAGAGCGGTAAGTAAACACATTTAAAGGGATACGGTGTCGAGGTACACCTCGACCAAACCAATAGTTCCAACCAACCAACCAATATTGTACCAATTGCGAGCCGTTGTTGACGTGCTCGAACCATAATGAAACCATAATCTTACAATCAAGAATCGTGAACCATTTTATTTGAAATTCACAAAAGAAACCCGGTGCCACGGTCACTACAACCCGGAAAGAACACCCGGTAAAATAGCTTACCAACGTTGCGGTTTTGCTTACAAACACTTGGCGCTATTCCCTACCGTGGCCAACGGGGCGAGAACTCAATGTATTGGCCTTCGACTATTACGTAGCCCCTGCTCTTGTAATAATCGAGCGTCAATACACCCTCTCAAACAATCATGCCATGGACTTAACTAAATGCTCAAGTAGAATATTTACTCGACATTTAAAATAAACGGTCATACTCCAAAGTAGGGAGCATACCACAACAATCACATTCAATAACAATACGAATGTTTCAAGTAGGTCACAATAAGCCTACAACAACAAATCAACAAAGTGTGCTAATAAACATTAAACACACAAGCAATCATCAAAGTAGGATGATTGTCCTATCACATACTAGAACAATCACACAATGTCCGTAATCACTTGGACATATAACCAAAACATGACAATAGGCAAAGTAGGCCTAATATACAACTCAATTAAATTATCTAAGTCCGTAATGCCAGACTTTACAATCACAACATACGTAAGTCTACACGTACTTACAACCATTAAGCGATACATAACTATAATACTTGACTCGGGATCTTTTACGGTATCCTATAATTACTTGAGACACTCGTCTCAAATATAACATAAACCATCACATAACATTATCGTCGTGTACCATGTGTATCACGACTCATTACAAATCACATCCTATTCGACTCCGCAGTCGGTCATGACTAGTGTTCAATTTGCATAAAAGTTTGGTTTATAACGATATGCTTTAGACTCCATTTGAGTCGTTACTAATATTCGAGACATCGGGATGAACCGTAGTATCATCCCTAATTAACCATTCTATTCTCAACACCATTATTCGGTAATATAAAGTACCCAAAACAACTTCACAAATTCATAGCGAGTAAACTAACGACAAAATATCAATGAGTTGCTATTATACAAAGTTTATTAACACAATATGATTTCTCCAGCATCGCGCAACAATACCGTTAAATTCACCAAATATTCCCCAAAAATCCAAATATTACAATTATTCTATATTTAGAAACTAGACATCTGGAAATATAATTTACAACTTTGAATTACCTTATTTGGACTTATAATCATCAAGAATCAGTCACTTAAAGTTGGAACTAATACCCAGAATTTTCAGCAACAGTTTACTCGGCGCAGCGATAAAACACAACCTAAACGAGATACTTCCCGACCTCTAAAATTCATGAAAATTTACAGAGAACTAAATAACATACATAAGAACAACATATCCAAAATTCAACAAATTCCCAATAGTATATTAGTACCAGAATTTTCACGAAAATAGCCCAAAACAGGGACTGCAACTAACTTGAAATTCATGTGTTTTTCGTTCTAACTTGTAATTAACATTTCACCAAATATTCTACGCATGTCCAAATATTATGAATCTTATATACCCACAAACTAGACATTCCAAAATATAATATACCATTTTAAATCAGTCCATTTGGACTTGTATTCATCAACATGCAACCACATAAAGATTGAACTACAACTCAGATTTTCAAGCAACGATTCATTCTGCGCAGCGATATTACAAGACCCATTTGAGGTACTTCCCAATATCAAAACTCAATGAAAATTTACAGGATACTACAAAACATATCAATGTAAAACATATCCAAAAATCATGCAATTCTCATGGACGGATTTTTCCAGAAAATTCAACAACATGCCTTAAAACTGTGACAAATCTGATTTTATAAACTAAGCATTTGTTTTCCAAAAATTATCATGTCTTCTCCCAATTATATTTGTAACCTCAAACAACAACATAATATATCATAACATCATTTAGAGCAACTAATCACATGTTTCTTCCAAGGATTTAACACAATAGTGATCAACTAATACCACCTACATGCTCCACTCTTCCATTTCATCTCATAATCAAACAAAACATTATAGTTACTTACCTCTTGACAAAAATCAAACCATGAAAATCAGCATGCAATCAATGGGGAATGATCCTCTAGTCAAGAG
The DNA here is from genome assembly GCA_016624345.1 of Platycodon grandiflorus. Lineage (NCBI taxonomy): Eukaryota > Viridiplantae > Streptophyta > Magnoliopsida > Asterales > Campanulaceae > Platycodon > Platycodon grandiflorus. Next base: position 31,388,547 of record CM028368.1, read on the forward strand.
CTTCGCAACGGTGAAGACGGATCGACGATCGGACTTCGGATGCTCAAAATATGGAGGTTTCTCACTCTAAAACTCACTTACTCTCTCTCTAACTCTCTCTCTCTTTCTAAGAACGGTTTGGAAGAAAAGAATGGCTGAAATGAGACTTCTCTCAGCTCCCCACACATATATCTTCTATTACCACTTAAAGAGAGGTCAACAAGTCAATAGGGAGATGTTTTAATGGTCAAAGGGTCAAATCACTTAAAACTAGTCAAAGCTGTCACAAATTCTAATTTTTAGCCAACTTTAAAGACATTCCTAGGATGATCTACAAGTCTAAAAATTACAAATAAGATATGGTTGGAAAGCTCTTTGAGTCTAGTTTACACAGAATCAAACGGTTTACAAATCCGAGTTTTCTAGACAAATCTATGGCCAAATTACTACAGACTGTTCGGATGGACATAATTTCGGGTTTAAGCATGTATCCATGCTTTTATGTGTATCTTTATCTATCTTAAGGTCAAAACACACTCAAAACTCAACCTAATCATCCCGTATTGATGTACGAATGATAAAGAACTCAAGACTCAAACATACCCGAAGTTAAACACACGAAACAATACTCGAATTGACCCGACATACGAGTGAACTAGGAAAGAATTAGGTTCGGGGTATTACAAGAATGTCCTTTTCTGAGATGAATGCCTAAAATGGAAAGCATCATTAAATGCGTTTTGCAGGTTAACGTTGTATCATAGTCAATGAAAGACTTTGCTGATGTCTTGTCTTAAGACATGTCTTCGGCAGTTCTATATTGGACGTTCTTGGGGTCTTCAACTTAGCTGATGAAGCTTGGCTGAAATGAACTTGTCCGATAACTTGAGGGACTCTGCTGATGCACACTTCGGCTGATGACTAGAAGACGGCTGATATACTACAGGCTATCTTCTTCAAGGCTAATTACAGTAAGCAACCCTAGGCTATTCAAGCTATGTCTAAGTACAAGTTGCCACTCTAACAGACATGCAGGCCCATTAGTCACCTTGACTTAGACTTAGGTTATGGATACAAACAAATCTATATAAATTACAACAATCTCCTCCTATTTGCTTGAGTCCATGACCTTATGAATACAATAGAAGCTGACCATGTCCGATTCTAGTAATAACATGCTATAAGAGTGATATATTAAATGAGCATGTCCTAGATGGACTTACAGAAGGGTCAGTGTATTCAAGATTACAAAGCGTTTACAAATAATGAATTATGGCATAAGCATACTTATAGGAAGACTGAATTTAAAGACATATAGATAAAGTACTATATAGGACATGCCTTTAAACTAATAGTTTAAGTTTCATGCACACGCAGAATAATCAATCAATATTTTAAAAAAATAGACATTGTTAATTAAACAAGAAGTTTAATACAATGTTTTGTCAAGGAGTTTATAAAATCAGACAGGAAAGGTATGCCAGCTAAGTTAAGATGAAGCTTGTCCTTTCCTTCTTGAGCTAGCAGCTGCTTTGAGTCTGGCAATTTCAGCTTTTGCTTCTGTTAGGTCATCCTTGACTTTTCCTAGCTCATCTTTGACATTTTCCAATTCGGAGGAGAGATTTTTGTTTTTCAGTCTGAGTAATGCATTCCTCTCGTGAAGTTCAGTCAGCTGATTATTGTGTAGTCTGCTCATCTCCTCCTTCATGGACGCAAGCGACTTGTCCATGTTGGATAGTTGATGATCATTGTTCTTAAGCTCCTTGCGAAAAAGAGTGTAGTGCTTGTCTGTGAGCCTTCGCGTTTGACGAACGGACGAGTGGACAGAGCGATTGGCATTGCGTTGAGAATGAAGCACACTCTTGTAGCCAGTATCAATGAGCTCGATCATCTGCAGCATTCCTTGTGAAATATTTTCCCAATTTTCTTTAAAAAGGGCGGTGGAGGCAGAGGAAGAGGCTGAGAGTCTGTTGACCAGGATGTCTTGAGAGGCAGCAATGGCCTTTAGACAAGCGGCGGCTACAGCCTTGGCACCTCTGGCAATGCCTATGACCTGTGTCATATAGTCGGCAGTGACAGTAGTTGTGTGAGATTGGGCAGCGGCCAGATGCTACAGGGATTTGGTAAGATCAGCCGATATGACTTCAAAATTTTTCAAAAAATCCTTAACAGAGGAGGCACTGAAGTATGCAGGTTGAGAAGGCTGGCTGACTGGAGAAGTTGGTTGGCTGGTGAAGGTTTGAGGTTGGCTGGTGGAGGTTTGAGGTTGGCTGGTGGAGGTGTGTGGTTGGCTGATAGAGAGCTGGGGTTGGCTGGTAGAAAGTTGAGAAGATGACTTTCCAGGAAGGCTGAGCCATATGCGAGGAATAGGAAAGAGTTTTTCAATGTATGTTTCATAGGAGAGTGGGTGAATGAAAATGGGAAGAGTGAAGTAGATGGATGGATGAGGAGAACGGAAGAGGATAGGAAAGAGAGGGTTAAAGCCAATGTAGGTGGTGACTACGTCAAAGAAGTCGTAGACCACATGCTTTGTTAAGACGGAGGGATGGCTGATAAGGGTAAAGACTGGGGGTCGTGGAAGAGAAAGGAATGGGGAGATGTCTGATTGGGTAGGAGGAGGAAGGCCTAGGTCCTTGTGAATGGCAGTCCACTGTTTGAAGATCATAAGATCTTGAACAGCAGAGTTGTGCGAGAAGAACAGCTGGGACTAGGAGGGTGGTAGGGGATCATAGAAGGCTCCTCACTGGATAAGGATTTCCCCAGCAGACATAGGCTGGCAGGGGATGCGTTTAGGGTAGTGCAGTGTGGAGAGGTAAGGGTCAGTATCGGCAGGGTTAGGTTTGGGACAGCTGTCCTTAAAGAACAGCAGTTCTTGCACCTCTGGATGAAGATGGCTGTAGGGGTTGATTTTTGCGTGTTTAGGAGTTGGAGTATCGGACGGAGAGGAGAGAGATCATTTAAAACGTTTGAGAAGTTTAGATTCAGGTGAGAGAGAGGGTTCTGAGTCTGAGGGTATGAATACAGGAGCAGGAGGAGTGGGTGAAGATGCAGGAGAGTGGATAGAGGCTGTAGGTAGAGTTAGGGAAGATGGAGGTGAAGATGTTTGATCGGCAGAGGCCACAAACTTGACCTTTTTGGCGCTTTTCTTGAGGCGTTTGCCGTGCCTTGATCTGGTTGGAGTTGAAGAGGTAGGAGCAGGTTTTGGAGTGTCGGAAGTGGGAATGGCAGATGAGGGGGTGGTTGTAGATGGGATCTTGGGTAGGCCAAAAGATTCATCAGTGGGAAGAAGAGTTTGCTTGGTTTTGGGTTTGTCAGTTTTGGAGGTGACTTTGGGAGGGAGTGTCGAAGGTTGAGAAGGTTTTTCAAGGTCGGCTGGTTGAAATGTGGAAGTGTCCTTTTCAGCAGCTTGTTTGGATCTGGCATGCTTTTTGGTTTGTTTAAGTTTTGGTGTTGGGAGAGGTGAATGTTTTTATTTCTTGGGAGAGGATTCATCAGGTTCATAGGGGTCATGATCCAGTCGGCTGAGGTCAAAATTCTTAGGTAATTCAGCACCAAGAGGCTTGGGCTCCTCCTGAGCAGGAAGCCCTATTGAAGTGTAGGTCACTTTCCTCTTACCCTTCTTATCTTGGGTAGAGGGACCAGCAGTTGCAGTAGCAGTAGCCCTCTTGGCTATGTCCTCTCGATATCTGGTGATGTTGTTAACTGTGAAGACATAGGTGTTAGACACCTTTATGAGATCATCACCAGACATATGTTCGTCAATCTCCTCAAATCCCCGTAGGAGAACATTTATGACCCTGACAAATGGCCTTTTCATGTTGGGATGGCCCTGAACTTCGGCCACATTTTGAAATAGCATTGAGAACACAATCTTGGCCCAGTTCAGCTGTTTGCGGAGGATCACAGCTTTGGTCCACATTAGTTGCTGGGACGTGAAGATGTCCCTTGAGCCATTCTTGAAGAGGATGCTCTTGTCAAGAAGATGGCTTATATGATAAGCACCCTCAGGAAATAGATTCATGGACATCTCAGAGAAGTGCTCTGGTTGAGCTGATCCTCTCATCATTTCCCAGGCTTGAGCAGATTCTTCATCGGTTAATTCCAGCTTTCCTTCTATAGGTAGTCCTAGGATTGCCTATTTCCTTGTAGGTCAACTTGATAAAATACCCTCGGATGTAGCCCTTGAGGTAGCTCATGTTCACCTTGTCATTGCTGGAAGAAGGAGCAGGTGGAAGGATCATCCTTGTATAGAATTCTTTAGCTAGAGCATTGCTGTAGTGGGTGTCATTTAGCTGGAAGAAGGGAAGAAGACCACACTCTTCTAAGTCTTTAATTAGGGCTTCTCCAGAGGAATACCCAATAACTGAGTCTTTATCGATGGTCATTCCAGGGTGATAGCTGGATCTTGGAAGAATTTTCACTGGAATCTTGGTGGCTTCAGCAGCCCTGAATGACTTGGCTGATTGCATGTCAGCAGATGAGGAGGTACCAGCAGTTTTAGAAATTTGAGTCTTTGCCTACACACAGTCAGCAGAGTTGAGAATAGCTGATATACAAGTAACAACAGATTTTAATAGAAACATGCACTGTTCAGATCTAAGACCCAAAACATATTGCTAAGATACGATATATGACTAGAACAGTTCATCTCCTTGGTCTTGAACAATAACAGTTTTGATCAATTTTCACCAAACATAATGGTACAGAATGAAAACATTTTAGTATAGATAGCTTTTAAAACACATTCAATACCAGAGAGACACGTTTTAAGCAACATTAACAAAAACTCAAAATTCATCAATGGCGGAAGACTCAAAACAATTCATATTAGGTCAAGAAATACCCTAAAACTGAAATTAACAGAATCTTAAGAAGGTAGGGTTACTCACCATTGAAGAATATAAGTTGAAGACTTGAAGATTTTGAGGGTTTCAGAAGCTTTTAGCGAGATTCGATTTCTGAGTTTTGAAATATCGAATGGCGGTTTTTGGAAAAGATGAATAGTCACTGTGAAATCGCCTTTTTATACTTCTGACATGGTTCAATAAATGGTTTTTAATAAATTTTGAAATCCGCATTTAATGTCCTGATAGGTGACTGTTCATATAACATACGTTTTTGACCAATTTTATTGAGGACTGCCGATATGGGGAGAGAAGTGCTTACTCAATGTTGTCTATATTCTCGGCAGAGTTACACTTAGCTGATCATATAAGCATTTCTATAAATAGCTAAAGTGAAATCACTTTAAAGGCAGTGTATGAAAGATTAATGATTGAGATCAAGCATACCAAGCTCTCCTCTTAGATAGGCAAACCTGGTTGAGTCAAGTGGTTTGGTGAAGATGTCAGCTACCTGATGGTCAGTAGACACATATTGCATGCTGATGTTACCTTTTTCAACATGGTCTTTTAAGAAATGATATCTCACATCAATGTGCTTTGTCTTGGAGTGCATAACAGGATTTTGAGAGACTGAGATGGCTGATGTATTATCACACATTATAGGGCAATCAGCAGACTTGATCTCATAGTCTACCAATTGCTGTTTAATCCACAACAATTGTGAGTAGCAGCTACCAGCAGCTATATATTCTGCTTCAGTTGTTGAGGTTGAAACAGATGTTTGCTTTTTGCTGGCCCAAAAGATAAGTCTATTTCCTAGAAATTGACATGTCCCACTTGTGCTTTTCCTGTCAACCTTACATGCAGCAAAGTCAGCATCAGAATAGCCTATAAGATTAAAGGATGAATCCCTTGGATACCAAATACCCAAGTTAGATGTATCTATTAAATATCTGATGATTCTTTTGACAGCTTGTAAGTGAGACTCCTTTGGGTCTGCTTGAAATCTAGCACAAACACAAACAGCAAACATAATGTCAGGCCTACTAGCAATTAAGTATAAAAGTGAGCCAATCATGCCTCTATATAGAGTCATGTCCACTTTCTTGCCCTTTTCATCTTTGTCAAGATGTCAGTTGGTGGCCATAGGTGTACTGAAGCTGTTTGCATTTTCAAGTCCAAATTTCTTGATAACATCCTTTGCATATTTGGCTTGATTGATGAAGATACCGGTCGAGCTTTGTTGAATTTGAAGTCCTAGGAAGAAATTGAGTTCTCCCATCATGCTCATTTCAAATTTACTCTGCATAAGCTTTTCAAATCTTTTGCAAAGATTTTCATTAGTAGATCCAAAAATAATATCATCAACATAAATTTGAACAAGTAAAGAATGACCTTTATGTTTCATAATAAAAAGAGTAGTGTCAATTTGACCTCTTACAAAGCCTTGAGATATCAAGAACTTTGAGAGGGTCTCATACCAGGCTCTTGGGGCTTGCTTAAGTCCATAGAGTGCTTTCCTTAGCTTGTATACATCTTCTCTTCTTGAATTGTCAATAAAGCCAGGTGGTTGTTCTACGTAAACTTCTTCTTGTAGTTCACCGTTTTGAAAGGCACTCTTAACATCCATTTGATATACTTTGAAGTCTTTGAAGGACGCATAAGCCAAGAATAATCTGATGGCTTCTAGTCTTGCAACAGGAGCAAATGTCTCATCATAGTCAATTCCCTCCTCCTGTCTGTATCCTTGAGCTACAAGTCTTGCCTTATTCCTGGTGATATTTCCATTTTCATCCATCTTGTTTTTAAAGACCCACTTTGTTCCAATCACAGCTTCTCCTTTAGGTCTAGGGACAAGTGACCAAACTTGACATCTGTCAAATTGATTTAATTCTTTTTACATAGCTTCCACCCAGCTTGGATCTTCCAGTGCTTCATCTATCTTCTTGGGTTCAATATGTGAGACAAATGCTGTAGAATACATGCATTCATTTCTTGAAGCTTGTCTAGTTTGAACACCAACATTAAGATCACCAATGATTTGAGTGATAGGATGATCTTTAACTTCTCGAACATCTGCAGGTTGAACTTGTCTTATTGTATCGGCAGAGTTGGGTTCTTGAGAAGTGGAAGTGTCTGAAGCTTGGTTTTCTAGAGGATATGTTAATTCCAATGTAGGCTGTAATACTTCTGGTGTGGAAGGAAAAGTGGATTCTGGATTTTCTGAGATTTTATTTGCAGGTTCATTGTCACTTCTTGAAGATTCTATCAAGTTAATCCTTGGAGGAACTTGTGAAGATGTGGGATCAGCAGAGTTGGTACTTGGCTGTTCTGTACCTGTCTCATACTCATCAGAATCATTAGACACCTTAGGAGCCATATGTGGCCCAATAAAATCGAATTCATCAAAAGAGACATGAGCAGATTCAACAACTCTAAGAGAAGTTTTATTATAAACTCTATAAGCTTTTGAAAATTTTGCATATCCCAGAAATATCCCTTCATCACTTTTGGATTCAAATTTACCTCTATGTTCTTTTCCATTGTAAAGAACATAGCATTTACATCCAAATATTTTGAAGAAACCAATATTGGGAGCTCTGCCTCTCCATTTTTCATATGGAGTTTTGTTATGAAATTTGTTGATAATGGACCTGTTTTGAGTGAAGCAGGCAGTATTTACAGCTTCAGCCCAGAAATACATAGGCAGTTTTGCTTCGGCAATCATGGTCTTCCCAACTTCAATGAGAGTTCTGTTCTTTCTTTCAGCAACTCCATTCTGTTGAGGTGTGCCAACTGCAGAAAAATTGTAACCAATTCCATGGTCATCACAATATTTGGCTACACCATTGTTCTTGAATTCTGTTCCATTGTCTGATCTGATATCAGCAATGTCATCCAGTTTCTGAGTTTGAAATCTTTTGAAGAGTTCTGTTATGATGTCATATGCTTCATCTTTAGAGGACATCATCTCAACCCAGGTGAATCTTGAGTAGTCATCAACTATTACTAGTGTATATTTGCTGCCACCAAGGCTTGTAGTAGTAACTGGTCCGAATAAATCCATGTGCAGGAGTTGTAGAGGTCTGGTTGTTGATAGGCATGGCTTGCTTTTGAATGATGATTTGTGCAATTTGCCCAATTTACATGCTTTACAAAGCTTCTCAGGATCAGCCGATATTTTTGGCAGACCAACAACCAAGTTGTCCTTTGATAACTTCTCTAAATATTTGAAGTTAAGATGGCTAAGTCTTTTGTGCCACAACCAGCTGTTATCCTTTGATGTTTTTACCATCAAACAAAGGCTTGATTTTCTCCCTACTGCATTCAGATCAACCACATAGACATTTCCTTTTCTGAGACCAGTTAAGATTGTTGAGTCGGTCTCACTATCCTTGATAAAGCAGTGCCTTGTGGTGAATTGACATATCAATCCCTTATCACAGAATTGTGATATACTTAGGAGATTGTGTTTCAAACCTTCTACTAGGGACACTTTGCTGATGTAAAGATTTCCTCTAATTATGCTTCCATAGCCGATTGTCTTCCCTTTTGAGTTGTCACAAAAAATTACTGAGGGACCTTTAGCTTCAGCAATATTTGAGAGAAGATTTTGATCACCAGTCATGTGCTTTGAGCAGCCACTATCTAGATACCATAAATCTTTCTCTTCTTCACTAACAGCCATAAAGCATTCCTGAAATATAATCATTTAAGAATATGGTCCCCGTTTATTTTTGGGTCCTTAAGGTTAACAACCTTTTGGGATCCATACCTGTTTAACCTTTGGAGGTGTGAATCCTCTAAGTTTGGGTATGAATCTCAGAAGGCATTCATGAATTTCGTGACCATGACCTTTACAGAATGAGCATTTATGATAGCCTTGAACATGTTTAATGATTTCTTTTGAAGATTTCTCATTATCAGCAGTTTTGGAAATGACCTTTTTACTGATAACAGGCTTATTGGACTTAGGCTAATAATGCCATTTCTTAGTGATATTAGGTTTAACATGGGTAGACCTTTTATCAAAAGATTTCACATTTTCAGGCAAAACTCCTTTGAGCTTTTTATCAGCAGAGTTGGGATCAGCAATCTTTCCTTTGACAAATTTAATAGGTTTGAGTTGAGAATTCTTTGACTTATTACCAGTCATCACTGTTTTCTTAGGGTGACTGATAGCAGGTCTATGTTGCTCAGACTCCTTATTAGCAGTGTCATTGTTGACAGATTGCTTACCCTTGGACTTGTCTATTGTATTTTTGGGGTAAACAAATGGAACTTTGTTAAAACCAAGTCCTTGCTTTTTAGAAGATTGTTGATTATAGAAAGCTTCTTCAGCCATTTCTTCAGCAATTACTTCAGTTGTCTCATTTTCTTGAGAACCAGATGGACTTCCTACATTGAATTTACTTTGGAAACCGATACCAGTTTTGTCGTCAAGAGTTTTCTGATTTGAAAAAATGGTATCAAAGTTTCCTTTTGAATTATTCCAAGTATTGACAACTTTTTGAAGGTCATCTTTCTCAGAATTGATTTTCTTTATGTGTTCAAGTAGGAATTCCACTTTTTTAGTTAAAGCTTTGTTTTCTTTTTGAATTTTGATACTCTCAGCTTGTTGTCTATTGAGATCTTTGATCTCAGACATCAAGGTAGATTTCTCAGAGACAGCCAGTTCATGCTTTTTGGCTAGTTTCACATAGGCAGTTTTGAATTTAGAAAATTCTTCCAGCATGTCTTTGTTTGCTTTAATGAGTTCTCCCCTTGAGGGTTCATTGAGCTCATCACCATCACTCTCATCCTGTTGAAATGGTAGTGACCTTACTGAGTCATGGGGTGATTCCCTGGCCATAAGACATATATTTGCTTCTTCAGCAAAGTCACAGGAATCATCCTCATCAGTATCTGTGTCACACCAAGTAGGCAGGTTGCTTTCATCCATGTCCTCAGCCACCATCCCTTTTTGTTTTTAAAATTTAGACTCGAGACGTTTTTTGTAGAATTCATATTTTGGCTTTGGACATTTTGAAGCAAAATGACCTGGTTTCCTACAGTTAAAACAGACAAGCTCATTTTCCTTTTGATAGTCAGCAGTTTTATAAGGAGCGGCACTTTTGGATGGCAAATTCTTTGAGGAATGGCAGTCTTGTGAGGAGACTGCCTATGAGATGACTTGTTAAACCTTTTGAAACGTTGATACTTCTTAACAAACATTGCAAAGGCTTCGTTTGAAAGAATGTCATCACCATCACTGGATGTAGATGGGGTTTCATCAGGTGTGGAACAAGAAGGTTCAACAGATATGGCTGGTAAGGATAAATTTTTAAAACTCTTTTCCATTTCTTGAGCTTGTTGGATTTCAAGCTCATAAACTGAAAGACTTGCATAAAGATTTTTGAGAGACAATTTATTCAAGTCTTTTGATTCTTTCATGGCAGTGATCTTTACATGCCACAGACTGCCTAGTGCATTAAGAAATCTCATGTTTATTTCTTTCTTTTCGTATTTCTTTCCTAAAGAATAGCAAGAGTTTACTACTTCATAGAATCTGTCGTATGCACTTCGTAGAGTCTCTTTAGGATCTTTCTTGAATGAGTCGAACTTCTGGATGCAAGTATATAGCTTGTTATTTTTGGTTTCACCATCACCTTCAAGGTATTCCAGTATAGCTTCCCACATTTCCTTAGCAGTTTCCAGATTGATGATCTGCTGGTATATACTGATATCAACACAGCTGGTGATGATGTTGATTGCTTTTCCATCCAGAGCATCATTCTTCCTATCTTCTTCATCCCATTCTTCTTCAGGCTTTGGGACTTCAGGGTCAGCCGTTGGATCCAGTGTAGCCAGAGTATTTAGCTTTATGGGAATTCTTGGTCCATCTGTAACACATTTCCACAAACGTTTGTCAATAGAGTTCATGTGTCTTTTAACTTTGTCTTTCCAGATATCAAAGTGAACTTCATCCAGTACAGGACAATGATTCACATTTGAAGTTTCCAACATTTGATGAGCAGCCATTTGATCTTTAATCTCTCAAGAGTTTAATCTTGGAAAAACTTGTTTTCAAAGAGTTAAGCTCTGATACCAATTGTTAGGTCTCAGGGTGCTCAATATAGGCTAGAAGGGGGGGTTGAATAGCCTATGTCCTATTTTTGTAATTGATTCAAAAACCTACTTCACTTAAGTTAGAGAAAATTTTGCAGCGGAATATTAGTGAAGTATAGAACAAGTTGAGAATGGCTGATCTTGACAGGACAAGATCAGCAGTTCTCAAAACGATGGAATTCTGGAAATCAACAAACAATAGCAGTTCACAATCACACAGAAATAGACAAGGAATTTAATATGGTTCACCCTTATAAATAAGTGCTACGTCCACAACCAAAGTGGTAAACTTTGGATTTGAAAAATGTGTACTAAGTTTTCCACTACAATTTTTACAAGATAAATCTCTAATGGATTGTGTACAAAAATTAGTTGACCAGTGTTTGTGGGAGAATTAATATCTATAAGATATAATTCTCGTGAGCTATGAATGCTAAGGGTTGCAATCAATGAAGAGCTTATATAGATTGTTCGTCTCAGTTTGGAGCTCTTCAAAGAATGATTTACAGATAGGACGTTTGAGCTTTTAATGCACTAGCTTGAAGAAGATGAAGATTTCAGAGTTGTAGATCAGTGTGTTAAATGCTTCAGTGAAGTCTTCTTTTATATGCAGAGGAAGCCTTGGAGCCGTTGGAGATCTTCATCAGTTGCACAATTTGAATTTAAGAGCATTAAATGCTCTAATATTGCTGTTGAGTTCTGATAGGTGATTCTGCAGAATTCAGACTGACTTCTGTCACTTTGCCAAAAATAGGTAGACTGTGTTTGCAGGCAGAATGTCCTTTTCTGAGATGAATGCCTAAAATGGAAAGCATCATTGAATGCGTTTTGCAGGTTAACGTTGTATCATAGTCAATGAGAGACTTTGCTGTTGTCTTGTCTTAAGACATATCTTCGGCAGTTCTATATCGGACATTCTTAGGGTCTTCAACTTAGCTGATGAAGCTTGGCTGAAACGAACTTGTCCGATAACTTGAGGGACTCTGCTGATGCACATTTCGGCTGATGACTAGAAGACGGCTGATATACTACAGGCTATCTTCTTTAAGGCTAATTACAGTAAGCAACCCTAGGCTATTCAAGCTATGTCTAAGTACAAGTTGCCACTCTAACAGACACGCAGGCCCATTAGTCACCTTGACTTAGACTTAGGTTATAGATACAAGCAAATCTATATAAATTACAACAAATTCACCTTGGATAACAAATTCAAAGTCTGCTGAACTACACTAGGATGAATTCTTGGTGATGCTCTCTAAGCAAACTACAACACTTGAAAGATGACTTATTATGTCTATATATTACTTTCATGTCCTCATCAGTTGATTCTTTATATCAACTATGAGGAAGCTGAAAAATTCATTATTTAGTCTATGAACTTCTATTCCAATTACAAGACTTCTAGTATATCTGCTGTGAATAAAGTAATCTGATGCTTGAATTAAAGCCTGTTATAAACCTTGTAATTTATAAAAGGGAGTATCATTAAAAAGTATGTGGCAATGCTTATGTGCTTCAGATCTAAAATCCCTGTACTTCAATTCAATATCAAGGTTTTCATCTCTCTTTTTCAAATGCAACAACAATTCTTGTTTCAGTTCAGACAACTCTCAAATCTTATATGTTTGCTGAGATTAATATAATGAAAGGCAAAATTACCTGACATCGTAATTATATATTAACCCTCACAAATATCTGCCTCTGTAGATATCTCATGAGAATCAACAATTGGTTGGTTAATAACAATTGGTATCATTTTGATAATCAACTAATTAGTGTCATATTAAATTCAAATCACTCTGTTATACTTTATCTCGTGGAATATTGATGAAAGGAGATCGGTAGATATTAATGGAACATGACTTAACCCACTAAAGATAGTTGGATACTTATGGATTCTTAGGAAGACTGTAGTTGAAAGAACTAAGTCCTTTCTCAGGAATGATCGGCTGATATGACCCTGTTGTCAACATTATGCCTCATTCCCTTCAGATTCGTGAAAAATAGGTCCAAATATGAAAGTTAAACACTAGCATAATTCTGTTGAATGTTTAAATTAGTTGACCATGTACAGTGTAATGACCTGAAATTTATCATGCTTTATATGCCTGCAATGTTTGTGTTATTATGTTTAATGTGTTGTTTGATTTCTTGTATAAACATCTCAACATGATTGTTTTTGCTTTATTCACATACATTTAAGGATGTTAAAGTGGTATACATGTTAATGCATTTAGCATGGTATGAATACTTGTGATTTCTCGTAAGTTTGAAGTAATTGTTGTTAGCATTACTTCATGTTGTGTAGAAGGAGTTTTGGTTGAGTTTCAAGCATGATTTGAAGTTGATATCACTTTAGGGTGACTTGGGTACATTGTAGTATCATTTTGGAGTGTTTAGAAGTCACTTAGACCTGAACCAGGGCCTATGCAGCCGCTTGATGCGAGCTTGACAAATTGGCCAAGTTTCTGGATTTCATGCGGACGCATGAAGCGCCCGCATAGAACACCATGCGACCGCATGATGCTAAGTGATCCCCTCGCACAGACTTTCTGGATTTTAAGCGGCCGCGCGAGGCGACCGCATGGAACCTATGCGACATGGGCGGCCGCATAGCGTCGGATTTCAGCTTATTGTTTGACCGATTTTAAGTGAAGTTGACCCTCCAAGATTGATCCAATGGCCGAGATTTAAGCCTGATCTTGACTTATTGACCATATATAAACTCACCATCCTTGTGAGAGACAAGAGACTCTCATTTTCTTACAAGAATTCATCCATGGTAGCTTAGAGGCAAGTGTGGGAAATAAAGGTGTAACTAGTGTGTGTGCTCTACATCTTCAAATCCAACCATCCAAATTGTGATCCAAAACCATCAAGTTGTAGAGGCTGACTTGGAGATCAACTTAGTAGGCTCAAAATTGTAATCTCTTAGTTTAATTTCCACTCTACAAGTAAGTTGCTAAACCCCCTTGTATGCTTAGAAAGTACTACATGTTTGTTCTTAAATCTTACATGCATGACTTGAATGCAAGATGTTGCTATGTTTAAATGATATGTTGAGATATATAACATGTCTAAATGTTGGTTTGTTGAGTTGGATGATGTTGCATGTTAGTTTAAAGAGCTCAACTATGGATTTTGCTAAAGAACATGTTAGAAATCTTTAAAGGGTGAAAATTGCATATAGCAATTATACCCAAATTTATGAACTTTGTGAATTAACTCCAAAAGTGGATTTTTGGGAAGATTATAATTCTCTGAATTATTTGTTAAAGTACTACAAAATTTGGGTTCATTTGGTATGGAATATGATCCTCCGATTATTTGATACTGGTATGTTAGAGACTTGTAAAGTAGCTCTAAATTTATGGCTTATAATTTAAATAATATGTTTGATGATTTTATGTTGTAGAAAAATATAATCTACTTGATGTAGTCAAGTTCACTACCTTTGAACTTGATGGTCGATTGCATAAGTTGAGTAAGTCACCTACTTGTGTGAGTGGTGTAAGTCCAGCTGGCGTCGTCGTTGTTTATGTCATGGTAGGACGACCTATCGTCTTCACAAATTGAAAGTTTGTGATCGCTATAAGTCGCCGTACGGAGTTCACACACCCTCTTATGTTGGCCACGGTTGAGAAGTAGCCCCACCGTTATAGCAATACGCGTGACTTTGGCTTGCTAGTTGAACCCGATGGGATTAGTCGGGACGTCGATACTACGTACACAGTATCGAGGCACTATTGTTGGTTTGTGTAATGCGGGAGCTACACAAGGTTGAAGAAAGAGATATGATATTCTTCTCTAACGTGGTTTATGTACAAGCACTTATATGTTATCAAAGTGCTATGTAAATTGAATGATGGTATTTCAAGTAAGATGGTATATGTTATGTTATGGTATATAAATGTTGATACCATGTTTTTGTTAAATGTTTGAGCATCATGCCATGCCATTTAGTTGCATTAGTAACTTCGTGTCATTATGACTCACTCCGTTATGTGTTTAATTGTTTTCCTTAGATCCAAGTCAACCCGGAAGTTCTCGGTGAGGCCGATAGTGGTTCGTTGGCTCGCGTGTCGCCTACGTGGGGAATTCGAGGATCCCTATCTTAGTTATCTGTTTTCATTTTGGTAAGGACGATGGATATGTAAAGTTATATAAACTTTACTTGGGTTTTATTTGTGGTGTTGTAAACATATTCTTTTGGTGGCCGACATATGTATGTCGTGCTCTTGTACAGTTGTGTTGTTGAGTTAGTTCCTTCCCGAGCATGTCGTTAGCTCGCGATTATGTGTTGTTCCGGCATGTTGTGGCCGAGGTTTATGTTGTAGTTGTTCTCTTTTCCCGAGTTATAACTCGTGGTTGTTGGTAGTTGTTTTCCGGCCTTATTGTCACCGAAGATTGTTCATATACTTGTGTTTATCAGGTGATTAGTTGTGTTTTGTCGTAAGTACGGGTGGTTACGCCACGTACTCTTCTTGTTGTTATGTCGTTTTGGCGACTCGACCTTGGGATTTCGTATAGAGATCCGGGTCGGGGCGTCACTGTTGGTATCAGAGCTTATGTTAGCTATTCACCAGGATAGGTTCCATGGCCTAGGTGGGTATGGTGTGTGTTATCGAGACTTTTAACGTCGAGTGTTTTATGTAGGTTGAAATGGTGCGGACTAGGTTCGGAGCGAGTTCTAGTAGGATTGGTACTAGTACCGGAGGGAATGATGGGAGAGATGATGACGTGAATCGACCACAGAATGTCCCTCCTGGACAGGGCCACGAGAACCCAAACACAAACATGACGGTGATGATGGGACGGATGATGGAACTCATGAACCAAATGACTGAAAGAATGAATGGGGGAGCAACGGCTACTCCGGAAGTTGAAGCTCCACAACCGGAGATTGAGGTACCACAGCCTGAGGCGAGGCCTAGGAATTATACTACCACTCTTGAGCGTTTCTTGAAGATGAAACCGCGTGCATTTCTTGGAGAACCGGATGCTACAAAAGCTGAATTATAGATCGAGCACATCATCAAGATATTTGCAGCCTTGGGTTGCAACGATGATGAGAAGGTGAACCTTGCAGTGTTCAAACTTGAGGGAGCGGCCGAGCACTAGTGGCAGGTATTACAGGGAGCTGGGACTTGAGGGAGAACCCCACGGTTGGCCCAATTTCTTGAGGGAGTTTAAGGCGCAGTACATTCCGAGGGTAGTTCGGGAAAGAAGAGAGAGAGTTCTACGACTTGGAGCGGGCGGCATGACGGTGGCACAATATTCAGCCAGTTCACCGAGTTGGCTCGATATTGTAGTCAATTGGTTCCTACGGAGGCAAAGAGGCCCAAAAGTTCATAAAGGGCCTGAAGACTGAGTACAGGAAGCAATTACTATCCTTGCAGCTTGCTGATTATAGAAGTGCGGTGGATAGGGCTTATGGGATTGAGAGTGATATAGAGGAGCACCGGGGGAGAAATGTGAACAACCCTCCTCAGGCATCGCAGAATCAGGGAAGAGGACAAGGTTCCGGTAATCGATATAGCGGTGGAAACAATAACCGCCGGGGGAGTCAAAAGAGAGGACAATCTGAGGGGCAACAATCTGGCGGGAGGAGTATTAGTGCTGCGTCCGTACAGAGTCCACGGGGTACTCCACAAATCTGTAGTTACTGTTCGAAACCGGGGCATTCCGAGGATAGGTGCTATAGCAAGACAGGGAATTGGTTGGGTCAGTGTTTCTATTGCAAGGAGGTTGGTCATCAAAAGAGGGATTGCCCTAAGTTAAAGAGTGGTCAGGCTGCGAGCGCTAGTGTACAGTCTAGCGGAACGAAGAGGGACAGTGATGGTAGGCCTAAGGTCCAAGGCCGTGTGTTTGCGCTTGATCAGCGCGGTGTGCCTGAGTCTACTTCAGTCATAGGAGGTAGCCTTTCTGTCTTCGGTAGTAAAGCTCGAGTTCTTATAGACCCCGGTTCATCACATTCATATGTTGCATCCCATTTTGTGAACAATTTGTGTGTGTTACCCCAGCCCTTATCATTTGTGCTTGAGGTGTCTACCCCGTTGGGGGAGCATATGTTGGCCTCGGATGTGTACCGAGCTTGTGATATACTTATAGGTGATCACACTTTGCATGCTGATTTGGTGGTGTTACCCATACGTGATTTTGATGTGATACTTGGCATGGATTGGTTATGCGCATACCATGCTTTGGTAGATTGTCATAGAAAGAAGGTTACTTTTTATATGCCGGGTGTGCCTGAATTTGTGTTTGTGGGTGATGCTGTCAAGAGTGGTTTGCATGTCATATCTGCATTAAAAGCTAAAAAATTGTTATCGCATGGGTGTGCGGGTTATTTAGCGTGTGTGGTTGATAGAAGTATTGCTACTCCTGTTTTAGAAGAAGTTTCTGTGGTGTGTAAGTTTCCAGATGTGTTCTCTTCTGATTTTGCATTACCTCCTGAGAGGGAAATTGAGTTTTGTATTGAATTGTTGCCGGGGACTACCCCGATTTCTAAAGCCCCATATAGAATGGCACCGGCGGAATTAAAGGAATTGAAAGAACAGTTGCAAGAATTACTTGACAGGGAGTTCATTAAACCGAGTGTATCACCGTGGGGTGCACCGGTGTTGTTTGTTAGAAAGAAGGATGGTACGTTGAGATTGTGTATCGATTATAGGCAGTTGAATCAGGTAACAATCAAGAATAAGTACCCATTACCTCACATTGATGATTTGTTTGACCAGTTACAAGGATCGGTGGTATACTCTAAGCTAGACTTGAGGAGTGGCTATCACCAGTTGAAGGTGCGAGCTGAAGATGTTCCCAAAACAGCTTTTCGTACAAGGTATGGCCACTATGAATTCGTGGTTATGCCATTTGGGTTGACAAATGCACCGGCAGTGTTCATGGACTTGATGAATCGGGTGTTCCATGAGTATTTGGACTGTTTTGTGGTAGTGTTCATTGACGACATCCTTGTGTACTCTAAGTCTCGAGAGGAACATGCGCAACATTTGAGGTTGGTATTATCGGTTCTTAGGAAGAAGAAATTGTTTGCCAAGTTTAGCAAATGTGCTTTCTGGCTTGAGGAGGTTTCCTTTCTAGGGCATGTCGTTTCGAAAGACGGGATAGCGGTGGATCCGTCAAAGGTAGAAGCCGTGACGAATTGGAAGAGACCAACTTCTGTGACTGAAATTCGGAGTTTTTTGGGCTTGGCAGGGTACTATCGGAGATTCATTGAGGGGTTTTCAAAGATTGCAACTCCTATGACGAATTTAACAAAGAAGACAACTCCATTTATTTGGGATGATAAGTGCGAGAACAATTTTCAGGAATTAAAGCAGCGATTGACAACGGCTCCTGTGTTAACTTTACCGAACGGCGGGGATAACTTCATGATTTATAGCGATGCATCCAAGGAAGGTTTGGGATGTGTGCTTATGCAAAATGGGAAAGTTATAGCGTATGCTTCGAGGAAACTAAAGGATGCGGAACGAAACTATCCTACAATTGATCTTGAATTGGCGGCAATTATGTTTGCGTTGAACAAATGGAAACATTACCTTTACGGGGCAAGGTTTGAGGTCTTTACGGATCACAAGAGTTTAAAGTACCTTTTCTCGCAAAAGGAGTTGAATATGAGGCAACGCCGGTGGATGGAAAAGTTAAAGGACCACAATTGCACGATACTTTACCACCCGGGAAAGGCGAATGTAGTCGCGGATGCGTTGAGTAGGAAAGTATACATGTCGTTCATGATGGTTCAAGAATGGAGGACATTGGAGGGCTTGAGGGATTGGAATCCTTGTGAGACGGAGCATGGTGTGATTTTTGCAAATATCCGGGCTACTCCAGCTTTGTTACAACAAATTAGGGAAGCTCAAGTTAGTGACCCGGAGTTCGAGAAGTTGAGGGAACAGTTGAATGAAGGTAAGGCGATCGACTTTACGATGAACAAGGATGACATCTTAACCTTTAGGGGGAGAGTTTGTGTTCCGTCGGATGAAACGGTAAAACGACAAGTACTTGACGAAGCTCACAAGGCTAAGTATACTATACATCCAGGAAGTACAAAAATGTATAGGGATTTGAAGAAGCAATTTTGGTGGAATGGTATGAAACGGGAGATAGCGGAATATGTATCTAGATGCTTGACATGTCAACAAGTGAAGGCTGAACATCAAAGGCCTGCAGGGTTACTACAACCATTGGAGATCCCGGAGTGGAAATGGGAGCACATTACGATGGATTTTGTGACGGGGTTTCCGCGTACTCGTCGGGGTTTTGATGCTGTTTGGGTTGTTGTGGATAGGCTAACTAAGTCAGCTCATTTTATACCTATTGCAATGACCTACTCTTTGAATCAATTGGCGGCATTGTATATTCAAGAAATAGTGAGGCTGCACGGAATACTAGTTAGTGTTGTATCAGATCGAGACCCAAGGTTTACATCGAGATTTTGGGGAGCATTGCAAGAGGCTATGGGGACCAAGTTAAACTTTAGCACAGCTTTTCACCCTCAGTCGGATGGGCAGTCGGAAAGACTAATTCAAGTACTTGAGGATATGCTACGTGCGTGTGCGGTAGATTTTAAAGGAAGTTGGGATTCACACTTACCTTTAGCGGAGTTTGCTTACAATAACAGCTTCCAGGCAAGTATCGAAATGGCACCGTATAAAGCATTATATGGACGAAAATGTAGATCACCGATTTGTTGGGATGAAGTCGGTGAGGCTAAAATTTGGGGTTCAGATTTGGTGCAACAGTCGGTTGAGAGTGTGAAGATAATTCGGGATAGATTACTTACCGCCCAAAGCCGACAGAAAAGTTATGCGGATAACCGAAGAAGGGACCTTGAGTTTCAGGTGGGTGACTATGTATTCCTTAAGGTATCGCCGCGAAGGGGTACTAAGAGGTTTGGGAAGAAAGGAAAACTCTCGCCTAGATACATAGGGCCTTTTGAGATACTCGAAAGAGTTGGCACGTTGGCCTATCGAATTGCATTGCCACCGTCTTTGTCGGAAATTCATAATGTGTTCCATGTGTCAATGCTCCGGAAGTATATGAAAGATGAGTCGCACGTGTTGGGGTATGAGGAGATCACATTCGAACCCGATTTGTCGTATGAAGAACATCCGGTAAGGATTCTCGACACAAAGGAGCAACTATTGAGGACCAAAAGGATTCCACTTGTAAAAGTGTTATGGAGGAACCACGAGGTCGAGGAGGCTACGTGGGAAACCGAGGTTGAGATGCGTGAGAAGTATCCCCACTTATTCGATGAACTTGGTAAGGAATTTAGGGACTAAATTCTTTTAAGGGGGAGAGGGTGTAATGACCTGAAATTTATCATGCTTTATATGCCTGCAATGTTTGTGTTATTATGTTTAATGTGTTGTTTGATTTCTTGTATAAACATCTCAACATGATTGTTTTTGCTTTATTCACATACATTTAAGGATGTTAAAGTGGTATACATGTTAATGCATTTAGCATGGTATGAATACTTGTGATTTCTCGTAAGTTTGAAGTAATTGTTGTTAGCATTACTTCATGTTGTGTAGAAGGAGTTTTGGTTGAGTTTCAAGCATGATTTGAAGTTGATATCACTTTAGGGTGACTTGGGTACATTGTAGTATCATTTTGGAGTGTTTAGAAGTCACTTAGACCTGAACCAGGGCCTATGCAGCCGCTTGATGCGAGCTTGACAAATTGGCCAAGTTTCTGGATTTCATGCGGACGCATGAAGCGCCCGCATAGAACACCATGCGACCGCATGATGCTAAGTGATCCCCTCGCACAGACTTTCTGGATTTTAAGCGGCCGCGCGAGGCGACCGCATGGAACCTATGCGACCGCATGGGGCGGCCGCATAGCGTCGGATTTCAGCTTATTGTTTGACTGATTTTAAGTGAAGTTGACCCTCCAAGATTGATCCAATGGCCGAGATTTAAGCCTGATCTTGACTTATTGACCATATATAAACTCACCATCCTTGTGAGAGACAAGAGACTCTCATTTTCTTACAAGAATTCATCCATGGTAGCTTAGAGGCAAGTGTGGGAGATAAAGGTGTAACTAGTGTGTGTGCTCTACATCTTCAAATCCAACCATCCAAATTGTGATCCAAAACCATCAAGTTGTAGAGGCTGACTTGGAGACCAACTTAGTAGGCTCAAAATTGTAATCTCTTAGTTTAATTTCCACTCTACAAGTAAGTTGCTAAACCCCCTTGTATGCTTAGAAAGTACTACATGTTTGTTCTTAAATCTTACATGCATGACTTGAATGCAAGATGTTGCTATGTTTAAATGATATGTTGAGATATATAACATGTCTAAATGTTGGTTTGTTGAGTTGGATGATGTTGCATGTTAGTTTAAAGAGCTCAACTATGGATTTTGCTAAAGAACATGTTAGAAATCTTTAAAGGGTGAAAATTGCATATAGCAATTATACCCAAATTTATGAACTTTGTGAATTAACTCCAAAAGTGGATTTTTGGGAAGATTATAATTCTCCGAATTATTTGTTAAAGTACTACAAAATTTGGGTTCATTTGGTATGGAATATAATCCTCCGATTATTTGATACTGGTATGTTAGAAACTTGTAAAGTAGCTCTAAATTTATGGCTTATGAATTTAAATAATATGTTTGATGATTTTATGTTGTAGAAAAATATAATCTACTTGATGTAGTCAAGTTCACTACCTTTGAACTTGATGGTCGATTGCATAAGTTGAGTAAGTCACCTACTTGTGTGAGTGGTGTAAGTCCAGCTGGCGTCGTCGTTGTTTATGTCATGGTAGGACGACCTATCGTCTTCACAAATTGAAAGTTTGTGATCGCTATAAGTCGCCGTACCGGAGTTCACACACCCTCTTCTGTTGGCCACAGTTGAGAAGTAGCCCCACTGTTATAGCAATACGCGTGACTTTGGCTTGCTAGTTGAACCCGATGGGATTAGTCGGGGACGTCGATACTACGTACACGAGTATCGAGGCACTATTGTTGGTTTGTGTAATGCAGGAGCTACACAAGGTTGAAGAAAGAGATATGATATTCTTCTCTAACGTGGTTTATGTACAAGCACTTATATGTTATCAAAGTGCTATGTAAATTGAATGATGGTATTTCAAGTAAGATGGTATATGTTATGTTATGGTATATAAATGTTGATACCATGTTTTTGTTAAATGTTTGAGCATCATGCCATGCCATTTAGTTGCATTAGTAACTTACTGTGTCATTATGACTCACTCCGTTATGTGTTTAATTATTTTTCCTTAGATCCAAGTCAACCCGGAAGTTCTCGGTGAGGCCGATAGTGGTTCGTTGGCTCGCGTGTCGCCTACGTGGGGAATTCGAGGATCCCTATCTTAGTTATCTGTTTTCATTTTGGTAAGGACGATGGATATGTAAAGTTATATAAAACTTTACTTGGGTTTTATTTGTGGTGTTGTAAACATATTCTTTTGGTGGCCGACATATGTATGTCGTGCTCTTGTACAGTTGTGTTGTTGAGTTAGTTCCTTCCCGAGCATGTCGTTAGCTCGCGATTATGTGTTGTTCCGGCATGTTGTGGCCGAGGTTTATGTTGTAGTTGTTCTCTTTTCCCGAGTTATAACTCGTGGTCGTTGGTAGTTGTTTTCCGGCCATATTGTCACCGAAGATTGTTCATATACTTGTGTTTATCAGGTGATTAGTTGTGTTTTGTCGTAAGTACGGGTGGTTACGCCACGTACTCTTCTTGTTGTTATGTCGTTTTGGCGACTCGACCTTGGGATTTCGTATAGAGATCCGGGTCGGGGCGTCACATACAGACAGAGCCTGCACTTCAAATTCTAGGTAAGTACTCTCTATACTCGTCTGCCTATCGTTCCCAAGATAAAGAGCTCTTCACACTTTTTCATAAAAAACTTTGTCTTGAATGATGACCTTTCTTCCCCAGTCATCATTAAACTGTTGCTTAGAAATGTCACTGATCTTCAATAAAAAATCCCTATTTGGTAATGATTATCTTGTGTCTCTGTGATTCTTCAACTTCATTATCTACAACTGGTATTTATTTTGACATCTCTCATGTTCTTCTCTAAAATGATTCTTTTGATCTTTAAATTTTGAGTCTATACACTATCCTTACCATCACTGCATAATCCAATTCTCATGACCAAGCTCAATTATTCTGACCTAGCTAAATCATCTTTACAATCGGTATTAAGAATGTCTATATCTCAACCATTCCTCTCTCCTATTCTCATCACCTTGTAGGGAATAAACCCCTTTTTCCACAATTGGTTGTTGGGAATATTCATCTATTCACTTATCATAAGACCTCTAAGTGAATATTCCTTAATTACTAAAGATTTGCTTATAACCACCACCTATCTAGGTTTAGGATAACTTGTTTAGATTTGATTAAGTGGCCTGTGTGCTACATACTTAGTTATTCAGCCTTAGACCATCCCGACTCATCATGACAGAAAACAAATAGAGTGGCTGCCAAACTCAAGACTGCTACAGATCTCATTGGGACACTAAGCATCAAACTGATAAAAGAAACTGAATAAATTCAAAGGAGCAGCGTCACCGACTGATGTCTAAGACAAAGATCTCAACAAATTCTCAGCAGCTAATGCCCAACCAATGTCTCAGACTTGCATCAGTGATCAAGGCACATTAGATATAAAGAATATATTTTTAGATCCTCTAAAAATATATTTTCTTCATAAACTTGATCACAAAGTACTATTTTTCACGTGGCCCCTGCCAAAAATGTACTTTGCGATGTGACAATACCATAAAGCCTTTCGAAAAAGTAAATCCTCTCTAGAAGATCTTACTATCTTCTTCAAAAGCCTTAAATCCTGGACACAGCATTCGAGATTTTAAATTCAACCGCTACAAGACAATATCCAACGGTTAAATTAAAACATCTCTCAACGGCTACCCACATCTTTTTTCCTATAAATTTCCCAGGCAGCTACTCAAGAAAAGGTGTGGATAGTGGATCAACGTGTGAAAAATACACCGAGAGCAAGTGCTTATGGAAATAGAGAGAGATACAGTAGTGTGCAAGAGCAATACACTTGTGAAGTAAGAGTCTATTCAAGCGTTCCCAATGAGTTATCTACCAATTTCCCTTGAAGCTCATCTCTATCAGCCTTTTAAGAGACTGGAGGATGAAGAGTTCACTCACCAAGTGTATGAAGAGATGAAAGAGAGAAGAAGGAAAGGATTGTCCAAAGATATCCAATTTGTTAGCATCTAGTCAAGAGTCTAGGTCTTTACTCCAATTCGTATCCACACATGTAACACCCCGACCTTACTTACTTCCTAGTTCACTCGTAGTCACTTCATATTGGCTTTAAAACCCTTGGAGTATGAGATGTCATGCTTGTTAAGCATGATATGTTAAGATGTAACCCGTGTTTGACATGTGATTGACCCATGATAAGTTGTGCCTTGTTTTTGTATTCATTTGAGACTATTCTCGACTTTGATTCATTTTTGTATACTTCATATATTCCCCACGTTTAAGTGACCTAGCCTTGGTTTAGATTCACTCTTGATTGACGAGAATGTCGATCTTGTCGTTAACCCGTACATCGAGTCGATTCGGGTGTTGTTTCACGTCTTTACTTTTGTATGCAATTGAGACTTGTGTTGCTCATCATTCATGCTTCAATGCGGGATGATTCGGTTGTGTTTTGGGTATGTTTTGACTTTGGTGTGGAGTTAGAAACATCCTAGGTTGATTTCACTTCATTGGGGATTAAATTGGTTGAGTTTTAAGCCAAAAAAAGTCCCAGGACCTCACGCGGTCATGCCTGAGAGGAGAGGCGAAAGCACCTTAGCCAAATCAGGAGACCACTTCTCAGGACTTGGCGTGCTCCCGCCGTGTCCCTGGCGCGACCGCGTCACTTCTCTTCCAACTCACGATTGTTGACTTGAAAGTTTAACGTTATGACCATTTTAAAGGCCCACAAGAGGCCACATAGGTGTACAAAAGTCTGAAATACTCCTTCCTTGTTAAGTGAGGAGAGACCTCACTTCTTCTTCCCCAATTCAGCCGTGTTCTTGAGAGAGAGTAGAGAGAGAAAGTTGCGATAACTTGAGCATTCGACGTCAGATCAATGATTCGACTTTGCTGTAGCGTAGGGGGCGACAAATGGATCATTCCTAGCTAAGAAATTTCCACGATCCATTGTCGAATCATGGACCTCCATCTCCACCCACATTTTTAGAGAGATAAAGTGCGATTTCAAAGAGAGAAAGCTTGAATCGAGCTTGGGATCAACGATTGGACTCTGTAGCAGCGTAGAGGTTGTTTCCACCCAAACTGACTTCAATTTTGTGGAAGAATTGCGGTAGATGGTAAGTTACTATTCTTTCTCCTAGTGTTATGAATTGTAGAGTAAATTTATGATGTCCGTATGCTATACTTGTGATAGATGAAATCTTCGCATGCTATTTGTTGGGTATTGATGATTTAATGTTAATTTAGTAGTCTTCGAGGAGTAGAAACTCATAGAGGTGGTTGTTGTTGTTATTGGTATGTATTTCCGAGCATGTTTAGCTCGTCGAGATTTGTTGTTGTTGTTGTTGTTGTGGTTAACGTTACTATCCTAGTGTTATAGACCCGTGGAGGGTACTTGTGGGTATTGTTATCCTGGCCCATAATCGTGGCTATTGAGGTTATTATCGTTTATTTACTCGCGATGAATTTGCGAGATTGTGGGTAGAAAACACATCAAATATTGGGTATTGTGATTGATGTGGTTAATTAGCGACGATACTACGGTTCGTCCTGATGTCCCGAATATGAGTAACGACTCTAGCGAAGTCAATAGGATATAATAAAATCTAATCTCTATATAGAATGAACACTAGTCGGGACTAACTCTGGCAGAGTCGAATATGACGTAATGAACAAATGTCGAATAATGTGATGAATCTATTAAGGGGTGTAGTCGACTTTACGGAGTTGAGTAATGGGTAATATAAATCACTATGACTTGTATTTTAGTCTCCTACGATGTGGGATGACGGATTGATGACGTTATGATTCGACAGAGAATCTTGACCTTAGTTGACTTAGTCAAACATTAGTTGACTACATGATTACTTGAATTGGGTTGGGTTGTTATACACGCACCATTTGTCTAAACAAGGGTTGATAGTACTATTAGGTCCCGTAGGTATGCACAAAATATAGGCTAAGGGGGGGGTGAATAGCCTATATGACCTTCATTTAAAATTTCATCCTATTTTGAAATATCTTTAAGAACAAAGATAAAATGTTTATCAAGTCTGGTCAATATCCTTGCAAAGCAACTCTGCTGGTACTGGATCAGCATGTTTGCTTCAACAGACTTTAGCTACTCTGTCACAGTGGACTTAAGCAAATGCTTGGAAATTGAGGTTATAATATTTGCTGGTACAAATGAGTTTGTGCAGGGGAAAGACTTACAACAGATATATATAACATGGAAGATTAAAGTAGCTGTAGCTCAATTAGAACAAATACAACACAACAACATACTTAAGTCTTCATTAGATGCAACTAGTTTTCTATGAACAGATTTCTTAATATGTAAAACATATAATACTGGAAAGATAAGTAAAGGCTGAATGTAGATAAATATATTATATATTAAAATTCAACAAAGGTTTACTCAAAGGTAAACATGCATAATACATCAACCTAGACTTTCTAACCTAGCAACCTTCGGGGGTTTCATGGAAAGGAAGACAGAAGGGGAAAGGGAAGATATACATGGGAACACTCACCTTAGCAATCCTAAGTCCCTTAGGGAGAGGGAAATGGCAGTGCCAATGTGAGACTAATGTGAGAAGACAATATTATGGGGTTCTTCAGTTAGGAAATAACTGAACAACTGAGTGACTAGCACTCGACCAACTATGATGACTCATTATTGCACAACCGACAACTCTTGCAATGGAATATAAGTCTGTCGGTATGAATGCAATGCGTATTGTTAGCTCGTGATCTTCATCGGACATCTTCAAGTAGGTTCCGTCTTCAACGATAGGCTGGAAGCTTAATCTCTTACAGTAGATCTGGAGTCTAGGAGCAGTAGAGACTGAGTCTTTCGAAGGAAGAAAGAACTCAAATCAAGAAGTGAGTTCTTGACTAAGCAAAGCTTCTTGCCTTATGAATTTTTGATCTATCTCTCTCACACAAAGTGTTTGTTCTTACACTTCTGTTTTTCCCACCTCACAGTTGCTTCGGTGTTCGCCGCTCTTTTTGGAAGAGGGATGAGAGATTTCTTTTATAGGCGAAGAGGTAAAGGATCCGTTGTGACTTGAATGTATTTCTAACCATTGGAATGTTTGTCTTTCAATGCATTGGAGAGCATCTTATTGACTGTTGGTTAAAGAAATCTTTATGACAATCTTGTCTTGAAATCTGTCCGTTGATACATGCTGTCAAAAGATGTGACTTGACGTTCTGGCTTGTCTGTACATAGTGCACTATAGCTTGTCTTGCAGTGTGGAAAAAGTCTTCTTTGCATTGCAAAGGTTCAGACTTGCAGTGAAACACTTTTCTTCTGGATACACAAATGGGGAAATCTCATTAATTCACCCATGTGGTCCTTGGAGAAGTGTGTTTGGGAAGTCAACTTTGAAGTTGATAACCTAGATACATTTGAAATAATATCTAGTTGATAAATATCTTAAGTCTGAGCTAGACTTCCAATTCCACGTCATCAGCCTTCTTGACATACTAGAGCTACTAGACCTCAAGGTCTGCTGATAAGAGTAACTGCTTGGTGAGACATCTTCTAGTGAGATGTCTGCTGGTGCTTGTACTTGTAGAACAAATCCATTTGAGAGATCATCATAAGTTGGTAGGACAGAGACTTGGATATGTATAAAGACTTCCTAGTCTAATGACCTATGCAATATTCAACGAGTTGCCACGCTAATCGGTACGCAGTCCTTTTTGCCACTCGTGGAATATGCGTTGTAATGGTGACAAGCAAATCACAATTTGGAATATGTAAACATGTATAACAAATGTTGTGCAAGCATATTCCTAACAATCTCCTCCTATTTGCTTGGGACCATTACTACATTTAACATATACATGAAGCTTTTAAAGCAATTGTTCAGTCCTTAGTAATAACATGCCTACTAATGAATGATCATTTTACCTCAAAGCATGTCGTAGGCTGAACTTAAAAGCGATAGCTTTTTGTATAGTCACCTATAGCTAAATATTTATAAACTCAATAAATGAAAGTACAAATATATAGCAATAGTAAAAACATCTTTAGGCAATTATGAGGTATAATTGATGAGCAAGCCACAAAAATGTTTTTGAAAAGATCCTTCTTGCACGATGATTTGAACAAGTTGAAGAATTTTGGCAAGAAGATTTTTTAGAGCAATTCATTAAGGTATAAAGTAGAGTTTAAGCATGTTTTAAGAATTTCTCCAGGATACCAATTTCGAAACCATTATATCTTTCTTGTTTTATGTTTACAAGAAAGTAGTTTAACAACAGCCTTTGTAAAGAGTTAAAAAAAAGCTTTTTGAAAGGTGCTATTTTGATATTTACCTAATATTCAAAAGCGTTATTTAAGTATCAGAGTGAAATATTTTCAGAAAATTGTTTTCTTTAATGAAGATAGTGATATTCTGCTGAAGTAGAAAGAAGGTCAGCAGAACTTTAAAAACTTAGCATCCTTCATTTAAGTAATATTTTCTTAATGAAGATAGAGATGTTCTGCTGAAGTAAAAGAAGGTCAGTAGAACTTTTGAAAAGATTTGCATTTCTTCATCAAGTGTGCCACAAAGGCATATTCATTTCCATCAGATAATCCACAAAGGTTTATCTTGGGAAGGGGTAAACTTGAGGGTGAACTAACAATTCAATTATTTCCTTCTTGTCTTGCTGACAATGCATGTGTCACAGCTCTTAAGTGGTATTTTTCCTTCTTAGGCGAAGATTCTCCTCCTCCTTCATGTGCTTAGCATGTGTCACACCATTTTTCCTCTTAAGTAGAATTTTTCCTCCTTAAGTATTTATCCTACTTTATGTAAGTGTCACACTACTTCTCCTCCTACTTTATGTGCTTTATGTATGTCACACCATTTCTCCTTTTTAATGGTTGCAAGTATACAGTATCATCAAGCATTCAGGGAGCATCCACGAAGGCATTTAAGCAGTATTGGAGAGTAAAGCGTATTTAGATGGAGTGAAAGATTTATCTGCACAATAGGGGTAAGTTGGCTGATATATGGACCATATGCATAGAGAAGATTTAATGAATAAATTGAAGACAACGTATTCATTTTGGAGAGAATAACAAAAACTATTGTTTCGTTCTTTTCAAAAAGTACCTTACATCCTTTCAGATAGTGATTAAGCTAAGGTTAGGTTTTGGCTAAGGTTAGGTGATACCAGTATTTACAGGATCTCAGCGCTACCATCTATCCCAAACGCTATAGCTAAAGATCCTAAAGCTTGGTACCAATTGTCAATTTATACCAATTGTTAGTTGATGTGCAGGATCAATGGACTTTTACGATTGAGGGTAGCTGAGGGTTAATGACATCAATTGACAAATAAACAATTGATAACCTGATGTCAGTCTGAAGGAGAGATAGAAATTGACATGTTACTCCTCCTGAACGAATTCCTTGGGTGAGGACTCATCAAGAGGCTTCTCCTCAGATGATTCCTAGGGGATATGAGAATGAGGGTTGAGAAGAAAAGGTCTGCTGCTGACGATATCTAAAAGAGGAATCTTAGAGTGTTAGCAGACTTGGATGATATAGGAGACTGTTGAGGTGAATGGGATGTAGGCAATTTTTTTTCGTGAGGCAAAAAAAAAATTAATGGTGGAAAAGAGGATTATTCTGGAGAGTTTGTGGGAGAGGTTGAGAAAGGTTCGAGATATGGGGATTAAATGTGTATTTCTTCCTAATTTTCCTCCTTGGGTACTTTTAGAAGGCTCCTCCTCTTTGGGTTCCTCATCAGCCTCAGCAGGGGCTGAAGGAACAGGGTCAACAACTTCTCGCTTTGACTTGCCCTTTCATCGAATGGTTGTAATTTGTATAGATTTGCTTGTATTCATAACCTAAGTCTAAGCCAAGGTGACTAATGGGCCTGCGTGTCTGTTAAAGTGGCAACTTGTACTTAGACAACTGCTTGTAATAGCTTAGGATTGCTTCTTGTACTTAGCTTAGTCTTCAGAAGATGGCCTGTTATATATCAGCCATGTCCATCAAGTCATCAGCCAAGCTTCATCAGCAATATTGAAGATCGTAGACTTGACTGATAAAGACTTGTCTAATATGTGCCTCAAGTTATCAGCAAAGTCCCTCTTTAACTTTAGAGTAACAATAACCTGCAAGTACCATTTAATGGTGCATTCCATTTTAGGCATACATCTCAGAAAAGGACATCATGCATGCAGTACTTGTCTACCCATTTTTGGTAATACTGCAGAAAAAAGACAGAGACTAATTGGATAAATCAGAAGCTCCTCGGGAATTTTGACAGCACAATATAGGGTATTTAATGCACATCTTCTCTGCATTAAATGCACCTAATACAAATCAAATTTAAACTAAAGATCTCCAACGGCTCCAAGAACTGAGTATAAATTGAAGACTCCATTGAAGCATTAAAAAGACCTCAACGACTACAAGTCTGAATTCTTCATCTTCAACTCATCTAGTACATTAAAAGCTTAAAAGCTAATTTTATCAATTATTCTTTGAAGAGCTCCAAACTTAGAAGCTTAGTCTTTATAGCTCTTCATTGATTGCAATCCTTAGCATTAAAAGCACACGAGAATTATATCTTTTTAGATATCAATTCTCCCACAAACACCTGGTTAAAATATTTTTGTACACGATCCATTAGTGATCCTTGCAATTATTTTAGTGGAACAAATAGTGCACATTTTCAAATCCAAAGCTAACCACTTTGGTAATGGACGTAGCACTTATTCATAGTGTGAATCACTTTAAATCTTTGTCCATTTACTTCCTGATTTATTACTTTAATTGTTTACACAAAGGCTTCCAGAATTTCCAATTGCTCATAGAACAGCTGAACTTGTCCTATACTTACACTAGTTTTTCGTTGCATAATATTTTCTAACGCTCTTGTGAAGTAATTTTATCAAACCATTTTTAAAAATTGGACATAGGCTATTCAACCCCCCCCCCCTTCTGGCCTATTTGAGCACCTTGAGACCTAACAATTGGTATCAGAGCTTGACTCTTTCAAAACAAGTTTTTCCAAGAGTAAACTCTTGAGAGACTAAAGATCCAATGGTTGCTCATCAAATGTTGGAAACTGCAAACGTGAACCATTATCCTATCTTGGATGAAGTTCACTTTGATATCTGGAAGGACAAAGTTAAAAGACATATAAACTCTATTGATAAACGTTTATGGAAATGTGTTACAGATGGTCCAAGAATTCCCATGAAGGCAAATACGCTAGCAGCCGTTGATCCAACTGCTAACCCTGAAATTCCAAAGCCAGAAGCAGAATGGGATGATGAATATTGAAAGAATGATGCTCTGGATGGAAAAGCCATCAATATCATTACCAGCTATGTAGACATAAGCACCTACCAGCAAATCATCATTCTAGATACAACTAAAGAAATGTGGGAAGCTATATTGGAATATCTAGAAGGTGATGGACAAACAAAGAACAACAAGTTGTATACTTGCATCCAGAAGTTTGATTCATTCAAGAAAGATCCTAAAGAGACCCTCAGAAGCGCCTGCGACAGATTCAATGAGGTAGTAAACTCTTGCTATTCTTTAGGAAAGAAATATGAAAATAAAGAAATAAACATGAGATTTCTTAATGTACTAGGCAGTCTATGGCATGTAAAGATTACTGCCATGAAAGAATCAAAAGACTGAATAAATTGACTCTCAAGAATCTTTATGCAAGTCTTTCGAATTATGAGCTCGAAATTCAGCAAGCTCAAGAAATGGAAAAGAGTTTCAAAAATTTATCTCTACCAGCCATGTCTGTTGAACCTTCCTATTCTAAACCTGAAGAGACCTCATCCACATCTAGTGATGGTAATGATACTCTTATTGATGAAGCCTTTGTTATGTTTGTTAAGAAGTATCAACGTTTCAAAAAGTTTAACAAGTCTTCCTATAAGCAGTCCTCCTACAAGACTGCTGTTTCTCAAAAAACAACTGCTCTTGTAAGAACAGCTGCTCCTTATAAAACTGTTGTTCCCCAAAAGGAAAATGAGCTTGTATGTTTTAATTGTAGGAAGTCAGGTCATTTTGCTTCAAAATGTCCAAAGCCTAAATATGAATTTTACAAAAAAAGTCCCGAATCTAAATTTAAAATACAAAAAGGAATGGTGGCTGAGGACATTGATGAAAGCAAATGCCCACTTGGTGTGATACAGATTCTGGTGAGGATGATTCATGTGACTTTGCTGAGGAAGCAAATATTTGCCTTATGGCCAGGGAATCACCCCATGACTTAGTAAGATCATTGTCATTTCAACAGGATGATAGTGATGATGATGATGAGTTCAATGAACCTTCAAAGGGAGAACTCATCACGACTAACAAGGACATGATGGAAGAGTTTACAAAATTCAAAACTGCCTATGTAAAATTAGTCAAAAAGCATGAATTGGCTGTCTCTGAGAAATCTACCTTGGTGTTTGAGATCAAAGAACTCAATAGCCAACAAGCTAAGAATATCAAGACTCAAAAGGAGAACAAAGCCTTAACTGAAAAAGTGGAGTTCCTACTTGAACACATAAAGAAAATCAATTATGAGAAAGATGACCTCCAAAAGGTTGTTGATGCTTGGAATAATTCCAAAAGAAACTTTGATACCATTCTTACAAAGTAAAAACCTCTTGATGAAAAAACTAGTATCGGTTTCCAAAGTGAGTTCAATGTAGGAAGTTCATCTAGTTCACAAGAAAATGAGACAGCTGAAGTAATTGCTGAGGAAATGGCTGAAGAAGTTGTCTATGTTCAGCATCCTTCTCAAAAGGGAAAGCAAGGACTTGGTTTTAACAATGTTCCATTTGTTTACTCTAAAAATAAACTAGAGAAATCCAAGGGTAAGCAAACTGTTAATGCAAATGACATTGCTAATAGGGAGGCTGAGCAACAAAGACCTGCTTTCAGACAACCTGTGAAAATAATGGTGACTGATAACAAGTCAAAGAAGTCTCAACTCAAGCCTATTAAATTTGTCAAATGTAAGGTTGCTAACCACAACTCTGCTGATAATAAGCTCAAAGGAATTATGCCTGAAAATGTAAAACCTTTTGTTAAAAGGCATGCTGCAGCTAAGCCTAACATCACTAGGAAGTTGCATTATCAGCCTAAATCCAATAAGCCTGTCATCAGTAGATCAGTCATTCCCAAGACTGCTGATAATAAGAAAACTTCCAAGGAAATCATCAAACATGTTCAAGGTTTTCATAACTATTCTTTTTGTAAAGGTTATGGCCACGAGATTCATGAATGCCTTCTGAGATTCATACCTAAACCTAAAGGTTTCACACCTTCAAAGGTTAAACAGGTATGGGTGTTCCAAAATGTTGCTAACTCTCAGGACCTAAAAATAAAAGGGGACCATATACTTAAATGTTTAAATTTTAGGAATGCTTCATGGCTGTCAATGAGGAGGAGAAAGACTTATGGTATCTGGATAGTGGCTGCTCTAAGCACATGACTGAAGACCAGGATCTTCTCTCCAATATTATTGAAGCAAAGGGTCCCTCAGTTATTTTTGGTGACAACTCCAAAGGGAAGACAGTTGGCTACGGATGTATAGTTCGAGGAAATCTCTCCATCAACAAAGTATCTCTAGTAGAAGGCTTGAAGCACAATCTCGTAAGTATATCACAATTCTATGATAAGGGACTGATATGTCAATTTACTTCAAGTCATTGGTTCATCAGGGACAGTGAAACCTGCACAACTATCTTGACAGGATTTAGAAAAGGAAATGTGTATGTGGTTGATCCGAATGTTGTGGGAAGAAAATCAAGCTTGTGTTTAATCGCAAAAACCTCCAGTGCTAACAGCTGGCTGTGGCACAAGAGACTCAGTCATATTAACTTCAAGTACATCTCTAAGTTAATAAGGGATAACTTGGATGTTGGTCCGCCAAAGATATCTGCAGATCATGACAAAATTTGCAAGGCATGCCAGCTAGGCAAATTAACCAAATCTTCTTTCAAAAGTAAACCGTGTCTATCAACTACTAGACCTCTACAACTACTTCACATGGATTTATTTGGTCCAGTCACTACTACCAGTCTTGGTGGTAGCAGGTATACACTAGTGGTGGTAGACGACTATTCAAGATTCACCTCGGTTGAAATGTTGTCTTCTAAAGATGAAGCCTATGACACTATAACAGTACTGTTCAGAAGATTACAAACTCAGAAGCTGGATGACATTGCTGATATCAGATCAAACAATGGGACAGAATTCAAGAACAATGGTGTAGCCAAATATTGTGATGACCATGGTAGTAGTCACAATTTTTCTGTTGTTGGCACACCTCAACAAAATGGAGTTGCTGAAAGGAAAAATAGAACTCTTATTGAAGCTGGGAAGACCATGATTGCTGAAGTAAGGCTGCCTATGTATTTCTGGGCTGAAGCTGTCAACACAACCTGCTTCACCCAAAATAGATCTTTAATTAACAAGTTTCATAACAAAACTCCATATGAAATATGGAGAGGCAGAGCTCCCAATATTAGTTTTTTCAAAATATTTGGGTGCAAATGCTATGTTCTTTACAATGGTAGAGAACATAGAGGCAAGTTTGAATCCAAATCTGATGAAGGAATATTTCTGGGATATGCTAAATTTTCAAAAGCATATAGAGTTTATAATAAAACTTCTCTTAAAGTTGTTGAATCTGTACATGTCTCTTTTGATGAATTTGATTTTATTGGGCCCCATTTGGCTCCTAAGGTTTCTAATAATTCTGATGAGTGTGAGACAGGTACATAACATCCAAGCTCTAACTCTGCTAATGCTCAAGCTCCTTAAGTTCCTCCAAGGATTGATATGATAGAACTTCCAACTGGTGATAGTGAACGAACCAATAATGAATCAGCTAATCGAGAATCTGCTATTCCATCTATACCAGAAGTATTTCAGCCTACTTTGGAAATCACTTACCATCCTGTAAACCAAGCTCCAGACATATCCCCGTCTCAAGAACTAAACTCTGTTGATGCTATCAGACAAGATCTTCCTGCTGAAATTAGAGAAGTTAGAGATCATCCTATCACTCAAATCATTGGTGATCTAAATGCTAATGTTCAGACAAGACAAGCTTCAAGGAATGAATGCATGTATTCCACTGCATTTGTCTCAAATATTGAACCCAAAAAAATAGATGAAGCTTTGCAAAAACCAAGCTGAGTAGAAGCTATGCAAGAAGAGTTAAATCAATTTGATAGATGTCAAGTTTGGACACTTGTTCCTAGGCCTAAAGGTACAACATGGGTTTTCAGAAACATGATGGATGAAAATGGAAACATCACTAGGAATAAGGCAAGACTGGTAGCACAAGGATATAGACAGGAGGAGGGAATTGACTATGATGAGACATTTGCTCCTGTTACAAGATTAGAATCTATCATACTCTTCCTTGCCTATGCATCTTTTAAAAATTTTAAGCTATATCAAATAGATGTTAAGAGTGCATTTCTGAACAGTGAGCTGCAAAAAGAAGTTTATGTGGAACAGCCTCCAGGATTCCTATATAATTCAAGAAGAGAGGATGTCTACAAATTAAGGAAAGCATTGTATGGACTCAAGCAAGGTCCAAGGGCTTGGTATGAGACCCTTTCAAAGTTCTTGATAACTCAAGGCTTTGTGAGAGGTCAAATTGATACTACTCTGTTTATCATGAAACATAAAGGTCATTCATTACTTGTTCAAATTTATGTTGATGATATTATATTCAGTTCTACTAATGAAAACTTTTGCAAGAGGTTTGAAAAGATTCTATAGAGCAAGTTTGAAATGAGCATGATGGGAGAACTCAACTTCTTCCTAGGACTTCAAATTCAGCAAAGCTCAACTGGTATCTTCATCAACCAAGCCAAATATGCAAAGGACCTTATCAAAAAATTTGGGCTTGAAAATGCAAACAGCTTCAGCACACCTATGGCTACTAACTGCCATCTTGACAAAGATGAAAAGGGCAAGAAAGTGGACATGACTCTTTACAGAGGCATGATTGGTTCACTTCTATACTTAATTGCTAGTAGACCTAACATCATGTTTGTTGTTTATGTTTGTGCTAGATTCCAAGCAGATCCAAAGGAGTCTCACTTAGAGGCAGTCAAAAAGATCATCAGATATCTCATTGATACATCTAACTTAGGCATTTGGTATCCAAGGGATTCATCTTTTAATCTTATAGGCTATTCTGATGCTGACTTTGCTGCTTGTAAGGTTGACAGGAAAAGCACAAGTGGGACATGTCAATTCTTAGGGAATAGACTTATCTCATGGGCTAGCAAAAAGCAAATATCTGTTTCAACCTCAACGATTGAAGCAGAATACATAGCTGCTAGCAGCTGCTACTCACAATTGCTTTGGATCAAACAGCAACTTGTAGATTATGAGATCAAGACTGCTGATTGCCCCATCATCTGTGATAACACATTAGCCATCTCAGTTTCTTAGAATCTTGTTATGCACTCCAAGACAAAGCACATTAATGTGAGATATCATTTCTTAAAAGATCATATGGAGAAAGGTAATATTAGCATGCAATATGTATCTACTGATCAACAATTGGCTAATATTTTCACCAAGCCACTTGATTTAACCAGGTTTGCCTATCTAAAAAGAGAGCTTGGTATGCTTGACCTCAATCCTTAACACTAATAAATTACTTTGATGTATTACAATTTGGTTTATAGAAATGCCTATCTTACCAGCAAAATGTAACATTGACGATGTTGTAGGACAACCTCAGGTAAGTATTCTTTACTCATATAAAACCATAACGGCAGTTTTCACAATGAGAGGCCCAAATCTACATTTTTATCAAAGTATCCTCATATGAACAGTCAGTTATCAGACATTAAATGCGGACCTCAAAATTCATTAAATTCCATTTATTAAACATGTCTAACATATAAATAACAAATGTCACTGTTTAACCCTTCACTTTTTCCAAAAACCGCCAATTGACCTTTCAAACTCTCTCGCCATTGTTGTACTTTCAAACTCTTCTGAAATTTCAATTATCAAATTCTTCTGCTTTTAATCTACAATGGTATGTAATACTATCTATCCCAGTTCATTTGATTTCAGTTTCACTATATTCCATGCTTTAATTTTGAATTATATGAACTGTTCTATATTGACGCCATGTATGTCTTGCGAAAATTAATTTCGTGCATTTTCTGGTTGTATATTGATAATTTATGAGTATCCAATACGTCTAATGTTCTTCAAATATGCATATTTACAACTTATCCTATTGGATTTTCTAGAAACGGTTAACTTCTATACTTGTCTAAAACCTTGGATATGAAC
The DNA here is from genome assembly GCA_016624345.1 of Platycodon grandiflorus. Lineage (NCBI taxonomy): Eukaryota > Viridiplantae > Streptophyta > Magnoliopsida > Asterales > Campanulaceae > Platycodon > Platycodon grandiflorus. The sequence goes on from CM028368.1 coordinate 31,426,054, forward strand.
TGTGTTGTTGGTGAACTTTTGCTTTTAAAAGTACAAGTTTGCTAGCTTATTTGGGGTTTTGATTTGAACAGTACGTGTTTCTCCAAAGAACTACTGATAGTCATCTTGTATCAGCCATCCTTAACTTTGCTGTTGTTTGTCTTAGGCCAAGAAATCATCCAAAACTGCTAATGCCACTACTTCAACTAGTTCTGCTATTCAGCAGTCTTTCAACCCTTCAAAGGCTGCTGAGACTGCAACAAGGCCTATTCTCTCTCTACCAAGAACTAGCTATCACCCTGGTATGACCATTGATGCTGAATCAGTCAAAAGGAACTCATCTGGAGTAACCTTGATAAAAGACTTACAAGAGTGTAGAATTCTACCACTATTTTAACTGGATGACACCAACTACAGCAACACAATAGCTGAGGAATTCTTTACACGAATGACTCTTCCACCTCCTCCTCAGACCAAGGAAAAAAAGGTAAACATGAGCTACCTCAAGGGATACATCAGAGGTTACCTAATCAACCTTGACTATAAAATAGTTGGAAAAATCTTGGGACTACCTATTGAAGGGAAATTAGATTTAACTACTGAAGAATTCGATCAAGCTTGGGAAATGATGCAAGGGACTGCCAAGCCAGATCCCTTCTCTGAAATGTACAGGACTTTGTTTCCTGAAGGGGCTTATCTTATCAGTCATCTTTTGGATAAGAGCATTCTCTTCAAGAATGGCTCAAGGGACATCTTCATCTCCCAACAGCTACTATGGATAAAAGCCATCGTTCTTCGCAAACAGCTGAGCTAGGCTAAAATTATTTTCTCAATGCTATTCCAAAGTGTAGCTGAAGTACAAACCAATCCTGGAATGAAGAGACCCTTTGTAAGGGTGATTAATGTTTTATTGAGGGGTTATAAGAAGATTGAAGAAAGAATGACCGGTGATGATTTCATCAAGGTGACCAACACCTATGTCTTCACAGTAAATAACATCACAAGGTATAGAAAGAATCTAGCCAAAAGGCTGCTGCTGCTGCTGCTACTGCTACTGCTGGACCTTCTACCCAAGATAAAAAGGGTAAGAGGAAGGTGATCTACTCCACTGAGGGGCTTCCTATTCAGGAGGAGCCAAAGCCTCTGGGTGCTAAACTCCCTGAGGACTTCGACCTCACAAGGCTCGACCATGATCCCTACGAGCCGATGAACCCTTTCCCAAGAAAACCAAACAATCATCTCCACCTCCCTCTTCACCTAAAACCAAACCCTCTAAGAAGCATGCCAAATCCAAAAAGGCTGATAAGACTGACATCTCAACCTTTGAACCAGCAAACCCTCTATCCACCAGTCAAACTGCACCTCTCCCTCCTAAACCTATCTCTAAACCAGCCAAGGCCAAAACCAAACAAATCCTCCTACCCACAGATAAAAATTTTGGCCTCCCCAAACCTTCCACCACAACTCCTTCAACTCCGGACATCCCCATATCTGACAAACTCTAAACTACTGAACTATCATCCGTTATTCCCTCATCTGACACCACCATACCAACTAACCTAAACCCAGCCATTCCTGAACCCTCTCCCTCCAAGTCAAGGCATGGCAAACGCCTTAAGAAAAGTGGTAAAAAGGCCAAATTTGTGCCCTCTGCCGATCAGAGACCTTCACCTCCTTCCTTAACTATTCCTCCACCTGGTAATCCCCCTATCCAACCCATTGACCAAGGGGAGTTGCAAGACTCACCTAGCATTCACCTTCTCACTCGCACCCAGGGACCTCTCATCTCTTTCCCAGACCAACCTATATCCAAAAGAACCAAATTAAATCCTTATCGCCATCTTCACCCTTACATCCAAGAATTGATGTCCTTTTTGCGACAGCCGTCCTCAACCAAACCTTGCCGATACCGATCCCTATCTCTCTACTCTTAACTACCCTAAGCGATTTCCTTCCCAACCCATGTCTGTTGGGGATATCCTAATCAAGGACCTAGGCCTTCCCCCTTCTTCATAATTAGACATCTTTACCCTTCTGTCTCTTCCTACTGCATCTCCCTCCTCACACTCAGCCGATCTACTTCCTACATTAGCTAAGAAAGCCTTGCCATCTATTGAGTTCTTTTTTGTACTTAAGGCTGTCCTGGCCTCTTCTCTTCCCTCTTCATCGCAGCTGGCCTTCCCCTCTTCTCAGATTATTTCTCACCCCTCTATTTTTCTTAGCCCTCACATTCATAATTTCTTTGATATTTTTGTTTGTTTTATTGCATTTGATCCTCGTCATCTTCCCTTCTTCCCTCAACTACTTAATCTCTACAATTCTACCTTCCCTATAGGTGTCAACATACAAACCCATGCTACCTTTGTTCAAAATTTCTCACCTTTGCCTATCCCTCCTTTTTGTCTTCCTTCCCCAACTCAAGCCTCCACTAGCCGATCACAAGCCTCCATCAGTCGACCCCAAGCCTACACCAGATGACCCCAAGCCTCCACCAGCCAATCCTAATTCTCTACCAGCCAACCTCTAGGCTCTGTCTCCCTTAGTCCTTTTTTTGTTGAAGATTTTTTATAGGGTTTTGGTAACCTAATGACCAGTCTCAATCACAATCTGCAGCACCTTGCGGCCAAACAGTCTACTACGACTGATGACACTGCCGATTAAATGACCAAGGTTATTGCTACTGCTCGAGAGGCCAAGCCTGTGACCACGATATGCCAAATGACTGTTACTGCCTGTCAAAATCTTCTAGTCAATCGTCTCTCCAGCTCATCTAGTTCCTCCACAGCCCTCATCAACGACAAATTTGAGACTCTTTCTCAAGGGCTTTTTTCCATGATCGAGATGATTGATACCGGCTACAAACGTTTGTTTAATGCTTAGAAGGCTGCTAACCGTTCGATGCATATGTCTGTACGTGCCACTAGGACCATCTCTAGAAAGCATTATGGCCTTATTCAAAAAGAGCTGCAAATATCTGTTCACTGGTTAGCTAATATGGATGCCTCACTTGCGTCCATGAAGGAGGAGATGAGTAGACTTCGAAGTGATCAGCTGACCAATTTGTTTGAAAAGAATGCTATGCTACGAAGTAAAAACAAAGATCTCTCATCAGAGCTGATAGAAGTCAATAAAGATCTTGCAACAGACAAAGCTGAAATTGCTAGACTCAAAGTTGCTGCCAGCTCAAGACAAGAAGGAAAAGCTTTAACCTAACTGGTATATACATCATTGTCCTTTGTTAAGAGCTATTCTGTCAAAAACATTGTATTAAAATCCTTGTTTAATACCCAATGACTATTTTTGCTTGTCTAATTTTCATGCTTTATGATTAATTGCTTATCTTGTGTGCATGAAATTTAAACCATTGGTTTAAAGACATACTCTATCTTTACCTTAGCTGTCTGTCTTTAAATACAGTTTTATTACAAGTGTTTTGTACTTAATTCATTATATGTAAACATTTTGTAAGTTGAATACACTGATTACCTTGTAAGTCCATCTAGGGCATACTTACTTAATATAATATATTTAAAGCATGTTATTACTAGAATCGGACATGGTCAGCTTCCATTGTATTCATAAGGTCATGGACTCAAGCAAATAAGAGGAGATTGTTGTACTTTGAATAGATTTGCTTGTATCCATAACCTAAGTCTAAGCCAAGGTGACAAATGGGTCTACGTGTCTGTTAGAGTGGCAACTTGTACTTAGACAACTACTTGTAATAGCTTTGGATTACTTCTTGTACTTAGCTTAGTCTTCAGAAGATGGCCTGTTATATATCAGCCATGTCCATCAAGTCATCAGCCAAGCTTTATCAGTAATATTGAAGATCAGTAGACTCGACTGATAAAGACTTATATGATATGTGCCTCAAGTTATCAGCAAAGTCCAACTTTGGAGTAACGATAACATGTAAGTACCATTTAATGGTGCATTCCATTTTAGGCATACATCTCAGAAAAGGACATCCTGCATGCAGTACTTGTCTACCCATTTTTGATAATACTATAGAAAAAGGACAAAGACTAGTTGGATAAATCAGAAGCTCCTCGGGAATTTTGACAGCACGATATAGGGTATTTAATGCACATCTTCTCTGAATTAAATGCACCTAATAAAAATCAAATTCAAACTGAAAATCTCCAACGGCTCCAAGAACTCCCCTGAGTATAAATTGAAGACTCCATTGAAGCATTAGAAAGACCTTAACAACTACAACTCTGAATTCCTCATCTTCAACACAGCTAGTACATTAAAAGATTAAAAGCTTAAAACCTAATTCTGTCAAATATTTTTTGAAGAGCTCCAAACTTAGAAGCTTAGTCTTTATACCTCTTCATTGATTACAATCCTTAGCATTAAAAGCACACGAGAATTATATCTTTTTAGATATCAATTCTCCCACAAATACTTGGTTAAAATATTTTTGTACACGATCCATTAGTGATCCCTGTGATTATTTTAGTGGAAAAAATAGTGCACATTTTTAAATCCAAAGCTAACAACTTTGGTAGTGGACGTAGCACTTATTCATAGTGTGAACCAATTCAAATCTTTGTCCATTCACTTCCTGCTTTATTACTTTAATTGTTTACTCAAAGGCTTCCAGAATTTCCAATTGCTCATAGAACAGCTGAACTTGTCTCATCAAGATCAGCTATCTTGAACTTGTCCTATACTTCACTAGTTTTCCGCTGCAAAATATTTTCTAACTCTCTTGTGAAGTAATTTTATCAAACCATTTTTATAAATTAGACATAGGCTATTCAACCCTCCCCCCTTCTAGCCTATTTGAGCACCTTGAGACCTAACAAATAGCAACAAAAGATGTACTGATAAAGAGATACCAATTGTTAAAGAGGGGGATATAGAGATAGATACTAATTGTTAGGTCCTATTGATAGGTCCTATCAATTGTTAAATTCTTACCATTTGTTAAATCCTAAGGAAGTGGAAGGGTCAGCAGACTAAAGATTAGGAGTGAAAGTCTGCTGATGTGATGGTGATTAGGTTAGACTTAGAAGGGATAAGGGTGAGCTGAGGAGCAGCAGGGTTAGTTTGGGTCCTGAATACTAATTGTTAGGTCCCAATAGCTAGGTCCAAAGTAGAAAAAGAATGAGAGTGGAAGTCTGCTAATATGGAGCTAAAGAAGGACGAAATATTTTAATACATTTGTGTTGATTACATTGCACAATATCTTTTTTTTTTTTTTGACATTACACTTACGATGCACGCGATGCACAAAATAGTAACAACAAAAGTACTATTTGATGCATCGCGATGCAGGATTTTTTATTTTCGATGCACAATAATAGACAATGAACTTCAAAAATCGAAACATAACAAAATCAACCTTGTATAGCCTCTCTGCATGACCTAGAGCTGTGGTTACAAAGTTTGTGACATATGCTACATATCCTTTTCTTTTTTCTTGTTGACTCACCATTTGATGGAATCCTTGTTTTCTTGGGATGTCCGGTAATCTCTTCATTATTGGTGGTAAAATGGTCTCACCTTCACAAGAATTCTGTAACTCATACATTTTCGTAGTTGTAATGGGCATCAATCTTCCCTCGTAACACTTGATATAATCACTTGTTAGGAAGTAATTATCAACCATATCCTTAATATTTTTCCCGAATCTCACAATCACAATAGTCGCGTGGCAACACGAGAATCCTTGGATTTGCCACTGATAGCATGACCATGTCCGCTTCTTTAAGTCAACTTGGATGCTTAAATCGGATAAAACCTCGTATATGGAGTTGGGTCTCATGCGAATCTGCCACGTGATCCCAATATTAAGGTACTCGTTTCACTTTTTATCCATCTTCGCACATAATAATTTATTCCTTCTCTTTCCATTCCTAAGTCTCTCCCTAAACCATTTCATGATTTTTGATCTTATATAGTCCACCATGTGAATGATGGGAAAACCGCGAGCCTCTAAAATCCAATTGTTGAACAATTCCACGACATTTGAGGTCAATTCGGCATACCTATTCTCGTGTCAATGTGCAATCGCCCACTTATCGTATGAAATGGTGGCTAAAATATCACAAGCAACCTGTCCCCCTCCTTTTTGAATACCTCAATTTTCTCATTAAAAAGTCTAATGTTGGGGGGCATACGCGCAATCCTTGAGTCTTGAACACAAACTGCTGTGGAATGTATTAGAATAACGTTTACCGGTAAACGTTTCTTTCAGGTTCTGATAAAAGTGCACCAAGCAAAAGAAATGCTTGAAACTCTCAAACACGTCGCATATTGCTTCCATTAAACCAACATTTCGATTGGATACAAATAGCACTTCCCGATCGATTGCTTCTTTTATCTTAGATAAAATCCAAACCCAATTATCCCTATTTTCAGAACTTACGACTACAAATGCAAACGGGAAGAAACCTGTAGCAAATGAGTTAATCAAAGTGTGCATCGCGATGCATATAATTTTACTGAAAAATATTATTTTTATACATTGCGATGCACAAAATTATATTCGATGCACATTATTCTACTTAATTAATAACATAACATTTACGGTGCATACCAGTGTGATTCTACTTAATTAACAACATAACATTTACGATGCATACCAATGTGTATCGCGATGCCTAAAAGTGTACTACAAAGTACTAATTTTTTGTGCATCGCGATGCATCACTTTTATTTTCGATGCACACAAATGTACTTAATATATTCTCTTCTTAAGTACAAGTACAAACAGGGGCATAAATATGATCAGCCTATGATATTAATCAAAATAATGTTGAAACAAAGGAAAAAATGTAGAAAAAATGGACGTACCTTGATTTGCATCCTTGACCGTGGCAGACAAAAGGGTGCCCTTAAATCGATATTTCATAAATATGCCATCGATGAACAATATAGGAGGCAGTAGTTGAAACCATCTACGCATGCCCGAAATCAAATGAACAATCTACCGAACCGATTCATAACATCATCTGATTCCAAGAAAGCAAAGCTACATGGATTACTCTTATACAACGCTTTAACGTACCACTACATCTCCTGAAAAAATTCTTCATAACAACCAAACAGCTTCTTTTGAGCCTTCTCGACGCTCCTACATGCCTTACTGTATGATCTCTCAATGCCATAATTTGTCCTCATGTGATCAATTAAATCAATTAGCGAATAACTTGGTCGACTGCGACATGGTCAAGAATTAACTGTGCAATTATACTACAGCGTATCCTTTTTGAGTTATTATTGTCAACTATGGTCAAATTACAAATGTGTGAAAGATTGCACTTGTATATGGATACTGATTCATCAACGTTGATGATGCCTTGATGAACCAACTGCAATGATCACCGAATTTCTTCCTACATGTAACGTTAATCCTCTTATTGTTGTTCTTAATGTAAATAAATTCAAATTCAATCTTGAATGATTATTTTATAAGCTACGTACGAAAATCTTTCATTCCACCTTTAAATGTTTGACCAACACCACTAATAAGATTTTCCCAACCAGAATTCAAGAATTCATTTCTTGTTTTGAACATGACATATGTCGTAACATGAGACACTTTCAACATCGCTTCAAAACTTGAAGAATTACTATCACTGTTACTATTACTGTTCTGCTCATTGCATTGATGTGCATCGCCAAATAGATGTGGTACATTGCGATGCACAACTTTTACTTTACCTTTGTAAAGGTTTTGTGCATCGCGATGTAAGTTTTGTGCATCGCGAGCGATGCAAGTTTTGTGCATCGTCTGAATAAAGAGTTGCATCGTGTGTGTTTTCTACAATCTCATCTCCGTGATTCCCTTCTTTGTTAATCCCGTAAATCAAACCATTATCAGTTTCAAACACATCAACAATGATAATGAAAACTGATAAAATTTTGGCTAAGGTCACCATGTTTTTGAAATCTTCTTCGTTGGTTAAACAACAATTGTTGTGTGATCCTACAGTGTATTTCAAAGTATAATTATCCGATTGAAAATTGAAATATTTACATCTGATACCATTCAATCAACTTAGATAAACCAAAATTTTTGAAACTTTCAAAATAATGGTATCTCCTCTGAATTTCAACAACATGACATCAATTTCGTTGGTTGAATCCATTGATTTCGATTTCACAATGAATTCGATCTTCTACTTATTGGTATATATTTTTTAAGTTTCTTCAAGTTGATATGAATAAAAATTTTAGTAAAAAATCGCAAAAGTAATAAATAAGGAATTGAAATGAGTAAATCAAGAAAATCACAAACTAAAAAAATTTGATAGGTTGTTACGTGGGCAGTTTGAAAACAATTTATTAATTTATCACTTAAAAGGAAATTAATCAATTGAAGACAAATATAGTGAACCTAAGCGGTTGACAATCTGTAAAAGAAAACCGACCCACAATTTTCCTAATTTCTTCTACACAAAGAGTCCCAACTTTCACTTTTTTCAATAAATTTCTTATAAATTTATTAGTCATTGTAATATTTATGATCTAGTGTCTAAAAATTACACCCTCCGTTCCTAAATTATTGTTGTGTTCAATTTTTTTTGAGTCCAACGTACTGTTTTTCAAATAAAAATTTAATGTATATTTTTTTATATTTTTCAAAAAATCATAAAACACGTAATTTGTACTATTTTTTTAATATAAATTGCATGTTTTATAATTTAAAAATAAAAATATATACATTAAATTTTTATTCAAAAAACAATCATTTAATTCAAAAAAAGTCAAACAAAGACAATAATTTAATATGGAAAGTGGACTTGATGAACGCGGCGGTATAACTACTCTGCTGCGGGAGAACAACGAAATGACAAATGTACGAGGCTAATCAAAAACTTGAACTATCCATAATATGTTTACCAAAACTAAACATGTACATGCCATAATTCAGAACTTTATGTCCCGTTACCAGGGACGGGACCCCATAAAAAACAACCAAACACACATAATTTGGTAGACAAATATTTTTTATGCAAAATCTACTGGCAATTGCTACTTCCCTGTATAGGTTAAAAATGCAGTACTACATTGAAGAACTCTAACCAAAAGAAGAAAAGAAGCAATAATTCATGCCTTCGTAGTAGAAGAGCGCTTCTTCAAAATTTCTTGCTTCTTGTCAGTCGTCTCGGCAGCCTTTCTCTTGTCCTTCTTTTCCCTCTTTTTCAGAGTCGTCATACGGGCCTTCAGAATAGTTGCATAAGATGCTTGAAAACGTTGGTGATCTTTTGCCCCAACCTTTATTTCAAGCAAACAAGGTAAGAAAGTTAACGATCTGTTTAGTTTCTATAGCAAAAAGAATTTGTAAATCAACTCACAAAGTTGCAGTAGTTAAATATCAAGTTCCTAGACAAGTAAACAAACAAGTTATATAAATTAGCATCAATTTCTCTCTAATAGGAAGAAAGAGCCATCTGAGTAAGTAATCTCACATAAGTCATTGATTTGCGCAGGCTAAGTTAATTGATTTGCATGACTAGCCCAACTTCGCAAAAAAACTAATCCAATTTGGCGAGATTTTGACAACACAGTCGAGTCCCGAGTCAACTCAGAAAAAAAGCACGAAAAAACCAGAGAAACACGAATACGAGATACCTGATAAATGGTTCTGACCTAAAAAGCTTCACGAGATCATCGGTTGAATGATGGAAAGCAGACTAGTCCAATTAGTCTACCCTCCCTCCACCCTCCTCAACGAGATTTTGACAACTCGGTCAAGTCCCCGAGTCAACTCAGAAAAAAGCACAAAAAAACCAGAGAAACACGAATACGAGATACCTGATAAATGGTTATGACCTAAAAAGCTTCACGAGATCATCGGTTGAATGATGGAAAGCAGACTAGTCCAATTAGTCTACCCTCCCTCCCTCCACCCTCCTCAACGAGATTTTGACAACTCGGTCAAGTCCCCGAGATCATCAGTTGAATGATGGAAAACAGACTAAGTCCAATTAGTCTACCCTCCACCCTCCTCAACGAGATTTTGACAACTCGGTCAAGTCCCCGAGTCAACTCAGAAAAAAGCACGAAAAAACCAGAAACACGAATAGGAGATACCTGATAAATGGTTCCGACCTAAAAAGCTTCACGAGATCAGCGGTTGAATGATGGAAAGCAGTCAATTAGTCTACCCTCCCTCCCTCCACCCTCCTCAACGAGATTTTGACAACTCGGTCAAGTCCCCGAGCCAACTCAGAAAAAAGCACAAAAAAACCAGAGAAACACGAATACGAGATACCTGATAAATGGTTATGACCTAAAAAGCTTCACGAGATCATCAGTTGAATGATGGAAAGCAGACTAAGTCCAATTAGTCTACCCTCCACCCTCCTCAACGAGATTTTGACAACTCGGTCAAGTCCCCGAGTCAACTCAGAAAAAAGCACGAAAAAACCAGAAACACGAATAGGAGATACCTGATAAATGGTTCTGACCTAAAAAGCGTCATGAGATCAGCGGTTGAATGATGGAAAGCAGTCAATTAGTCTACCATCCCTCCCTCCACCCTCCTCAACGAGATTTTGACAACTCGGTCAAGTCCCCGAGTCAACTCAAAAAAAAGCACCATAAAACCAGAAACACGAATAGGAGATACCTGATAAATGGTTCTGACCTAAAAAGCTTCACGAGATCAGCGGTTGAATGATGGAAAGCAGTCAATTAGTCTACCCTCTCTCCCTCCCTCCTCGGCGAGATTTTGACAACTCAGTCGAGTCCCTGAGTCAACTCAGAAAAAAGCACGAAAAAAACCAGAGAAACACGAATACGAGAAACCTGATAAATGGTTCTGACCAAAAAAGCTTCACGAGATCAACGGTTGAATGATGGAAAGCAGTCCAATTAGTCTACCCTCCCCCTACCCCCCTCCCTCCCTCCTCGGCGAGATTTTGACAACTCAGTCGAGTCCCCGAGTTAACTCAGAAAAAAGCACGAAAAAACCAGAGAAACACGAATACGAGATACTTGATAAATAGCTCTGACCTAAAAAGCTTCAATTACACCCCCCCCTCCCCCTCCCTCCCTCCCAGAGAAACACGGGTACGATATACCTGATAAATGGTTCTGACCTAAAAAGCTTCTCGAGATCAGCGGTTGAATGATGGAAAGCAGTCCAACTAGTCTCCCTCGCTCGTGCGTGGGTTTTTCCTTCAATTCTTGTGTCTTTTTTTTTTTGTCTTCCTTCTTCAACTAAAAGTTTATCCAGTATCACCTGTCCTTTTTTAAACTTATTATCTAGAAAGAAGGATTCTAATAAATAAAATATGCTAGCATTTTGTGCAACTGTTATGACCCTGACCTTTTGACGACATTTATTTCTCCTTCAGTCTTTTCTTTTTTTAAATAAAAAATGGTAGGCTCTTAAGGAATTAATTTAATTTTGTATTGACAAGAAATTCACATTGAATTCTTCCTATTGCAACTGTATTTGTATTAGTCGTTAAATTCATAGGTATCACCTCAAATTAATCAATAGGATAAGCAATACATTGACTTATATGTATTATTGAACTCTATTTGTAAGGCTACCATTGCCAAATTTTGTAATATTGTATCAAAAATGTTTGACAGCCCACCCGTTTTATCACTTTAACACCTTTCAAATTCAATTCTTCCATCATGTCAAGAATGTTATTTCTACAATTTTTGAACATTTTTTTGGCCCTCTAACAATCATTTGATTGTGTATCGCCCGAAACCAAAACCGCAACCTATCTGAAACAAATAAACGCCGAAATCGCTCCTTTGAACCATGACTACACAAGTCAGATTAGTGTAACCTGCTTTTTCCATTTGTGGGTGTTGGGGGACAATGCCTCCAGCTAGAAGTTCTCAGATTCAACAACACTTGAATCTCATAGGGTACGTTTGCCTTCATGATTTAAGAGTAGCTTGATTTTAGATTTTGAGTTTTGTTTTTGTAAAGGCAAATAGTGCCATAATACCATTAAAACAAATAGCAGGTGATTTAAGGAAATTAACCTAGCCCCGACAAATTTCGACGCCCTGCACCCTCACCCTCAGGGTGTATGGAGGTGAATTTCAGCGCCTAGCACTGCCACCCAGACATGAAGAAAACTAAAAGTATGATGATCTAACTAGATGATTCATATGTTCACCCAAGAAATTACTGGCCAGCTGGGCAGGAGAAATCCAGAGGAAGCCAATCTATGTAATCTCTGACAAATTATTGTAGTTTTAAGACACCTAATGAGCGCTTGAGTGGGTTTCCCCCACCACCCACTCAAGTGGATATTAATCTTTTCTAAGACAACCAGAGCTAAAAGCTTTTAATGCATATATAAAAATAAGACAAAACCTCATCAGATTGTAACATGCACGACAAGCATCAATTTAGGAACACATCTGAAAAGATTAACCTCCACCAAAAATAGCTTCAACATTCTAGGAGATGGACTACCAAATTCTTTCGACCGACAGCTTGCTCACCATGAAGGCCTTTTTTTTTTTTTGATAAGTAAGATACTATATACCAAAAGGCGTCAAAACAGGTGACACGTCCTTGTTCATTGGAAGTATACTCGAACCAAACTAATCAATACTACAGTTATTTATAAAATTGACAAAGAATAACTGTGAGAGAAAGGAATCTCCTGTGTCTCATGACACCAAGAGAACAAATTCCACAATAGACTGTTCTTCAATTGCTCTAAATTCCTTTCCTCATTGTCAAGAGCCCTTCTATGAAGGCCATTGTTTTGAAACAAATCTCTTCATTTTAGATAAATTCAAGTTTTGCAAGAAATAGTACATCAAATGACATCCTGGGGCTATTTCCAACAAGAATTTTACATGCGGTAACCATCAAATACAATACGAGAACTTGACAGGAGAATTGCCATGTTGGAAACACAAGTACAACAGTAGAAACCAAAAAGAAAAGGGAAAGAAATGAAAGTTACGATCTTAGTGCATTTGAGGCTAAATTCTAGTGAAGGCTACCACTTTGGTCAACAAAAGTCTCAGGCATCAACTGCTGACTTATATAATGGCAAGAGATGTTGCCTTTCACCAAAAACTGCCAAAAAGAGCTACCTCTTTGGTCAACAAAAGTCAACAGTAGAAACCAAAAGGAATGAAAGTTAAGATCTTAGTGCGCTTGAGGCTAAATTCTAGTGAAGGCTACCACTTTGGTCGACAAAAGTCAAAAGGCATCAACTGCTGGCTTATATAATGGCAAGAGATGTTGCCTTTCACCAAAAACTGCCAAAAAGAGCTACCTCTTTGGTCAACAAAAGTCAAAAGCAACCTGTGACGACGATACTGCAGAAGCAATCATGAGCACATGAACTAAACAAACACAATTGGTTCACACTAAACAAAGTAGACATATTTTTGAACCTCTTTTAGAACTGTCCTAGAGATTTAGTTTGTTTAATAGTAAAGTCCTCCTTTTCACTTATCGGTAGCAAGAAACTGGTGGATGTTTACGAGGGAATAAGGAAATGAAAATGGGCTCATGATCACAAGGCTCACCAAGATAAGATTTCCAACAATTTTCTTTCATTTATCTATTCAACCCACTTTCAAAGTATTTTCAGATAGTCCTTGCTTTAGGTAACTGGGTGATGAGGTAATAGAGCCAGCTGCAGCAGCACCTATTGCACAGGGGCAAGTAAGCACTATGACGGAGGACAAGGTACAGAGAGCTGTCCTACAAGTATGTTCACAAGAGGAGGAAAGAAAGATGAAAAGAGGAGAGGAACGCTTACCCTTGCAAGGGATCAGCCATGCCCGAAGGCCACATAGGCAAAAGCTTCAAACTCAAATATTAATAATCAACTCAATTAGACGAGGGAGATTACATCGAACTTTATAAGACACATGTAAATCCTAAAACTACTAGGAATAGGGCTAAATATAATTAAACTAAGAGAACTAATACTAATGCTATTTTGACTATGATAACTTAACTACTAATAATTCCCAACTAAACTACTGGATATGTTACATTATTTATCCCCAACTAATAGAACAAAGTAACACAATAATAATTTAAATCCAACTTTATTCAGTCCTTGTTTGCATCCTGCATCACACTACTAGAAACATAACCCGATAGATATTGCTACGAAGTTGAAGTTCCTAGTCTTTTCCATGGTAACCTAGACAGCACCAATAACCTTTTAAATGAGCATAGAAACTTCCGGAAAATCAGAGAAGAAGTCCACCTTGAGCGAAATCCCAATGGGCTAAGGTTGTTAACAGACTATGTTAGAAGTCGATAATAGGAGAGTAGGGTTGGAAACGCAGCAGGAAGGAAGTGATGTCGTTTTCGATAGGAATAGAGGAGAGAAGGATAAGGGTTTTAAGACTCCTGTTACTGAACCTTGTTATAGTGGGCCTTTTAAAAATGGGACTATAAGCAGCCCTCCAAAAGTTAGAGTCACCAGGCCGAAAGGCAGCACCAGTAAGGAAAAGGTCCAAGAGGGTCACAGGGTTAGCGATGCCAACGTGCAGGGAAGAGATGAAGGCTGTACAAGTGAGCCTTTGTTTTTTCGTTGTACAGATTGGCCCAATGGACTTTCGGAGAGACTGCAAGAGTCAGGGACTGGAGGAAAATTATCTGGGCCTCTCCCTTCCAGAATTAAAATTATTTCTTGCCACCCTTATTTTGTTAAACATGGACTCGGGGCTGGCGTGAGTCTGAGGAGGACCCAAAGTGAAGGCATTCTTCAGACGTATGCGCGAACAAGTTCCAAGTCATTGCGAGAGGTCAGAGGCGAGGTAAGGGCGCAAGATCAAAGAGAAGGGTTGGTCACAGTGGATGTGGGGTTTCGCGAGGTGAGATGGAGTTAGAAGGAGATGGCATTATTTCAGGAGATACTCCTTTTGAGGATAAAGGGTTGTCGAGTTCGAAGGGAGGGTCTCCAGTTCAAAGAGGCGTTGGCTCGGAAACGGAAGGGGATGTAGGTAGGTCGAATTTGCACTTGGGATCTGGATTTTGTAGCTACGAAGTAGAAGATGTCAGCTCTTCTCAGATAGATGTTAATGATAAATCAAGGGAAGATTCTCCTGTGATTTTTTCCAAGGCTCTTACCCTTGCTGGGGCGCGAAGAAGACTCGGAAGAAGCCATTCTGTGCACGCCTTTTGCTGTTATCAGACCAGAATTTTCCTGTGAGAAAAATTTGTTATTAAACTCGGAGGTTAAGGAAAATGTCGGTGTGGGTGAGAAAACGAGTTCAGAGATTTGGTCAATTTCTGGGGGTTTCGTGTGTCGGTTATGAAGATAAAATTATGGATTTATTGATAGAATAGAAAAGGGGAGGAAATCAGTGGGTAGGAGCAACAGTGACAACAAGAGGAAGGCACCGGGCAGCAGCAATAGGGAGCTGAAGAAACTGAGTTGCAATTTGAATTATAATCAAGCTAACAAAAAGGGCAGGCAGAGTAGGGGATCTAAGAATCTGATTTAAGGGGTATTTCTTGGAATGTAAGGGGTATTATGGAATGTAAGGGGTATTAATGATGAGAAAAAAAAAAGCTTGTGATTAAAGCAGCTCTTAGGAGATGGAAACCTTATGTGATCTGTCTTCAAGAAACGAAATTGGCAAAGGTAGACAGAAGGGTGGTGTCGAGTGTGGGTGGGGATAGTTGGACTCAGTGGAGCATTTAGAGGATGTCGGTGCCTCAGGTGGCATTCTAGTGATGTGGGATGGTAGAGTTGTGTCCAGAATTGCTACAAGTGTAGGAATTTTTTTTAATTCTCGTGCTATTTTCGGGGGGTGGTTGATGACGTGAGGTGGGTCTTTTCAGGAGTTTATGGGCCTTGTGAAGATGTTATGCGGAAGCCTTTGTGGGATGAACTCAGGGCAGTTTCTCAGCTGTGGAGAGCCCCTTGGTGTGTAGGTGGTGATTTTAATGTTATCAGATTTCCACAATTCATTATCTTCGTTATCTAAGGGGCCGGGCGCCTCATCAATCAGATAGTAGATTCTTTTCAAAGCCTTTATTAGGGGTCAATTTACATGGTCAAGGAACAGTGACATGCTGCACTATTCGAGGATAGATAGATTTTTGGTGTCGTCAGATTGATTAGATTGCTTCGGTGGTTCTTCCCAATCTTGCCTCCCAAGGGTGCTCTCTGATTCTGATTCGGTTAGAATGTGGGGATCTGGTTTTTAGTAAAACTCCTTTCTGCTTTGAGAATATGTGGTTGAAGGAGCCGAATTTCTTAGATTGGTTTCGGGGTAAATGGCGAGCCTATGTGGTTGATGGCAATCCGTGTTTTAGGTTTGCTAAGAAGTTGAAGTTACTAAAGGAGGATCTTAAAGAGTGGAACAAGATTACGTTTGGGGACATTAAATTGCAAATGGTTAATTTGTTAGAAGTTAGATGTTTGGATGAGAAAGAAGGGGTGGGGGGTTGGAGTGCTGAAGATGCTGATTCGCAGTCGTTTCTAAAGTCATAGATTCAGACGCTTCTTGTGTTTGAGGAAATTAGTTGTAGACAAAAATCTAGAGAGCAGTGGTTAAAGGAAGGGGATAGAAACACAAAGTTTTTCATCGGATGGCCAACGCTCACAAGAGGGATAATCAGATTAATAAGGTGATTATCAATGGTGCTCGTTTGGAAGACTTAACGGTGGTTAGAAAAGGGATTGCTGGATTTTATGAAAATCTCTTTAAGGAGAACAGTACGTGGTGTCCTAAACTGGAGGGGGTTACTTTCAAATCCCTGAACATGGAGGATAAGGATTTGTTGGAGGTTCTATTTTCGGAAGAGGAGATTGAGTCAGCGGTTAGAGGAATGAGCGGGGATAAGGCTCCTAGGCGGACGGATGTCCTTTATCCTTTTTTCAGAATTATTGGGAGGTTATTAAGGATGATCTTATGGAGGCCATCATTTTATCGTGCATAAGCGATTTGAGAGAAGCTTTAATGCATCGTTTATAGCTCTTATTCCGAAATGGAAAGGTGTAGAAGATATCAAGGAGTTCCGTCCAATCAGTTTGTTAGGAGGGGCGTATAAGATTATAGCGAAGGTGCTTTCGATCCGGTTGAGAAAGGTTATGGGAAGGTGATTTCAAACTTTCAGGGTAAGCAGATTACCGAAGCGGTTCTAATTGCATGATCGACTATGCTAAAAAAAGCATTTTAACCGATTTTCTCCAAACATCATGATTTCTCATCATTTTCTTGCCAACCAGCTACACCTTGATCCTTCTTTAATCATAAGATCTTTATTAGTAGTATGACATGTAGTGAAAAGTATGTTGAATACCATGTCATTCGTCTGCTTGATTATCCAATTGTGTTTCGTCTGCTTGATTATCCAATTGTGTTTCATCTGCTTGATTATCAAATTGTGTTTCATCTGCTTAATCATCAAAATGTGTTTCTTTATCTCGCATTTTTTATTTGAATTCCCTTCCTGGGTTGTCCCTAGCAAATAGGTTAGGGAGTCACCTGGTTCCGTTTTCTATCGAATTGTGTGATTTCCCACATGATCCAACATTCGGTCTTAATTGACCAAATTCCATGTACTTGAACAAATGCTCATAAAACAACGCATGCTCTATGTTTGCAAAAGGGGACTGTAAGTCTCCGGAATCTCGAATGATTTGTTTCGGTGGCAATACGAGAGAGAGAGAGAGAGTATAAAATTGAACCGAAAGAAAATGGAAACGCCACCAAATGAGACTAGCATCCAGGACGGGTCCATAACACGCACCCATCTTGTAACATAACCCAATAACCCGTAGATTTTAGGATTTCCTTTGTTTCCCTTAAACGCAGAGGTGGCAACTTGAAAAATTCACATAGAGTCCAATTTGAGAAAAGATTTGGTGAAGTACTTGTTTTTTCGCAACGACAATTGGGGTTCTCACAAGGCTCACATTTAGGATCTACTACAATTTGGGCAGAGCGCATCAGAGGAATATTAGACAGCAGTTCAGGTACCACTTGTGACCAATTTGACATATTTTCTGCATCTTTGATCCCTCATCAGATTCACAAACAACACCTGATCTCTCTGCTTTTTGGCTTGCTACAAAGTTCATAACGTGAACTTTTTGCTTTTGGCCTTACACGATATCTCAGTGGCTCCTTTCGAGAATTTTCTATGAACTTCTCTCAGCTGGGAATAAGAATTGTGAGTGTTGACAGCGCTGAAGAAGAAACTGTTCAAGAGCTCACTGTTCTATTGGTCGCGATGATGCAGCCAGCTTAGCATGATTTGCATCATCAAGCCTCTTAAGTGCTACCTTGTTCTTTAGGGATGCAGACTTCCATATCCTTGGGAATCATAGGTAATTTCCATACCAATTGCCAATTCATCAGAAGGCCAAGAAAGATGGGATAAATGCAACTTGAGGGTAGTCTGGTTCAATTTGGAGCTTAAAAGTTGTCTGGTCTTTTAGATGATCCTAGAATCTTTCCCGAGTGCCTTTATTGATTATTTAAAGTCCTATTTATTTTCTTAGAGTTTCCTAATCAGAGGATAGTTTGGTAATTTTGTCTAGGGCTGCAATTTGTGGACTCTCAGATATGATATTTGATTGTGATCACTATCACTGTCAGAATTTGTCTCCATGATTACTAGGCACCAAGTTGCCTAGGATCCCGAGTCATGTCCCCCAATACATACATAAATACATACACACATAACACACACACATGTATATTCCACATTGCAGCAGTTAGGGAATGTAGAATATTTTGAGTGTAATTCGTCTGACGTGTGATGCATCCTTTCTCTGGGGTGTGAGGCACAAAACCTTGGTTGTGATTCCTAGCCCTATCTTCAAGTTCTTATCCTTCTTTTTACTTTCAAAGCATTGTTCAATCCCCAGCAATCAGAACACAACCCTAGTCAAAACAATTATCATTGCAATCCCGAATCCCATTGTTTCTGTTTACAAACACTGCTTTGCGGCACCCAAACAAGCCCATGAATCTCCTTCTTTGGGCTGAACAACAGCCCAGGCAGTCGTTCTGCATCAACAAGGTCATCTTCCCCCTCCTCCACCCTCTTTCCGTTATGTAGATAAGATGGTCAATTTCAAAAAAATTGAACTTGATAACATGCTAAATAGGGCAATAATGCTATTTCTCCAACAAGACTCAAGGAATAAGGAAAAACGATGGCTACAGAAGTTACCATGGTGGAGATGGTCTTTTTTCCATCTGTTGCTCTAATAAGACATCTGTATTCAATTTCTTTTCCAGCAGTTGTCATCTTATTCCTCTGTGCCTTAGACTTGTCCGATGCTGGAAGGCAGAAGATATAATACTAATCAGTATTTGGATAAATTCCCAACCAACAAAAATCTGACAAAGTATAAACAGAAAAATATGAACTTACAGTGTTTAAGAGTAACCCAAACAGATCCTTTTTCTGTAGTGTGCTCAAACATGCTAGTAAGTTCATTGAGAAACGGGTCAGGTTGTAGGCGCACCTAGTAAAAGCAAAGATAGGACAAATTTCAGACATATATTTATCAAAGAACATCAAACAAAACAATTTTTCATCAAAGCTACATTCACTCAACTTGAAAAGAACGAGGAATAGATGGAGTGGGGCCAATTTAATGGTAAGTGTGAGAACAGTGAACCTCCGGTCAACTTTTACACTAGTATCATGTACTCCCTATCCATGGCACAGCCGGGAATTGGAAACAGAATACAATTGAGCTATCCAAAAACACACACTAAAAAAACGTAGGTACAACATTCTGTTTTGCATTCATTTAGGTAAAACCCAATACACGGTTGAAAGTGAGCACCACCAGAGGGTTAGCCATCAAGCTTAGAAATTTAAGGTTGAAAACTTTGACATAATGGTTCAGGTTCAGTTCATAACAGACAGGCTTTTGATGCACTGATCCAGGTTCATAAGTGTACATATGGTTATTTGGAGCATTGGTCCAAGTTCGATGCACATACATATACAGCAAAATGGCAAGTATATGCAAAGACTTCTCAACAACTTTACAAACTCAAAGCAACATCATGCAAACAAATGATAGGCTGTTGCATAATTGGCTCCAATTGCCACACTTATATTAGTCTGCAAGATAATTTCGTCACTATAGTTTGCATCTCTAATCAAGCTAACAAACTCAAGTTCGATAAGTTGATAGGGTGGCTTTTCTGTGAGATTTGCAATGGGAAGTACATAGTCTCAAATTATTACACAGTTGCACCCTTATAGACTACTCCCTCCGTCCCAAAAAAAATAGTCCCACTTTCCTTTTAGTCAAAAAAATAATCCCATTTCTAAAATTCAAGCTACAAATCTTCATGTTCTGATTTTTTTTTTCCTTCTTTTTCATTACAAAATAGTGATGCTTTTCTTACATTTTACAGAAAATCTAGTACAATTCAAAGAAAAAGTAGAGGGGTAAACGTATGATACTAAAAATTTGACTTTTCAAATGGGACTACCATTTTCTTTTTGGGGGGACAGAGGGGAGTATTAGGGTTGGCTTCCTTGTAAGGGTTTGGATGAGTTAGAGGTTTAGAGCTAAACGAGGAGGATTTAATTAAGGCTTGTTCTGTTATTAATCTTAACATCATCACAAGCTTCTTTCCCTCTCCCTTCCTCTTTGCTTTAAATATTGAATTTAATATTTTACTGCATTGTTGTAGAGAACTCTTCAATAGATAGAGCACCATACTTGATCTGTTTTTAGGCTGCAATTTCAATGTTTCTTGGTAAATTTTGATCAGAAAGAAAATCTTATTGATGACTAACAAGAAGATATACAAACACAGAGTCATATAACACAGATAAGCTAAAAAGACAACCCTATCCCTCATATATCAATCTTTCTTGGTGCTTAATAAACATCCATATGCTGGAAAATTAAGCAGGCAAATAATCAACTTTTTTTTTATAAAGGTTGGAGGGGACATAGACGTTACCCCAACTCCTATTATTATTATTATTATTATTATTATTATTATTATTATTATTATTATTATTATTTAATGTCTTGAAAGGCTACAATTAAGAGTATATGGTGTCTTTGGTGTGGCTAGAACAAATTGTGCCTCTTGGTTGTGAGGCTTTGAACACCGGACCTCTCCATTGAGAGTATTGAAGTACCAGGGGCTTGAATACTCGACTTCTCCATTAAAAGAAGTGAGCAGTACTAAATGGACCTTTGGTGAGGCTTGAACATCTACCCTTTGTACCAGGGTGTCAATGGTGAGACTTGAACACCCCACTTTTCCGTTAAGAGAAGTGAACATTACCGGTTGAGCTAGAGCTCGTTGGTGGCAAATAATCAACTAAGAATATTGTTTTCAGCATATTCCACATAAGCAAGTCAAAACAAACCCGAAGACAACAAATCCATTAACACCTTGCAAAAGAATAAGTCTCAAACAATCTTTTTCTAAGTCCAATCATTTTACCAAAAAATGGAAAACCCATGAAAACCCACCGATTAAATTCACATAGTGTAAAAGCAAAGATATCACAAATTTTAGATATATATTTATCAAAGAACAGCTACAAACAAAATAACTTTCACCAAAGCTACAATCACTCAGTTTGAAAAGAACGATGAACAAGCTGCAGAGGGGCAGACTAATGAACCTCCAGTAAACTTTTACATTAGCATCATGTACTCCTAACCATGATGCAACCGTGAATTGATTACAGAACATATAAATGAGCTATCTAAACACAAACCCTACAACAGCAAAAAAGATTATGTACAGCGTTCTGGTTTGCTTATATTAAGGTCAAACCCAATATATTATGAATGTAGGCTAGTAGAGGGTTAGGCCTCGAGCTTGGAAATTAAACGGCATAATGATTCAGGTTCAGAATTTTATATATCGGCTTTTTGAGAAAGCTGATCCATATTCATTAGATAGCATATGACCCTTTCTGGGCATTGATCCAGGTTCTGAACATCACATGAAAGTATAAGCAAGGAATTCCCAATAACTTTACAAACTCAAAACACATCAAGTAAGCAAACTAAACCTTAATTCACAATAACTCTGCAATTCACATTGCAAATAGAGATACTGTTATGATGCACTTCTTCATAGTTGAATGCAATTTGAAGCAGAGAAAAATCAATTATAATGACCAAAAATCAAACAAATTTTAACGAGATATTCATACGTAAAATACAGTCCAAACAGAAAGAGAAAACGAATTTGCATAGTGAATTGCACACAAAAGTAAAATCTACTAGCAATGGCAGTTATTCAAACAAATCAAATCACCACCACACTTCTTTTACATGCATCTGATGCTGATCAACATTTAAAAACAAATACTAAATTAATAATGTTTCATATTTAATCAGTAATTTGAGCAACTGAACCGAATATCCATCAATAGAAGCAACGGCAGCGTTGCTAATATTACTCCATAAATAAAACATGAAAAAATCAAAATTACCATGTCGACAAGTGAACCAAGTGAACTGGGCGGAATCACAGCTCCGATGGCTTTCTAGGGTTCTAAAGTCGGACCCCGTGATTCTCTATAAGAGGCGCCGACTTCTGGCTCTGACCCAGACGAATCGACGCTTCCTTGACGAATTCTTTCACAATTCGCGAATTCAGTTTCAAATTTCGTGAATTCAGAAACTAAGATCGCAAAAATCTGTATCTCTCTGCTTTCTAAAGGCAAGTAATCTAAATTCGCAAATAGAAACGCATTTGCTACGAGCTTAATAGTTACGCCATGCGAAAACAGAAACATGGAGTTCGCACATTTGAACATAGAGAGAGTCGAGAGCATACCATCTGAACTGTGAATGAGCTCCGGTGAGGGGAGCGTAAGGGCGGTTGCGCAGCCGGGCGAGAGCGGCGGTTGCCCTTTTTGATTGGAGAGATCGAGAGAATTTGGTTTCGCCGTTTGGTGTTGCCTGGGATTTACAAGTCGTTCGAGATTAAGAGCGTGCCGATGCAAATGCGAACGTGGAAGTGTAAGTAAGGATTTACATTTTTTTTTTTTTAATTAATGTAAGAGAATTGCTATTTACACTCTGAAATTTGCTTAGTACACCCCTATTCCCCTACTAAACACCACTTAGTAGTTAGTATGTAAAAGTGATGTTCGGTAGGAGTGTCGAACACCAGCAAGGGGTATACTTAGCAAATCCCCGAGTGTAAATAACAACGTTCTTAATGTAACAGGAGTACAATTTTGTTGAATCATTGTATCTTTGACCTTCTTTCACAATTGTACTGGAGACTTTTTTTTCCTTAGGTGATACTCGCTTGTTTTCATATTAACATTTACATTGGTAATGCTCTGGAATATCTATTTGCTCACAATAATTAATAAGAATAGACATGCACAAACAGTTCGAAACTGGCAGTTCAAATCGAAATCGAATCATCTAAAAAATTGCATAAATCGGAACTGCGAAGAACTGGAACCGTTCCCATACCGGAACCGCCAGTTACTTGGTTATATTTCGATTTCCAATTTCTCAAAATCGTGAACCACCAGTTTGGAACCGGGAACCGAAATCGCCGGATCCAAACCATGAAAAATTGCCAAAATTTAAATTTTTAAATTTGAAATTGCCTTGTTTACTCTATAATTTTAAAGATGAAAAGTTTACGAAGTTTAAAAAATAAAAATAAAATACTTTGTACAAAGTTTTAAGATGAATTTTTTTTAAAAAAATTTAAAAATTGCGGTTTGGAACCGTAACCGTGATTTGCCGGTTCGGTTACAATTTATTATCTCACGAGTTTTTGAAACCGATAGTTCGAATCGATTAGACATGTCTAAATAAGAGCATTGATATTAACAACTACAAATGCTCTAAGTATACCCCTTTATTAAGTACATCATCCTTAAAATTATCAATCTCCCAAAAATTTAAATACACCTCCTTATTTTTCTATTTTCTTATTTAACCCAATCATTTGCTCCTTCCACTTTCCTCCGCCTCCTTCCTTCTTCCTCCTTCCATCCTCCCTCCTATCTCCTCGTCTTAATTCCTTTCCTCTTTCACCCTTACGCTCTCAATCGTTGACCCACCTCTCTCAATGAAAAAGCATGTTCTTTCTTTCTTTTTTTTTTCTTCTAATTTTTATGTCTTCCTTCCCTACATCAAATTCGTGGGGCACTGGCAATACTCTCTTGGCGGAGAGCTACTTTACGCCTGCTTTGTCTTTAAAGGTTACAAGATGAATGTGTTTTATCTACTTTACCTCTATCGAATCAGCTCTACCACTTCATTAGAAGTCTAGTTTAAAGAGAAATTGTTGGGTTCCCTCCTGGCCGAAATGGCGAAGATAGTCTAAATGACATCCCATTTCGATCCATAGAGAAAGTGGCTTGGAATCCAATCATATTTAAAGCATTTTACTTTTTAGAAAGCTTGTAGGTAGTTTGAAAGAAAGTTAACTTTTAGACTAGAAGAGACCACAAAATTGATTCAGGTTGATGCAAAAGAAAGGTAGTCCCGTCGTGATAAAAGTCTCGCCCCAAAAAGAGGACATTCCTTTTTTAGCTTTTTTTTTTATTATTAATTTAGTGGTGTTCAGCACCCCCTAACTGAACACTACTGCGAGTGTTCGTCACCCCCTTACCAAACAGTCTTAGTTGTGTTTGGTAGAGGAGTGCCGAACAATCCAAAATATTTTTATTTTTTTTAACCTAAAAAATGAGGAATGCTTAAGCGTATTTAGGTCAAAATTTATAATGACATTTTTTGTAATATATGAAGGGGGTGTAATTAGAAATATTGGGGTGTTAATAGCAATGCTCAATTAATAATCCTTCTGTTCTTAAATTAGTTAAGTATATTACTCCCTCCGTTTCAAGTAAAGAGTCCACTATACTATTTTTGAATGTTTCACTTAAAGAGTCAACTTTCAAAAAATTATGGTTATAATTTTCATAATCTTTCATCTTTACCATCTACTTGTGTTGTAATCATCTTAGTTGTGCTAAGTATTTTTATAATTATGACCAAATCTAATAACACTAATATATTTTTTAATAATTAAAATTTTCAAATATAAATTTTTTAGGTGGAACGGAGAGAGTATTTTTTAAATAAAAATTTAATGTTTATTTTTCTTTGAAAAATGTTATAGTTACACTTACAGATATGTCAACCGACCAATTCACAGAATTGAGTTGGCATCTTCCACGTCAGGCTAAAAGCCAACAAATCCTCTTGCTTTCTTTCACCTCTCCTCTCTCTCTCTCTCTCCCTCTCCCTCTCCCTCTCTCTCTCTCTCTCTCTCTCTCTCTCTCTCTCTCTCTCTCTCTCCCACGTAATCACAATCAAGAACACAAACCCACTTGCTCACTCTCCTCTCTCCTCTCCTCTCTCCTCTCTCCTCTCTCCAACCGCAATGTATATACTGTCAAGAACACGAATCCACTTTTTATCCTAATCCATAGTAAATCGCAAAACGGTACACGCTTTTAATCCTAATCTATAATACTTAAGAGCTTGTACAATGGGTGGGGAGCTTTCCACCATTTTTAATCAATTTTATTACAAAAATACCCTTAAAGCTACCCATTAGCTACTTAATTAAAAATCTCCTTCCAATGGTGGCACAAACTCCAATATTTTTACATACTCCACCATCTTTATCTCCATTCAATTAATATCTTTATATATTTATATATTAAATTCATAAAAATTGATCTGATGTCCAAATGAAATAAACCAAGTCTCTATTTGTAGATAAAAATGTGTACTTTAATACCAAAAAATAAAAAATAAAAAAAAATAATTTTTTATGGTCGAAAATGACCAAAAACATCTAAAAACAAATTTGCTACAGTGCGCTACAGTGATACTACAGTGCTCGTCAGGAAAAAAAAATTTTTTTTTAAAAAACTTTAGCAAAACGGCATAGTTTTAAACTCATTTAAAACTAAACTATGTCGTTTTGGAGAATTTTTTTTAAAGAATCATGATAAGCTCTGGTAGCTTAATAAGCTACCCATTCACCTTTTTCCCAAATAAGCTCCCCGTAAGAATCTCCATTGTAAAGAAGAATCTCTTGATGCTCCCCATAAGCTCCTCGGTTGTATGTGCTCTAACATTCAAATTATAAATATAAACATCACCATCAAACCTACCATACACACAAGAACACCAGAAAAAGGAAATACTGAAACCATGATAGCAGACCAATCCATTTCCCAAGTGGACAAATCAATTTGTTTTCATTACCGGGATGTTCTCGAGCTGTAATACCCCACTAATTTAGTTTATTATTTAAATTAAATTGTGACAATGAAAATTCTTAGGAGAAATTGATGGTCGGTCCATTTTTCAAACTTTTTTTCTCTCCCTTTTTTTTTTAAACCGCTAAAAAGTACTTTCAAAATATTGTTTCTAAAATGTACCTAATGCAACGTGAAACTCGATTGTAAACACATATTAGACCTCGCCAAAAGCTCTCTATTATTTCTTCCTAAAACACTTTGTTTATTAATTTTGTAAACTCGAGTGAAAACCCTATTTTTTTTCTATTATGGAGAATGCGATCATGTTAATGGTGAAATTCAGAAGTGGTACTATCGTTCATAAAGTTTCTGAAAATTTTGGAATAACTGATTTGATTCGATTAATAACAGGTAAGTATTCCAATGTTGAAACTCAAAATTTATCTTTGAAATATTCCTTGGGATCTCATACGAATTGTTTTTTGTCGAATGATGATGATTGCGTAAACATAGTATTGTTGGCCAAAATTTTATCAGTTAGCATTATATCAGTAGACGTTTTTTAAATCAAAATGCTTTAAGCTACGGATTGAATAGAGTTGGGTTAGTTGGTGATTCTGTTTCCTTCAGCGGGCATCGTGATTTAGGGATTCCTAATCGCGATGCAGATATGGCTCATCGCGATGCAGGAGTTCTTTATCGCGATGCATCAATGCCTTATCGCGATGCTAGTGTTTCTCATCGCGATGCCAGGATTTCTCATTGCGATGCTTCAGTCTGTAATAGCAGTTCAAGTTATTCCAATCGTGATGCATCATCATCGCATCAAAGCAATACAAATTCTATAATTTTGGAAACTGATGATGAAAGTGTTCCATGTTATGACATATGTCCTAATCAGTCACAAAAGGATCTTTTAACTGCTGGTTGGGCATCTGCTATTACTGGCGTTGGGCAAATTTTTAAAGGTGGGTTGGATGAATTTCGGAGGCAACTGATAAAGTATTCCTTCAAGATTGGTTTTGATTATGTTTTTTTGAAGAACAACAATGAGAGGGTTAGTGTTGTATGTGGAAGAAATTTCGATGATGATTGCAGTTGGTTTATCAAGGCATCTGTTTTAAGTCTTGGCAATTCAGCATCCATATACAAGTGCAACCTTACACACAGATATAAAGTCATCATGTTTGATTCAATTGATTACTCAAAAAAGATGGGTTGTTGTATAATTGCAGATTTGATCGTTGAAAATGTTCATAGTCAACCAAGATATTCCTCGGCCGATGTAATTGATCACATGAGGACCCAGTATGACATTGAGGTAAGTTACAGTAAGGCATGGAGAAGCGTTGAAAAGGCTTGTAGTAGGATTTTTTGTGGTTATGATGATTCTTTTCAGGAGCTGCAATGGTACATCAAAGCATTGCATAAGAGTAATCCGGGCAGTTTTGCAGTAGTTGAATCAGACCCTATTACGAATCGTTTCAGTCGTTTGTTTATTTCGTTTCGGGCTTGTGTAGATGGTTTTAAGTATTGCCGTCCTATATTGTTTATAGATGACACATTTATGAAATCTCGATTTAAAGGCACGCTTTTGTCTGCAACGACCAAGGATGGAAATCAAGGTACTTAAAAAAAAAAATCAGTTACTTTAAAAAAAATTTGTTTGAACATTATTTTAAGGATCATATTGTTTATATGCAGGGCTTTTTTCATTTGCATTTGCGGTTGTAAGTGCTGAAAATTGAAAAAATTGGTCTTGGTTTCTTTCAAAAATAAAAGAAGCAACAGAAGATCGGGATGTGTTGTTTGTATCCGATAGAAATGTTGGTTTAATGGAAGCCATAGGTGATGTTTTTGATAGTTCAAAACATTTCTTCTGTTTGGTGCACTTGTATCGTAATTTGAAAGAAATGTTTGGTAGTAAACGTTATTCAAGCGTGTTTCGCAGCAAGATGTGTTCAATATTGAAGGATTGTGCGTATGCCCCGACTGTCAGACTATTCAATGAGAAACTTGAAGTATTCAAAAAAGAAGGGGGACAAGTTGCTTGTGATTTCTTGTCCAATATTCCATACGATAAGTGGTCTATTGCACATTGTCGCGAGAACAGGTATGCTGAGATGACATCAAATGCTGCGGAATCTTTCAATAATTGGATTTTAGATGCTCGAGCTCTTCCCATTACTCACATGGTTGACTGTATATGATCAAAAATCATGAAATGGTTTACAGAGAGACTTAGCAATGGAAGAAAATGGGACATATTATTATGTTGGAAAATGGATAAAAAGTGGAGGGAGTATTTAACCATTGGGGTCACATGGCATGTCCAGATGGTACGTGACGTAATATACGAGGTTCTGTCCAATTCAAGCATTACAGTTGATTTGGAGAATTGAATATGTTCGTGCTATCAGTGGCAGATTTAAGGATTCCCATGTTGCCATGCCGCAGTTGTGGTAATGAGATGCTCAAAAAAGTTTGATGATATTGTTGAAAACTACTTCCTGACAAGTTATTACATCAAGTGTTATGAGGGAATATTAATGCCAATTCCAACTACGGAGAGGTACGAGCTAAACAATTTTTCCGAAAGCGATACCATTTTACCACCAATAATGAACAGATTAACCGGACGTCCAAAGAAGAAGAGGATTGCATCAACTGGTGAATCAACAAGCAAAAGAAAAATGAAATGTAGCAGATGTAAAAAGCTTTGTAACCACAACTCTAGGTCATGTAGAAAGGCAATACAACCTTGATTTTTATTTTTTTTCAATGTTTACTGAACTATTAGTGTCAATGAAATTGTGTTTTCATAGTTTAGAAAAAAAAAATTTAGTTATATTTTTTGTCATTTTTATCAATGGTTCATTTTTATTTTAGTTATATTTTATTTTTGCGATGCATGATACATCGCGATGCATTAATCAGAGATCGCGATGCAGAAATTAAGCATCGCGATACAAACATCATTCATCACGATGCAGACATCATGCATCGCGATTCAGAAAACATGCATCGCGATTCAGAAACCATGCATCGCGATTCTTTACAAAAATTACATGTGGGTCAAATTACATGTGACTTAAAATTATGAAAATTTAGTAACTTTACCAGTCATTACCGCACAACCACCTTCAGAATTCAAATTTCATTCAAAAATTACAAAATTACAAGACTTGTGTACTCATCATTTATATATACAAAAATTACAAAATTCCAAAAATTACAATAATTACAAAATTGGATGTCCGTCAGTTTATTTCTTCATGTGACCCCCTGCTATCATCATCACCTCAACCATTCTCGCCCTGTATTTGTTACATTGATGAATGTCATATTTTTTGGGTACCGATATCCCTTTTAATAGACATTTAATTATCATGCAGACGATGATGCCGCAGTCCTCAGTGTTTGGAGCTTGTTGGGGTGATTCTGCACATGTTTTTATTTCACATTTGAAGTTTTTCTGGCTTAATCCTTTGAATCTTTTGAAGGTCACATCTAGGGGCAAATCTTTGATGATTTCACGCATTTTTCCTTCAACGTGGTTTACCTGTAAAGTAAAATATTCACAAAAAAAAAAATAGTTAATGCATGAATTTTTTTGTTGTATTTTGATTAAATAGTCGTAGATTACTCACTAGTTTTTTTGCCCTTTCTAAATGCCAATCTTTTTTTGCTTTTGGGTGGATGTAAGAGTTGTAGAGGGTCCAGGACATTTCACTTTCAGAGAAAACAAGTAGTGTCCAGTGATCGCAGATTCCAGTCTTCTCATTTCCTGCCCCAGGTGTGTTGATTGGGAAAATGAATATTTCATCACTGGTCATGGCCTCTTTCAAAATGTTATCTATCTTTTTCGGCGGTGCGTAATCTTCCCCACCTCTTACAACAAAATTCTAAATAACATTTTCAATATTAGTTTTCAGCAATCAATTAATAATCTTATACGTTAAGGAATTAGGATAATTCTTACCCAGCTATCCGATGTAAAAACAATTCCAATTTTATCTTTTTTCTTTTTTTGTAGTATGTGTTGTACGAGGAACGCCCAGGTGTCGATGTGTTGTAAACAAAGAAAACTAGTTATTCTTTCTGAAAATAAAATATCACATCTCAAAGCTTAATAAGTACAATACATGCAAAGTTTTCTAATTTATCGTTGTGTAAGATTTGCATTGAATTTTTAAGGTCCATTATTGGCACAATATCTCCTGCCTGATAGACAACCGCGCTGCATAATGTGAGGAGCATATTAATATTTCAGTACAAAAAATATATTTACGTAAGTATTATCAGAAGCATGAATAATCTGATATTTTGAAATTCAACAATATTAGTTTCACTTACTCCCCTCCCACAAATTTTAGGTAAATATGTTGCATTGCATCCCTGACTTCTTTCTTCATGAGCTTAATAGGTTCAAGATCATCATTGAGTGGTACTTGGGGATCTATGTTCCTTTTCTTATAAACTTGTGTGTTGAATTCATCCCCTTTTTCCCCGCAGGAATCACCCTTATTCTTCCTTTTACGGTCTAGTCGTGCTTTTACTCCTCTGGCCAATGAAGAAGGAGACATGACACTTTTCTTTTTAGTGTTTGCATTGACAAAATCATCCGAATCATCTGTTTCAGTAGCATAACTATCTTCTTCAGATTCATTTATTGACGTGGTTTGTACGTCCTTCAGAATCGATCGGATGGTGTCATCTGTTTCACTTGGTTGCTAGGGTTGTCGCTGTTGTGCCCTTAGCATCTCCATCTCCTGTGCCATTTTTGATAGTTTTATTGTTTAGAGATTGAATCTCAGTTTCAGCTTCAAGAAGTTTTAAATTCATTACAGTTTGTTGCTCTTGGGGCTGGTTAGATGATTTTTCTTAAAGCTTTGCTAATTCAGATTTCAGATTTTTAACTTCGGTAGCCTTAGCTTCTATTGTTAATGTTTTTTCAACCAACTCAGTTTGGAGCATCTGCAGTTGTTCTTTGCTGGCACTGAATTCAATTCCTAAGCTTTCAATTTCTTCAAGTAGCTTCAAATTCAATTCATCCGTATGCGACGATAGATTTTGGGCGTCAGTTTGTTGCTATTCGGATGATTTTTCTAGAAGCTTGGCTAATTCAGATTTGAGCTTTTCTATTTCAGTATCCTTAGCTTCTACTGTCAATCCCTTTTCAGTCAACTCAGTATGTTGCCTCTGTATTTCGTTGTGTTTGGCATCTAGTTGAGAGGAACTTTCATCCAATTTAGCATTGAGCGACTTGCTTACTGTTTGCTCTTCAAGCAACTCAGTTTTTAACGATGTCCTTTTCTTCAATTTCTTTGTCCTTTTCTTCAATAGTGGACAATTTGTTGATCAGCTCCTCTTTTAAATTCTTGCAACAATTGTTTTCAACATGTTGCGTATCATCAACCTCAGTATCAAAGAGCCCAGTGTCACTGAAATCTGTATCCTTTTCCGGTCCCTCAATTTGAAGTTGAGCAACTTTATCAACACACATTTCTTCATTTTCATGTGTTTTTATTCCCCATAATGTTTCTATTTCACTTGTTGTTGCCTTGGGGAAATGATGAAATTTCTGCAAAAGCAAGAAAGTAAATGTAATACAATGTTAGGGGAGATGCATCGAAAATACATTGTTTGTTATTTGTAATTAGATACTAAAGGCACATTTTATACATTTACTTTTTTCTTCATGACTGAATTGAAATCTGATTTATTAAAAATAGTTGACAGTGCTGACAGATCCCATTTGAGTAACCTTGGGATATCAGCTTCTATAATTGGTTTCATGATGTTGGTTCGCTCGCATAACCAATACTGCATGTGCAAATTCAACCCCCTTGTTAGTACAAACAAATCAATATGCACTGTATATGGAAATTTGAAATTAGTTACAAGTGAGTGTAAAAAAGTTACCGGTAGCAGCAGCACGTATTTCTCCACGTTGTCATCCTTTTTAGTTTCCAAGGCATTTATCAACCTGTCGACAATATGGTCTGACCAATTGTATGTTGAAATTTTTTCGAAGTCCGATATTATGTTTATATATGCCCATGGTATGTAATTGCTAGTTGTTGGGACAAGGAAGGTTGCAAGAACAAGCAGTGTCGTCAAAATTGCAACGTCGTTGATTTCCCTTTGATCTTCACTGGGCATAATGGCCTGAATCTGACTACATATAAGGGTTGGGCTAAGCTTATAGTCTTTTGATTTCTTTGATTCCTTTTCGGGAAAGTGCCTTAGAAGAAAATCGGATCGTTCAATGTTGTAAAAGTTAATTTTGATTTCCTCCTCCCCGTCATTGATTCCAAGCAGAAGCTTTGTATGCCTTGCTTTAAGCTCTAGGTCTTTCTTTCCAAACAAGAAAGACTTGTCATCCTTTACATAACAGTTTACAATCATTGCCAGTACGGAACTATCCATCGTACAATGTTTTTCTATAATTTTGTCTTGGATTATGGCTTCAATCAGTTTCCAAAATGGTGTTTTCTTCAGGGCTTGAAGGTGATTTTTCCTGAATTGTAATGTCTTCACTTGTTTATTCAGGAGTATGAGACTGCATCTGCTTTTTAACGATACTGTTTGTTTTTTTTTTTTTTGAAGCTGCATAACAACAGGGATATTCCATTTTATTACCAAAGAGTAAATTTATTGAAAAAGAAGAAAGTAAACCAAGATGCATAGAAATCATCTTGAATACAGGAAATCCAAATGAATTTTATATGTCCAATTTGTTGTATTTCCATGCACATACTATGAATTATTATTTATATATTATACGCTAGAACCCTAAAAGTCATGTTTTAAGAACCCTAGAATTGAATAAAGCATTACATAATTTTCAAGATTTAAGAACCCTAGAATAAATTGAACCCTAGAACCGCGATTTTCGAGTCTTAATAACCCTAGAATCGCGATTCCCAAGTATCTCAACCCGGACGCACAAATTGAATAAAAGCATTACATAATTTTTCAAATAATGTAGAAGAAATACACACCTGTTGTTTGAGTTTCCTTCGTCGTTTTGGCCATTTTTGTTGTGTATTCAGCTCGTGGAGAAGAAATTATGCTCTTGTCAGTAGTCGATTTCCTCTCGCAATTCTTACTTAGTTTTTGCTTGTGTAGACAATGGGAGTGAGATGAGAAATTTTTTTTTTTGTGTTTTTCTGTGAAATGCGGGGTGAAACGTTTTGTTTTTGTTTTCGCGCTTGTTTTATTTCTAGCTTAAAATAGTTTGGTTCATCGCAATTTTAAAATCTCCCAATCGCGATGGTTAATATATGCATCGTAATGTTGATATTAATGCATCGCGACTAATCAGTATTAAGGGTATATTAGTATTTCTAGCTTAAACGATAATTTTACATGTGCATCGCGATGGCTTAAATTTTGCATCGCGATGGCTTAAATTAAGCATCGCGACTCCTAATACAGGCATCGCGATGCATTCAAAAGATTTTGAATTGGAAAAATCACTTCATTTACTGAAATATTAGTTTTTTTGTTTGTATTAAGGACATATTCGTGTTTTTGACAAAAAAAGATAAACTTTACATCTGCATCGCGATGCCCATTAGATTGAACGGGATGCCAACATTTATGCATCGCGATTGATTAAATTGGGCATCGCGATGCATTAAAAAGGCATCGTGACTTTTGAGTTGGAAAAATCATTTCAATTTACTGAAATATTAGTTTTTTTGTTGTATTAAGGACATATTCATATTTTTGACAAAATGATAAACTTTACATGGGCATCGCGATGCCGATTAGATTGTACGCATTACCCAAGGAATTGAAACGCAAGTCTGATGATTGAAACATGATGCTAGCCATGCATTCAAAAGATTTTGAGTTGAAAAAATCATTTCATTTACTGAAATATTAGTTTTTTTGTTTGTATTAAGGACATATTCGTATTTTTGACAAAAAAGATAAATTTTACATGGGCATCGCGATGCCCATTAGATTGAACACGATGCATTTGCGCATTGCGATGCCTTAAATTGGCATCGCGATGCATTAAAAAGGCATCGGGACTTTTGAGTTGGAAAAATCATTTCAATTTACTGAAATATTTTAATTTAAGGACATATTAGTTTTTTTGTTGGTATTAAGGGCATATTCATATTTTTGACAAAAAGATAAACTTTACATGGGCATCGCGATGCCAATTAGATCGAACGCGATGCCATTATTTGTGCATCGCGATGCGTTAAATTGGCATCGTGATGCATTAAAAAGGCATCGGGACTTTTGAGTTGGAAAAATCATTTCAATTTACTGAAATATATTAGTTTTTTTGTTGTATTAAGGACATATTCATATTTTTGATAAAAAGATAAACTTTACATGGGCATCGCGATGCCCATTAGATTGAACGCATTGCCCAAGGAATTGAAACGCAAGTCTGATGATTGAAACGTGATGCTAGTGATGCATTCAAAAGATTTTAGTTGGAAAAATCATTTCATTTACTGAAATATTAGTTTTTTTTTTTATTAAGAACATATTCTTATTTTTGACAAAAAAAATAAACTTTACATGGGCATCGCGATGCCCATTAGATTGAACGCGATGCCAACATTTGTGCATCGCGATGCCTTAGATTGGCATCGCGATGCATTAAAAAGGCATCGGGACTTTTGAGTTAGAAAAATCATTTCAATTTACTGAAATATTTTAATTTAAGGACATATTAGTTTTTTTGTTTGTATTAAGGACATATTCATATTTTTGACAAAAAGATAAACTTTACATGGGCATCGCGATGCCCATTAGATTGTACACGATGCCAAAATTTGTGCATCGCGATTCCTTAAATTGGCATCGCGATGCATTAAAAAGGCATCAGGAGTTTTGAGTTGGAAAAATCATTTCATTTACTGAAATATTTTAGTTTTTTTGTTTGTATTAAGGAATTGAAACGTAAGTCTAATGATTGGAAAAATCATTTCATTAAAAGGCATTGCGATGCACGATGTACATCGCGATGCTTGATGTTGAGTTCAACGGTGACATCGCGATTCTAGTAGTTTAGTTCAATATTGGGTCATCGCGATGCTATATGTTGAGTGTTACTGTGGAATCGCGATGCTCGTAGTTTAGTGCAATTGGGTCATCGCGATGATCGATGAGGATGGACATCGCAATGATCTTTTTGGGACATCGCGATGCATCGAGTTACTGATTTGTACGTGTTTTTCTTTCATTAATGGTATAATCGTTTTTTCGACCCAAAAATGCATTTTTTCGATTTTAAAAAAAGATGACTGGACTGAAGCGATTACAAACTTTTAAAAGGGACCGGCCCGTAATTCACCCAAATTCTTAACCTGATTGTTATTGGGCTAATTTTGATAGTATTATTGTTGGGCTTGGCCCATTATTTGGAATGTGAGTTTCAGCACAAAAATTAAAAATAAATAAAAATTAGAACGTGTGTCGTGAAGGAGTCGTGGGCATAACAGACTCGTTGACAAGGTAGTTTCGTTAGGGGACAAGGGTTTGAATTTCAAAAGAGGGGGAGTAATTTTGGAGTCTTCAAGATAGAGTCAATAGCTAGGTTGAATCTGTTGTAGAGAGAAAACAAGAAAAACAAAATATACTCTCGTTGGGCAGAGATAGAAAATTTGGGGGAGAAAGGAAGATATAGAGCAAGGAAGGAAGAAGGACGACTGTGAGGGCTAGTTTGGGCGCAGCATTCTTCTGCGAAGAAACCAAATCGAGGTAAGCCGATCACGTTTCTCCTCTGAATTAGATGTACCAGGTTGTTTTTGTTATAAATAAGGACACAATTTGTGATGGAGTATGATACTGTAGGGGCGTATTTTCAAAAATGGTCATGTCAAAGATGTAATTTTCAAAAATGGCCTCACTTACTAGAAAAGATGTTATATGTCCTATTTTGAGTCGAAATGTCAATTATACCCTTTCTTTTAATTCACAAGGCCTCATTTCTGAAATATCTAAAATGTTCCTCCAATTCAACAGCTTTGAATAGCCCTTTTTGAAGAAATCGGTCGTGTTTTATCAGACGTATTTCTCTCTCTAAAAGTCCAAGCCCTAAAATTCTAATACCCCACTTACCTTACAAATCAAGTTTCTCTATCAAATTCCCGCTACATTGTTTTTCCAGTTCGTGAATATAATTTGTTCTTCGAATTCAGCTTGGTCTTTCTGCTCACCCTATTATGTAAAGTTTCATATTCAGTGTAGCATTATCTGCAAATTTACTAGTTGAAGGGTCGATTAAGCAACCACAATTGATCGATAATCGACCTTTTGGCTTAACTAACTTAACCGACCTTAATTGACCTTCAATGGTCGATTGATCGGCTTAATTATTCTTAGTCGCTTAATCGACCTTAGATAACAATAAAAGGTCGATTAAGCGTCCTTGATTTGCTTAACTAACTTAACCGACCTTAATTAACCTTCATGGGTCGATTGATCGGCTTAATTGTTCTTGGTCGCTTAATCGACCTTAAGTAACAATAAAAGGTCGATTAAGCACCCTTGATTGGCTTAACTTAACCGACCTTAATTGACCTTCAGTGGTCGATTGATCGGCCTTAATAGACTTTAACTAACTTAACTGTAATTCAAAATTACTCTTTTATAAACGACTTTAATTGACCTAATTGTCCTTAATTGCTATTCTATAACTTAATCGGCCTTAATTGTTCTTTAATCGACCTCAGTAATAATAAAAAGTCAATTAAGCAGCTTTGATTGGCTTAACTAACATAACCGACCTTAATTGAACTTCACTGGTCACTTGATCGGCTTTAATCGACCTTGACTAACTTAACTATAATTCAAAATTGCTCTTCTTTTTAACTTAACTGTAATTCAAAATTGCTCTTCTTTTTAACTTAACTGTAATTCAAAATTGGTCTTCCTCTTCAAATTCTGGTAATTTTCTAATTTATATTCAACTCATTGTAGATATGACTTCACCTTTTGGGTCACTGTTTGTTATTTTGGACATTTTCTTGATGATGAAAATGGCTTATGTTCTTGAAAATTTAGTGGTAGCTGGAATGCAAAAGCACTTGCAATCAATAGTGAAACCTCATGTGAGGAGTTATATGCTAAAGTACGAAACATTTGCCATGTTGATGACATAGAGATAGGATTTCAGACTTCAGTAATAGTGCAGAATTTACACGTTCCTATCCGAATTACTTCAAATGAAGATGTTCAATGGTACTTGAATATCAATAAACAAGGTTATCCTACTTCTTTTTGTGTAACCATTGTGAGCCAAAAAAATTTTGACGGGCACCAGGAAGAAAATAATAGAGAAGAAGAAAACAATGGAGAAGAAGAAAATAATGGATTTGGTGGTTTTGACATGCAACAGGAAGGAGGTGAAAATGCGAATGATTTTTCGAATAGGTTGAATATAATTCGAGAATCTATATCCTATTATGAGAATGATTTCTCTACACCGTCGATATTTGAGTTTAGTCAAGACAACCGAGATCAAGGCAACCGAGAAGGAAATGACTTCACAAGTGAGCATTTAGTTTCTTCGGTTGGAAGTACATTGGGAGTGGTACCCGTAGATGTTGATTTGAAGGTTGACCAAGTATTCAATAACAAGAAAGAGCTTCAGGAAGCTATGTACTTGCTTGCATTGGACCACAACTTCCAATTCAAAACAAAAAAAATTAAACAAGAGTATGTACACAATAGTTTGTATTGATGATAATTACAAATGGCGTTTGTTTGCAACAAAGTACTCAGAAAGTGTTACTTTCAGATTCAAAAATATTCAGCCGAACATAATTGCCCCCTAAATCAGTCCATGGCTGATCATAGACAAGCAACATCGTGTATCATTGTAACACATATCTTGCCAAGGTTCGAGAATCGCAACATTACGTATAGACCTGCTGACGTCATGTCCGACATTAGACGATCATTGAGCGTAAAACTAAGTTATCAAAAAGCGAGGAGGTGTAGAGAAGAGGCCTTAAGACACCTAAGGGGTTCAACCGAGGATAGTTACACTAATTTGGCCGCATATGCCCATAACTTGAAATTGGCTAATCCAGGAACGATCTTCTCTTTAGAGCATGATAATGAAAATTGGTTCAAGTACTTCTTTTTGGCTTACGGGGTTTGCATTCTTGGATTCTACCCTTCAATGCATCCAGTAGTCGTTGTGGATGAGACATTCTTAACTTCTAAATATAAAGGTACGTTGATTATTGTTACTTGCCAGGATGGAAATATGCAGATATATCCTCTTGCATGGGCTATTGTTGATTCTAAGAATGATGCATCGTAGAATTGGTTTTTTATGAAGTTGAAAGAAATAACAGTTGACCATGAAAGACTTGTTGTGATATCCGACCGACATAAAAGTCTTATTAGTGTTGTCCAAGTTATTTTCAAAATGCACATCATGCGCATTGTATCTATCATATAAAATGCAACTTAAGGACTATAACTCATAAGGCTGACACCATCTCACTTTTTAAAAGAGCGGCCGAGACATATACCAGAGAAGAGTTTTGCAAACATATGTCCGAAATTGAGAAAATTGATGAGAATGGTTGGAAGTATCTTAGCAAAACAAATTTCAAACTTGGGCCAGGTCACATTTCAATGGAGACCATTACGAAATCATGACTTCAAATAATGCAGAGTCTCTCAACTTAGTTTTTAGGAGAGCCTGACAAACTCCTATACTTTCGCTGCTTGAGAGTATTGGTAGAAAGTTGCAGGCTTGGTTTTGTGAGAGGCGTGAGGTAGCACAAAGTTGTACAAGTTTCTTAACCCCAGCATTTGGAAGAAAAATTAAGCAAGTTGATTGAGAAGTCTAAGAAGTTTACGATTATTGAACTCATTGATCCGTCCAAGTATGTGGTGAGAAGCAGTACCACGAATCATACTGTTAACTTTGATGGAAATACTTGCACTTGCTGAAAAATTCAATTGGACTACAAACCATGCGAGCATGCCATAACAACGGTGAATAAGAGAGGATTTTTAGTGTTTCCGATGTTCTCAACATTCTATACAACTCAGTGTTGGAGAGAGTCCTATTCCCAAAACATCTTTCCAGTCCCAATGAAGATGAATAGGACATTCCAGATAATATTAAGGATTTAACTATCTCCCCACCTTTAGTCCAACCATGAGCTGGACGTCGTAGAACATGGACAATTCCTTCAATCGGAGAGTTTCCCGGAAGACAAAAATGCACTAGCTGTTGACAAGTAGAGCATAACCGACTTTCGTGTCGTGATCAAACACCGATGAGTGATAGGCAATCACAAATTTAGTTTATGTTACATTAAGTTTTGTATTGTATTTAATTTCAATTTTTTTTATGTATTTTAGATTTCTATGTTTTGTATTGAATTGTAACATTAATCATAGATTTTTATGTATTGTATTGTAACGTTAATCTCAGATTTTTATGTTTTGTATTGTAACGTTAATCTCAGATTTTTATGTTTTGTTTTGTAACGTTAATCTCAGATTGCTATGTTTTGTATTGTAATGTAACGTTAATTTCAGATTTCTATGTATTGTATTGTAATGTTAATCTCAGATTTCTATGATATAACGTAATGTTACGTTATGATATGATA
Source organism: Platycodon grandiflorus (assembly GCA_016624345.1). Lineage (NCBI taxonomy): Eukaryota > Viridiplantae > Streptophyta > Magnoliopsida > Asterales > Campanulaceae > Platycodon > Platycodon grandiflorus. The sequence continues at coordinate 31,465,807 of CM028368.1, forward strand.
TAATGTTACATTATGTTATGTTATGACATAATGTTATATGTTACACCAAGACGTTCCGATATGTTATTTTATGATATAACGTTACGTTACGTTATGTTATGATATAATGTTACATTACATTATGTTATGATATAACGTTACGTTACGATATATTATTTTATGATATAACGTTACGTCATGATATGTTACACTAAGACGTTATGATATGTTATTTTATGATATAACGTTACGTTACGATATGTTATGATATAACGTAACGTTACGTTATATTATGATATAACGTTACATTACGTTATGTTGTACTAAGACGCTACGATAAGCTATTTTATGATATAATGTTATGTTATGATATGATATAACGTTACGTTACGATATGTTATGATATAACGTTACGTTATGTTATGAAATGATATAACGTTACGATACTGTCGCGACCCGCACCCGGACTCCTACGTGGAATCCCGAGTCAGATCGCGAGGGGACGCAATAGACACAAAGTACACATCATAAAAATTCATGTAGATGCATGTATAAAGCGAATGCATAAAACCCTGTAATGCACGTGCAAAGCTTTTCTTTAAAACCAAAGCAATACTTCATCGGCATAATAACAAGCTGAAAACTAAGCTCGTTTAAAAACATAAATTGAATATAAAATCAAACACATAACATAAACCTCCACGAGCAACAAGCTCGGAAAACAACAACCATAACCAAATCAGAGTATGCGGAAGTAACAAGTATTTGTAAATATATCAAGCACGACAACCATGTCGGCACAACCAAAAGAATATTACAATCATAAAGACCAACACACACTACCCAACATTACATAGTTTAAATAACAATGTATACCTTCGACCTCACCAAAAGAAATACAAGGCCCGAATAGCACCACCAAAAGAACAACCTGCACAAACGGCGCAACGAAGCAAACTCCTACTATGGGTTCCTCGCCGGACCGTGATCTACGGAAAAACAAATAAACATTGGACGGGGTGAGTTTAAACTCAATAAGCTACTAATGCAACAATATGTCATACGAGATGCAAGACAATAATATGAACAAGTACAACAAACTATGACAAGATATATCAGTCACAAGGCATAGCATATTAAGCATCTCATAATAACACGTTACCCTACACTATACGAGAGGCTCAACAATTGTCAACCGACCCATACCAGTTGGAAATCATGACCAGCATTCGCATATGTTGGAACCACATAAGTGCGATATGTAAACACTTTTTAAAAGGATACAGTATTGAGGTACACCTCCAATATACCCAATACTTCCAACCAACCAACATATAATATACCAATGTAGGAGCCGTTGTTGACGTGCTCGATCGACGAATCAAAACCATTAACATAACCAATTCTGTGTGAACCATTTTCTGTATTCATGTCGACGGGTGATCTTGGTCCCTACGACTCAAGAATCAACCACGGAATAGCTTACCAAGGTTGCGTTTATTCCATACAACAAATGGTGCTATGCCCCTACTGTGGCCAACGGTAAGGCGAGGCCCGATGTATTGGTCTTCAACTATTACGTAGACTCGGCTGCCGTAATAATCGAGCGTCAATACACCGCCAATAAATAATCCATGGACATAACAAATGTACAAGTAGATGTTTACTTGACATTCTCAACAACAAATCAAACTCCAAGATAAGGAGCACAACATCATTTAACATGAATGTCTCAAGTAGGTCATAATAATCCTACTCACATAATCAACCATCTCATAATATTTACTAGAATTAAATAACATCATCAAACACAATTTTGGGTAACTAATTTTCCCGACAAAACTCTCGTATCACAACGAAATCCTCAAGTCACACACGTGGTCTCATCAATTATGAAAACCTATTCAACTCCGTTAGAGTCATACATTGTTTCTAATGAGTTCGACTCGATGAAGAGTCATTTTTACTTCAAGATTAACAAGTGATACCATTTCTATGTGTATCAATCAAGACAAAATAAGTCTTCCATCATATAAAACATGTCATCCATGAAATTCACATGGCCCAACAACAAAACATACTCAAACATGTTAATTTCAACATACAAATGTCATTTTACAAGGCTAGGATGTCATACAAGACATAAATAGAGAAGGAGAGGGGTAGTAGCTTACCTCTTGATGAAATCAACCAAGAAAAACTCTAGATAAGTAACATGCAAACCAAGGAATGTGTTCTCCTAGTTAGTAGCTCCACAATGGTAAAGTTGGATCGTGATTTGGACAACAATTGAGAAATCTGTGCAACAATCTCACTCAAGAACTCTCTCAACTCTCTCTAGTTTCTAAAGTGTTCAAGGTTAAAAATGAGATTCTTCAAGGCTCTCTAATGGTTTTAAGTGAAGTCACAAAGTCTGATCTTTGAAGCCTAGGACGTGGCTTAATCTTGGCCCTTGAAACCAAGTCAATTGGTCAAGTCACTTAAAAGTTCGTCAAACAACAAAGCAGAGCCCGACGTTATGCGGCCGCACTATGCAGTCGCATAGCTCCTATGCGAGCTCTCTATGCGGTCACATACAATCCAGAACCTTTAGGGTTTCTATGCGAGCTAGCCCTATGCGGACGCATAGCTCCTATGCGGGCGCCTTAGGTGGCCGCATAAAATCCAAAATCTTAGGATTCTATGCTAGGTCGCACTATGCGGTTGCATAGCGACTGGTTCAGGTCAAAAGGTTCCCAAATACTACCAAAGTGATTCCAAAACACTCCCAAGTCATTCTAAGATGATACAAGTCTTAAACCAAGTCCAAAACACAATAGGAACTCATTCAGAACAATCTCTAACGAGGTTAAGAATGCAACCCAATACAAGTACCAATGATTGTAAGGATTTAAACATAGAGAAGTATGAAATCAACTCAAATGTAAACATACTAGGATGAGGATGATACATGAAATGACAATGATACTAAATGAAGTAAGCAAATATGATGCATACGAATGCCGTGTACGATGAGGGTGTTACATTCTCACCCCCTTAGAATAAATTCGCCCGCGAATTTACTTACCAATTTCCTCGAATAAAGACGAATACTTCTCACACATCTCTTGTTCCAATTCTCATGTGGCTTCCTCAACGTTGTGACTTCTCCACAAAACCTTCACAAGATGAATAGTCTTAATCCTTAAAACATGTTCCTTTGTATCAATTATCCTCATGGGTTCTTTAACATATGAGAGATCGGTCGACAAATCTACCGGTTCATACTCCAAAATATACGATGCATCCGACAAATATTTTCTCAACATCGATACATGAAACACTGCGTGAATACCCGATATCCAAGGTGGTAATGCAAGCCTATATGCCAAATTCCCAATTCTTTCCAAAATTTCAAATGGTCCAACAAACCTCGGAGCCAATTTTCCTTTCTTTCCGAATCTTTTAACTCCAATTCGAGGAGACACCTTCAAGAACACGATCACCAACCTCAAACTCTAGGTCTCGTCGCCTATTATCCGCGTAACTTTTCTGTTTACTTTGGGCCATTTTCAATCTCTCCCGAATAATCTTCACATTCTCAGCTGATTCATGAACCATATCGGGTCCCCACAATTTCGCTTCTCCAACCTCATCCCAACAAATCGGAGAACGACACTTTCTTCCGTAGAGTGCCTCATAAGGAGCCATATAAATACTCGAATTGTGAGATCCCAAAAATCTTACCTATTTTGAGTTTTAAAAATATCAATGAATTTGATACAATTTTGGTATATTAAAATATTAGTATATTAATAAATTTGACTAAGTCATCAAACACCTTTATTTTAATTCTACTATATTACTAAATAATAATAAAATAGTAATACTATTATTTATATTCTATATGAAAGAAAAGTATCATTAGTACATTGCATGTAATGTACGGACATATGTGAAGAAAAAAAAAAAAAGTGGGACCCATTATATTCTAGCATTTCTTGATCACTAAGCTTTTTAGTAAGTGTAACAATTGGAATTGCTAAATGTCGTAATTGGGAGAGGAGTAAGATGACTCAGCATAGCTAAAGGCCACCTAAACCGTTTCATGCAATTCGTGCAGCCCATCCTGATTTGGTATTTAATTACGCTGACCGTTTGACTTGGATAAGATATATCTTCGTAACATTAATAATTCTTGTAGACATTAATACTCAATCAAGTCGTCCTCCTCTCCTCTGCACAACACCACAAACCTGCGAAACTAGTTTATGTACGTGATTGATTTAGCAATTGTTTATTTAGTTGTTCTACAAAATAAATAATATAGAGTTGACATGCTTGAGGTGTAGATCGATTATATCAGAAAATATGATGTTGTATCGGTGATTTTCAGTATTGGGTTTTATCTCGATTTGAGGTAAGGGACACTATGCAGTACTGATTCCGTGTCATTTTAATCACGTGATTGTTTCTAAAATATTCCATATCTTGAAATATGATTTATTGCTATCATTCCATCTTGTTTATCAAATAGATTTTGAAATAATTCGTTTATATTGATTTACCATAATTTATCGTGATTTCGTGATTTGGTTAAAAGTATGATTATGTGGAATAGTTTAGTGATACTAGTCGGTGTGTCGGTCTCAGTGAGCCCGTTATTGTTATTGTTTATGTTGGTGGGCTCAAATGATTGGGCGCCAACGGTTGATTCGGTTATTATTTTGCCACTGAACCCGAACCCGATAGTATACTAGACTGTGATATATGATTGAGCAGTATATTTTGATGCTTCGAGCATGTATACCGTATTTCGTTCTTTGAACGTTGATTTGCCAAGAGCATGATTTTATTGATTTATGAGTTATTGTCCATATTTTAATTTCATGGACAAAGTGATATTTGAATCATATATCTCCGTTCTATTCTGTGGTATTGTATATCCCCTCCCTTGCTGGGCTTACAAGCTCACCCCCCACCAGTTATTTGAGTTTTGCAGGTTTAATTTGATCAGAGTGCGCAGTGGAAGCGTGGCTAGCTGCGAGGTGGGGTAGAGAGCCAGTCTAGTGATTGGTGTATAGAAGTGGTTGTTGTACTATTTGGGCTTTACTGGAGTTGTATCAGATTTTGTTATATATGAGAATTGGTGTTTTTAAGGAAACACACTTGTTAATTATTTCCGCTGCTTGTTAAGAGTTGATTTGGATGTATTAGAAAGAAGGTGGTGACTTCGGGTCACTACACGAATGATAACTATTGTTGTAGGTGACCTCTATCAACAGTATATGCGAATTCCAAGTGCCCTTAAAATCCTATGAACAAGCCCTCAACATGTCCTCAAGTGTTTGAATAGTTCTCTCGGACTGTCTATCTGATTTGCGGATGAAATGCCGTACTAAGTGTTAACTTTGAACCCAATGCATTCTGAAGCGTTTGCCAAAACCGCGAAGTGAACCGTGGATCTTTATCCGATACAATGCTAACCGGAACCCCATATAGCCTCACAATTTCCTGAATATACAAGGTAGCAAGTTTCTCCATAGAATAAGTCATCGCTATAGGGAGAAAATGAGCTGACTTGGTCAATCGATCGACAACAACCCAAACAGAATCATGACCTCGTCGAGTCTGTGGTAACCTAGTCACAAAATCTATAGCAATGTTCTCCCATTTCCATTCCGGAATCTCCAATGGTTGCAATAATTCCGCTGGTCGTTGATGTTCCGCTTTTACCCTTTGACATGTCAAACACCTCGAAACAAACTCGGCTATTTCCCTTTTCATTCCGTTCCACCAAAATTTTTTCTTCAAATCTCTATACATCTTTATATTCCTCGGATGAATCGTATACTTAGATTTATGAGCCTCATCTAACACTTTCCGTTTCACATCATCTATTGCCGGCACACAAACTCTACCTCGAAACAAAAGCATACCATCATTATTCCTTGAAAAATTTACTGTCTTATCCTCATCTAATTTCTCAATCAACTTTTTCAATTCCAGATCATTCTCCTGAGTTTCCTTAATTTGCTGAAGCAAAACCGGTGTAGCACGAATGTTAGCAAATATCACCCCATGGTTAGACATACAAGTACTTCAATCCCGGACATCCTCAAGCATCTTCCATTCTCGTGCCATCAAACAAGAAACATAAGCCTTCCTACTAAGAGCATCGGCCACAACATTGGCCTTACCCGGATGGTATAAAATGGTACTGTTAGGTCCAAGAAGATGTGCTCAGAATATAGGCTAGAGGGGGGGTTGAATAGCCTATATGACCTTTATTAAAAATTTTATCCTATTTTAAATTATTTGTTGAAAAACATGGATGAAATGATTAACATGAATAGGTCATCTTCCTAGTTCAAGCAACACAGCCGATATAGTTGAATCAGCTGATATGCATCAGCATACTTGATAGATAGCTGATAGGAAGATATTGTTATACTTAGCTGGTATATAAGAGTTTAAGTAGCGGAAGAATAAGCAGCATAAGTATAACAAACAAGATTAAAGCAACTGTAGGTGAATAGGAACAAGTTTATCATAACAGCAAACTAAAATCTTGTATTAGATGCATCAATTGCTTTCCATAACCAGATTGCATAAGATATATATATAACAAAAATTACAGGAAAGATAAGTAAAGGCTGAATGTAACAAAATATGATTTATATTAAAATTCAGCAGAGGTTTGCTCAAAGACAAACATGCTTAGTACATCAACCTAGACTCTCTATCCTAGCAATCTCCCCGGGGTAGAAGGAAAGTCAATTAGGATGCCGGGAAGACTCATAACTAGAACTCTAACATTAGAAGTTCCTAATCCCCTAGGAAGGAGGACAAGAGAAGTGCTAGAGTTAGAGTGATGTGAGAAGGGAATATTAGGCGTTGTTCAAATAACAAATATTTGAACAACTGAGTGCTGAGCACTCGACCAAAAGTGAGGACAATTTATTGCACAATCGACAGCTCTTATAATGTAGCATAAGTCTACCGATATGAATACAGTATGGATTATTAAGCTCTGGTTCTTCATCGGACATCTTCAAGCTTGATCAGTCTTCAACGACTTGCAGAATGCTTGGTCTCTAGCTATGAATTTGAAGTGCAGCAACTGAAGAGACTGAGTCTTTCGAAGGAAGAAAGAACTCAAATCAAGAACAAAGTTTTTGATCAAGCAGGACTTCTTAGCCTTTGAAATTTCTGTTTTCTCTCCCACAAAGTGTTTGTTCTTACACTTGTGTTTTCTCACTTTTGGGTGTGGTTTTAGATTGAAAAAATGAAGAACAATATCAACCACCAACACCTTTCTCGTGCACACACATGTTAAATGTGAGAATGAGAGTCTTCTTTTATAGGCTGGAGAAGATGAAGGAGTCGTTGAGGTTTTGATGAGTTTCTGCCTGTTGGAGATTTGGATCATCAATGCATCAGAGTGCATTGATTAAACTGTTGGGTAAAGACCTTGCGTTTAAGCTTTTGTCTTGAAGTTGGTCCGTGAATCAGGCTAAATGAAAGAGACTTGACGAGCAGGCCTGGGATGTAGCGCACTGTGTTTGGCCTTTTATGGTATGTAGCCTTGGAGACTGGGACCAATACACGAAAGAGGAAATGTCTTCTGAATAATAGTCAAAGCACAAATATCGATGCGTGTCTTGAGCTGTCAGGAAGATCTTGTAACGGATCTATTTTGACTTGTAGCATTGAGCAACGACCGATGTTTCTCTTGTGAATAATCAGCTTCTCTGTAATTTTTTGATGAAGAGCATGGCTGATACTTGGATCTGCCGATATAATACTGCTGGAGTAGAGATTGCTGATGAGACATGGCTGGTAGGGATGTCTGCTGATGAGACATTGTTGATGGACATGTCTGCTGGTGCATGAAGAGCTTAATCCATATGAATGATTATCATCACTTTGGTAGGACAAAGACTCGGATATGTACAAAGACTTCCTAGTCTAATGACCTATGCATTGTTTCATCAAGCTGCCACACTAACCGGTACGCAGCACTTTTAGCCACTTGTGAAACATGCGTTGTAATGGGAACAAGCAAATCACTGAGTTAGAATATGTATACATATATATCAGCTGTTTCACAGGCATATTCCTAACAATCCCCTCCTATTTGCTTGGGACCATTACTACAATTGACATATACATACAGCTCTTTAAAGCAGATATTCAATCCTTAGTAATAACATGCCTTCTGATGAATGATCATTTTATATCAAGGCATGCCCTAGGTTGAACTTACAAGCGATAGCGTATGTATAGTCACCTATTGCTAAGTATTTACAGACTCAATAAATGAAGGTACAAATACAAAGCAATAACGAAACATTTTTAGGCAATTATGAGATATAATTGATGAGTAGGCCATAAAGATGTTTTTCTTGCGATATAATGTATAAGTTGAAGCATTTAGAGCAAGAAAGAGTTTTGAATCAGCATACTTAATTGAATTGATTAAGTATCAAATAATTTTAAAAAGTTTCTTTCTTGTGTAGACTTTTTATAAGAAAGTAGTTTTTTAAGAGAAATGCTGATGATATAAAGATACAAAGATAGTTTTAATGACAGCGTCGTGCAAAGATACAAAGGTAGTTTTAATAATGGCGTCGTGTAAAAGAATAGTTATTTAGATATAGCTGTTGAAGAATTTTCTCTTGATGATCGGACAACTTGATTAGTCATGTTGATCATGTTTCTATCAATTCAATTTTTAGTACAAAGTGTAAGATATTTTTCTTTACACAGAACTCTCCTCCTATTTGTATAAGTCAACTTACTTACTAACTCTCCTCCTCCTCCTCCTGTATATGTCTATTATATTGAGCTCTCCTCCTTAAACTTATATGTATATGTCATGTATATGTCAATTTTTATATAAACTCTCCTCCTTAATGGTCACAAGCGAAATTGCGATAATAGACTCACTTCCTTAAGGACAAAAGCATTTTGTTATAAACATGCGTATATGTTATAGTGCACAGCCATAATGTATAAGGTATACATATCAAAAGTAGGGAGTAAAGTAAGCAAGTTGTGACGTGAGGATTTTGTTCCATTGCTTGTAAAGAGAGTTTACAAGAATGAGTTTTAAAGAACAGTTTGTGTTTGAGAAATTTGAGATGATGCAGAGATGTTACTTTTATTGTCATCGAATAAGTTTAACGAAAGTATTTAAACTTGTGAAATTATGAAACTCTCCTCCTTTATGTATATGTCGAATAGACAAGTTATAAAACTTGATGTATAGAAGGCAATAAAGTATAGCATGAGTTTAATAAACAGTTTCTCCTTAATAAACATTATTAAGACATTAATGTTTATGTCTTTTCAGTATCATAGATGTGGAGTTGTCTCGTGTAAGGAGTTTGTACAAGTGTAGAAGTTGATGTAGAGTTTTTAGAAGTTAATGTAATTAGACGTCTTTTTAAGAGATGTATCACGTGTTATGAATATGTGCATCTATATGTCTCCATTATATAGTACCTATAATGTATCTCCTCATGATGTTATAAGACATACATATTGGAGTGTACTCTCCTCCTGGGATATATACAGTGCATTTTTCTTTTTGATCGAACAATGTTATTGAGATTTTAATATGTCAAAACTAATCGGATGTATGAGACACACATCTAAGAATGATATATAGAACATATTAATGGTCAGTATATATAAGACTCAGAATGTATAAGATATACATATTAATGGTCATAAGCAAGAGTATACATATACATTATAAATATTGATGGCAAGCATGAATGATTATGTAGTAAGACAAGTTAGGATAAGTAAGACAGATTGAAATAGAAAAGATAAGTCATACTAATAAAACGTAACAGGAATATATTACATAGATAACAAGAAGATATCAGAGGTGTTTGTTTAGCAAAACAAAAACATGCGAGATTTCCTAATGAAGCAGGTTAAGGTGAGTAGGTCTACTGTCCTAATTGTTGGGAACGTTAACTGCTGAGTTTTAAGCAGAATTTTCATTCACGAGCTGAGGCTCCTGAATTTGAGATTGCTCGAGTTGAACATTTGAGGAAATGGAGGAAGGAGCTGGGAAGGAGTTAGAATCTGTAGTTGGTACAAGATTTCTTGAGGGAATCCAGGGGATGAAGTTTGAAACATCGTTCCTGGGGTCTTGAAGATGATTTCTCAGCCGACGACTGATTCGACGAGATCTTCGAATCATTTGAGGCTGGGATGCCAAAATGTTCATCACACGTGTTAGCCATTCATCGTAAGAGATAGGACGAGATGCGAGTCTTGGCAAATTTGTGTTACTCATTATGTTGGAAGTTGAGTATGCAATGGTAGAGAAATGTTGAAGTAGTGGAAGATGAAGATTGAAGAGAGATTTTAAAGAGTCTGATAACAAGTTTCTAAAGGATTTTGAGAATGTGAAGAGATTCCTCGGGTGAAGGAATTTGATAAGACATAATTGTGGCTTAAGAAAAAGAATGTATTTAATGACGTAGCAATGATGCACTGTAATTAATGATTATATAGATGTGCAGAGAGTAAGTATATCTATGATATAGGCAGTCTAGATGAGATAGGCATTGATTGTTTAAACAAGAAGTTTAAAATAATATTTCACCAAAATGATTGATTTACAAAAAAGGGCAAGAATGGTTATACCGGCTGAGTTGAAGTTTGTAACATTTGTCTTGAGCTATCAGCCGTTTCGAGTATTGCAATTTTAGTATTTAGGAATAAATTTCTGTTTAAAAAAATTGTATTTTTCCAAAAAAAATTGTCAGATACCAATTGTTATACTTACCGATTGTTAGGAAGACATTTGAAGAACAATGTGTTGGATATACTTATAATGATTAGCTTTGAAGAGCAATTTGCATTGAATTTAGGTTAAGTCTTATACCAATCGAAATAGAAATATGGAGAATTGGTTGGGACTACAAGAATTTATGCTTTATCAGCAGTCAGTGTTGGGTATCTGCTGATATGAGAACCGATAAAAATGGTTGTCTGGTATTTACCTTGAGAAATGTTTGACTAATATTTTAGGGGATATTTATGGATTTGTTTAGTAATTTTAATATCAGAATAATCATATATTCACACAGAAATAGAACAACCATTACTATTAGAAAAGATATTTAAATATTGAAACATTAGTGAAGTGTCTTTGGCAGATGTTCATGGTAAATAGTGGAAAGACATTTTTAAGAGAGGCAAAGTTCTACTAATGATGAAATTCATTGAACACCCTTTTTGTTTTTGATGAGAGAAGACAGACAAGTGGGATATTGCAGACGTACCTGGATTGATGTCCGAGCTTCTTTCTTTGCAACAGGTAACATTGTATATTAGCAGAGAAGGGATTCTGCTGAAGTGTATTTCTACACTAACCTGTTCTTTGATGTCTGACGAGAGTGAGGCATAAAATATATACAACAGGGGTTATATCAGCCATTCACTCCTGAGGAAAGACTAGTTTTTGAAAACGTCAGTCTTCCTATGAATCCTAAAATTTCTAGCTATTTTTTGAGATAGGTCAAGTTACGAAAAGTTTACCATCAACCTTTTGACAGTTAGGCATATGATAAAGTATAATAGAGTGTTTGAATTTAGTCTGTTTGCTAATTAGTTGTTAGTCAAGATGATAACAATTGTTATGTATAGATATACCAATTGTTAGTCCATCCTTATGAAAAACAACTAATCGTGCCTTTATTACTACAATTTCAAAGGTCATACAAGATTTTGTAGTTGTCATGACTGAGAATACAAATTGTTGTTGGGCTGTTTAAAAGAAGGTAAAAGCATTTTTAAGCAGTCTTTAGGTTGACACAACAGACAATTTGATTCAAAGTAGATTTACTAGTAATCTTGTAGGTTGAACAGGTGAATCAGAGATTAAGTAATGAATATGCAGTTTCCTTTACTTGAAGGTGGAATGTAGACATGATAAGTCATCCTTTAAGTAACTGCAGTCTACCTATATTGAACAATTAGAGCGTTCAGCAGACCTTGAATTTGATCAAGGTGAGATGATCTAATTCAGAAAGGCAATTATCAGAATGGTTAAAGAAAAGAGGTAAACTTCAGTAATAGACCAGAACTCAATATAGCAGATTTTATAGGACGGGTTTGCTGATGGGGTGTCAGTAGAGTTTGTGTAAGAAATGTGTGATCGTCTCTTTGTGGTCAATTTCTCCAATCATCAAAAGAATGTAGATAATATTATGAAGAAGAACAGTATATTAGATCAACACAGTTAAAACACATTAATTCATGCTATCAGAAGAATTCAGATAAGTAGATAGACATGAAGGAAAGTTGCAGAACTTGTAATAATCTAAACAGTTTTGAATAATTCTCATTAGGGATCAACTGATTACAAGAACAATACAACAAGAATTTGACTAAACTGCAGATTACAGGATAAAGATGGACAATGATTCAATTTTGAATAGAAAATTTGTTACAAAGTTTTATCCAAGATATCCTGATCCAGAGGACATATTGAGAGGTCATTAGTCATGGAGTTCAGAATGGATCAAGTTGGCTGTGTCCGTTTTTGATCTCCTCCAACTCTGGGGGGAGGAAGAACACGTTCACACTAAGAGGTTACTCAGGAAGAACCTCAGGGTGAGAGCCACCAAAGATTTACTGCATGGACTACGAGGCCTAGAGGAAGAGCGCAGAAATGGTCAGTAGTCATTGGCAGTTTATAATCTTTGACAATACTTCCTTAGTTATTTTATTCAGTCAAGCTGAATTATCTGCATCAGCCATTGTTGGGGGAATGGCTAGTATGCTTGCATATAACCAGACGAGTTGTTTGATACAACGATTTATCGACGCTTTCTGAACATTTGATAAATCTTATCTGGGATCTTCTCTGTGATGCTCATGTATACATGCAGAGTTACGATGGTCGAACAGGTATATGCTAAGTGGTTTTCATAGTGATTCATCTAAAATCATTTTAGAGTATCAATAAGATTGATAACCAAATGTTAGAAATGAAGTGAAATCACTTTAAGAACATAAATTAATAATCTTCTATCTTACCTTTTAATATAACTGATTTTAAAGACATTCTTAAGTGTTCTGATAATCAAAGGTCTGTAGTATACAGTTCATCTTTTGCCTACAAACTTTTAAGATTATCAGACGAGACAAAAGAAAATTCTTTTATCAACTAATTTCAAGGCATAAGTTTGAAAATTAATAATGAATGATTTCTGGAACAAATGAGTTAATAGAATTTCTCTCAGATATTATAACTATGTCTTTAAAAGTGATAAAAAAAATTTCACAGTTATGAAGATTTTAAATTTTGAGAATGCATCTTTGAGAATTTTATATCAACTCATCATGGGTAACAAAAATAAACCAAAACAACTTTGAAAGAATATGAGAGAGTCATACTAAGTTGTTGAAGTGTTGACTTGATCGATTTCTAGGATTTGTACTTAGTAACATTTTGAGAAAAAATTTGAATTAGTGTTTAGCATCTTGTGGATTCTGTAAGCAGTTTGTGAGTTTCTTTATAGTAGAGTTTGAATGAGGAAAAGTGCTCTACTTATACTCACGGAGGCTAGACTAAAGGACTTACAATAATAGAGATTTACTGTAGAATTGTCCTTTTTACATGCCTTTGTAGAATCAGGCTGTAAATGTGATGTCTTGACTGTCTCAGTATTTTTGAAAAGGATTTGTCAAAGTGAAAGTATTTTTATTTTATTAAACATGCTTGTCATTTTCCAAAGCGTTTGAGAACAATCTTTACTTTAAACGAAGTAGTCAGTCTTCGTAAAGTGTGCCTCCACCTTTAATAGACTTAGGAAGAAGACAAGTCATTTAAAGGTTTTACTCCTATAAGTCAGCACATATAACTGAACTTATGAAGTGTATGTTGGCCGATATGGAAATTCAGCCAACTAGATGTTTTGAAAACATTTTTGATCAGCTAATATGGAAAGTGCTGATAAGTTTTTGAAAATCATTTGTATTGATGCCGCAAGGAATCTCACGTCTGCTGGGTTGGATCACTTGTCTACTTGGATATCTGGGCTTTAGATGATCTGTCAAATCAAAGAGCAAACACTAGGTGAATGCAGGGGCTGGCCCTGCTAAGACACTCCGGTGTGAGAGTAAGTATCAAGCTCTATACACAATTTGGCAGAGTGTGGGCCCAAGCGTATGTATGCGTACCTTTGCTTGGAGTTGATCCAAGGCTTTTATAGGTCTGTTACCTCCTGGAATAACGCCCATTCATAACTTCTCAAACGTGGGTATGAATGCCGGTGTAATGGGTGTAACCGCTGGGAGTAATGGGCGTAACCTTCGGGCTCAACCGTCTCCTGACGTTACGCCACGTTCCCTATCCCAGGCGTTACACTGTCTCATCCTGCTCGTTGGATCCTGGTCGAGCACTCTGGTCATCGCATCCTGAGTCCTTTTTTTTTTTTTTTTAGGAAACAGGGGCGGCACCCTGCAAAATTTTATTAATCAAAAAAAGGAATACATACAAGAGGGGGACAACCAGCCTTGCCCTTATAAATGGGAGGACAAAGGAGCCTAACCTCGGAAAAGAAATAACAACTATTTCCTATAATTAAACAAACCTAACTCATCATGACCTAAAGCCTGCCAAACATTAACAGGGAGGGATCCCTTGGAATAATAAGAAACAGAAGTACTATGAGAATAAGCATGAGCAGCTAAACGATCCGCAACACTGTTCACTTCTCGAAAGGCGTGATACAACTGGTACGTACCCAACAAGGCTTTACATGTTCTAATCTCATAAGCCCAGATCCAAGGAGTATCACAAGCCCCCGAAATACTCAAGACTGCCACAAGGGAATCTGTTTCAACCTCTACTGTATTCAAATCTAGAAGACGACAAAGCTGTAAACCATCTCGAAGGGCCAAAAGCTCCGCACCCATATTAGTTCCTGGACCATAATAGTTCGAGAAGGCCCGCACCATTTTACCCTGTTTATCTCGAATAATACCACCTCCTGAACAGAACCCACCAATAGCAGACCCATCAGTATTTAATTTAAACGAAGCCGAGATCGGAGGAACCCAGCGCAACCATTGACCCCGCCGCAAAGGAACATCAATAATCTGAAGGCCCAGGGTTTGTATCGAAATAGAACTCAACCTACCCATGAGAGACTTGGGGCGGTAAACCATAAACATATCTTGCAAATCTTGAACCACATTACGCAAAATAGCCTCAGCAGTCATCGGAACATTTTCGAAAACAGCCTTACACCTAGCTTTCCAAATTTCCCAACACGTAAAAACCATGACACCGATTTGACAAGCCCCAAGTTGATTACGAACCGAAGAGTGTGCCATCCAAGTATCAAAAAGATGATGAATGGAAACGTAAGAACTAACCTTGTTAAATATTGTAGCAAATCTCCTCCAAAGTGTCTTAGCAACTTCCGAATGAAGGAACAAGTGATCCAAAGATTCACAAGCTGGACTGCTAGTGCAACAAACACACTTTGACGAAAGAAAAATATTCCAGCGACGCAAAGCCATATCCACCGGAAGAGCGCCATGAAAAAATTTCCACATAAAACCACTCACTCGTAACGGTAACCATGGCTGCCACAGCTTCTTCGTCCACGACAGCTGCGGAGAAGTTGTTCTAAAATGATTCCAGTAAGCTGCAGCTGTAAACTCGCCCGATTTCGTTAGAGTACAGACCAGTCTATCCTCTTCGTAAGGATCAAGAACGACTTTGACAGCATCGCTGCGCAATCTCTCCGGGATGAAAACCAGAAAATCCGAAAGATGGTATAAGGCTTCTCGCACTGTTAACCGAGCATCCATGGGTTGCGGATCGGACATAATTTCCCCACACCAGTTTGCAGACCAAAAAGAAATATCCCCACGACCAATAACCCACTGAGTACACTGCAAAACTCGAGGCATCTGAACCATAACTGCCTTCCAAATGTGAGAAGCCGAGACAGTCAAAGCGAAACCATTGCAAGTATCATATTTAGATTTGGCATAAGCAGCCCATAAGCTATTCCTTTGAAGCACATTCCATGCTAACTTTGCATGCAGAGATTCCATTACTTGAAACAAAGATCGCAGACCCAAACCGCCTTCATTTAACGGACGACATACCGCATCCCAAGACAGCCAATGTGCACGATGTTCACCAGCAACATCCCACAAAAAGTTAGCCAACATTGATTCAATGTTACGAATGATCACCTTTGGAACTTTAATAGCAGCTAGGGTATATATAGGAATGCTAGATAAATGATCACCTTTAGCATCCTGAGTCCTGCTCATGAGCTCTGCTCGCATGTATCAGGCAGTCTTGGCAAGCTCATGTGCTCTGATCGCTCACTGTCTGCTCGCTCTATAATGGGTCTTGACCCGGGCTATGTCTTGGGCTTGGATCTTGGGCCCAAACTTTGGGCCTGGCTCTTCAGTGGCCCCCTGCTTTCTGCTCGCAGAGTATTCATGCTCGCAGCAGGAAGCAAAGTAAAGCTGGTCGTATAGTCCGTGATTGCCACTCGCTGTGATTGCCTCGAGAAGCTACCCAGGTGCGTGTCCGTGGAGTACAGCTGATCACGTCGTTTGGGTTCTCGCATGACGGAGGCGGCGCGCCTTCCCGAGGCGCCATCATGACCTACAGCCGTAGGCCCATGGGCTACCCCCCGTAGGTCTGCGATCCTGTCTGTGACGGTTGGATGACGTCGCCTTCTAGGGTATAAATAGAGAGCAACTGGTTGGGAAATCATTTTACACACTTTTGAATTTCAAAACTCTTTGCAAACTCTCTGCTTCTCCCTTTGCTCCGCCATTCCCAGAATCCATTGCTGCTGTAATCTCCGATTTCTCCACCGTCCACACTCGAATTCTCAAGTTCAAGCCTCTCACCTCGTGCATCAACATGTCTCGCAGTAAGTGACTTTCACACTCTGTAATCTCCATCCTTATTATTGATGTGTATTTTGCGTTTTCTTCCCTTTTTCTGCCGCACCCTAGAAAGGAATCCCCCTTTTTAGTTTGGATCGAGGAATCTAGGGTTTATCTCTGACCGATAAAACCCCATCCCTTTAGTCTGGCCATAGATCTAGAAATTTCCTTTTGCTTCCCCTGATTCTGTACAGACTGTAACCCCTGCCTTCCTCCTCGATCCTTGTAGGCTCTGACTCCCCTCGTAGACTACGCGATGAGGCCACCGACTCCGAGGCCACCAACTCGTAAGAAGCCTACGAGTATGATCGTGGCCATGCAGCGAGCACCAGCTCCAGCCCGTCACTGTCTTCCTCTTCTACCAGTACGAGCTCGACTGATAGTGACGATGATCTCATTGTCACGAAAGTGGTCTCACATGCCACAACTCATGGCCCTGGTGAGGACGTGGGGACGAGCTCGCCCAAGCCTTCCCCTTCCAAGCCAATCTCTGCCCGTCCTGCTCGCAGCGGATACCAGGCCCCTCGTCGAGCATCCTCTCCAGACCACTGGAAATCCTTCGACACTGACGAGAAGACCCAGACGGTTCACCTCCTGGGATCAACTCCACCAACTACGGTGTCCGTCATGGACCCCGAGGTCGACCCCTCTGAATACCGAGCCCAGGGCGAGAAGATGGTGTTCTTCTATGATTACTTCAGAGTTGGGATGCGCCTTCCTCTCGACCCCTTCATCGTCGAATTCCTGACTCTGGCTCAGGTTGCTCCCTGCGACCTGATGCTCAACACCGTCAGGATTCTGGTGTCCTTCACCGTTACCTGCCGCTTGCTCGGCTACGAGCCTTGTCTGCTCCTACTAAGAAAGCTGTACCAATTCTCCACCGACAAGAGCTCAGGCCGAATCTCTGGCCGCAGCAAGCCGGGGGCGCTCAAACTGTTTTCCCCTTTTCCCAATAAAACTGATAAGTGGGACTGTAAGCCTCTGCTGGTCGAGTCTCGAGCAGGCTGGCCATTTCCTCCTCCCTTCGCGCACATCAAGGTTCCCACCTACAACCGGGATGCCTTTACCTCCGGTGAGAGCCGTCTGATGGACGCGCTGAAGACTGCCCTTGGTGCCCGTGACCGCGACCAGGATTGGTTCTTTGACTGGAAGCCTCTGGTCACGGAGCATTACTTCCTGAGGCTCGCCGGTATCTTGAGCACAGAGGTTGAGGGGGTTACCCCACGAGTTACCATGGTCGAAGAGCGACCTCACCCTGCCTGGGGCCGCCATCAAGGTAACAGTTTCTCGAGTGAGTGTAGATCCTGCAGGGACCTGGGAACTAGCTGCACGGCCCCCTTTCACCCTCCGGGTTGGCCCTTAAACTTTTAACACTTCACGCACTTTATTCTTGAATACTGACTGATTTTCCTTTTGTCCCACAGAGATGCTCAACATTGATGTCCTGGAGAAGGCCAGGAATGCTCGCAAGAAGGATGGCGCTGATCGCGCCGCGAGCTCAGCCGCCAGCTCCAAAGAAATCTCCCAAAGTTCCTACCAGCACCTCCCAAGGAAGGAGCTCCTCCTCTGCTAAGGCCACGGGCAAAGCGCCCAGCCAGGATCCCACCGGCCCTCTTGTTCATGTCAGGAGGTCTCCCCGCAAGGAGGTGTCTGCCCATTCTGACCACACCGCCTCTCTGGATACCCAAGTATTATCCAGCCGGAAGAGGGGTGCTGAGGGTGGGGCCCCTTCTGATCGATCGGTGCGGCCTCGCGGCCAAGACTCCGGAAGCAGCCAGGGGCGCCCTGCATCCACCCCGACTGCTGCTCGCCAACCCTCCTGGAGGCAAGAGGGCTTCACCATGCCCAAGGACCGCACGGGCTGCGAGCGGTTGATGAACGAGCTGGCCGATGTGCCAAGGATCTCGGGCATCGACCTGAAGGCCCAGGGGCACCCTGCCGCCATGGTTGGGCAGGGGATTTTGAAGAGGATTGTGCACTCTGGATTGTACAAGGAATGTGAGGAGTCGACGAGCACCCTGATCGGCGAAGGGGGCATGGCCATATGCGAGGTAACCCTTGTAAAACTTGTCTCTTACTTTGAATGTCTCTGCATGCTCTAACTTTTGCTATATGCTGCAGTTTGCGACCAAATACTTCAAACTGGCCACCCGCGCCGCTGATGGAGCCAAGGCATCTGCTGCCCTGAGCGAAGACCTGAAGACAACCAACCTCCTCCTTGCTGAGAAGGAATCCGAGCTTTAGGCGAAAGACAAGGAGGTGCTCGACCGCACTGGCGACATCTCCAAACTTGAGACTGAAAAGCTGGCCCTTATCCGCAAGCTCGACACGGCCAAAGTCAGCGAGGAGTCACTGAACTCCCGTATCACGCAGCTGGAGGCTCAGGCCAAAGAAACTGAGGCTGAGAAAGCTGCCCTAAGGGAGGAGGTTGAGCGTCTGAACTCCCAGAGCTCCCAAATAAGTGATGCCCAGAAGGAGGAAATCATTCAAACCTTTATGGACTCTGTGGAGTACGCCCAGGGTGTGCGGCCATACTACAGGCAAGGGCTTGAGCACACCCTCCGGATGGCGGCAGGCAGCGGCCATCCTAGCCTTACTGTTGACCTGTTGGCTGAGTGGGGTGCTGCGGAGCATTACGGCCAGGATGCTCGCCGTGGCCATGCTTGGGTCCCCTTCACGGCTGACGAGCTAGAGCTTATCAAGGAGGGTGATCTGGAAGAAGGCTTGGAAGCCTGGTCCCCTCCAGCCGCCTTGGATGTCAATGTCAAAAGCGTGCTGGAAGCGCTAAAAGAGAAGAGGCGAGCTGAAGCTGCTCAGAGCCCAGCGGCGGACATCCCCGAGAGCGGTGCCCAAGATCCCTCTCCAACCTCGTAATTGTAGCTCTATCGAGCACCTGTTTCCCTCTGGCCTGCGAGCCAGTTTCTTTTGTATTTGCATTTTGTAACCAATGTTATTAATAGTATATGAACTTTATCCTTCTCAGCTCATTTACTAATGTCATGACAAGTCACATGCTCGTTAGCTAAGCAGTCCACCTCAAACATTAACTAAGTTACCTGCTCGGTGTTTCGAGCAGCAGGTAACCTAAAACATGAATACACCTTAAGATTAACTAAGTTACCTACTCGTTACTACGAGCAGCAGGCAACGTCAAGCATTAATCAAGGATAACCTTCAAACTAGGGTGCACTACCTATACTCAAGAAATTAACTAAGTCATATGCTCGCTCCACGATCAAGCAATGACCTCAAACATTAACTTGAAGAGTGTGCTCAGCCCGAAAGGTTAAAACAAACATGAGTCTTTCCAGATTGGACTCACCGTGAGGTCGCTCCGCATACCTCATGGTGATAAACTTCCCAATCAAAGACTATGCTCACTCCGCGAGCTACTCTTTTATTCAACAAAGAGCTCATCTTCATGTAAAATTGATTTCATTTAAACTTTGAAAACCGGATTTACATCGATCAAGGAAATATCAAACAACTCATTGATAATACTTTTTGAGATGATCCGCGTGCCACGGATGCTTCAACACTGCTCTATCCTGAGCTTGTAGCCTATAAGTACCCTCCTTGACGACCTGGACCACTTTGTAAGGCCCTTCCCAGTTCGGTGATAACTTTCCTCTGTCCAACCTTTGCCCAGTTGCCTCGATCTTCCTCAAGACTAAATCTCTGACCTGGAATGCTCGCTTATGCACCCTCTTATCGTGATGTATTTTTGCTCGCTGCTTGTAATTTACCATTTTCATTCTGGCCTCTACTCTCCTTTCTTCCAATAAATTCAAGTCCTCTCGTCGGGCAACAGTATTATGCCCTTCCTCATAATGGGACACCCTTAAGCTAGGAAGAGCCATTTCAACTGGTGCCATGGCCTCCGACCCATAAGTCAGGGCAAAAGGAGTCTCCCCGGTTGGCCCCCTGACTGTTGTCCTGACTGCCCAGAGTGCTGACTGCAGCTCGTCTAACCACCTGCCTGCTCGCCCTTCCAGATTTCGCTTGAGGGCATGCAATACACGTTTATTGGCAGCCTCAGCCTGCCCGTTCCCCTGAGGATAAGCTACTGAAGACTTCCAATGCTTTATATGCAGATTGGCACAAGCCTCAGTAAACCGGTCAGAAAACTGAGTGCCATTATCAGAGACAATTGCTCGCGGGACCCCAAAACGACACCAGATGTAGTCATGCACGAAGTTGATGTCATTTTCCTCGGTGATATTTGCCAGAGGCTTTGCTTCAACCCACTTGGTGAAATAATCAATTGCCACGATTGCATACTTGTAATTTTCCCTTGCCGTAGGAAATGGTCCGATGAGATCTATCCCCCACATATCAAACGGCCAGGATGCCACCACTGGCGTCTGCTCGGTGGAAGGCACTCTGGGTATATCTGCAAATCGCTGGCACTTGTCACATTTCTTCACATATGCCTCAGCGTCCCTTCTCAAGGTCAACCAATAGTACCCCAAAGTCAGTATCTTGTCGGCCAGGGTCCTCGCCCATGGGTGTCCACCACAAACTCCCTCGTGGACTTCTGCCAGCAGCTTCTCAGTCACTTCTGGTCGTACACATCGCAACAACGGCTTTGAGAAAGACCTTCGGTATAGGATCCCTCCTACCACTATATAGCGAGCAGACCGCTTCTGGATAATTCTAGCCTGATCCTTGTCTTCGGGCAGTAGACCTTGCTCGATGTACTCCTGTATCTCATCAATCCAACACCCCTGAGCCAACTCGATGTCCATCACCTTCTCTCGCGAAATTGCCGGGCAATCCAGGTATTCTACCACGGTTGCCGGACTCAGCTCCTGAATATCCTCAGTAGCCATCTTAGATAGGAAGTCTGCCCGCATGTTATCTGCTCGATCAATCCGCAGCAACTCCCAAAATGCTAACCTAGCCAACAGCTCCTTCACCAACTCGCAGTACTTAGCCAAAGTGGGGTTGTTCACACCATACTCCCCCCGAACTTGATTGACTACCAGTTGTGAGTCACTGTGTATAATCAAAGCTGAGACGCCTATATCCAGTGCCAATTCTAAGCCAGCGACCAAGGCTTCATACTCGGCCTGATTATTGGAGGCCAGAAACTTGAATCGTAACGCAACCTCAAATTCCTCATCGGTAAACGGAGATACGAGCAAGACCCCTGCCCCACTTCCATCCTTACTTGCAGCGCCATCCACGAACAACTGCCAGCAATCCTCTGGTCGCGCAGACGAGGAGGCCGTGCTGGTTTCCGGAGTGTTGGCATCTGGTACCTTGCCCTGCTCCTCAAAAGTTATTTCCACCAAGAAGTCCGCTAAAGCCTGAGCCTTGATCGCCCTTCGAGGCTGATAGTCAATGTGAAATTCCGTCAACTCAATTGACCATGCCAACAACCTGCCCGAGGAGTCTGGTTTGTGCAAGATTTTTCGGAGAGGATGGTCAGAGTATACAACAATCTCATGTGCAGAAAAATAAGCTCGTAATTTTCGGGCTGAGACAACAAGCGAATAAGCTAACTTCTCTGCATTAAAATAACGAGCTTCAACCGGAGTCAAAGCTTTTGATACATAGTACACAGGTTTTTGGCTTCCAGCCTCTTCCCTAACCAATACCGCGGCCACAGCCTGGTCGGTGGCCGCCAGATAAACATACAAGTACTCGCCTACCACAGGACTACTCAGGAGGGGAGGTGCACCCAAATAATCCTTTAACTGCTGGAAGGCTTTCGAGCATTCTGCTGTCCATTCAAAGCTTTTGACTCCCCGTAGTATTTTGAAGAATGGCAGGCACTTTTCAGCTGACCGAGAGATGAACCGACCAAGAGCAATGATCCGACCATTCAACCTCTGTACTTCCTTGATGCAGGTCAGCTCCTTCATGTCCATCAGAGCTTTGATCTTCTCGGGGTTAGCTTCTATCCCCCTTTCATTCACCATGAACCCGAGGAACTTGCCCGCCTGTACCCCGAAGACACATTTGCTGGGATTCAGCTTCATGTTGTGCCTCCGCAAGTTGTTGAATGTCTCCTCCAGGTCTGCTATGTGGTCACGACCCTTGGTTTTGACCACCATATCATCCACATAAGCCTCCACATTCCTGCCCAACTGCGGTGCAAAGACCTTGTTCACCATTCTCTGATATGTGGCCCCCGTATTTTTCAGCCCGAAGGGCATCATCTTGTGACAGTATAGGGCTCCAGCTGCCCGAAAAGCGGTCAGCGGCTTATCCTGCTCATCCATCCTGACTTGATGATAACCCGAGTAGGCATCCATGAAGCTCAGCATCTCAAAACCAGCAATGGCATCCACCAGCACATCAATCCTTGGCAACGGGTAGCAATCCTTCGGGCAAGCCTTATTCAGATCGGTGAAGTCTACACACATTCTCCACTTGCCGTTGCTCTTCTTAACCATCACCACATTTGCCAGCCAGGTCGGATAGTAGATCTCTTCAATGATGTCTGCGGCGAGCAGCTTTTCAACCTCCACTCGGATGGCCTTTTCTTTTTCTGCGGAGTACTGTCTTGGTCGCTGCTGTACGGGCTTGAATTCTTTGCTCACATGCAACCTGTGCAGCGCTACCTCTGGATTAACTCCCCTCATATCCTCCACAGTCCAGGCAAATACATCCAGACTCCGACGAAGGAAAGCTATCAACCTTTCTCGGCCCTCCAGTGTTGTTCCCCTGCCCACCTTAATCTTCTGCTCGGGGTAGGCAGGATTTATAATGACCTCCTCTAAATCACCGTGTGGCTGAAGATCCGGTGTTTCCCTAACCTGAAGGGTCTCTATCTCAAGCTGTGGCTGCAGAGTATCCTGGTTGCTGCTCGGCTCAATGCCCGTCATCTCATCATCCTCCTCAACAGCCAAGATCATATTCATTTCCATGGGAGTCGTGACAGTGAGCTTTTCTTTTTCCGTCACCGTGACCGTCCGTTCTGGAGTACTGATCGTCAACTTGCCCCTGGCCTTGTGAGTTTCCTCCAGAAACTTCATCACCTGCTGCGGCCTACTTCTCAGCTCGCCAACACCTCCTGCAGTCAGAAACTTTACCCGCTGATGGGGCACCGATGGCACTAGCTGAAATTTCACCATTGCGGGGACACCCAGAATTGCATTGAAGGGCGAGCTCAAGTCTATCACCAGGAATAGGACCTTTTCCATCCTGGACCTGCTTCCTTCACCCAGTATCACCTCAAGCTCAATGGTCCCCTTGACAGCCACCTTATGGCTGGTGAATCCTTCCAGGCAGCCCTTGTATGGTTTCAAGTCTTTGTCTTCATAACCCAAGTTTTTGAAACACTTGTAATACAGGACATCTCTGGAAGCTCCTGTGTCTATCAGTACCCTGGCCACATCCCAGTAATCAATGCAGGCCTCTACAACCAGATTCTGCTCGGAAGCTAACTTGCCTATAGCCAGCTCGCTTCTGGTGAACTGTATAGTTTCCTCATCAGGCCCCACACTGACCGGCACGTAGGGCAGCTTGTTCAGGGTATATATCTGGGACTTCAGCTGATGGAGGCTGGGCTCTTCCTCCAGTATAACGTTCAGCCTCCCTCTACGCTCAGCATTTCCCCTTTTTGGAGGTTCCTCTCTAGGTTCCCGATCATCCCGACGGTCTCTGTTTTCTGGTTGCGAACGAAAACGGTCCAACCTCCCCTGGTTGAGCAGTCTCTGAATCTCCTTCTTCAGCTGCATACAATCCTCTGTTCCATGCCCCACATCATTGTGATAGGCACACCGTTTTGTCCTGTCCCTGCGACCCTCAAACGCCGGATTCAACGGCTCTGCAGGTGGCAACTCGGCACGGATTTCATTCATGATGGCCTCCCTTGTAGTGTTGAGAGGATCGAAATCCATGCGATCATTAGCCCCGGCGCGATTCCTTCGCCAACCCTTGCTCGTCGTCGACCCAGTCTTGCTCACGGCATCCTTGCCATCCTCCTTCTTGTCGGCTTTCTTATCCTTCTTTTTGGACCCCTCTGTGTCCTCCTCAAATGTAACGCACCAGCTCTGGGCACGAGAAAACATTTCTGCTCGATTCAGCGGTTCCCGCATGCTGAACTCAGCCTTCAGCCCATTTCTGTTCATTCCTCCAATGAAACACATTGTGACCTCCCTATCTGTTAGGTCATCCACTTTCTCAAGCATTTTCTGGAACCGCTCAAGGTATTTCCCAACTGTCTCGCCCTCCTTCTGTCTGCTGCTGCAGAGGTCCATCCTAGCCTTGGGCGTTACCCCCGCCATCGCAAATTCGACCAGGAACTTACGGCGTAAGTCCGACCAGCCTGTGATCGATGCGCGAGGAAGCTTCCTGTACCAAGTTACTGCCTTACCCTGAAAAGTGCTAACCAGAGCCTTACACTTCGCCGCCGGATCCTTGGTAACCATATTTATCTGGTTCTCAAAACCCTGCAGGTGATCGCGAGCATTTGTCTTTCCCGAGTACTTGTCAAACTGTAACAATGGCACATCCGGGTCAGTTGGTGCGGCCACAATCCAATCGGCCAAAGGATCCTTCTCCTCCCCTGGGATCACATAACCCGGACCAGTGCGGCCAACCTCCAAGGCCTCCAACCGCAGCTGCATCTCCTTCATCGCCTCATCTGGCACATGTGTTGATCGCGCGGGCCTGGCAGACCGTTCGGTCTGGTGACTCCGCCTCGGGACGGAAGAGTGATGGTCTGATCTACGCCCCGGGGATCTCCGCCTGGGTGAGGGCGTGCGACGAGCTCGGTGGGATTTCTGCCCAGCATCTTTACGGCTGTGCCTGGGCTGGGATTCCGCCTCCTCACTTCTAGCCCGATCTTGGCGTCTGGAGCCCTCTGGTCGCCCCCGTGCCTGGCCATCTGCAAATACCAAACGATCATGTACACTTTTGGCCCGAGCTGACTCCGATCGTGCAGGCCCTTTGCCTCTATCCTTAGCAGCCTCCCTACGGGCACGGCATGTCCCCGTGCTATCCAGGTTGATCAGGTCAGGCCGCCCTCTCTCCTGGTGGCCCCCTGACTGCTGAGGCATCTCACTTCTTGCCCCCACCGTAACCACGGGTGGGATGAGCTGAGTCTCGACGGGGACATGTGTATGCCCCATAGCGAGCAATGGTTTAGGCGTACATTTGGCTTAAGTACACCGCTCGATTCGCCAAAGCCGCTGAGAGCCGCTTCGTCAACCGGGTCACTTCGAGTGGCTGCATCCTCTTGGCATTTAGATGCGCGCGGAGCTCAATCCATTGTTCGGGTCGCGATTCACATTGGAAGGCTCGGCCCCGCGTAGAAGCCGAAGAAGTGAATCGCCCGGAGACAGGTAGCCCCGGTGTATTTCCCTGGGAGGAGGCGGCAAAACCGAGCCCCTTGGCCCCCACCACTGGACCGAACGCGCCATGTGTCCTTTCCATTTCCAGCCATGCTAACTATGAATCAAACCCAACAAGACACTCGCGAATTGCAAAGAAAAAGTTCCCGGCAATGGAACCAAATTGATGCCACAAGGAATCTCACGTCTGCTGGGTTGGATCACTTGTCTACTTGGATATCTGGGCTTTAGATGATCTGTCAAATCAAAGAGCAAACACTAGGTGAATGCGGTGGCCTGCTAAGACACTCCGGTGTGAGTAAGTATCAAGCTCTATACACAATTTGGCAGAGTGTGGGCCCAAGTGTATGTATGCGTACCTTTGCTTGGAGTTGATCCAAGGCTTTTATAGGTCTGTTACCTCCTGGAATAACGCCCATTCATAACTTCCCAAACGTGGGTATGAATGCCGGTGTAATGGGTGTAACCGCTGGGAGTAATGGGCGTAACCTTCGGGCTCAACCGTCTCCTGACGTTACGCCACGTTCCCTATCCCAGGCGTTACACTGTCTCTTCCTGCTCGTTGGATCCTGGTCGAGCACTCTGGTCATCGCATCCTGAGTCCTGCTCATGAGCTCTGCTCGCATGTATCGGGCAGTCTTGGCAAGCTCATGTGCTCTGATCGCTCACTGTCTGCTCGCTCTATAATGGGTCTTGACCCGGGCTATGTCTTGGGCTTGGATCTTGGGCCCAAACTTTGGGCCTGGCTCTTCATGTATAAAGAAAATCATACAAGCATACAGATATATCAATATAAGCACAGTATGACAAGGCTTTATTTGTGCAGCATGTCTGATAACAAATTAAAGATCAATTCAGCAGACATGGATACAGGCAATTAATAAGGCAGTAGCTGACCTGTTTTGTATATGATGGAGAGGTGGTCTTTATCAACATCTTGGACTCATCAGTAGATTTCTCATATATCAGCACTATAGTCCAGTAGATATTGATTTGACCTTGAGTGAGTGAAGGACATAGGATTATTCATCAGTGCTCAGCAATCCTTCATAAATCAACAGTTGATATCTGCTGATGGAGAGATATGTTGCATCTTTGACCTTTTTGTCATATGAGTTCCTGCCTTAAATACTCATAGAAAAATTATTAGCAACATTTATGAGCTAAAAATAGCTCCAGAAATTCAACAATACAAATGAGACTTAATAAGTGTAATAATTAAATAATTACTCAAACTATAGCTTATAAGTGTAACCCAAGACATCATGAAGTTAGGAGCTAGGGTTACTTTCTCACTATACCCTTTGAACATTTTTGCTCATGGTAGTTGAAGAGCTTGTTCTGATGTTGAGCAAAAGTTCATGGAGTGTATCTTTTAGGCAGAAGCTTTCCGTTGAAGAAGAACAATTTCATCATCGATGTCCTTAGACCAAGAGCTAATAATCACGGTGATTTAGAGATTGACATAAATCTGATTTCCCTTGAATTACCTTTGAAGATCTTCTGATTTCATTTGCTTTAAACTTTCAGTGATTTCTTATGATACAGGATCACAAGTTTTTGAACTGAAAAGCTTTCTCAAAAAGGTGTTAGATTGACACAATCGTTAGCCTTATATCAAGATGGCAATTTTTCAGAAGTATATCAGAGTAATTCATCCATCAAGTATGAAATTGATACATTTGCTAGAGGATATGACATGAGTTTGAAAATGGACTATTTTTAAAACAAACATTATCCTTAGCAAGTCAAACTCTATTTGACTATAGTACTTCTCTTCATAATTTCAATTGAAAAATATATTTCTGTTATATGAAAGATTTTCCTATAGTAATCACAATAATCTTTTCTCACAAGTTTTTTTGAAAATAAAATTGATTTTGATTTGTAACATCATTTTCAAAATTGCTTCCAGGTATCTCAGTCAAAAGATTTTCAGAAATGAGAATTTTGAAAATGACTCTTTTTGACTATGCATCTAATCTGAGCGACTGGATCTAAACTCTCAAGTTGTCAAGCCTGGAATGAAATTCACAGAGGACTAGCTCTGATACCAATTGTTAGGTCCAAGAAGATGTGCTCAGAATATAGGCTAGGGGGGGTGAATAGCCTATATGACCTTTATTAAAAATTTCATCCTATTTTAAATTATTTGTTGAAAAACATGGATGAAATGATTAACATGAATATGTTATCTTCTTAGTTCAAGCAACACAGCCGATATAGTTGAATCAGCTGATGTGGATCGGCAGACTTGAAAGATAGCTGATAGGAAGATATTGTTATAGTTAGCTGGTATATAAGAGTTTAAGCAGCGGAAGAATAAGCAGTATAAGTATAACAAACAAGATTAAAGCAACTGTAGGTGAATAGGAACAAGTTTATCATAATAGCAAACTAAAATCTTGTATTAGATGCATCAATTGCTTTCCACGACCAGATTGCATAAGATATATATATATATATATATATATATATAACAAAAATTACAGGAAAGATAAGTAAAGGCTGAATGTAACAAAATATGATTTATATTAAAATTCAGCAGAGGTTTGCTCAAAGACAAACATGCTTAGTACATCAACCTAGACTCTCTATCCAAGCAATCTCCCCGGGGTAGAAGGAAAGTCAATTGGGATGCCGGGAAGACTCATAACTAGAACTCTAACATTAGTAGTTCCTAATCCCCTAGGAAGGAGGACAAGAGAAGTGCTAGAGTTAGAGTGATGTGAGAAGCGAATATTAGGCGTTGTTCAAATAACAAATATTTGAACAACTGAGTGCTGAGCACTCGGCCAAAAGTGAGGACAATTTATTGTACAATCGTTAGCCTTTATAATGTAGTATAAGTCTATCGATATGAATGCAGTATGGATTATTAAGCTCTGGTTCTTCATCGGACATCTTCAAGCTTGATCAGTTTTCAATGACTTGCAGAATGCTTGGTCACTAGTTGTGAATTTGAAGTGCAGCAACTGAAGAGACTGAGTCTTTCGAAGGAAGAAAGAACTCAAATCAAGAACAAAGTTTTTGATCAAGCAGGACTTCTTAGCCTTTGGAATTTCTGTTTTCTCTCCCACAAAGTGTTTGTTCTTACACTTGTGTTTTCTCACTTTTGGGTTTGGTTTCAGATTGAAAGAATGAAGAACAATATCAACCACCAACACCTTTCTCGTGCACACACATGTTGAATGTGAAAATGAGAGTCTTCTTTTATAGGCTGGAGAAGATGAAGGAGTCGTTGAGGTTTTGATGAGTTTCTGCCCGTTGGAGATTTGGATCATCAATGCATCAGAGTGCATTGATTAAACTGTTGGGCAAAGACCTTCCGTTTAAGCTTTTGTCTTGAAGTTGGTCCGTGAATCAGGCTGAATGAAAGAGACTTGACGAGCAGGCCTGGGATGTAGCGCACTGTGTTTGGCCTTTTATGGAATGTAGCCTTGGAGATTGGGATCAATACACGAAAGAGGAAATGTCTTCTGAATAATAGTCAAAGCACAGACATCGATATGTAGCTTGAGCTTTCAGGAAGATCTTGTAACGGATCTATTTTGACTTGTAGCATTGAGCAATGACCGATGTTTCTCTTGTGAATAATCAGCTTCTCTGCAGTTGTCTGATGAAGAGCATGGCTGATACTTGGATCGGCCGATATAATACTGTTGGAGTAGAGATTGTAGATGAGACATGGCTGGTAGGGATGTTTGCTGATGAGACATTGCTGATGGACATGTCTGCTGGCGCATGAAGAGCTTAATCCATATGAAAGATTATCATCACTTTGGTAGGACAAAGACTCGGATATGTACAAAGACTTCCTAGTCTAATGACCTATGCATTGTTTCATCAAGCTGCCACACTAATCGGTACGCAGCCCTTTTAGCCACTTGTGAAACATGCATTGTAATTGGAACAAGCAAATCACTGAGTTGGAATATGCATACTTATATATCAGCTGTTTCATAGGCATATTCCTAACAGGTACAATTATGATCCTTTAACCTTTCCATCCACCTCCATTGTCTATTATTCAATTCCTTTTGTGAAAACAAATACTTAAGGCTCTTATGATCAGTAAATACATCAAACTTAGCCCCATAGAGATAATGTTTCCACTTGTAAAGTGCAAAAATAATCGCTGCTAACTCCATATCATGAGTCGGATAGTTCTGTTCACACTGAGTCAACTTTCGAGAAGCATATGCTATAACCCTTCCGTTCTGCATCAACACACATCCCAAACCTTCTTTCGAAGCATCACTATAAATAAGCAACCCATCATGTCCGTTTAGCAAAGCTAAAACCAGTGCAGTAGTCAATCTCTTCTTCAACTCTTGGAAGTTCACTTCACATTTATCATTCCAAACAAAAGCCTTATTCTTTTGTGTCAAAGTATTCAACGGGGTTGCAATCTTGGAAAACCCTTCTATGAACCTCCGATAATACCCCGCTAAACCCAAAAAGCTACGAAATTCCGTCACAGTCTCGGGTCTCTTCCAATTCACGACTGCTTCAATCTTAGCCGATCAACCGCTATACCTTCTCCCGATACAATGTGGCCCAGAAAAGCCACTTCCTCAAGCCAAAAGGCATACTTAGAAAATTTAGCAAACAACTTCTTCTCTCTTAGCACCGTCAAAACTAACCTCAAATGATTCTCATGCTCTTCTCGGGACTAAGAATAAACCAAAATATCATCAATGAACATAACCACAAAACAATCAAGATAAGGTAAGAATACCCTATTCATCAAATCCATAAATACTGCTAGTGCGTTAGTCAACCCAAAAGGCATAACCACAAATTCAAAGTGTCCATAACGAGTCCAAAAAGCTGTCTTAGGAATATCCTCCACTCGGACCTTCAATTGATGGTAACCGCTCCTGAGATCAAACTTAGAGTACACTACGGAACCTTAAAGTTGATCAAACAAATCGTCAATGTGCGGAAGAGGATATTTATTCTTAATAGTCACTTGGTTCAGCTCCCTATAATCGATGCATAACCTCAAAGAACCATCTTTCTTCCTCACAAAAAACATCGGTGCACCTCAAGCCCGATCAAGTAACTCTTGCAATTGGACTTTCAACTCTTTCAATTCAGTTGGTGTCATACGATATGGTGCTTTCAAAATTGGTGTAGTCCCTGGTAACAATTCAATACAAAACTCCAACTCCTGGTCTGGAGGCAAATCATAAGCAGCTGCAAATATATCCGGAAATTCACAAACAATAGGAACATCTTCCAATGTAACAACCTTTTGTGATCTATTAACAACACACACCAAATACCCGGAACATCCATGAGACAACAACTTCCGAGCTTTCAAAGCCGAAATAAGCTGAATTCCACCCATAATCTTATCACCCATAAACACAAATGAAGGAACATTTGGCAATTCAAAAGTAACCAACTTCCTACGGCAATCAACAATAGCATGATGAGCGTGTAGCCAATCCATTCCCAAAATAACATCAAAATCACGTATAGGTAGAATAACCAAATCAGCAGGTAAGTGATGATCATCAATAACCACATCACAAGCACGGTAAACATCCAATGCTACGTGGCACTCTCCCAACGGAGTAGACACCTCCAACACATATGGTAACGATTCAGGTATAGCATGCAAATGATAAGAAAAATGTGATGCAATATAAGAATGTGATGACCCTGGGTCTATTAACATTCGGGCTTTCTCACTAGAGATGGTTACCTATGACATTAGGGGCCTCGGGAACTCCCCTCTGGTCTAAGGCAAAGACTCTACCTTGCACTCTAGGGCGACCCTCTTTATCTCTCTTAACCCCAACGTTCTGTTGTGCACCTCCCGGTTGTGTCCCTTTGTTCTTAGGACAATTCCGCTGAAAGTGTGTGCCATCACCACACAACAAACATTTCCCGTGTTTCAACCAACACTTATCTTCATTATGCCCACTCTTCTTGCAAAACCCACAAGTAACCCTTGCATCACGCTGTCCACGGCCAACATTTCCCTGATTCCCAGTTTGTTGTCGAAACTGTCCTCCTTGGCGGCTAGTGTTACTCCCCCTGTTAGTAGTCCCACTTGCGCTCGATCTTTTCCATTACGACTGTGATGCCTGCGAGTTCCCACTTGTACTACCCTGCCTGCCACGGTGCTCCTCTATATCATGCTCAATCCTATAAGCCTTGTCCACTGCACTCTGATAGCTTGGCAACTCAAGTGGTAAGAGTTGCTTACGATATTCCGTCCTCAAACCTTTCACGAATCAGTAAATCTTCTTCTCTGTTGTCAGAATCAAATGTACACAATACCTTGCCAATTCAGTATACTTGGCAGAGTACTGAGCCACTGTCATCATCCCCTGATCAAGACCAAGAAATTCTACTTCCTTCTTTGCTTGAACCACATTCGGAACAAAATGATTCCTAAACTCTCTCAAAAATATCTCCCAAGTGCGAACCACACGATCTTGTACCCAACTTGCCTCTAGTACCTTCCACCAGTGCTCCGCTGCATCCTCCAGTTTGAACGCGCGAACTTGATTTTGTCTTCCTCGGTACACTCTATTGCTACAAAAATCTTTTCCAGTGATTCAATCCACCTTTCTGCTTTCATCGGATCGGGCTCACCATCATAACTACGAGGTTTCATCTTCAAAAATCTCCCCAATCTGCGATCATAATCTCCATTACCCCCAGCTGGTTGATCTACTATGTTCCCCCTTGCTTGTCCTTGTCCTGCCATTGCCTGTCTGTGCATATCCATAGTCTGTCAGTTCATTTCCATCATAGCCTGCATAAATCCCTGCATAGTGTGCATAAAAGCCTCATTCAGATTCACATTTACCTCAGGTGGTGCATTCTGTTGCCCTGTCGGGTGAACTCCCGGTTGATTAAGAGGTGGTCTAGGTGGTGAAGCATGACTTTCAGCTCCAGCAACTTCCCCAACGTGACTTGTACCAACCCCATCCGTTTTGGTACCATGACGTGTCTCTACCATTGTCAAATACCTGCAACAAACACTCGACGTTAACGACTCAAACACATAACCCACCCTCCTAAACCAAGAATCCATTCCAGGTTATCTAACTTATGCTCTGATACCAACTTTCGCGACCCGCACCCAAACTCATACGTGGAATCCCGAGTCGGATCGCGAGGACGCGATAGACACAAAGTACACATCATAAAAATTCATGTAGATGCATGTATAAAGCGAATGCATAAAACCCTGTAATGCACATGCAAAGCTTTTCTTTAAAACCAAAGCAATACTTCATCGGCATAATAACAAGCCGAAAACTAAGCTCGTTTAAAAACATAGATTGAATATAAAACCAAACACATAACATAAACCTTCATGAGCAACAAGCTCGAAAAACAACAACCATAATCAAATCAGGGTATGCGAAAGTAACAAGTATTTGTAAATACATCAAGCACGACAACCATGTCGGCACAACTAAAAGAATATTACAATCATAAAGACCAACATACACTGATAACTGAAGTACAGTGACTCAAATAACATTTTCAAACAATCAGTAACCGAATTGCAATAATTTTCAAATTACAGTGACCCGATAATGTATTTTGCCAATTTCTAAACATATAACCGAAAAACAATTGTTTTTTTTGAAGATTTGGAGGAGGGGCCGGTCAGCACATTGGGCCATTCTCTAGTGTGGGCAAGTGCGTTGGCCGGCCGTTTCTTCAAATATTTAAAAAATAAAAATTGAATTTTTTGCATTCCCACCCCCTCCCCAAATTGAATTTCTAAAGAAAAATGAAAAAAACAACTTTATTTTTTCCAGATTTTTTAAGCATTTCTTTTTACAGAAAATTTTTTTTTTTCAGTTTTATTCCCTATTTTTTTAACAGTTTTTTTCAGCTTCTTTTTCCAGTTTTTTTTTTCAATTTATTTAATTATTTTTTTCCATTTTTTTTTCCCGCTTCTTTTTCCAGTTTTTTTCCCCCCAAAACTGCTTCCCTCTGTTTATTTTTTCCAGGATAGTACATTTTTTATTTATTTTACAACACAATCTACATTAAACACAGAGAGCATGTGCATCTAATAAGCTTGAAATAATCAACCAAGGCCAAAATAGGCACAACAACATTTATACTATTTTTGGCTACTCAATGTCATGATTTGAAATTAGAATTAGATAAACAATTTGAACTCCACGAAATTCAAATTGTACTTCCAATTCTTATTCCAATCTATGGCATTAGTATTTTTGTAGTGTTGCTTTTACTACATTTATGCTATTTTTGACTACTCAATGTCATGGTTTAGAATTAGAATTGGATAAACAATTTGAGCTCCACGAAATTCAAATTGTGCTTCTAATTCTAATTCCAAGCTATGACATTAGTATTTTTGTAGTGTTGCTTTTAGAACCGATGGAAATATATCATCTTATGATACAACTCTACCTAGATACTTCTTGATCAGCTTTGGCAGATTGCTTAGCCCCGTTCATCTTCGGCGCCAGATCGCGATACTCGATGAGTGACCTATTACGCTGTGTTCATAATGCAAATATTTTCTCAAATCTGGATTCTCCCTATTGGCCAAGAAATTCGAGAAAAAAATTTCACCAAATTTGTCAAGAGTCTTCCTATGAGTAACAGTAACGAATACAATAACAGGAAGCACATGTGCTTCAACGTTAGCCGATCAGCTCATCTCATTCAAAGGAGCACCCAATTTTATTAAAGAGTGTTGCTATTTACACCAAAAAAAAATGCTGAGTACACCCGATTGTGGTATTCGGCACCCCTGCCGAACACAAATATGGGTGTACTAAGTGGTGTTCGACAGGGTGCCGAACAACACAATGGGTGTACTCGAAATTTTTTAGGGTGCGAATAGCTACTCTCTTTATTAAAATACTCTTAACAGAAACAGACTCACCAAAACTACTCTTTTTGGGTTTTGAATAGGATAGATTTGGTTCTTCAATCAATCGAGACTAGTTTCCATGCACATCAAGTTTTAGCATCAGAAAGAAAGTGTCAAATATGTATTGTTCCTCCAAAACTGTGCAGTAGCCTCCACAATAATAGAGCTGAAGGAAGATAGGCAGCTCCCTACCATGAATAGCTTTGAGGTGGAATCACTAACTTGTTATGAAAGACGGATGATCAACCACAAAGGGAATATTTTGATATTTAGGATCAATAGTTTGAGATCTTTATGCAAATAATACTTTTCTTGAGGTTTGTTGTAGCCATTTAAGCCTTAAGTCGGGGTATGTGCCAGCAATGGCAACAACCATAACAGGAGCAACAGAAACTAAAAGGATGCATCACAATGCCATCAATCTCCGAGTTTAATCAGGTTTCTTCAAGTTCAGGCAATTGTCTGCTGCTTGGTTAAATAACTGCTGGACCTGTTTTAATTCGTTCTCTGTTATCAACAAAAACAAATTCATAATTAGGTTTAACATGAAACAAACAAACAATGTTTTAACAGTGCAGAATCCCTAAATGAATGAGTCAATTGAAGAGAAGCCTGAGCGACCTATATGGATGGATGTACATTAGAAGGCTTTATGGTATATTATGATCACTTGGTGGCCGCCTGGGCTGCACATAGGGAACAGAGCGCCTACGTAAACCATCTGATTGCAGTGGTCCCTTGCACATTCAGGCAGCTGCCACCAGCAAATCATATTCGCCTGGGCCTGAAGAAAAATCAGGCAGCTGCCCTGGATGCAGTCGGCTGTGTGAATGCCCCAGTGGCTCAATTTATATATTTTTTTACTCTAACAATGTTATAAGTAGCAGCCTTCCCTGGGTGCCTAATAGGCTTTATGTTAGAGCACCGACGACATATTAGATAACTTTGATATTGGACGTGCTATAGCCCAGTAGCCCCATGTGCTTAAGGGATTCCTTTCAAAGGAGTGTATGCATCCACTTATAGCATGGAAAGCCATCAGTTAAACAATGCTTTTGTAATGCTCCAAATTCTTTTTCCAATTAACAATATGATAATAGTTACCATTTACAGAAAATATGTAAATATTCTCCATGTCACACTCAAAAGGCACGGAGAAGATTAACGCAAATCATAGAGCATTCCCAATCTTAAGAGATGAGGAGGAGTGTTCTACCTGCAGCCTCCAGTTGCTTCTGAAGTTCTTGGCCAACTGCATCATTTTCAGCCTGCACATCAGTTCATTAACGAGAAGATCAGGTGACAAGAAAATTTTAGTAATTTGGACCATAGGTGATGTGTGCGTATGTAGCTTTTGTGCAGGGTGCAAGTGGCAGTGGGGAGTCCAATAGTTTTTGTTTTCAGAATCTCAAACCTGAAGTTCCGAAATTCTTTTCAATTGAGCTTCTTCACCCCCCTCACTCAAAGGAAGAGCAGCAACCAACGCATCAAACTGAAGAAGCAAAAATTCAGGGTAGCGAATTGCAAATGAATAGGACAAGTTATAAAGACAATAATTATTCGGGGTTTGGAGGAGAGCCACTTCGTATTGCTCCTCCTTACACCCATCTATTTAGGGCATGGAGGAGAGCCACTTCGTATTGCCCCTGTCCATGTATGGCTTGGAAGTGAAGCTAGTTATCTTGCTCCAAGGTAATCGTGGCTCAGATGTGAGATGTAGCATGTTGGACCAATGTAAACATACTTGTCAACAGCAACAATGTTAGGTTACTCAAAAGATTAATGGTGGTAAATAGTCATCAACATAAGCAATTCACTTCGATACAAATGACTAAAATCTGACAGATTACTTTTTATTCTTTGGGGAAAGGTAATAAAATACTCATCTTCAGCGATTCATGAACAAAAAGTAACAAGGAATTTCAGCTCACCCCCTAACTAAAAAAATTAAAAAATAAAGGATGCCTAAAGTGAAACAACAATAAGCTACAAGGATTATGTTTATGAAGTCCAAGTATAACAGTCAAAAATAGGCTGTAAGGTTACTAAGTTAATCAGAATTATTAAGAAATGAGCTAATTAAAAGATGTTAAGGAATTAGTGATCTTAGTGATAGCAATTAAAAGATGTTGGATGATTCTTCTTACAGACCAAACAGCTCCAGTTTGAATGTTGTTTCTGGCATTTGAGATAGCTGTCAAAGGTGTAGACATATTTACTCATCATCTGTAAAGATAATGATCAAGCGATCATCGATGACCTTCCGAATAGTCTACCCCTACTGAAGAGAAGAATCCAAACCTCATAGAGGCAAACAATAACAAAACGATTAAGGTTACATATGGTAAATTTAGGTAAGCTTAGTTACGAAGGAGAGCCATTGGACGGAGATGGGAAATGGAAGAAACGAAGAGACTGGGTGAGTGAGGAGGATATGGTGTTGGGTGCATTGGATATATTGGTGGTGTAATAGTGGTTTCTGGTGTGCACGATGGTGCTGGTATAATGGTGTTTGGTGGTAATAGTTCATACATGTACATCTACATGGGAAGAAGAAAATGATTTTAAACAGTGAGACAGTAGCATTACTGGGTCGTTTGATTTTGCTCTCTAGCTGTTTGATGAAATGTCCCAAAGAGCAAGAAAATTCTATGTTCAAATATTTTGGTGCCAATCACATGTCAACTGTCGGCCAACCTTTCACTATTCCTTGGCAATTGGCATCAGTACCCCACCTCGAAGGCACACGTTTGTGCAGGCTAGGTTTGACTTTCATGGGGTATGATTCATTTATGAATGCTAGAGATTTTTCTTTTAGCTTCTGGAGGAGTTGCATATTCTTGGAAAAAACATACTGCTTGATTATATTCTTCCATTATCCACTCACAAAATTTTAGCTTACGATGTTTGAGTCTTTTTTACTGTTTTTCTTTTTTGGTAAACGACGAAAAATATTTTTATGTTTTTGAGTCGATTTAATTACTTTAGAATATAATTTTAATCGGTTTTTAATTTAAAACGTATTATTTTTTTCCCAGGTTTCAATTTGTTTGTTTTCAGGGTAGTTTTGGGCGTCTTTGTTGGTGTGATTTTGCTTGGTCTGTTAATGTTGTGGAGCTTCAGCTTAGTTCACTTGTGTGGCTGGTTTGTTAGATTGGTGTATGTTTGGGTGTATTCAGCCTCGAGTATTTTTTGCTTGGGACTATGTTTGGAGTATTTGGTTGTTTCCTGTTTTCTATTTAATAAAAGTGCTTTTAGCAGGCCGTTTAAGTAAAGAAAAAAAAAGAATTTCAAAGGTGACTTCAGAATATAGATTCAGAGTTGTGATGATGAAGATCGTAAAAGAGGCTAAACGAACAAGGGGCTCAATCCTTAAAAGTATGACGAGATGAGCGAATTGTGATGTAAATTGAAATATATTGCTCTATGGGATAAGCATTTGCCATAAAGTGTTTCTGCAAACGATCTTTTAAGAATTTATATATGGAATTATTTTATTTTAAAAATAACTGCTAATACATGTTTTTCCTAGACCGTTGTTTCTTTCATTTTTCTTTTTTATTTGACTCTAGGCCAATTTGTTTTGCGTCAAATTATATGTTCACGTGGGAACCTAGTCAGCATCAAAAACAGGAATTGACGTCTTTTTATTCAATTTTTCACAGGAAAGTTAATTCATATCAGTTGAGGGACTATCTGTATGCCTTAAAGTCGAGTTCAAGGATGATAATAGGAAACATCAAAGATCTAGCACCATTATAGAAAATTAGCAAAGTTCAGGGACCAAATTAATCCTTCATTCTCCAATTATTTTCATAGTATGTCCATCAAACTTTTGGAATTGTTCAAAAGCCCATGCAACATTATTGTATGCAAAGGCTTGTCGACAACGCTATACTATTGGAATAATAACAGGGTAAATATGAAGGTTTGTCAACAACACTAGAGTACATACTAACCATAGCCATGTTGATATGTGGTTGGTATCAACTCCAACTGTGCTTACCAAGCTTGACATGGGGGTGGCCAATCTACGCTCCAAAGGCCAAAGAACAAAGTTTAATAGATCGACAGCCTATCGTAAAGTTTAGAAATTTCCAATTAAGCAGATAATTTCTCTTCC
Source organism: Platycodon grandiflorus (assembly GCA_016624345.1). Lineage (NCBI taxonomy): Eukaryota > Viridiplantae > Streptophyta > Magnoliopsida > Asterales > Campanulaceae > Platycodon > Platycodon grandiflorus. Next base: position 31,505,054 of record CM028368.1, read on the forward strand.
TAGTAAGAATCATGATCGTTAGTAAATACTCCTTCCGTCCCAGAAAAATAGTCCTACTTTGACTTTTATTGGTCAACTAGATTAAACTTGGACCAAAACTTTATAAAAGTTTACTTGTTTTATAAAATTCTAAAAGTTGCTATAAATGGTATTCTTCATACTTCCTCCATTCTAGACAAAGCATCCACCATTTTATTCTATTTTGGGATGTTCCACATAAAGAGTCCACTTATGAGCCGAAGGTCGCGGGTTTGAGCCCCGCCGTGACCAATAATTTGATTTCTTATTTACTTATGAAAAAAAAAGAGTTCACTTAAAAAAATTATGCCTACAATTTCTCCATAAACCTTTCAACTTTACATCTTAACTATGCTCAAACATTTTTGTAATTATGACCAACTCTAATACTACTTATACATCCCTTAATTCTTAGACTTTTCAAACGTGAACTCTTTGGGTGGAGCGGAGGGAATATTCTCTTAACAATTGCAATTATAATCCCTTAAACATAATAAATCTATGTTTAATAGTGATTTGAGATTGTCTTGGGTTGAGTTTCCAATATAAAAAGTGGAATATGTTTTTTGGACGGAGGTACTATATATTATGTCGGGGTGAACAAATATTATGTACTTGCGGGCGGTGGGGGGGCTATGCTCCTTCTAAGATTAAAATTCACTCATTGCCCTATATTCTCAGGACACTTTTATCCAACTCATGAAACTGTTCAAACACGTGGCCCCGCCCCCGCTATGCTCCTTCTAAGATTAAAATTCACTCATTGCCCTATATTCTCAGGACACTTTTATCCAACTCATGAAACTGTTCAAACACGTGCCCCCCGGGCCAAAAAAGGAAAAGCATTAAAAAGGAAACAAGAAAGGCTAACCTAAGTTTGACAAATGTTACAAGAAGCCTAATGGAGAAAATTAATTTTTTCTTTAGCTCTGTCGACTTCACTATCCTGGGTTCGCTCCTCTAGTCAGAGGCAGGCAGTTGACGTACTAAGCAGTAATCAGAAGATGAAGAAGAACAAAAGATTCAGCTGAAGTGAGAAGAAAATTAAAAATGTTCAATAAACACATGGTGAAATAATCTGGTCTTTTAGTAAGTTTCCGCCTTCCGGAATTCCCAAAACTCAAAATCGAGTTAAAAGCTTTTTGCTACAGTTCAATTCAGCTAAGTAAACCATCATGGCACAAATCTTGTTGGCAATCTCACCAACACTGCTCTTAAAAATAATAAGAGTTGCACCTACAAATGCTTGGCACAACCAACCCCAGGCCATACCAATAAACATGGAGTTCCTTCACCCTCGTCAACCGTTGGCACACAGGATCCAAATCGATTAGTTAATTGCATTGTATACTGTAGGCTAAAGCCGTGAATATATAACAAACCCAATTACTAGGGCCGGCCTACGTTACTTTTTATGCAACTTTGTTCGGTCAAAGGCAAGATCATGGGTGAAAGTGAAAGTGAAATATAAACCACACTCACTCATACCCTCCTTAACTTGTTCTTAAGATTCATGTTCAATCATCAAATACCTACTACCCAACCACAAATCTCTCTCTCTCTCACACACACACATATAATAAAGCAGAAATTTTTGATGAGTTGCATGATATGAACAGATAAGATAGGGGCTTATACTAATAATTAAGGGGCGGGGGGATTACCTGCTTAGCAGCTTTGACGAGTTCAGCACTGAGGGTGTTGGGAAGATCAGCAATGTTGGGGGGTTCGTCGGCGGGATTAGTAGCAGGAGGTTCTGGGTAATTTGAGGAGAGACGAGCAGGGGGTGCATCCCTTTGCAATGTACCGAATGTATTGAACGCAATTGATGCTACTGTGTTGGCATGTTCTTGCAATTGCGATATTATATCCATTTAATTAGAGACCCTAAACCTAAACAACAAAAATCCCCCAAATTTCTGAGGCTCCTAAAAATGAGAGAGTGAGGAAGAGAGAGATCCTTCTTTGGCCGTCGCCGAAACTCGAAACTTCAAACTACTGATTTTGAAAAAAAAATTAAGAAAGAAGAAGAATAGAAAGATTGAGAGGAGTTAAGCAAAATAAATTCTCAAACATCCTCTAGAAACGTTGCTTTTACGTACATTCCAAAATAAATTATAAAAATATCATTATTTTTGGTAGATATATATATTATTTTTCTCTTAAATACAATTATCACTATATTACGACACCTACTAAATTTCTAAATACATCACCTAACAATTTATCAATACACCCTTCAGCATAACACGATATATATACATCGACTTTCAAACCAAACCTCCATAACACGTTTCCAAACTTACAACTTTCCAAAATCTTCCAACTTCTCCAACTTACCAACTCATACCAAACTCCCAAAACCAAACCCTCAACTTCCAAACTTTCAAACTTTTCTACTTATCCAACTTACCAACTCATACCAAACTCTCAAAACGAAACACTCAAGTTTTAACTCCATATTGTAACAAAAATCAGACATGGAGACTAAAGAAGTGAAGCAAACCATGAATGTAAGTATATCTACCGTTCTTAAGTTTTCAATTCGATATTTTCATGAATTTTCGTACGTGATGCAGACGAGATTTGTTCGGCACTTGTCAATGGAACACCACAGTGGTGTTCGGTGACCACCTGCAAAACGTACCTGGGATGTTCCATCAGTGGTTCCTGAACACCCCTGTGTTGTTCCATCATTGGTACCAAACACCACCATGGTGTTCCATAACCTCTTATAGAACAGAAACTTTTCAAGATATTTTTTGTTGAAATTTATTCTTTTATTGTAAACAGGATTCAAACACGTTATCTACCGAGGGTAGTGTTGCTCCGATTATGAACGAGATTGAACATATTCAAGATATCGTTATGGATTAAACAAATGTGTTCACGACGTATGAAATGTTTATATTTCGTGATACATTGTTTGATTGGGTGTGTGCTACGGGAAAGAAAAATGGAATAATGATAGTAATTATCAGATCAGATATTGGGTTGTGTAAGAAAAGAGCTTGGTTATTTCTGGTGTGTGAACGTAGTGGTAATTACCGTAAATTCAAGAAGGTTGGAAAGTTTTCTGGAGTAAATAACGAAGAGGCCACTGCCTACTGTTGAAAAGGACGTTGTGAGGAAGCCAAAGTGGAAAAGAGAAACTGGAGCGAAGAAGTGTGGTTGTCTATTTCATTTGAGGGGTAGACAAGTATCAGCTAATGAACCTTGGGCATTGGATGTTCAATGTGGTGTCCACAATCATCCAATTACAGAGTATTTGGAGGGCCACTCATATGTTGGTCGATTATCACCGAAGGAAAAGGACTATGTCATTGATTTGTCTCACACAAATAGTAAACCCAAGGACATTTTGTTTGGGTTCAGAAAAAAATTTATAGATAATAAGTCCACAATAAGGACTATCTACAATGCTCGTTTGCAAAATAGAATTGTCGAGCGTGAGGGTCGATCTCAAATACAGCAACTTATGTTTAAGTTGAATGAGTATGGATATTTATATCATCACCGTCGCTGTGAGAAGACCGATATTGTCAAGGATATTTTCTTCGCTCACCCAACGAGCATAGAGTTATTGCTATGTTTTCCGAGCGTCCTCTTTATGGATTGTACGCACAAGACAAACAGGTATAATTTACCTTTGTTGAAAATTGTTGGTGTAATACCCTAGCTCTCCTATGTGATTTGCATAATTGTATGTCTTATTATCATGAATAGATATACATGGTAGAATTATTTGTATATCATGGTGAAAATAGAATGCCATGATAGTGATATGAACTATGGTTGTGCATCTTGTTAAGTGATTTGGCCTTGTATACTTGCTGAATTTTCTTAAGAATTAATTAGGATGACTTTGGTTGTATCTTAGAGCTTTGTACTTAACATTAACAGTGCTGAAGACAAAGCGATTGCTTAGGCAAGGGCCAGAGCGATCGCCCTGTGGACAGGAAGTTAGCATCTGGGATCTGAGGACAAAGTGATTGCCTTGGCTCATCCAGAGCTATCGCCTTGTAGGCAGAATGTTGGTATCCTGGTACGGATACCAGAGAGATTGCTCTGCCTCGTTAGAGGCCGATCGCCCTGTTGGCAGAATTGTTGTATATGTTTTATTATTATTATTTCTAACATGTAAATCCTTGATGGTAAGGAGGCCACGTACCTTGACTTGAAAACCAGCATATCTCCACCTCTTTAGCCCTGTTAGAGTGATTCATGTACTCCTAATTCTTCAAGACTTCCTTAATTCATAAGAGAGTGTTAGTGTGTGAGAAAAGAGTGAGATTGCTATGTGTTCTTCATCACTCTAAGATCTAGCAATCAAACCTTGCATGCAAGACCATATTTAGGTTGCTAAAGACTAGGAGAACTACTTTGAAGGCTTTGATTCTCTTTTTAGTGGTTTGATTTTCCAAATTGATGTAAGTTACTAACCCTTCTTTGTATGCTTAAAGCTTCAAATCATGCTAGTTACATAGTAGACTTGCTAGCCTTGTTAAAGATGTTGTTTACATGTCTAAATACTACATGGATGTGTGGGAATCTTATTTGTGTTAGTTTCTTGGTATGAGATGGTTTGGTTGAAATAATTACTCCATTGTTGAACTTAGAATTGTACTAAGAGGAGAACAAAAACTATAGTTGGGAAGAAGTTACATATAGCAACTATACCCAAAGTGAACAATTATGTTAAATGAATTCCTGAAGTAGAATTTTGGATGAACAATATACACCGAACATTACGTTAAATCCCTATGAGAATCTGGGTTCGTTTGAGTAGAATAAAGAACTCTCAAACAAGTTGGTTAAGTGAATGATTGATATTTGTGGATTAGAGACTTGTAATTAGCTCTATATGGATGTATAAACTTTGGCAAATATGTGCTTGTTGTTAATATGTTATTGAGTAATATGAATTACTTGACATTTACCAAGTTCACTACATTTGAACTTGGGGTTAAATTGCATAAGATGAGTAGATACCATTTTGTGCATCGCATTGAGTCCAACTGGCATTTGTTGACGAGTCAAGGTGGGACGACATATAGCCTTGACAAATCAATGTTTGGAATCACTATAAGTTGCCGTACCGGAGTTCACACACACTTCATCTATTGGCCACAGTTGGGAGGTAGGCCCACTATTGTTGCAATACGCGTGACTTTAGTTGCTAAGACCCGATAGGTTTTCAGGGAGACCCGGCAAGTTCGGGGATGTTGATATATCATAGACGAGTATCGATACACGTTGGTTATTTTGTGTATTGCAGGAGCAACGCAAAGACGAACAAAGAGAAAAGATATCCTTTATTATGTGATTTACTTACAAACACTTATGTGAACATCAAAGTGTTATGTGTTTAACATGAGTTGTATATCAAAGATGATATTTCATGTTGAGTTGTGATGTATAGAAATGATATCACCTTGTTACGAGTACAGTTGAGCATTATGCCATGTCAAGTAGTTGCATTTAGTAACTTATTGAGTTTCGACTCACCCCGTTGTGTTTAATTGTTTTTCTTAGATCGAACTAGCCAGGCAACTCTCGGTGAGGTCGGTGAGGACGCGCCTAGTTAGCAGGTTGTCCTCGTGGTTGTACTTTTGGTTTGATCAGTTATTGTACTATTTTCTTTTGGTGAGATCCGATGATTATGTAAAGTTATATAGACTTTACTTTGGGGTAGAATCATACTTGGTTATTTGTATTATTCTTTTGGTAGCCGATATGTATGTCGTGCTTGTATATACAGTTAGTTTTTATTTCAGTTGTTTTCCCGAGCATGTTGTGGCTCATGGTTTCTGTTGTTGTTCCGGCATGTTGTAGCCGATGTTGTTGTTGTTGTTTATTCTCCCGAGTTATAGACTCGTGGCTGTTGTTAGTTGGATTCCGGAAGTAGAGTCGCCGAAGACTTATTTATCATTGTTAATCAGGTGTTTACGTATTATGTTAAGTCTTGTTTTGTTGTTTTGGTAACCCGACCTTGAGATTTTGTATGAAAATTCGGGTCGGGGCATCACAGTTGGTGTGATGTCGACACAGATGACATTTCATATTGCAGTCGCGTATCTGGAGTTCGAGCGGGAAGAGAACTATATGTGGGTGTTAACAGTCTTAAAAGAACTGATGGACCAATCCTCTCGACCCCACGTGATTGTTACTGATAGAGAACTTGGTTTAATGAATGCAATTCAGAAAACTTTTCCCACCTTGAGACATTTCCTTTGTTGGCGGCACATTAACAAGAACATTTTGGCAAATTACAAGAAATTGTTCCGTGTAAAAGATAAATGGAATTATTTTTCTATGAATTGGAATACGTTGGTTCTCGCAGATACTGAGTCAAATTATAATGACTTGCTACAAAGATTCCAGTCAGACTTCAAAGAATCTCTACTTACCGTTAAATATGTCATGGAGCAATGGTTGATGCCATAGAAGGAAAGATTTGTGGCTTTATGGATGGATACAGTCATGCATTTCGACAATACCACAACAAATAGGTATTTATCCTTTTAATATCAGTGTTTATTTCATTGTTTTATATATTTTGTTAGATATATACTTAATAAGGTTGTAACTTGTATTTCAAGGTGGAGAGTCAACATGCATTATTGAAAAGACAGCTTGGCTCGAGTCAAGGTAACTTTGAGATGTGTTGACCACAGATTCACACCCTAATACAGATATCACACATCACAATCAAACAGTCATTTAAGAAGAGCAGAAATGTTGTCCAGCATAAATACAAATCAATTGTATTTAGAGAGTTGCGAGGGATGGTGTCGATACATGGATTGAACTTGATACATGATGAATTGAGCGCTATTGGTGAACATGGTGTAGACCCTCTGTTGTGTGGGTATATACAGAGAAAGAGATGCGGTCTACCTTGTGGTCATGAGATTTCAAAATATATAATATAGGACATGCCAATTCCACTTAATAAGGTTGACGCCTTTTGGAGGAAGTTAGATATCATACCTCCAAAGGTAGAAGATGCTGGTATAGTAGAAGAAATGGGTAGTCGATTTAAAGAGTCAATTGTTAAGCTTTCATCCAAGTGGGAATAAACACCTGGTTCAGAGCGGTTGTTAATTTTGAAGAGATTGAACGAAATAAATCAACTACCAACGACATCACTTAATCATCCCGAAGGTTAGAAAATTCTTACTCGTGGTCGTCCTAAGTCCATAAAGTCTAAACAACACAAATCAACCAAACGTGATCCGAGTAAGTTTGAGTATGTCTAGTCCATTGAAGATAGCTACTCGTCATGTAAAGAGATTGCCTACGAGGTTGGTCCATCGATTAAACAACCTCTTACTCTCACTATGACACCTCGGCCAAAAAAGAAACATGTATTTTTTTCTCGTCCATTTAAGATATATTGAACAGTCATTTAACATTAGTTATATGCTAACGAAACATTGACCTTGATGTGTCTTATTTCAATAGGTTATCCGGCAAAAGACTCGACTTGCAACTACAAGTGGTTTTATCCAACAACTACCATCCCACTTGCACAATTGGATTGAAGAGACTAAAAATGTTAAAAGTGATGGTCATTGCGTTTTTCGTGTAACACCCGCATAGTGAGGCTGCATAAGGTCGTACTCTATTATTTTGTTTGACGAACTTTTAAGTTGTTTGACCATTTAATCTTAATCCAATGGCTGAGATTAAGTTGTTGAGAGACAATTGTTTTGTCTTGGTTGGTACACATAGAAATGGTATCACTTGTTATTATTGGAGTATACCCATAGAAACATATAATGACTCTAACAGAGTTGTATAGGTTTTCATAATTGATGAGACCACGTGTGTGATTTGGGGAATTCGTTGAGAATTGAGAGTTTTGTTGGGAAAGATATGTTACCCAAATTGTGTTAGATGTTGTTGTTTAATTCTCGTAAATATTATGAGATGATTAATTTTGTGTGTAGGATTTTTATAACCTACTTGAAACATTCGTGTTGTTATTGAATGTTGTTGTTGTGGTATACTCCCTACTTTGGAGTATGACCGTTTATTTTTAAATGTCAAGTAAATATTCTACTTGAGCATTTAGTTAAGTCCATGGCATGTTTGTTAGAGAGGGGTTTATTGACGCTCGATTATTACAAGAGCAGGGGCTACGTAATAGTCAAAGGCCAATACATTGGGTTCTCGCCCTTACCATTGGCCACGGTAGAGGAATAGCGCCAAGTGTTCGTAGGCAAAAACTGTAACGTTGGTAAGCTATTGTACCGGGGTGACCTTTCCGGGTTGTAGGGACCGGTGGCACCGGTTTATTGTGAATTTCAAATAAAATGGTTCACAGGTTCTTTGTTTTGAGCTCTTGTTTCTGTACTGGTTTGAGCACGTCAACAACGGCTTCGAATTCTTGATTTAGTTTATTGGTCGAGCACGTCAACAACGGCTTCGATATTTGGTATTATATTGGTTAGTTGGTTGGAAGTATTGGTTTGGCCGGAGGTGTACCTGTGAGCGCCCGATCTGCAGATCGTTCCCCTCGCCCTGGGGAGGGGGCTTTTTGCTCTTGTCTTGTGGTTTCCCTCTATTTGATTTTATGATTTGATAAACATGAAAAACACATTTTCTTTGAAAACAGAGTCGCCACTCACGTTTATAAGTAAACGGGAGAAAAACTTTAGATTATGGGTTCGGGGCCAAGTCACGAATCGGGAAGGTTTTACGCACCCAATTCGCCCTTTCGGTCTTTACACATTTGCATGCTCGTATTTAATTATTGCAAGTTTGTTTATTTACAGAATATATATATATATATATATATATATATTAATGTATTAAAAAATGTAATTATAATGTATTTGAAATAATTACATACATATTAAAAATGTATTTACATATCTAAACCAATGAATGGAAGGGGTTACCTTCTGTCGTTTTACAGAAATCGGGCCAAGTTCTAGGCCGTTGTATTATACCGGATCAAGCTAGCTCGTAGCTTGACCGTTGTGCTCCCACTGCTACCAATCGAGGAAAGGAAGACTTATGTCTTGTGTGTGTTGAGATAGAGTCAAAGATAGGATTATACAACTAGTATTAACATTAACAACCCATTTTGCATTGAACTCTAAAAGATCTAATTATTAGCAAAGGGGTTTTTAGGATGCGTTCAGCTTCGTAATTTAGGGGTTTGATTTCAAGGTTTTTTTTTATGTTGATTGAAGAAAACATAAGAAAAATAAAGAGAAAATTGGTGAGTCCAAAGAGAGAGAATCTAAAATAAAAAACAAAGTTACTGAATCACGCAAGGTGAATAGACCCTAAATCATGGTTGTCAGACGAGTTAGAGGCTTTGTGGAAGGAAGACGCTTGGTCGGCAGTGGTTAGCACGAGTTATTTTCACTTTCCAGAAGTACCCTCTAAAACTAGTGAAGTAACTTGAACATGACTTATTTTCGATGAAAATAATAATGCTCTATACAAAGGACTTCTTAGAAACTGAAAAAGAAGTTATGGGGGTTTAATTGAAGTTCATAGAACAATTGGGGGAGAAAGTGAAAATGACTACTTTCAATTATTGTTGGCAAGCAAGACATCTAACTACATCGAGGCAAGAAATTGTCACAACTATTTTCAATGTCGTGTATAGTATAATCAAACCCCTTGTAAAGAAGAAGAAAAAGTAGTTTCCAAAATGTACAACAAAAATTAAGCAATTGCACAAGTAGTGCACTTCTAACCTTATACATTGTTTTGTTGTTGTTTTTAATTAAGTGGTGTTTGAGTTTATCTAATAAGGCAAGCTCTTGGAACTAGAACTAATAACCAAGAACTTGAGCTTAGAGCTTGAATCTTGATCGACGCCATTGGCACGACGAGTGATCGTTTCCATATTCTTGTACAAACTCTGTTTCACCATCTTCTTCATCATCTTCTTTCCTTCGCTTGCCATCTCTTGATGATTTACGGGTGAACCAATCGATAACCTTCTTGTTTGTGGCCCCGAATGAGGTCCCATCCTCGTTTGTCGCTCATCTTTAAACCATTGTAGTAATTTCATAGCCCTTTTTTGAGCTAGGGGGCTTCCTAACAAGGCTACTTCAAGAAGGACATGTACAATTCCTGCCTTAGCCATTTTAACTCTTTGCACTGAGCTTTGATGAGCTAAAACCATCAAAACATAAGCCGATAACTCTTGCGATTTCGGTTTCTCCTCCCGTGCCATAATCTCTATTAAGCTTTCTGGCACCATTGGATTACTTTCCAAAGCTTTCTTCCCCATTACAGTCACCGCCAAATTCCCTAGAGTTGCTAGGGCTTTCTCGGAAGTTTCATGGACCGAAGACAGCCTCAAGAGAGTATTTACTACTCCATGAGTAGCTAAACTTTCTGCATTATCTAGCATGGTGGATAGATTATACAATGTACCCAAACACAATTCCTTGGTGTCAATGCTCGAATCTGACTCGAGAATGGAGAGCACGAACGGAAGGATCTTCGATGAATCGATAGGAAATTGGCTATTTGCTAGGGAAGATAGAGACATGACAAGTTGCGTGAATTCATGTTTGGTTGATTCTTCGGAAACAGCGATGTTTTCGGGCAATTTTGACAAGATTCCTGCCTCAACCATGAGAGCTTTGTTCCTGAAAAATTAGACAATGACAACAAAAGATCAGAAACATTAACAAATGAAAACCATTTGAAATTTGTGATTTGTTCCAATTCATTACTAGAAGATTTTAAGGGCATTGAAGACCCAAATGGCACAAAGTACACTCAGAAATTAAGGTGGGGCCCAATAGAACCAACCCACCCAATGAAATAATAATAACATTATCAAAGTCAGAAAATCAAACAAGATTTGAAAACCAGATCTGGGTTTGAGAGCTAAGGTCAACAAATGCTGTTTTCAATAGTGTGTGTTTGAGTAGATGATATCTCAAAACCTATAAAAGAAAGAAATAAATATTCACATGAATTATATTTATTATTATTTGCCCATATAAAATAAACAACTTGTCTGCCTAAATAGTAATAGTACAAAATATATTATGCCCTGTCCAACTCTTCCTACCACTATGGAGTCTAGTGGACAGTCAGCGCACCTTGTGGCTTAATAATTCCTCATATTATTTAGCAATCACTCACAAAATAAATTCCAATTCATATAAGAAATCAAAGCTAATAATTGATCTATTAAACTTGTACATATTAAAGGACAAATGAATTATGTAACTTTTTCAAAGTTTATAAACTATAGAGGTTTTCTTTTTCTTCTTCATTTTTTGTCATTTTTTTTGTTTTTGTTTTTGTTTTTGTTTTTTTGTTTTTCAAAGGTATTCCCGGACATGGGGACCTAAGACTAATCCTCAGAGCTGGGTCGGACCACAAGAGCTGTAAAATTCTCCTAACAAATTTACACAGCTACGTTCCCATAAGTTGTAAACCCGAGACCTACGAGTAGACTAAAACAGCCCATTAATCAGCCGATCCACACGCTTGTTGGTAACCGTAGAAATCTCTACAACTCCCTAAATTAATTTACGTATTATCATTATTCAAAGTTATTTGGAGAGAGAGAATTTTAATGTAGTATGCCATGTGTATAAACAGTCTAAAGCCCCCACAACAACAACAACAACAACAACAAAAAAGTGACAGCATAGTTGGAGCTTTGCCACCCAAACTTTGATTTCAAAGATGACAAGTGGTGAAGGCACAAAGAAATTTCTGTTTTGGATACATATATTCTCATGCTCTTAAGTCAAGAGTTGACCCAACAACCCTAATCCTTATTATGGTTTAATTTCCTCTAACCCTAATCATTTTTTCCCTCTCCACTTTTGAAAATATTTTACGCTTTCCTTATATTTTATATATATATACGTGATAACTAAGAATCTTTATTATAATTACTTTTTGGGTGGCAATATATGTGAAATTGTATTTGAGTGAGAAATAAATCTAAACGTACGAACAATAAGAAGAATCGAATATAGTCAAGTGAAATCTACCATTTCAATATAACAAGGATTGCTTATTGGAAATATTCTAGTCAAGTGAAATCTACCATTTCAATATAACAAGGATTGCTTATTGGAAATATTCATCAATATCATCGTAAAGATTTATAAACAACTACTTTTGTTACAATTAATTAAGCTTTGATGAAGGGCAAATGATTTTGGAAAAAGATAATTTTATCCTTCATCAATATTTAGTTATAGCAAAAGTTATAAAATATATTGTAAACTTAGCATTTTTTTATTAGAAATAGGTTGTATGACACTTGGCATCTCTTAACATACAGATATTTGATTGAATTTCTCCTTTGTATCTGTATTTTGTAACGAAAATGGCAAGATAATTTGTAGTTCTCGTTTACATCATAATACATACGCTCTCTGTTCCACCCAAAAAGTTTACGTTTGAAAAATCTAATTATTAAGAGATATATTAGTGTCATTAGATTTGATTATAATTGCAAAAATAATTAAGCACAACCAAGATGATTACATTACAAGTAAAGGGTAAAGATAAAAAATTATGAAAATACTAACTATAATTTTTTGAAAGTGGACTGTTTAAATGAAATATCCTAAAATAGTATAGTTGACACTTTGCCTGAAACGGAGGGAGTAAATATTACTGCAATTTGAATTACAAAAAGAAGATGAACTCATTTACATGAGCTCGAAGGGTCTCTTCTTTGTCATGACTTTACCAACTTGGTTCTATGATTTTAGTTTTCTTTTGGGATTATTATAAAAATGATCAGCGTACTATCAGTTAAGAATTGGTTTAACCCCGTACTCCCAATATCTCAAAATTGACCATTGTACTACCATTTTGAGGTCAATGTGGACCCTACCGTTAACTTTTCATCCAATTTTTTAACGGAGCAGTTAATTTGATTAACGGAGCTAATTTTTGAGGAGTATTTTTGTCCTTTCCTTCCAAATAAAATATAAAATAATTTTTTAAAATAGAGGGTCAGGACCTTCACCCTTACCATACCTAGCAAAACCAACTCTCACGTGCGCCCACTCTCCCTCCTCATTAAGTCAAATCTGGCCACTGCGCTCCACGTTGGTCTAATTCCATTTGCCAGTTAGTTATACTTCCATTAAACAATTGCCACGTCAGCACTAGGTGATGAGAGCCCACTCTAACAATATTTTGAATTTTAGTGACATCATCAATGTTATTAAGCCAATTGAAATCCAAAATTAAACCTAATTTGATCTTCTCTTCTTATAATAATCTTAACAAACTAATTGAACCCAAATAACCGAATACGTTCCAATAAACTATCACCATAAGTGCATTATTATAAATATAATAATCGATAAGTGATAAACGTCTCACTGATTACGTAGTTTAGTTACACTTGACAATTAAATTTAATTATTTTTTGTAACTTTTAATATATATTTTGTCAAATTATTGTCCTGTTTGACTTTTTTTGGTCAAACAGGACATTTTTCAAACGTAAATTTGATGTATATTTTTTTACTTTTTTCAAAATCATAAAACATGTAATTTGTAGTATTTTTAAAGTACTACGAATTACATGTTTTATGATTTTGGAAAAAGTAAAAAAATATATATCAAATTTACGTTTGAAAAATGTCCTGTTTAACCAAAAAAAGTCAAACAGGACAATAATTTCAGGACGGAGGGAGTAATATACATCGAATAACACAACAATATTTCACGCTTGAAACACGAATGACTAAACCCTTTTAAAATTACAAGTTTATAAACTTAAACTTATATAAAAAACAACAAATTAGCAATCTTATTTATAATCTTATTATACACATTAGTAAGATAGTCAATTTGTTGCATTATTATGAGATAGTTATATCAATTCAATGCCGCACTCAAATTTTTTTTTTTCTTTCCAAAATGACAATATATCCAATAAAATTCACAAAATAGAAAAAAATAATTAAAAATCTCAATTAATTAAAAGAAACAAAATCAGTTAAGTAAAGTACAAAAAATAATTACTTACGTGCACGTGCCATTAGCAAGCTCAAGTAACGCTTGAACAGCCAACCTCCTACGCGCCACCACCTCCGACCCGAGCATGGTCACCAACGGCGGTATAACACCAAGCCCCGCCATCAATTTCCTCCTGTTGACATCCTCTCCGGCGAGGCCCTTTATCTCTTTCGCCGCCACCTCTTTCTCCTCCCAGCTCCCAAAGTGAAGTCTCTTAACAGCCTTCTGCAAAACCACCATCCAATCACCTTCTGCCAGCTCCATCTCCACCTGCTTGGCTAATTCTTTTTGGATCGTATTCGGAACTTTCTGTGTATTGAGCTGATCGCTGACGGACGGTAAGTATTGCTTGTTGCTGTAGGATTTGTGACGGAGGAAGCATCGGATTCGGGTAAAGAATCGGAGCTTCAAATAGGTGTGGTACCAAGTTAATGAAGAATCAGACATTTTTTTGTTACTTATTATGGATAGAGAGAGAGAGAGAGAGAGAGAGAGAGAGAGAGAGAGAGAGAGAGAGAGAGAGAGAGAAATCGAGTTGAAACTTTTTGTGGGCTTTTTGTCAACTTATATGGAGTCGCAATTTGTGTGACCTTTTAAGAGAGAGATTATAGATGGCGAAAGAGATGAGAGGAGAGAGAGAGAGAGAGAGAGAGAGAGAGAGAGAGAGAGAGAGAATCTGACAATAGGAACGAGACTTTTTGAGCAAAAACAAAGAGTGCAGAGAGCACATGCAGAGTCACCAAATTGTCTATATTGCTGATACCCTCTTGGCCTCTCACAGATCAACGGTCCAGGTCTAATTATTATTATAAGTATAATAATTTTATAATTATAATTATAATAATTTTATAATTATAATTATAATTATAAAATTAGATATTATAATTTTATTATTATAATTATTCAATTTATATACCGAATTGATCAAATTATTCGATATATACCGAATTTTGATATAATTTTATGTACTGAATTGTACCGAATTGTACTTCATGTATAAAACTCGGTATATACCGAATTTTGATATAATTTTATTATTATGATTATTCAATTTATATTACTATTAATTTTGTTCGAATTGATCAAATTAGATATTTAACATAAAAATAATAATTATGAAGTCTAAAAAATATTATTTGTTACTATGTATGCTGTTTGAAGTAAACACATAAGAGTATATATGCTTAATGATGCTTTCATTTAATCATTAACACATAGTTATTTTTTCATAAATATGTAATAATATGAAAATAATAGCTTTAAAGGTGTATAAATGTGAAAATATTAAGATATTTAAACTTTAAAATGATGAAAGTATACAACATTTCATACAAAATATGACGTATTTTTAGTCTCGTACACTTCAATTATATTCGTATTATATTCGTACAAGAGTATTAAAGTATTTTTACAGTTTACGTATTATTATGCCGAATTTTTTCGCCGTAACTTTGAAAAAAATTCGTATTAAAACTTGTACATTTCTTTTAACATATTATTCCAGTATTTTACTAACTATGACCGGTGATGTGATTGTGTACAGTGTACCACTAAGTATTTTCTAATTTTTGATTTTTTAAGTCAATTAGATAAAATATTGGATGAATATTTAGCGAGCTTTCTTATTAAAAGTTAAAAATACATGGATTATACATTATAGTACTTTTAGTGTAGTTTATAGAATTTAATTTTATTACTTTAACTAATAAAATTATTGTAAATATTCATTACAATTCTGTCAATTTAACCAAAAAATTAAACTGATCTTTTGAGATGGATGAAGTATTATTTAACTTTACATATAAATAGTTACTCTGTCCATTTGGGACAATGGGAGTAATATTTAACCCTTTGACTAATGCTAACGGTACAAAATGACAAAATTCTGGTAAAAATTTGTTGACAGATATTGATAAGTTACATAGTTTGCGGGCGCAAGTACTAGGTAATAGAACAACTGATCAACAACTAACAACAGAAATTTTATGACCAAAATATTACTCTCTTCGTTTCAGGCAAAGAGTCCACTTTCCTTTTATAGAAGTCAATATAAGACTAAATCAAATAAAAAATTTACATACTTTACTTATGTTTTAAGAAATAAAATTCCATTAATTAAAAATTATCTTATTAATACTATGGATTACAACTTTAATAACTTTGTAAAAACCACTAGATTTATGTTAATTATTGGTCAAACTTTAGTTTAGTTGACCAAAAAAAATCAAAACTTGACTCATTGCCTGGAACGGAGGGAGTATAATTTTTTTGTGTCCCAAACATATTGTTATTTATGATAATTTGCGGGACCTCAACCCCTTAATATTCATAAATGTTACATATAAATAGTGAATAAATATTTGGGATTTTAAGGAACTTGAATTCCTCGTTACACCCTTTTTGTTTGTGATCTTATTATTAAGGCTCTGTTTGTTTCAAAGAAAACAATTTTAAGATAGTGATTTCTGAAAAATTGTTTTTGGAAAATGAAAATATTTACTTTCAAGTGCTTGGTAATCTTTTTTAAAATACTTTGGAAAATAATTTCTAGTGTTTGGTAAAAGTATTGAAAACCTGACGAAAAAATAATCATGGATTTATACAATTCTTATTTTTGTTAAAAGTTACTACTTGTATAAATTATAAATAGTATATACTCCCTCTGTTTCAAAATATTTGTCATTTTAGCTCTAAAAAATTGTTTCAAAAAGATTGTCGTTTTAGGTTTTCAATGCATATTTTACCTAATTTACCCCTGTCTTCTCACAAGTTTCAATAATTGATCATCTCTTCATTAAATACTTTATCTTCTCCCAATGACTATCTCCTTCTAATTTATCTTTTCAACTACTCTTAGCACAAAAATTAAAAATATTTAATAAAGGTATATTTGTCAACTTATAAAATTTTTTAATATGTGTGCACAACTCTAAAACGTCAATCTTTTTGAAACGGAGGGAGTATAACATATAAAAAAGCTTAAATACCAATTCCGTCACTCTACTTTTTCCAAAAATTCTACTTTTCCACACTTTAATCACTTAGACCCAATCAATAATGTGAGGGACATTTGCATGAAAAAGAAGGGAATAAAGGTGAAACAATTTAAGCGCAGGGGTATTTGCATGAAAAGAAGGGGAAAGGTGGTGGCGGGTTTGGGGGCTCACAGGTAAAGAGATGCTAATAACTGAGTTAGAATATAATGTTTCAAACACTTTGAAGAGACAGAGACTCTTGAGGCGTCATTTTAGAAAATGATTTCTTTAGTATTTGGTTCATTTTCGAGTTGACCGTAAAATGTTTTACATTGATTATATTTTCGTAGCATTACCAAATACTGGAAAATGAGAAAACATAAAACAAATGAAGCATAAGGTATTCTATAATTAGCAAGGCAAAGCCAATATTAAATTTTTTGAATGGTGAGTCAATTTAAGGCTACAAAACGTGGGGACAGTGGCGAAGCCACAGTTAGACCAAGGGTGGCCATGGCCCCCTAGACTTTTAGTGATATGTATATTACCCCTCTATATTATGACTATAACCTTTGTTATTATATTTCGGTTTTCTTTGAATTTTACATATTACTTTCTTAAAATTAACTTGACCCCCAAGAGTTATTAACTTGACCCCTAAGGGTCAAAACCTAACTTCGCCACTGCGTGGGGATGAAACACCTTTACATGGAGGGCTTGACAAATACCATTCGGTACTGTACCTAACAGATTAATTTTGGCTAAGTTTTCAATGATCAATCAATAACGGCCCGTTATGGCCAACCCCTTTGTTAAATGCTCCCAAATATAGTTAAACTTAAATTGAATTCATTCAATCCAACTTGCTTATATGGTACTAGAATTAAGTCGAACATAATTGTGAATTTATAAGTTAGGTTTGTACCTTTTTGGGTTTACATAAGTTATTACATCATAAGTTGTTTGATGGATTCAAATTTTCTATCTCACTCACCGTCACACTCTCTGTCTCATTGAATCCTAGCTAGCTCAATACGTATCCTTATATAATTGTAAAAAGAAGATCGGTTAAAATAACAATGACACGCGTAAGACTAAGATTCAATAGTACAGAGGGTGTGATAGAAAGTGAGATAGAATATTTGAAACCGTTGTTTGATACTCCCTCCGTTCCACCCAAAGAGTTTACGTTTAGAAAGTCTAATTATTAAGGGATATATTAGTGTCGTTGAATTTAATTATAATTACAAAAATAATTAAGCACAACCAAAATGATTACAACACAAGTAGAGGGTAAAAATGAAAGATTACGAAAATTGTAAGCATAATTTTTTTGAAAGTGAACTCTTTAAATGAAACATCCAAAAATAGTATAGTGGACTCTTTGATTGGAATAGAGGGAGTATATAGGACATGGCTGTCCTCTTAATGAAATATAGTAGACAAATTATGTCCCATAACCAAAATGTCATTTAGCACTGAAATTGTGAGACTTACACTCTGTCATTTATCGGTTCATGCTCTAATGAATCTGATCTAACAGTCTTGATAAATCATTAGGTATTTAAATGTACATTTAATAATTCAATGTAATCATATGGTAACTCAAGTAGTACAATGTACTTATATGAACCCTAGGTCGTAAGTTTGAATCTTACCTGAGGAGATTTGATTAATTTCGAATTGTTTGATTCAGAATTTCATGATAAAAGGGCTCGCTTTGACCGTTAAGAGTAAGTAAGTCATTCTCATCTTTGTTTCTATCGCATTCTATCTTATCATGTCACATCTATTAAATCAAAGTCTATTGAATAAAAAGAAAATACCATTCTGTTTCGACAAGAAACTCGCACCCAAGTTCCATAGCTTGGTCCGCTTTCCCAACCATAAATTTTACCTCCCCCCCCCCGGCCAAAGCACGGGGATGGATTTTCCCTTTTCGGTAGGTTTTGAGGGAGGGATTTGAACGCCAAACAACGTGGTTCGTTGTCACGTGCTCCAATCCTCTAACCTACATGTCTCACCTTGTCTCTTATTAACGCCTAGTCTGTGTTATGAAACACAACCAGATAAAATAAAGAAATTCTTAGTTCGAGACGCCCCTTGATCTAAAATTTTGAATTAAATAACATAATGAAATATACAAACTAAGAGTCAAGGTTAGGCCAAGGGATGGCGATTGAGGGAACCAAATTGACATGAGAGATTTTGGCTTGAAAATAGAAAATGTGGAACTATACCTAACAGTTGTGTTCAGCCAGGGGACATGTCTATGACGATGCATTGAGATCCAACGGTTAGAAATGGCTATATATTTAACTTTGAATGTTGCCGTGGAATGTGCCTAATTTTAAGGGGCAACCCACCATAGTTGTTTCAAGAATCATCAACTTTGTGATCTTTTTGTTGATCTCAAAACTGGTTTTAAATTCAAATGTTGGGGGAGATGAGCTATGTTTGTGGGTGGACACTGTGGGATTCAGGTGTGCAAACATGGTTAATTAATGTTGCTAAGAACCCGTTTTAATGTATAATTAATAAACTTACACGTGAAGTGAATAAAGAAAATTGAAAGGATACACTGGAAACACCATTGCCGGAAGATGCTGGCCGGTTCACATTTCAAGGCTAGACCAGTTTTTAGCAGACATGATTCTTTATTTCAAAAAGGTGTTTCATCTCTTATTCTAACCTTCGGATCTTCGCCACATGTGGATGGTAATAAGAGATGAAACATCTTTTGGAATAGAGGATCCTATCCGAGTTTTTAGGTGATGTTCAATGCCAAAATATGTGATCAGCGATCACTATTCAGTTATACTACCTCTCTTTTGATTTAGCTGAAATTTGTAGTTGATGATTGATTGCTTATAGTTGATGACTTATAACCGATGGGCACATGAACCGATACAACTTATGGCCATAAATGTGTTTTAAATATCATGTACATGAATTTTGACTTATCATTACATAAGTTAAATCATACATAAAAATAACTTTTGATAAATTATAAGTCATAAATACTTTCCAAAAAGTCAAATTAAACGGGCTCTCATAATCTGCCATCTTAAAATGAGTATCTAGTTTTGTTCATAATCATTAGAGCATCCACAATCGTTGATGTTCTTGTCTCACATCCTGCCCGTGCGATTGGCCTTCTCCCTTGGCTGCTTTGTTCTTATTTGTTCCCATGCAAGAACATCTCCTCAACAATACAAAGCCAAGAATAGAACACTCCCAATTGTGTTTTATTCTTAGCCATGTTATAATTAACAAGCGAAGAAAATCTCATTGGGGATGCTCTTAAGAATAACGGTCAAATATTTTGGGACGGATAAAATAGTATTTCGTATCGACAATTTTAAGAATTTGCTAATGTGGATGACCGGTTTAATGTTACTTTGGTGGAAAAAGACGAAATTTTTTCACTATTATTACGATTAAAATTCATTGGTTCCAAAACCCTAGTGCGTTGTTCATGATGCGGGTTTCATTTGAGTTTTTACGAAATCCTTTGTTTTCGAATACAAAGCAGATTCGAGACTAAGCAATTGTAATAGTGGCATAACGCATCCCAGTTGAATCGTGAATATCTGCAATTAGCTCAAAGGGAAATTCAATTAGAGTAGAATAGATCATTTGTGTGTTAATTGGAAGATTGGATAATTCTTTTTATCGGAATGACTATATTCTCGTTTACGAAAAATTCTTCACATTTCTTATGCGGTTCAAGTGGTAAGTCGAGCGTAATTCACTAAGCCAACTTTTGCTTCGGAACGCCGGATTATCAATCATAACTTAAGTTTGTAAGAGCGTCAACAGTTGACACTCTAATAAAGACAAAGACTTTTTTTTAAAAATATCTTGCCCTCTTTGAAACTCACAGTGGACACTCCACCTTTAAAATTACATAATTCACTCTCTTAATATAGATTATGTTTTAACATAGTCACTTCCACCTCCATTTCATTCTTCTCTCTTCCCCCACGCGTACGAATACTGAGGTTTAATTGTTGAGAAGAAAATTTTAATTAAACTATGTATGAAAATCGAAGTTTTTAGAGGGTTGTATAGGGTGTGCTTATTAAATGATTCTTTTTTTAGTAATGCTAGAGCTCAGTTTATAGCAAGCTTTAAGGTGTTGTACAGTACAACAACTGATCTATCGTAGTTGTACGGTACAACACCTTAAAACTAACTGTAAACAAATTTTGTTGCTCTTATCATTTTATTTTTTTTCAAAGTGTTGAAAAAATATAATTGAAACAAATATATATATATATATATATATATATATATATATTTGAAAGGAGATATAATGATTGTTGTAAATACTATAGCAATTACGCATCCGTGTCGTTGGACGGAGGGTCTAAAAGGGGAAGGCCACATTTTGGAGCGCACCACTTAATTTGACCCAATCGTGTTGTGATGTTTGGGTGGAGAAAGCACTTACCTGTTTCCATCTTATGGCGGTTTTGGATATGGAAGAATGTATATATGTTAACTGCTCATCCCCGCATCACACAGTGCCCTTGTGCAAATCATGGGGGTTTTTGTGGCTGACGAAATAACACGAGATGTTTCCTTTCCCTTGACAAGATTACAACACAAAAATTGAGACACAAGTTCGAGTCAACAATTATTGTAACGATCCGAGCTCAAAGTCCCATCTGTCACGCATGACCCCACTAAGCACATGAGTTAGTTAAGCCCACCACAAATCCACCGAAGAATCAACGATGTTGGTACCCCTCATCTAATTGATGTGGGTTCGGAGATATTACTATTATTGATTCTAGATAACCGTATAACTATCTAATGCGTCAATAGTTGTACTGTACAATACTACTATGTTTGGTGTAAACCAATTATGTCACTACATCATTTTTCTCTATCATTTTTTATTTACATTTAACTATTACTCTTTTTGTCTCTAAATGAGCGTGTGTTTGTTGAAAAAAAAAATTTCTCTAAATGAAAGTCCATTTTTTAAATGAATTTAGTAAATTCATCTTGCCATCTATCGTTTTCTAATGTGCACTGCAATTTTATGGTGTGGATCCTAAAGACATTCATGAATACGTATTACGAATAAGAGTTCGCCTGAGTGGATAGGATGCTCTATTAGCAAGAGGTCTCGATTTTGAGTTTTAATGTATATAAAACACTCAATTAGGAACAGAAAGAGTATAAAGATTTGGTTTAAATAGAAATTTGGTCCCCGTACTTTGAACTTTTATTCATCAATGTCACACTACTATATTTTTAGTTTATTTCATCACTGTTCTTTTTCATTGTTTAATCACATTTTGAGAAAAAGAAAACTTAGAAACAAATAATGTTTATAGAAAACAATAATTAAAAGGAAGAAAAAGTAAAAAATGTAAACAAGACGATGCGGAAAAAAAATATGAACACTCTTTTTGTTTTTGATTTATTCTTCTGTTACTTAAATTTTAGTTACTAAAAGAAGATAATTTTGAAATAATTTCAAGATATTATAGTTCAATATTTTGATCTCCACCATCTTTATTTATTCTATTTATTTGTGTTGATAAATTTTATTACATAAATAAATCCCATTTTATTTGTTTGATGTTAATTAGTTAATTTTTATATAATTTTTAATAATTTTGTTATTAGAAGTTAACTCCTTTTAACAATTTTCATTTAAAATTTCTAACAGAAGTGAATGAAGTGACTGCTAAAGTTGAAGTGCAATAATAAAAGTGACGAAAAAAAAATCAGTAAAGACATCTTAATGAATAATGTTTCAAAGTACGATGATGAACTTAATATTAGTAAGTCATTAGATTTTAAATTCAAAATTTTGGCCATGTTTGTTTTTATAGTTGATTTTGTTTCTCGTGATTTTCATTTTCTCTACATGCACGCATACGCGTACACACATACACGCTCGTGATTTTCATTTTCTCTTTGATATCATTATTTTTCTCACGATCTGTATTACTATTTGATTTAGACATTAGAAAACTAATAACTACATAATAAGCCATCTATTCCATCCGTTCCAACCAAAGAGTCCACTTTTGATTTTTTTAGGTCAACTAGATTAAAATTTGATCGTCGATTTATATAAATTTATTTATTTTTACAAAGTAATAAAAATTGTAATCCATAATACATTTAATGTAGTTATTAGTGAATAGAATTTTATTTCGAAAGATATAATTAAAGTATATTAAATTTTGATTTGATTTATTATTTTTAAAAATAAAAAGTGAACTCTTTGATCAGAACGGAGGAGAGGAGGGAGTATATATTTAAGAGCTAGTAGATTTAGAATAAGACCAAGAATCGAGTCCTAGCAACCGCAGTGTGGGGTTTCATCCTCTTGTGAGAATGACTCCTTGTAGATACTAGGCACGGGTCCTCCTAGCTACTTAATTGCTGAGCCACCGTAATTTTTCCTCTCACATTTTTATAGAGCTGGGGTGTAGGGGCTCTCGGGGGGAAAGTTTCCCCTTTTTAGAACAGGCATTGTATTTAGTATGTTCGGTACTATTGGAGGATATATTGTGGAGGGGGAAGGCGGCAACTACAAGGTTGGGTGCTTTTTTGAGGTGTACCACCATAACAACAAACAACTCTCCTATGTCATAAAGTTAAAAGCATGAGATATAGAAGGATGATTTCAAGCAACTTCTTAACTCTTGTCACGTGGGTTAATTACATAAGTTAGAAATAGATATTTATAGTGAAACTTAGCCACATGTCATCTCTTCAAGGTGTTTTGTAGATGGGAGTAGAGTTTAGGATATGTTTGCGAAGCTCAGTGTCATAATTTGGAATTAAAATTGAAAGCACAATTTAAATTTTGTGGAGCTTAAATTATTTATCCAGTTCTAATTTCAAAGCATGACATTGAGTAACCAAACATAGTCTTAGGGTTCGGGGTTTAGAGAATTCAAATACTATCTCGTCCATCGGGTTAATAATTTTTTAAATTTTAGTAATCAATGTCAAGGTTTTAATAATTCGATTCTTATTACAAAATTATTTTTGACATACCAAACTTCATTAATCAATTCCATGAAATCAATCACATAGAATCGATTCAATTTTCTTGTACCGATAGAGGCCTAAGGGCTTCATACAAATGTTGTACAATGTGTCGAAATGCTTGCACCTTGCTATGCCCAAAGTGAATCCAGGTTTTGGAAAGTTAACACCCATAATTGTAGTACTGAAAATGGATCATAACAGTTTTGAGTAGTCATAGTGAAAGGGCTTCATATAAAAGTTGTACAATGTGTTGAAATGCTTGCACCTTACCCCGTCCAAAGTGAAACTAGCTTTGCGAAAATTAACCCCCATAGTTTGCGAGCCTAGTGTAGATGGACGACCATGATAGATTGAGTATATAACAAATTTGTCATCCAGCATCACGTAATTGGTCTTTTTTGACGAGGCTATACAAGTTTACGTGACGCGTTGGGAATGTGTTAGGGTATGAGGTGGATCGTTTCGTGGCAATAATAGTACTAGCGGACATGTGATGCGTGGAGAATGTGTTAATTAGGTGGATCGTTTCGTGGCAATTTTACTACTAGTGGACATGCATGATTGAAGGAGCACTGGCATTTCTCAACAGCATAAAGTTGTTCCGAGGATTAGAAAGGGTCAAGTCAGTTCAAGGGTTAGACTAGATCTCTTCCCGTATGGTCTTCATGGTGGTGCACAGAAATTTATCCATGTTGAGCGTTTATTGGAAGATGCACTTTTCGGTCATGGTCGTGCACAGAAATTTATCCATGTTGAGCGTTTATTGGAAGATGCACTTTTCGGTCATGGTCGTGCACAGAAATTTACCCATGTTGAGCGTTTATTGGAAGATGCACTTTTCGGCGTACCCTTTCCTTTTCTTGACCACCCACCCCGTCCGAACTTGTGGATGGACTCTTTCGAAAGCCTCGGGGTACAAGATGCAAGTTGATGTGATTACTCGTAATATTTCCAACGAGGGGAGGCTAATTGGAGTTGATGGCGCTGTAACTATAGTCTTGCTACGTTGTAAGAATCTGAACTTTTCAACAAAGTTTACAACCATTTGGATTTCATAAATATAATCTGGTAGATCAGTTGGTCGGAGAATCAAACATCCAACTTTATGTACTGTATAATCTTATTCAAAGCCTGTTTTTGTGCGAGCAGGGCCGGCCCAACACTTATGGAGGCCTAAAGCGAATTTTAAATTGAGGCCTTTCGAAAATAAAGAATAAAATATTAAATTATTATTTTATTTAAAGTTTATTTTCGTGCTTTTTGAGATGCAAAATCATTTATTAACTTATTGTAATCGATTTCATTTAATAATTTTTTTTTCAATCGATATTAATCATTGCCGATCTTAGATAAGATTTTTTTAATTTTAGTTTTGAGAAACTTCTTTTTGCCGAAGCAACAATTACTGGAATCGTTAACATTATTTTATAAGCGATATATGCATTTGGAAAAGAATCAAGCCTTATTATATGATTAAGTAACCAATTACTGTATCATTTTTCACTTTTATAATTTCTTTTAAAAAATTTAGTTCTGTAAATAGCTCTAATCCATCAATATTAGAATTGTCATTATGTTTTAATGAATTTTCAAGGTTATGAAAATTTTCTTTTAAATTGTCATTATCCAAAGACCTTAATTTCTCAATGCTAAATAGAAAACTAAAAATATCTTGATACATTTTAAATTGTTCAAATTTACTTTGAAATGAAGTGATTGTCTAATCTATTACTACCTCCGTCCTAAAATAATTATCATTTTAGCAATTTTCACACAGATTAAGGAAACTTTCAAAAAGACTGATCTACTCTTTGATGTGAATCGAGCCAAGGTCTTTATCATATTCGGAGGACCAAGGATTCGTGCGCATGCAAGGAGGATTCAAACGGCTTTAATATTGCATTTGGAAGAGGTTCGGAGTCAAAATGAACCCAAGGTTGATATGGAGAGTCAAGGAATGTTCATATGCTCATTCGGGAGTTGAGGAGCTTCAAAATTCATCAAGGAAGATTTTGTCATGCGCCCTAGCGCGCACAAGCCGTGCCCTAGCGCGCTCCTTCACAGAATTTTCAGAAAAATCAGAATTTGTGCAACTTTCAGCGAGGACTCGCGCCTTAGCGCGCCCAAGACTGCGCCCTAGCGCGCTGACCCGCGCCCTAGCGCGCCGTACGGACAATTTCTGGAATTTTGAAGGTTTTCTTGTTGTTTTGACATTGTAATCATCCATTTTCGGTTTTATCTCTTAGGGAACGTAATTCCAGTCATGGGGGGGGGGACTATATAAGTGGGTTTTCTTCGTTGTAAAAGGAACTTAGAGATATTAAAACTTTGATTTATCAAATTTCACTTTTCGGAGAATTGTGACAATTGAATTTCTTGGAATAGAAATTCAAACACTTGAACTTATCAAGCTCGAGGATCGCGGGTTTGTGGCGTTCCGTGGTTGTTGTTCGTAGATAATCGCATCTATCGGGTATCAATCACACCCCAAGGTTCCTAGTCAATCGCGACTAGCGGGTTGAGGGAGATCCAACTATCATTTCTCATTCTACGTTTTTAATCTTGTCTTCGTCTTCGAGTCTTCAAATTGACTTCTTCGATTCGATCCTCGTCGGAATCACATCACTCTTATTTAAGTTCAGTTATTGTAGGTAAGTTGTAAGAGTATTTTTTTCTCTTTTTTCTTACCAACCCTCTTTAATGAGAGTAGTAATTAAGGGCAACTGTGGCAAAATATGGGCAAATGTTTCTTGAAATCCTATAACGACAATTATTTTATGACGAAGGTAGTATGTACAAGAAGTGATCAACTTTAAATGATTCTGATAAAGTATGGATTGAAGTAATTTTATTAATCACTGATAAGAATTACATTGATTGCTTAAAGGAAACCAAACATTGAAATATATAGCTTCAAGACAGAAGAAGAAAAGGAAAAGGAAAGACAGAATCAAAATCCTTTTCAAATAAGGATATAAACTGACTGACTTTAGCATAGATACAACTAAGTCCCTGAAGAACTTAAATTCTGATATTTGAGCCCCTTGAGAATTCCTTTGATTTAAGTTGGTAGCTTGATCGTCATGGAAGTCTTCAATATTTTCTTTTCAATATTGTCTCCAATATTCTCATCAGATTCTTTAAGAAATTTTATAACTTCATTGCAAGAATTTTGACTATTAATGAGTGAGTGAGAAAAACTAAGAATTACTCTTAACATTAAATTTTTTTAAAATAAATAGTTATTATTATTTTTTTTGAGGCCTAAATTTTCTTGAGGCCTAAAGCCCTTTATTCCCTTGCTTCACCCTTGGGCCGGCCATGTGTGCGAGCGCGTGGTTCTTAGGAGGAACTGAAGTCTGCAGAGGATAACTTCGTCTGCAGGGTAGCACTATCCTGTACAATGGCTGGAAATGACCTTTTTCCTTTCTTTGCCTACTTGTGGTGGCAGGCGGGATGGGAACATGTAATATATGATTAGTTCCTCGAAAAAGTATCGAGTTTGTAGCATATGGTAATGAGCACACGGCATTCTAGTAGAGGACAATGAGTTGTAAAACTATATCATTGAACTAAAATCTATTCTTGTTCATTTTCTGTTCATATAGAGTAATTGTTTTAGAAAACTTTGTTTATAAAAAAATGGACTCGAATGATGATACGATCTTCGCCAAAGATTCTCGACGAATCACGATTTTACGCGGAGCGGAAGCTAAGATCAAGGAAGTTGAATAGAAGGTGACACCTCAACCCGATGAATCAGTCCAAATACGAACCTTGGCATGTACAGCCGCGACCCGTTAATTGAGACGACCACGAACTTTGGTATAAGGATTAACGCCACAATTGGGATGGAGTACCAATTGATAAGTTGAAAAGGTTAAACGCCACAGGACAATCCTGATAAGTTCGAATAGTTCGCAAAGAACAAGAAGAATTGAAGAATCTTTCAATTTAATTTAATCTCAAAGTTGTATTTTTTTGGAATACATAAAGAGGCCTAGACTAAAACAAACTCTACTAATAACCCTAAAACATTTAGGAACAAATCCTTAAAGAATTAAGATAAATAATATTAATTTAATAACTAAAAACTAACAACAAAATTGGGCCAAGGACAGAGCTGCCATACTGCGCTAAGACTAGAGTCTTAGCACCAACTTTTCTGGAAAATTGCGGTGATTTTTGATTCCAATTTTGCTATTTTGTCAAAACAGCCCCTATAGTGTCTACATAGTTCTTTAGTTGCTTCCAAACTTTGTTGATTTGTCAAAACACCCCCATAATCTCTAGTAACATCCAAATTGGTGCGAATCAAAGTTAGAAAAGTTCCTTGAGTCCGTAATTCATCATTCACACTCTCCATAGGCTTCTCGCTCACGAACTCACGAACAAATCCACTTACTTCTTCACGTATCCTCTTAGCACGAGCTCTTGTCATTGGTCCGTTTGATATTTGCATCGAACTCGATCCGTTGTTGCTTCCTTGGATCTCATCAGTCCCCTCCTTTTGAAAGGGATTTGTCCTCAAATCTCCACCTACATCATATGGACTTAGATCAGAAACATTGAAAGTGGCACTAACATTATACTCACCAGGTAAATCCAATTTGTAAGCGTTGTCATTCACACGCTCAAGAACTTGAAAAGGTCCATCGCCATGTGGAAGTAATTTCGAACGCCTTTGTTTAGGGAATCTCTCTTTCCTCATGTACAACCAAAGCCAATCACCGTATTCAAAGATCAACTCTCTTTCCTCATGTACAACCAAAAGTAACTCAAGAAAATTTTCCACCTTCAGCTCCCATTCAAGGTAAACTTCAGGATTATCTTTACCTTGAAAAGATGGCACCTTCAGCTCCCATTCAAAAGATAGTTAGATATTCATAAGATTTCCCAAAAAAAAAACTACTATTTTTCAAATGAAGTATTTCTTCAAGAATAAGCAGATGATATAACCCTGTTGTCATATATAATGCCTCATTCTCTTCATTGAAAGATTTGGTCCAGACATGAACGAACACTTCAACAAAGTCCATACTCTGCTGATTAATGTCATGACCACTAAATTACTCATTTATCTTCTAACAAACCACTGGACTCACCACAGCAGATCCAAAAATCATTCACTTCAACAACTGCTAATCCATGTCCAGCCGTTTTCTATCCTCTCAATATCTAGTTTTCCTATTCTGCTGATCACTCTAATTTTATCTACTTCTTCATCAGCAGATCTTACTTCTTGCTGATAATTAATATTTTACTTATCAACAATTGGTATCAATCAATTACCAACACTGCTAATTCTATTTTTCTAACTTGATAAATTGCCTTGATCTTATATCAATTCACGCTTGATATTAGAAATCAATTTCAGCAAATAATCTATATCAGCAGTTATCCAAAAGCTATACATTCTGGATAAAGAGTAGTGCTAAAGTTTTTTTTTTCTTCTTTCAGCAGACTCTTTGTCTATTATACAAAATTCTACAGATCCTTTCCTGCTCAATCCACTCTCAAGTACCAAATTAATATCATGATTATTTCTCATGATAATTCCTCTACTTGAAGAAGCATTTTGATTAGTCATCTTTTAAGACTACTGATCAAGAAAATCATAAGTCTCTATCTTATTACTTCTTCTAACTGATATCACGTTATACATTGCTCATACATATATTGACGTCAGTAGAAATTATCCACCCATTCTTCTCACTCTTGCTACATTCTAGTTTTAAGTTCATTCTTGAGTTATTTTAATCAGCTCAACAGCTCATCAGATTAGATACCATTAATCCAAGTCTATTGTTCATGTTAGGATGAGAGTTCAACTTAAGTCTTAGACTAAATGCATACTGCATATTTTTTGTGTCTATCTAATAATTGGTATCTATTCTTGTATATAAGGCCATCTCCAAAATAACTCTTTTCAACTCTGCCGATTCCATCATTCCACTCTGCCTATATCTCTGTCATATCAAATGTACACACACCTAAGCAACTAATCTATACATCCCTACGTCATAAAAACATAACCATTAATTGATAACATCACATCACTGCAACTTCATTAAATTAATTCTTACACTTAAGCCACCTTTTTGTCTTATCGATTCTCTTCACCCAAGGCATCTTTTCAATTTCTCAGAATTCCTAGAGACATGTTCACTAAAACAAATGAACTACTTATCTTTCATTCAAATCTCAAAATTTCTCAACCATTTTATACTCATATCTCAAAATCATACGAAACACAAATTCATCTAGACCAGTAACTCGTCTTACTCCTCACACCGAATGGAGAATCCGAATAATGAATGTTTTGGCATTACAGCCTCAGATGATTCGAAGTCCTCCTCGAATCAATCGTAGACTAAGAAATCGACTTCAAGATCCCAGAAATGATATCTCCAATTTCATTACTTGGATCCCCACAAGGTCTACGATACCCACTGTTGAGTTTGAATCTTCCCTTGTTCCCTCCTCTGCTCTTTCAAACGTTTCTAGCGAGAACCTACCGATTCAGGAGGAGCATTCGTCCATGGAAGAAACTTCTGCACAAAACTCCACGTCTACTCTAGTAATTCCCAAAGATTAGGAATGAAAAATTGACTTTCTTCACTTGTTTTATTTTAACAAGGCATTTCCTTTGTTGTTGCTTTGCTAAAATCGTACTCTTTATATCTACATGTTCTCTATGTAATATAATCTGCTTATCTTTCATTACTGTTATTCTTCCCTCTGATTACTCTTCTACTCCTACTTGTCCATAATGTCATACTTGTCCATTAAGGAGGAGAGTTATAAGCCATCTATGATATATACTCATGCTTGCGACCATTAAGGAGGAGAGTTTTCTATAAATTGACATGTACATTTTAACTCATACAATCTGCAATGTATATCTTATACAGTAAGGAATAGAGTTCTATAAATTGACATATACATTTTATACATTCTGAAATGTATATCTTATACATTAAGGATATAAAGACCTCAAAGAAGGATTATATACAGTAGATAGTACTTTAATAAGTTGACACTTGACATATATAATACTTTGACATATACAGCAATTTAACATTTGAACTAAATAATTTTTTTGAGAAACTATATCTACATTATGAAATGTATGCCAGATACATTCAGAAGGTGAGTTACTTTAAAGAGGAGAGTTATACACCTTGACACACACATTAAGGAGGAGAGTACTTTGACATATAATATTTTGACAAATAGTCTTTATAAGTGATCCGTTTAAGGAGGAGAGTACTTTGTGACTCATCTAATATTAAACTCTATAAAAAGACTTCAATAATAGCATTCTCTAAAATTCTTACCTTTTCAAACAAAGCTGTTATTCAAAATACTTTCTTATAAAATCTCTTTACAAGAAAGAAACAAAATCTTCAAAAGAAAATTCCTTCTGCTATGGTATTGAAACTACCTTTGTTTCTTTAAGTTATTTATATCGTCAGCAACTTTCACATAAAATGCTGCTCAAACTACTTTCTTGAAGAAACTT
The DNA here is from genome assembly GCA_016624345.1 of Platycodon grandiflorus. Taxonomy (NCBI): domain Eukaryota; kingdom Viridiplantae; phylum Streptophyta; class Magnoliopsida; order Asterales; family Campanulaceae; genus Platycodon; species Platycodon grandiflorus. The sequence goes on from CM028368.1 coordinate 31,536,596, forward strand.
CTAAACAAGAAAGGGACTTTTCTCAAAGATCTTCCAATACTTAATCAATTCACTTAAGCATTAAGAAGCTCCAGAAATCTTTACACTTTAAGTGATAATTCTAAAACCGCTATAAGAACTTCACATAAGAAAGAGAAGTTCAAATCAACATCTCTTATTAGTTTGAAAGCTGCTGATTCACAACAATGTCTTGCTCAAACTATTTCAAATTGATTAAATCATATCGCAAGATAGATTCTTTTCAAAAAAAACATCTTTATGGCCTATTTATCAATTATATCTCATAATTGCCTAAAAATATTTTACCATTGCTTCGTATTTGTATTTTTATTGAGTCTGTAAATACTTAGCAATAAATGACTATACATACGCTATCACTTGTAAGTTCAACCTAGGGCATGCCTTGAGATAAATGATCATTCATTGGAAGGCATGTTAGTACTAAGGATTGAACATCTGCTTTTAAGAAGTTGTATGCATATGTCAATTGTAGTAATGGTCCCAAGCAAATAGGAGGAGATTGTTAGGAATATGCCTGTGAAAACAGCTGATGCATATGTTTACATATTCCAACACAGTGATTTGCTTGTTCCCATTACAACGCATGTTTCACAAGTGGCTAAAAGGGCTGCGTACCAGTTAGTGTGGCAGCTTGATGAAACAATGTATAGGTCATTAGAATAGGAAGTCTCATCAAGCGACATTCCTATCAGCAATGTCTCATCAGTAACCTTTACCACAGCAGTTTTACATCGGCAGATCCAAGTATCAGCCATGCTCATCATCAGATAACTGCAAGGAAGGTAATAATTAACAAGAGGAACATCGGTCATTGCTCGAAGCTACAATTCAAAATAGATCCGTTACAAGACCTTTCTGACAGCTCAAGATACGCATCGATGTCTGTGCATTGACCATTATTCAGAAGACATTTCCTCTTCCGTGTTTGGCTCCAGTTCTCAAAGCTATGTTCCATAAAGAGCCAAGCACAGTACGCTGCTAACAGGCCTGCATGACACGTCCCATCTTAACAGCCTGAATCACGGACAGACTTCAAGACAAAGCTTAAATGGAAGGTCTTTGCCCAACAGTCTGCACAATGCACTCTGATGCATTAATGATCCAGATCGCTAATGGGCAAAAACTCATCCAAGTTCGAACGATTACTTCATCTTCTCCATCCTATAAAAGAAGACTCCCATTCTCTCATTAAAAGGGGTGTTGGTGGTTGAAAAGATCTGTGTGCTTCCAATCTGTAACAACACTTAGAATGAGAAAAACACAAGTATAAGAACAAACACTTTGTGAGAGAGAAAACTGAAATTCCTAAGGCAAAGAAGCTTTGCTTGATCAAGAACTTCTTTCTTGATTTGAGTTCTTTCTTCCTTCGAAAGACTCAGTCTCTTCAGTTGCTATACTTCAAATCCACAGCTAGAGACCAAGCATCTTGCTCGTCGTTGAAGACTGATCAAGCTTGAAGATGTCCGATGAAGAACCAGAGCATAATAATCCATACTACATTCATATCGGCAGACTTATACTATATTATAAGGGCTGTCGATTGTGCATTGAATTGTCATCACTCTTGGCCGAGTGCTTAACACTCAGTTGTTCAAATACCAGCTATTTGAACAACGCCTAATATTCTCTTCTCATAACAAATTTATCAAGTTGATACTACAGGAAGACAACATGATAAATGTTGACTACATCTTCCAATCTATTTTTCATAAATTTGATTTCGCTTTCTTAATCTCTCCTTTTTCTTTCCTAGGAGATTGCTAGGTTAGAGAGTCTAGGTTGATGTACTAAGCATGTTTGTCTTTGAGCAAACCACTGCTAAATTTTAATATAAATCATATTTTATTATATTCAGCCTTTACTTATCTTTCCTGTAATATATGTTATATATCTTGTGCAATCTGGTTGAGGAAAATAAATGATGCATCTAATACAAGATTTTTGTTTGCTGTTATGATAAACATGTACCTATTTGTTTACAACTGCTTTAATCTTAATTACTATACTTATGCTGCTTATTCTTCCGCTACTTAAACTCTTCTTTACCGGCAAAGTATAACATAATCTTTCTACCAGTAGTCCTTGATGTTTGCTGATGAACATCGGCTGATTTCACTATATTAGCTATGTTGCTTAAACTTGGAAGATAACCTATTTATTAATTATTTCATCACTGTTTTTCAACATAATTTTTAAATCAGATGAAATCTTTAATAAAGGTCATATAGGCTATTCAACCCCCCCTCTAGCCTATATTCTGAGCATATCAACATGGACCTAACAACCTAGAATATACTCAACTCATCATCCGACGATTAAGACTAGTCGTCTTATGTGAAATGTCGTGTACTAAGGGGCATGACTATTCGATAACACTTATAGAAAAACTAATATAGATAATTAACCCTTGCTAAGGCATAAGGTTTAAGTCATCATTTCAACGAACTTCATAATCAACAAATGCCTGACTAAGTCAACCCAAGTTAAGTTCTATTGGGTCATGATCTCAACAATTTGTCATCCCACACCGTAGGAGACTAAAATATAACTTATATCGATTTATACTACTCATTACCACATTACACGACGTATAATCTTTACGTCCTGTACAACTCCGCTAGAGTCGATCATCTAGAAATTAAACCTCGGGACAAACCATAGTGTCGTCCCTAAATAACCGTGTCAATCACAATATCCAACGTTCGGGGTATATACTACCCATGTAAATCTCACAAGTTATCGCGAGTATACTAACGATTATAATCTCAATGAGCTACAAATGCTTGATGGAACTAAAACAAGTCATCGGCGACTTTACTGCCGGAACCCAACTATAAAGCAAACCCACGAGTCTACAACTCGGGAAACAACAACAATGCTAACGTCCACAATATTCACAACACAATCTCGAGGAGTCTCTAATACTCAAAGACAACCACCTTCACAACAACAATAACAATGTGTACAACAACAAACTCCACAAGTCTCTAATATTCAGAGACCAAAAAACTATTCATCAATACCCATCATTTAGCATGCTAGTAGAGCATCTTGAACAAGTATAGCATGTAGGGAGTTCATAAACAACATGAATAACGTAAACATCGCGATAGTACTCTATGTACGATGCTTGAAATCTAAGAAGAAAGTTTAGTAACTTACTATACAACGCAAATCCTCCACGAAATCAAAGGGGCTTCAGGTGAAAATTCACTCCTCAAGGTCCTCTATATTTCTATGGAGCTCAAACGACGGACCCACACTCAATCCAAGCTCGAATCAAGCTTTTCTTCCTCAAAACACCACGCTCTCTCTAAAATGTGGGAGATGATGAGAGATTCATGATTCCTCAACAGATCGGGGAATCTCTTTAGCTAGAAACGTGCTCCTCATCGCCCTCTACGCTACGACGAAGACAGATTGTCAATCTGACATCCGAAGCTCAAGATATCGCAATTTCTTTTTCTATTCTCTCTCTAGAGACTCTCTAGACTCTCTCTTTCTCTCTTACCTCTGATTTGAGGACCTGATTATGGGGGAAATAAGGTTGGGTTCTCTTATTTAATCTATGGGTAAGTGTTTGGTCCAATCCCAGGCTTGTTTGGGCATTTTAAACCACTTAAAAATAGAGCACGGGCTGGGCGATGGCTTTGTCCTATCCCTGGGCGATCGCTTTGCTCTCCAGTTGCAGGGCAATCACTGTGATCTCCCCAAGGCAATCACTCTGATCTCCCCAGGGCGATCGCTTTGTGCTCAGCTTCTCCGAACTCTCTGAAAATGCTCCGAAAAGCTCCCGAAATGATTCTAAATGAACCCAAAGTGATTCTAAGTCTAAGGGAAGGTCAAAACACTCAAGAAGGGTTACCGAAAAGTTTAAAAACAACACTAGAAGTTCAACATAATGCACACACAGTTAACTATAAGGGTTTAACTACAAACCGGGGCATACGAAACATTTGAAACGACTCGGTGTACGGGTTAACGACAAGATCAATATGATCATCAATTGTGAAGAAGTCTAAACCAAGGTTAGGTCAATTAAATGGGGAAATAAACAATGTATACGAATGTTAATCTAGGTCGAGAATAGTCTTGAACGAATATGGAAACAACGCACGACACAACTAGATTAATTACGTGTCAAATACGGTTCTCAACTCAACACGTCACGCTTAATAAGCATGACACCTCACTCTCCGAGGGTTTTAAGGTTAATATCAAGAGACTACAAGCGAACCAGGAAAGAAGTTGGGTCGGGGTGTTACACATACTTTGTTAACGGAGAAGGCTATTTCTGGTCTGGTGAGAAGAAGATATTGTAGACCATCGACAATGCTATGGTAGTATGTGGGGTCTGACAAGAGAGAGCCATATTGGGGATTTAAATCACTGGATGTGCTAAGCGAAGTAGAACACGACTTTACACCATGCATATTGGCACGACAAAGCAAATCCTCAATATATCAGTGTTGTGAGAGAAAGAGTACATTAGGTAAGTGAGTTGCCTCAACACCCAAAAAGAAGGATAACTGACCAAGATCTTTTAGGGAAAACTCTTTTTGTAATGAGTCAATAAGAGCCTGTAGGCATGCCATGCTAGATCCTGTAAGATTGATGTCATCAACATAGACTAAAAGATAGATAACACCATCAGGAGTACGGCAAATAAACAAAGAGGAGTCACAACGTGAAGTAATGTGTTAGGTCCAAGGGATGCTCAGTGAATAGGCTAGAGGGGGGGTGAATAGCCTATACGTGATGTAATAAAAATATCATCCAATTTTAACATTTAAGTTGAAAAATAGATGAAATAATTAATACACCAAGGTCATCTTCCTTAATCTGCCTGCTTAGCCGAAGTTAGTAAAATCGGACAACATTGATCAGCAGACTTATAGAACTTAGCAGATGAAAGACGTTGTTAAACTTAACTAAAGAAAATGTGTTTGAGCAGCGGAAGAATAAGCAGCATAAGCATAACAAATAGATTAAAGTAACTGTAAAGATTTGATTTCAAAGAGAGCTTGGCAGTTAACTAAAATCTGTATTAGATGCATCACTTGCTTTCCTTAAACAGATTGCATAAGATGAAAGAAATTATACAAGAAAGAGAAATCAAGGCTGAATGTAACAAAAGTATATATTATATTAAAATTCGGCAAAGGTTTACTTAAAGGCAAACATGCTTAGTACATCAACCTAGACTCTCTATCCTAGCAATCTCCCCGGGGGTAGAAGGAAAGTGAGATGGGATCCCCGGAAGACTCATATTAGAACTCTAACCTTAGCAGTTCCTAACAACCTTGGAGGTAAGGGAAGGAAAGTGCTAGTGTTAGAGTGATGTGAGAAGAGAATATTAGGAGTTGTTCAAATAGCAAGTATTTGAACAACTGAGTGCTAAGCACTCGACCAACAATGATGACAACTTATTGCACAATCGGCACAGCTTATAATGTAGTATAAGTCTGCCGATATGAATGCAATCAGGATTATCAAGTTCTGGCTCTTCATCAGACATCTTCAAGCTTTGTCAGGCTTCAACGATTAGTTGGATGCTTGGTCTCTTTGCTGAGTTATGGAGGTGAAGCCACTGAAGAGACTGAGTTCTTTGAAGGAAAAAGGAACTCAAATAAAAAACAAAGTTTTTGATCAAGCAGAGCTTCTCAGCCTTTGGAATTTCTTTTCTCTCTCCCACAAAGTGTTTGTTCTTACACTTGTGTTTTTCTCACTCTGATGGTGTAGTTTTTGGATTGAGTAAATGAAGAACAATCCCACAACCTTTCTCAAGCATAAGCATACACTGCTAGCTCTATCATGGAGATGAGGGTAAGAGTCTTCTTATATAGGCTGGAGAAGAAGAGGTAACCGTTGGTGTATTGAATAGGTTTATGCCCGTTGGTGATCTGAATTTCATAATGCAGCAGAGTACATTCTTGGATCTGTTGGGCAAAGACCTTCAGTTAGGTTTGTGTCTTGAAGCTGGTCCGTGAAGCAGGCTGTACTGATTTGGACGTGTCGAGCTTTGCCTGGATGCAGCTGACTGATTTGGACGTGTCATTGCTTTGACTGGAGTGCAGCATACTGTGCTTGGCCTTTTATGGAAGTGAAGCTTTGAAGACTGTAACCAGTGCACAGAAGAGGAAATGTTTACTGAGTAAATGTGAAGGCGCAAACATCGATGCGTATCTTACTTTGTCAGACAGATCTTGTAACGGATCTATTTTTGACTCGTAGCGTGTTGAGTGACGACCCATGTTTCTCGTGATCTTACGCTTTCAGCTTGTTCGATAGGGATTTGGCCGATACTGAAATCTGCCATTATAGAACTGCTGATAGAGATAACGAATGATCATGATGTTCCTCTTGAATAATCAACTTCTCTGCAGTTATTCTGATGAAGTGCTTTGGCGGATGCTGAGATATGCCGATATAGAACTGCTGATGTAGAGATAGCTAATAGGCAGTCATAGCTGAAGGAAATGTCTGCTGGTGAGACATTCTCTGCAGATGGTCACGTCAGCTGGTAATTGAAGAGCTAATCCATATGAAAGTTTGTCATCATTCTGGTAGGACAAAGACTTGGATATGTACAAAGAATTCCTAGTCTACTGACCTATGCATTGTTTCAACAAGCTACCACACTAACCGGTACGCAGCCCTTTTAGCCACTTGTGAAACATGCGTTGTAATGGAAACAAGCAAATCACTGTGTTGGAATATGCATAAATATATATCGGCTGATTCACAGGCATATTCCTAACAATCTCCTCCTATTTGCTTGGGACCATTACTACAATTGACTTATACATTCAGCTCTTAAAGCATTTGTTCAATCCTTAGTAATAACATGCCACTACTGAATATTCATTTTATATCAAGGCATGCCCTAGGTTGAACTTACAAGCGATAGCGTATGTATAGTCACCTATTACTAAGTAATTACAGACTCAATAAATTAAAGAGCAGATACGAAGCAATGATCGAAACGATTTTTAGGCAATTATGAGATATAATTGATAATACTGCCTTGAAAATATTTTGATGATTTTTAAAAGTTGATAATGGGTAGAGTAGCATCAGCGTACTATAATAGTCATATAGTATACTCTTTCGCTGTATGTGAAATTTCACAGTCTCTCCTCCTTACTATTTGTCAATCTATTTAACTTCAATCTATTTGACTTCAAACTGTTAAACTTTCCTCCTCCTTAATGGTTTAAATTTTCTTCCTCTCTGTATGTGCAATTTCAATCTGTTTAGCTTTTCTCCTCGATGTGTTTCTCAATCTGTTTAGCTTTTCTCCTCGATGTGTTTCTCCTCAGATTTTTTTATGTATAAAGTCAATTTGTTTTCTTTCCTCCTCCTTAATGGTCACAAGCTAAGTTTCTTCTCTTTGTATAGATTTCTCCTAGAAATATCTTTCTTTGTTTATAAATATCTTCAAAATTCTCCTCCTTAATGTTTTTCTGTGTGTATAATGTTAAATTTACTAAATCTCTCCTCTGTAGTGTTAATTCATAAGATATGAATTTCAGTAGATGTTAAGTATTTTCTCAATTTATGCTTTATAAATCTTTCCTCCTATCAGTGTATGTGTTGCCGAGCTTGGTGCCAAGTGGAGTAGATATTTTGATATATCGGCAGATGATCATTATGTTATATGTCGGCTAACGTTGAACACGTAGGCAAACCAGATAAAGGAAAAAGTCCTTAGACATCAGTGTGTGAAAAGGTATGGTTCCCAGCAGTTATGTATAGGAAATACATATCAAATAGTGAGAGTAAAACATTAATATTATGGATTTTGTGCCATTGCTTGTAACAAGGTATTACAGGAACGTAAGGGGACAGGTCTTATCATGAGTAGAAAAGGCAGATAAGATAGTCTGTTTGAGTAAGGTAAACACTCAAAATAGTCTTCTCCTTAACGGTATAAGAGAATACAAATATTTGTAAAATTTTCTTCCTAAGAGTTTACAAGCGAAATGAGCTTGGAATGCATTTAAGAGAGTTACCAAATAAGAAGGATAAGGGGATGAGGATCAATTAGACAATTCATGAGTTATGAACATCTGAAGAGTTATTATGAGAGGCTGTTCCAGAAAGATATGTGGACATTTACTGAATGCATGAGAAATGCGTCTAAAGACAGTATGCATGATTTTTAACACTCTTAAATTTTAAAGTTTGCACATTATGACCTTGAGATTTTATGCATATTTGAAATAAACTCAAATTGCTGGCATAATGAAGATGTACAAGGACAAATATACACTGTTTATATTACAAACATAGCAGCAAAATGAAGTAGGAAATTAAGCAAAAGCATATTACACCAAGGGTGTGACAAACGAGAGTTTATTTGTCAAGACAAAACATAGTTAGACATTCTAAAGAAGAAAGGTAGATGATGCAGATCTACAGTCTTAATCGTTAGGAGCAGTATGAACATTTGCTGGTTGATGCTCCTCCTGAGATGAAGATTGCTCGAGGTGAGCATTTGAGGCAGTGAGGACAGGGGAAGACATTGTTGCACCTGTTGAGACAGAGTTTGAAGAAGGAATCCATGGAATGAAATTTGATACGCTGTTCCTTGGATCTAGCAGGCGCATCCTTACTTGTCGACTGATTGAGCGAGGTCGACGGAACACTGGTTGAGAAATGGCTTGACGAGTGGCTAGAAAGATCATCATTCTTCGTCGCATTTCATTCTGAGAGATGGACGGATGCACAGAGTTGAGTCGTGTGGGTGAACACATGATGAGGGTTGGATCAGGGAGATGAAGAAGAGATGATAATTAATATTTGGAAGGTTTTGAATGTGAGTTATCAATTTATGCATCCTTCCAAAGTTTTGAGAAGATGAAGAGGTTTCTCGATTAGAGGAATATGAATGGACGTTTTGGAGGCTTAATGCATTTAATGACAGGGTAATGATGTTCTGATTCAGAATTATGTCATTATGCTGAGTATTTAGGACTATGATCTAGGCTTTTCTAGAGATAATATATGTGCTGTTATTTTACTTCAAACGAATTGTTTGAGTAAATTAGTCTGAAATAGGACAGCATTGGTTGTTAAGGACGAGTTGAGGATAGAATAACTTGTCCTAAGCCATAGGTCACAGTTGTATAGGACACACGTGTAGGAATTGACATTTTGAAAAATAGTGAGTCTTAAGATATTGGTTAAAGATTGTTCCCAATGAGATTTTATAGAAATGAAGGTTTTGATGGGATTTCACGTATGAGAATAATATCAGCAGTGTGTATGATATCTGCTAAGGTAAGAATTGCTGATACCAATTGTTGTATCAATTATTGGCAGTGAGTTTAATATCAGCTAAGGTAAGAATTGCTGATACTAATTGTTGTAACCATTTTTAACATATAGAACAATTTATAATGGACACTAATCTATTTAAGATTAATAAGACTTTGTAAGAACATTTAAATAGATCAAGTAAGTGAGATATTGAATGTGTACCTGAAGTGATGTTCGTTCTTCTTTCTTTTCAACAGATCTTGTCGTTCTTTTAGCAAGGGAAGAGTACTGCATAGGAGCATATTGAACAGATCTGTTCTGAAGAGAGTGAGGCGTAGCCTATATACAGCAGAGGTTATATCGGCTGTTCACTCCTGAGAAAGGACTTAATATTTGAAAACATCAGTCTTCCTAAGAATTCTTGAATTTCTAGCTATCTTGAGGATAGGTCGAGTTACTAGAGATATTTAATAACATCCTTTTTGACAAAGAACCACATGATGAGGTGTAGCAGAGTGTTTTGAATTCAATCTATATACCAATTAGTTGTTGGCCATTATAATGGGAACAACTAATCATGCCTTTATAACTTCAATCTCATAGTTTACACAAGATTTAGTAGTTGTCATAACTACGAACACACAGTGCTGTTGAACTAACTTGAAAGACGTAAGCTTTTGATATTTTAAAATTTTAAACAACTGGGATTTTAAAATTTGAAGAAAAATCCTTTTTAGAAATTCAAAAGCCTTTACTTCTGATTCAGCGGATAGCTTGGTTCAAAGCAGATTTACTACTAATCTTGACTGCTTAAGCATGAAGGATAGAGATTGAGTAAAAGCAGATTCTTTGATAGGTTGACATGAAGGTCATTTTTCATGAAACTGCAGTCTGCCTATGTTGAGTGACTTGAGGTTTAGGCAGAACTTGAATTGAATCATTGTGAAATGATCTAATTCAGAAAGGCAATTATCAGAGAGTCTAAGGATGAGAGTTAAACAGTAGTAAGAAACCATAACTCGATATAGAAGTTGTTCAAGAATGGTTTGCTGATGGGTTGTCAGCAGATGTTGTGTTTAGGCGGTGTGATCATATCATTAAGGTCAATTCTTTGATCATCAAAAGAGAATGGAGATCATAAAGAATAATAAGTAAGTTTGATCAACACATTTAAAACACATCAATTCATGCTATCAAAGGAATTCAGACAAGTAGATAAGCATGAGAGATGGTTGCAGAACTTGTATTCAATAATCCAAGTAGTTTTACACAATATATTGCAAGGATCAGCTGATTACAAGAACAATACAACTGGAATTTTGACTGAACTGCAGATTACATGAGAAAGATACATAATGATTCAATTTACAGTATAAATGACATGTTACAAAGTAGTGTCCGAGAAGTCCTGATCCTTGGTATTAGATGAAGGGTCATCAGCCAAGGATTCTGGAGGAGATCAAGATGGCGGTGTTCTTTTTGGTTTCCTCCAACTCTCGGGGGAGGCAGAACATATTCACTTCTTCGGGTCATAAAGAGGACACCGAAGAGTGATGGCCACTGAGGATGAGCTGCTTTGACCATGAATCCCCTTTGATAGGCTCAGGGATGGATGGCGGCGGTTAACAGTTCGTCATCCTCATCAATTCCATGTTAGCTACTTAATTCAGCAGAACTGAATTATCTGCATCGGCCATCTTTGAGGTGACGGTCGGCATACCTACATATAACCAGAAGACTTGTTGCACATGGCAATATATCAAAAGTTTTCCATACATTTGATACTTCTTTTCTGGGATCTTCTCTGTGAAGTACACGTATGCAAGCAGAATTCCGAAGGTGGAATAAGTATGTGCTAATTGATTTTCACAGTGATTCATCTGAAAACATTTTAGAGTATCAATGAGATTGATAACTAAAAGTTAGAAGAGAGAATGAAATCACTCTTGCTGGCATTAATTAATGGCTTTCCATCTTACCTTTTAAACTAATTGACTAAGAATATTCTTAAGTGTTCTGACAATCATGGTTTGCAGCACATAAGTCAAGATTGTTAGCAAACTTCTATGATTATCGGACAAGACAAAAGAAGATTTATTTATCAATTGTTTTCTCAACAAGATTGTGGAACCATAATTAATGATTTCTGGTACACATGAATTGATGCAATTTTTCTCATGTTTGGTAACTGTGTATTTAGAAAAGATTTTGAAGATGATTTTCACAGTTCATAAATGATTTTTGGAAATACATTATTGAGAGAAATTTAGATCAGCTATTGTGAAGTAACAGAAATAAAATCGAAACAACTTTGAATGAATATGAAGAAATCATACCCCGTTGTTGAGGAATTGACTTGATCGAATCTTAGGACTTAAACTTAGTGACATTTTGAGAAATTTTGAATCATCGATTTGTATCAAGAGTAATCTATAGGCAGTTTCTGAGTTTATTCATGGTAGAGACTTGATGAGGAAGGAGCTCTACTTAAACTCAAGGAGGTTAGACTGAAGGGCACTCAATAATGGAGCTTTACTGTTGAGTTGTCCTTCTGATCACGCCTTGGCAGGGATAGGCTGTGAAGTCTAGATATTCTCAAGATTCTTGGAAAAGATTTGATATTGACAGATTTGTCGTTTCCCAAGTTTTGAAAATAGTCATTACTTTAATCGAAGCAGTCAGACTTCGAAAAATGTGCCTCCACCTTTAATAGACTTGAGAGAGTAGGTCATTAAAGGGTTTATACTCCTATAAGTCAGCACATCAAACTGAGCTTATGAAGCGTGTTGGCAGATATGGAAATTCAGCCAACTGCAGGTTTTTTTTTAAAAAAAAAAAACGTTTGAGATCAGCTGATATGAAAAGTGCTGATGAATTTTTGAAAAACCGTTTGCATAAAGCAAGCCATACAAGCAAACAGATACATCAATAAAAGTGCAGTATGACAGGTTATTATGCATTATGTCTGATAATGTGTATAGGCATATCAATTCAGCAGACATGAGCACAGGTCATTAGCAAGCAAATAGCTGACCTGTTTTGTATATGCATGAGAGATGGTCTTTATCAACTCCTTTGGACTTATCAGCAGATTTAGCAGTTCTGAAGTTCAGCAGGTGAGGATATGACCTTGAGTGAGTGAAGGACATGAGTGAATTTTCATGAGCGATCAGCAGTCCTTCATAAATCAGCAACCATGTTACTGTCTGCCGACGGAGAGTAATGTTGCATGTTTGACCCTTTCTGTCATATGAGTTCCTGCCTAAAGTACTCATAGAGAAATTGTTAGCAACATTTATGAGCTAAAGGTAGCTCTAGAGATCCAATAATACAAATGAGGCTTAATAAGCATGATAAATGAATAATCAATCAAAATACTGCTTATATATGTAACCCAAAAAGTTAAGAGATTAGGAGCTGGGGTTACTTCCTCATTAAACTCTTTGAACGTGTCTGCTCATAGTTGTTGAAGCACCAGTTCTAATGATGAGCATAGGTTCTTTGAGTGTATTTTTGCTCGGCTGAGGCTTTTTCGTTGAAGAAAGACTATTTCATCATTGATGTCCTTAGGCCAAGAGCTTATAATCTTAGTGATTTTGGAGATGTCGTAACTTTGATTTCCTTTGGATTACCTTTGAGACTCTTCTTATTTCATTTGCTCTAAACTTTTATAAAAAGTTTCCTTGAGAAGGTGTTAGATTGAAACAATCGTTAGCCTTATGTCAAGAAAGCAAATTTTTGGAAGTGAATCTAAGTAATTCATCCATCATGTATGAGTTTAACTTATTTGCTATAGGATATAACAAAGTTTAAAAGATAGATTTATGAGGCATGCATAATCCTTAGCAAGTCAATCTCCACTATAGTACTTCTCTTCATAATATCAATGTAATTCTGATATATGATTGATTTTCTTATAGTGATCACATAATCATCACAATATTCTTTCTCACACGTTTTTGAACACAAAATTTATTTTGATTTGAAAAAGGTGTTTTCAAATGGCTTCCAGGTTTCTCAGTCAAAAAGGTTTTTGTAAATAAAAGATTTTGAAAAAGACTCTTTTTGACTATGCATCTAATCTGAGCATTGGGATCTAAACTCTCAGGTTGTTAATCCTGGAATAATCATTTTCAGAGAACCTGCTCTGATACCAATTGTTAGGTCCAAGGGATGCTCAGTGAATAGGCTAGAGGGGGGGGGTGAATAGCCTATACGTGATGTAATAAAAATATCATCCAATTTTAACATTTAAGTTGAAAAATAGATGAAATAATTAATACACCAAGGTCATCTTCCTTAATCACCCTAGCGAAGTTAGTAAAATCGGACAACATTGATCGACAGACTTATAGAACTTAGCAGATGAAAGACGTTGTTAAACTTAGCTGAAGAAAATGTGTTTGAGCAGCGGAAGAATAAGCAGCATAAGCATAACAAATAGATTAAAGTCACTGTAAAGATTTGATTTCAAAGAGAGCTTGGCAGTTAACTAAAATCTGTATTAGATGCATCACTTGCTTTCCTTAAACAGATTGCATAAGATGAAATAAATTATACAAGAAAGAGAAATCAAGGCTGAATGTAACAAAAGTATATATTATATTAAAATTCGGCAAAGGTTTACTTAAAGGCAAACATGCTTAGTACATCAACCTAGACTCTCTATCCTAGCAATCTCCCAGGGTAGAAGGAAAGTGAGATGGGATCCCCGAAGACTCATATAAGAACTCTAACCTTAGCGGTCCTAACAACCTTGGAGGTAAGGGAAGGAAAGTGCTAGTGTTAGAGTGATGTGAGAAGAGAATATTAGGAGTTGTTCAAATAGCAAGTATTTGAACAACTGAGTGCTAAGCACTCGACCAACAATGATGACAACTTATTGCACAATCGGCACAGCTTATAATGTAGTATAAGTCTGCCGATATGAATGCAATCAGGATTATCAAGTTCTGGCTCTTCATCAGACATCTTCAAGCTTTGTCAGGCTTCAACGATTAGTTGGATGCTTGGTCTCTTTGCTGAGTTATGGAGGTGAAGCCACTGAAGAGACTGAGTTCTTTGAAGGAAAAAGGAACTCAAATAAAAAACAAAGTTTTTGATCAAGCAGAGCTTCTCAGCCTTTGGAATTTCTTTTCTCTCTCCCACAAAGTGTTTGTTCTTACACTTGTGTTTTTCTCACTCTGATGGTGTGGTTTTTGGATTGAGTAAATGAAGAAAAATCCCACAACCTTTCTCAAGCATAAGCATACACTGCTAGCTCTATCATGGAGATGAGGGTAAGAGTCTTCTTATATAGGCTGGAGAAGAAGAGGTAACCGTTGGTGTATTGAATAGGTTTATGCCCGTTGGTGATCTGAATTTCATAATGCAGCAGAGTACATTCTTAGATCTGTTGGGCAAAGACCTTCAATTAGGTTTGTGTCTTGAAGCTGGTCCGTGAAGCAGGCTGTACTGATTTGGACGTGTCGAGCTTTGCCTGGATGCAGCTGACTGATTTGGACGTGTCATTGCTTTGACTGGAGTGCAGCATACTGTGCTTGGCCTTTTATGGAAGTGAAGCTTTGAAGACTGTAACCAGTGCACAGAAGATGAAATGTTTACTGAGTAAATGTGAAGGCACAGACATCGATGCGTATCTTACTTTGTCAGACAGATCTTATAACGGATCTATTTTTGACTCGTAGCGTGTTGAGTGACGACCGATGTTTCTCGTGATCTTACAGTTTCTCTGCAGTTGTTCTGATAAGGGATTTGGCCGATACTGAAATCTGCCATTATAGAACTGCTGATAGAGATAACGAATGATCATGATGTTCCTCTTGAATAATCAACTTCTCTGCAGTTATTCTGATGAAGTGCTTTGGCGGATGCTGAGATATGCCGATATAGAACTGTTGATGTAGAGATAGCTAATAGGCAGTCATAGCTGAAGGAAATGTCTGCTGGTGAGACATTCTCTGCAGATGGTCACGTCAACTGGTAATTGAAGAGCTAATCCATATGAAAGTTTGTCATCATTCTGGTAGGACAAAGACTTGGATATGTACAAAGACTTCCTAGTCTACTGACCTATGCATTGTTACAACAAGCTGCCACACTAACCGGTACGCAGCCCTTTTAGCTACTTGTGAAACATGCGTTGTAATGGGAACAAGCAAATCACTGTGTTAGAATATGCATAAATATATATCGGCTGATTCACAGGCATATTCCTAACATAATGAATCCTAATTTCTACAAAAAGAGACTCAGGTGATGATACCAAGCCCGTGGAGCCTGTTTTAAACCATAAAGGGAGTGATGGAGTTTGCACACATGGTTGGGAAAAGTGGAGTCAATGTAGCCTTGTGGCTGCTTCATATAAACATCCTCCATGAGAGCCATTTAAGAAGGCATTCTAAATGTCCAGTTGATAAATAGGCCAGGAGTAAGAGAGAGCAAGTATAATAACCACTTAAATAGTGTAAGGTTTAATGACTGAACTGAACGTTTCAACGTAGTCGATACCTCATTGCTGATTGAACCCTTTAGCAACTAATCGAGCCTTATATCCATTCTATATATATTGCTATCAGCCTTTCTTTTGATACAAAAAACCCATTTATAGCCAACGAGATTCATGTGAGGAGATGGAGGAACTAAAGATCGAGTGCCATTTTTTAAAAGAGCATGATATTCAGTATCCATAGCCCCACGCTAGTTTGGATCAGTTTTAGCCTGTGAGTAACAATTTGGTTCAAAAAGATTATCAGTAATTTTAGCATGTTTTGAAGCAAGTAACACTTTGTGTTTGTAAATACCATCCTTGGCACGAGTAGCCGTGGGATGAGCATTGGAAGTGAGTGGTGTAGGGAGTGTAAAAATAATTGGGTTGGGGTTTGGTCGGCGAAGAAGTGTTGATCAGGGGGCTCGAGGGATTTTGGGGAGTACGGGAAGAAAAAGGGTGGGTAATAGCGAGGCTGGTAGGTGACTAGAGATAGGGGATGGTGGGGTGGGTTCCTCAAAATGATGGGTTAAGTTGTTAGGAGGCGCTGTAGGAGCGGATGGGAGAGGATAAAAGTTTGGGCATGCAGTAGGTGTAGGGTTTGGAAGAGGTGGTACAGGTGGGGTACTGAAAGAAGTGGGAGGATGAGAAGAGATAGTAGGGGAGAGTGAGGGAGCAGAAAAATAATAAGAAGAAGCTATTACCTGTGACGGTGGCAATAGAGAGGGAAGCACGCCAGGAGTAACAGTAAAAGGGAAGGACTCTTCCACAAAAATGACATGTATGGACCAGTATACACATTTTGTGGGTATATGACAACATTTATAACCATTCCAAGAGGAGTCATAACCTAGGAAGACACAAGCAGATGAGCGAGGTTGAAGTTTATTGGAATTATATGCCCTGAGATGAGGAAAACATAGACACCTAAAGGTTCAAAGGAAGAGATAATAAGAAGTTTTATGAAACAGGAGTTCATATTGAGACTTGATACCAGTTGGAGAAGAAGGAATTCGGTTTATAAGAAAGCATGCAGTGGAAAAGGCATCATACCAAAAGGATGGCTGAACATTAGCTATAGACAATAATGTGAGACCAATTTTGACAATATTTCGATGTCTACGTTCTATCAAACCATTTTGGGCAGGTGTGTGGGGACATGTAAAATGGTGATGGGTGCCATGATGTTAAAGAACTTTGGTGAATGAGCGATATTCATGATGTAAAACGGTGCCATGATGTTGAAAGGTTTTGGTGTTGAAAACATTTTCAACATGTTTAAAAAAAATCATAAAGATGGGAAATGCCTAATCTTTAGTAGACATAGGATATATCCACCTAAACCGACTGAAAGCATCAATAAAGATAATATAGTACGAAAACCTTCATTAGATAAGACAAGAGAAGGGCCCCAAACATCAGACACAATTAAGTTTACCGGATGTTCATAAACTGTTGTACATGGAGGAAAAGACAATTTATGACTTTTATTTTCCAGACATGCTAAACAGAAAGTAAATTTAGAATTTAAAACTAGAAGATGATTGCGGACACAACAGTCTTGACAGTCCGCATCATAGGATGGCCTAATATGTGGTGCCAAGATTGCAAATTGGTTCTTTCTCCTAAGAGAGCTGTGATAGAAGAGGAAGAAGTGTATAGAGTCCATCCTTAAGTGTGCCACGAAGTACTGCTCGCCCCGCTTTACAACACACCAGTATCGAAAAATTCAAAAGATACATTATTATCCTGACAAAATTTGGAAACAGATAAAAGATTTCGATCAAGATGTCGAACATATAGAACATTAGAGAGAAGGAACTTATGGCTAGAGGTGGGTAAAAAAGCAGATTCTGTGTGGGAGATGGGCATGGAGGAACCACTTGTAACCTTGACCTGATCAGGACCCGTGTACTCAGTTTGGTTGTGCAGATTAGTAATGGAATGAGTCATGTGGTTGGTTGCTCCACTGTCAGGGAGCCAATCATAGGCATAAACAAAATTAGGCTATGCGACATAGGCAGTAGGTGGTGCTGGTGGCTCATGTGATTAAACCCCTTCTATGGTGGCTGTTTGCGGGGAGGTTTGAATGTTCTATCGAACCGTTTATAGCAATCTTGAGATGAGTGATACGGTTTGTCACAAAGCTGGCATGTGGTGACTGGATTGCCATTGGTGGTGGCAGGTCACAACCACGAGAAGAAAATTCTTAGCAACATGTTCTTGAGGCTGAGATATAAGAGACTTATTAACTACATCAATGTGACGTTCATAAGTGAGTAAATAAGAGTCAAAATCAGCAATAGACCAAGAAGACATAGTAGTAGTTAATGTAGCATAAGCAGATTCATAAGAGGAATCCAATCCATCTAAAATGCAGTGATGAAATTCCATGTCAGAGATCGGATGTCTAGCAGCAGCAAGAAAATCAACGAGTTATTTAGCCTTATCAAGAAATTCACCCATAGATTGGTTACCCTTCTTGATATGCTGAAGTTCACGCTTTATATGGAGGCTATTAGATTCAGTTTTGGAAGAAAAAGTTTGCTCCAAAACACACCAAGCAGCGGCCGAAGATTGACATTTCGCAACTTTGGCGAGAATAGGTGTGGTTAGGGAAGATAGAATCCATCCCAGTAAAAGTTTATCCAAAAGGATCCAGTGTGCAACATTCGGATTAGGTGAGCCGTCAAAAGTTGTCATTGATGGACAAAGACAAGATCCTGTAACAAAACGTTCAAGGTTGTATCCTTGCAAATATGGCAATAGTTGTGTCTTCCAAAGAAGAAAATTGGATCGATCAAGTTTAACTGTGATCGCATGTGCAATTGATCAAAAGGGATTGAAGCGGGAGATGGGATATTAGCGGTATTCATGGTGGGTGTCTGAGTTTTGACTGACATGAGAGAGAAGGGAAGAAAGAGGGGAAAAAAAATTCTGGATACCTAAAATGGTACCTGCTCTGATACCATAAAGAAACATAGAATTGAGTGGTTTCTCAATGCTTGAGAATGAACACAAAGGGAAGATTTATTTATAGATCAAGAGGACTAATTTACGGCCCTTAATTACAGCAGAGAGAATCAAGGAGATATATGCAGATTTGAATTTTAAAAATAAAACTAATTATAACAGAGATCTATCTCGCTTATCCTTATCCGTGACCACTGGCTAGTGGGTTCTCAAAGCAGTGAAAGTGCCTTAGCTTAGTACCAGGCATGAGTCAATAGCTCAACGAAAAGGAAATGGAAGAGTCTACAGTTAGTGTAAAGGCCTAGGACTATCCCTTGACTGATACCTCCTCTGCCCACCAATGCCCGGGGTAAAAGCTCCCTTCTCATCTCCATCTAACGGAACCATTAAAAAATTGCATGCATCTGGAATCGGGGGACAGTCTGGGCGGGAACCTTCAAACAGGTTGTGCTGACAGAAAGAGCAATAGTGACTCGAGTATCGATCCAGTCTTTATGCTCAATTCCTAGAGAAATCTCATTGTTGCGGCAGAGAGGTTGTCTTCATTTGAATCCCACGTAGGAATAGCGTTTAAATGTTCTAGATCACAGGGATACTTCAAATTTGTCAAACACTTGTAAATTTCCTTCTTTATCTTCTTTTTACTACAAAAATAAGCCTTTACAATGCCTTCAACGCTCAAATCTCCCCTTCTTCTAAGAGAGCAGATTGAAGTTCACAAACACTTTCCTTTATCTGCATTACCATATCTCTTGTATAGCTGCATATATCTATGTACCTTATCGATTCTTCTAACAGCCCTTTTACCCAATTCTCGAAATTTTGGGATATTAGCTGTAAATTAAGAAATTCTTGAATGCATTTGTGCAGTTCACCTAGGTCATATAAGAAACTGCATATTGACTCTGCCTTTGGGGATGCGGAGATGCCTCCAAAATTTGAAGCTTGTTAAGCACTTGTTCGAGTCTTATGGCACTAGGACTGGATTTTACAGGCCAGCTTATTGACCAAAAATGGTATCGGCTTTGACTGTTAGACTTGGGGGAAGCTAGCCATAGTGGATAGATAATCTGGCTTTTTATCACAGAAAGGCTGATGCCAAAACAGGCTCGAGAATTTCTCTGCACCTGCATATCTCTTTTATAGCAACCTCATTAAGAATGGCCAAAAGATCACAAGAATAACTGAATCTTCTTCATCTCCAGTGCTTCTAGTGGAAGGTGATGTTTGGTCCTTTGAAAATGAAATGTATAAATCATTCATGATTCATTTGAAACTTCGGCGTTGACAAGTTCATATTTTTGAGCTTTCTTTCTGTAATGGAGTGCACTATAGCAATCACTAACTTCATTCCTCTCTTCCGATTGGGCGCTGTGGAGCCTTTGACGGCGTTTTTAGCGTTTCCATACGAAGGTTCCACTTATAGCCATGGGAGTCGATTCTCCCCCATGTGAATCAGTTTGGCGCAATGGTAATGGAACTGTTGGATATGGGGATTTGCTTTTCTCATTTTCTTTTGGGGTAAAAAATAAGGTATCTAAGCCGTAGGATCCCTAGACGTTGGTATTTTCATTTCGTCTCTAATATGTAGTATTATAGGTTCCTACTCTGTGCATCTCTCAATCTTTTCACTGACAAAAATGAGTGAAATTCCATGACAAGAAAATTGGAACTCAAAAATGAGCTCGCGAATCTCTACTAAATAGCCTAGCAATAGCAGATGTCTATAATGTCAGAGTATGGTTTTGATTTGCACATTTTGACTGCCCTTTTTCGTTCTATCTTTGAGCGAGAGGAGAAATTTGTAGTTGAAAAGCCCTTATCGATTCAAACTAAAACTATGTTACTACACATTTTGATTCATGTACACATTCTTCCCCATGCCAACAAACTGCATTCTTGATTGAGATGGCTCTGCTGATCCGAAACGATGTTGAGAAGAGAGACTCTAGTGTTGATCAAGCTCCTAAACATACCCTCTCCATTTTCAAGACCTTCAAAGGTAGCATCCACATCCTCCAATTTTCTTTGAAGACATTGAATTCTCTCTTCACTGTCGAAATCGTCACGCGTAGAAGTACCATGTTGGAAACATTAAAAGCGGCTCAATTCAACATCCACCTCCTCCAACTCGTTTAAGTAGTCTTTTTGACCTTTACTTTCTACCAACCCTTTGTGCAGAAATTTTGAAAACCAATGACCATCGTACATGTTCTATGTTTGGTCCTCAAAGCAACTCGCACCAACAGATACGACACGAGTGACTGAAGAACAGAAGATGTCCTCACACTAGAAGAACAGAAGACGTCCTCAAACTAGCTTCTCTTAAAAATTTCATCGTGGAGCCAGAGAGGCGGTGCTCATCAAAGTCCAGTACAGGAAAAACACAAATGTTATGGGCATGCTTTAGACTCGTCAGAGACTTGCTGATTTCTTCTCCATATTCTTTCTAGTGCAAATGTAAGCCTTCAATGCTCTCAGTAATCAAATCTCCCCCGAGCTTTCTTCTTCTTCTTCTTCTTCTTCTAAGAGCACATTGAACGTCTCAAACACCTTGCTTAATCGACATGATGGCATCTCTTACATTGTTGCATACGTCTAATCGCCTTTGTACACTACAGACTCTTCTAACAACTTGACCAAATTATCAAGTTGTGGGAGGAGAGAGTTTTTCGGGTTAGAGGGGTCTAAAACAAGAACTCCTTGAACGGATTTTTGTAGTTCTTGAAGGCTAGATAGAGAAGCGTAGATTGACTATGCCTTTGAAGAGGAGTATGTCCCCGAATGTTGAAGCTTGGTAAGCACTTGCTCGATGCTCATTGTGCTAGGCTGCGATTGAGTAGGCAAACTCATTGACCTAGCACAGTAATCGGATAGAACATCGAACTTTGGAGAAAGAGCAGCCATAGTTGCAACTCTATTTCTTCATTGAATGGGTTAATGTCAAAACGAGTTTGGCATAAGTTCTCTGCATCATTGACAATCTTTTATTTTGGTTTCCCATCCCAGGCCTGAAAGCCCATGATTAGTCCCCGAGCCGGGTAGGACTAGAAGTGGCGATAGAAGCTCTCCCAAAAAGTTGTTAACACAGATGCATTCCCAACCCAACATTTATGGTTAAGCTATTTTAAAAAGCCAATCAGTGTACTCGAATAGTTCTATTTTCTGTTTCGCCAGTGCTTGTGATAGTTATAGCAAATAATAGAGCTAGCCACATTTTCTGCTCTCTTTCGCTCTCCAACAAAAGTTGCAGATAGAACTATGTCCTAGATTTGGCTAAGTTCTCTGCGCAATCTCAATGACCAGAAGCACGTCAGATAATCGAAAACGGAACTCCAAATGGTCACTGTTGGGCCTACATTTTTTATCAACTTGTTTACAACTTACATATATCATCTTGACACTTACAACTTGAGTTCTCCTACTGCATCTTGACATTTTTTGCAGGTTGAATTATTGTTACATTACAACCTATTTTTTAGGAAGTATGTCACCAGATAAAGGAGACTGAGTCAACAAACGTTCCTTCATCAAACAAAGCCAGCCAGGGATCCTTATCTCTTCAAACCAACATTGTGGCGAGAATACCTCAACAACTTCAACCAATTTCCTATATTCTAGGCTTGTTTGTTTCTTTGTATTTGAGGTATAAAAAGGGAGGAACACATGTATTTTTCACACACATTCTCACTAGCTTAAGCTCCCTAATATACGCTCTTAGTCTTGTATTCAACTTGGTTAATCAATCACTTGGTCAAGGCAGTTCCCTAAAACCTCCCGGGTTTTGTGCCGCGAACAAGCTGTTCAAGGGCTTTCCCTAGTTAACAAAATTCTTTGAGTTCATTTCTATAGCATTTCATAATCATTGTACCCGATTCAAATCCTTTTTGTCATCTTTCTTATTACTAGTTTCCCTCGTAGAAATTTGACCAAAACAATTTGGCGCCATCCGTGGGACACTTTGATTATTTATATAGAAATGGCCAATCCATCGTCTGGTAGTCTTGGTGAGAGGAACCACCACTTCCCGTTCGGTATCTCGTGCAATCCGTCTTCAAATCCGAAGCCGCCAATATGGAGCTAATGTCTAACATGGTCACGATATTGAAAAAGTGATCGACCGTTTGGATGCTCAAGAGCATACAAACACTATGATACTCAATGCCATTGATTCCATGCGTAAAGGAAAGCAAACCGAAACTCAAACATCTACTCCATTTTCACCTTTGCATCCTAGATCTTTGTTTAGTGCAGTACGGTCCAAGCCATGTTGGAGATATCCCTATGTCTAGTACCTTACCGCAGAAAGTACAATCATGACGTCAATTCCAACCTCGCGGCCACGGTTCAACTTTACAACTAGCCAACCCGTGTTGACGTCTTGCTATACCTATGCCGCACCCTCGATGGGGCAAACAGGAGTTTCTTTAATACTTTTGACGCTTCGCATCCCAGTTTAATAATAATTCTCTTTTGCGAAAGCCAACTTATTAGGAAATGCAAACCATAAAAGAATTGCTTCGAGGTGTGCCGAGTCAACTTGCCTCATCACCAAATTTCCCCAACTTGCTACAACGAATCCCGTTTTGTTCCAGCCATAGCTAATGTGGAAATCCCAAAGAAATTTTCAGTCCCTCATATGAAGAAGTATGATGGAAGTACGATCCAGCAGAACATGTGTTCTGTATCAAGAATCAATGGATATTATAAGTATCCCCCTGTTTTTAAAGAAGCATGTTTTGCGGGGCTTTGGCTCAACTCTATCGGGACCAGCTTTAAAATGGCTAACAGACTTCCTCTTAACTCTATTTCTTCCTATGCTCAACTTGTCGGCATGTTCACTAATCAATTTTCATGCAACAGGGCGTTCGACAAGTTGACCAATGACCTTACTGAATTGTGCAACCTAATGAGAGTCTTAAGGAATATTTGCACGTTTAATAAAGAAGCATGACCATACCCAATCTGGATATGTCCACAGCTACCGAAGCATTCCGTATTGGCACGAGAAAGAACTCTCCATTTTATAATGAGCCGGTGATGACACCCGCCAAACAACTTGAAGAAATAAGGACCGAGCCTTACGATTCATCCGATTGGAGGAGGACAGTCTAGCAATGGAAAAGTCAATTGGAAGGACCCTCTATTTGAGCCATCGGACGAAAATCGACTCCCATCATTATAAGTCTAGCAGGGCAAACCCCGTTAAATCGAATCTTCTAAAGTTCATTTTGTAGATGATGATCAAGATGGAGATGATAATGACTACCCTAGAATTTCGACTATTGCTTTTCGTGGATATTGCAGAGTTCTTTGCGCCATGGAGAATCTTGGAGATAGAGCAAGATGGCCTAAGAAAAGTGACAAGCCCACAACTTGGAAGGATAAGTCCAAGTGGTGTGCATTTCATGAGGAATTCGGGCATACTATCGAAAATTGTTTCGCCTTGAGGAAGGAGATTGCTCATCTATTGTCAAAAGGACTCCTCAAGGATCTGTTGGGTAAGAAGAGGGTCGAAGTGAATCCAAAGAACCCGATTCGTGGAGCACCTGCACCGAGAAAGTTATACCTCCTCCACCACCAAGGTAGTAAATGTTATTTCGTGGATCCTATATTTGTGGTACAACTTATTCTCAGCCAAGCGTCATGCCAAGAGCTCAAAGGAGGATCGCGAACGCCTTCAAGATGCCGCGACTTCACGATGGTCAAGTTATCTCCTTCGAAGATGAAGACAAGGATAACACGCTGGACCCCCATCATGATGGTCTAGTTGTCCAAGTTCGATAGCTAATTGTATGGTCAAGAGGATCCTTATTGATGGTGGTAGCTCGTTAATATAATCTTTACCCATGCTCGCAAGAGATGGGCATTCCTTTATCGAAGTTGTGAGGAATTCATCCGTACTAGTAGGGTTCGGTGGCGAAGTGAAACAAACAGTTGGAGAAATCAAGTTGCCTCTCTATCGGAAGGTATGAATTCTATGGAAAGATTCGTGTAATTGAATGTTCTTCCTCGTACAATGTCATTTTAGGTAGGCCGTGGATCCACAACATGAAAGCCGTGCCGTCAACCTATCACCGGTGTGTCAAGTTCCCAACTCCTTGGGGTGTAGCCAAGTTGAAGGGCAATCGCAGCTTTCTAAAGAGTGCTACAAGGTCAACATGAAGGCAAGTTCGGTCCCTCGTCCCGCATAGCAATTAAAGAAAAGGCCCAGGATGTTATTGAAGCAAAGGAGCACGAGACGAAGAGTGTTTCGTTGATGAATCAAATCCCGAGGCCCAAGTGCAAGTTGGTACAGATCTTCCGACCGAAGTTGAGGAAGAGCTGATCGAGTTTTTGAAAAGTCGAAATGTTGTTTTGCATGGAAGCACGAAGATATGACAGAATAAGCAAGGACGTCATTACTCACAAGTTAAATATTGATCCAACTATTCGTCCCGTCCACCGTAAAAGGAGAAAGTTTGCCCATGAACGCAACCGATTATTAAAGATGAAGTTGAAAGGCTTTGAGAGCCAAGATGATCAAGGAAGTACAAGATCCAAGATGGCCGGCCAATGTTGTGGTGGTAGAGAAGAAGAATGGCAAGTGGCGAGTATGCGTAGACTTCACGGACTGAACAAGGCCTGCCCGAAAGATCCATTTCCTCTTCCTCATATTGATTCTCTAGTCGATGAGACACTGGACATGATATCTTGACATTCATGGATGCATCCTCGGATTTCAAAAATTCAAATGGAACCCTCAGATCAAGAAGATACGGCCTTTATGACTCCAGAAGGTATATATTGTTATATTGCTATGCCATTTGGTCTTAAAAATGCAGGGGCAACTTATCAAAGACTGGTAAACAAGATGTTCAAAGATCAACTTGGCAAGACGATGGAAGTCTACATAGATGATATGGTAGTCAAGTCCAAGCATATTGAAGATCACGTGGAGCATCTTGCGAGGCATTTAACATCTTGAAAGCTTTCAACATGAAGCTCAATCCAAATAAGTGCAACTTTGGTGTTAAAGCAGGGAAGTTCTTGGGCCATATGGTGACTAAGAGAGGAATTGAAGCCAGTCCTGAACAAATCAAAGCTATCCTCAACTTGGAATCTCCCAAGAATATTAAAGACGTCCAAAGGTTAACCGGTAGAGTAGCTGCCTTAAATAGATTTATATCTAAATCATCTGATAAGTGCAGTTATTCTATGAAGTGTTAAGAAAGAATAAACTATTCCAATGGACTGATCAACATGAGGCAGCCTTCAAACAACTTAAGGAATACTTGATGACATCTCCCCTACTTGCCAAACCAGAACGTGGTGAGCGCCTCTACTTGTATTTAGCCGTATCTGAGAATGCAGTTAGTGCGGTGTTAGTGAAAGAAATTCAAGGTGAACAACATCCTGTGTATTATGTAAGTAAGTCTCTACTAGATGCTGAAACAAGGTACTCTCATCTTGAAAAGTTAATTTTAGCTTTAACTACTGCCGCTACAAAATTGCGTCATTATTTTGAAACACATCCCATTACTGTTAGAACTAATTATCCTATAAGAAGTGTGTTGAGAACTCCGAAATGTCGGAAGATTAGCCAAGTGGTCGGTCAAGTTGAGCACATATGACATTTCATATGAGCCCGAACGCCTATCAAATCTCAAGCTCTAGCCGATTTCGTAGCGATTTCAGTCCAAGTCTCGCAACCCGAGGTAGAACAAGAGGTACAACAGCTTGAAGGTAAAACAACTCCTAGATTTTGGACACTTTATACGATGGAGCTTCAAACTCCAAAGGGATTGGCTTGGGAATTGTTCAAGTCCCCCAAGGCGATATCATACCTCAAGCCGTATCCTGTGAATTCAATGCGACGAATAATGAAGCCGAGTATGAGGCTTTAATCATGGGTTTAACTACGCTTTAAGTTTAAATATTACTCATATAAATGTATATGTTGATTCTCAATTGCTCGCTAACCATTTCAATGGCAGCTACATGGCAAAACATTCCAAGATGACTCTATATCTTCAACATGTTAAAGCTTTGGCTTCAAAATTTCTGTCATTCTCATTGGAGCAGTCCCTAGAGAAGAGAATACGGCATGCACCGCCAACTTGGGATCAACTTGCAAATCTATGTTGCATACTAATATCCCCATTATTTATGTTAAATACCCACTATAGACCAAGTGGAAGAAACTCAAGAAGTGACTCGTCTAATGGGACACAAGTTACAAGTCCATCTTGGACCCAACCTATAATTGAGTTCCTTCAACTTGGAACTATACCACCCGATGTTAAGAATGCTAGATCCTTTAAAATGCGTACTTCAACTTTTGTTTTAATAGATAATGTCTTGTTCAAGAAATCTTTCGCAGACACTATTTGAGATGTATTGACAATGAACAAGTTGAACTCGTGCCGAAGGAGATCCATGAGGGAACGTGTGGAAATCATTCCGGTGGAAAGGCACGGCATCAAAGGCCCTCAGACTGGTTATTACCGCCAACAATGCGTCGGATGCCATGAGCTACGTACAAAATGTGACGCCCGCCAAAGGCACGAACATCTTGCATCAACCCGCCGAACCTCTACATCCTATTGTTTCATCTTGGCCCTTCATGAAATGGGGCATGGATATTGTGGGCAAGTTGCCTAAGGCTCCTGGAGGCAAAGTGTTCATGTTAGCAATGACCGACTATTTCTCAAAATGGATCGAGGCGAGGCCTATGTGCAAGTAAGAGACAAAGAGGTAATTTCATTTTTAAAGAAGAATATTATTAGCAGTTCGGTGTACCATCGAGATCATATGTGATAACGGATCCCAATTCATAAGTAAAAAGACTGGAGATTTTTGTGCTCGTTGGGGCATCAAGCCGATCACATCCACGCCACCATCCTCAAGCTAATGGTCAAGCGAGTCAAGCAACAAGTTGATTGTCAACAACTTGAAGAAACGCCTAGATCAAAAGAAAGGAAAGTGGGCTGAAGAATTACCACTTGTACTTTGGGCGATGAACAACTACAAAAGGAGCCACAGTAGAACTCCATATTCTTTGGTGTTTGGAGCGAGTCGTAATTCCGGTCGAGGTAACAATCCCAACAATGAGGTATGGCTTATTAACTCAGATGAGAATAACATCTTGTTAACCCAAGATCTAGATACAATTGATGAGATCGGGATTTAGCCAAGATAAGGATGGCACCTATCAACAACGGATTGCTAGATCCTACAACAAGAATGTCGAATAAGAAGGTTTCAGGTTGGTGATTTAGTTTTGAGAAAAGTATTTAAAAATACCGAGAACCGAATGCGGTAAATTGGCTCCCAAGTGGGAGGGACCATATCTCATTGATGGAAGCCGGCAAAGGTGCATACGGTTGTCAACCCCAAATGGAGACAGGATTCCTAGGAGTTGGAATGCCATCCATTTAAAGCTCTATTTTATGTAAGTCAAGTAGTTAACAACTAGACTTATCGTGTATGAGTTAATTTATGTCAAGATTCATTTACGTATTTCAAATTCTCAAATTTATTGGAAACCCTTACGACTTAAGCATCGGAGGGGTGTTGGCTATGCTAACACCCAACCCTAACATGAATTTGTTTTGCAAGGTATACTAGCAAAGTAGGCTCAACATGTGAATACGCCGACGGCTCGAACATGTTGAGACCTAAAACTGGAGCAGGTTGAACATGTTAACACGCCGACGGCTCCAACATGTTCAGACTGAGACGAAGAAGTCCAACATGTGAACACGCCACGGCTCCAACATGTTGTGACTTTAGCCGGAGAGGGATGGAACATGTTGACACGCCAGACGGCCGATACTTGTTCTATCTCTTCAAACGACTTACCTCTAATCAAAGGTACATTTTGGTTAAAAGATTTACATCTTTTCTAAAGAGTTAAGGTTTTTACACCTTCGCCCGTGCGACGATTTCACATCTCTACAAGATGTGACTATTGGTTGTAACATTAACATGTTACCTATTGCTTAAATCAAGAAACATTCTTATCTCGCTAACACAAGCAAGTGTTTCTAAAAGAAACCTAGATTACTTCAGTAAAAGTTCAGCATGTTCCCAAGATTAGGGGATAAGTTGGTTAAGCCAACAAATCCAATCAACCTATGAAAAGCATAGAGTACTAGACCAACCTAGTACCCCTAAATAGATTGTTTGTGCTCTTATGAGCAGGTTACATGACCAACGAATAAAAAGCATAAATTGTTTATGACATTCCCCAAAACCTCTAAAGTATTCAAACTTTATCAACATTTTGGCCTACTGCCGTCGGTGTTACTTCTGTTTCCTTTTCTTGATTCTCGCCTTCAATTTGTTTCTCCACCATACTGCTCAGCACCTTGTTGGCATCCTCAATCAACTCTTCTAAGGCTGGAGAATTCACCTCTTCAGCATCCACCGACTCGCCAATGAAATCTTCCAGGGTTCTTCTTTCTTCTTCTAGGTCCCAATTCCCAGCTTGTCCATTCTTAAATTCCTCCATCATTTGGATCCTGGTCTCTAGCAGTGCTTTAGTGGCATTGAACTTGAAGTCTTCCTTGCGCCTCAAGTTCCTTGATGTGGACTTCATTCTCCTTCATCCTTTCGGCACTGACGTCTGCCAATTCTTTTCTTAACTTCACCACTTCAGCAGCACGTACTTTGGCTTCTTTCTTCAACTTGTCTACTTCCCCAGCAGCTGCTTTTGCTTCTTTTTGTGCCTCTTCGGCCTCAACACTACTCCTAGCCACCTTGATCTTCAGAATGGCAGCTTGATCCATAATAGGAGTCATTATACCCGAGAGCTGTGTAAGAGAGAATGTTAGTACTTTATGAAATCCTTTGGTACATAGTTCAGAGTGTACACATTATTACCTTATCCGCAAAATCCTTCATCACAACAACAAACTTTTCTCTTGTTCTTTCTCCATCCAGAATATCACTGCATCGCATCTGCAGCCTTCCACCGCTTTTCTCTTTTTTGACTCATCTTGTTTCTTTGAGATGTTTGCCTCAGAGCTAGAGGCCATAGACACTGGAGTTGGAGGCAACTTGCTATCTTTCCTCAGAGACCTTCTTGCCTTAGCTCCAGCGAGCAAATCAGCAGTACTAACCAGAGCTTTGGAACGAGTGGTGGCTGCAATATAGGACATGGAGTTAGGGAAATTTGAAAAAATAGAACGACTTGCAGATAGGCAAAAGCTTTGGGATAATAAACCAAACCCGTGGACATCTTGCTTGGATTTGATGGAGACTCTTCTTCAACCCTTTCGGAGAGAACAAGACTGAAATGCCTTGAAGGACCCGACGAGAGGTCTAACTCAAAAATCTTCTTTACGTTAGCCTCTCGTATCCTCTTGCTCTGGGAACAAAACACAAAGCTTGGCGACTTCTACAAAGGAAATTCAAGTTCGTTAAAGTCTAAGATGTACAAAGATTTTGGTAATGAGCAAAACCAGAGGAAATTTCCTCTACCTTGAGACCTCCACTTTGAGACTACGCCACCTCTTGGCTTAGGCGTCTTTCTAACAAAGAAAAATCTGTTCCTCCACCCCCGTCGCCAGGTCGTTGTTAGAAATCAAAATAGGGTCACCACCGCTCTTGACTCTAAAACAATATCTTCCTGCACCAAATCCCCGATCTCGTGGTATAAGCGAACTCCTCTAGGTCTACATTCAAACCTATTTCATCCCTTAACCTAACTAGGGTTTGAAGACACCTCCAACCTTGAGGCATAAGTTGGGCGTAGTTCAACTTCGCAGAAGCAAAAAACCTAGTAATCAGGACAGGGAAAGGGAATTTAAGGCCAATGGTGAAGGGATATTCAGAAAGCACACCCACTCGTGAGAATAACACTCGGAAGTTAATGAGGGATGGGTATAGAAGATGGTTTCGGAGGCAAGGCGTGATTTTTCTTGACAACTTCCGATCCGCTCGAAATCGAACATTTTTCTTTCTCGTGCTCCTTTAACGGTTTTGGGTTGAGAAACCCTCGTAGACCATCGTCACTTTCGATTATACATAGTCTCTTTTTCCCCATTTTTGCAACTTGAAAAATAGCAACAAGAAACTGAGAAGAGTACGAGGAACTCACCGGAATTGCTACACGTTTTCCTTCTCCACACGATCTTCTTTGATATCTTTCGGAAGGAAACCTTTGTTGTTAACAACTCTGTGAGAGGAGGAGTTGGAGAAGGTTCTGGTTTGTTCAAAGAGAGAAGTTGTGAGCAGTTGTATGTTTGAAAACGCAAGAGTAACCTTTTTGCCTTGGAAAGTCTCAAAACCGTCCCATCAGTACCTTTAGCATTAATAACCGCCGTACGTTGTCAATTTTTGGCAAACTTTTTAAATTTTTGTCTCTTTATATTCTTTTGAAAAATTTGAAAAGTTTGGGGGCAATTGTTGGGCCTACATTTTTTATCAACTTGTTTACAACTTACATATATCATCTTGACACTTACAACTTGAGTTCTCCTACTGCATCTTGACATTTTTTGCAGGTTGAATTATTGTTACATTACAACCTATTTTTTAGGAAGTATGTCACCAGATAAAGGAGACTGAGTCAACAAACGTTCCTTCATCAAACAAAGCCAGCCAGGGATCCTTATCTCTTCAAACCAACATTGTGGCGAGAATACCTCAACAACTTCAACCAATTTCCTATATTCTAGGCTTGTTTGTTTCTTTGTATTTGAGGTATAAAAAGGGAGGAACACATGTATTTTTCACACACATTCTCACTAGCTTAAGCTCCCTAATATACGCTCTTAGTCTTGTATTCAACTTGGTTAATCAATCACTTGGTCAAGGCAGGTTCCCTAAAACCTCCCGGGGTTTTGTGCCGGCGAACAAGCTGTTCAAGGGCTTTCCCTAGTTAACAAAATTCTTTGAGTTCATTTCTATAGCATTTCATAATCATTGTACCCAGATTCAAATCCTTTTTGTCATCTTTCTTATTACTAGTTTCCCTCGTAGAAATTTGACCAAAACAGTCACCACTAAGGCTATGTTCGGCTACTCAATCTTATGATTTGGAATTAAAATTTGATGAACAATTTGAGTTCCACAGAATTTAAATTGTACTTCCAATTCCAATTCCAAACTATGGCATTGGGGTTCTCAAACATACCCTAAATAGAAATAGCAAATCTAGAAATTAGTTATTAAATGATTAATATCCACCAATTGTGTGTAGCGTTTTAAAAACGCACCTTTTTAGAAACAACAATTTATTAGAAACATAGTTTTTTTTAAAATACATTTTTTTTCTCGTAAATGCGTTTGGTGTAGCATTTTTAAAAAGTATTACTAATGGTCTCTTTAACAATTTAACCCTTTGATACAAACTAATATTCCGTTCGTCCCAAAATTATTGTCTTATTTGACCTGACACGGATTAAAAAAAAATAATTGACATGATTATTAATATTTGTATAGTGTGTAGTTTCCTTAATACTCATGTGAATGTGACACATAATTAAAGTAAGAAAAAAAGTAAAGGTGAAATGATAAAACTATTATCCTAAAAAAGAAACTTTAAAACAAGATAATTATTTTAAAACGGATAAAAAAAAAAAGACAATAATTTAGAGACTGAGCGAGTAGTAAATTTTAAACAAGCTATGTGGATGGATACGATAGTTAGTGCGGATAGTGGAGCAACTAGTTTAAGGTATCAAAAATGCCGTCATGTCATGATGTGAAAATCTCGAGAGATCGTTGATGCTGTTCCTCGACCTTTTCAAAAAAGAAAATTTTTAAATACCAATTTCGTCACTCGACTTTTTAATTTTTTTTAAATATATATATTTTTTTATGTCTTAAGGGACGTGGAAAGGGATCGAAACTGAGATCTCACACTTTGTGAAGTTTTAAACTGAGATCTCACACTTTGTGAAGTCTAATTTTTTTTAAATATATATATTTTTTTTATGTCTTAAGGAACTGAGATCTCACACTTTGTGAAGTCTAATTTTTTTTAAATATATATATTTTTTTTATGTCTTAAGGGACGTGGAAACGGATCGAAACTGAGATCTCGCACTTTGTAAAGCCCCAGCTCTACCACTGGACCATCCCTTAAGGATCTCAAAAATTCAATAAACTTACTTGACTTTTTTTTTTTTAACACTTTAATCATTCTACTTGAACTTTTTCAATTAATAACCTCATTGATTGAGTGAGCTTATTGATTCTTCGGTTTAAGTAGAGTGATTAAACTGCGAAAAAGAGAAGTAAAGTGAGTTTAACGAATTTTAGTAAAAATAGAGTGACCAAATTGCTATTTAAGCCAAAAGAAATTTAAGGAAAAAGCCGTGGATGGTTCTTTCAGAAAGTTGGAGAAGTACTTGACAAACAAATTTCTCAATACAGAAAGATCAATTTGAGAAAGTTTTTCATCATTAAGCCATCGCTAGTGGGAGAAGTACTTCACTAACGAATTTCTCGATACAGAAAGATCAATTTGAGAAAGTTTCTCATCATTAAGCCATCGCTAGTGGATATGCAATCGTTGCAAAAAGCTTCTCTGTCATTAAGCCAACGGTAGTGGATATCCAACCGTTGCAATGTAGACAACGTACAAATTCTCGAAATAGGTAGCCAAACTCCATTAGGCTGCCAAATTTGTGCCTACCTTTTTGTAGCTAAGTGTCATGGTTGGAGGACTTTGAGAGCATGCATCTTCTTGGTTTATTTTCTAAAGGCAAAACACACAATTTGATCACTATACTTTGAGAAATGATATAATTCGGCCACTGATTATTTGAAAACGTTATAGGAGCCACTGTACTTCAGTTATCATGCAAGCGAGCCCACCCGAACGTTAATTTTAAATGAAATCCCTATTTTACCCCTATCTTTGTCCTCATCTCTCTTAATGAAGACAGGGGTAAAATAAAAATTTTATTTAAAATTAATGTATTGGTGAGTTCGCTTGCAAGATAGCTGAAGTACAGTTCACTAGCCGAATTGCAACATTTCCCAAAATACACTGTGTACCAACAAGCAAATTAAAATAGATGACCCATAGCCCATGTTCGGATTTGCTTGGCTGTATAAGGGGGAAGGGGGGGGGGGGGAGCTCACACTAGTAGAGGATTTGAACTCGAAATTTAGACTTTAAATTCTTCTGAATTGATGTTACCTTTGATGAATCATGATTTTTCAACCGATGCAAAGTCTCAGTTATCTTTCTAATTGATTCTGATCTGACCAATAGTTTTTTCATGTGAGATGAGAAATTTATGACAAGCAAGAATATGGACTTGAATTAGATTCCTTGGTGGTTTCTGTACATTTACAAAGGATAGTGTATTGCACTTTCATAAATGAGAGTAAATAAAAATTAGATTTCAACACAATCATCATCATCATTATCCGCCTCATCATCCCAGTCCAATTCGTAAGAGTTGGCAGACTTCATCAGCTCTGTTAGTCCAGTGAGATCTTCCAAATAGGTGGGATGATTGATGGCTTGCAGAACAAAATCCAACCCTCTGTTTCGATACTCCGATACCACCTGAAAGATGCAAGAACTCATAAATATTCGTTAAAAATATGAGTAGCCGGGGAGGGAGGGGCATAGATGGGAGGATGAAGGAGGCTTTAACAAATATGACTACACACATGCAACGAGACCAAGTAGCTGCATAATTAGCTAAAACTTACTATGGAACAACAAGCTGTACAACTATTGGAGGAATGTCCCACAAGGGTCATTTGAGAAAATTGAGAGAGCGAGCCTCGAATTTGATGGGGTAAAATACCAAGAGGTTGCTCGATGCTTCCGCTATCAGGAGAGTTGGCAAACTCAGCTTTGGCAGATATCCTGTGGAAATGCAGTTGAATCAGATGTCAAATCAAATCCAACCCAGGTATAATCGTTTACCTTAAGGTGTAAACTCAAGTATTACAACTCAATTAGTCCTCTCAACACTCATTAAGCCAACAACTGAGCCTACGTTACATGAATCTCAAGGGTTTACATCTCCGTATAGAGTGGTGACGATAAAGTGCCTTTTGGTCAGCTGGTGATATTTATCAACTTCCAAATCAAACTTCTTCCAGAAGTGCTCTTCATTTCAGTTTTAATATTTTCGGTGAAACAAGTTCTAACTACTTACTCGAACAAGTTGAAGATGGTTTTCACTTTCAAAAGTGAAAATGTTCGATTCATGAACCTCCATTGCCAATTGTTCATTGAAGACTTCTATTCGGGGATGTTTTTTCTCACTATTTCTACATTTCTTCTATTTTCTCTTTCATTTTCTTTAAGCAAGAAGATTCACACAAAAGCTCCTCCCTCAAACTATTATCCCAAAGTGGTGCCTTACCCACGAGGATGATGTAGAATCCCAACTAGGAGCTCGACAGCAAGGGCTGAAGCAATAGGAGCAAGCCCGGGACGTGTGACTGTGCATTGCTGGTCCAAAGTACGGTTGGCAGTCGACTGCATGAAGATTAAGAAATCAATTTCAGTTATCAGCAAATATTGTGGGAAAGATATATTCGTTTTGATATACTCCATTATCCATGTAACATTAGAGAACAACATACATCAATTGGGTCTAATTGTTCTGTCTTTAGCAAGTTCGTTGGTTCAAAGAGGGGTTTTTTGGTTATTAAGTGGGTTATACAAAGGGGGTATAAGGTTTGAGCATATGTGTTTTATGGTGTTTTGCTTTGTATAACCCTGGTGTACCATTCCTATTAATTAATAAAATCTCTTTTTTGGCTGTTCCAGAAAAAAAAAAAAAAAAAAAAAACATACATCAATTGGGGCGACAACATCATTGCAAAAATAACAGCCCAGTCTCTGTTCTCCATCTCTGTCTGTAAGTGATATGTTTCCAAGATTAGACGATAAAGCATGGACAGGTGCATCTGTAATAAACTGATTAGTTGCACCAAGTGGTCCAGCACCATGACGCATAACGAGGAAACTATCAAACCCCAAAGCTGCAGTAATAGTAATCTGCAAACACAGCAAGTCCATATTAAAACCAATCTTGTCAGCAATGCACAATATGCCAACAGAAGCCTTCAGACGAGACCAAGAGGAGTTTGAGTGCCCCTCTCTGAACTGAGGGCGGGTTACATGTGTAACTCGTCCACAGATGTTAATTTCACTTTATCTTGAAATAGGAAAAGAGATACCTTGTTAGCATTGGCACAAAGAAGAGTTGGAAGCCAGCGACTTTCCCTTGTATCCGTCAACAAGAAAACAACATCATGAGATTTAATCAAATCGTCCAGATGTCTGCATTCCTCGATTACACTTTTCTCTTCTTGGCTGGGAACTGGATGCCCAGGCATTGGTATAGCCATCACTACACCTTCTGCTTCCTGGAAGGAGAATTAACCCAAATAGCTAATTGAAGTTAACCACTCCAATTTTTATCCTGTTGAATTTCGAGCACAGAAATTTAAGGATGAAACTGAAATCAATACCACTGCTGGAAAGATTCTCTCCAGACTTTTAACTGCTGCAGAGGCTTTAAAATCACCACCATGGAGGCAATCATCCAATGTATAAAGGGACTGCCTCAATGGATTAGACATGGCTACCTTGCCGCTGTCAAGTAGGGTAATTTTTCGAACACCCCAGGCCTGCAAATTTGCATAATTGTCATCAACTCAACATAAAAATAAGAGATTTTATTCTTTACTGT
This sequence comes from Platycodon grandiflorus, assembly GCA_016624345.1. Lineage (NCBI taxonomy): Eukaryota > Viridiplantae > Streptophyta > Magnoliopsida > Asterales > Campanulaceae > Platycodon > Platycodon grandiflorus. The sequence goes on from CM028368.1 coordinate 31,573,007, forward strand.
CAAACACTCACCATAAGCATGCGAGCGACCTGGCAACCAAGCGTACCTGCACCTAGCAGAAGACACTTGGTGGCAGATAAAACGTTCAGGTTCAACGATGGCAAAGCACGCCATCTCATTAGCTTTAAATTCAAATCCGCTGCTGATATGGCCATTCTGTCAAATTTTACGTCTTCTGTTAAGCAGGAAATTTACAAGGGGAATAAAATAAAGGGTCTTGTTAACTTGTGGACATATGTTAACAAGCATTAATTAGGGTGAATATACATAGAATTATGTAAAATGTGCACAGGAACTCACAATTTACATAATTCTTTGTCACTTTTACATAATTTTATGCATAACCACCTTAATTAATGCTTGTTAACATATGCCCTTAGGGCACAAGTTAACAAAATCCTATAATAAAACAAGATTAACCCACACAACATACCTAATTGGATCCATTGAAGTAGCAAGGTTTATGCACCTAGATACCCTCTTTCCTCTGTTGAGTTCCCATCCAACAGCATTAGGCATATGATGATGATCTTTCCAAGCTGGAAAAAGAAAAGCCCCTTTTACATGTCAGAAAAAATTTGTAGAATATAATTTGACTCCAGAAAGAGGAGAAAAATTAAATTTGAAAAGAGTTGTTACCCAATTTCGGCCGCTCTACCTTGTGTAAGTGGTATCAAGGCTTCACCAACAAGGGACAACCCTAAATCAGCAAAGCCATGGTTCTCACGATAGCAGAAAAATCGAACCTTCTCAAGATTCCATCTTGAAGAAATAAATGCCAGAAAGTTCCGGAGAGGCCAGCCAGGATTGTTAGGAAGATGACATGGATCATAAAAGGAAAAAAGGATCTGCCAGAATCATATAAAGCTTTTAAATGAGCAAACCCAGAATGAGTTTCAATATATTGTGACAATGGACAAGAACAGACCTTATGATCATCGCGTCGGCAAGCTTCCAAGTCCTTCAGAGGCCTAATAGTAGCGTGTGAATTTGAATCAATAGAGAGCAGAAAGAATGGCACATCTGCAGCGAACTAACATCTTTAAGATATCTCTATACAAAGTGAAAACAAATTATGTACGAATAAGACATGCAGAAAACTTCAAGGACCTTCTACCTGCACTTGAGCTTGAGTTGCGCCATTCATTACAAGATGCCGAAATGGATTCCACCTATACACCATACCATTAAGTTATTAACCTTGACACCAGTAGTAAAAATAAGAGCCAACAGGGTGAACTACCCCCCAAAAAATCATAAATTCTGTATTACCTCTTGTGGGCTGAACCATTGAGAAGCTGGCCTCAAGTCAATCAAAGTTGCGGGAGGGTCAAGGACCAAAGCAGGGAAAGCAAACCAGTAATGGAAGTTAAACTTTTTCAAGTCAGCAAATGATATAAGAAGGAACCTAGAAAGTACAGCACTATCCTCCTCTGCTTTTCCTGACCGAATATCCTCCCAGATCTGATTGTCAAAGGGAATTATGCAGTAAGTTGATTAAAAATATTGCATATTCATGCTGACAACCACTAAGAATGTGGAACTAAATATGACTTGTGGATCAATGTGACAAAGACTTGTTATAATATGTACATACTATAGCAGGAAAGGATTCTTCATGGATTACATACCTTGTTTGATTCAGCCTTCAGCAAACCCTGTTTATCAAGGGAACGGAAGCCCTCGAATGTGTTTGTGTTGTAAAGAATGCCAGGAACGGAGCACCTATTCCTGTTCCCACGACTTATTGTTTCTACTGATAATTGTTCACTTGGTTCAGATGGCAAAGATTCAGCGAGAAGAGTTAGATGGCTAGATACTTGCGCATTGGAGCACGGCGCATAGAAACCTGTCAAAATGTCATTACAAAAGACACACCACATGAGATCAGCCACAGGAAGAAGGGTGATACCATATATTTGATGTAAATGGTGAGCTAATATTCAAAAAGTATAGCAGACGGCGCAAGTTAATATAATGATTGAAAATTTTCTATTAATGGTTCTTAGACAGAGATCAATCTTATGAAATATTGTATTTTGCGTCAAAAGCATTGTACCTTTTACACATATATAATTGAGTACTGTTTTGCAAGTGAAACTTTTAAGTGGCTTCACATCTCAATTCATACGATTTTAATTGATGATAACATTCTCCATACAGAAAGCATTGCTCAACTGAAGTCTAAATGTTATCTATCGTCCATTAACCAAACCGCAACTTCCATCTGTCACTCTTCATTTATTTCCGTTAAGGCTATGAGTGAAAAAGACAATTTCACCTAAAAACTATATTAAGGAATCTCTAGCCTTTTTTGGGCCAAGGGCATAGAGGAAGAAATTTGAGGTGAATTTCAAGGAAGGAAACAACGTAGTCGAAAATCTATTCCCTCAACCCCACGTTAACTGTATTGTTATTATTTGGCTCCCGCACTCAGGAGTACCATGGACCATTTACTTATTCTCCTTTGAACAATTTTGCACAAATAAGATATTTAAGCATACATTGTCAAATCGACTCAAAACTGTGGAAAAAACATATGCATAATACTTGTTCATAAATAAGACTAAAAACAAAGAATCATGTTTAGACCTTTCATTGGAACGCCTTTTCTACATGATATAATGGTTTTTATAAGTCCTCTTCGAAAGTATTCAAACTGAGACAACAACTCAAGTCAACTCATCCTAGTCCATTGGGGTAGGCTACATAAATCCCCATTCAATTTGGTTCAAAGCAACGTCATCACACTCATTCATCTTTCTTTATTGCAGATGTCCATGTTAGTTTTTGTCTTCCCCATCCCCTACTTTTAGTCTGGTTGATGCCGACACACTCGTACTTCCTAACGGGTGCACTCAGGATCTACGTTATATGTGTCCAAACCATCGTAAGTGATTTTCTCTTAATTTATCTGCTATTGAGATAACTTTTACTATTTCACGAATTTGTTCATTACAAATTTTATGTTTCCTAGCTTTACCACATATCCATCTTATCATTCGCATTTCAATTACACTCATCTTGTTGTGTTCTATCTTAGCTACCCAACATTTTGGCTCCATTAAGGAGCGGGTCTAATGGCTGCCTATAAAACTTTCCTTTCAACGTAAGGGGTATACGTCGATCACATAACACTCTAGATACACTACTCCATCTCACCCGGCCTAATTTTACTCTATGAGTGTCATTATCACTAGCCTCCCCATCTTAATGTAAAGTCCGTATGATGCAGTGTTTTAAAAACGCAGCATTTTTAAAATGCAAATTTTTCAAGAAGCAGGTTTTTTCTTATAAATGCGTTTGGGATATCGCTTCAAAATGCAACATTTTTTTCCGTAACAGCGTTTTAAAACCTGCGTTTTGGAATAAAGCGGAAAATTTAAGTGTTTTAGAACACAGCTTTTTCTTCCGAAGCATTGAAACATAATTTTTGCAAATAAGCTACATTTTGGCCAAAACGCACGACCAAACGGGCTCTTATAATTGATCCTAAATATCGAAATTGTTCCTTTTGTCGTATTTTCTTAACCATCTAACCTAACATTGTCTCCACTAGTATTCTTTCTACTGCTAAAGTTGCATTCTATATATTCCGTTTTACTCCTACTCATCTTAAAACTTTGGACTTCTAAAGCTTCTCTCCACTTTTCTAGCTTATTATTAACCCCATTCTTCGTCTCATCAATCAGGACAATGTCCTAACTAAAACAACAACAAATGAAAAAGGAACTTCAGCGTTCATACAAGACACACCACAAACTTACTAAAAGAAAGGCTTTCTTGTTACAATAATTCAACCAACGAAGAAGAATAAAAGAAATAGCTAACTAAAATATCATTCAAGAAAAACCAAAAAGGTCAATGGTAATTTCAATCACATATCAAACTGGATGGAAACTTTAAACTCTAACTATAACTGACAAACACGGGAAAAGTAAATAGAACTAAACAAAGAATAAGATTTATAGAAGCGTACCTGTTACAGGAATAGGGGATTCATCCGTTTTTAACTCATTGAGTTTCAAAGAGGATAATCTATGCCAAAAGCCTTCATCTACCGAACTCTGAAATGGAGCAAACTGAAGAACAGGTCCATTCTCATGTTCAGCCATATTTGTTGCTCTATTTATCCCTTTAATACACGTCTCAAGTAAGTTCTAAGGAAAGGCGCTAGCATAACAGCAACTTGGCTGCAAAGAAAGAGCAACCAAACTTGTGAAGCTAAAATCAATCAACCATGAAAAGTTGTAACTTAAGGTGGCGTTTGACAACCATTTTTATTTCTACTCAAAAATAAAAAGAAAAAACATGCTTCTAATTCTATTCATTTCTGTTTCCTTGTTTACCCGAAGTAGAAGAATAGAAATGAGTTTAATTACCAAGTTTATTTCTAACTTTCTACCTCATTAAAATTATTTTTCATATAATTTTTCCCCATTTTCTTATCTGACATTTGAAATATCATATATGATGGAACAAGAAGCAACAAGAAACCAACAAAGCTCGAAATCACATTCTGATAAGCAACCCAACTTAACAACCCAACACCCATTTCAATTATTTCATGCTTGAAGACATTACTATTTCCTACGACTTTTTCAGCAAAGAAGAACAACCATACAGCGAATACAGTGTTGTGAATCGGATCTGGACATATCAATCAAGCTCTACACTTGAATGGGTTCAAATGATTCGGAGTTTGCATTCGATAGTTATCTTAAATATTACTCTGTGATGGTGGACAGTGAAGCCTCAATTTTGAACTAGGGCACCGGCATTGAAGCACAAGGCGAGAGGGAAAAATGAAGGGGTAAAGCATGAGAAAGAGAGAGAGAAACCTGAGTCATTAACAACGGAGATAAAGGTGAGAGACATACCTGGGGGTTGGGTGGGTTTCTCTCTAGATGTTCAATGCGCCATTGAAAAGGAGGAAGAAATTTTTTTGACTTAAAATATACTTTGAATTACATGTTTTGTAATTCTGAAAAAATTAAAAACATAAACGTCAAATTTTCGTTTGAAAAACAGTTTGTTTGACTCAAGAAAGTCAAACGAGACAATAATTTAGGAACGGTTAGAGTATTTAGGCTTAGAAATATATCACCAGATCATTTAATAAAGAAAAAAAGGGTTTGACCAAAGCCCCATTGATTTTTTGAATCAATTTGTTCCCACGTATTGCAATTCCTCTTTGTAATACAAGGATCAGGTATAACTCAATTAAAGAAACAAACTGTGGAACCATGGAAGATGGTACGAAGAGTCAATATGGTGATAAATACTCCAGTACCTTCCCACTCAAAAGAGTCCCCAGTTGAAAAGTAAAATATTAAAGATGCGTAACTACCTTGGAAGTGAACATGAAAACAAACACTTTCTGTTTATCTCATATATCATATATGAGGGTTACGGTTAGAACTTCATGGTCATTGCTCGCTTAATTTTTTTAAATGGGAATATTTGAATGGAACTTCGCAAAAATGAAAGTAAGACTCTTTGAGAGGAAAAAGGGGGAGTAGCAAGAATCGAGATGGAAAAGGGAAATGTCCCAAACTGTGCAGTCAAATGCAGAAAAGCAAAAACAAACACAAAAATCAATGAGAGCCACCTTCTAATCAGCTTGAGTCAACCCTTCCCACCCCTTCCCTCAAAACACACACACACATGCATACACTCTACCACTAACTATTGAATCATCAGCGATGAATGTTGCTATGCTCAGAAACAGTGGTGAAGCCATGTAACCCAACGGGGTTACCTGACCCCTTTAGGTTTGAAAAAGTGACAATATACTACCTTCAAAATTGAAAAACAAAATACTCCCTCCGTTCCTAAATTATTATCCTGTTTGACTTTTTCGAGTTGTTTCTCAAATAAAAATTTGACGTATATTTTTTTTTTTTTCAAAATCATAAAATACGTAATTCCTAGTTACGTGTTTCATGATGTGGAAAAAAAATAAGAAAAATATACGTCAAATTTTCATTAGAAAAATAGTCAAACTCAAAAAATTCAAATTGGACAATAATTGATGAACGGCGGAGTATTTTTTACCATTAAAAACAACAATTTTATCAATTTTTTGATTCCCTTTCTATTAGAAAACAATTACACTATGCTATAAATTTGACCCCCTTTTAAGTCAAAATTCAAATACTACTATGTAATTTTCTTCCCTAGAATAGTTTTGACCCCCTTCAAACAGAATCGTGGCTTCACCACTGCTCAGAAAGTAGAGTTCACCCTTTCTATCAACTATCATCAACAAGCGAATTTAGTCCCCAATTTTAGATAACTAATAAAAATGTCTCATAGTGATGCTTTTCACAATCCATACATGATTTGTGTGTGTGTGTGTGTAACCACATTGAGAAACATATGACCCATATTTGCATACTTCTATAACCCATTACTTATCAAATCAGAATCAACTTAGGAGCTCGTTACACCAAATCCGGGGCAAAAATTTACATTTAAACAAAGAAAGAATACAAGTTTTGGATACAAGAAACAGAGGACAACAATAATTTGCAAATAAAATCGAAAAAAAAAATCATTCAACAAAGATGAGTTGGGGTTCCACGATTCAGCTAAAAGATTGCATAATCAAGAAAATTCTCAGAAAGAAAAATACCCAAAGCAATTAAACAAGGTATACAAGATTAAAAATCAACAGAGAGGAAATTAAAGAGAAAATCTTCAAGGGGGAAGGGAAATTAAGAGATATCAGAAGTTTGAGTTACCTAAGCTGAGAAGCGGGTTTAGAAAGTTGCCGATCGAGAGAGAGAAGGTTTTGCTTCAAAGTATCATCCAGTAGTTTACTTTTGGAAGTACTCTATATCTAATAACGAGCGAGTAAATAGATTGAAGTCATTGAACAGTGTTTGGATCTTGGAGGATCAATTGCAAACAAAGGTGGTTTTTAAGTGTAAACTACAAAGACCTCCCCACTAAGTTTCCATATTTTCTCCAATTATCCCTTTTCTTTATTTAATTAGCCGATAACCTCCTTCTACTCTCTCTCTCTCTCTCTCTCTCTCTCTCTCTCTATATATATATATATATATATATAATTTTTTTATTATAATAATTTTGTGAATAATTTCCTCCTCTCCTAGGGCCGGGACCTCTGCCTTTGTCCTGTGAGCTTTGAACTCTACCTCTTTTTTTTTTTAGGGAAACAGGGATGGCACCCTGCTAGATTTTATTAGATTAAAAAAAGAGTACAAACTTGAGGGGGACAACCAACCTGGCCCTTATATATGGGAGGACAAAGGAGCCTGACCTCGAAAATAGAAATACAATACAAAAAACCTATCTAGGAAATACGAACACGAGCAATTCCGCGAGCATCCATACGAAGCGCACCTCTAATAGAATTAGGGAGGTGGCTAAGCGAGGAATAGGTAGCATCCAATTTAGAATCCATGGCAATGTTAGCTAACCCATCAGCCACAGAGTTTGCTTCCCGATAACAATGTCGAAAAATATAATTCCCCCGCTTTTGCATAGAGATGATAGCACTTATATAATAGAAAGTGAGCCACGGAGGAGAATGACCATTCGAGATGCAGCCAATAAGGAAAGCCGAGTCAATTTCAACAATAGCATTTTGAAAGCCTTGAGAAACAAGCCGCGAACCCTTGGAAGAGGGCTCTTGTTTCAAAGAACAGAGTTAGAGCAAACCCCGTAGAATGACGAGAATCCATAAATGAAACGACCTTCTGAGTCTCGGATAACACCCCCACCTCCACTAATACCTGGGTTGCCTCGACTCCCACCATCAGAATTTAGTTTAACAATGCCCAAAGGAGGTTTTAACCAATAGACAGCTTGAATAGTAATAGTTTTAGGGCGACGAATCTTGGGACAGAGACTTGACCAATCAATGACCGAAAAATTCCTAGCTTTGAGAATAATATTTATCTCACTTTGGATAGCAAGGATAACGCCACGAGAGGAAGATTGAACACCCTCAAAAACAGATTTGTTTCGAGCTTTCCACAGCTGCCACAAGGTCACGGAAGGGATGAAATAGTGAAGCAAAGAACCCGCTGAGACCACCAAGACATGCAATGATGCTGGACCAAGAAGGAGGAGAAATGTAGACCGAGATGTGCATGGAAATATTGCCAAACTGAGGAAGCTAGCGCACCAGTTAAAAAGACATGAGAAAAAGTTTCTTCAGCCGGGTTAGACTGGCAACAGCTACACTTTGAAACCAAAGAAACACCCCGCTTAATGATAGCTTCATCAATAGGCAGCCGGGATCGCAGCAATCGCCACATAAACAGGCTTATATTTTTTGGCATGTAGCGGTGCCAAATAAATCTGGAAGACAGAAGAGAAGGACCAGCTTCTCTAGCAATACCATAAGCTGTTTTTAGCGAGAACCTTCCTGTCGTTGAGGCTGTCCAGCATGGAATATCATCTGCATCAACAAGATTGATTTGCTGGTCTTTAATGCTGCTAACAGCCTGGGGAAGGAGAGATGAAATGGCCAGTGAGGAGAGGGAGCAGGCCGACTGGAAGAGGTCTTTGACAGCAGAGAAAGGAGCGTCATCTCGGCCGAATGGGAAAGACAGCAGCCATTTATCATGCCGAAGAGAGCGATCTCCCCTTCTAATGTTCCATTGAATGAAAGGTTCCGCAATAGAGCGAGCTTGAAGAAGCCTTAGCCAAACATGAGATCCTTTATTGTGAGCCACCACAGGATGATTTGATAAGCAATATCTCAAGCGCAAAAAATTCCCCCATAAACTTTTTTGAGTTCGAAATCGCCACCAAAGATTAATAGCAAAAGCTTTAACCAAAGTAGTGAAAGAGGAATACCAATCCCACCCTCCAAAGTAGGACGACAACAAGAAGACGAAGATATCCAATGAGCTTTTTGTTTTCCTTCAATGGATCCCCAAAAGAAATTAGCAAATAATCTATCCATAGATTTTAAAACTGACATCGGGGGATCCAACGCGGCAATTAGATACGAAGTCATAGAATGAAGAACATGTTTGATGAGAATTAACCTGCCATACTGAGAAAGAAAACCACCCATCCAAGTGCCTATACGATCTCGAAGCTTGGCAACAATAGGATCAAAATAATTCTTCTTTTTACGGCCCAAGTACAAAGGACAACCCAAGTAGGTAATAGGAAGAGTCCCAAGTTGGTACCCCAAGAGAGAAGTAATAGCGTTTATCCGAGAAGCATCTAAAGACGGATCAATATAAAATCTACTTTTGGAGCCATTAACAAGCTGACCTGAAGAGCTCTCGTAATTGGAGAGTAACTGAACATGCTTCTGAAGAGATCGAGAGTGCCCATTACAGAAAATTATGACATCATCAGCAAAAGAAAGATGGGAAACAACTGGGCATCCACTAGAAGTAGAAAAGACAGTCAGAGGATCTTCTTGATGGAGTTTAATAAGACTTCGACTCAGAACTTCGGCCGCAATAATAAAGAGACTTGGAGATAATGGGTCACCTTGGCGAAGACCACGAGACGAGTGAAAAAATCCCGCAGGCGCACCATTAATAAGAATAGAGAACCAATTATCCAAGATGATGCGCCAAACAAAGTCGATGAAGACCTCGTGAAAACCAAAGCGACGGAGCACTTTTATCAAATAGAACCAAGAGACTCTGTCAAAAGCTTTAGCCATATCAAGCTTAATGACCATGTTAGAGCCTGTCACCTTTTTCTTCAAGTAACATAGAAGTTCTTGGGCCAGGAGAATGTTATCATGAATGTCTCTACCCTTGGTAAAAGCACTTTGGTTCGGAGAGATAATATAAGGGAGAATCTTAGCCAAACGAGTAGCCAAGAGTTTAGAGATGACCTTATTACAGAAATTACACAGGCTAATAGGCCTTAGATCCTTGAAAGAGCTTGGATGATCTACCTTCGGAATAAGCGCAATAAGAGTACTAGTCCAAGATTTGGGCATAGAAAATCCAGCAAAAAAATCCAGAATGGCAAGATGCAAGTCATGACCAATAATATCCCAGCAAGAAGTATAAAATTTTCCAGAAAAACCATCAGGCCCCGAAGCACTATCACCACTCATAGCAAAGACAGTGTTTTTAATTTCCTCCAGATTAGGGGGAGCAATGAGCGCAGAGTTCCAATCATCAGTTACCAAAGAAGGAATAACATCTAGGAGAGAATCATCACCTAAGCCATCAGCAGTCAACTGAGATTGAAAATAGGAGATACCAGCTTGCTTGATGGAGTCTTCAGAAGTGAGCAAAGAGCCATCCTCAGCCATAATGGAATGAATATGAAGTTTTCGACGGGCTTGTCGAACAGAAGCATGAAAAAGTTTAGTGTTACCTTGGCCTTCCTTTAACCAGGAAATACGAGATTTCTGAGCCCAGTAAGCTTCTTCCCGACGGAGCATGATACGATGATTTGCTTGAGAAGCAAGCAAAGTAGACCGATTAGAATCAGACGGGTTTAATTCAAATAAGAGCTCCTTTTCAAGGACATCCTCCTCCGAGGCTTTTAAAGTAGAGAAGATATTTCCGAAAGTCTCTTTATTCCAACTTTTAAGGGCTGCTTTAACATTTCGAAGCTTGGAAGAAAAGATAACCAGAGGCCGGCCAGAAACAGAAACAGGAGTACCCCAGGCTGAGTTAACAACATCCAAGAAAGTAGTATGACTAGTCCACACATTAAGAAATCTGAAAGATGTCTTTTGGGGTGAAGCAGCCCAACCGTAAGTAAGCAGCAACGGGGAATGGTCAGAACAAGTACGAGGAAGATGTTGAACAGTGGAAGGAACAAATCTGCTAAGCCAACCCGGATTACCAAGAATTCTATCAATCCGCTGATGAATAGTGCGAGAACCCTCCCGCTTATTCCACCAAGTATAATCTGATCCGGAAAAGCCTAAGTCAATCAAACCAGAGGCTGCCAAGCATGCATGAAAATCCAAAGCACCATTACGATCCCAGCCATTACCCCCCGATTTCTCCGAAGGATGAAGAATGATATTAAAATCTCCTCCGACCAGCCAAGGAGAATCCTGAATCTGCCCTCCAAGATCAATTAAATCTGCCCATAACGAGCGGCGTTCTTCCAGATCACATTTAGCATATACACTAGTAAGATAAGAATGAGTCGGCCAAGAGAAATGCTGCACTTGGATAGTGACTTGCTGAGAGGAGCTATGGATAACCTGACAAGTATAAGCTGCTTTAAAAAAAACCCAAACTGAGCCGTTAGAGTTCTTAAAGCAAAACTTGAACTTGAGACGACGAGTAATAAAATCAATATTGGCAGAATCTATCATAGGCTCAAAAATAGAAATAACTGAAATGTTATGAGATTTGATGAGATACTTTAACCTTGCAATGGAGGGGTCGTTGCCAATCCCTCTTATGTTCCAAAAAAGGGCCTTAAGCTCCATGAAAATCTGTTGGAAGAGACAAAGCGGAGAGTTTAGCTCTTTGGAGACGAGTGAGACGATCAGTTGTAGGGACCACTTTATTGCCCTTCACCATAAGATTTAAGGCATCCAAACCATGTAAATCAGATTCTTGGTCTTCCAAAATGTCTAGAATAGCAAACCAGTTTGGAGAAGAAGATTGAACTCCATCCTTGGCCTGATCACCAGGCTGCCGTTCATCATCAGTCAGAACCGCAACAGAATTTTCATGCAAATTTTCGACTGAATACTGGTAGTTAGATTTCTGAATAGCGGCCAGGCTACCATTCACTTCTTCTAAAAGATCATGAGCATCTTCTAATAAGGACGGGCCAGGATTATTAAGCTGGACAGCTGAAACTTGGGCATTCTGATCGCCCATGTTGGCATCCTGTTCAAGATCAACAGCATCAACTAATTAGGATCAACAGTTACAGAATGGTGCAAGGAATGAGCTGGAACTTGGTCATTTTGGTCACCCATCTTGGCCTCCTGTTCTGAAACAACAGCACCAGCGAAATTAGTAATAACAATCTCAAGATGGTGTATAGTATGCGCAAAGATCGCCTCATCTTGGTCATTACACTTCTCCGCCTGGGCATTACCAACAGGCACTTCATTAATAGGTTTTGGGGTGGAATCAATAATAATTTCCTTACCTTTGTCAGACTTCTTAGGAGTCCATCGTGTAGAGTTCTTAGTCTGTAATTGATGGGTTGAATCCGGATTATTATGTTTTAGGGGTGCTGTGTTGTTTGTAACAGCAAAGGTAGTGGTCTTAGGGTTTGATGAAAAAGCAGCCATAGGGTTCTTTATCTTGCAAAATTCTTCCGAGTGTCCTTGGCAATTACAATACGAACAATAGCGCATTAAATTCTCTGCTTCTAAAGATTGCCAAAAGCCTTGGGATTGTGAGCCACATTCAATCCAAACACGTTTTGGGACTGGCTTAAGGAGATCAACTTCAACACATACACGGGCTACACTTGGGCGAGAGAGGTTCATGGTGGCTTGATCAAGCATAAGTGGCTTCCCAAAAAGGTTTGCTATGGCGAACATGGTGGCTTTGTGAAAGAGATGGATAGGAAGATTTGGGAGAGCAAACCAAACCGGCACTATTGAACTTTCAACATCCGGACGAAATGTAGGACTCCACTTGAAAACTCTCATCGGAAATCGTCCAAGGTACCATTGGTCCTTAATCCATAACCGTTGGTAGTCCTCTTCATGATTAAGTTGGATTAATATGTGCTTAGCATCAAGATGACCCAGTTTAAAGTCAGCTTTAAGGCCAAAAGTGTGAAAAGATTTACGTGTAGCATCCATTGAAGGTCGACCATGAGAGAACTTACCTATTAGGGTGAGCTTGAAAGGTTGCGCAAGGTGAGAGACCACATCTTCAGACAGCTTCAAAGCTGGCTCACCTTTGTGAGAGGTCGGATGAATGAGTAGAGAAACCGGATGAGAGACTGGCTTGGATGAAGAAAGTGCTTCAGCAAAGGACTTAGTAGGGTTGATGGGCGGCGGGTCTAGGGGTGGCGGGCCTGCCATAGCAGCCGCCGGGAACCAATAGCGGCGTAACCCTAGTTAGGGCAGTAAGGGGAGACTTACGGGTAGAGAGAGAATTTTTTTTGGTAATACCATAAAAATACATGTAACAATTATTATCGAAATAAGTTTTTACTACCAAACACTTAACACGTTCATTTGAAATTTATACATGAGTAGCTTTTTAGCCAAAAAGAATGAAAGAGAACAAACAAATAAATGCTTTGAACTCTACCTCGACCGGACATTATGTGAGGGATCCCTGCAAGAATTCTCGAGTTAAGAAGTCAGGAACAGAATTTGATTCTCCTTTGATATATTTAATTTGAAAATCAAAAAAAGATAAAACCACTTGCCATCGTGCAAATATCTGTTTTGACACTAAATTCTTAACATCTTTTTCTAAGACTTCTTTTACTACTTTACAATCAATTCTTAATTTGAATTCTTGATTTAAAAGATCTTCTTGAAACTTAGAAATACACTTCACTATTGATAACATCTCTTTTTTAATCATAAAGTAGTTTTTTTTTAGCATCATTCCATTTTTCAGAAGTAAATCTTACTAATTCTTTTTTTAATTTTATTAGGATTAGCTTGTTTAAGAATTCATCCATATCCTATATCAGATACATCTGTTTCCACTATTTTCTTCCATTGTTCATTAGCTAGAGACAAACAAGGTATTTTCTTAACTTTTAGTTTTATTAACTTAATTGCCTTAATGTGTTCGGGTCCCAAGCTGGCGGATTCTTTTTAAGATGTTCGTATAAAGGAACACTATCAATTGCTAATTTTTTATAAAAATATGCAATATAATTAAGACTTCATAAAAACCTTTGTAACTGCTTTTTATCCTTAATTTCATCGGGGAATTTAGAGGCAAATTCTATTGATCTATTTATTGGTAGAAATATCCCTTCCTCTATTTCATGACCAAGAAATTTAATTTTTGTTTGAAATAACTGCATTTTTCTCTTAAAAATAACTAAACCATTATGTTTGGCGATATGTAAGAATGCTTGTAAATGTTTAAAATGTTGATCTATAATTTTTGAAAAGACAAGAATATCATCAATGTAAACTATGATAAATTCTGAATAAGGATAAAATATATCATTCATGATATTTTGAAATTTTGATGGAGCATTTTTAAGTCAAAAGGCATAACACTCCATTCATAATGGCCAAATGGGACTGTGAATGCAGTCTTATATTCATCTTGTTCCGCTATTTGAATTTGTCAATATCCTGACTTTAAGTCAAATTTTGAATAAATATATGCTTCATTTAATCTATTTAATAAATCTTTTTTATTAGGACTAGGATATCTTATCCATTTCAGGGCTTTATTAAGAGGTTTATAATTTATTACTAATCTTGGAACTTCTCTTTCTTTTTCAGAATTTTTATTTACATAAAAGGCCACACATCTCCAAGGGGAATTACTCTTTTTAATTAATCTTTTATCTAACAATTCTTGAATCTCTTTTTTACAATATTATAGTAATTTTTTATTCATTTGAATTGGTCTAGCCTTTGAAGGAATGTTCTTTTCATCAAAATCATTTTCATAAGGTAAATAGACCACATGTTTCTTTCTTTGCCAAAAGGTTGTGGGTAGCTCATTACAAATTTCTCCTTTCATTTTATTTTCTATGATTTTATTTTTTTTCTTTTTTTTCTTTAAGTTTTGGACTTTGTAATTGGTTGTTTATATTGTTTATATTAGTGACCTTTATTTCTTTTTGTAAGAAATTTAATTTTTTTTAATATAAGATTTTCTTTTAGTTCATTTATTGTTTTTGTCTATGGAACATTTGTAATAAACTTAAAAAGAATTTGTTTTCCATTTAAGGTAGAAAAAATGCCTGAAGAATCTATTATATCTATAGGTTGTAACAAAGTTGGGAAAGGTTTTCCTAATATATGGAATTGTGTTAATCCTTTATCATAAAAATAGTAGTTTTGATACAAATTCTCTCATTACAGATATAAACATTAGATAAGTTATCATTTATGTTCATTTTAGATCCATTGGCTGTTGTTAAGCTATTTGGTGATTTTATTTTTTGAAAATATTTGGTTGGAATTAATTCTTCTTTTATGCAGTTTACATCTGCCCTACTATCGATTAAAACAATAGTTTGTATACTAAATTCATCATTAATAACTAAAGTTATATTCACATACCATTTTTGATATGTTATTTCATCCATTAAGCACAAGTATTGTGCTTCGTTATTTTCAACACTTATAGTATTTGAGCTTGTCTTAGCATTAAATGATTGAGCTGTGTCATTTTCAGGTTGAATGACTTCTTCCAATTTAGATAAGAGTTCTTCTCTTTCTATTTCTTCAACTTTTTTACGCAACTCTCTTATTTCAACTTTTAGTTGATTTATGTCTTGCTTTAGTTCTTGTATTGTTGGTTTTTTAGATGTTGTTTCTTCAAACCTATTCATAACCTCCTTCAGAGAATAATTTAGTTGTGATTTTCTTAAGGGATCAGTTTCTAATTGTCTTTCAATTTTTTTTTAAATTTCTAATATATTTCTTTTTTCTTATGGATCCTCAATTTTGTCTATTAGATCTAGAACAAACATTTGACTTTTGGTAAGAGTATGTGTAATACCCTGGACTTAATTAGGACTTATGTGCTTACTTTGTTGCATGTTAACATGTTATTATAAGTGTTTAAATTTGGTTGAATATCATGTTAGATTAATCATGTTTTAATTCTTGTTACATTTTCTAGTTTATGTATCACACACACCTTATAATGCATTGTTAAATTGATTATTGTGATTTTTGATATTTTTAGATGTGTTATAAGAATTGTGTAATCAAACCTAGGAGTGGCCAAGTGATCAAACCTATGAAATAGAGTAAAATAGAAGTGGGACTGGACTGTGATGTTTGGCACGACCGTGCACCTTACTTGGCACGGCCGTGCAAGAGCGGACAGAAAGTCCAGAATTTGGTTGTGAAAGTTGGCACGACCGTGCATGTATTTTTGGCACGGCCGTGCGAGGCTGGTCAGACTGGTGACTCTGTTTTCTCGAAAAATTTTATTTCACTTATAACTTAAGCTTTGGTTCAGCCCACTTACACCCACGACCCTTGACCCCAACCAACACCTCCTACCAGCCCCTTATCACCTTAGGGAGAGAGTTTACACCCTCATTTCCTCCCAAATCAACCTAGCTTCATAGAGAGAGTTGGTGTGTGTGCTGTGAGGGAGATTGGTGTGTGTAGTGAGTGTTCTTCCATTTCAACCATTTGATTCTCAACCCAAGACCTTGCATGTGAAGAGGAAGGCTAGTAGACAACCTTTTAAAGCTTTGATCTTATTTTCCCTGTTTTGATTGTGCTTTTAAGGTAAGTTACTAATCCCCTAATGTATGCTTAGTAATTTGTTGCATACTTGTGATATATTGTTCATGCATGCCTTGATTTTTTGATGATTTCATGTTTGAATGATATAATGAAGTGTATAACATGTTTATGTGTTAAGTGATGAGTTTGAATGATGTTGCATGTTGATTTGAACCCATAATCATGGGATTGGACTCAAGAACAAGTTAGAAACTTAATTGGGAAATTTTTGCATATAGCAAATATACCCAGATTTTAGAGGTGTTGTAGAGACTCTAAGAATTGGATTTTTTAGTTAGAGTATCACTTAATGAATATCATGTTTAAGTCCTACGAAAGTTAGAGTTCGTTTGATAAGGATTTTGGCCCTCCGGGTAATTGATACTATTAAATTAGAGACTTGTGAATTAGCTCTAATGTTGTGTTTTAAAGTCCTTGAATTTTATGAGAGATGATCACATGTTGTAGAATCATATAAACTACATGTTATTTGTTAAGTTCACTACTTTTGAACTTGACGGTTATTTTCATGAGTAGAGTAAGAATGCCTGCTTATGTGTTGTGTAAGTCCAGATGGCGTCGTCGTACTAACGTTATGGTGGGACGACCTATAGTCTTTACAGATCAATGTTTGTAATCGCTCTATGTCGCAGTACTGGTTATCACACACCCTCTTCTGTTGGCCGCAGTTGAGATGTAACCCCATTGTTGCAGCAATACGCCCGACTTTGGCTTGCTAGTTTCCGATTGGTGTAGCCGATGGAATACCGATACATCCCACAAGAGTATCGATCCACGTTTTGTTGTTTTCACGTATTACAAGAGTAAACGTTGAAGAAGAAAGAGGAATAATATTCTTTGTAACGTGATTTATTTACAAGTACTTATGTGTTAAATCAAGGTGCTATGTGAGTTGAATGAGTTGTATATCAAGAATGATGATACATGTTCTGTTGTGGTATATAAATGTTAATGCCATGTTATGATTTCAGCTTGAGCATTATGCCATGTCATGTAGTTGCATTTAGTAATTTATTGAGTTTCGACTCACCCCGTTTATTGTTTATTGTTTTTCCTTAGATTCGAGTCAGCCTAGCGGTTCACGGTGAGGATGGATAGCTTGAGATAAATTTGAAGGTTGTCTTTTGGGTTACATAGTATTTCTTTTGGTAAGGACGTTGGTTATGTAAAGTTATATCAACTTTACTTGGGTAGTACTTAGCGTTTTGTAAACATGACTTATTCTTTTGGTAGCCGACATGTGTATGTCGTGCTTGTGTGTTTAAACTATTATTGTTTTAGTTCTTTTTCCCGAGCATGTTGTAGCTCGTGGTTTATGTTTTCATTCCGACATGTTGTGGCCGATGTTGTTATCGTTATTGTTCTTTATTTTCCCAAGTCTTAGACTTGTGGTATATTGTTTGGGTTCTGGCATTGTGTAGCCGAATACACGTTTGTATTAAATCATTTTTTTTAAAATTGTGTTAGTTGTAAGTACGGGCGGTTACACCACGTGCTTTTCTTATTTGGTTGTGTCGTTATGTAGTTTTGGCGACCCAACCTTGGGATTTCATATAGAGATCCGGGTTGGGAGACACGGAGTGAGTACTAGTAGAGTCAGTATGAGTGCCGGAGGGAATGATGGTCAAGATGAGGATGTTAATTGTCCGCAAGTAACTCCTCCTGAACCGAACCAAGAGAATCCGAATGAAAATATGGCAGCTATGTATGGAAGAATGATGGGACTCATGAATGAAATGACTCAGCGACTGAATGCAGGGACGACGCCACCTCCTAATGTAGAAATACCCCAACCGGAAGTGGAGCCACAACCCGAAGTAGTGCCACAACCGGAAGTTAGAAACAGAAATAATGCCACGACTATTGAGAGGTTTTTAAAGATGAAGCCACGTGCTTTTTTAGAGGAACCTGATGCTACCAAGGCCGAGTTGTGGATCGAGCACATTATCAAAATATTTGCAGCTCTAGGATGCAATGAGGAGGATAAGGTTACCCTAACCATGTTGAAACTTGAGGCCGCAGCCGAGCATTGGTGGCAGGTGTTGCAAGAAAGCTGGGAATTACAAGGGATGCAGCAAAGTTGGCATAACTTTTTGAAGGAGTTTAAGGCCCAATATACCCCAACCGTGGTGCGAGAAAAGAGAGAGCGAGAATTTTACGACCTTGAACAGGGCAGCATGACCGTGGCACAGTATTCGGCAAGGTTCACGGAACTAGCTCGTTATTGTAGTTACTTGGTTCCGAATGAGGCACGGGGGACACAGAAATTTATTAAGGGGTTAAGGACCGAATACCAGAAACAGTTACTTTCCCTACAGATAGTTTATTATCGGAATGCGGTGGATCGTGCCTACACCATCGAGGGTGACATTGAGGAGCATAGAGGGAGAGGAAATGTGAACAGTTTTCAACAGTCATCGCAGCAACATGGGCGAGGACAAGGTTCTGGTAACAGGGATGGGAGTAACAATAACAACCGAAGGGGAAATCAGAACAAAGGACAGAAGGATGGGCAATCGAGACAATAACCAAGTAGACAAAATAATAGTAACACATACTCTCAGGGGCAACAGAATAGTCAATTCCCATGCCGCTATTGTTCGAAACCGGGGCATTTGGAAGACAAGTGTTGGAGCAAGCTGGGAAACCCGTCGGGAATATGTTACAATTGTGGTGGATCGGGGCATTTAAAGAAAAATTTCCCTAAACCGAGGGGTATTCAGTCGGGGAGTGTTAACCAACAATCGAGTGGCACGAAGCGTGATAGCGACGGTAGGCCTAAGGTTCAGGGTCGCGTGTTTGCACTTGATCAGCGAGGAGTGCCGGAGTCTACGTCTGTCATAGGAGGTAGTCTTTCTATCATCGGTAGTAGAGCACGAGTTCTTATAGACCCTAGCTCATCACATTCATATGTTGCATCTCATTTCGTGAACAACTTATGTGTATTACCCTAGTCGCTGTCATTTGTGCTTGAGGTGTCTACCTCGTTGGGGGAGCATATGTTGGCTTCGGATGTGTACCGGGCTTGTAATGTACTTGTAGGTGTTCACACTTTGCATGCTGATTTAGTAGTGTTACCCTTACGTGATTTTGATGTGATACTTGGCATGGATTGGTTATGTGCATATCATGCTTTAGTAGACTGTCATAGGAAGAAAGTTACTTTTTTTATGCCGGGTGTACCTGAATTTGTGTTTGTGGGTGATGCTGTTAAAAGTGGTTTACATGTTATTTCTGCTTTGAAAGCTAAGAAATTATTGTCACATGGTTGTGCGGGTTATTTAGCATGTGTGGTTGATAGGAGTATTGTTACCCGGTGTTAGAGGAAGTTCCGGTAGTCCGTGAATTTCCGGATGTGTTCTCAAGTGATTATGCTTTGCCTCCCGATAGAGAAGTTGAGTTCTGTATTGAATTATTACCGGGAACTACTCCAATTTCTAAAGCTCCGTATAGAATGGCACCCGCAGAGTTGAAAGAGTTGAAAGAACAGTTACAAGAACTTCTTGACAGGGAGTTTATTAAACCAAGTGTATCGCCGTGGGGTGCACCAGTTTTGTTTGTAAGAAAGAAAGATGGTACTTTGAGATTGTGTATCGATTACAGACAATTGAATCAGGTAACAATCAAGAACAAGTATCCCCTACCCCATATTGATGATTTGTTCGATCAGTTGCAGGGTTCCGTGGTGTATTCCAAATTAGACTTAAGGAGTGGTTATCACCAGTTGAAAGTGCGAGCTGAAGACGTACCTAAGACAGCCTTTCGAACGAGGTATGGTCATTATGAGTTTGTTGTTATGCCATTCGGGTTGACGATTGCGCCAGCAATATTCATGGATTTGATGATTTGGGTATTTCACGAGTATTTGGATTGCTTTGTGGTGGTATTCATCGACGACATTCTTGTATACTCTAAATCGCGGGAAGAACATGCGCAACATTTGAGATTGGTGTTATCAGTCCTTCGGGATAAAAAGCTATTTACTAAATTTAGTAAATGTACATTTTGGCTCGAGGAAGTATCTTTTCTAGGGCATGTCATTTCAAAGGATGGGATAGTGGTAGATCCATCCAAGGTAGAAGTAGTAACAAATTGGAAGAGACCGACTACTGTGACAAAGATCCGAAGTTTCTTGGGTTTAGCGGGTTACTATCGGAGACTTATTGAGGGGTTTTCAAAGATTGCTATTCCTATGACGAACTTGACAAAGAAGACAAAACCGTTTGTATGGGATGATAAATGTGAGAACAGTTTCCAAGAGTTGAAGCGAAGGTTCACAACAACTCCTGTATTGCCGTTACCTAGTGGTGGTAATAACTTCATGATTTATAGCGATGCGTCAAAGGAAGGTTTGGGTTGTGTACTTATGCAAAATGGGAAGGTTATTGCACATGCCTCGAAGAAGTTAAAGGATGCGAAACGGAACTATCCTACCCATGATCTAGAATTGGCTGCGATTATGTTTGCGTTACACAAATGGAAGCACTATTTCTACGGGGCGAAATTTAAAATCTTCACGGATCACAAAAGTTTGAAGTATCCTTTCTCCCAAAAGGAGTTGAATATGAGGCAACGACAATGGATGAAAAAATTGAAAGACCATAATTGTACGATTCTTTATCACCCGGGGAAAGCAAACGTAGTTGCGGACGCATTGAGTAGGAAAGTGTATATGTCGTGTATGATGGTTCATGAGTGGAAGACGTTAGAGGACTTGAGGGATTGGAGTCCTAGCAAGAAGGAGCGTGGTGTATTTTTGCTAATGTTCGAGCTACTCCAGTCTTGTTACAACGGATCAAAGAAGCTCAAGTTAGTGATCCGGAGTTTGAGAAGTTAATTAGTCAGTTGAACGAAGGTAAGACACTTGACTTAGCGATGAATAAAGATGGCATCTTGACTTTTCAAGGGAGATTGTGTGTTCCATCAAATGAGTTTGTGAAACGGTAAGTACTTGATGAAGCTCACAAGGCCAAGTATACCATACATCCGGGAAGCACGAAAATGTATAGAGATTTGAAGAAACAGTTTTGGTGGAATGGTATGAAGCGAGAAATAGCAGAGTATGTGTCCAGATGCTTAACATGTCAACAAGTGAAAGCTAAACATCAAAGACCCGCAGGGTTGTTACAACCACTTAAGATTCCAGAATGGAAATGGGAACACATAACGATGGATTTTGTCACAGGATTACCGCATACTCGTCGGGGTTTCGACACTATCTGGGTTGTTATGGATAGGTTAACTAAATCAGCTCATTTCATACCTATTGCAATGACCTACTCTTTGAATCAGTTGGCGGCATTATACATTCAAGAGATAGTTAGATTACATGGAGTACCGGTTAGTATTGTGTCGGATAGAGACCCAAGGTTTACATCGAGATTTTGGGTGCATTGCAAGAGGCTATGGGGACGAAGTTAAACTTTAGTACAACTTTTCATCCTCAGTCGGACGGGCAATCGGAAAGGTTGATTCAAATACTTGAGGATATGTTACGTGCTTGTGTGGTATATTTTAAGGGAAGTTGGGATTCACACTTACCTTTAGTGAAATTTGCGTACAATAATAGCTTTCAAGCGAGTATCCAGATGGCACCATACGAAGCACTTTATGGGCAAAAATGTAGATCGCCGATTTGTTGGGATGAAGTCGGGGAGGTAAAAATTTGGGGTTCAGATTTGGTAAAACAGTCGGTTAAGAGTGTGAAGGTAATTCGTGATAGATTGCTTACAGCTCAGAGCCGACAGAAAAGTTACGCCGATCATCGAAGAAGGGATCTTGAATTCCAAGTAGGTGACCACGTATTCCTTAAGATATCGCCACGTAGGGGTACTAAGAGGTTTGGGAAGAAAGGTAAACTATCACCTCGTTATATAGGGCCTTTTGAAATACTTGAGAGGGTTGGCACATTAGCTTATCGACTTGCATTATCACCATCCTTGTCGAAAATTTATAACGTGTTGCATGTATCGATGTTTCGAAAGTATATGAAGGATGATTCACATGTGTTGGGAAATGAGAAAATCACGTTTGAGCCGGACTTATCATACGTAGAACAACCGGTGAGGATCCTTGATATGAAAGAGCAAGTATTGCGAACCAAGCGAATTCCACTTGTAAAGTATTATGGAAGAATCACGAAATTGAAGAAGCTACGTGAGAAAATGAGGTTGAGATGTGTGGGAAGTACCCACATCTATTCGACAGATTTGGTAAGGAATTTAGGGGCTAAATTCTTTTCAGGGGGAGAGGATGTAATACCCTGGATTTAATTATGACTTATGTTCTTACTTTGTTGCATGTTAACATGTTATTATAAGTGTTTAAATTTGCTTGAATATCATGTTAGATTAATCATGTTTTAATTCTTGTTACATTTTCTAGTTTATGTATCACATACACCTTATAATGCATTGTTAAATTGATTATTGTGATTTTTGATATTTTTAGATGTGTTATAAGAATTGTGTAATAAGAGTGGCCAAGTGATCAAACCTAGGAAATAGAGTAAAATAGAAGTGGAACTGGACTGTGATGTTTGGCATGACCGTGCACCTTACTTGGCACGGCCGTGCGAGAGCGGACAGAAAGTCCAGAATTTGGTTGTGAAAGTTGGCACGACCGTGCATGTATTTTTGGCACGACCGTGCGAGGCTGGTCAGACTAGTGACTCTGTTTTCTCGAAAAATTTTATTTCACTTATAACTTAAGCTTTGGTTCAGCCACTTACACCCACGACCCTTGACCCCAACCAACACCTCCTACCAGCCCCTTATCACCTTAGGGAGAGAGTTTACACCCTCATTTTCTCCCAAATCAACCTAGCTTCATAGAGAGAGTTGGTGTGTGTGCTGTGAGGTGAGATTGGTGTGTGTAGTGAGTGTTCTTCCATTTCAACCATTTGATTCTTAACCCAAGAGCTTGCATGTGAAGAGGAAGGCTAGTGGACAACCTTGTAAAGCTTTGATCTTATTTTCCCTATTTTGATTGTGTTTTTAAGGTAAGTTACTAACCCCCTTATGTATGCTTAGTAATTTGTTGCATACTTGTGATATATTGTTCATGCATGCTTTGATTTCTTGATGATTTCATGTTTGAATGATATGATGAAGTGTATAACATGTTTATGTGTTAAGTGATGAGTTTGAATGATGTTGTATGTTGATTTGAACACACAATCATGGGATTGGACTCAAGAACAAGTTAGAAACTTAATTGGGAAATTTTTGCATATAGCAAATATACCCAGATTTTAGAGGTGTTGTAGAGACTCTAAGAATTGGATTTTTTAGTTAGAGTATCACTTAATGAATACCATGTTTAAGTCCTACGAAAGTTAGAGTTCGTTTGATAAGGATTTTGGCCCTCCGGGTAATTAATACTGCTAAATTAGAGACTTGTGAATTAGCCCTAATGTTGTATTTTAAAGTCCTTGAATTTTATGAGAGATGATCACATGTTGTAGAATGATATAAACTACATGTTATTTGTTAAGTTCACTACTTTTGAACTTGACGGTTATTTTCATGAGTAGAGTAAGAATGCCTGCTTATGTGTTGTGTATGTCCAGCTGGCGTCGTCGTACTAATGTTATGGTGGGACGACCTATAGTCTTTACAAATCAATGTTTGTAACCACTCTATGTCGCCATACCGGTTATCACTCACCCTCTTCTGTTGGACGCAGTTGAGATGTAGCCCCATTATTGCAGCAATACGCCCGACTTTGGCTTGCTAGTTTCTGACTGGTGTAGTCGATGGAATACTGATACATCCCATAAAAGTATCGGTCCACGTTTTTTTGTTTTCACGTATTGCAGGAGTAAACATTGAAGCAGAAAGAGGAATAATATCCTTTGTAACGTGATTTATTTACAAGCACTTATGTGTTAAATCAAGGTGCTATGTGAGTTGAATGAGTTGTATATCAAGAATGATGATACATATTCTGTTGTGGTATATAAATGTTAATGCCATGTTATGATTTCAGCTTGAGCATTATGTCATGTCATGTAGTTGCATTTAGTAACTTATTGAGTTTCGACTCACCCCATTTATTGTTTATTATTTTTCCTTAGATTCGAGCCAGCCTAGCGGTTCACGGTGAGGACGGATAGCTTGAGATAAATTTGAAGGTTATCTTTTGGGTTATATAGTATTTCTTTTGGTAAGGATGTTGGTTATTTAAAGTTATATCAACTTTACTTAGGTAGTACTTAGCGTTTTGTAAAGATGTCTTATTCTTTTGGTAGCCGACATGTGTATGTCGTGCTTGTGTGTTTAAACTATTACTGTTTTAGTTCTTTTTCCCGAGCATGTTGTAGCTCGTGGTTTATGTTTTCTTTCCGGCATGTTGTGGCCGATATTGTTGTCGTTATTGTTGTTTATTTTCCTAAGTCCTAAACTTGTGGTATAGTGTTTGGGTTCCAGCGTTGTGTAGCCGAAGACACGTTTGTATTAAATCAGTTTTTTTTTTCTTTTTAAATTGTGTTAGTTGTAAGTACGGGCAGTTACACCACGTGCTTTTCTTATTTGGTTGTGTCGTTATGTAGTTTTGGCGACCCGACCTTGGGATTTCGTATAGAAATTTGGGTCGGGAGACACGGAGTGAGTACTAGTAGAGTCGGTACGAGTGCCGGATGGAATGATGGTCAAGATGAGGATGTTAATCGTCCGCAAGTAACTCCTCCTGAACCGAACCAAGAGAATCCGAATAAAAATATGGCAGCTATGTATGGAAAAATGATGGGACTCATGAATGAAATGACTCAGCGACTGAATGCAGGGACGACGCCACCTCCTAATGCAGAAATACCCCAACCGATAGTGGAGGCTCCATAACCCGAAGTAGTGCCACAACCGTAAGTTAGAAACAGAAATAATACCACGACTATTGAGAGGTTTTTAAAGATGAAGCCCCGTGCTTTTTTAGGGGAGCCTAATGCTACCAAGGCCGAGTTGTGGATCGAGCACATTATCAAAATATTTGCAGCTCTAGTATGCAATGATGAGGATAAGGTTACCCTAGCCGTGTTCAAACTTAAGGCCGCAGCCGAGCATTGGTGGCAGGTGTTGCAAGAAAGCTGGGAATTACAAGGGGTGTGACAAAGTTGGCCTAACTTTTTAAAGGAGTTTAAGGCCCAATATGTCTAAACCGTGGTGCGAGAAAAGAGAGAGCGGGAATTTTATGACCTTGAACAGGGCAGCATGACCGTGGCATAGTATTTGACAAGGTTCACAGAACTAGCTCGTTATTGCAGTTACTTGGTTCCGAATGAGGCACGGAGGACACCGAAATTTATTAATGGGTTGAGGACCGAATACCAAAAATAGTTACATTCCCTACAGCTAATTGATTATCGGAATGCGGTGGATCACGCCTACGCCATTGAGGGTGACATTGAGGAGCATAGAGGGAGAGGAAATGTGAACAGTTTTCAACAGTCATCACAGCAACATGGGCGAGGACAAGGTTCTGGTAACAGGCATGGGAGTAACAATAACAACCGAAGGGGAAATCAGAACAGAGGACAGATGGATGGGCAATCGAGACAACAACCAAGTGGACTAAATAATAGTAACACATACTCTCAGGGGCAACAGAATAGTCAATTCTCATGCCGCTATTGTTTGAAACCGGGGCATTCGGAAGACAAGTGTTGGAGCAAGCCGGGAAACCCGTCGGGAATATGTTACAATTGTGGTGAATCGGGGCATTTAAAGAAAAATTTCCCTAAAGCGAGAGGTAGTCAGTCGGGGAGTGTTAACCAACAATCGAGTGGCACGAAGCGTGATAGCGACAGTAGGCCTAAGGTTCAGGGTCGCGTGTTTGCACTTGATCAGCGAGGAGTGCCGGGGTCTACGTCTGTCATAGGAGGTAGTCTTT
Source organism: Platycodon grandiflorus (assembly GCA_016624345.1). NCBI lineage: Eukaryota > Viridiplantae > Streptophyta > Magnoliopsida > Asterales > Campanulaceae > Platycodon > Platycodon grandiflorus. Next base: position 31,599,273 of record CM028368.1, read on the forward strand.
CTATCTTCGGTAGTAGAGCACGAGTTCTTATAGACCCTAGCTCATCGCATTCATATGTTGTATCTCATTTCGTGAACAACTTATGTGCATTACCCCAGTCGCTGTCATTTGTGCTTGAGGTGTCTACCCCGTTGGGGGAGCATATGTTGGCTTCGGATGTGATGTACTTGTAGGTGATCACACTTTGCATGCTGATTTAGTAGTGTTACCCCTACGTGATTTTGATGTGATACTTGGCATGGATTGGTTGTGCATATCATGCTTTAGTAGACTGTCATAGGAAGAAAGTTACTTTTTCTATGCCGAGTGTACCTGAATTTGTGTTTGTGGGTGATGCTGTTAAAAGTGGTTTACATGTTATTTCTGCTTTGAAAGCTAGGAAATTATTGTCACATGGTTGTGCGGGTTATTTAGCATGTATAGTTGATAGGAGTATTGTTACCCCGGTGTTAGAGGAAGTTCCGGTAGTCTATGAATTTCCGGATGTGTTCTCAAGTGATTATGCTTTACCTCCCGATAGAGAAGTTGAGTTCTGTATTGAATTATTACTGGGAACTACTCTAATTTTTAAAGCTCTGTATAGAATGGCACCCGCAGAGTTGAAAGAACAGTTACAAGAACTTCTTGACAGAGAGTTTATTAAACCAAGTGTATCACCGTGGGGTGCACCAGTTTTGTTTGTAAGAAAGAAAGATGGTACTTTGAGATTGTGTATCGATTACAGACAATTGAATCAGGTAACAATCACGAACAAGTATCCCCTACCCCATATTGATGATTTGTTCGATCAGTTACAGGGTTCTGTGGTGTATTACAAATTAGACTTGAGGAGTGGTTAACACCAGTTGAAAGTGCGAGCTGAAGACGTACCTAAGACAGCCTTTTGCACGAGGTATGGTCATTATGAGTTTGTAGTTATGCCATTCGGGTTAACGAATGGGCCGGCAGTATTCATGGATTTGATGAATCGGGTATTTCACGAGTATTTGGATTGCTTTGTGGTGGTATTCATCGACGACATTCTTGTATACTCTAAATCGCGGGAAGAACATGCGCAACATTTGACATTGGTGGTATCAGTCCTTCGGGAGAAAAAGCTATTTGCTAAATTTAGTAAATGTGTATTTTGGCTCGAGGAAGTATCTTTTCTAGGGCATGTCATTTCAAAGGATGGGATAGCGGTAGATCCATCCAAGGTAGAAGCAGTAACAAATTGGAAGAGACCGACTACTGTGACAGAGATCCGAAGTTTCTTGGGTTTAGCGGGTTACTATCGGTGATTTATTGAGGGGTTTTCAAAGATTGCTACTCCTATGACGAACTTGACAAAGAAGACAACACTGTTTGTATAGGATGATAAATGTGAGAACAGTTTCCAAGAGTTGAAGCGACGGTTGACAACAGCTCCTGTATTGGCGTTACCTAGTGGTGGTGATAACTTCATGATTTATAGCGATGCGTCAGAGGAAGGTGATAGGACGGATTTATACTATCTATTCCCTATGTTTTCCGTCCTTATTATTCTTTATGTCCATGTATATAGTATATGTTTGATGTATTTTGAGTGAATTATGTTTTGTGAGGATTATGAGAGAATCATTGTAATTCGAGAGAAATTTATAGAGTTTATTATGTAATCGTTTTTGGTTCTCAAAGAAGCTCAAGATCATCATTTCTACATCAATGGAGGTCAACAAAGTCAAGAAGAAGTCAACCAAAGAAGACCCGAAGCGAGCCAAAGAGTCAAGAGAAAAATGAAGAATTCTGAGATTTTAAACATCGGGACGAGTCGTCCCCAATTTGCCTAACGATTCCCCATCAAAGGGACGACTGATTCAGGACTTTGGGACGAGTCGTCCCCAATTTGCCTAACTATTCCCCATCAAAGGGACGACTGATTTAGGACTTAAGGGACGAGTCGTCCCCCAGGGGATGAGTCGTCCCCTGGAGGACGAGTCGTGCTCCAGGCGACTTATGACGTCAGCGACGGGTTTTGAACCAGATTTTTTTGTTTTTAATTATTTTATTTTTCCTTTTTGAACTAGGTTTTGAGGGAGGGAGTATAAATACTACCTCTTGTCATTATTTTAGGGTTATCATCTCTTCTCACTAGTTTCCTAACAACAAAAATATTGAAGTTTCAATTCCATGGAGGCCTAATTCTCTATTGCTTTGGATTGTAAAGCTTGAACCGTTTTGGATATCAGTTGAGGTTTGAAACTTTCTTATTATTTTCCCTTGATTACAATTTTACTTGTTCTTAATTCAAATATATTTCTAGGGTTTTGAGAAATTGATCAATCTCTTAATCCTTTTAATTGATTATTGCAAGATCTCCCTTTTATCGTGTCGGACTAGGGTTTTCATTGTAGTACCTTCACAATTCTTGTATGTGTCATCCTGAATTGTGATTAAAGTAAAATTAGCTTTAATTCTATTTGAAATAGTAATATATTAATTTCTTGATCTTAATCTCTTAAAGCTTTCATCAATTAATACATTGAATCTTGATCGTGTCGACTAGGTTTAATTATTAATTAGGATTATTATTTGAGCGTGTCGCCGATAGTAATTACTAACAAAGAAGAGATAGAGATTTTATATCTTGTGATTAAGTAATTAGGGAAAAGAAAGAAAGAATCATTCCTATTATATTGATTGATAAACGGGGATAGTTTTACATATCCAAAGTGCTTTTTACATAATTGTTTACAACTTAGATTTTACTTTCCGTCTTAGGAACATTAATTCAACCAACAAACAAACCCCCCATTTACTTTGTGTCGTGACTAGATCGTAATCAATAACCGTTCTTCGTGGATCGATCCTGGACTTGCTCTAGCTTCATATTTGTGGCTGAGTCCCGGTTAATTTAGTAGGTGTGCGATATTGCCTGCCAAATTTTGGCGCCGTTGCCGGGGAACGGTGTAATTGTTTACGTTCTTATTCTTTTCTTAATATATTTCTTTTTCTTTTTATTTATTTTTAGTTTAGTATTTTTGTTATCTGCTTAGTGTATTACCCTGCTATCTTGTGGTGTGTAACCGTGCATGGTTCACACCCGTTCTACTAACAATCTACTTGTGCCTCTAGATACAGAAATTGAACATTCTTTCAGGAAAGGACGCAATGTAAACAAGAGAGTTGGAGAAAATTGTTGGGAAGGAGAGATGGGTGATATAGCAACACGGACACTCAGGCAGAAAACTGCTCCGAACTAGACGGAGCAACCGCAGGCAGTTATTTTTCCCGCTTTGCCTGCGGGAGTCACGTTCGAATTGAAACCGGGGCTACTAAGTCAATTGCCTTGCTTCAGTGGGCTTCCCGATGAAAACCCGAATCAGCACGTATCCCAGTTCGTGCAAGTTTGCAACAGTATGAAGCCTTCAGCTCTACCCATTGAGAAGCTTTTGCTTCGAGCTTTCTCTTTCACCTTGAAGGACAGGGCCAATGCATGGTATTATCACCTGGCCCCGAACAGTATTACCACCTGGCAGATGTTGAAGGAGGCATTCTTGGATGAATTCTTTCCGGTGAACCAGATCAATGTTATGAAACGGGACATCAGTAATATGGAACAGAAGGGGGATGAGTCATTCTATGATTACTATAATAGATTTTACACACTCACTCGGAGTTGTCCTTATCACGGGTATGATGCAGATCAGCTGATAATGTACTTCCATGGAGGACTTACTGATCAGGATAAGAGGATGGTTGATTCTTCTTGTGGGGGTAGTATACTGAACAAAACTACTGCGGAGGCTCAGAAATTGTTGGATGAGCTAGCAAAGAGTACCCGAACACATGGTAAGAGGTCAAGTGTCAGACAGGTCAATGCATCTGGGTCCAGCATTGGGTCGACTGATCAACTTAAAAATGATGTAGAGGACATCAAGAGTATGATGAAGATTATGATGTTGGGACAGCCGCTGAAGCAGTGTGGCATATGTTATGAGGTGACTCATCCTACAGATTCTTGTCCAACATTACGAGCAGGTGAGTTTGAAGATGTGAATGCAATCGGGTTCGGAGGGCAGAGACAGAATACCTACAACCCAAATTGGAAGAACCACCCGGGGTTTAGTTGGTCTAATCCAAATGGGGCACTGCAGCTGCAGTTCGGCAATTCGTAATCGTTCGTATGGGTTTTCGACGCAGCGCAACAGATCGCAGGACGGTCTACGATGATATGTTCCGTTTCGCTCAGTATGAATACCTTATCTAGCGGCCTGCAGCAGTATCAGCAGAGGACGGATACTAGGATCAGTGGTCTTGAGAGACAGATGGGTCAGATTGCAGATGCTGTGGGGAGGTTGGAGGCTATAAATTCGGGGAAGCTGCCATTAAGAACGGAACCGAATCCTAACCAGAAAAATGTGAGTGCTATGACACTAAGGAGTGGTAAGGAGTTGATGGATACAGTGATTAATGAGGAACTGGAATTGGAGGTTGAGAAGACGGAGCCGACAGAAAAAGTTTTGGAAAAAAAGGGTACTACATATGAGTCAGTACCACCAGTTTTTGAGCCGGAGGTGCCGTTCCCTCATGCCTTGAGAGAGTCGAGGAAGCCTGAACCTGACAAGGCTATTTTTGATACTTTCAAGAGGCTAGAGGTGAACATCCCATTCTTGGACCTTCTTCAGACCGTTCCGAGATATGCTAGTTTCTGAAGGAGTTGTGAACCACCAAGAGAAATCAGAAGCTAAGGAGTTAGAAAAAGGTTAAGGTTAGTGAGCATGTATCTACAGTATATCAGAGGAAGATGCCCAAGAAGTGCAGTGATCCGGGAATGTTTGTGATTCCCATTTCTCTAGGGGACTCTTCTGAGCATAAGGCAATGCTCGATTTGGGGGCTTCAATCAATGTTATTCCTTATACATTGTATGAGAATCTAAAATTGGGGCCATTGCAAGACACTCGGGTATTGATACAGCTGGCTGATCGGTCTAATACTTATCCGAAGGGGGTAGTGAAGGATGTTCTTGTACGGATTGGTAAAATGATTTTTCTGGCTGATTTTTATGTGTTGGAAATGGATTCGGATCACAAAGCTCCCATTCTACTTGGAAGACCTTTCATGTCTACAGCAAGAACCAAGTTGGATGTGGCCAATGGTTCTTTATCTATGGAATTTGATGGGCAAGTCATGGAGTTCAACATCTTTGACTCCATGAAATACCCAAAGGATGTCCATTCCCTATGTTTCATGGATGTGATTGAGCCGGTGGTGGAGGAGGTGTTCGAGGTGAATGGTACGAATGATGATATGAAGTCAGTTTTAGAAAATGCTTTGGGGTTTGCTGAGATGGACTTTGAAATTTCCGAAAGTTTGAAGGAAGCAGTGATGAGTCTTTCGGGTGGTGCTCCGATTTATGGTAAGGTGCATTTAGAGATTCCACCAGGGAAGTCAGTGCCGTCTATTGAGAAGGCACCCAAGCTCGAATTGAAGACCCTACCGGAGGGCTTAAAGTATGTGTATTTGGGAGAAAATGAGACATTACCGGTAGTGATCTCGAGCAAGTTGAATGAAGCTCAAGAGGAGAAATTGGTAGGGGTGATTCAGGCTAGGAAGGAGGTTATTGGGTGGACTATTGCCGATCTTAAGGGCATAAGTCCATCCTTGTGTACACATATGATAGTTCTAGAGGATGATGCTAAACTGGTAAAACAACCCCAAAGTAGAATGAATCCACCGATGATGGAGGTGGTGAAGAAAGAGGAAGGTGAAGAGCAGGACCAGGGTGGTCAGGGTGGTGAGCTAAATCAGAACCAGCAGGGTTCTTTGGATCAGTGATGGCCCGATGAAGGCATTTATTGAGGAGCAGCGTGCCAGGAGAGCTGCTCGGAGGGAGAGACAAACTGCTCGGCAGGCCCAGTTTGGTGGAGCCTCTAGTTCACATCAGTTATGGTATCTCCCTATCTTTTCCTTTTACGTTTTTATCGCCCTTAATCTTTATTTCACACACATTGAGGACATTGTGCGGTTTAAGCGTGGGGGGAGGATTTTTCTATCTGTACATAGTCGTTTATTATTAAATATATATATATATATATATATATCTGTACATAGTCGTTTATTATTAAAAAAAATAATAAAAAAAAAGAGAAACAAAAAAAAAAAAAAATCTGAGTGGCTAAGTGAAAACCCGAAAGGGCACTTAGGCAAAAGGTGAGGATTGAGTATTTAATATCATTTTTAATCACCGGCGTTGGTTGGCATAAGGGAGGTTTGGAGTGAAGGGTAGGTATAATCTTCGAGTTGGAGGTTTGATTTAGAGGAGATAGGTTAGAAACCCTCGTCATTTTTAGGAGTTATAAGGGGAGTAGGTGTTCTATACGAGGTAGTCTTAGTGCGGGACCTCTACCCAAGCAAGACTTTTATTCGAGGGTGTATGTGTGGACCTTAGTTTGTATAGGACATATTTTAGTTTCCCTTGGCTTTTATTTGTGTGGACCTTAGTTTGGATACCGTTTTAGTATGGGAGTTGGTATCAAACTAAGGTCATTATTTTCATTGCTTATATTTTGGTGTTATAAGGAGAAGGAGTTTCTATTACTCCGATGGTTTTTATTTGTCATTGACTTGTGTTGGCGGATTAGAGGAGACTAGGAATCATTTACCCTCCATGCATCTGTTTTAGACCGGTGTTAGATTGAAGTTTAGGATATTACTCAGGGACGAGTAATGGTCTAAGCGTGGGGGTATTTGATAGGACGGATTTATACTATCTTTTCCCTATGTTTTCCGTCCTTATTATTCTTTATTTCCATGTATATTGTATAGGTTTGATGTATTTTGAGTGAATTATGTTTTGTGAGGATTATGAGAGAATCATTGTAATTCGAGAGAAATTTAGAGAGTTTATTGTGTAATCGTTTTTAGTTCTCAAAGAAGCTCAAGATCATCATTTCTACATCAATGGAGGTCAACAAAGTCAAGACAAAGTCAACCAAAGAAGACCCGAAGCGAGCCAAAGAGTCAAGAGAAAAATGAAGAATTCTGAGATTTTAAACTTTGGGACGAGTCGTCCCCAATTTGCCTAACTATTCCCCATCAAAGGGACGACTGATTCAGGACTTCAGGACGAGCTGTCCCCAATTTGCCTAACTATTCCCCATCAAAGGGACGACTGATTCAGGATAGGGGACGACTCGTCCCCTGGAGGACGAGTCGTGCTCCAGGCGACTTATGACGTCAGCGACGGTTTTGAACCAGATTTTTCTATTTTTAATTATTTTATTTTTCCTTTTTGAACTAGGTTTTGAGGGAGGGAGTATAAATACTACCTCTTGTCATTATTTTAGGGTTATCATCTCTTCTCACTAGTTTCCTAACAACAAAAATATTGAAGTTTCAATTCCATGGAGGGTTAATTCTCTATTACTTTGGATTGTAAAGCTTGAACCGTTTTGGATATCAATTGAGGTTTGAAACTTTCTTATTATTTTCCCTTGATTACAATTTTACTTGTTCTTAATTCAAATCTATTTCTAGGGTTTTGAGAAATTGATCAATCTCTTAATCCTTTTAATTGATTATTGCTAGATCTCCCTTTTATCGTGTCGGACTAGGGTTTTCATTGAAGTACCTTCACAATTCTTGTATGTGTCATCCTGAATTGTGATTAAAGTAAAATTGGCTTTAATTCTATTTGAAATAGTAATAGATTAATTTCTTGATCTTAATCTCTTAAAGCTTTCATCAATTAATACATTGAATCTTGATCGTGTCGACTAGGTTTAATTATTAATTAGGATTATTATTTGAGCGTGTCGCCGATAGTAATTACTAAAAAAGAAGAGATAGAGATTTTATATCTCATGATCAAGTAATTAGGGAAAAGAAAGAAAGAATCATTCCTATGATATTGATTGATAAACGTGGATAGTTTTACATATCCAAAGTGCTTTTTACATAATTGTTTACAACTTAGATTTTACTTTCCGTCTTAGGAACATTAATTCAACCAACAGACAAACCCCCCATTTACTTTGTGTCGTGACTAGATCGTAATCAATAACCGTTCTTCGTGGATCGATCCTGGACTTGCTCTAGCTTCATATTTGTGGCCGAGTCCCGGTTAATTTAGTAGGTGTGCGACATTGCCTGCCAGAAGGTTTGGGTTGTGTACTTATGCAAAATGGGAAGGTTATTGCATATGCCTCGAGGAAGTTAAAGGATGCGGAACGGAACTATCCTACCCATGATCTAGAATTGGCTGCGATTAAGTTTGCGTTACACAAATGGAAGCACTATCTCTACAGGGCGAAATTTGAAATCTTCACGGATAACAAAAGTTTGAAGTATCTTTTCTCCCAAAAGGAGTTGAATATGAAGCAACGACGATGGATGAAAAAATTGAAAGACCATTATTGTACGTTTCTTTATCACCCGGGGAAAGCAAACGTAGTTGTGGACGCATTGAGTAGGAAAGTGTATATGTCGTGTATGATGGCTCATGAGTGGAAGACGTTAGAGGACTTGAGGGATTGGAGTCCTAGCAAGAAGGAGCGTGGTGTGATTTTTGCTAATGTTCGAGCTACTACAGTCTTGTTATAACGGATCAAAGAAGCTCAGGTTAGTGATCCGGAGTTTGAGAAGTTAATTAGTCAGTTGAACGAAGGTAAGTGTTAGGTCCAAGGTTGCTCTATATAGGCTAGAAGGGGGGGGTTGAATAGCCTATGTCCAATTTTTGAAATTGATTCAAAAATCTTACTTCACTAGGGTTTTAAAAAATTTTGCAGGCGGAAGTCTTGTGAAGCACAGACAAGTTAAGAATGGCCGATCTTCACAGTCAAGATCGCAATTCTTAACTTGAAATCTGAAATTTAAAGCAACACAATCAATTCACAATCACACACAAATAGACAGAATATTTAATATGGTTCACACTTATAAATAAGTGCTACGTCCACAACCAAAGTGGTCAACTTTGGATTTGAAAATCGTGTACTAAGTTTTTCCACTAGATATTTTACAAACTAAATCTTCTAATGGATAGTGTACAAAAATTTTGTTGACCAAGTGTTTGTGTGGGAGAATTGATATCAATAAGATACAATTCTCGTGAGCTATGAAAAGCTAGGTGTTGCAATCAATGAAGAGCTTTTAATGGACTAGAAGTCTAAGTATGAAGCTCTTCAATGTATGTATACAAATAGGACGTTTAAGCTTTAATGCACTTGAAGAAGATGAAGAAGATTCAGAGTTGTAGTTGTTGAAGAATGATAAATGCTGCCATGAAGTCTCCTTTTATATGCAGGGGGGACCTTGGAGCCGTTGGAGATCTTCATGAGTTGCTCAATTTGAATTTAAGAGCATTCAATGCTCTAATGGTGTTGTTAAGCACTGATAGGCGGTTCTGCAAGTTACAGTCTGTCTCCTGACACTTTGCCAAAAATAGGTAGACTGTGTTTGCAGGCAGAATGTCCTTTTCTGAGTTGTATGCCAAGAATGGACCTGCTGAGGGAGAAGGATGGCCGGCGGCTTAGGTAGGGGAGGGTGGAGGATGGCTGGTGGAGGACAGGGATTGGCTGGAGGATGATGGAGAATGGCTGGAGGAGGAAATGGTAATATAGCTGGTAGAGGGTGAAGGTTGGCTAGGGAAAATGCGAGGAATAGGGAAGAGCCTTTCTATGTAGATGACATAGGAAAGGGGGTGAATGAAAAAGGGAGGAGGAGAAAAGAAAGGGGAAAGGCTAGGAGATGTGAAGAGAATGGGGATGAGAGGGTTAAAGCCTAGGAGAGTGGTGACTACATCAAGGAAGTTGTAGACCACAGGCTGAAGAAGGATGGAAGGATAGCAGATAAGGGTGAAGACTGGTGGTTTAGGCAGGGATAGGAAAGGGGAGATGTCTGATTCTGTGGGGAGAGGAAGGCCTAGGTCCTTGTGAATTGTAACCCATTGGTTGAAGATCATAAGATCTTGAACCGCTGAGTTATGAGAGAAAAAGAGTTGGGACCAGGCGGGAGGAAGGGGGTCATAGAATGCACCCCACTTAAAGATAATTTCACCTGCAGACATAGGCTGGCAGGGAAATCTCTTAGGGTAGTCAAGGGAAGAAAGGTAGGGGTCAGAATCAGCAGGGTTGGGTTTAGGCCTGCTGTCTCTGAAGGACAGCAGATCCTGCACCTCAGGGTGTAGATGGCTATAAGGGTTGGTTTTGAGGCGTTTGGGGGTAGGCAGGTCAGAAGAGGGAGAGATAGAGCGTTTGGAGGTAGGTGGTTGAGAGGTGGTGGCAGGTGAGATAGATGGCTCTTGTGTGGGGGTTGTTTGGATGGGAGCAGAGTGAGGAGGTGAGGAAGTAGGTGAGGTGGTAGTGGTAGTAGGCAGAGGTGGTGAAGGTGGAGGAGAAGTGGGAGGATCAGCAGTCCCGGAGAAGTGCACCTGCTTCTTGGCACTCTTCTTATAGCGTTTGCCATGTTTGGACTTAGTAGGTGTAGAAGAGGCAGAAGTAGGTGGTGGAGAGGTGGTAGAGGGGCTGCCGATGGAGGACAGATGAAGGATCGAAAGGTTGCTGGGAAACAGCAGGGGTAGATCGTTGGGATGGAGGAGCGGCGATGTTACCTTGGGAAGACCAAAGGATTCATCTGTAGGCTGGAGGGTTTGTTTGGGTTTGGGTTTGGAGGATTGGGAGGTGGTTGTAGAGGGTTTGGAGAGGTCAGCTGGTTTGAAGGTTGATGTGTCCTTCTCAACAGTGCCTTGAGCGGCAGTTTCTGGATTGTTTGAGTTTTGGAGTGAGAGAGGGAGAGTGTTTGGGCTTTTGGATGGAGGCTCATAGGGTCATGGTCCATCTGCGAGGTCAAAGTGCTTAGCGGCTCGCCCCAATAGGTGTAGGTTCCTCCTCCTCAGGTAACCCAATGCGGTGTAGGAGACCTTCCTCTTACCCTTGCGGCTTGGGTAGAGGGCCACCGAAAGTAGAAGAGAGCAGCAGCGCGGCCGAGCGAGCAGCAGCAGCCGCGTTGGTTGTCCTTTTGGCCATATCATCCCGATAGCGGGTGATGTTGTTGACCGTGAAGACGTAGGTGTTAGACACCTTGATGAGGTCGTCATTAGCGACTAGCTCATCAATCTCCTCATAACGTCGGAGGATAACATTAATGATCCTTACGAAGGGCCTCTTCATTGAAGGGTGAGCTTGGACTTCAGCAACACTCTGGGATAGCATTGAGAAGATGATTTTGGCCCAGTTAAGTTGCTTGCGAAGGACCACAGCTTTGGTCCACATCAACTGCTGGGAGGTGAAGATGTCCCTCGAGCCATTTTTGAATAGAATGCTCTTGTCGAGCAGATGGCTGATATGATAGGGGTTCTCTGGGAAGAGGTTCCTGGACATCTCGGAAAACCTCTCTGGTTGGGCAGACCCCCTCATCATCTCCCAAGCAAGCGCCGATTCGGCATCGGTCAAGTCCAGTTTGCCTTCAACAGGCAGTCCAAGGATTTCTCCAATATCCTTATAGGTCAGCTTGATGTAGTGGCCTCGAATGTAGCCCTTGATGTAGCTTAAGTTGACTGGCTCATTGGCATTAGCTGGAGGAGGAGGCAGGATCATCCTTGTATAAAACTCCTCAGCTAGAGAATTGCTGTAGTGGGTGTCGTTGAGTTGGAACAAGGGAAGAAGTCCACATTCAGCCAAATCTTTGAGCAGGGCATCACCAGCAGATGTACTGATGATGGAATCTCTGTCTATCGTCATCCCAGGGTGATAACTTGACCTGGGAAGAACTCTCAGTGGAAGTTCAGCAGCCTTTGCAGCCCTGGTTGGCTTAGCAGGGGCGGAGGATGAAGTAGTGGCAGCAGCCTTTGAGGATTTAGTCTTTCCCTACACAATCGGCAAATGTGAGAACAGCATATATAGAAATCGGCAGATATGCAAGAAACAGCAGATAATCATGCAATCAGCAGATATTAACATAAACAGGTACTGTTCAGATCAAAACCCAAAATATAGACAATTTGAAACATAATATAAGAACAGTTCATCATCTGGGTTTTGAAATATCTACTGAGTTTGTCAGTTTCAAGCAAACAAACTGATATAAACTGAAAACATAGTATCACAGGAATCTCTACAACACATTTTACACCAAAGAAGCATGATTCAAGCAACAATCGCAAGATAACACAGTTCATCAATGGCGGACAGTTTTAAAAACTCAAATTAGGTCAAAACAAGACCGTAAAACTGGAGTTAAATGAATCAAGAAGGTGTAGAAATTCTTACCATTGATGATTTTAAGTTTAGAGACTTGAGATTTTGGAGTTTTGAGAAGATTTGAGCTGGATTACAGATTGGAAGCTTGAAAGGTTTTTGAAAGTTTAAAATGGCGGTTGTTGAGAACTGTGAAGAGTCACTGTACATTTTGCCCTTTTATACCTCGACCAATAAATGGTATTTGATAAAATTTGAAATCCGCATTTATGACTTACTGAGTTACTGTACGTATGGCGCACTTAAGTCTGCCTATTTTATCAAAGCCTGCCTATTTTATAGAAGACTGCCGATATGAATATAGATACTTACTCAAGGTTGTCTCTGTACTCGGCAGAGTTGCGATCGGCTGATCACATAGGTATTTTAATAACAGCAGTTTATAAAATAACTTAAAGAATTTGCTAGAAAGAGTTAAGGATTGAGGTCAAGCATACCAAGCTCTCCTCTTAAATATGCAAACCTGGTTGAATCAAGTGGTTTTGTGAAGATGTCGCTACCCGATTCTCGTAGGCACATATTGCATGCTAATGTTACCTTTTTCAACATGGTCTTTAAGAAAGTGATATCTCACATCAATGTGCTTTGTTTTGGAGTGCATGACAGATTTTGAGAAACCGAGATTGCGATGTGTTGTCGCACATTATAGGACAATCATCGCTTTGATCTCATAGTCAACTAGTTCCGTTTGATCCACAATTGTGAGCAGCTACCAGCAGCTATGTATTCCTTCGCTTGTTGAAGTTGAAACAGAGGTTTGCTTCTTGCCGCCCATGAGACAAGTCTATTTCCTAAGAATTGACATGTCCCACTTGTGCTTTTGTCAACTTTACATGCAGCAAAATCAGCATCGAATAGCCTATAAGATTAAAAGATGAATCTCTAGGATACCGATTCCCAAATTGGGAGTATCTATCGATATCGATGATTCTTTTGACCGCTTGTAGGTGAGACTCCTTTGGATCAGCTTGAAATCTAGCACAAACACAAACAAGAAACATGATATCGGCCTACTAGCGCTTAAGTATAAAAGTGAACCAATCATGCCTCAGAGAGTCATGTCCACTTTCTTGCCCTTCTCATCTTTGTCAAGATGGCGGTTAGTAGCCATAGGAGTGCTGGCCGTTTGCATTTTCAAGACCAAATTTCTTGATAACATCCTTTGCATATTTGGCTTGATTGATGAAGATACCATTTGAACTTTGTTGAATTTGAAGACCAAGGAAAAAGTTGAGCTCTCCCATCATGCTCATCTCAAATTTACTCGCATAAGCTTTTCAAACCTTTTGCAAAGATTTTCATTAGTGGAACCAAAGATAATATCATCAACATAAATTTGAACAAGTAAGGAATGACCTTTATGTTTCATAATGAAAAGAGTAGTGTCAATTTGACCTCTTACAAAGCCTTGAGATATCAAGAACTTTGAAAGGGTCTCATACCAGGCTCTTGGAGCTTGTTTGAGTCCATAAAGGGCTTTCCTCAGCTTGTAGACATCTTCTCTTCTTGAGCAATGAATCCAGGAGGTTGCTCTACATAGACTTCTTCTTGAAGTTCTCCATTTAGAAAAGCACTCTTTACATCCATTTGATAAACTTTGAAGTCTTTGTAAGAGGCATAGGCCAAGAATAACTGATAGCTTCTAATCTTGCAACAGAGCAAATGTCTCATCATAGTCAATACCCTCCTCCCGTCTATATCCTTGGGCTACCGCCTTGCCTTGTTTCTTGTAATATTGCCGTTTTCATCCATTTTGTTTCGAAAACCCACTTTGTGCCAATAACCGCTTGTCCTTTAGGCCTAGGAACCATGACCAAACTTGGCATCTGTCAAATTGGTTTAGCTCTTCTTGCATAGCTTCCACCCGCCTTGGATCTTCCGAGCTTCATCAATCTTTTGGGTTCAATGTTAGATACAAATGCAGTAGAATACATGCATTCATTTCTTGAAGCTTGTCTAGTTTGAACGCCAGCATTAAGATCTCCAATGATTTGAGTGATAGGATGATCTTTTACTTCCCTAACTTCTGCAGGTTGAACTTGTCCTATTGCATCGGCAGAGTTGGATTCTTGAGAAGTAGAAGTGAAAGCTTGGTTTTCTAAAGGGTAGGTTAATTCCAAGGTAGGTTGTATGACTTCGGTGTGGAAGGCAAAGGGGATTCAGGTTTTCGAGTGTTCATTTGTTGGTTCGTTTGAGGATTCTAACAGTTGACTCTTGGAAGATCTTGTGAAGAAGGAGGATCGCAGATCTCGACTTGGTTGTTCTGCACTGCCTCATATTCATCGAATCATTAGTAACCTTAGGAGCCAAATGTGGCCCAATGAAATCAAATTCATCAAAAGAAACATGTACGATTCAACAACTCTAAGTGAAGTTTTATTGTAAACTCGTATGCTTTTGAAAACTTGGCATATCCCGAAAAATTCCTTCATCACTTTTGGATTCAAACTTACCTCTATGTTCTCTACCATTGTAAAGAACATAGCATTTACAACCAAATATTTTAAAGAATCCAATGTTGGGAGCTTCGCCTCTCCATATTTCATATGGAGTTTTGTTATGAAATTTGTTTATGATGGACTGTTTTGTGTGAAGCGCGGTGTTCACGCCTTCGCCGAAATACATAGGCGGTTGGCTTCAGAATCATTGTCTTTCCCGCTTCAATGAGAGTTTTGTTCTTCCTTTCAGAACTCCATTTTGTTGAGGTGTGCCAAGCAGAGAAATTGTGACCAATTCCATGGTCATCACAATATTTGGCAACACCATTGTTCTTGAACTCGTTCCATTGTACGATCGACATCGAGATATCATCCGGCTTCCGAGTTTGTAGTCTTCGAAGAGTTCAAGTAATGATGTCATATGCTTCATCTTTGGAGGACATCATCTCTACCCAAGTAAATCTTGAGTAATCATCAACTACCACAAGAGTATACTTGCCGCCACCAAGACTTGTAGTAGTTACAGTCCAAACAAATCCATGTGCAAGAGCCGTAGAGGTGCGGTTGTTGATAGGCAAGGCTTGCTTTTGAAAGAAGACTTGTGTAGTTTGCCTAGTTGACATGCTCTGCAGACTGTGTGATTCAGCGATATTTTAGGCAAACCAACAACTAGATTGTCTTTTGATAGCTTCTCCGTATTTGAAATTGAGATGACTAAGCCTTTTATGCCACAACCACTGTTGTCGGTTGATGACCTAGCAACCAAGCATAGATTTGATTTTCTTCCAACGGATTTAGGTCAACAAAGATAGACATTCCCTTTTCGAACCCCGTCAGGATAGTTGAACATGTCTCATTGTCCTTTATGAGACATTGACTTGAGGAAAACGACAGTTAGACCTTTATCACAAAATTGTGATATGCTCAGGATTGTGCTTTAAACCTTCAACTAGAGAGACTTTGTTGATAGAGATTGCCTCGATTATACTTCCATAACCAATGGTCTTCCCTTTTGAGTTGTCTCCAAATATGACCGAGGGACCCTTTGCTTCAACAATGCTTGAGAGAAGATTTGGATCACCGTCATATGCTTTGAGCATCCACCGTCTAGATACCATAGATCTTTCTCTTCTTCATTGACACCATAAAGCATTCTGAAATATAGACATTTAAGAATATGGTCCCCTTTTATTTTTGGGTCCTCAAGGTTAGCAACCTTTTGGGATCCACACTGTTTAACCTTTGGAGGAGTAAATCCTCTAGATTTAGGTGTGAATCTCGAAGGCATTCATGAATCTCATGACCATGGCATTTGCGAAAGAGCATTTGTGAAATCCTTCAACATGAGTAATGATTTCTTTTTGAGGCTTCTTAATATCAGCAGTCTTTGGAATGATCTTTCTGCTGATAATTGGCCTATAGGACTTAGGCTGATAATGCCTTTTCTTGTTGATGTTAGGTTTACCATAGGTAGACCTCTTATCAAAAGATTTTGTATTTACAGGCACATGTCCTTTAAGCTTTTATCGCGAATTCACTTCTTTTACCCTTTTATAGGCAGTGTTGGGATCAGCAGCCTTGCCTTTGACAAATTTAATAGGTTTGAGTGAGAATTCCTAGACTTGCTATTAGTCATCCTGTTTTCTTAGGGTGACTAATGGCAGGTTTTAGTTGCTCGACTCACTATTAGCGAGTCATTCTTGTGTGCTTTCTTTTGGACTTGTCTTTTGTGTTCTTGGGATAAACAAAAGGAACTTTGTTAAAGCCAAGTCCTTGCCTTTTGGGAGACTGCTGGTCATAAGAAACTTCTACAGCCAATTCTTCAGCAATCACTTCAGATGTCTCATCCTTTTGAGAACTAGAAGAACTACCTACTTTGAACTCACTTTGGAAACCAATACCGTTTGTCATCTAAAGTTTTCGGTTTGAGAGAATGGTATCAAAGTTTCCTTTAGAGTTATTCCAAGTATTGACAACCTTTTGAAGGTCATCTTTCTCGAATTTATCTTCTTGATGTGTTCAAGTAGGAAGTCCACTTTTTCGATCAAAGCTTTGTTCTCTTTTTGCAATTTGATACTTTCGACTTCGTCTATCAAGATCTTTGATCTTAGACATCAAGGTTGATTTCTCAGAGACAGCTAGTTCATGCTTCTTGGCTAATTTCACATAGGCAGCTTTGAATTTTGAAAACTCTTCCAGCATGTCTTTGTTTGCTTTGATGAGCTCTCCCTTTGAGGTTCATTAAGCTCATCATCATCATCACTGTCATCTTGTTGAAATGGTAGTGACCTCACCGAATCATGTGGTGACTCCTGGCCATAAGGCATATGTTGGCTTCTTCAGAAAGTCACAAGAGTCATCCTCATCGTGTCGGTGTCACACCATGTAGGCGGATTGCTTTCATCAATGTCTTCACCACCATCCCTTTTTGTTTTTGAAATTTAGTTTCGGACGTTTCTTATAAAATTCATATTTTGGCTTTGGACATTTAGAGGCAAAATGGCCTGGTTTCCTACAGATTAAAACAAACTAGCTCATTATCCTTTTGATGGTCTGCGATTTATAAGGAGCGAAATTTTTGGTTGGCGATTGTTTTATAAGGAACGGCAGTTTTGTGAGAAGGCCTATGTGATGATGATTTATTAAACCTTTTGAAACGTTGATATTTCTTTACAAACATAGCAAAGGCTTCGTCGGAAAGAATATCATCATCTTCGGATGTAGAAGGTGTTTCATCGGGTTTTGAACAGGAAGGTTCGAGACATGGTGGTAAGGACAAGTTTTTAAAACTCTTTTCCATTTCTTGAGCTTGTTGGATCTCAAGCTCATAAACCGAAAGACTAGCATAAAGGTTTCTAAGAGTCAATTTGTTTAAATCTTTTGACTCTTTCATGGCGATGATTTTAACATGCCATAAAGCGCCTAGTGCATTTAGAAATCTCATGTTTATTTCTTTCTTTTCATACTTCTTTCCTAAGGAATAGCAAGAGTTGACTACCTCATAGAATCTGTCATAGGCACTTCGCGAGACTCTTTGGGATCCTTTTGAAGGAGTCAAACTTACGGATGCAGTATATAATTTGTTGTTCTTTGTCTCACCATCACCTTCAAGATATTCAAGGATGGCTTCCCACATTTCCTTTCTTTGTGTCCAAGTTGATAATCTGCGATAAGTGCTTATATCAACACGGCTAGTAATGATGTTGATGGCCTTTCCATCCGAGCATCATTCTTTCTGTCTTCATCATCCCACTCTTCTTCGGCTTTGGTACTTCAGTGCGGCGGTTGGATCTACCGCGGCCGGTGTATTAGGCTTCATTGGAATTCGGGTCCATCGTGACACATTTCCACAAACGTTTATCAATTGAGTTCATATGTCTTTTGACTTTATCTTTCCAGATGTCAAAGTGAACTTCATCCAAGACAGGACAATGGTTCACGTTTGAAGTTTCCAACATTTGGTGAGCAGCCATGATCTTTAATCTCTCAAGAGGTTAATCTCGGAAAAACAAGTTTTCAAAGAGTTAAGCTCTGATACCAATTGTTAGGTCCAAGGTTGCTCTATATAGGCTAGAAGGGGGTTGAATAGCCTATGTCCAATTTTTGAAATTGATTCAAAAATCTTACTTCACTAGGGTTTTAAAAATTTTGCGGCGGAAGTCTTGTGAAGCACAGGACAAGTTGAGAATGGCGATCTTCACAGTCAAGATCGCAATTCTTAACACTTGGAAATCGGAAATTTAAAGCAACACAATCAATTCACAATCACACACAAATAGACAGAATATTTAATATGGTTCACACTTATAAATAAGTGCTACGTCCACAACCAAAGTGGTCAACTTTGGATTTGAAAATCGTGTACTAAGTTTTTCCACTAGATATTTTACAAACTAAATCTCTAATGGATAGTGTACAAAAATTTTGTTGACCAAGTGTTTGTGTGGGAGAATTGATATCAATAAGATACAATTCTCGTGAGCTATGAAAAGCTAGGTGTTGCAATCAATGAAGAGCTTTTAATGGACTAGAAGTCTAAGTATGAAGCTCTTCAATGTATGTATACAAATAGGACGTTTAAGCTTTAATGCACTTGAAGAAGATGAAGAAGATTCAGAGTTGTAGTTGTTGAAGAATGATAAATGCTGCCATGAAGTCTCCTTTTATATGCAGGGGGGACCTTGGAGCCGTTGGAGATCTTCATGAGTTGCTCAATTTGAATTTAAGAGCATTAATGCTCTAATGGTGTTGTTCGATAGGCGGTTCTGCAAGTTACAGTCTGTCTCCTGACACTTTGCCAAAAATAGGTAGACTGTGTTTGCAGGCAGAATGTCCTTTTCTGAGTTGTATGCCAAGAATGGAAAGCTTCATTGAATGCGTTTTGCAGGTTAACGTTGCATCGAAGTCAATGAAAGCTTCAAATCAGGACATGTCTTCGGCAGTTCTATATCGGACGATCTTGGGGTCTTCAACTTAGCTGATGAGGCTTGGCTTAGATGAACTTGTCCGATATCTTGAAGGACTCTGCTGATGCATACTTCGGCAGATGTATAGAGGATGGCCGATATCCTTACAGGCTATCTTCTCCAAGACTTATACAATTAGCAACCCTAAGCTATTCAAGCTATGCCTAAGTACAAGTTGCCACACTAACAGACACGCAGGCCTATTAGTCACCTTGTCTTAGACTTAGGTTATGGATTCAAGCAAATCTAGGCTAAAATACAACAGTAAGACACTTGACTTTTCAAGGGAGAGTTTGTGTTCCATCAAATGAGATTGTGAAACGGCAAGTATTTGATGCAGCTCACAAGGCCAAGTATACCATACATCCGGGAAGCACGAAAATGTATAGAGATTTGAAGAAACAGTTTTGGTGGAATGGTATGAAGCGAGAAATAGCAGAGCATGTGTCCAGATACTTAACATGTCAACAAGTGAAAGCTGAACATCAAAGACCCACAGGGTTGTTACAACCACTTGAGATTTCAGAATGGAAATGGGAACACATAACGATGAATTTTGTCAAAGGATTACCGCCTACTCGTCGGGGTTTCGACACTGTCTGGGTTGTTGTGGATAGGTTACCTAAATCAGCTCATTTCATACCTATTGCAATGACCTACTCTTTGAATCAGTTGGTGGCATTATACATTCAAGAGATAGTTAGATTACATGAAGTACCGGTTAGTATTGTGTCAGATAGAGACCCAAGACTGTTATGTTTGGCACGACTGTGCATGTATTTTTGGCATGACCGTGCGAGGCTGGTCAGACTGGTGACTCTGTTTTCTCGAAAAATTTTATTTCACTTATAACTTAAGCTTTGGTTCAGCCCACTTACACCCACGACCCTTGACCCCAACCAACACCTCCTACCAGCCCCTTATCACCTTAGGAAGAGCGTTTACACCCTCATTTCCTCCCAAATCAACCTAGCTTCATAGAGAGAGTTAGTGTGTGTGCTGTGAGGTGAGATTGGTGTGTGTAGTGAGTGTTCTTCCATTTCAACAATTTGATTCTCAACCCAAGACCTTGCATGTGAAGAGGAAGGCTAGTAGACAACCTTGCAAAGCTTTGATCTTGTTTTCCTGTTTTGATTGTGCTTTTAAGGTTAGTTATTAACCTCCTTATGTATGCTTAGTAATTTGTTACATGCTTGTGATATATTGTTCATGCATGCCTTGATTTCTTGATGATTTCATGTTTGAATGATATGAGGAAGTGTATAACATGTTTATGTGTTAAGTGATGAGTTTGAATGATGTTGCATGTTGATTTGAACCCACAATCATGGGATTGGACTCAAGAATAAGCTAGAAACTTAATTGGGAAATTTTTGCATATAGACAATATACCCAAATTTTAGAGGTGTTGTAGAGACTCTAAGAATTGGATTTTTTAGTTAGACTATCACTTAATGAATACATGTTTAAGTCCTACAAAAGTTAGAGTTCGTTTGATAAGGATTTTGGCCCTCCGGGTAATTGATACTATTAAATTAGAGACTTGTGAATTAGCTCTAATGTTGTGTTTTAAAGTCCTTGAATTTTATGAGAGATGATCACATGTTGTAGAATGATATAAACTACATGTTATTTGTTAAGTTCACTACTTTTGAACTTGACGGTTATTTTTATGAGTAGAGTAAGAATGCCTGCTTATGTCTTGTGTATGTCCAGCTGGCGTCATTGTACTAACGTTATGGTGGGACGACCTATAGTCTTTACAAATCAATGTTTGTAACCGCTCTATGTCACCATACCGGTTATCACACACCCTCTTCTGTTGGCTGAAGTTGAGATGTAGCCCCATTGTTGCAGCAATACGCCCGACTTTGGCTTGCTAGTTTTCGACTGGTGTAGTCGATGGAATACTGATACATCCCACAAGAGTATCGGTCCACGTTTTGTTGTTTTCACGTATTGCAGGAGTAAACGTTGAAGCAGAAAGAGGAATAATATCCTTTGTAACGTGATTTACTTACAAGCACTTATGTGTTAAATTAAGGTGCTATGTGAGTTGAATGAGTTGTATATCAAGAATAATGATACATATTCTGTTGTGGTATATAAATGTTAATGCCATGTTATGATTTCAGCTTGAGCATTATGCCATGTCATGTAGTTGCATTTAGTAACTTATTGAGTTTCGACTCACCCCGTTTATTGTTTATTGTTTTTTCTTAGATCCGAGCCAGCCTAGCGGTTCACGGTGAGGACTGATAGCTTGAGATAAATTTGAAGGTTGTCTTTTGGTTTACGTAGTATTTCTTTTGGTAAGGACGTTGGTTATGTAAAGTTATATCAACTTTACTTGGGTAGTACTTAGCGTTTTGTAAACATGACTTATTCTTTTGGTAGCCGACATGTGTATGTCGTGCTTGTGTGTTTAAACTATTACTGTTTTAGTTCTTTTTCCCGAGCATGTTGTAGCTCGTGGTTTATGTTTTCATTCCGGCATGTTGTGGCCGATGTTGTTGTCGTTATTGTTGTTTATTTTCCCAAGTCTTAGACTTGTGGTATAATGTTTGGGTTCCGGCGTTGTGTAGCCGAAGACACGTTTGTATTAAATCAGTTTTTTTTTAAATTGTGTTAGTTGTAAGTATAGGCGGTTACGCTACGTGCTTTTCTTATTTGGTTGTGTCGTTATGTAGTTTTGGCGACCCGACCTTGGGATTTCGTATAGAGATCCCGTCGGGGCATCACAGTATATATACTTAAACCATTCATCTATAAAATAGATTTATAATAATCAATTCCACTATTACAGTTTTCAGTACAACATTTTTCTTCCTCAGAATTTTCTGAGCTGGATTCTGGATCGGAATTAATATGCATGATTTCATCATTTTCACTGTTACTAGAAGAATAACTTTTTTCATCTTCTTTTTCTTTGTCGGGATTGAGTAATATTTGACATAATCCTTCTTTAAGATCTTCACTTATATTTAATTCCTGTATTTTCTTTTTTACCCAACATCTATTTGCATAGTGGCCAATTTTTCCAGATTTATGATATATAACCTCATTTTTAGATTTTCTTTTAACAAATTTCCTTGGGGTTTTATTAGAAGAACTAGGTTGATTTGGTATTTCTTTTAATCTTGGTTTTCTAAATTTGTTATATTTCCTTTTAGACTGAAATTGTTGTTTTTTTTTTTTTACCTTTCTTGCAAGTTTAGGTATTTTTGATTGAGGAATATGATAGGCAAACTGGTGACAGAATTCACCTAATTCTTTTTGACTTGTTAAACCTTGTTTTTTAAGTTGGGCTTTAAGATTTAAATCATTACACAGGGTTAATCCTTCTACTATACATTCAGCAAATAATTCTCCGTATGTATAATTATCATAAGGAATATAATTACCGTCATGTTTATATTTTATTCTAGTTTTTACCTTTTCAGCAAATAGAGGAGGCAATCCTGAAATTAATTTTTCTTTCCAAAATGCTGCATTAACATCATTTCTTAAAGATACCTTAGTAAGGAAAACATCCTTATACCTCCTAAATTAATTGTCCAATAAATTTTTTAATTATTGCTTGAATTAGCGTGTATTCTCCATCTTCATGTATTGTATTTGTGGTTTGTTGTGTCATTGGGTCTGTTATAACAATTATTTTGGTAGAATTTAATATTTCTTGTTGTTGATTTTGAGTGAGAATGTAATCCCACCATCCTTTAAGTGGGCCTATAAATCTTGTGGTTATTAATATTACAATACCACTATTAGTATTTCCATTTATCCTACATACTGTTGAATACATTATCATCTTATGCATGTAAGTTAATATTTGATATTCAGCCATTCCATCAATATTTTACTCGTATATTGCTTTAGGATTAAAATATGTTTGACCAGTTAAACTTTCTTCCTCAAAAGGTAGATCTACTGGACTGGGTCGAGGATAATAATATCTACTAGTAGCCTGAGGAATGTGTGAACTTTGAGTTCCTAGCTTATTAATTTCTATATTTGTTGTAAATTGTTCTTCTAATTTTTATAGATCTAATTCACTATAGATTTCATTTTGAATAATAACTTAGACACATCTATCTTTTAAATTAAGCTCTTTTAGCTTTTTTGTTAAAGAGTTAATTAATTTATCTTCTATTTTAGAAGTAAAAGTAAAGTCTTTCGGACCCATATTTAAAGGGGGTTTTACCAGTGGTATCTGTACTTTTATTGGTTGTAATTGTTCTTGATATTTATTTATTTGTGTAGGTTGAACACTATCAATTTTATTTTCTATTCTTTCCAGTTGTTTCTTCATTGTTTGTAAATATAAATTGATATAATTATTTAGTTTGATTACTTTATTCAAATCCTCGCTCTTAGCATTTAGATGGGAGAAATCATTTGCTTCTAAAATTTCTATCTTCAGATTTTTAGGTGGTGGATGAATTGATCTAATTTTTTCACCTTTGAATGTCTCCCATGTTTTAAAATGGTATTCCAATATGTTAAGCTCATTATTCAGATCTTGTAATAAATATTTTTATACCATTCCATAAAAGGAATCACCATCATATTTAGATCAATAAACTTGTAAAATTCATCTTTAATAATTTGTAATTCATTTTTAATATGATTATGAAAATACCAACTCCTAAATTTCTCATATTTTTGTTGTGAAAATTCTTTATTTATTTCTTGCCTGTCATACTTAAATTCTTTTGTGATAACTGTAGACACCCAGAATTCGTAACCTACATTATACGAATTGTCCTATAAACAATTATTTATTTACAAATGGACTAATACTTGTTTCTATAATCATTTCAGAGAACAATATATCAACCAGGACTAACGACGTCCAACACACACAAACAAACCTCAGTTAGATCAACATCAAGGGTCCAGACTGAAGACACACAGCTTAGAAGGGCCAAAGTACAAGACACAAAGCCTGGAAAAGACAAAAAATAGTTTTGGTGTGCTGAAGCCTTGCTGAGTGCGCTGAAACAACCAAACAAGGTTTGGTGCGCGGGCTCCATGCCAGGTGCGCAGCGCACCAAACACTGCATTGCCCCAAAAGTCAAGCCGACGGCTGCTGAAGACTTTGAAGGCATTGAGGAAGCTTCGTCCAAATTTGGGCTAAAGAGTAACACAAATATCTCTCACTTCCTCACCTATATAAAGAGCTCCCAGCTCTCTCCCTCAAAAAAGGGAGAACAGATGATCAACACACACCACAAAACACACACACAACTCTCTCTCTCTCTCTCTCTCTCTCTCTCTCTCTCTCTCTCTCTATCAAGCCTCTTTAGAGGAAGAAAAGAGAGAAAGAAAAGAGAAAAGAGTATTGACTCTTTCTCACACACACAAAACGTAAGTCTTCCTTTCCTCGATTGGTAGCACAGTGGAAGCACAACAGTCAGGCTACGAGCTAGCTTAATCCAATATAATACAACGGCCTAGAACTTGGCTCGAATTCTGTAAAAAGACAGAAGGTAACCCCTTCCGTTCGTTAGTCCATTTAATATGTAAAGAAGTACATTTGAAGAATGTGTATATAATTATTTCAATACATTTTAATATATAAATACATGTAAAGTATATATATTCTGTCACATAAAATAACAAACTTGCGATACTTAAATACGAGCATGCAAATATGTAGAGACCAAAAGGGCGAGATGGGTGCGTAAAACCTTCCTAAATCGTAACTTGGTCCCCCAAATGCACAATCTCAGTTTTTCTCCCATTTACTTTATAAACAAGTGTGGCAACTCTGTTTTCAAAATAAATGTGTTCTTTTTCACGTTTATCAAACACACAAATCACAGAGGGAAGTCCGAGAGCAAAAAAAGCCCAAAGTCAAACGATTTACGGATCGGGGCGCTCACAGTGGCAACTCTGCTGGGGACATTTGTTTTTAAATAAATAAAAAAGAGAGCCAGACTCATTTTTTTTACTTGATTGCATGCTCACATATTTAAATATCGCGAGTTTGTTTGATTTCTATAACATGATGTTAGGTCCAAGGTTGCTCTATATAGGCTAGAAGGGGGGGGTTGAATAGCCTATGTCCAGTTTTTGAAATTGATTCAAAAATCTTACTTCACTAGGGTTTTATAAAATTTTGCAGGCGGAAGACTTGTGAAGCACAGGACAAGTTGAGAATGGCTGATCTTGGTAGGACAAGATCAGCAGTTCTTAATTGGAAATCGGAAATTTAAAGCAACACAATCAAATCACAATCACACACAAATAGACAGAATATTTAATATGGTTCACACTTATAAATAAGTGCTACGTCCACAACCAAAGTGGTCAACTTTGGATTTGAAAATCGTGTACTAAGTTTTTCCACTAGATATTTTACAAACTAAATCTCTAATGGATTGTGTACAAAAATTTTGTTGACCAAGTGTTTGTGTGGGAGAATTGATATCAGTAAGATACAATTCTCGTGAGCTATGAAAAGCTAGGTGTTGCAATCAATGAAGAGCTTTAATGGACTGATCGTCGTAGTGTGAAGCTCTTCAAAGAAGGAAATACAGATAGGACGTTTAAGCTTTAATGGACTTGAAGAAGATGAAGAAGATTCAGAGTTGTGGTTGTTGAAGTGTTTTGAATGCAGCAATGAATTCTCCTTTTATATGCAGGAGGAAGCTTGGAGCCGTTGGTGGTCTTCTAATTTGAATTTAAGAGCAATTAATGCTCTAATCTGGTTGTTGACTCCTGATAGGCTGTCCTGCAGCTCGCAGTCTGTCTCCTGACACTTTGCTAAAAATAGGCGATCTGTGCTTGCAGGAGGAATGTCCTTTTCTGAGTGTATGCCAAGAATGGAAACCTTCATTGAATGCGATTTGCAGGTTAACGTTGCATCGAAGTCAATGAAGTCCTCAAATAGGACATGTCTTAGGCAGCTCTCTTATCGGACGTTCTTAAGGTCTTCAACATTGCCGATGAAGCTTGGCCGATATGAGCTTGTCCGATATTCGAGGAAGATCGCGATGCATAAATTGCCTATTGTGCGAGGACGTCCGATGTCCTATAGGCTATCTTCTTCAAGACCAATACAATAAGCAACCCTAGGCTATTCAAGCTATGCCTAAGTACAAGTTGCCACACTAATGACACGCAGCCCATTAGTCACCTTGACTTAGACTTAGGTTATGGATTCAAGCAAATCTAGGCTAAGATGCAACAATCTCCTCCTATTTGCTTGAGTCCATGACCCTACGAATACAATATCACCACCATGTTCAAGTCTAGTAATAACATGCTTGTAAGATTGATATATTAAATAAGCATGCCCTAGATGAACTTACATAAAGGTCATTGTATTCAAGAATTACAAAGTGTTTACAAACGGAAATTAAGCATCGACACTTGTAATTAGACGAATTTAAAGACATGCAGATAGGCGTAATAGGCAATATAGGACATGTCTTTAAACCTGGTTTAAATTTCATGCAATCACATAATAAGCGCTCATAATAAACATGAAAGTTTTAAAACATAGACATTGTTAATTAAACAAGTTGTTTAATTACAAAGTTTAAAAAAAGATTATACAAAATATTATCGGCGGTTCGAGAAGATGACCGAGATGATGCACGACCTTTGCCTTTGCCTCGATGAAGATTGCCCATATGCTCTTGATGCCCATTTAGAGTCAACAGCAGCCTTAAGTCTTGCAATTTCTTCGTTTGTCGCTGCTAGCTCTTCTTTAGTGTCGCCAATTCGAGGAGAGCTCTTTGTTCTTCGCTGAGCAGAGCATTATGCTCAATGAGCTTAGTCTCGCGATCATTGTTGAGTCGAGCCATCTCCTCCTTCATGGACGCAAGCGAGGCATCAATGAAGCCGAGGCGGTCCTCGCATATTTGCGCTCCTTGCGATAGAAGCCAAGTGCTTGGTGGTGAGATTGCGCGTCGCTCGCACGGAGGAGTGAACAGAGCGATTGCCCGGCGTTGAGAGTGAAGCACAAGCTTGTAGCCTTCAACCATGTCGACGATCCGCATCATCTTGGCGTAGAGGTTGTCCCAGTTGGTTTGAAGATGGCGGAGGTCTTGGAGGAAGAGGCCGAGATCCGGCCGGCAAGGGCGCTTGGCCGGAGATGGATCGTGGCAGCATCAAAAGCGGCCTTTGCACCCTTTGAAATCTCCATCACTTGGGTCATGCAGCCCGCACATGGGTGATGTGAGACTGATCTGCAGATAGCTGGTGCAGGGCCTTGGTTAGGTCAACAGAGATGACCTCAAAATCTTTCAAAAATTTATGGACAGCCTCAGCAGGATAGGTATCAGACGAGTCAGGATGACTTGCTGATGGTCCCGCTGAGGGGGAAGGATGGCTGGTGGCTTGGGTAGGTGAGGGTGGAGGATGGCTGGGGGAGGAGAGGGAGTGGCTGGAGGAAGAGGTAGAATAGCTGGTGGAGGAAATGGGAACATAGCTGGTGGAAGAGGAAGGAAGGCTAGAGAAGACGCGAGGAACAGGGAAGAGCCTTTCTATGTAGATGACATATGAAAGGGGGTGAATGAAGAAAGGGGGAGGAGAAAAGAAAGGGGAAAGGCTAGGAGAAAGGAAGAGAATAGGGATGAGAGGGTTGAAGCCAAGGAAAGTGGTGACTACATCAATGAAGGTGTAGACCACAGGGTGAAGAAGGATGGAAGGATGGCTGATAATGGTGAAGACTGGGGGTTTAGGCAGAGAGAGGAAGGGGGAGATGTCCGATTTGGTGGGAAGGGGAAGGCCTAGGTCTTTATGGATAGCAACCCATTGGTTGAAGATCATAAGATCTTGAACCGCTGAGTTGTGGGAGAAAAAGAGTTGGGACCAGGCAGGAGGAAGAGGGTCATAGTAGGCACCCCATTGAAAGATGATTTCACCTGCAGACATAGGCTGACAGGGAAATCTCTTGGGGTAGTCAAGGGTGGCCAAGAAGGGGTCAGAGTCGGCAGGGTTGGGTTTAGGCCTGCTGTCTCGAAGGACAGCGAGCCCGCACCTCGGGGTGTAGGTTGGCATAGGGGTTGGTTTTGAGGCGTTTGGGAGGAGGCGTCGAAGAGGGAGAGATAGGTCGTTTGGAGGATGGTGGTTGAGAAGAGGTGGCGGTGAGAGAGATGGCTCGTGTGGTGTTGTTTGGATGGGAGCAGAGGGAGGAGGTGAGGAAGTAGGTGAGGTGGTAGGGGTAGTAGGCGAGGTGGTGAAGGTGGAGGAGAAGACCAGCTCCCACAAAATGTACCCTCTTTGCACTCTTTTAAAACGTTTGCCATGCTTGGACTTAGTAGGAGTGGAAGAGGCGAAGTGGGGAGATGATTCGAGGGAAGCTGGTGGAGGAACAGTGATGGAGAAACAATGGTGTGGAGACGGCTGCACTGGGTGTGGATGAGACCTTAGGAAGGCCAAATGATTCGTCGTGGGTAGGAGGGTTTGTTTGGTTTTGGGTTTGGAGGAATGGGAGGTAGGTTTAGAGGGTTTGGAGAGGTCACCGGTTGGAAGGTTGATGGGTCCTTCTCAACGGCCGCCTTTGAGCGGCAGTTTCTGGTTGTTTGAGTTTTGGGGTGAGAGAGGAGAGTGTTTAGGCTTTTGGTAGGGGGCTCGGCAGGCTCATATGGGTCATGATCTAGCCTCGCCGAGGTCAAAATGTTCAGCAGCGGTGCCCCAATGGGTGTAGGCTCCTCCTCCTCACCGGTAACCCAATGCGTATAGGTGACTTTCCTCTTACCCTTGCGGCTTGGGTAGAGGGCCACCAAGAGAAGCAAGAAGAAGCAGTGCAGCAGCAGCAGCAGAGCAAGAGCAGCAGCAGCAGCAGCAGCAGTGCGTTGGTTGTCCTTTGGCCATATCATCCCTATAGCGGGTGATGTTGTTGACCGTGAAGACGTAGGTGTTGGACACCTTGATGAGGTCGTCGAAGCGACCAGCTCATCAATCTCCTCATAACGGCGGAGGATGACATTGATAACCCCGACAAAGGGCCTCTTCATGGACGGGTGAGCTTGGACTTCAAAGAACGCTCGGGATAGCATTGAGAAGATGATCTTTGCCCGCTGAGTTGCTTGCGAAGGACCACGCTTTGGTCCACATCACCGGGAGGTGAAGATGTCCCTCGAGCCATTTTTGAACAAAATGCTCTTGTCGAGCGATGGCCGATATGATAGGGGTTCTCCGGGAAGAGGTTCCTAGACATCTCGGAAAACCTCTTCGGTTGGGCGACCCTCATCATCTCCCAAGCAAGTGCCGATTCGGCATCGGTCAAGTCCAATTTGCCTTCAACAGCGGTCAAGGATTTCTCCAACATCCTTGTAGGTCAACTTGATGTAGTGGCCCCGATGTAGCCCTTGATGTAGCTTAAGTTGACGGCTCGAGGCATTAGCCGGAGGAGGAGGCGAATCATCCTTGTATAAAATTCCTCGCCTAGATAGTTGTCAGTGGGTGTCGTTGAGTTGGAACAGGGGAGGAGTCCACACTCGCCTAAATCTTTAGAAGGCATCACTAGCGATGTGCAAATGATGGAGTCTCGGTCGATAGTCATCCCGGGTGATAACTTGACCTGGAAGGATCCTGATTGGGAGCTCGCAGCCAATGCACCCTGGTTGGCTTTGCAGAGGCGGAAGATGAAGTGGTGGCGGCCTTTGAGGATTTAGACTTTCCCTACATAATCGGCAGATGTGAGAACAAAGATATAGAAATCGGCAGATATGCAAGAATCAGAGATAATCATGAAATCGCAGATATTAACATAAACAAGTAATTCGGATCAAAACCCAAAATATAGACAATTTAAAGCATAATATAAGAACAGTTCATCATCCGGGTTTTCAAATATCTACCGAGTTTGTCGATTCAAGCAAACAAACCGATATAAATTGAAAACATAGTACCACAGAATCTCTACAACACATTTTACACCCAAAAGCATGATTCAAGCAACAATCGCAATATAACACATTCATCAATGGCGGACGCTTTTAAAACCTTAAATTAGGTCAAAACAAGATCCTAAAACTGGATTTAAATGACTCAAGAAGGTGTAGAAATCCTTACCATTGATGATTTTAAGTATAGAAACTTGAGATTTTGAGGTTTGAGACGATTTGAGAGATTTAGAATGGAAGCTTGAAAGGTTTTTGAAAGTTGAAAATGGCGGTTGTTGAGAGTTGTGAAGAGTTACGTACATTTTACCCTTTTATACCTCTCGACAGCCACTAAATGGAATTTGATAAAATTTGAAGTCCGCATTTATTACCCGATGAGTTACGTACGTATGGCGCCCTTAAGTCTTCCTATATTATCGAATCCGCCTATTTTATCGAAGACCGCCGATGTGGAGATAGTCACTTACCCAAGGTTGTCTATTTACTCGCGAGTTGAGATCGGCCGATCACATAGGCGCTTAATAACAGCTTATGAAATAACTTAAAGAATTAGCTAGAAAGGATTAAGGATTGAGGTCAAGCATACCAAGCTCTCCTCTTAAATAAGCAAACCTGGTTGAATCAAGTGGTTTTGTGAAGATGTCTCGCTACCCGATTCTCTGTAGGCACATATTGCATGCCGATGTTACCTTTTTCAACATGATCTTTAAGAAAGTGATATCTCACATCAATGTGCTTTGTTTTGGAGTGCATGACAGATTTTGAGAGACGAGATTGCGATGTGTTGTCACACATTATAGGACAATCATCGCTTTGATCTCATAGTCCACTAGTTGCCGTTTGATCCACAGAATTGTGAGCAGCAGCTACCAGCCTATGTATTCCGGCTTGTTGAAGTTGAAACAGAGGTTTGCTTCTTCCGGCCCATGAGACAAGTCTATTTCCTAAGAATTGACATGTCCCACTTGTGCTTTTCTGTCAACTTTACATGCAGCAAAATCAGCATCGAATAGCCTATAAGATTAAAAGATGAATCTCTAGGATACCGATTCCCAAATTGGGAGTATCTATCGATATCCGATGATTCTTTTGATCGCTTGTAGGTGAGACTCCTTTGGATCGCTTGAAACCTAGCACAAACACAAACAGAAACATGATATCGTGCCTACTAGCAGCTAAGTATAAAAGTGAACCAATCATGCCTCAGAGAGTCATGTCCACTTTCTTGCCCTTCTCATCTTTGTCAAGATGGCGGTTAGTAGCCATAGGAGTGCCAAGCCGTTTGCATTCTCAAGACCAAATTTCTTGATAACATCCTTTGCATATTTGGCTTGATTGATGAAGATACCATTTGAACTTTGTTGAATTTGAAGACCAAGAAAAAATTGAGCTCTCCCATCATGCTCATCTCAAATTTACTCGCATAAGCTTTTCAAACCTTTTGCAAAGATTTTCATTAGTAGAACCAAAGATAATATCATCAACATATATTTGAACAAGTAAGGAATGACCTTTATGCTTCATAATGAAAAGAGTAGTGTCAATTTGACCTCTTACAAACCCTTGAGATATCAAGAACTTTGAAAGGGTCTCATACCAGGCTCTTGGAGCTTGTTTGGTTTGAACACCAGCATTAAGATCTCCAATGATTTGAGTGATAGGATGATCTTTTACTTCTAACTTCGCAGTTGAACTTGTCCTATTGTATCGGCAGTTGGATTCTTGAGAAGTAGAAGTAACTGCTTGGTTTTCTAAAGGGTAGGTTAATTCCAAGGTAGGTTGTATGACTTCCGTGTGGAAGGCAAAGGGGATTCGGGTTTTCGAGTGTTCATTTGTTGGTTCGTTTGAGGTCTCTAACAGGTTGACTCTTGGAAGCTCTTGTGAAGAAGGAGGATCAGCAGATCTAGGATTAGGTTGTTCTGCACTGTCTCATATTCATCGAATCATTAGTAACCTTAGGAGCCAAATGTGGCCCAATGAAATCAAATTCATCAAAAGAAACATGTACGATTCAACAACTTTAAGTGAAGTTTTATTATAAACTCGTATGCTTTTGAAAACTTGGCATATCCCAAAAATTCCTTCATCACTTTTGGATTCAAACTTACCTCTATGTTCTCTACCATTGTAAAGAACATAGCATTTACAACCAAATATTTTAAAGAATCCAATGTTGGGAGTTTCGCCTCTCCATATTTCATATGGAGTTTTGTTATGAAATTTATTTATGATGGACCTGTTTTGTGTGAAGCGGCAAGTGTTCACGCCTTCGCCCGAAATACATAGGCGCTTGGCTTCAAATCATTGTCTTTCCCGCTTCAATGAGAGTTCTGTTCTTCCTTTCAGAACTCCATTTTGTTGAGGTGTGCCAAGCAGAGAAATTGTGACCAATTCCATGGTCATCACAATATTTGGCTACACCATTGTTCTTGAACTCGTCCATTGTCTCGATCGACATCGAGATATCATCCACTTCGAGTCCGTAGTCTTCGAAGAGTTCAAGAATGATGTCATATGCTTCATCTTTGGAGGACATCATCTCTACCCAAGTAAATCTTGAGTAATCATCAACTACCACAAGAGTATACTTGCCGCCACCAAGACTTGTAGTAGTTACAGTCCAAACAGATCCATGTGCAAGAGCCGTAGAGGTCCGGTTGTTGATAGGCAAGGCTTGCTTTTGAAGGAAGATTTGTGTAGTTTGCCTAGTTGACATGCTCTGCAGAGTGTGATTCAGTGATATTTTAGGCAAACCAACAACTAGATTGTCTTTTGATAGCTTCTCCAGTATTTGAAATTGAGATGACTAAGCCTTTTGTGCCACAACCACGTTGTCGGTTGATGACCTAGCAACCAAGCAAAGATTTGATTTTCTTCCAACAAAGATTTAGGTCAACAAAGATAGACATTCCCTTTTCGAATCCGGTCGATAGTTGAACATGTCTCATTGTCCTTTATGAGACATTGACTAGAGGAAAACCGACATGTTAGCCCTTTATCACGTAATTGTGATATGCTTAGCAGATTGTGCTTTAAACCTTCAACTAGAGAGACTTTGTTGATGGAGAGATTGCCTCGATTATACTTCCATAACCAATGGTCTTCCCTTTTGAGTTATCTCCAAATATGACCGAGGGACCCTTTGCTTCAACAATGCTTGAGAGAAGATTTGGATCACCATCATATGCTTTGAGCATCCACTGTCTAGATACCATAGATCTTTCTCTTCTTCATTGACACCATAAAGCATTCTGAAATATAGACATTTAAGAATATGGTCCCCTTTTATTTTTGGGTCCTCAAGGTTAGCAACCTTTTGGGATCCACACTGTTTAACCTTTGGAGGAGTAAATCCTCTAGATTTAGGTGTGAATCTCGAAGGCATTCATGAATCTCATGACCATGGCATTTGCGAAAGAGCATTTGTGAAATCCTTCAACATGAGTAATGATTTCTTTTGAGGCTTCTTAATATCGCCAGCCTTTGGAATGATCTTTCTGCGATAATTGGCCTATAGGACTTAGGCCGAAAATGCCTTTTCTTGTTGATGTTAGGTTTACCATAGGTAGACCTTTTATCAAAAGATTTTGTATTTACAGCACATGTCCTTTAAGCTTTTTATCTCAGAATTCACTTCTTTTACCCTTTTATAGGCGGTGTTGGGATCAGCAGCCTTGCCTTTGACAAATTTAATAGGTTTGAGCCGAGAATTCCTAGACTTGCTATTAGTCATCCCTGTTTTCTTAGGGTGACTAATGGCAGGTTTTAGTTGCTCGACTCACTATTAGCGAGTCATTCGCATTGCTTTCCTTTGGACTTGTCTTTTGTGTTCTTGGGATAAACAAAAGGAACTTTGTTAAAGCCAAGTCCTTGCCTTTTGGGAGACTGCTGGTCATAAGAAACTTCACACCAATTCTTCAAAGAATCACTTCGATGTCTCATCCTTTTGAGAACTAGAAGAACTACCTACTTTGAACTCACTTTGGAAACCAATGCCGCTTTGTCATCTAAAGTTTTCGGTTTGAAAGAATGGCATCAAAGTTTCCTTTAGAGTTATTCCAAGTATTGACAACCTTTTGAAGGTCATCTTTCTAATTTATCTTCTTGATGTGTTCAAGTAGGAAATCCACTTTTTCACCAAAGCTTTGTTCTCTTTTTGCAATTTGATACTTTCAACTTTTGTCTATCAAGATCTTTGATCTTAGACATCAAGGTTGATTTCTCGAGACGCCTAGTTCATGCTTCTTGGCTAATTTCACATAGGCGCTTTGAATTTTGAAAACTCTTCCAGCATGTCTTTGTTAGCTTTGATGAGCTCTCCCTTTGATGGTTCATTGAGCTCATCATCATCATCACCGTCATCTTGTTGAAATGGTAGTGACCTCACCGAATCATGTGGTGACTCCCGGCCATAAGGCATATGTTGGCTTCTTCAAAGAAAGTCACAAGAGTCATCCTCATCGGTGTCGTGTCACACCATGTAGGCAGATTGCTTTCATCAATGTCTTCACCACCATCCCTTTTTGTTTTTGAAATTTAGTTTCGGACGTTTCTTATAAAATTCATATTTTGGCTTTGGACATTTAGAGGCAAAATGGCCTGGTTTCCTACAGCTTAAAACAAACTAGCTCATTATCCTTTTGATGGTCTGTGATTTATAAGGAGCAGAATTTTTGGTTGAGCTTGTTTTATAAGGAACGGCAGCTTTGTGAGAAGACCGCCTATGTGATGATGGTTTATTAAACCTTTTGAAACGTTGATATTTCTTTACAAACATAGCAAAGGCTTCGTCGAAAGAATATCATCATCTTCACCGGAAGTAGAAGGTGTTTCATCGGGTTTTGAACAGAAGGTTCAAGACATGGCCGGTAAGGACAAGTTTTTAAAACTCTTTTCCATTTCTTGAGCTTGTTGGATCTCAAGCTCATAAACCGAAAGACTAGCATAAAGGTTTCTAAGAGTCAATTTGTTTAAATCTTTTGACTCTTTCATGGCGTGATTTTAACATGCCATAGACGCCTAGTGCATTTAGAAATCTCATGTTTATTTCTTTCTTTTCATACTTCTTTCCTAATGAATAGCAAGAGTTGACTACCTCATAGAATCTGTCATAGGCACTTCGCAGAGACTCTTTGGGATCCTTTTGAAGGAGTCAAACTTCGGATGCGTATATAATTTGTTGTTCTTTGTCTCGCCATCACCTTCAAGATATTCAAGGATGGCTTCCCACATCTCCTTTGTCGTGTCCAAGTTGATAATCTGCCGATAAGTGCTTATATCAACACACTGGTAATGATGTTGATGGCCTTTCCATCCGAGCATCATTCTTTCGTCTTCATCATCCCACTCTTCTTCGGCTTTGGTACTTCAGTGCAGCTTGGATCTACCGCGGCCGTATTGGGCTTCATTGGAATTCGGGTCCATCTCGTGACACATTTCCACAAACGTTTATCAATTGAATTCATATGTCTTTTGACTTTATCTTTCCAGATGTCAAAGTGAACTTCATCCAAGACAGACAATGGTTCACGTTTGAGGTTTCCAACATTTGGTGAGCAGCCATGATCTTTAATCTCTCAAGAGGTTAATCTCGAAAACTAGTTTTCAAAGAGTTAAGCTCTGATACCAATTGTTAGGTCCAAGGTTGCTCTATATAGGCTAGAAGGGGGTTGAATAGCCTATGTCCAGTTTTTGAAATTGATTCAAAAATCTTACTTCACTAGGGTTTTATAAAATTTTGCGCGGAAGACTTGTGAAGCACACAAGTTGAGAATGGCCGATCTTGGCAGGACAAGATCGCAGCTTCTAATGATTGGAAATCTGGAAATTTTAAAGCAACACAATCAAATCACAATCACACACAAATAGACAGAATATTTAATATGGTTCACACTTATAAATAAGTGCTACGTCCACAACCAAAGTGGTCAACTTTGGATTTGAAAATCGTGTACTAAGTTTTTCCACTAGATATTTTACAAACTAAATCTCTAATGGATTGTGTACAAAAATTTTGTTGACCAAGTGTTTGTGTGGGAGAATTGATATCAGTAAGATACAATTCTCGTGAGCTATGAAAAGCTAGGTGTTGCAATCAATGAAGAGCTTTAATGGACTGATCGTCGTAGTGTGAAGCTCTTCAAAGAAGGAAATACAGATAGGACGTTTAAGCTTTAATGCACTTGAAGAAGATGAAGAAGATTCAGAGTTGTAGTTGTTGAAGTGTTTTTAATGCAGCAATGAATTCTCCTTTTATATGCAGGAGGAAGCTTGGAGCCGTTGGTGGTCTTCTAATTTGAATTTAAGAGCAATTAATGCTCTAATCTGGTTGTTGACTCCTGATAGGCTGACCTGTAGCTTGCAGTCTGTCTCCTGACACTTTGCTAAAAATAGGCGATCTGTGCTTGCAGGAGGAATGTCCTTTTCTGAGTGTATGCCAAGAATGGAAACCTTCATTGAATGCGCTTTGCAGGTTAACGTTGCATCGAAGTCAATGAAGTCCACAAAGTGGGACATGTCTTAGGCAGTTCTCTTATCGGACGTTTTTAAGGTCTTCAACATTGCTGATGAAGCTTGGCTGATATGAGCTTGTCCGATATCTGAGAGGAAGACTGCTGATGCATAAATTGCCTATTATGCAGAGGACGTCCGATGTCCTATAGGCTATCTTCTTCAAGACCAATACAATAAGCAACCCTAGGCTATTCAAGCTATGCCTAAGTACAAGTTGCCACACTAACAGACACGCAGGCCCATTAGTCACCTTGACTTAGACTTAGGTTATGGATTCAAGCAAATCTAGGCAAAGATGCAACACATGACTAAAATGTTATTTTTGTAGAATATATATACTACTATGTCCATACTAACACCTGTAGGTACAAATTCATTTATTCTTTATTTATACATGTATTCGAGCATCAATGCCCATTATTCACTTGTACATTCATTTATGCCTTTTTTATTTTGGGAAATATGACACAAATGTAATAATTAGAAATAGGATAGAATTCCCATTTTTTCTATTTCATTTCCTCTCTTTCCTCGAGGCTTTAAACCCTCGATCTATGGATGTATTTTCTTTCCTGCTAATTTCAACTGCTAACAAAAACACAACCCACATCACATGAATCAGAAAAAATGGACATATCTCCTTCTTATTCTGTACATATCTGTCTCACCGACACTGATGCCCGAATACATGTACAAAGAAGTCAAAACAAAGTCCTCATGCATAGGAATGACAAAGAAATCAATGACATATGCCTAGACAATTCGGATGGTGGATCCTGAAGAGGATATAGGTGTAGGACCCCGACAAAACCAACATGCTTAGTATCATCTTATTAACCCTTGTGTGATCATCTTAGGGGTGAAAACCCTTAATGTGCCTCTAATCTGTCCTTAAACCTAGTCGTGAGTTTAACAAGTTGGGACGTATCATAGTTGAGGATCAACCTCTATTCCCTCCCCTTTTCGCTCGTAGTTACTTCGTGTTTGACTTGTGTTTGTATGTGGGAACTGTGCAATAGTTCTAGATTCATCTGAGATTATTCTCGACATCGTTTAGGGTTCGTATACATCGTGTTCTCACCTTGGTTGGTCGACCCGGCCTTGGTTTAGATTCATTCACGAGCGACGAGCACGTTCGCTCTGTCATTAATCCTTAAGATGAGTTGGTTTGAGTGCGTGTATCTCGATGTGCAATTGAGAATTGTGTTCGTTATCACTCGTGCCTCGTCACGGGATGATTCGGGTGTGTATTGGATGTGTTTTGACCCTTATTTGATGTTAGGATCAACCTAGGATCATTTCAGGACATTTCGGGATCAAACGGGAGCGAAATAGGAAAAATCGAAAAATCTGGGAGGAGGGCAGCCGCTCAAGTGGCAGAATGTTGGTGGTTTAGGGAGGGCGGGCGCCTGGGCGGCCGCCCAGCCCTGTGCTCTGTTCCGTCCGGTTTTGTTATTTCTCGATTTTTTTGTGTTTTTAAGTGGTTTAAAATGCTCAAACAAACCCAGGATTGTACCAAACACCTACCCATAGATTAAATGAGAGAACCTAACCCTTCTCTCCCCTATAATATGTTTCCCAACCAGAAAATTAGAGAGAGAGAGAGAGATTTTAGAGAGAGAAAGGAGAGAGAGAGGAGAGAAGAATCCGCGATATCTTGAGATCTGCTTGTCGGATTGACGAGCCGTCTTGCCGTAGCGTAGAGGGTGGCGAGGAGCACGTTTTCAACTGAAGAGATCATCCGATCTGTTGAGGAATCGCTAACCCCCATCTCTTCTCTCACGTTTTAGAGAGAGAAAGTGGGTTTTGAGGTGAGAAAGAGTTGAATCGGGCAAGATCGAGAGCGAGATCGACGTTGGGACGTTGTAGCATCGTAGATATCACCAGGAGAGTACTTTCATCCTACCCAACCTTGTTCCTTGGAATATTTTTCGTATTTGTGTAAGTTACTACTTTTATTTCTTGCTCGTAGTAATTGTTCATGCTATATAACATGTATTTCATGTCGATACGGTGAACTTGTTGATATACATGATAATCGATGATTATGTGAAAAGTATGATGCGCAATGATGCTATGTGAGTTTAGCCGTACTTGTAAAATACGTGTTTAACTACAAGATAGTAAAATGTGATGTCGGACTTTACGGAGTCCGCGATTGAATTGGTATATGTTGTAATTGTTTATGTGACTCAACTTGTGAAATTGGCTTATATGACTCTGCGGAGTCTGAAAATGGGGTTGATTATGGTATGTGGATTATTTGTAGAAAATGAGTTGGTGTGACTCTACGGAGTCTGTTATTAATGTGCTAGCATGTGTGAGATTATGTGTAGTACCATATTAAATTGAATTTGAACAACATGGTTAAACGATAGGACGCCATCAATTGATTTGTGAATAGTTGGAATTAAAATTTGATATCGGTAAGTCATAGTTCCACCGACGTTTCATGAGGGCGGAGAGCTAGTGGATCGTCGTTGTTGGGACTATTGATGAATCTGGGACTTTTCGCTACTGGCCCTAGCGGATGGTTGAAACTTGGCACATCTCAAGCTAGCTGAGGTGGAGACCGGACCGTGTGTCCCTGTGAGTTGTAAGGGATCAAGGACGCATCGGTTCAGAGCGCGCTTAAATTGATTGAGTCGGTTCCGCACTATTATGATTGAAGAGGTGATAAGGTTGGAAGCGGTCAGAGGTGTACCTCGACCCCCGTATCCACTCATGTATGTTTACCTTACAGTTCATTATGTGTTCCTTGTATGAGCGAGTTGGTCGTGGTTTCCAACCAGTATGGGACGGTTGGCGGCAGCTGAGCCTCTCGTGATAGTGCAGGATTGACTGGTTATCGCATGCTTACTTGTTACATGTTGTTATTGTGTTGAACGGTTATATTGCGATGTTGTTGGTTCATGAACTATGTTGCATGTCAGCATGCCATATAGATACATAGTGGTAACTTACTGGGTCATTGACCCATTCCTTCCATTTGTTTTTCCTTAGTTCGCAGGAACATGGGTATTGGAGGTCAGTGAGGCTGACGAGGTGTTATTATGGTAGTCGTGTATTTTGGCCCGTTTAGTTCACCCTTGGGGCATTAAGTTGTAACTGGATAAATATTTGTATTATGTTGTAATCCTCTTTTGGACTTGTATCCTTATACAGTTAATTGTGGTATTTAGTTTCAACACGTGTCATCAAGGTACTTAGAATTGTGAAGATTGGGTTTTGTATATTATGTATGTAATGGTTGAGGTGTGTGCCAGTTTTGTTATGTGACTGATACCGAGCAGTGTAGCTCGATGATGTAGTTGTGTATGGTAATTGTATTGAAGCTCTCCGGCTTGTGTTTTAGCCGTCGAGGTGGTTATAATTATTGATTTAGATGAGGATTTTGTAACTTGGGGTTTTAAAAGAGCTGGTTAGCTCATTATATTACAGATTGTACATGTGATATGAAGGTTTAATGTCCTAATTTAGGGCTCCGTGTAGTGGGTCCGGGTTAGGGCGTTACAATAGGCCCTTTGCCTGAGATCTGTCCAATCTTAGGGAGTCGAAATACATGTGGAATATGAAGGTCCTATATTTTGGCGAGAGAATCAATTGTTCCAGGAATGGTTCACAAGTCAAAACAAAGCATTGTCGCTTGTCCAACCTTCATAGGGTGAGTCGAGTCAAAAGGAAAAGAGAAACAATAAAATTGTACTGTACCCAGAAACACTTCCAGAACCTAACTCCTACCTATACCCCAACCTATCAGAAACCTGGCCTTGAATTGGAAGAGGACTAGCACTGGGAGGTTGACAAGAATATCAAACGTGGATTCAGAGTCAAGTACAGAAAGTCTGCATTGGAATCAGATGGCCGATCAGGAAGATAGCATCTCTACAGGACATGACACAGGGGCTCTAGGATATACTCTAACCCCAGCGAGAATATTAACGATCATAATGTTAATGAGCCACACATGCTCGATAAAATTAAAACACGTCATCGGCGACTTTACTGCCGGAACCCAACTATAAAAACAAACCCACGTGTCTACAACTCAGGAAACAATAATAATATTCACAACACAATCTCGAGGAGTCTTTAATACACGGAGACAACAACCATCACAATAATAATAACAACGTGTACAACAACAAACTCCACAAGTCTCTAACATTCGGAGACCACAAGACTAACAACAATTCATCAATAGATGCAACAGTGGATGGACCAAAACATGGAAACCATGATCAATAGGTTTTCAGCCCTTATCCAAAGCCAAGGGGCTGATAACAGGACTTTACCCATTTCGGCAGGAACTGTTGACCCATCACCCTCAAGCGTGAATGCAAGTCTGCCCAATCCAAACACATACCCCACTTACCCACATGCCTATTCTACATACTCTCCATATCCATATCCCCCATATCTAAACACTTACCTATCTTACCCTAATACATTCCCTCTTCAGCCAAATGTTGATCCAAACATGCAATCCCAATCCCAAACACTACCACACCTCCTACAACTCGCATCACATCTCCACCTACCAACATTCCTTTCCCTAATTCAAATACATTCATATTCTACATGACCAATCTAATCCAGGATAGTCCACACCTAAACTCAAATAGTTATAAGCCTTAGCCTTTAGCCAAACCAATATATCCATTTGCCGGCTATGCACCACCTTACCCAGTTCCTCCAGTAGGATAGTTCCCAGATAGCTATGGTTGATACCAACGATATTGAACTTGCCAAAAAAGATGAAATCAGAGAATTGAATGACATGGTTTTGAAAGTCTTGAATAAAGGCGAATTCACCACCCGAGCAATGACACTGCAGCCTGCTGCCATTTTACTACCAATTCAAAATGCCTGATATCGAGAAGTTCGATAGGACAGGGTGCCCTATTGCACATCTTAAGTCTTACGCCCATGCTATGAAGCAGAGAGGAGCAAGCTTCGAATCAATGGCCTCCGGTTTTTACTTAACTTTAATTAGAGTTGCCAAACAATGATAGACATTTTGATGAGTTGCACGTTCCCATGTCACTAACTTTTTGGGGGCTGAAAACACAAGGAGTCCTCAAACCTATCGAAGATTACAGTCCTCCCAATCCATTGCCTGCCATATGGGATCATGCGAAGTATTGTGAATATTATCAGTCTAGTGGGAATCTCACAGACAAATGCTTCGTGCTTCAGTGAGTAATCCAAAACCTGATCGATGACAAGATTATTGAGAAACTACACCCCATGCCTAATGTGGTGAACAATCCTTTGCCAGCTATGTGACGCCCCGACCCAGATCTCTATACAAAATCCCAAGATCGAGTCGCCAAACAACACAACCAACAAGAAAACAAAAAGCACGTGGCGTAACCACCCGTACTTACTATGAAACACAACGGATAAACCTGATAAAATTAAAACAATTCATCGGCAACACAATAGCCGGAACCCAACTAACACAACCACGAGTCTAAAACTCGGGAAAATAAACAACAACAACCTCCACGGCCACAACATGCCGGAGAACAAATACAACCCACGAGCTAAGACATGCTCGGGAAAGAAACTGAACTACAACTGAAACTATGAACACGAGCACGACATACACATGACGGGATCCAAAAGAATAGAGAGTTACAATGTAGGCATACTACCCAAAGTAAAGTTTACATAAATTTACATAACCAATCGTCCCTACCAAATAAAGCAACTAAAACTATAAACAAGCTCCATGACCTACAAAACCAACAAGACAACCTGCTAACTAACTGCGATCTCGCCGACCTCACCGGTGACTCCCTAGCTGGCTCAGATCTAAGGAAAACTGTGGCGCCCCGACCCGGATCTCTATACGAAATCCCAAGGTCGGGTCGCCAAAACTACGACAAGACACAACCAAAGAAGAAAAGCACGTGGCGTAACCGCCCGTACTTATGACAAAACACAACTGATAACCTAATTAACACAAGTATGAACAATCTTCGGCGATAACAAGGCCGAAAAACAACTAGTAACAACCACGAGTTTAAAACTCGGGAAAGACAACTACTACAACAATATCGGCCACAACATGCCGGAACAAAACATAAACCACGAGCTACACTTGCTCGGGAAAGAAACTGAACTTACTACCCAGTTAAATATACAAGCACGACATACATACGTCGGCTACCAAAGAATATATGGTTTGCAACACAACAAATACTACCCAAGTAAAGTTTACATAACTTTACATAACCGTCGTCCTTACCAAAAGAAATACTGTTAAACAACAACAAGATCCAAGAGCTACTAGACCAAAATACAACCTTCGAGCTAAACGGAGTCTCACCGACCTCACTGGGAACCACTAGGCTGGCTCGGATCTAAGGAAAAACAAATAAACACATAACGGGGTGAGTCATAATGACACATTAAGTTACTAATGCAACTACATGGCATGGCATGATGCTCAAGCAATAAACATAACATGGTATTAACATTTATATACCACAACCAAACATATATCATCATACTTGATATACCATTCATTTAACTCACATAGCACTTTGGTTAACACATAAGTGCTTATAAATAAACCATGTTATGGAAGGATATCATATCTCTTTCTCCATCATCGTGTTGCTCCTGCAATACACAAAATAACCAACGTGTATCGATAATCGTGTGTGATGTATCGACTATTCCGGCAAAATCCACGGGGTCCCCCTACAAAATCCATTGGGTTCTTCTAGTAAGCCAAAGTCATGCGTATTGCTACAACAATGGGGCTACCAAGAGGGGTGTGTGCACTCCGGTACGGCGACTTATAGCGATCACGAATCCCATTCGTAAAGACTATAGGTCGTCCTACCAAGACATTAACAACAACGACGCCAGCTGGACTTACACAACACACAAGTAGGTAACCTTACTCAACTTATGCAAATAACCGTCAAGTTCAAAAGTAGTGAGCTTGACAAACATCATGTAGATTACATTTTTCTACAACATATAACCATCAAACATATTGTTATACACATTTGATACCCAAACAAGCACATCGTAAGACTACTAATTTAGTCTAGTTACAAACCCATGTTGAGACTACTCATATAGTTCTTAAGCACAAACACATCAAGAATACATATTTAGTACATTAACATCGAGTGCGAAGTACTACACCCACAATGATGCTTGAAGCGTAAACAACTCATTCTTATAAACACAAGTACCCTCAAGTACACTTATCCTAATTCATATGGTTTTGTAGATAAATTCCAAGATTTACGAACAATCGCTTATTACATCGAGACTGATGTACTAGTCTTTAACATTTCGTATTTAAATATTCATACGTGTAAACAACTCTCGGGAGTTGATAATTATATAAAACGAACATCCCAAACTACACAAGTCTGGATATACGACTTGCTAAATTAATTAGACTTCATCTTACGAATATAATCGGAGTCTTTATTTTACCAGTACCAATTAATCGGAGGGCTAAAACCCTTATCAAATGAACTCTAAATTTTGTAGGATTTTAACATGTCTTTCGGTAGATATTATTCTCTTCAAATATCAAATTTCTAGAGTCATTAACATACTTCTCAAAATTTGGGTATAATTTTTTTTTTTTGACGGAACTCCCTAAATTTTATTAATTAAGAAAATAATTACAAACATGGTGGGGGACATGACAACCTCAACCACCAGAAAAGGAAAAAGATATGGCTTAAAGCCTAAATAGAAAAGTAAAAAAAGGAAAAGGGGAGCAGCATCTACAAGCTTGCTATTACAAAGGAGGAAGGGGAGAATCGCTAGCTTACCAACCCAATAAGGGGAGGACGACTCGTCCCCAAAATGTCTAAGTCGTGCCAGATGAAGGGACGACAGAATCAGGAATCTCTTGGCAGGGGAGGACGACTCGTCGCCAAAATGTCTAAGTCGTGCCAGATGAAGGGACGACAGAATCAGGAACAGACTGGCAGGAGAGGACGACTCGTCCCCAACATATCTAAGTCGTGCCATATGAAGGGACGACAGAATCAGCAACATCATGGCAAAAGAGGATGACTCGTCCCCAGGAAAACCAATTCGTCCCATACACAGGGACGACAGAATCAGAAGTCGAGCACCACTAACAGAAATAGGGAGGTGATTACTTCCTATAATAATAAAAACCAAAAACATCTTTTTTGTAAGCTGTCAAAGCCTCAATCGGAAGAGCCTCCTGCTCCAAGATCTCCTTCCACTCCTTGTGATGATGAG
Source organism: Platycodon grandiflorus (assembly GCA_016624345.1). Taxonomy (NCBI): domain Eukaryota; kingdom Viridiplantae; phylum Streptophyta; class Magnoliopsida; order Asterales; family Campanulaceae; genus Platycodon; species Platycodon grandiflorus. The sequence continues at coordinate 31,644,030 of CM028368.1, forward strand.
CCCATGATGCAAGTCTATCTGCAACCTGATTCTGCTGTCTAAACACATGAACAATGTTATATGAACCCAATAAATCCTGACATTTCCTCAGATCATACACATACTGCCAAGGGGGATTCTGTTTCTGATGAATAACCGAAACAGCAACTAACGAATCCGACTCAACCAAAACTGAAGCCAAACCAAAATCTCTGCACAATTGCAAGCCATCACGAAGGGAAAAAATCTCCGCTTGCATGTTAGATCCCGGACCGTAAAAATTGGAAAAAGCCCTAACAAAAATACCTTGAGAATCCCGAATAATTCCCCCACCCGAACACACACCATCAATCGAAGATCCATCTGTATTTAACGTGTAAAGTTGCGATCCTGCTGGTTTCCAACATAACCATCGGCCAGGCCTCGAATAAACCCGAAGCACTGGAAAAAGAAGAGATTCCATCCCGATCTTAAACAAAGTTCCACATCCTGCCTTGGGACGATACACCATTAACATACCTTGCACATTGTTAACTATACTCCGAATTATTCTCATCACATTCATCGGAGAGTTATCAAAAATCGCTGCACATCTGGATTTCTAAATTTCCCAACATCCAAACATAAACAGACCAAGGAAAACCGCTCCAGCTTGATTACTGACAGAAGTATTTCCAACCCAGCAATCAAAAAGATGATAGATATTAGTGTAGCGATTAACTTTATTAAAAGGCTTGGCAAAATACTCCCACACTCCCCTTACAATCTCAGAGTGGATGAAAAGATGGTCAACAGACTCTCTATCCGAACCAACCACACAACAAACACATTTAGAAACCATGGAAATTCTCATCCTGTATAAAGACAGATCTACAAAAACCGCACCATTAAACAGCTTCCAAATAAAACCACTGACCTTGGTAGGAATCCATGGCTGCCAAATTTGTTTTGCCCAATCTATCTTTGGCCATCTTTGTCGAATAAAATCCCAATAAGCCGCAGAAGAAAAAGCTCCAGATTTTGTAAGAGTGAAAACTAGTTTATCCTTAACCTCTGCAATGCAAGAACTCGACCGAAACAAACTGTGGTACTGTTGCGGACGAAGCTCCAGAAACTGGTCCGAGTGCATTAAAGCCCTATTAACTGCAAGCTTGGCATCAGTAGGGGCAGGACCACCCAAAATTGTGCCACACCAATTATCACACCAAAAGGAAATATCCCCTTTACCAATGATCCATCGACTATTCCGCACAACATTCGGTAATTGACGCATAATCATTTTCCACGAATGAGCAGCACCTACTGGCAATCTGAAAACATTAAACTGACGATACTTGCTCGACACAAATTTAGCCCAAAGACTCTTCCCTTGCAGACCACTCCAAGCTAACTTAGCATGCAAAGAATCCATAACCTGAGCCAGCGATCTTATACCCAAACCACCTTCAGTTAAAGGCCTGCAAACCTTCTTCCAACCCACCCAATGAGCCCTACGATTCCCATTCACACTCCACAAAAAATCCGCCATCAATCTCTCAATTCTACGAAGGACAGATTTAGGAACTTTTATAGATGCCAAAGTATAAATCGGGTATAATTGCCTTAGGTGAAATTTCTCAATTTAAGTCTCATCTTGTCTCCATAATTCAATTCCAAGGTTGATACACCAACAATCATACATGCAACCCATTTCAAGCCAAGAAAATATCACATTTATGGTTCTCAAATACCAACATAGCAATTAGACATGAAGATATCATCTTTAACAAGTCTAACATGTGTATTGATGAACTAACATGTAAGAAATCCTAAAGCATACAACAAGGGGGTTAGTAACTTACATGAAATGAGAAATCAACCCAATGAAATCACAATCAAAGCCTTCTAAGATGCTCCCCTAGCCATCCCCATCACATGCATGGCCTTGGATCAAAATTTGGTTGGTTGGATTGAGAGAACAAGAATTACTCACACTAATCTCACCTTCATCTCCCACACTAACTCTCAAGCTCCATGGATGATGAGAAATGAATTAAGAGAGTTTGAGAGTCTCTCAAGGGTCTTTAGAGGGTCAACAAGGCTGGTCATAAAGTCTTGGGTCGTTCTTAAGTGAGTCAAGGGGTCAAAATGGTAAAATTACAAACTTTGGAGAATGCTGTCTAAACTAATAGATTGGGTCTAATTTTTAGTCAACTTCAAAGATGTCCCTAGGATGATATACAAGTCTAAAAATTACAAATAATATATGGTTGGAAAGCTCTTTGAATTTAGTTTACACAGAATCAAACGATTTGCAATTATGAGTTTTTTACACAAAGTTGTGGCCAAATTACTACAGGTTGGTCAAATCTGTCCGTACGAGCGCTAGGGCGCGAATAATGCGCGCTAGGGCGTGCGAGCTGGCTAAACATTGTCTATTTTCTGATTTTTAACAAACTTCTGGTTGTATGCGCGCTAGGGCGCACCTGGGGTGCGCTAGGGCGCGATTTGGGGTCCAAAAATGACTCAAAAGGGTTTCCAAAGTGTTCTCAAAGGATCCTAACATGAATTCAACTTCCAACAAAGTTTAAAACACGTTAAAACTCATCCAAATCAACATGTAACAAGGCTTAGAATGAAGTGTATTCCAAACATGAACGATGAACATGAATTAAATCACAATCAAAGCATTTTAATCATATGAATTCAATATATGAATCAATTAACTTGATGTTCCATCAAGTCTAACAAACATGCTCAACACAATAACGATACGATATAGAAGACAAGTCAAACATAGGAGATACCAGGGTATTACATCCTCTCCCCCTTAAAAGAATTTAGTCCCTAAATTCAGTCCGAAGTCATCGATGAACTAAAGATATTTCCTTACAATCATACTCTGTTTCTCAAAGTACATTCTCGGTTGCATGAGGTCTCTTACAAGAATCTCATCGAACACTTCCATGGATACGTTTTGATAAGACAACTTTTCTGAAGAATATTTATCACAACAATGTAACGATGTTCCATCGATTAGTAATCATTTCCAAGTAGAATTCACACTTTTCAACTGGCTATCGAATCATCGCATAATTTCAAAGCTTGGCCTTCCTAGCTTCATTATTGTATAGCGATAATTCATGCTATCTTCCCGTATTAATCATAGTCCATATCGTTTCAATGTTCTGTTGACAATTGTGGTGAGTAACTATCATTTGGAATCCATCACACATGTTTAAATATCTCCCGGAAGTCATAATCATCCTTCTCAAACATATATAAGATCTAAGGATAAGATGTATACTCTAAATAATTCTTGGATTCTTTACCGATCACACTACTAACTGTGTTCAATGTAGCTCCCTTATATCTCATTTCCTGCAAAGATGTTAATTCATTTGATGTGCCTATCCTCGTCATTGGTAGTACATGATAGCTTGATTAACCAATCCATCACAGTTTATAATGTGTAACAATCTCAACATATACAAGATAATCACGTTATAATTGGTAAGTTTTCAATCTTCAATACCTTAGTCATCATGTTAAACTCAAATGTATAGCAGCAGGTACTTAGTTAAGATCTTTAAGTCTTTCCACTTATCAACAATGTCTCATGTTATGTTCATATTGTGAGAATAGAAATTTCAAATATTTGATTCCATGCATAACGCAAATCTTGGCTTCATAATAGTAGTATTCCGACTCAAGTCAACATTAACGCAATGAACTCTAAGTCAGTGAATAAATTAATACCACTTATACCATATCAATTTCTTCGATGCAGAAGCTATCACTTTCTATACTGATTAAGGTCACAACTCAATTTTTTCTCTTACAGTTCACTTCGTATTAAGGCTGAAAGTGAATGTGAAAACCTTAATTGACACTTCATAAAATTCTCTAAGTATGACTTGCACACATGGTTTCATATATCCATCAATCGTTAATTCAACTCATGGTGATCCTTTAGGTTCTTTGATTCTTTAGTATCAACTCAATACATGTTCAAATCCCCGTTTTAGGTGACATATAAAGTAATCAATAGCGAACATTTCTGGATACTCTCATAAAGTAGAGAAATCCTCTAACTCTGGTGTAGTTTCATTCATAACCATAACATGAACCCAAATACTCAACTCGATTATGTGGTAACAGTATACTAACTTTTCGAACAAGAATGATATGCATGCTAATAACAATCATATCAACACAACCCAAGCATTTTTGTCACAGGGAAGAACATACTCACTTCATGATGGTACACAATCAATGCATGGCATGCACACATTAACAATCCATATCATGTATCTTATAAATATCATGTATAAGCATATTCGCAAAGTTGACATACAGCGTATAGTTACTAACTCGTATATCACATCTTCTTACACTTTCAAGCCATGTAAATGTAAGACAACACAACTACCATACAATATGTGATTACCTATTGGTCTATCACAAGTTTATCATAGCAATAACAACATCTCAATCTCTTATTGGGGTATCTCCCTCAATCACAAGATAAAACTTGGAAACATATTACTCTAGTTTCCAATCACACAATGCAATATATGAATGCATGAACATGAGCTACCATAATACGTATACTCATAATAATATAGAAATGATACCTCCTATCTCGAGGGTAGACTTAGGAACTCCACGCTGGCTAAGCGCAAACACACGGCTCTCAGATCTAGGATTACCATCTCTATCTCTCTTAGAGCCACTAGACCGCTGACTAGCACTCCTAGATTGATTATGCCTCATCCTAGGACAATTCTTCCTAAGGTGATCTCCTCCACAAGCAAAGCACTTCCCTCCCTTACTCCAGCACCTATCCTCCGGGTGTCCCGGTCTCAAGCAATAACTACATATCAACGGACCACCCTGTTGACTCGGAGCAAACAAGTTATTATTACCTTGCCCACCGGACTGTTGCCTTGATTGCCCGCTAGACTGTGATCTTTCCTGACTTCCCTTGCGGTTATTATTGTTGTTGTACTTACCCCTATTACCCGAATTCTGATCTCGTCCATGATATTGTGAAGATTGTTGTGAATTATTCATGTTTCCTCTTCTTTTATGCTCCTCAATGTTACTTTCTATTCTAAGTGCACAATCCATTGCGCTACGGTAATCAGTAAACTGTAACGAAAGTAATTGTTCTCGATATTCAGGCCTCAAACCTTTAACAAACTTTTGTGCCTTCCTTGCTTCAATAAGGTTCAAGTGACTATAGTAACGCGCCAATTCTGAGAACTTGTTTGAGTACTGAGCCACGGTCATACTTCCTTGTTCCAAGGTAATGAATTCCATTTGTCTCTTTTCTCGAACCACTGTTAGAATGAACTGTGCCTTGAATTCCTTCAAGAAGTTCGCCCACACATGAGGTATCCTCTATCGTTCCCAGCTCTCCTGCAACATTTGCCACCAATGTTCCACCGCTCCTTCTAACATAAACACAGCTAGGACAACTTTTTCATCATCAGTAAAATCGAGAGTAGTAAATACCTTGATAATGTGTTTAATCCATAGTTCAACCTTAGTGGCATTAGGTTCTCCATTGAAACTTTGGGGTTTCATCTTCAAGAACTCCTCGAGAATAGTGGTATTGTTTTTATGCCTTATTCTCTGTGGTGGTACTCCAATATTAAGCCGTGGTGCCGTAATATCTAACCGTCGTACTAGAGCCTCGGTTGCCCCTACCCCTACACATATCTCGTGCTATCTCGGTTATCATCTCGTGATAGTCTTTGATAAACATCATGGAGAACTTCATTCTGATTGTTCGGGCGCGATTCATGAGGAACATTACACTGAGTATTAACATTCTCATCTCTTTCCTCATTTTCACCTGAACTCATACCGACCCTACTAGTACTCGCTCCGTGCTTAATTTTCACCATAATAACCTACACGCAACACTCGACGTTAAAATCTCAATAATACACACTATACCCACCTAGGCCATGGAACCTATCCTGGCGAATAGCTAACATAAGCTCTGATACCAACTGTGACGCCCCGACCCGGATCTCTATACGAAATCCCAAGGTCGGGTCGCCAAAACTGCAACAAGACACAACCAAAGAAGAAAAGTACGTGGCGTAACCGCCCATACTTACGACAAAACACAACTGATAACCTAATTAACACAAGTATGAACAATCTTCGGCGATAACAAGGCCGGAAAACAACTAGTAACAACCACGAGTTTACAACTCGGGAAAGACAACTACTACAACAATATCGGCCATAACATGCCGGAACAAAACATAAACCACGAGCTACACTTGCTCGGAAAAGAAACTGAACTTACTACGAAGTTAAATATACAAGCACGACATACATACGTCGGCTACCAAAGAATATATGGTTTACAACACAGCAAATACTACCCAAGTAAAGTTTACATAACTTTACATAACCGTCGTCCTTACCAAAAGAAATACTATTAAACAACAACAAGCTCCAAGAGCTACTAGACCAAAATACAACCTTTGAACTAAACGGAGTCTCACCGACCTCATCGGGAACCGCTAGGTTGGCTCGAATCTAAGGAAAAACAAATAAACACATAACGGGGTGAGTCATAATGACACAGTAAGTTACTAATGCAACTACATGGCATGGCATGATGCTCAAGTAATAAACATAACATGGTATTAACATTTATATACCACAACCAAACATATATCATCATACTTGATATACCATTCAATTAACTCACATAACACTTTGGTTAACACATAAGTGCTTATAAATAAACCATGTTATGGAAGGATATCATATCTCTATCTCCATCATTGTGTTGCTCCTGTAATACACAAAATAACCAACGTGTATCGATACTCGTGTGTGATGTATCGACTATTCCGGCAAAATCCACTGGGTCCCCCGACAAAATCCATCGGGTTCTTCTAGCAAGACAAAGTCATGCGTATTGCTACAACAATGGGGCTACTTCCCAACTGTGGCCAACAGATGAGGGGTGTGTGCACTCCGGTACGACGACTTATAGCGATCACGAATCCCATTCGTAAAGACTATAGGTTGTCCTACCAAGACATTAGCAACAACGACGCCAGCTGGACTTACACAACACACAAGTAGGTAACCTTACTCAACTTATGCAAATAATCGTCAAGTTCAAAAGTAGTGAGCTTGACAAACATCATGTAGATTACATTTTTCTACAACATATAACCATCAAACATATTGTTATACACATTTGATACCCAAACAAGCACATCTTAAGACTACTAATTTAGTCTAGTTACAAACCCATGTTGAGACTACTCATATAGTTCTCAAGCACAAACACATCAAGAATACATATTTAGTACATTAACATCGAGTGCGAAGTACTACACCCACAATGACGCTTGAAGCGTAAACAACTCATTCTTATAAACACAAGTACCCTCAAGTACACTTATCCTAATTCATATGGTTTTGTAGATAAATTTCAAGATTTACGAACAATCGCTTATTACATCGAGACTGATGTACTAGTCTCTAACATTTCGTATTTTAATATTCATACGAGTTGATAATTATATAAAACGAACATCCCAAACTACACAAGTCCGGATATACGGCTTGCTAAATTAATTAGACTTCATCTTACGAATATAATCGGAGTCTTTATTTTACCAGTACCAATAAATCGGTGGGCTAAAACCCTTATCAAATGAACTCTAAATTTTGTAGGATTTTAACATGTCTTTCGGTAGATATTATTCTCTTCAAATATCAAATTTCTAGAGTCATTAAAATACTTCTCAAAATTTGGGTATAATTGCCTTAGGTGAAATTTCTCAATTTAAGTCTCATCTTGTCTCCATAATTCAATTCCAAGGTTGATACACCAACAATCATACATGCAACCCATTTCAAGCCAAGCAAATATCATATTTATGGTTCTCACATACCAACATAGCAATTAGACATGAAGATATCATCTTTAACAAGTCTAACATGTGTATTGATGAACTAACATGTAAGAAATCCTAAAGCATACAACAAGGGGGTTAGTAACTTACATGAAATGAGAAATCAACCCAATGAAATCACAATCAAAGCCTTCTAAGATGCTCCCCTAGCCATCCCCATCACATGCATGGCCTTGGATCAAAATTTGGTTGGTTGGATTGAGAGAACAAGAATTACTCACACTAATCTCACCTTCATCTCCCACACTAACTCTCAAGCTCCATGGATGATGAGAAATGAATTAAGAGAGTTTGAGAGTCTCTCAAGGGTCTTTAGAGGGTCAACAAGGCTGGTCATAAAGTCTTGGGTCGTTCTTAAGTGAGTCAAGGGGTCAAAATGGTAAAATTACAAACTTTGGAGAATGCTGTCTAAACTAATAGATTGGGTCTAATTTTTAGTCAACTTCAAAGATGTCCCTAGGATGATATACAAGTATAAAAATTACAAATAATATATGGTTGGAAAGCTCTTTGAGTCTAGTTTACACAGAATCAAACGGTTTGCAATTCCGAGTTTCTTACACAAAGTTGTGGCTAAATTACTACAGGTTGGTCAAATCTGTCCGTACGCGCGCTAGGGCGCGCCTGGGGTGCGCTAGGGAGCGATTTGGGGTCCAAAAATGACTCAAAAGGGTTTCCAAAGTGTTCCCAAAGGATCCTAACATGAATTCAACTTCCAACAAAGTTTAAAACACGTTAAAACTCATCCAAATCAACATGTAACAAGGCTTAGAATGAAGTGTATTCCAAACATGGACGATGAACATGAATTAAATTACAATCAAAGCATTTTAATCATATGAATTCAATATATGAATCAATTAACTTGATGTTCCATCAAGTCTAACAAACATGCTCAACACAATAACGATACGATATAGAAGACAAGTCAAACATAGGAGATACCAGGGTATTACAAAAACAATTAACAACAAACGGGGTGAATCATAATGACACAGTAAGTTACTAAATGCAACTTCATGACATGGCATTATGCTCAATCATAAAACTGTAACATCGCATCATTTATAAGTATACCAAATTGTAAACATGTACCACATAATCATAGGCACATAAACCACATATACCATGTAGCACAGTAATGATCACATAAGTGCACATAAATAACCACATTTTAAAAGGATATAGTTGTTGTCTGTCTGACTGTGCTGCTGTTGCTTTACACATCTCACGTTGTTGTCGAACCGAATCTCGTGCTCGGAACATACTGAACACACTGAACATACTGTACATACTGTCATTACATCTCGCTATTCTACTTAGCGAGAAAAGATACCATCGTTACTTCTCACTTGATTTCATAGTGAGGAAAATACTGTCGTTACTTCTCACCGTCTACTTGGTGGGGAAAATACTGGTTGACATAGTTACACGTATTGCTTATAATAATGGGACCATTTCCCACTAGGGCCAGTAATGGGGAGGAAAGGGAACCAATGAGGTGACCCATAGCAATCGCTTACCACGAAGGCTATGTGTCATCGCATTACCGACTCAAAACATGTATGCCAGCTGGACTTCCAAACAATGCACAAGTAGGTATTTACTCGTAACATAACAACAACGACAAGGTTCAAAAGTAGTGAACCTTATCCCAACCAAGGAGGTCAATGATCCTACCTTAACACATTACTAACACATTTTGTGAAGAAAACTAATCAACATCTCAAAACCACATATTTAGTCTTGAATCACATAGTCATACAAGTACAAGTTTGTAAGTACTTCTCAATAACAACTAGACCACATATTTAGTCTATAACAACTACACGTTGAGGTACACATTTGATTCCCAAACAAATACACATTAAGTCTACTAATTTAGTATATTCATAACCCAAGTTGAAACTACTCACTTAGTTCTCAAGCACAAACACACCAAGAGTACTTATTTAGTTATGAACATCAAGTGCGAAATACTACATTTACAATGACGATAGAATCATAACGGTACCATTCTTATAATCACAAGTGCCCTCAAGTACACTTATTCTAAATCATATAGTTTGTAGCCCAACACCAAGATTAACGAACAAATGTTTACCGCATCGAGACTATCGTACTAGTCTCTAACATTCCGTATTTTAATATACATACGTGTAAACAACTCTCGGGAGTTGCTAAATCTATTAAACGAACATCTCAAACTACACAAGTTCGGATATACGGCTTACTAAATTAATTAGACGCCATCTTACGCTTATAATCGGAGTCTTTATTTTACCAGTACCAAATAATCGGAGGGCTATAATCTATAGCAAACGAACTCTAATTCGCGTAGGAATTTAACATGTTACTCGGTAGATATTATTCTCTTCAAATATCAAATTTCTAGAGTCATTAACATACTTCTCAAAATTTGGGTATAATTGCCTTAGGTGAAATTTTCCAATTTAAATCTCATCTTGTTCTTAAGTTCAATTCCAAGGTTGATACTTTAACAATCATACATGCAACTCATTTTATACCAAGAAAACATCACACTTATCGTTTTAATATACCAACATAGCAATTAGACATGAAGATATCATCTTTAACAAGTCTAACACGTGTATTTATGAACTAACATGTAACAATTCCTAAGCATGCAACAAAGGGGGTTAGTAACGTACTTGAAATGTGAAATCAAACCATTAAAATCATAATCAAAGCCTTCTAAAATGCTCCCCTAGTCATTCCCATCACATGCATGGCCTTGGATCAAAGTTTGGTTGGTTGGATTGAAAGAACAAGAATTACACACACTAACACACCTTCATCTCCCACACTAACTCTCAAGTTCTATGGTTGATGAGAAATGAATTGAGAGAGTATTTTTTTGGTCTCCCATGTGGTTTGGAAAGTGTTTTAAGTTGACCAAATGGTCTTGGGTCATTTTGAGTGAAGTCAACCAAGGTTTAAGGTCAAAAGGGTCAAAAACACAAAAATCTCGAAATGCTGATAGGCCAGGCGCGCTAGGGCATGCATTGGCGTGCTAGGGCGCGGCACTGCTCTGAAGTTTGTCTGATTTACAAGAAAGAACTTGCTACTGCGCGCTAGGGCGCGGCTTAGGAGTGCAAAGTTGGTCAAAAATGTATCCAAAGTATTCCCAATCAATCTTAATATAATTCTAACCTCCAATCAAGTTTAAAACACATCAAAACTCGTCCAAATCAACATATAAAAAGGCTTAGAATGAAGTGCATTCCAAATATGAATGATGAACACAAATTAAATCACAACTAAAGCATTTTGATCACATGAAATCAATGTATGAATCAATCAACTTAATGTTAAATCAAGTCTAACAAACATGCTCAACATGATAACAATATTATATGTTATACAAATCATCCATAGGAGGAACCAGGGTATTGCAAGATAACCATGCAAATACCATCCGGTTTAAAAAAGAAAAAGGTGAACTCCCCCGCCGAGTTTGAAGTCAGCAATGCTCCGTTGTTATACCTCTTCATCCCTTTGTCTTCAAAGGAGGAGAATTTCGAATGCAACATGCTCTCTTGGAGTGACATCTTGTCCAGTGCCCAAGGTACATCCCAAGTAGAAGTGAACAGCATCAAAAAGGTCTCATAGATAGGGGGCGATGTCTCTCATCTCACTCAATCTGGTCGTGCATACCAAGCTGCTCAAGATATGGGTGGTCCGTCAGGGAAAGATAAAGAAGTTGATACCAGAATCAAGGATACTGGGGCTAAGGACATTAAAGACGCTCTCCTCACTCAAATGAAAAAGACCCAAGCCAATATTTCCATTTGGGATCTTCTCTATTCCTCCAAGACCCATCGTGACAGCCTTGCCAAGTCATTAAGTCAGGCTATCATCCCAATCGAGACCCCTCCCAGCGAGCTAACTCAAATGATTGAAAATATCCATTTTGGGAACGTTTTCATCATCACTGACTTTGATTTACCAAAGGGAGGTGTCGACCATGTTGATGCGCTACATATTATAGTTGGTGTTCAAGAAAAGAGGGTACCAAAGGTTCTAGTAGACAACGGTTCATCTCTAAATATATGTCCAACAATAACTTTAGCCAAGCTGGGAACGAAGTTCTCAGACCTTGCTCCATCATCGTAATCAGTGCGAGCCTATAATAACACTAGTCGATGTGCGCTCGGGGTGGTAACGCTTATGCTAACCATTGGCCCATTGGAAATGCCCGTCGAGTTTCACGTATTGGATATCCCTTCTACTTTCAGTCTACTGTTAGGTTGCCCATGGATTCATGGCGTGAAAGGGGTACCTTCATCACTCCATCAATGTGTGAAGTTCATCCACGAGGATCATATAGTCATTATTCTGGCAGACAAACTCATAGAATCAAAAAACAAAAGGGGATATTCCTATTCTCAAAATTGAGCATAATGACACTGGCATCTTTTTGAGCGGATTCAAAGTAATCCCTCAGGCAAGGGTGAATGCAATCCAACATGAAGGAGAAACTGGCATCAGTTACAAGAAAGTTGTGGAACCTAGAGAGATAGTCCCTTATTGCATGATCCGCAATATAGGATACATGCCAGGACTGGGGCTGGGCAAGAGCCAACAAGGCAGAATCAATCTGGTATAAGACGACATCAAAGAATGCATACCACCTTTTAGACTGGGATACAATCCAACACCTACACAAGTAACGGTAGTAATGGAAGATAAGCACAAGAGAAACAGAGCAGGTCAGAGGAACCAGCCATACACGGCACCTCCCATAAACCCCTACCGAAAGACCCTAAATGGATACTTTGTCAAGCATGGAGAAACTGTGGCTTACCTCATGTTCCCCGAGCCATGGATAGATAACAGTAGAATGATGCACCACGAATGGGAGATCTTCAACGACATCAGCCTCATGGTAGAAGAAATGAAAAAAGTGATTATCAGCCCTCGTGACACCTCTTACAAGGTAGTGACGGTTGAGAACACGTGGACTATTGATCAAGAAAATTTTGTCCTGGCCTTATTTGGAAAAGACTTCATAGGAGACAGTTTTCTGGGATTGATCGACGGAGCAATAGATAGCACAGAGGACTTAGTAGTAGAGTTTGAGACAGTGGCATACAATCCACTTCAAAACTGGTATACTACTACAGGACCGTTGCTGAAGGTCGAAGACCTGGTGGAGCGCTTCGGATACACCTTCCCCCCTTCTTCCCCTCTTCTTCCCCTTTTGTTAAGAACTAGTCATCAATCGGTTCTATTCCCGACGCCAAAATCAAGGATCTCGTCTGTGAGGACCTCGATGAGGTGGTCAACCTTATAACCCTTCCTTTCATCAATGATAATGCAAGTGTTTCTGTGTACTCCTTGGTTGCCAATGTGTTAAAAGATGAATTAAATGAAAACATGATAAATCATCCTGTTAATAATGAATCAAAAAATAATGGGAATCCAAAAGATAAAGACTTTTTAATTAAATTAGCTAAGATGATCAATCAACGAGGGGAGCCCAATTGGAAGCTCTGCAAGAAGACTTGTCCATCATCAATCTGGGGTTGAATGATGAAGTCAGAAAGGTCAAGATTGGAAGCTAAATGCAAGATGAAGAAAGAGCAGCATTGATCAGCCTGTTGACAGAATTTCAGGATGTGTTTTCCTGGTCTTACGAAGATATGCCTGGGTTGAATCTAGCGATTGTTGAACATCGAATTCTGCTGTACCCCAATGCCAAGCTGGTGAAGTAGAAGCTCCACAGAATCAAGCCTCAATGGTCCCTGCAAGTCAAAGAAAAAATCATCAAGAAGTTGAAGGTCAAATTCATCAAGGTAGTAGAATACCCGATATGGTTATCCAATATTGTGACAGTGCTGACGCCGAATGGTAAGGTTTAGATTTGTGTGAATTTTTGGGATCTCAACAAAGCATCTCTAAAAGATGACTTTCCCCTACCCAACATAGACATGTTAGTAGATGCAGTAGCTTCACATAAGATACGGTCTTTTGTGGATGGAATGCTTGGTTACAATCAGATCAAGATGGCAGAAGAAGATCAGGAGAAGACTTCCATCATCACCCCTTGGGGAACCTACTATTACACAGTCATGCCCTTCGGATTGAATATTGCTAGAGCTACATACTTAAGGGCTGCTACCACGCTCTTTCATGACATAATTCACAAAGAAGTAGAGGTGTATGTAGATGATATAATTATTCATTCAGTTGATGTAGATGGTGCCCATTTGAGAGATCTTCGCGTTCTTTGAGAGATTGAGCAAATATAGGATGAAGCTCAACCCCACCAAGTGTACATTTGGGATCACCCGAGGAAAAGTCTTGGGATTTATGGTGACCAACAATGGAATTGAAGTGGATCCTGAAAAGGTCAATGCCATCATAGATATGCCGCAGCCAACAACTCCAAGTGAAGTCAAAGGCTTTTTGTGTAAGACCCCGACCCTATTTGTAATACCTTGGTCCTTCTTATATTTGATGTGTTGATTTTGTTACATTGTTATCAAGTTAGACATGTGTGTTTGGGTTTCAAGTGTGTTTCAAACTTGATTGGGGATTAGGATTATTTGGGAATACGTAGTAAACATTTTTGTTTTGACCTTAAGATAGAAAAAGATACACACAAAAGCATGGATACATGCTTAAACCTGAAATTCTGTCCATCCAAATAGTCTGTAGTAATTTGTTCATAATTTTGTGTACAAAACTCAGATTTGCAAACTGTTTGATTCTTTGTAAATTAGACTCGAAGAGCTTTCCAACGACAACTTATTCATAATTTTTGGAATTATAGATCATCTTAGGCATGTCTTTAAAGTTGACTGAGAATCAGAATTGAAACAGCTTTGACTAGGTTTTAAGTGAGTTAACCATTTGACTCAATTTTCCTTGGCTGAGACTTATGCACGTCTATTGACTCTTTGACCATATATACTAAGTCACCTCGACTCCATTAGAGGCCCTAAAACACCTTCATTTGTTCATCTTCAACCTTAGAGCTTAGAGAGAGAGAGAGAGAGGAGAGAGTTTTAGAGTGAGAAAGTGCCATAGTTTGCTCATTTGAAGTCCAAATCATGATCCGTATTAACCATTGTGGAGCTATGGACTAGAGGAACACTTTCCATAGATTGCATGCTGACTTTCATGGTTTAATTTTGGTGGAGGTAAGTAACTATGATGTTTTGTATATTTATGAGTTGAATTGGGAGAGTAAAGTATGTAGGTTGTGTTAGATGATGATCCTTGTGTTGATTTCTTAGAAGAAACGTGTTATTAGTTACTCCTAATGATATTTTGTTGTCTTAAGTTACTGATTTAAGTTGGAAATGTAATGGGGGAAAGACATGATGATTTTTGGAAGCCAAATGCTTAGTTCTTGAATTGAGATTGGTCACTGTTTTAAGGCATGTTGTCTAATTTACTGGGAAAAATCCATCCATGGGAATTATCTGAATTTTCGATATGTTTTACATTTATATGTTTTGTAGTATTCTGTAAATTTTCATAAATTTTAGAGGTCGGGAAGTATCGCGTTTAGGTTACGTATTATCGATACGCAGAATGGACTGTTGCTGGAAATTCTGGGTTGTAGTTCAATCTTTATGTGGTTGCATGTGGATGAATATAAGTCCAAATGGACTGATTTAAAATGGTAAATTGTAATTTGAAATGTCTAGTTTCTGGGCATGTAAGATTCATAATATTTGGAGATGCATAGAATACTTGGTGAGATGTTTGTTACAAGTTAGAACGAAAAACACGAATTTCAAGTTTTTTTTTTTTTTTTTTTGGGAAACAGGGGCGGCACCCTGCTAGATTTTATTCAAAGAAAAAATAATACAAACTTGAGGGGGACAACCAGCCTTGCCCTTATAAATGGGAGGACAAAGGAGCCAAACCTCGAAAAAGAGAGTACAAAACAGAAGAATGCAAGAATGTAAAAACAAATAAAAACAGAACAAAAAGAAAGTTATTTAGAACGCCTAATGTAAGGAGTGCTAGACTTGTCCAGGAGAAAAGCGCCACAAATACGAGGAGGAAGCTCTCGAACATAAGCATAGACTGAAGAAGAAGAAGAATCACAACCCAAATTGGCAACGAGATCTGCAACAATATTCACTTGTCTGTAACAATGAACAATCTGAAAATTCATATCGTTAATAATGTTCAAAATATGATGAATAATATACCAACACATCCAAGGAGGCTTATGACCATGCAGAAGACAATCCACAAGCACTTTAGAATCCAATTCAATAAGAGCACCTTGAAATCCCGAGTCTTGGAGCCAACGAACACCGTGAAGAAGAGCTTTTGCCTCGGCTACCGTACTAGAAATGATACCATAAAAGGAGGAATAAGCATAAATAAAATCACCCATCGAGTTACGAACAATGCCTCCACCACCACTATGCCCAGGGTTGCCCCGAGAGGTTCCAGCCGAATTCAGCTTGAACAAATGAACAAGAGGATTAATCCAACGAACCAAGGTAAATTTGAAACGAAGAGGAGATCTCGTATTGGAGCGAGCAGTGACAATATTATCCAAGTCAGATTGAATGGCAGCCAATAAAGCATTTGGAGACTGACCAACCCCATCATATAAAAGAGAATTTCGGTTCTTCCAGAGGTGCCAAAGAATTAAGCAAGGAATAAGGATATGAACCAAGGAATGCCTGAGATGAAGCCACCAAGATAAACAACTTTGATGAATATTAGATAAGGAGCATGAAGTCACCTGGAACTTGCTATAAAATTGAGACCAAACATTCATTGCCGTGGGGCTTGTGAGGAAAACATGATTAAAGGTCTCAATGTTTCCGGAATCACAACAATAACAATTAGAGACCAAATAAAAGCCTTTGTTGACAAGACCCTCATGTATGGGCAGCCTGTGTTGTAACAGGCGCCATATGAAAACACTAATATGCCTCGAAACCATGCGATGCCAATTGAACTTCGTAGATAAAATGTGCAGGCTGGAAGAACGCAGAGATTGCCAAGCTGAAGAAATAGAAAATTGACCATCGGGAGAAAGAGTCCAGCAAGGAGCATCATCAATATCATTAAAAAGGACTTCCTGATCCTAAATGCGTTGAACATCATGGGAAGAAAGGAGCAGAAAAACAACAGGAATCAACTCAGAGGAAGCTAAGAACAGCTCTCGGACTGTAACAGCAGATAGGTTTTGCGGTTTGGAGATAAGATCTCCAGCGAGCCATCTATCAAACCAAGGCGAGCAATGGCCACGCCCCACAAGCCAAAGAAAATTCCTTTCAATAAAGGGCCAAATAGCCATCATACGACACCAAATATGGGACCCCTTAGTGACGGCCTGAGCTGGATGAATCCGAGGACATTATTTAGCTTTAAAGAAATTAGCCCAAAGGGAATCTTGCGTTCAAAATCACCACCAAATGCTAGCCGAATAGGCGCGAGTAATATCCTTAAGGCAGCGAATACCAACCCCACCTTCAGATATGGGAGAATAACATCTAGGCCAGGCTATCCAATGGGATTTTTGTTTCCCTTCAATCTGCCCCCAAAAGAAATTAGGTAATAATTTTTTGACAGATTGAAGAACACCTTTGGGAGGATCTAACGCAGCCAATTGATAGGCTGTAATAGAATGAAGAACATGATTTATAAGGGTAATCTTCCCAGCCATGGAAAGAAAACTCCCAATCCAAGTAAAAATACGCGAACGTAATTTAAGGATTAAAGGGTCAAAATATTTTTTAAGCTTGCGGCCACAAAACAAAGGGCAACCAAGATAAACCAAAGGAAAATATTTCTTGACATAACCCAGAGAAGAAGATATCAAGACACTTCGAGCAGTAGGAAATTTGGGAGAAACTGTAAAACTACTCTTACCCTCATTGATCTTTTGCCCCGAACACAATTCATATTGAGATAGAAGCCCTTTATGCTTAGAAAGAGACTGCTGACTGCCATTACAGAAGATAATAATATCATCAGCAAAAGCTAAATGAGAAATAATAGGACATCCACTAGTCGAGGAGAAAGCCACATGAGGATGAGAAGAATGCAATTCATTAAGATTACGACTAAGAACCTCAGTTGCAATAATAAACAAGGCAGGAGATAACGGATCACCCTGTCGAAGGCCTCTAGTAGAATGGAAAAAACCTGAGGGAGTACCATTAACTAAAAATGAAAACCAATTTTCAGAAATCAGCCGCCAGATCATGTCTATAAAATTTTCACAAAAACCAAAACGCCTCAAAACTTTGATTAGATAGAACCATGAAACTTTGTCAAATGCTTTGGCCATGTCCAGCTTCATAACAATATTGGATCCAGAAATCTTCTTACCAAGATGGGACATCAACTCCTGAGCAAGAAGAATATTATCCTGAATGAGACGACCCTTAACAAAGCCACTTTGGTTTGGGGAAATAATAGCAGGTAAAACCTGAGCCAGTCGAACAGCCAAAATTTTAGAGATAACCTTGTTGTTGAAGTTGCATAGGCTAATCAGGAAAAAAATCACTGAAGGATTCCAGATGATCAGTCTTTGGAATAGTAACAAGAAGAGTACTAGTCCAACTTTTTGGTATTGAGAAACCGAAGAAGAAATCCAAAATAGCATTATAGAAATCTAACCCAACAATATTCCAGCAAAAGGTAAAGAATTTTCCAGAAAAACCGTCTGGACGAGCAGCACTATCACCATCCATAGAGAAAATAATGTTCTTAACTTCATCCATAATGTTCTTAATTTTCAAGTTAGTTGCAATCCCTGTTTTGGGCTATTTTTCGTAAAACGTCTGGTACTAATCTACTATTGAAAATTTTCTGAATTTTGGACATGTTACTTTTATGTATGTTAGGTTGTCCTCTGTAAATTTTCATAAATTTTAGAGGTCGGGAAGTACCTTGTTTAGGTTGTGTTTTATCGCTGCGCCGAGTAAACTGTTGCTGGAAATTCTGGGTATTAGATCTAACTTTAAGTGGCTGATTCTTGATGATTATAAGTCCAATTGACGTAATTCAAAGTGGTAAATTATAGTTCCATATGTATAGTTTCTAAATATGGAATAATTGTAATATTTAGATTTTTTTAGAATATTTGGTGAATTTAACGGTACTGTTGCGTGGTGCTGGAGAAATTACATTGTGTTAATAGACTTTGTATAATAGCAACTCGTTGAGATTTTTGTCGTTAGTTTACTCGCTATGAATTTGTGAGGTTGTTTTGGGTAATATATATTACCGAATAATAGTGTTGAGGATAGAATGGTTAATTAGGGATGATACTACAGTTCATCCCGATGTCTCGAATATTGGTAATGACTCAAATGGAGTCAATAAAATATAACGTTATAAACCGAACCTTTATGCGAATTGAACACTAGTCATGACTGACTCTGGCGGAGTCGAATAGGATGTGACTTGTAATGAGTCGTGATATACATAGTACACGACGATAACGATATGTAATAGGTTATATTATACATGAGATGACATACCATGTTTATCATTCTAACACGGACGATATGACTTGTAAGGAGTCGTAATATACATAGTACACGACGATAATGTTATGTGATGGTTTATGCTATACATAAGATAAAGTGTATTGAGTGATTATAGGATACTATAAAGATCCTAAGTTGAGTTGCACAATAGGCCTATTTTGCCTATTATCTTGTTTTGGTTATATGTTCAGTAATTATGGACATTGTGAGATTGTTCTAGTATGTGATAGGACAATCATCCTACATTGATGATTGATTTTGTGTTTAATGTTTACTAGCACACTTTGTTGATTTGTTGTTGTAGGCTTATTGTGACTTACTTGAAACATTCGTATTGTTATTGAATGTTGTTGTTGTGGTATGCTCCCTACTTTGGAGTATGACCGTTTATTTTAAATGTCGAGTAAATATTCTACTTGAGCATTTAGTTTAAGTCCATGACATATTTTTTTTGGCGGTGTATTGACGCTCAATTATTGCGGGATCCGGGGCTACGTAATAGTCGAAGGCCAATACATCAGGCCTCGCACTACCATTAGCCACGATAGGGGAATATTGCCAAGTGTTGTATGATACAGCCGCGACTTTGGTAAGCTATTACCGTGGTGATTTTTCTGGGTTGTAGGGACCGGGGGCACCCGGTGTTGTGAATACAAATAAAATGGTTCACAGGTTCTTTGTTTAGAACTCATGGTTTTGTTTATGGTTCGAGCACGTCAACAACGGCTTCGAATTCAGGAATTGGTTTATTGATCGAGCACGTCAACAACGGCTTTGATATTTGGTATTATATTGGTTGGTTGGTTGGAACTATTTGTTTGGTCGGAGGTGTACCTCGACGACGTATCCCTTTAAACGTGTTTACTTACCGCTCTTATGTGTTTTCTATACAAGCGAATGATGGTCACAATTTCTAACTGCTATGAGACGGTTGGCGATTGTTGAGCCTCTCGTTAGTATATGGTTGGCCACCCTTATGTGCTACTACATGTTTATTTTCCTATTATATTGTCGTGCATAATGCCATGCCATATAGTCGCATGTAGTAACTTGTCGATTAATGGTTAAGTTGGATTTATTACCTAGATTTACTGATGTATAGTATGTATGTTAGGTAAGTTAGAATTGCTACCTAGATTTGTGTATTTAGAGTCTTGGTT
The DNA here is from genome assembly GCA_016624345.1 of Platycodon grandiflorus. Classification (NCBI taxonomy): domain Eukaryota; kingdom Viridiplantae; phylum Streptophyta; class Magnoliopsida; order Asterales; family Campanulaceae; genus Platycodon; species Platycodon grandiflorus. The sequence continues at coordinate 31,664,619 of CM028368.1, forward strand.
TATTGTTGCATTCATACCCATAGCACATAATACATTATAGTATCTTACGGAGTCTTTTAGACTCACCCAACAACCTCCTCAGTTTGCAAGTTAAGTTCCAGCGTAGCGGGTCTTGAAGCTTGGAGTTAGCGAGATGTATTTATATTGTCATTTTCTTCTTATTTCTTGTATTGTGAGATCGTGAGGTTCACTAAGTTATGTAATCTTAGTATATGGGTAGAAATAGTTGTATTCTTCAGATTTGTATTTTGGTGCCAACTTGTGTGGTCGTGCCAGTTGTTGTACTCTATTATATTAAATTTCTGACCCGTGGTATTTTAGTATTATTGTTTCTCCGGCTCGTGTGTTTAGCCGTCGAGGTTTTTATTGTCGGGTTTATATTTAATGTTGTTCTCTGGTGTTTGTTTTGGCCGTTGAGGTTTATTTAGTTGTAGTTGTTGTATGAGTTTTTGAAACTCACATTTTAACTTGTATTCCGTTGTATAGTTTTAGTTTTGAGCTTTTGTGACTTGCTCTTTTTGGTTGTTCTTTCTAGTTTGGCGCACCGAGTTGGGGTTCAACATCGAACCCCAGACTTGAGTCGTCACATTTTGGGCCGATTACAATACATCAGTCGTTTTATTCAGCAGCTGACATCCATGTGTGAACTTTTGTTCAAGCTTCTCAAGAAGGATACAGATAGAGAATGGGACGAAGAGTGCCAGCAAGCATTTGAAAAAGTCAAGGAGAACCTAACTAGTCCGCCAGTTCTAGCTCCTCCTCACAAACTGAAGCGCTTATTGTTATACCTCACCATCACAGACACTGCGGTTGGAGCCATGTTGGCACAAGAAAAGGAAGAATCTCATGCTGAAAATGCCATCTACTTTGTCAGTAGAAAGTTGCAGGGTAGCGAATTGAACTACTCCGCACTTAAGAAGAGTTGCATAGGTCTAGTATGGGCAATGCAGAGGCTCAAAATTTACTTCCAAACATTTCCTGTAAGGGTAATCCCCAAGATGGATCCGATCAAATACATACTCGAAAAGCCATCACTTTCGAGCAGGCTTGCCAAATGGTCTTTCTTGCTAAATGAGTTCGATATAACTTATGCAAGGGAAAAGTCAATCAAAGGAAGTGTGATAGCCAACCAGTTGGCAGATCTGCCGATAGAAGCAGAAGAATTTGAAGAACCAAATTTTCCTGATGAAGGGGTTCTTGAAATTAAGGACAGCACGTACAAATGGCAACTATTCTTTGATGGAGCCGCCAACAAGAGAGGTTATGGTATAGGAATACTGTTGATCGATCCCGTGGATACACATACGCCCTTGGCATACAATTAGAATTTGAATGTTCCAACAATACCACCGAGTATGAAGTTTGCATAGCTGGCTTGGAGGAAGCCTTGAAAATGGGCGCCAAAGAATTGGAAGTATACGGTGATTTAGCTTTTATCATAAATTGGGTTGAAAGAAAATAAAAGACGCATGATGCTAGATTGCAGGTGTATCATGCTCGCTTGACAGCATTGGCAGAGAAATTTGAGTTCATATCATTTCAGTACCTCCCCCAAGATAGAAACTGCTTCGGGAACGCTCTGGCAACTTTGGCATCGTTGGTTGAAATCCTCGCTGAGTTCAACGTCCAACCCTTCATCATTGGGACGAAACATACACCAGCATTTTGTTTTACCATTGAGAAGGACCAAGAAAGAGCTGATGGGCCTTGGTACCTAGATGTTTGGAATTTGCTAAAGAAGGGTGATTATCTGCCCAACACTGAGGGAAAAGGTAGGATTGCCTTGCGAAGATGGGCTTCCCAATTTATAATCAATGGTGACAATTTATACTAAAGGAATTATCAAGGACTTAACCTCCTTTGCATCAATCAAACGAAAACCAAGCAAGTCATGGATCAGCTGCATGGTGGCACTTGTGGTCAGCACATGAATGGGTATATGCTCTCAAAGAAAATAATCTGGCAAGGTTATTACTGGTGTACAATGGAGACTGACTGCATCAAATGGGTGCGCCATTGCGATAAGTGTCAGTGGTTTGCCAACTTACAACATCTGCCTCCTCACATGTTATACAATTCTACAGCACCTTGGCCTTTCTCAATATGGGGAATTGACGTCATAGGGCAAGTACACCCAAAAGGATCGAACGACCATGAGTATGTTTTAGTTGCCGTTGACTACTACACAAAGTGGGTTGAAGCCGCTTCATACAAAGTTCTGAATGCCAAGAAGGTTGCAGAATTTATCAAGACAAACATCATTTAATGATTCAGGGTTCCTTTTGAGATGATCTCCGACAATGGTACACACTTCGAGGGAGAAGTCAACCGAGTACTAGATGAGTTCAAAGAACAACTGTTACACCCCAATTCAAGCTTCTAAACAGAGCCTAAATCCAGGCATAAATCCGCTATACATAATCAAAATAATCACCTGCTTAACACAACACAACTACTAAAACGAAAACATGGCAAGGCGCCATTCAAATTCATAAACTAAAAAGGATACAAATGCGTTTACAAAACTTATTCAACTTACATTCTTCATCTGAGTGAAGAGAGCGTCTTTAATATCTTTAGCCCCAGTATCCTTGGTACTGGTATTAACTTCTTTATCTTTCCCTGACAGACCACCCATATCTTGAGCTGCTTGGTATGCTCTACCAGATCGAGTAAAATGGTTGACATCGCCTCTTATCCATGACGCTTTTTCGATGTTTTTCACTTCTACTTGGGAAGTATCCTGGGTACTAGACAAAATGTCGCTCCAAGAGAGCACGTTGCATTCGAAATTCTCCTCCTTTGAAGGCAAAGGGATTAAAAGGTATGACAATAAGGCATTGCTGATTTCAAATTTGGCGGGGGAGTTCACATCTTCTGTTTTAAACTGGATAGTATTGACATGGTTAGCTGGCAAAGGATTGTTCACCACATTGGGCATGAGTTGTGGTTTTTCAATGATCTTTTCATCGATCAGGTTTTGGATTGCTCGCTGGAGCACGAAGCATTTATCAGTGAGATGTCCACTGGACTGATGGTATTCACAATATTTTGCATGGTCCCATGTGGCAGGAAATGGGTTGGGAGGTCTGTAACCTTCAATAGGTTTGAGGACTCCTTTGCTTTCAGCCCCCAAAAAATTAATGACATAGAAGCATGCAGCTCGTCAAACTGTCTATCATTTCTGCAAAAATTATTTCTTACACCTCTGTTATTGTTGTTTCCCAATGCATTTACAAACCCATCAGGTGAATAATTAAAAGGTATACTTCCATAATTTTGAGCAGATGGTACAACTGCCAAGGCCATAGTCGGCACATTTCCTAACATATTTACAATAGGTACAGACATTGCTGTTGCCTTTCCTTTGGAGTATCAAAATGAGCTTGGAGAGGGATCGACCTTGATCTGTCTGGTATGGATCTCTGTGTCGATGTGAAATTCGACGTCTAAGATTGCAGAGAAATCAACATAAGGAAGGTAACGTATACGATCCAGATAAATCGACTGAAGGTGTCTCAAAAAGATCCTGACTTGTTCAGCTGGGTCAGGCCTATCCAGGGTTTGGGCAATCTTCTTTCTCCACCTTTTGGCATACTCTGAAAATGTCTCCTTTTCTCTATGGGTGCACGAATCAAGATCTCTTCTGTGTTTTTCCCAATTACTGTTATCTTTGTACCTCTTCTGAAACTCATTTGCGAGTTTATCCCATGTAGCAACCACAGTGCTGTCCACAAACATCAACCATTGCTTGGCAGCCCCAATTAAGGTTAAGTGAAAATTAGAGGCCATTGCTTCGAAACTTGCCCCACTTTGCTGCATAGCATGGGCGTAAGACCTAAGATGGGCAATAGGGCATCCTGTCCCATCGAACTTCTCGATAGCAGGCATCTTGAACTTTGGTGGTAAAATGGCAGCAGGCTGAAGCGTCATTTCTCAGGCGGTGAATTTGCCTTTGTTCAAGACTTTCAGAACTATGTCTTTCAACTCTCTGATCTCTCCTTTGTTTGTAAGTTCAGCATCATTGGTATCAACCATAGTTGTGCCGGAGAACTGTCTTACTGGAGGAACTAGATAAGGTGGTATGTAGCTGACAAATGGATATATTGGTTTGGCTGAAGGCTGAGGGTTGTAACTGTTTGGGTTTAGATGTGAATTGTCCTGGGTCGAGTTGGTCATGTAAAATGGGAATGCATTTGGATTAGGGAAAGAAATATTGGTAGATGGAGATATGATGTGAGTTATAGGAGGTGTAGTAGTGTTTGGGATTGGGATTGTGGTAGTCTGAGACTGGTGATGGATGTTTTGATTGACATTCGGCTGAAGTGAAAATGTATTAGGGTAGGATAGGTAAGTGTTTGGATATGGGAGATATGAATATGAAGAGTAGGTATGCGGGTATGTAGGATAGGTGTTAGGATTGGGCAGACTCGCATTCACGCTTAAGGGTGATGGGTTAACAGTTCCTGTGAAAATGGGCAGGGTCTTGTTATCAGCCCCTTGACTTTGGATAAGGGCTGAAAACCTATTGATCGTGGCTTCCATGTTCTGGTCCATCCATTGTTGCATTGCTGGGGTCGGAGTGTATCCTGGAGCCCCGATGTTTTGTCCTACAGAAGTACTATCTTTCTGATCGGCCATCTAATTCCAATGCAAACTTTCTGTACTTGACTTTGAATCCTAGCTTAAAACTCTTGTCAACCTCCCAGTGCTAGTCCTCCTCCAATTCAAGGCCAAGTTTCTGAAAGGTTGGGATATGGGTAGGAGTTAGGTTCTGGAAGTGTTTCTGTGTACTTACAATTTCATCGTTCCTCTTTTCTTTTTGACACGACTCTAAGATGGTTGGACAAGCGACAATGCTTTGTTTTGACTTATGAACCATTCCTGGAATAGTGGATTCTCTCGCCAGAATATAGGACCTTCGTATTCCACCTGTATTTCGACTTCCAAAGATTGGACAGATCTCAGACGAAGGGCCTATATCCTCTTCAGGATCCACTATCCGAATTGTCTAAGCATATGTCATTGACTTCTTTGTTAATCCTGTGCATGAGGACTTTTGTTTGTCGTCCTTTTTGATCACGATGATTTTCTTTTGGGAGAGCATGACTCTTTTTGTTTTTATTTGATTTGTTTATTTCTCATTCTTTTTTCCTTTGCTGTGATCAAACAGAGTCTTTTGTCGGTCGACGACTCTTTTTTTCTGATTTGATTTCTTTTGTCTTTTATGCATAGGAATGACAAAGCATGTTTATGACAACAAGAACCAATCGGTCTTTGAAGTGCCTTAGAAATCTATATGAATTACGCGTGGCTATGTAGGGTTAGAATGACTTACTTCCCGGGAGACAATTAGTAATTGCGCGGAAAGGGATAGTGTCAGATGAAGGAATTCTGGGCGCATGACTTACCCAGTTTCACTTCAACGTGGCTATACCAGGGTTTGAAACTTGGCAACAGTTCAGAATAAATGAGTGCACATGTATGCGCAACGTCTAACAGACTCTCTCTTTTTGTAATTATATGTAAATGAAAGTGAGACAGATATGTACGGAAATGAAAACAATTAATGTCCATTTTCTCTGATTCATGGGATGTGGGTTGTGTTTTTTGTTAGCAGTTGAAAACAGTAGGAAAAGGAAACACATCCACAGGTCGAGGGTTTAAAGCCCCGAGGAAAGAGAAGGAAAAGAAATGAAAAAATTGGGAATTCTATCCTATTTCTTGTAATATCCCGACCCAGCTTCATTTTGGGTCACCCGTTGTCGCGACCCGACCCGAGATCCGATGTGAATCACGTTCGAGCCGCGAGACAAATGCGGAAAACACGAAAATAGCATCTCAAAAATTCCATTTAAAAGAATGCAAAGTCATGAGAAAACCCTGTAATGCACGTGCAAGTTTTCTTTAAAACCACAAAATCTTTTAAACAATACTAAACCTCGACGGCGAAACAAGCCGGAGGAACAACACGTTAGCTAGCAACAACAAACTCGAGCTATCATGCTCGGTACATATATAATCACATCAGAGTACGCGGAATTAAAGTTAACAAATATATATACAACCGCACGACAACCATGCCGGCACAACAAAAGAATATAACATATAACAATCAAGACACCTACCCAACAAATACATTGTTTAAGTAACAAGTACACCCTCGACCTCACCAAAAGAAAATACTTAGGCACAAGGTGCACTATCAAAAGATGTCGCCCAAATGAACCGAACACAAACACGAACACTAAGGATTCCTTGCCGGCGCTTGATCTAAGGAAAACAAATGAAAACAAACGGGGTGAGTTGAAAACTCAATAAGCTACTAATGCAACAATATGGCATGCTAGATGCAAGACAATAAATATAACAAGTATTCATGTTATAATAATAATATCAATTCAATATTAAACAGGAATAACATGTATCGCACATAACCAAACAACCCCATACTACACGAGAGAGGCTCGACGATCGCCAACCGTCCCATACCGGTTGGAAACCATGACCAACATTCGTTCATATATGAAGCACATAAGAACTATAAGTAAACACATTAAAAGGGATACGGTGTCGAGGTACACCTCCGACCAAACCAATACTTCCAACCAACCAACCAATAATATACCAATGAAGAGCCGTTGTTGACGTGCTCGAACAAGAAACCAATAATATACCAATGAAGAGCCGTTGTTGACGTGCTCGAACAAGAAACCAATAACCAAAACACACATGTGAACCATTTTCTGTATTCACGTCGACGGGTGATCTCGGTCCCTACAACCCAAGAATCTACCACGGATATAGCTTACCATGGTTGCGTTTATTCCATACAACAAATGGCGCTATACCCCTACCGCGGCCAACGGTAGGGCGAGGCCCGATGTATTGGCCTTCGACTATTACGTAGCCCCGGCTCACGCAATAATCGAGCGTCAATACACCGCCAACAAATATGCCATGGACTTAACTAAATGCACAAGTAGATGTTTACTCGACATTTAAATATAAAAGGTCATACTCCAAAGTAGGGAGTATACCACAACAACAACAATTGACAATAATATGAATGTCACAAGTGAGTTATAATAATCTCACACCACAAATAACCAACTTACAATAATTACGACAATTTACGTAATATCAAACACACAATCGGTGTAACCAAATTTTCTAACGAATCACTCGAATCATTCAAGTATTCCCAAATCACACACGTGGTCTCATTGATTATGAAATCCTAACGAACTCCGTTAGAGTCATTTTCGGTTTCTAATGAGTTCGAGTTTACGCGAATTAATCATACTGTAACTTAACAATTAATACTCATATTTCCCAATTCAAACATGTAAACATGAGTCTCTAAACACAACCAAAAAGTCAACCACGAATTTGAAAAGTCAACATAGTCAAATGTACTCAAATTTCATAATTTCTAACATGTATCACCAAATAACAAGTCTAACATGTGATACAACTCATAATTGAAGAAAACAAAGGGTAGTAGCTTACCACTATGAAGATTCAACCCAAGCTAAGGTACATGCAAGGTCAAGGATGGCTTCTACTAGCCAAGAGCTTCACAAAGGAAGTGTTGGATGGTGATTTGGTCTTCAATTGAGCAAATGGCAAGGATTTTCTTGCACAAACTCTTCTCTTTCTCTCTATCTTTGCCAAGGTTGAATGTGAGTTATGGAGAGGGTCTTGACTCTCCAAAGGGACCTAAGGTGACTAAACTAACCAGATTTCTCTTGCCTTGGTCGTGGCTTGATCTCAGCCTTTGAGATCAAGTCAATAAGTCAACAACTTAAAATCTCGTCTAACAAAATAACAGAGTCTGACGCTTTGCACGGCCGTGTCAAGTCAAGGCGCACGGCCGTGTCACACGCGCACGGCCGTGCCAAGAAATGCTGCGCGGCCGTGCCAAACTTTCTGGAATCCTCGCACGGCCGTGTCCACAAAGGCAGCACGGTCGTGTCACACATGCACGGCCGTGCCATAAAAGGCTGCGCGGCCGTGCAAAACCTACTGGAATGCCTCACTTCTAATTATCACTAGTTCCTTGGTTTGATCAATAAGGCCAACCTAGGTGATAACACAACACTTACAATACATAACCATACATTTGAAAGTGTACCATAAACTCAAATGCAAGCATATTCGAATGATATATGTACATGAAATGACGATGTTAAACATAAGAAGTACAAATGTAGGATGAATGTGAATGATGCAATGTGTGCAAATGGTGCGGGCGTTACACCCTCACCCCCTTAGAATAAATTCGTCCACGAATTTACTTACCAAACTCAACAAACAAAGAAGGGTACTTTTCTCGCATCTCATGTTCTAACTCCCAAGTGGCCTCCTCGATTTTATGACTTCTCCACAAGATTTTCACAAGGGGAATGGACTTCGACCTTAACACTTGTTCTTTAGTGTCGAGTATCCTCACGGGCTGCTCAACATAGGATAAATCGGGTGTCAAGTCAACAGGCTCATACTCCAAAATGTGCGATGCATCCGATAAGTACTTCCTCAACATAGATACGTGGAACACCGCATGAACGCCCGACATCGACGGTGGTAGGGCAAGTCTATAGGCCAACTTCCCAACCCTTTCTAAAATCTCAAATGGACCAATGAACCTTGGTGTCAATTTTCCCTTCTTACCAAACCTCTTGACTCCAATCCGTGGCGAAACCTTCACAAACACATGATCACCCACTTCGAATTCAAGGTCTCTCCGTCGATGATCCGCATAGCTCTTTTGCCGACTCTGAGCCGTCCTCAATCTTTCCCGAATGAGCTTCACACTCTCAACCGACTCGTGCACCATGTCAGGACCCCAAATCTTTGCTTCGCCAACCTCATCCCAACAAATTGGAGAGCGACACTTTCTCCCATACAATGCTTCATAAGGAGCCATCTCAATGGTCGACTGGTAGCTGTTGTTGTACGCGAACTCTATCAATGGTATGTGTGAATCCCAAACTCCCTTGAAATCCATCGAACAAGCTCGCAACATGTCCTCAAGTATTTGTATAGTCCTCTCCGATTGTCCGTCCGTTTGTGGGTGAAAAGCCGTACTAAGCGTTAACTTCGTACCCAAAGCATCCTGTAGTGACTGCCAAAACCGCGATGTGAACCGTGGATCTCGATCTGACACTATACTCACCGGTACCCCATGTAACCTCACGATCTCCTGTATGTACAAGGTAGCAAGTCTATCCATCGAGTAAGTCATCGCAATAGGAAGGAAATGTGCCGATTTGGTCAACCTGTCAATAATCACCCAAACTGCATCATGACCCTTACGAGTCTTTGGCAACCCGTCACAAAATCCATCGCTATATTCTCCCATTTCCACTCCGGAATCTCCAATGGTTGTAACAAGCCTGCCGGTCGTTGATGTTCCGCTTTTACACGTTGACACGTCAAGCATCTCGACACGAACTCCGCCACTTCTCTCTTCATACCACTCCACCAAAAATTTCTCTTCAAGTCTCGATACATCTTAGTACTCCCCGGATGAATCGTGTATCTAGACTTGTGAGCCTCCTCTAACACTTGTCTCTTCACCTCATCTATCGCCGGTACACAAATTCTGTTTCGAAACACAAGGATCCCATCATTGTTCTTCGCAAAATCTTTCGTCTTTTCTTCATTCAACCCATCAATCAACGCCTTCAACTCCGGGTCGTCCTCTTGTGTCCCTTTAATCCTTTGAATCAATGCCGGCGTAGCCCGAAGGTTCGCAAAATCACTCCCGTCTCGATCTACTCGGACTCCAATCTCGAATATCCTCAAGCATCTTCCATTCACGGGTCATTAAGCAAGACATGTACGCCCTTCGGCTAAGTGCATCCGCTACCACGTTTGCTTTCCCCGGATGGTACAAGATAGTGCAATCGTGGTCCTTAAGCTTTTCAATCCATTTCCGTTGTCGGTTGTTCAACTCCTTTTGGGAAAATATGTACTTGAGGCTTTTGTGGTCGGTGAACACTTCAAACTTGGCCCCGTAGAGATAGTGTTTCCACTTGTGTAGAGCAAAGATGATCGCAGCCAACTCAATGTCGTGGGTAGGATAATTCTGTTCAAACGAGGTCAACTTTCGAGAAGCATATGCAATTACTCTCCCGTTTTGCATCAAAACACAACCCAATCCCTCTTTCGACGCATCACTGTATATCACCAACCCATCCTGTCCATTCGGTAGTGCCAAGATCGGAGCCGTGGTCAACCTCTTCTTCGCTTCTTGGAAACTCGCCTCGCATTTGTCATCCCATACAAAAGGTTTATTCTTTTGGGTCAAGTTAGTCATCGGAGTCGCAATCTTTGAAAACCCTCAATAAACCTCCGATAATAACCCGCCAAACCCAAGAAGCTTCGAATCTCCGTTACCGACTCGGGTCTCTTCCATTTCACCACCGCCTCGACTTTAAGCGGATCTACCGAAATACCATCTCCCGAAACTACATGGCCTAGAAATGAGACCTCCTCTAGCCAAAATGCACACTTGCTGAATTTTGCATACAACTTCTTTTCTCTCAACACCGACAACACAATCCTCAAATGTTTCTCGTGCTCCTCCCGGGATTTGGAGTACACAAGAATATCATCAATAAACACCACCACGAAACATCTAGATAAGGCGAAATATCCTATTCATCAAATCCATGAACACCGCCGGTGCATTTGTCAACCCAAATGGCATCACAACAAACTCGAAATGCCCGTATCGAGTTCGAAATGCCGTCTTCGGTATATCCTCCGCCCTAACTTTCGTTGATGGTAACCACTTCAAGATCAAATTTCGAATACACAACTGAGCCCTGTAGTTGGTCAAACAAGTCGTCGATGTGTGGCAAGGGATATTTGTTCTTAATAGTCACCTGATTCAGCTCCCGGTAGTCAATACACAATCTCAAGGACCCATCTTTCTTTCTCACAAACAAAACCGGTGCACCCCACGGCGATACACTCGGCCTAATGAAACCCCGATTCAACAACTCCTCCAACTGTACCTTTAACTCCTTCAATTCGCCGGTGCCATACGATACGGTGCCTTTGACATCGGAGCGGTACTGCAACAATTCCACACAAAATTCCAACTCTCTATCCGGAGGCAAGTCATACTCCGAGAAAACACATCCGAAAATTCTCGCACAATTGGAACATCCTCCAACATAACAACCTTCTTAGATTTATCAACCACACATGCTAAATACCGGTGCACCCATGTGACAACAACTTTCGGGCTTTCAAAGCCGATATCATACAAATACCACCCATGCATTTATCACCCTCAAACATAAATGGAAGCATATGAGGCAATTCAAAGGTGACAGTTTTCTTACGACAATCAACTATGGCATGATGAGTGTGCAACCAATCCATGCCCAAAATAACATCAAAATCACGGATTGGCAACACTACCAAATCCGCAAGCAAAACATGATCATCAATAATAACTTCGCATGCACGATGAACATCGGAAGCAACTAGGCACTCTCCCATCGGAGTAGACACCTCTAACACATAAGACAGCAATTCAGGCATAGTATGCAAGTGGCATGCAAAGTGAGATGCAATATAGGAGTGTGATGACCCTGGATCTATAAGGACTCGGGCTCGCTCTCTCGAGACAAATAAAGTACCTCCTATCACGTTGGGAGCGTCGGGAACACCCCTCTGATCTAAAGCGAACACTCGACCCTGAACCCTCGGTCGACCGTCGTTGTTCCTCTTCACCCCCGTGTTCGGTTGTGCACCACCCTGAGGCAAACCCCTATTCCTCGAACAGTCCTTTTGAAAATGCCTATCATCACCACACAACAAGCATCTCCCCTGTTTCAACCAGCACCTCTCCTCTGAGTGCCCAGCCTTTTGCAGAAGTTACAAGTAAACCTCGACTCACGCTGTCCTTGGCCTCCCGATTGTTGTCCCGTTTGGCCTGCCGGTCTAACCACATTCTTCCCTTTGTTAGGAGTCCCACCTGTGTTCTGCCTCTTCCAGTTTTGCTGTGAAGATTGCTGATTCCCATCTCTGCTACCCGGCTTACCCCGGTGCTCCTCGATGTCATGTTCAATCTTGTATGCTTTATCCACCGCACTTTGGTAACTCGGTAGATCAAGCGGTAACAGATGTTTCCTATACTCCGTCCTCAACCCCTTTACAAATCGATATACTTTCTTTTCTTCTGTCGGAATCAAGTGCGAACAATACCGTGCCAATGCCGTAAACCTCGCAGAATACTGTCCCACTGTCAACGATCCCTGGTCAAGACTCAGAAACTCTACTTCCTTCTTCGCCTGTACCACGTCAGGGACAAAATGGTTCCTGAACTGTCGCAGAAATAGTTCCCAAGTTCTCTCTACACCTTCCTGTACCCAACTCGCCTCAAGTACTCGCCACCAATGTTCAGCGGCATCCTCTAACTTAAAAGCTGCAAATTTAACCTTGTCACCGTCGCATCAATCGCCGCAAAGATCTTCTCAATCGACTCTATCCATCTCTCCGCCTTCATCGGATCCGGCTCCCGTCATAGCTCTTTGGCTTCATTTTCAAAAACCTCCCTAGTCTCCGGTCATAATCCCCGTTGCCCCCAGCTAGTTGGGCCACCCTGTGACCTCCTGCTTGTCCCAAACCTGTCATTGCCTGCCGCTGTAGCTCTATATTCTGCCTGTTCATCTCCATCATTGACTGCATGAATCCTTTCATCATATTCACTATCCCCTCATTCTGATTAACTGGCATCTCAGGCTGTACCCCCGGCTGTCCCGTAGGTTGAACTCTAGGCTGTGTGGGCGGAGTATTACCTGTTCACCAGGATTCCCGGCTCCACTCGAGCCACCATCCTCGAGTAATGCCGTGTCTAGTCTCAACCATGATGAATCACCGCAATAAACACTCGACGTTAACGACTTAAACACACAACCAACCCTCCTAAGCCAAAGATCCTCTCCCGGCTAGCTAACCTATGCTCTGATACCCGTTGTCGCGACCCGACCCGAGATCCGATGTGAATCACGTTCGAGCCGCGAGACAAATGCGGAAAACACGAAAATAGCATCTCAAAAATTCCATTTAAAAGAATGCAAAGTCATGAGAAAACCCTGTAATGCACGTGCAAGTTTTCTTTAAAACCACAAAATCTTTTAAACAATACTAAACCTCGACGGCGAAACAAGCCGGAGAAACAACACGTTAGCTAGCAACAACAAACTCGAGCTATCATGCTCGGTACATATATAATCACATCGAGTACGCGGAATTAAAGTTAACAAATATATATACAACCGCACGACAACCATGCCGGCACAACAAAAGAATATAACATATAACAATCAAGACACTACCCAACAAATACATTGTTTAAGTAACAAGTACACCTCGACCTCACCAAAAGAAAATACTTAGGCACAAGGTGCACTACCAAAAGATGTCGCCCAAATGAACCGAACACAAACACGAACACTAAGGATTCCTTGCCGGCGCTTGATCTAAGGAAAACAAATGAAAACAAACGGGGTGAGTTGAAAACTCAATAAGCTACTAATGCAACAATATGGCATGCTAGATGCAAGACAATAAATATAACAAGTATTCATGTTATAATAATAATATCAATTCAATATTAAACAGAATAACATGTATCGCACATAACCAAACAACCCCATACTACACGAGAGGCTCGACGATCGCCAACCGTCCCATACCGGTTGGAAACCATGACCAACATTCGTTCATATAGGAAGCACATAAGAACTATAAGTAAACACATTAAAAGGGATACGGTGTCGAGGTACACCTCCGACCAAACCAATACTTCCAACCAACCAACCAATAATATACCAATGAAGAGCCGTTGTTGACGTGCTCGAACAAGAAACCAATAATATACCAATGAAGAGCCGTTGTTGACGTGCTCGAACAAGAAACCAATAACCAAAACACACATGTGAACCATTTTCGTATTCACGTCGACGGGTGATCTCGGTCCCTACAACCCAAGAATCTACCACGGATATAGCTTACCATGGTTGCGTTTATTCCATACAACAAATGGCGCTATACCCCTACCGCGGCCAACGGTAGGGCGAGGCCCGATGTATTGGCCTTCGACTATTACGTAGCCCCGGCTCACGCAATAATCGAGCGTCAATACACCGCCAACAAATATGCCATGGACTTAACTAAATGCACAAGTAGATGTTTACTCGACATTTAAATATAAAAGGTCATACTCCAAAGTAGGGAGTATACCACAACAACAACAATTGACAATAATATGAATGTCACAAGTGAGTTATAAATAATCTCACACCACAAATAACCAACTTACAATAATTACGACAATTTACGTAATATCAAACACACAATCGGTGTAACCAAATTTTCTAACGAATCACTCGAATCATTCAAGTATTCCCAAATCACACACGTGGTCTCATTGATTATGAAATCCTAACGAACTCCGTTAGAGTCATTTTCGGTTTCTAATGAGTTCGAGTTTACGCGAATTAATCATACTGTAACTTAACAATTAATACTCATATTTCACAATTCAAACATGTAAACATGAGTCTCTAAACACAACCAAAAAGTCAACCACGAATTTGAAAAGTCAACATAGTCAAATGTACTCAAATTTCATAATTTCTAACATGTATCACCAAATAACAAGTCTAACATGTGATACAACTCATAATTGAAGAAAACAAAGGGTAGTAGCTTACCACTATGAAGATTCAACCCAAGCTAAGGTACATGCAAGGTCAAGGATGGCTTCTACTAGCCAAGAGCTTCACAAAGGAAGTGTTGGATGGTGATTTGGTCTTCAATTGAGCAAATGGCAAGGATTTTCTTGCACAAACTCTTCTCTTTTTCTCTCTATCTTTGCCAAGGTTGAATGTGAGTTATGGAGAGGGTCTTGACTCTCCAAAGGGACCTAAGGTGACTAAACTAACCAGATTTCTCTTGCCTTGGTCGTGGCTTGATCTCAGCCTTTGAGATCAAGTCAATAAGTCAACAACTTAAAATCTCGTCTAACAAAATAACAGAGTCTGACGCTTTGCACGGCCGTGTCAAGTCAAGGCGCACGGCCGTGTCACACGCGCACGGCCGTGCCAAGAAATGCTGCGCGGCCGTGCCAAACTTTCTGGAATCCTCGCACGGCCGTGTCCACAAAGGCAGCACGGTCGTGTCACACATGCACGGCCGTGCCATAAAAGGCTGCACGGCTGTGCAAAACCTGCTGGAATGCCTCACTTCTAACTATCACTAGTTCCTTGGTTTGATCAATAAGGCCAACCTAGGTGATAACACAACACTTACAATACATAACCATACATTTGAAAGTGTTACCATAAACTCAAATGCAAGCATATTCGAATGATATATGTACATGAAATGACGATGTTAAACATAAGAAGTACAAATGTAGGATGAATGATGCAATGTGTGCAAATGGTGCGGGCGTTACACCCGTAGTCTCTTGATATTGACTTTAAAACCCTCAGAGAGTGAGGTGTCATGCTCGTTAAGCGTGACGTGTTAGGTCGAGAATCATATTTGACGCGCGTTTAACTCATAGTGAGTTGTGCTTTGTTCCTTTATCCGTTCGAGATTATCCTCGACAATAATTAGCGTTCGTGTGCGTCACATCTTCTCTTTGCTTGATTGACCTTACCTTGATTTAGACCCCTTCACGACTAATGATCACGTTGATCTCGTCGTTAACCCGCACGCCGAGTCATCTCAAGTGTCTCGTATGACCCAATTTGTACTCAAACCTTTATATGGTTATTGCATGAATGTTATGTTGAACTTCTAGCATTATTTTTGAACCTTTCGGGAACCTTTCTCGAGTATTTTGACCTTCCCAAAGACTTAGAATCACTTCGAGATCATTTAGGACCATTTCGGGGGCGTTTCGGAGCATTTTCGGAGAGTCCGGAGAATCTGGATACAAAGCGATTGCCCTGGGTAGATCAAAGCGATCGCCCTGCTTCCAGAAGGCAAAGCAATCGCCCTATTTAGGGCAGAGCGATCGCCCTGCCCCGTACCCTGTTCGCCCAGTTTTTGTTATTTCTCGATTTTTAACATTTTTAAGTGGTTTAAAATGCTCAAACAAGCCCGGGATTGGACCAAACACTTACCCATGGTATTAATAACATAACCCAACTCTATTTCTCCCTCATTTTCATTCTCAAACCAGAAAATAGAGAGAGAGACTCTATAGAGAGAAAGGAAAGAGAAGAAGGGAAGATTTTGCGATATCTTGAGCTCCACTTGTCAGATCGATGAGCCGTCTTCGCCGTAGCATAGAGGGCGACGAGGAGCACCTTTCTATCCTAAGAGATCATCCGATCTGTTGAGGCATCACCACCCCATCTCTTCTCCCACATTTTAGAGAGAGAAAGTGGTGTTTTGAGAGAGAGGAAGCTTGATTTGGACTTGGATTGAGCTTGTGATCGACGTTTGGACTCCGTAGCGGTGTAGAGTTCGCAGAGGAGTACATTTCCACCCGAAGCCCCTTGGATTTCGTGGAGGATTTGCGTTGTGTTGTAAGTTACTAATCTCTTTCCTAGATTTTGAGCATCGTAGAGTAGTATCGCGATGTTTACGTGTTATTTATATGCATATGAACTCCCTACATGCTATACTTGTTCAATGTGATACTCCAGCATGTTAAATGATAAGGATAGATGAATTGTTGTTGATTTTGTGGTCTCCGGACGTTAGAGACTTGTGGAGTTCATTGTGTACACTTTGTTGTTGTTATTGTTTTCCAGAGCTATAGACTCGTGGGTTTTGTTTTATAGTTGGGTTCCGGCAGTAAAGTCGCCGATGACTTATTTTAGTTATATCGAGTATTTATAATTTGTTGAGATCTTAATCGTTAATACACTCGTGAGATTTTTATGAGTAATAGACCATCAATATATATTGAGTCTCGTGATTGAGATGGGTATGCAGAGATGAGGCTACGGTTTGTCCCGATGTTTTGAATACTTGTAAGACCCAAGTGTGGTCGTTAGGATATTGTGAATCGAATATTACACTGAATGGGCTAGACTCTAATTGTGACTGACTTTACCGGAGTCGAATAGGACTTTAAGAATATACGTCGTGTAATGAGCTGACGGGTAATATTTTAGTCTCCTACGAGGTGGGATGACGCATTTATGAGACTTGATCGAGTAACTTGAGTTAGGTTGACTTAGTCAACGTTGATGAACACGTGACTACTTGAATTGGGTTGGATGATTATATATACACCCTACGTCCAAGCTTTAATTAATTATTAAAGGTACTTGTGACTTCATATAAGTTACTAATGAGTTGTGAACTATCATGTGCAACGCACGTTGGGAACGACTTAGTCGCTACACATTGAGCGACGTGTTTATGATGAGTTGGTTATATCCTAGGTAGTTAAGGATACACCTTGGTTGTCGGTCCTTTACGGGCTATGTGATTTGTTGGGAGTCGTGATATGTATTATACACGACGAAAATGAGGTGAAATATATATATGCATGAGATGGAGCGTTTTGTGACCATAGGATACCGTAGAGATCCTAAGTTGAGCGTATTAGTGGCGCATTGATTCGTGATTGTAAGTACGAGTAGGATTATAAATATGTGGTGATTATAAAGTCTAGCATTTGCAGACTCAAATGATTTGGTGTATGTGTGGTTGTTCTAGTAAGCAATAGGACAATCATCCAACTTTGATGATTGATTGTGTGTTTAGTAATTACAAGCATATTACGTGGATTTGGCATGTGATTCAATAGAACACATTATGGTTTGATTTATTAAGTTGTGATTCAATAGAACACGCTTGAATAGTTTAGCATGAGTAAACATCTACTTGTGCATTGCATCGAGTCCAACTGGCATATGTGCATTGCAGGTGTATTGACGCTCGGTTATTGCGGGAACAGGGGCTTCGTAATAGCCGAAGGCCAATACACTGGGCCTCGCCCTACCGTTGGCCACGGTAGGGGTTTCTCTAGCCCCACAGTTGAACGGAATAAACGGTGACTGTGCATTGTCGACATTGTTTTGTATGCATTGGGATAACGGACACCGGTCCCACGTGATACCTATAAGTGGCTAGAGCCGTATTGTCTCAGGTCGTAGGGGATCGAGCGATACGTCAACGTGGATACAGAAAATGGTTCACAATGGGTACCTGTAGACTGTGCGGGTCGCGATCGGGTACATTATTTATTGGGTACTTGTAAATCGTGTGTGACGCGATCGGGTACATATATTTGTTTCGGGATACGAGCACCGGTACCTTTGTGAATTGTGTACAACAGCAGCAGCACAATCATCTATTTCTGATCGTGGTTGTCATTGGGAAACGTGTCTAGCATCAGCGGCACAATTGTTTAGTATGGTTCTCCGGAGCAGAAGCGCAGGAATCTATTATTATTATTATCTTGTTGGATAGCAGCAGAGGAATCCTTTATAGTTCTGTGGAGCGGCAGTATGATCGTTTACTAATGCTTCATGGAGCGATAAGGTCGAAAGTGTTTCAAGGGATTTCGGAGGTGTACCTCAAATCCACCGTATCCACCTTTATGTGTTTATTTTGAGCTTATGTGCTTCCTATATGACGAATGTTGGTCGTGGTCTCCAACCAGTGCATGACGGTTGGCGGCTACTGAGCCTCTCGTGAATATAGGGTTAGTTGTCTTATGTGCTACAACCTGTTTATTATCCTGCTATTCTTATGTGCATAATGCCATGCCATATTGTTTCATTAGTAGCTTACTGGGTCATTCGACTCATCCCTTCCATATTTGTTTTCCTTAGTTGCAGGATACGTTTCGGTGCAGTGAGGCTCTAGTTCAAAGATCCTCTAGTTGTATCTAGTTAGTATTTTATATTTATTTTCTGTACTTGTGAGATCGCGAGTAAAACTGAGTTATGTAAACTTAGTATATCGAGTGGAGATTTTGGTATTTTATAGACTTGCATTTGGTGCCGACTTGTGAAGTCGTGCCGGTTGTACTATTTTTTATCACCCCAATTTTCTTGGTTATTATGGCCGTGTACCCGTTGGTATTTTACTATTAATTTCCCGAGCGTGTTGTCTCGTGGTGTTTTAGACATTGTTGTTCTCCGACGCTTGTTTAGCCGTGGAGGTTATTATTATATATTGGGATTCTTGTTATTCGAACCTTGAGGCTCAAGTTTTTTGTTATTCTGCTGCCTTGTTTTTAGTATTCCACTGCATCGGTTTAGTTTCGAGCTTTTGTGGCTCACTTTATTTTGTTCTTCTTGGGTTTGGCGCTCCGAGTTGGGGTTCAACATCGAATCTCGGACTCGGGTCGTCATAGTTGGTATCAGAGCTTAAGTTAGCTGTCCGCCAGGATAGGATCCTCGGCTTAGGTGATTTGGGTATTGGGTTGAGCATTTAACGTCGAGTTTTGTGTTATGTTTACCTTGGATATTGGTAAGTTGTGGTGATAGTCCATGTAGGACTGGATTGGTAGGGTTCTTACGCTCATGAGAGTTGGAGACTAATGATTAGTAGTCGGTTGTTTTCCTTGTGGGAATTGGTGAGTGTGCTTAAGTCCTCGCTAGAATGTTGACGACTAAGTGTGAGTTGTGTGATAAGTTTAGTAGTGAGATTTGACCATTATAGGTTGTCTCCTTGATTTTGAGATGTATAGTCGAGATGTTTTAAGGAACGTCTTAGTCTTGAGGTTGGTAAACATTTGAGGAAATAGAGGTGGAAGACTCGAGATTCTGGGTCACGAGTCCACTAGTGTTTATCGTGGAGTGTCGAGTTTCGATAGTGCGAGTATAAGAATCCGTACTAACCTAGACGCTTTACTTTTGCATATCACATCATGGAATGCGACACTTGTACATACTAGAGACATTGTGTCACATAGGTGCATTTGCTTGTATTTGATACTTATGTGCATGAGACCGACTCTAAGGGCATAATTGTAATCACTTGTCCCTAACGCCCTGGTGACGGTAGGTTTTGAAGCCACTTCAGAAGGACCCCTGATTTGGTTGTCAAGAGATATTTGTCAAGACTAAGTTGATAGCATGATAGATAGAAATTGCCTAACCTTATTACCAACTGGAATGGACAAGTAAATGGAATAGTACACTTGAACAAGTTGTGTACCTCATGTTTGGATTGTGTATCATTTCTTGTGTATTGGTTTGATTTGATTTGATATTGTGTGAACCGTTATGCTTAGTTGAACATGAGTATTTTTGGGTATACGGTTAGCCATTTGTGACTTGTATATTGTCACATGTGTTATATGTTTGTTTCACCTTAGAGATATCGAATTGATTTGCCACCCCAGCGGTGAGCGTGTGATTGGTGTGTTGTATGTGCGGTGTTGTAGACTGGATACATTGTATTAATTCAGTCTCGCCTTATAGACTTTTGCGATATGAATAAATCGTGTCACCTTGCGCATGTGCCCTTTGGCATAGTGAGGTGGTTATCTTTAGAACCCTACGTGCATGTTATATGTGTTGGGTTGAGAGTTTAGAACATTATGTTAATAAGTATGCCTTCGTTGATTCACTTACGATGTTTCACTTCCCCTAGAGATTTAATGTCTCTATTGTATTCCTGTAGCAGGATGGCACGAACTAGGAAGACTGCAAGGATGTCGGTTATGCACCCGATCATATTTCAACTCAGACACGCACTACGAGAATTGAGAGAACTTGAGGACCAACTGAATGTGGCCCTAGGTGAGACACCTCGAGTGGAGCAAGTGACCCCACCGAACCCTCTTGTACCGACCCAAGACTCCCATAGAGTGAGTCAAGGTTAAGAGGTGAGACCTTGTGATTGGAATTCGTAAAAGTCATGTTCAACGTGACTTATTCTATTATTTATTCGTTTCCTGTTTTTGGACTACCTAGTGTACTCCGATTTGGGTACTCATTCGTTAGAATATTATATCTTGTAGTTGACCTGGGAATGTAATCGTTGAGAGTGCGATACACTCTATGTTTCGAGTAGCACGTATAGTATATGGTATTGGTGTCCAATGATGCCGATCTGTTCCATCGAATGTATTTAGAGTTCGAAACTCTTATTATTATTTATGTTGACCTTATGACTTATTGACGTGATTAGTGCATCGCGAGCATGTTAACTTGCGATTCCGTTGTCCTTTTATTTTGTCGGTTGATGATATAGCCGGTAGTGTCGTTATTTACAACGGAGACCTATGACTCACGTGACTTCGAGGTGTTGCATTTATTGCACCATTTGAATCAAGCCTATTTCCATGATGATAGGATGTCTCCGTAACCTTGTGAACCTAAGGGCTGTATTAACCCAGACCTATTTGATCGCGGGATTTCCCATGAGTAATTGTTGAGAGTTGTACCACGGGAAGTGGAGATTTGTTTAGCGCGCGGAAGCGTGGTGGTAGGATGCGTTCGAAAGGAGTCAGCATGACACTTTGAAGTGTACGCTGAATTTGGACTTGACTAGAGATGGTAGTTAGTCTCGTAATGAAACCCTGAGATTTCTTACGTCTCGAAGTTTCACCTATTCGTTAGAAACCTTGCTCGTGAGCAATACTCGAGGTTGATGGCCTCTAACTTGACCACTCCCTTTATTTGTCGGGCTTCGCTCCTTTTCAATAGAAGCGTGATTGCGTAGGCTATGGTATAGCCTCGTTGTGATGTATGTTTTTCCCCGTGACGTTTGATCCTTGAATTCGGGGTCGAATTCTTTTAAGGGGGAGAGGATGTAATACCCCGACCCAACTTCATTCCGGGTTCACCCGTAGTCTCTTGATATTGACTTTAAAACCCTCAGAGAGTGAGGTGTCATGCTCGTTAAGCGTGACGTGTTAGGTCGAGAATCATATTTGACGCGCGTTTAACTCATGGTGAGTTGCGCTTTGTTCCTTTATCCGTTCGAGATTATCCTCGACAACAATTA
Source organism: Platycodon grandiflorus (assembly GCA_016624345.1). Classification (NCBI taxonomy): domain Eukaryota; kingdom Viridiplantae; phylum Streptophyta; class Magnoliopsida; order Asterales; family Campanulaceae; genus Platycodon; species Platycodon grandiflorus. The sequence goes on from CM028368.1 coordinate 31,686,585, forward strand.
GCGTTCGTGTGCGTCACATCTTCTCTTTGCTTGATTGACCATACCTTGATTTAGACCCCTTCACGACTAATGATCACGTTGATCTCGTCGTTAACCCGCACGCCGAGTCATCTCAAGTGTCTCGTATGACCCAATTTGTACTCAAACCTTTCTATGGTTATTACGTGAATGTTACGTTGAACTTCTAGCGTTATTTTTGGACCTTTCGGGAACCTTTCTCGAGTATTTCGACCTTCCCAAAGACTTAGAATCACTTTGGGATCATTTAGGACCATTTCAGGGGCGTTTCAGAGCATTTTTGGAGAGTCCGGAGAATCTGGATACAAACCGATCGCCCTGGGCAGATCAAAGCGATCGCCCTGCTTCTAGAAGGCAAAGCGATCGCCCTGTTTAAGGCATAGCAATTGCCCTGCCCCGTACCGTGTTCATCCGATTTTTGTTATTTCTCGATTTTTAACATTTTTAAGTGGTTTAAAATGCTCAAACAAGCCCGGGATTGGACCAAACACTTACCCATGATATTAATAACATAACCCAACTCTATTTCTCCCTCATTCCCATCCTCAAACCAGAAAATAGAGAGAGAGACTCTAGAGAGAGAAAGGAGAGAGACGAGGGGAAGATTTCGCGATATCTTGAGCTCCACTTGTCGGATTGATGAGCCGTCTTCGCCGTAGCGTAGAGGGCGACGAGGAGCACCTTTCTATCCTGAGAGATCATCCAATCTATTGAGGTATCACCACCCTATCTCTTCTCCCACATTTTAGAGAGAGAAAGTGGTATTTTGAGAGAGAGGAAGCTTGATTTGGACTTGGATTGAGCTTGGGATCGACGTTTGGACTCCGTAACGGTGTAGAGTTCGCAGAGGAGTACATTTCCACCCGAAGCCCCTTGGATTTTGTGGAGGATTTGCGTTGTGTTGTAAGTTACTAATCTCTTTCCTAGATTTTGAGCATCGTAGAGTAGTATCGCGATGTTTACGTGTTATTTATATGCATATGAACTCCCTATATGCTATACTTGTTCAACTTGTGGAGTTCATTGTGTACACTTTGTTGTTGTTATTGTTTTCCCGAGCTATAGACTCATGGGTTTTGTTTTATAGTTGGGTTCTGGCAGTAAAGTCGCCGAAGACTTGTTTAGTTATATCGAGTATTTATAATTTGTTGAGATCTTAATCGTTAGTACACTCGTGAGATTTTTATGAGTAATAGACCGTCGATATATTGAGTCTCGTGATTGAGATGGGTATGCAGGGATGAGGCTACGGTTTGTCCCGATGTTTTGAATACTTGTAAGACCCAAGTGTGGTGGTTAGGATATTGTGAATCAAATATTACACTGAATGGGCTAGACTCTAATTGTGACTGACTTTACCGGAGTCGAATAGGACTTTAAGAATATACGTCGTGTAATGAGCTGACGGGTAATATTTTAGTCTCCTACGAGGTGGGATGACGCATTTATGAGACTTGATCGAGTAACTTGAGTTAGGTTGACTTAGTCAACGTTGATGAACACGTGACTACTTGAATTGGGTTGGATGATTATATATACACCCTACGTCCAAGCTTTAATTAATTATTAAAGGTACTTGTGACTTCATATAAGTTACTAATGAGTTGTGAACTATCATGTGCGACGCACGTTGGGAACGACTTAGTCGCTACACATTGAGCGACGTGTTTATGATGAGTTGGTTATATCCTAGGTAGTTAAGGATACACCTTGGTTATCGGTCCTTTACGGGCTATGTGATTTGTTGGGAGTCGTGATATGTATTATACACGACGAAAATGAGGTGAAATATATATATGCATGAGATGGAGCGTTTTGTGACCATAGGATACCGTAGAGATCCTAAGTTGAGCGTATTAGTGGCGCATTGATTCGTGATTGTAGGTACGAGTAGGATTATAAATATGTGGTGATTATAAAGTCTAGCATTTGCAGACTCAAATGATTTGGTGTATGTGTGGTTGTTCTAGTAAGCAATAGGACAATCATCCAACTTTGATGATTGATTGTGTGTTTAGTAATTACAAGCATATTATGTGGATTTGGCATGTGATTCAATAGAACACATTATGATTTGATTAATTAAGTTGTGATTCAATAGAACACGCTTGAATAGTTTAGCATGAGTAAACATCTACTTGTGCATTGCATCGAGTCCAACTGGCATATGTGCATTGCAGGTGTATTGACGCTCGGTTATTGCGGGAACAAGAGCTTCGTAATAGCCGAAGGCCAATACACTGGGCCTCGCCCTACCGTTGGCCACGGTAGGGGTTTCTCTAGCCCCACAGTTGAACGGAATAAACGGCGATTGTGCATTGTCGACATTGTTTTGTATGCATTGGGATAACGGACACCGGTCCCACGTGATACCTATAAGTGACTAGAGCCGTATTGTCTCGGGTCGTAGGCGATCGAGCGATACGTCGACGTGGATACAGAAAATGGTCCACAATGGGTACCTGTAGACCGTGCGGGTCGCGATATTGTACATTATTTATTGGGTACTTGTAGATCGTGCGTGACACGATCAGGTACATATATTTGTTTCGGGATACGAGCACTGGTCCCTTTATGAATTGTGTACAGCAGCAGCAGCACAATCATCTATTTCTGATCGTGGTTGTCATTGGGAAACGTGTCTAGCATCAGCGGCACAATTGTTTAGTATGGTTCTCCGGAGCAGAAGTGCAGGAATCTATTATTATTATTATCTTGTTGGATAGCAGCAGAGGCATCCTTTATAGTTCTGTGGAGCGGCAGTACGATCGTTTACTACGGCTTCATGGAGCGATAAGGTCGGAAGTGTTTCAAGGGATTTCGAAGGTGTACCTCAAATCCACCGTATCCACCTTTATGTGTTTATTTTGAGCTTATGTGCTTCCTATATGACGAATGTTGGTCGTGGTCTCCAACCAGTTCATGACGGTTGGCGGCTACTGAGCCTCTCGTGAATATAGGGTTAGTTGACTTATGTGCTACAACCTGTTTATTATCCTGCTATTCTTATTTGCATAATGTCATGCCATATTGTTTCATTAGTAACTTACTGGGTCATTCGACTCATTCCTTCCATATTTGTTTTCCTTAGTTGTAGGATACATTTCGGCGCAGTGAGGCTCTAGTTCAAAGATCCTCTAGTTGTATCTAGTTAGTATTTTATATTTATTTTCTGTACTTGTAAAATCACGAGTAAAACTGAGTTATGTAAACTTAGTATGTCGGGTAGAGATTTTGGTATTTTATAGACTTGTATTTGGTGCCGACTTGTGAAGTCGTGCCGGTTGTACTATTTTTTATCACCCCAGTTTTTTTGGTTATTATGGCCGTGTGCCCGTTGGTATTTTACTATTAATTTCCCGAGCGTGTTGTCTCGTGGTGTTTTAGACATTGTTGTTCTCCGGCGCATGTTTAGCCGTGGAGGTTATTATTATATGTTGGGATTCTTGTTATTCGAGCCTTGAGGCTCAAGTTCTTTGTTATTCCGCTGCCTTGTTTTTAGTATTCCACTGCATCGGTTTAGTTTCGAGCTTTTGTGGCTCACTTTATTTTGTTCTTCTTAGGTTTGGCGCTCCGAGTTGGGGTTCAGCATCGAATCTCGGACTCGGGTCGTCACATTTCTAATTGTTACAATTGTGTCCTATTTCCCAAAATAAAAAGAACATAAATGAATGTACAATCGAATGAGGGGCATTGGCCCGAATAAAATGTACAAATAAAGAATAAATAAATTTGTACCAGCAGGGGTAAGAGTAGTATATACTACACAGATAACATTTTAGTCATGTTATATCAAACAAATTTGCGATATTTAAATATGTAAGCATGCATTTGTGTATAAAAAATGAGTCTGGCTCTCTTTTTTATTTATTTAAAACAAACATTTCCAGCAGAGTCGCCACTGTGAGCGCCCCGATCCGCAGATTGTTTTCTCGGGCCTTTTCGTTCTCGTCTTGTGGTTTTCCTCTATTTGATTCTATGGTTTGATAAACTTGAAAAACATGTTTATCTTTGAAAACAGAGTTGCCACTCTCGTTTATAAAGTAAACGGAAGAAAAACTTTAGATTATGGGTTCGGGGGCCAAGTTACGATTTGGGAAGGTTTTACGCACCCAATTCGCCCTTTCGATCTCTACACATTTTGCATGTTTGTATTTAATTATCGCGAGTTTGTTTATTTACAGAATATATATATATATATATATATATATTGCATGTATTTTACAATGCATTTTGAAATAATTACATACATTTTTTACATCTATTTACATATCTAAAATGACGAACATAAGGGGTTATCTTCTGTCGTTTTACAGAAATTGGACGACGTTCTAGGTCGTTGTATTATACCGGATCAAGCTAGCTCGTAGCCTGACCGTTGTGCTTCCACTGCTGCCAATCGAGGAAAGGAAGACTTACGTTTTGTGTGTGTTGAGATAGAGTCAATACTCTTTTCTCTTTTCTTTCTCTCTTTTCTTCCTCAAAAAGAGGCTTGATAGAGAGAGAGTTGTGTGTGTGTATGTGTGTGTCTTAGGGAGAGGGGTGATGATGATTGTTGTTGTTTAGTGTCTTTAAAGAGAGAGCTGATCATCTCTTTATATAGGAGGCTTGGGAGAAGAAACCCTCGGGGCCAAGTTTGGAGGAAGGTTCCTTTTGCCTTCAAAGTCTTCAGCAGCCGATGGCTAAGCTTTGAGGACAAAATGCATGTTTGGTGCGCGGCGCACCTGGCATGGTTCCCGCGCACCAAACCATGTTTGGTGGTATCAGCGCACCAAACCATGTTTTTGGCTTTTTTTTTTTTTGAGTTTGACCCTTGATGTTGATCTAACCGAAGTTTTTTGTATTTGTTGGACGTTGTTCATCCGTTGTGTATGTTGTTTCCTGAAATAATCATAGAAACATGTGTTAGTCTGTTTGTAAATAAACAATTGTTTATTGGACAATTCGTATAATATAGGTGTACGAATTCTAGGTGTCTACAGCAGGTCGAGCTCATGACTTAGATAATTTCAAGGTTTATTGTTATGCTCCCTAGTCGAGTTGATTCCTTAATTAATGTTTGAGGTTATTTGACTGCTCGCAGGTCGAGCTCATGAATTAATTAATATTAAGGCTTATATATTGTTACGCTCCCAGGTCGAGTTGATTCCTTAATTAATGTTTGAGGTCATTTAATTGCTCGCAGGTCGAGCTCATGACTTAGTTAATTTTAAGGCTTATATATTGTTACGCTCCCAGGTCGAGTTGATTCCTTAATTAATGTTTGAGGTCATTTGACTGCTCGTAGGTCGAGCTCATGACTTAGTTAATTTTAAGGCTTATATATTGTTACACTCCCAGGTCGAGTGGATGCATCTCGGCAGGTCCAAGGAGAATACGAGTAAATAGTATTCCTCACCTTCGAGATAAATCTCGAGGAATAAGGAGTGGGGGACTTCTGATGTGCATAATTTAGACCTGTTAAACTGTATGGGCCTCACTCCAGCAAATGGGCCCGAAATAAATAAGAAGCCCTGCCCGTATGTGTATATATAGTCACCTCCTCATTCAGTCCAATGTAAGTCTCATTTTGGGCATAACAAGCATAGGTGTTTTCCACATTGCCTTGAGACTAATGATCACGCCGGAGGGCTTTAGCGGGGGACCCTCCCCGCTCCTCTCACGGTGTCTTTTTTGCAGACAAATACATGTCAGATATCCGACATCCGCGAGACGGCGACGATCCATTCGGCACCCCCGGTGCCCTTGATGTTTTCGGCATCATCACCCACCATTATTCGCTTCACCGCCTTCTCGATCCTATCCTTCTTTAGGACCACTTCATTGGCACACCGACGCTCACACCTTCCAACGTCGAATTCCACCCGCAATGAGTTACGAATGCCCCAATTGCTTCGTGATCAAGAATCAACACTTGGGGCGCCCACCCGCTTACAATCAGCCCTTTCCCTTTCATTCTCTCCTTAAATCCTTCTGACAGCCACTCTTCACTTGCCCCTTTCCTCACAATCCAAATGAAGTCTTGCTCAGAAGCTTCAACCCTGCTAGCAATCTCCTTCAACTGACCATAAGTGAAATATGTATGACTCCCAAAGCACACGTAGATAATCGAATTGGGTTTCTTTGAATCTAGCAATTTCAAGTATTCGTGTTGATCAATGTCTGATTTCTTTCCCCTTTGTGCTTTATCTTCTAATTCCGTATTGCATAGCGAGACCGGCCCTAAAAACCATGCCTTCCTCTTTAGGACGTCCCTATAGTGATCAGCATAGTTGGGTTCAAGGTCGTAGAAACTAGTAAAAATAACTCCATAGCTCGATAACTCAGACTTGTTTCCTTGATCAAGAAACATGGTAAAGCATGTTTCTTCATTTACTTACTCGTGCACATCGACTTGTAGTTTTGTTAACTTAATCTCGTGGGGGAGATTGGGTATGATAAATGGTTCAACATCCGAAGAGGCGTTCTTGAAAGGCTTGTTGATGATCATGCTATGAGAAACGCATTGCGCGAAAATACTAGAAACATGGAAAACCAATCTTGGGATATTGCTTTTAGCTGCCACCTTAGTAGCCCATGGAAAAAAGGTGTAGGCTACAAGGCCATGAGGGCGAAATTCTTGGAGAAGTTGCTTCAGTGGTTTTAGGAGCTTTAAGGTGGCTTGGCCAAACTTGGTAACCATGTCTGGTGATGTGACTTCATCGATACACTTGCATCCTTGGGGCAAACCTACCTCAATTCCCGCCTCCCGGGAACTTGATTATGTGAAAGGAGACCTCGTTGATCTTGCTCTTGTTCGTTTGATCATCTGTTCGTTTGGTGAAGACGAAGGTTGTAACGCCCCAAACTCGGCCCCAACATCGTGGTCCCACAGTTTAGCCACGTCACCATACCAGTTGCTTAACAATTATCCTCTCATAAATACAAAACATAAATCTCATTTCAAAACTAAACTTTCAATAAACAATCCTTTCAAATTACAAGAAGTAAATTCATTAATCAAAATCCCTCAGAATATTCTTGTCACCGCTTAACCGAGCAGACGATCCTTCCTACTTATAACCTGGAAGAAGGAATAGGAAAAGGGTGAGCGAACAATGCTCAGAAAGTTCATATACAACCCTTCCGGTTTCTAAGGAGGAGTTGACTCGAAGAAAATCATAAGTTCGTACATTTCAATGTCGAAGTCATAAAGGTCAACATTCATAGTTCATAAAATCGTAAGAGTATTAGGAATTGCAAAAGAAAAGATACCGACATGCAAGACAAATACGAGGGGTACAGCTACCGCCAACTGTCCCATACCAGTTGGAGATATCGTCCAACTCACGGACGCTCATAATATCATATGAGCAAACAGAAATTCCAAATGAAAGTTACAGACTACAAAATGACTACGAGAGGTACGGCTACTGCCAACTGTCCCATACCAGTTGGAGGCAGCGTCCAACTCGCGGACACCATGATCACATAAGTGGTCTCAAGACCTTAATTAAACAGTTACTTCGAAGAGTTCTAATGATTCGTATTTCATACATGTAAATGGTATATCCGGATAACTGCACCACGGGCCAGACGGTGTAATGTATTCATAATAATTCGTATGATTCATAGCTCATAGTACCGTAGTACCCCTGTGTGACACGTTGTTTAACTTAGTGATCGCAGTAAGAATTTCAATAAAGTACATAATAGATTTACAATTGGAAGATGTCACAATCGAACGGTTTTCATAAAGATATTTCTCATCAGACAATAATTCATACGGAGGATTATCGATAAGACATAATATGAAGTGAGAATGAAACGATGCGACAGAGTTCAAAACAATTGCTGGCACAAGTACCGATATAGCGTATACAATATGACGTTGACAACAACAAAAATACAGCGGAAACTTATCGAATAAACATATAGTTCAAATATTTAAAGATGTATAATCCCTTACCTTACTAGTGTGAACATAACTGAGCAAATCACCGAATCGAAAGTAAAGAGCTAACCCCTTTTGTCCGTCTGAACCTAAAATAATGCATAACATACCATCATAAATTCATATTTGGACTAATTACAGTATACCCCTGGTCTAAGTAAATAGGCTAGTCAAAAGTTACTTTAATAATATTTCTTTTAAAATTCCTCCAGTAAGAAGTCCATCTCCCTTCCATTTACTACACCCTCCTGACTACTCTAAATCATAAAGACACGCACTGACACATATACACACAGTAGTCTAAATCATAAAGACATGCACTGACACATATACACACAACCTTGATATCACTTCTGAGACTTCCCTCTCCCATTTATCTACTAATTGTTTACTGTGTAAATTTGAAATCCCATACACTAACTCACGTGCACAAAAATATTATACCCGTACACACATACTATCACACACCCACACACACTAGCACGCACACCAACATGCACAAAGTACAATCACACTCTCTCCCCTCCTTCTATATTGCCGACAACATCCCCCACACACGCGCAACACGCACCCACACTACACACACGAGGTACACTCAACAGCACACGCACACAACACACACCTATTCTCATTAGTCTTATACTCTTATTGACAAATTCATCATACTAAAATACATACATCATACATCCCATCATACTCTCTCTCTCTCTCTCTCTCTCTCTCTCTCTCTCTCTCTCTCTCTCTCTCTCTCTTCTTATTATTTCTTTCTCCTTTCCCAACACATACAAATCGTCACCCTATGCATACCCTTATTCATACATACTGACATACTCTATTTCATAAACACGAAGTCAATAACGTAGGCGTTATAATTACATTGTGTATAATTAAATTATTCTTCAAACATTTTTACCTCAATATTGTACTGTCTGTTGTCTTCCTTCTTCTCCTAATACGGCCGTCGCACAGTTCTTTCTCTCTCTCCTCTGCGTATTTTGATTTAATCTCCCTTGTACAAAACCTTTAAGTGATTTGTTCTTCCATCCTATTTATACTAGCATATCTAGGGTTTCTAATAAACTTAGGGTTAGCAACCGGGCTCAATAATTAATATAGTGGTGCTTATTAGAGCAATAATTTTATTATTAGTCAAAGGTGGGCCAAGCCTAAATCTAATTAACTTAACTAAGTAATAATATTAATACTAATAATAAAATATTATTAAATTTAAGGAATGTAACAGAGGCATTGCCTGGGGTTGTGATGATAGTGGCTTTGACACCCTGGGAAGTGAATAGTTTGGCTGTGTCAAGCATTGGTAGCATATGGCCATGGGCCATTAATGGGAAGAAGAAGAGATGAAGCTGATCTTGATTCATGCTATGTGTGTGTGCGTTAAAAGTGTTTTGGAGCTTAAAACAAAGAAACTAAAGGAAGACTTCACTGGAGAACTATGAGAAATTTGGATATATATGTACTTATGTAGTAACAGATGATGAAACCATTTTTTTGTTATTAGACTTAAAAAAATCATTTTTAATTAAGTTCACTTCACTTCATTGATCAAAAGAGAAAATTACATCAGCTATATATAGACTACATGATATCTAACTAATTGGTTGATTACAACAGATTAGAGGACAAAATCTATCTTATATTTGAATTTGAATTGTTGTTTGTTGTTGTAGATTCATCCGAGGGAGAGAACTTGGTCATGTTGACTCTGTCAACATGGTCCACGTCATTGCATAGTTATTTTACCCCTCCGCAAGTTGGAGTTGTAGTGACGCCAGAACGGACACCCAACTTGGCTACCAGTCATCGAAATTGGTTCGCACCCAATGGTTTAGTGAAGACGTCTGCAAGTTGATGAATAGAAGGAATATAGACTGGTTTGATCAGGCCAGATAGAATTTTCTCATGAACGAAATAGCAATCTATATCAATATGTTTGGTGCGTTCGTGGAAAACAGGATTTTCAGCTATGTGAATAGCTGCCTGATTATCGCAAAAAACAGATATTGGTTCTGTAAATGGAACCCCCAAGTCCTTGAACAAGTAATGTAACCATTGTACTTTAAATGTTAACTTGGCGAGGGCTCTATATTCAGCTTCTGCGGAAGATAAAGAAACGGTGGGTTGTTTCTTTGACTTCCACAAGATTGAGCTATCACCGAGCATGGTGAAAAAACCAATGGTGGAACGACGGGTAGTAGGACATCCTGCCCAGTCGGAATCTGTATACCCCTTAAGGGATAAAGAGCTAGATGAAGATAGGAAGATGCCATGATTAATCGTCCCTTTTAGATAACGAAGAATCCTGGTGACAGCTTCCATGTGAGGTTCACGAGGATGTTGCATGAATTGGCTAAGATAATTAACCGAAAAAGCGATATCAGGCCGTGTTACAGTGAGATAAAGTAAGCGACCAATAATTCGACGATACTTGCTGGGGTCTTGAAGAGGAGTCCCAGCAGTGGGAAGAATTTTAAAATGTTGTTCCATAGGCGAGGCAGATGGTTTGATATCATTAACATGAGCATCGGTAAGGATATCCAGGATATATTTGCGTTGGCATAAGAAAATGTCAGATGGGTTACGAGAGACCTCAATACCGAGAAAGTATTGGAGGCGACCTAAATTCTTGATGGAGAACTTGGCCTCTAATTTAGTTTTGAGAGAAGCAATTTGCACATCATCGTCCCCAGTGATGATGATGTCATCAACATAAACAAGAACGATGATAAAAAATGTGGGAGCACAAAACGTGAATAGAGAATAGTCAGCACGAGACTGAGTAAACCCCTCATCAATTAAAGCAGTGGAGAACTTTTGAAACCACTGTCGAGAGGCTTGTTTTAGCCCATAAAGGGACTTATTCAATTTACAAACACGAGTGTCACCTTTCTTAGTGAATCCAGGAGGGACTTGCATGTAAATATCTTCATGTAAGTCTCCTTGTAAAAAGGCGTTGTTTACATCGAGTTGGTGGAGTGTCCAACCACGAATAGCAGCAAGTGATAACAAAGCTCGCACCGTGACTAATTTTGTGACAGGGGCGAAAGTGTCAAGAAAGTCAATGCCCTCTTGTTGTGTGAAGCCTTTGGTAACAAGGCGAACCTTGTAGCGTTCAATTGTACCATCAGCACGAAACTTCACCTTATAAATCCATTTACAACCAACAGTGGATTTGCCTGGTAGGAGTGAGGTAAGAGTCCAAGTACAATTGGATTCCAAGGCGGAAATTTCTCGGCCCATTGCCTCACGCCAATGGGGATATTTCATGGCCTCAGTGAAGGATTTTGGTTCAACAGTGGTAAGGACATTAGTTAAGAAGGTTTTGTGATGAGACTTGAATTTAGAAAAAGAGAGAAAATCAGTGAGTGGATAAGGAGAACAAGCAGTGCACTCACGGACATTGCACGTGTAATCAGACATCCATGTAGGTGGGTGTCTATCCCTACTGGAGCGACGTAACTATGGTGCCGAGACTGGAATAAGTTCTGGGATAGAAGGGCTAGCTGAGTGAGAAGAAGCTGACGTAGTAGTAGGAGAGGAATGAGATGGACTAAACCCAGCAGTAGAGGAAAAAGGTGGTGAAGATGGGCATGGTCCAGTTGATGATGGTGGTAGAGAGATATTACGTTGGGACAGTAAAATCATGGTGGAGGTGGAGTTGCCTCCTGATTGGACAACGAAGGGGGTAGGATCTAGATATAAATCGATTGGAAGATGAGGATGACTAAAAGAGAAGATATCTTCTGATTCTGTAGAATTTTCTTTGAATGGAAAGATGTGTTCAAGGAAGGTAACGTCCCTAGAGATATATGTTTCCTTTGTCTCCAAATCAAGGACAAGATAGCCTTTATGATTATTAGGATATCCAAGAAAGACACCCGGCTTGGCACGTTGATCAAACTTGTGTTTAATATTTTTATTATGAGCATAACAGAGACATCCAAATACACGAAGATGATGATAATTAGGAGGAGTGCCAAGTAAGAGAGGATATGTGAAACGCACAACATATATCATAGTGTATTAGTTCGAAACAAGAAGAAGAAGAAATAGGACTTTTATTAAAAACCAAGCGAGTATTCTTCGCTTGAGGACATACATGACAATTAAAATTAAACTTCGAATGAACATAAGCAAGGAGCAGATGGATGTCCGCAAAAGCTGAATATAGAGCCCTCGCCAAGTTAACTTCTGAAGTACAATGGTTACATTACTTGTTCAAGGACTTGGGGGTTCCATTTACAGAACCAATATCTATTTTTTGCGATAATCAGGAAGCTATTCACATAGTTGAAAATCCTGTTTTCCACGAACGTACCAAACATATTGACATAGATTGCTATTTCGTTCGTGAGAAAATTCTATCTGGCCTGATCAAACCAGTCTATATTCCTTCTATTCATCAACTTGCAGACGTCTTCACTAAACCATTAGGTGCGGACCAATTTCGAAGACTGGTAGCCAAGTTGGGTGTCCGTTCTGGCATCACTACAACTCCAACTTGCGGGGGGAGGGGGGTAAAATAACTATGCAATGATGTGGACCATGTTGACAGAGTCAACATGACCAAGTTCTCTCCCTCAGATGAATCTACAACAACAAACAACAATTTAAATTCAAATATAAGATATATTTTATCCTCTAATCTATTGTAATCAACCAATTAGTTAGATATCATGTAGTCTATATATAGCTGATGTAATTTTCTCTTTTTATCAATGAAGTAAAGTGAACTTAATTAAAAATTACAAGGAGCAGATGGAACAAGTGAATCATGTTCATCCCATAAAGCTTTCAATCGGGTATAATAAGTTGAGACAGGCATAGATTCTTGCATTAAATTAGCAATAGAAGACTTCAGTTGAAAATTTTTCAGACCATTGGAATGAGCATAACGTACCTCAAGATCCAACCATATTTCATGGGCTGATTTCGCAAAGATGCAACTTGGACGAATGCTTTCATGAACAAAGTTTAAAACCCAATTGCCGACGAGATCATCACAGCGTTTCCAGCAATCATAAAGGGTGGGATTATCCTTTGGAGAAGGAATGGAACCGTCAACAAAGCCCAGTTTAGCTTTAGCATTTAAAGCTTTAGAAACCCCACGAACCCAGGTAGGATAGTTATCTCCGGTTAACAATGGAGTATATAGAACATAGGTTGGGTTGTCATTGTGATAGATAGCATAAGGGTCTGAGGGAATGGGTTTGCTGATGGGCTGGTCAACTGTGGGTGTGTCGGTGTTGAGTGGTGTAGAGTCACCTGGAGAACATGCCATGATGATTAAGAGAAGGAAAAAAATGGATGTGAAAAAAAAAATAATGAGTACTGAGACCAACCAATAAAAAATTGGATTTGAAAAGAAAAAAAAAACTAGTCTGCTGATACCATATTAGACTTAAAGAAAATAATTTTTAATTAAGTTCACTTCATTTCATTGATCAAAAGAGAAAATTACATTAGCTATATATAGACTACATGATATCTAACTAATTGGTTGATTACAACAGATTAGAGGATAAAATCTATCTTATATTTGAATTTGAATTGTTGTTTGTTGTTGTAGATTCATCCGAGGGAGAGAACTTGGTCATTTTGACTCTATCAACATGGTCCACGTCATTGCATAGTTGTTTTATTTGTTGTAGGAGAAAAAATTGAGAAAAATATTGATCCCAATGGTAATAATACTACCTACCATGTCAACCATATGTTCCAATTAATATGTAGGAGTATAAAAAATGTATGTTGATGATATCTGGACAAGAGAGGCATCAATGCATTGGAATTTGGGACTATTAATTAGTGTGAGGGAATCGATGCATTGGAATTTGGGACTATTAATTAGTGTGAGGGAATCGATGCATTGGAATTTGGGACTATTAATTAGTGTAAGAGAATCGATGCATTGGAATTTCGGACTATTATAGTATTACCAATGCAAATATGAATGTCGGAAAATTAGGTACCACCTAAGATTTACATATTTTAAAAATAAAAAAAAAATTCTCCACTGCAATTGTAGAATATGATGTGCCAATAAATTCTTTCCTATTGATTATTAGATAATTATTTTTTGGCTTCTATGCACATTGTGAAGGAAGATGTGATTCACATCCTCCTTCACAATATGCATTGGAAATCAAAAAATTAATTATCTAATAACCAATAAGAAACGATTTAGTTGACACATCATATTCGCATTCCTCCTCCACAATTGCATTGAAAAGTGTTTTTTTTTTAAATATGTAAATCTTAGGTGGCACCCAATTTTTTCCAGTGTTCTAAAAATCGCTAGGCGCCAGGGCAGGGCTTAGCGCCTAGATGCCTAGTCGAAATTTAGTCGGGGCCTAGAAATCGAGGTATAATGACCAAATAAACTAAAATTAATAATCACATTAAAATAATAAATAACTATATATAACCAAATCTATTGCCTAACGTGCGTTTTAGAACACTTTATTTTTGTAATAATCGAATAAAATTAAATATGTCAAAATTTATAATGATATTTTGTAACAATTGAGGGTATATATTTAAAGAATGGGGGTTTGAATAATAATTCTCAAAGGAAAAAAAGAGAAAAAAAAAAAAAAGAAGACAACATCACATGAACGGCCCTACCCCATTTAATTTGCCTTTTTCATAATTAAAAACCAATTAAGTCAAATCCCATTCACACCTTGAGTCCTGACATTCACACACACACGCCACCCCCACTCTACTTCCTCATTTTCAATTTTCATCACACACTCCTCTGTCCTCACTCCTCTGCCCTCACACTCTCTCTTTCTCTCTTTCTCGCTCTTTCTTTCTCTCTCACTCTCACTCTCGCTCTCTCTTTCTCCTCTTTACCGGCGTTTTTCTTCTCTTTCACCGGCGACAGTTCTTTAACCCAGTTTCTTCGTCTCTCCTTTTCGAATCTGCTCTAAAGGAACACTAGTCGGCGATTAGAGACATAGAACGACTACTCAACCAACTAGGGCGCCTAGTCGGCGATTTCTTCTCCAGCGACTTTTTTGTCCGATTTGTCATTAATCGCGGTGTGGAGCGGCGCCTACCGCCTAGACGGCGCCTAGGTGGCCGCCTAGGCGCGGTTTAGAACACTAATTTTTCTACATTCACATTTGCATTGTAAATCCTAGGTGGCATCCAATTTTTCACATTCACATTTGCATTAGTAATGCTCTTATTAGTGCAAGAGCTGTGCTAGGTATATAATAAATAGCAAAAAGAAAACGGAGGATCTTGTTAACTCGAGTCCTAAGGACATATGTTGACAAACATTAATTAGGGTGATTGGTTGTAGAAATTTGTGAAAGTACACATCAATTAGGATAGTTGGTAGAATGATTATTGTAAAATTAGAGTGATTAATATGAAAATAAACACAAATACTCTAATTAATGGTTCTTAACATATCCTCTTAAGCACAAATTGACATATTGATTGTGCATTCCACTCCCTAAAAAGTCAATTATTGCTACCCTTCAAAAATTTTGAATTTTGGAAAAAGAAAAGGAAAAAAAAGAGCAAAAATTTTTAAAAGACAAAAGAAGAGAGAAGAGAGAATTCTCATCAAATTCATAGCCAACCATATATCGTCTCTCTCATAATCTCATACATACCATAGGCTCATCGACAAACCCAGCTACTCAATAGCTACCAGATTCAACCAAGAACTCTCATTGGCCATTGCTGCACTTGCATTTGCTTGAACATTTGTTTGTGACAATCAATCGAAGAAGCTCTGAACTGCTTGTGATAAGTGTTGAGAATTGGCAAGAAGTTTCCAAATTAGTCAAAGTGTTCTATCCTTTACATTTTCTATGGTACATGAATATTGTTTGGTTTGCCAAGGAAACCTTTGGTGCTTCATCTCTTTGATACATCTCCTTAGGAGATGTGTTGTGCCTATAAATAGGCTTTTGTAGGATGGACAGTGTGTGTCAGAAAAGTGTGAGAAACGCATTTGAGAGAGACATCTAAGTGTGGTAGAGTATGAATGATACATTTTGTAAACACTTTGAATATAATTGAGAATTGATTTGGCTGCCACCCGTGGACGTAGGAGAATTTCTCGGCCCATTGCCTCACGCCAATGGGGATATTTCATGGCCTCAGTGAAGGATTTTGGTTCAAGAGTGGTAGGACATTAGTTAAGAAGGTTTTGTGATGAGACTTGAATTTAGAAAAAGAGAGAAAATCAGTGAGTGGATAAGGAGAAGAAGCAGTGCACTCACGGACATTTCACGTGTAATCAGACATCCATGTAGGTGGGTGTCTATCCCTACTGGAGCGACGTAACTGTGGTGCCGAGACTGGAATAAGTTCTGGGATAGGAGTGCTAGATGAGTGAGAAGAAGCTGACGTAGCATCAGGAGAGGAATGAGATAG
The DNA here is from genome assembly GCA_016624345.1 of Platycodon grandiflorus. NCBI lineage: Eukaryota > Viridiplantae > Streptophyta > Magnoliopsida > Asterales > Campanulaceae > Platycodon > Platycodon grandiflorus. Next base: position 31,702,954 of record CM028368.1, read on the forward strand.
ACTAAACCTAGCAGTAGAGGAAAAAGGTGGTGAAGATGGGCATGGTCCAGTTGATGATGGTGGTAGAGATATATTACGTTGGGACGGTAAAATCATGGTGGAGGTGGAGTTGCCTCCTGATTGGACAACGAATGGGGTAGGATCTAGATATAAATCGATTGGAAGATGAAGATGACTAAAAGAGAAGATATCTTCTGATTCTGTAGAATTTTCTTTGAATGAAAAGATGTGTTTAAGGAAGGTAACGTCCCTAGAGATATATGTTTCCTTTGTCTCCAAATCAAGGACAAGATAGCCTTTATGATTATTAGGATATCCAAGAAAGACACCCGGCTTGGGACGTTGATCAAACTTGTGTTTAATATTTTTATTATGAGCATAACAGAGACATCCAAATACACGAAGATGACGATAATTAGGAGGAGTGCCAAGTAAGAGAGGATATGTGAAACGCACAACATATATCACAGTGTATTAGTTCGAAACAAGAAGAAGAAGAAATAGGACTTTTATTAAAAACCAAGCGAGTATTCTTCGCTTGAGGACATACATGACAATTAAAATTAAACTTCGAATGAACATAAGCAAGGAGCAGATGGATGTCCGCAGAAGCTGAATTTAGAGCCCTCGCCAAGTTAACTTCTGAAGTACAATGATTACATTACTTGTTCTAGGACTTGGGGGTTCCATTTACAGAACCAATATCTATTTTTTGCGATAATCAGGCAGCTATTCACATAGCTGAAAATCCTTTTTTCCACGAACGCACCAAACATATTGACATAGATTGCTATTTCGTTCGTGAGAAAATTCTATCTGGCCTGATCAAACCAGTCTATATTCCTTCTATTCATCAACTTGCAGATGTCTTCACTAAACCATTGGGTGCGGACCAATTTCGAAGACTGGTAGCCAAGTTGGGTGTCCGTTCTGGCGTCACTACAACTCCAACTTGCGGGGGGTAAAACAACTATGCAATGATGTGGACCATGTTGACAGAGTCAACATGACCAAGTTCTCTCCCTTAAATGAATCTACAACAACAAACAACAATTTAAATTCAAATATAAGATATATTTTATCCTCTAATCTATTGTAATCAACCAATTAGTTAGATATCATGTAGTCTATATATAGCTGATGTAATTTTCTCTTTTTATCAATGAAGTGAAGTGAACTTAATTAAAAATTACAAGGAGCAGATGGAACAAGTGAATCATGTTCATCCCATAAAGCTTTCAATCGGGTATAATAAGTTGAGACAGGCATAGATTCTTGCATTAAATTAGCAATAGAAGACTTCAGTTGAAAAAGTTTCGGACCATTGGAATGAGCATAACGTACCTCAAGATCCAGCCATATTTCATGGGCTGATTTCGCAAAGATGCAACATGGACGAATGCTTTCATGAACAAAGTTTAAAACCCAACTGCCGACGAGATCATCACAGCGTTTCCAGCAATCATAAAGGGTGGGATTATCCTTTGGAGGATGAATGGAACCGTCAACAAAGCCCAGTTTAGCTTTAGCATATAAAGCTTTAGAAACCCCACAAACCCAGGTAGGATAGTAATCTCCGGTTAACAATGGAGTATATAGAATAGGTTAGGTTGTCATTGTGATAGATAGCATAAGGGTCTGAGGGAATGGGTTTGCTGATGGGCTGGTCAACTGTGGGTGTGTCGGTGTTGAGTGGTGTAGAGTCACCTGTAGAACCTGCCATGATGATTAAGAGAAGGAAAAAAAAATGGATGTGAAAAAAAAAATTAATGAGTACTGAGACCAACCAATAAAAAATTGGATTTGAAAAGAAAAAAAAAACTAGTCGCTGATACCATATTAGACTTAAAGAAAATAATTTTTAATTAAGTTCACTTCATTTCATTGATCAAAAGAGAAAATTACATCAGCTATATATAGACTACATGATATCTAACTAATTGGTTGTTTACAACAGATTAGAGGATAAAATCTATCTTATATTTGAATTTGAATTGTTGTTTGTTATTGTAGATTCATCCGAGGGAGAGAACTTGGTCATGTTGACTCTATCAACATGGTCCACGTCATTGCATAGTTGTTTTATTTGTTGTAGGAGAAAAAATTGAGAAAAATATTGATCCCAATGGTAATAATACTACCTACCATGTCAACCATATGTTCCAATTAATATGTAGGAGTATAAAAAATGTATGTTGATGATATCTGGACAAGAGAGGCATCAATGCATTGGAATTTGGGACTATTAATTAGTGTGAGGGAATCGATGCATTGGAATTTGGGACTATTAATTAGTGTGAGGGAATCGATGCATTGGAATTTGGGACTATTAATTAGTGTAAGAGAATCGATGCATTGGAATTTCGGACTATTATAGTATTACCAATGCAAATATGAATGTCGGAAAATTAGGTACCACCTAAGATTTACATATTTTAAAAATAAAAAAAAATTCCATCTGCATTGTAGAATATGATGTGCCAATAAATTCTTTCCTATTGATTATTAGATAATTATTTTTGGCTTCTATGCACATTGTGAAGGAAGATGTGATTCACATCCTCCTTCACAATATGCATTGGAAATCAAAAATTAATTATCTAATAACCAATAAGAAACGAGTTGACACATCATATTCGCATTCCTCCTCCACAATTGCATTGAAAAGTGTTTTTTTTTAAATATGTAAATCTTAGGTGGCACCCAATTTTTTCCAAGTGTTCTAAAAATCGCTAGGCGCCGGGCAGGGCTTAGCGCCTAGATGCCTAGTCGAAATTTAGTCGGGGCCTAGAAATCGAGGTATAATGACCAAATAAACTAAAATTAATAATCACATTAAAATAATAAATAACTATATATAACCAAATCTATTGCCTAACGTGCGTTTTAGAACACTTTATTTTTGTAATAATCGAATAAAATTAAATATGTCAAAATTTATAATGATATTTTGTAACAATTGAGGGTATATATTTAAAGAATGGGGGTTTGAATAATAATTCTCAAAGGAAAAAAAGAGAAAAAAAAAAAAAGACAACATCACATGAACGGCCCTACCCCATTTAATTTGCCTTTTTCATAATTAAAAACCAATTAAGTCAAATCCCATTCACACCTTGAGTCCTGACATTCACACACACACGCCACCCCCACTCTACTTCCTCATTTTCAATTTTCATCACACACTCCTCTGTCCTCACTCCTCTGCCCTCACACTCTCTCTTTCTCTCTTTCTCGCTCTTTCTTTCTCTCTCACTCTCACTCTCGCTCTCTCTTTCTCCTCTTTACCGGCGTTTTTCTTCTCTTTCACCGGCGACGGTTCTTAACCCAGTTTCTTCGTCTCTCCTTTTCGAATCTGCTCTAAAGGAACACTAGTCGGCGATTAGAGACATAGAACGACTACTCAACCAACTAGGGCGCCTAGTCGGCGATTTCTTCTCCAGCGACTTTTTTGTCCGATTTGTCATTAATCGCGGTGTGGAGCTGGCGCCTACCGCCTAGACGGCGCCTAGGTGGCCGCCTAGGGCGCGGTTTAGAACACTAATTTTTCTACATTCACATTTGCATTGTAAATCCTAGGTGGCATCCAATTTTTTCACATTCACATTTGCATTAGTAATGCTCTTATTAGTGCAAGAGCTGTGCTAGGTATATAATAAATAGCAAAAAGAAAACGGAGGATCTTGTTAACTCGAGTCCTAAGGACATATGTTGACAAACATTAATTAGGGTGATTGGTTATAGAAATTTGTGAAAGTACACATCAATTAGGATAGTTGGTAGAATGATTATTGTAAAATTAGAGTGATTAATATGAAAATAAACACAAATACTCTAATTAATGGTTCTTAACATATCCTCTTAAGCACAAATTGACATATTGATTGTGCATTCCACTCCCTAAAAAGTCAATTATTGCTACCCTTCAAAAATTTTGAATTTTGGAAAAAGAAAAGGAAAAAAAAAGGCAAAAAATTTTAAAAGACAAATTAAAAGAAGAGAGAAGAGAGAATTCTCATCAAATTCGTAGCCAACCATATATCGTCTCTCTCATAATCTCATACATACCATAGGCTCATCGACAAACCCAGCTACTCAATAGCTACCAGATTCAACCAAGAACTCTCATTGGCCATTGCTGCACTTGCATTTGCTTGAACATTTGTTTGTGACAATCAATCGAAGAAGCTCTGAACTGCTTGTGATAAGTGTTGAGAATTGGCAAGAAGTTTCCAAATTAGTCAAAGTGTTCTATCCTTTGCATTTTCTAAAGTACATGAATATTGTTTGGTTTGCCAAGGAAACCTTTGGTGCTCCATCTCTTTGATACATCTCCTTAGGAGATGTGTTGTGCCTATAAATAGGCTTTTGTAGGATGGACATAGTGTGTCAGAAAAGTGTGAGAAACACATTTGAGAGAGACATCGTAGTGTGGTAGAGTATGAATGATACATTTTGTAAACACTTTGAATATAATTGAGAATTGATTTGGCTGCCGCCCGTGGACGTAGGAGAATCTCTCCGAACCACATAAATCTCTGTATCTCATTTGTTTAAATTTTATTGTGTGGGTGTGTGGGTGCATTCGATCCGCTTCCGTTTACTCAACAATAAGGTTCAATAGTGGAGTGTTTTGAGGGAGGGGAAACTTGGGTAGAGAGAAAGACAAAGTAATTTTGGTTTTATTTCTAGTTTCAGTCCCACCCAAATTCATAAGGTTCACATGCATCACAGATTAGACTAAAAGTAGTTATTAATTTGAAACTTTAGTTTAAGAAACATACAGATTATAACATAACAATAGTAATTGTAGACAGACAAATCTAAACTTCACTTTGAATAACCGTAAGCACTCAGTTCTTCAATTAAAGCAGTCAAACTAGAGTAAGATGATCCTCCTTCATCAACAGCCATTTTTGCCTTGTCTTTCAGTGCCTTGGCTCTGTTCCTTATCTCCTCCGCTTCCTGGCCCACCATTATTCGCTTCACCGCCTTCTCCATCCCATCCCTCTTTATGACCACTTCACTTGCAAAAACGTTGCTAAATTTCTCGACGCCCGCAGAAACCCCATTCCTCCAAACATCGGTCACCAACTTTTCAGCATAGAAGTGGTCAGCAAAAAATGGGCATGTCACCATCGGCACGCCGGCACTCACTGCTTCCAGAATCGAATTCCACCCGCAATGAGTCACGAATCCCCCAATCGCTTCATGATCAAGAATCAACACTTGGGGCGCCCACCCGCTTATAATTAGCCCTTTCCCTTTCATTCTCTCCTCAAATCCTTCTGGCAGCCACTCTTCACTTGCCCCTTTCCTCACAACCCAAATGAAGTCTTGCTCAGAAGCTTCAATCCCGCTAGCAATCTCCTTCAACTGGCCGTAAGCGAAATTTGTATGACTCCCAAAGCACACATAGATGACCGAATTGGGTTTCTTTGAATCCAGCCATTTCAAGCATTCGTGTTGATCAATGTCTGATTTCTTTCCCCTTTGTGCTTTATCTTCTACTTCCCTATTGCATAGGGAAACCGGCCCTAAAAGCCATGTCTTGTTTCTCTTCAAGACGTTCCTAAAGTGATCAGCATAGTCGGGTTCAAGCTCGTAGCAACTATTGAAAATAACTCCGTAGCTGGATAACTCAGACTCGTTCTTTTGATTAAGAAACATGGTAAATCCTGTTTCTTCTTCGACTAGCTCGTTCACATCGATTTGCAGTTTTGTAAACTTAATCTCGTGAGGGAGATTGGGTATGGTAAAGGGTTCAACATCCGAAATGGCATTCTTGAAAGGCTTGTTGACGATGAAGCTACGAGCAATACATTGGGAGAAAATACAAGTGACATGGAAGACCAATCTTGGGATATTGAATTTAGCTGCCACGTTAGTAGCCCATGGAAAGAAGGCATCGGCAACAAGGCAATTTGGGCGGAATTCGTGGAGAAGTTGCTCCACTGATTTTTGGAGCTTTAAGGTGGCTCGGCCGAACATGGGAACCATTTCTGGTGATGTGACTTTATCGAGACACTCGCATCCTTCCGGCAAACCGACCTCGATTCCCGGAAACTTGATTATGAGAAGAGAGATGTTGTTAGCTTTGTTGAAGACGGAGGCATTGCCTGGGGTGGTGATGATGGTGGCTTTGACACCCCGGGAAGCGAATAGTTTGGCGGTGTCAAGCATTGGTAGCATATGGCCATGGGCCATCAATGGGAAGAAGAATATATGTAGCTGATCTTGATTCATGTTGTGTTGTGCGTCGAGCTAGAAATGAAGAAACTCAAGCAAGGAATTAAGAACAATGGCTAATGCAAAGAAGGATGACAATTTATAAAACTTACTCCCTCCGTTCCTAAATTATTGTCTTGCCGACATACACTTGACACAGATCGGATTCTCTATTCCAAAATGATGTTTTATCTCCTATTCCAATCGTTGAATGTGCGCTACACGTACATATGAATAAACAACATTAATTACCCCATAATTTTTTATGCACATGGCATACATCCAACGGTTTGAATAGAAGATAAAATATTATTTTAAAATAGAGGATCTGATTTGCACCTGACATACAGATTAAAAAAAATTAATTTAATTATTAGTATTAAAATAATATGTAATTTACTTTAATGTCCATATACACATGTAACTCATATTTAAAATAAAAAAAGTAAAAATAAATAAATAAAAGTATTATAATAAAAAAATTCAAAAAAAATAATTATTTTAACACAAATAAAAAAGAAAAACAGAACAATAATAATTTAAGAACGAATAGTGTATATAAACATATTTAAAAATGATTTTATTTAACCAAATCGTAGTTTTCAAGTAGAACCACGCGGGAGTTCACCAAAAACGAAGAAAAAAAAAGAAAGAGACCACGTGGGAGTTCACAAAAATAAGAACGACCACGTGGTGGTAGTTGAAGATACTTTTGTTGAAAGTTGCACCCACTAACCCGGTGGTTTAAAGTAGGTTTAATATATAATTTGGTCTCTAAACTTTACACATTTTCCTGATTCGGTTATAGAATTTTAGCATTTCTTATTTTGGTCCTTGAATTGAACATTTGGGCTTATAGTTAGTCCCTCAACTGACGGCCGTCAGTTGAGGCGTTAAATTTTCCTTGAAAAGACCAAAATGTCCTCACATAAAGATGACTGGGATTCTACGTGGCCAAACTGCAATTAGAGGATGATGATTGGGTTGCCAAGTGGCATAAATTGTTGAGATGAAAAAAAAATAGTAAAAATGATTAAAAAAAAAATAGATTAACATTTAATTAAATTTTATATTCTTCATCCAAAAAAAATAAACTTTCTTAAAAAAGATTATGATGTGTTTTTACTTCATTTTTTCTGAAAATTGCAAAACAGACAAGTGTCGATTCAGTCTTTAAGAAAATAAAAATATCATTAATCAAATTTAATTTATTTGTTTATTTTAAGATACTTATCAACATAAATTTTTTAATGTAATTTTCATAAATAATTAATTATACAACATGAATAATTTCATATCGAAACTCCATTATTTATTTATTTATTTTTATTTTAAATAAAAATAATGTGAATATCCTGTATATTGTTCCCAAAAATTTGTCCCCAATTTAATCACTAGAGGCAATATATACGATTAAAACAATGATAAAAAAATTCATGTGGGCCATCCCCAACTACAAATAACCATTGTATCAACTTCATACACATATACTAACTATTAGAACTACCATGAATCACCGCCACCACCAACAACCGGACTAAGACTAAGTAGTAACCTCAACCCCAGTTCCTCCGCTCCCCATTTTTCAACACTCACCTATTTCCCCATAATACTTTCTCTCAAACACACACATACACACACACACACACACACACACACACACACACACACTCTCTCTCTCTCTCTCTCTCTCTCTCTCTCTCTCTCTCTAGGGAGGTCTAAAAAATGGTCATCAATCAAAAAACCCAACCGGATCTCCTCCTCCTAATATGTCTCTCTTCGACAATGGCAACTTTGTTGTCGAGTTCCAAAAACCCTTGTTACATCCACTTCGATTACTTAATTGGTCTACTACGAATGCAAGATCACCGGCAAGCTTCATGTGGGTTCGATTTGGTAGTAACGAACCCTAATTTTAGAAACCCTAAATATCTCTGCTATCGCTCTTTCTCTCTCTCCTAAATTAAATTGAAAATAATTCTTCAATTGCGAAGAAGAGGATGCGATGAAGATGGTGGCGGAGATTAGGGCCATGGCGAGGCTGTGAATAGTGGGGATGAGATCTGGGTGTTGAGATCTAGGAGTTGTTAAGTTTTTCAGTTGAGATCTGGGTGTTGTTAAGTTTTCCAGCAAACACGTCTCCGGCCGATCTCTAGCAGTTCCGATAGCCAGTTCTCACCTCCGGCCACCATCTCTAGCTCCGGCGAACAAGAGCCCATGCGCGCACCTCTTTTGCATCTCCCATCCCGCTTCCAGCCTAACAACCACGTCACCGGACATGCATCAGTCCAGTCCAGTCAAGTATCGCCGATGTTGCGTAGAAGAATTGTTTGTTTGTAAATGCAATTGATGCATTTCTGGCTAGAGGAGAGCTAAGATAGAACCCAGAAGTTTAGGGAGAGAGAGAGAAACGAGAAAAGAGAAAGAAAGAGAAGGAGAGCTAAGAGTTTGCGATAGTTAGAAAAAAATTAAAGGTTTAATATATAATTTGGTCTAACTGTGGCTAGAAGAGAGCTTGATTAGAGACATGATAGAACCCAGAAGAAGTGGGAGAAAGAGAGAGAAACCAGAAGAGAGAGAAAGAAAGAAAGATAGAGAGAGGAAATGGTTTAGATGAGAAATAAAGAGAGAGAGAGAGAGAGAGAGAGAGAGGGCATAACTTAGTTAGAAAACAAAATTATATTAAATCCAAGTAAGCAATCACATTCAACATGTAGTAAGGACAATTTGGACATTTAAAAAAAATTTAACGTGTAAAGTGACGGCCGTCACTCCAGGGACTAACTGTTAGGCTTAAATGGCAGTTCAGGGACTACAATAGGAAATGTCAAAGTTCTATAACCGAACCAGGAAATGGTGTAAAGTTCAGGGACCAAATTATATATTAAACCTTTAAAGTACTATAAGAAAGCTTTTCGAGATTCAGGTTTTCGCATCATTTTACCGTTCCATTTTTAAATTATTGTCATATTTAATTTGGTATATGAATTAAAAAAATTATTAATTTAATTATTAATATTAATATAATATTTAATTTTTTTAATATTAATATATATGTGGTTCATAATTAAAGTAAAGAAAAAAAAATAAGAGTAAAATAATAAAAATTATGTTCTAAAAAGGAAAATTTCAAACAAAATAATTATTTAAGGATAAATAAAAAAAAGTAAGAAAATAATTTAGGGACGAAAAGAGTATTTCACCTGCTTTGACCCGAACTTTGGGTTCCTTAATTATTAAAATAGTACTACAAGTCTGAAGTTGATTCAATTTAATAATCAGATTAGCATTATAAATTACTGAATATCTACGAAAAAGCGGGCCATATAAGATTAACATATATTGGGTTTGGAATAAAAAAAAGATACAGTAGAGCAAAGAGATATCGGCCATGGTTTGAATGATTAATGATGATAATTTTAATAAAATACAAAAAAAAAAGGAGAGTGGAAATATTAGTAGACAGGTTTAATATTATTTTAATATAATGATGATGATGATCACATGACATAACTCATGCTAAATATTCTGCATTTGGAATAGATCAAGATTACACGATATAGTAGGGCATATTCAATGAGTTTTTTATGTTATATAAAATACAATAATCATAACGGTATTATATAAAGATTTAGAAACAAATTTATCTCTAATATCAAGATTACAAACAACTGGATATATCATCTCAGATTTAGAAATAAATAGATTTGTTAAAATCTATCTCGAATCCGAATAGAGCTATTTGAAAATAATACAAACTCTTTTTTAAGTATAAATAGAGTACTAACAGCCGCATCAGTATTACAATTTACAGTACAACATCACGATATTAGCAACTGTAATCATGAGATTAGCAATTGTAACATGAGTTACTACTCTAAAATGCCTCCTCTCCTCAGCTTAATTCGTGATATCAATCCATCGAAGCTGCAATTGGCAATTGGGCACTAAAACTATGATTAGCTCGTGTTTACACTATTCCATCATATGCAGATAATACATCTCCTTTCAGTTTGGAGTGTATTTTCCACGATAAAGAGGTATAATGCATGCATAAGTGTTCTATACAATTTTAAAGATAGTTGTTTGAGCAATTCATTCTTTGTTTATGTGATTATCCAATTTTTTGCTTTTAGGGATCGAGGGTACATGCGATGATCAAGCAAAATCAAATTGAAAAATACAAATCCCTTTTCAAAGAAACCAGTCCGCCAACTCCGCTTCTGTTTAGACTTCGCAACTAATCCGACGACGGCTTCCTCAAATAGAAGGAGAGGATGTGGCGCCCCGAGCCAGATCACTATACAAAATCCCAAGGTCGGGTCGCCAAACAACATAGCGACACAACCAAACAAGAAGAGCACGTGGCGTAACCACCCGTACTTACGAAAATACAAAACTGATAAAACCTGATTTAATAAAAACAAGTCTTCGGTGACACAACAGCCGCAACCCAACAACAATCCACAAGTCTAAGACTTGGGAAAATAAAACAACTACTACAACAACAACAACAACATCGACTACAACATGCCGGAATAATAACGTAAACCACGAGCTACAACTTGCTCAGGAAGGAAACTAAATTACCAATAAGGTTATACACAAGCACGACATATATATGTCGGCTACCAAAAGAATATCCAAAACATCAACGAAGTAGTACTACCCATAGTAAAGTTTAGATAACTTCACAAACCGTTCGTCCTTACCAAAAGAAAATAACTAACTAGGTACAAGATTCTCGAGCTACCAAACAAAGATAACCTGCGAGCTAACGTAAACCCCTTCCGGTCTTACCGCGAACTTCCTGGCTGGCTCGGATAAAAGGAAAAACATATAAACAACAAACGGGGTGAGTCGAAACTCAATAAGTTACTAAATGCAACTACATGACATGGCATAATGTTCAAGTAATAAACACAAAATGGTAATAACATTTATATACCACAACTGAACATATATCATCATCCTTGATATACAAATAACATATCTCACATAGCACCTTGATATTCACATAAGTGCTCGTAAATAAACCACGTTATAAAATGATATCATTTCTCTTTCTTCATCTTTGTGTAGCTCCTGCAATACACAAAATAACCATGTGTCCTCGATACTCGTGTACGTAGTATCGACGTCCCCGATCAAACGGATCGAGTTCCGCTAGCCAACCAAAGTAATGCGTATTGCTACAATAGTGGGGCTACATCCTACCTATGGCCAATAAGTGAAGGTGTGTGAACCAGTACGATGACTTATAGCGATTACAAACATTGATTTGTAAAGACGATAGGTCGTCCCACCTCGACTTAACAACAAGTTGCCAGCTAGACTCAATGCAATGCACAAGTTGGTGTAGTACTCATCTTATGCACCTAACCATCTAGTTCAAAAGTAGTAAACTTGATACATGTCAAGTAGATTATTTTATTCTACCATGTATAATTATCAAACATATTGTTCAAGAACTTTAAACCAAAATTTTAGAGCTATATTACAAGTCTCAAATTTACCAGTATCAAATACTCAAAGGACCAAAATCTATATCAAACGAATTCTAATTTTTATAGGATTTTAACATGCTGTTCAGTGATTGATACTCTAACTAAAATTTAACTTCTTAGAGTCATTTCCACACTCCTCAAAATTTGGGTATAATTGTTATATGCAAAATTTCCCACTTCAAGTCTCTAACATGTTCTTTAGTTCACTTCTTTGGTTGTCATCAAACTCTACACATTTTAAACCACCCAAACAAAGTATTTCACATAATATCATGTTACTCACATCAATATAACATTTAGACATGAATCCAACAAAAATATAAGTCATGCATGTTCATAGATGTTCATACATGTAACAATTTTTAAGTATACATTAGGGGTTTAGTAACTTACCTTCAAAGTAGACAATCAAGCCAACAAATTCACAAACAAAGTCTCTAAGGTTGCTCCCCTAGTCAGCCACAATACATGCAAGGTCTTGGATCAAAGATTCAATGGTTGGATGCTGAGATGTAATCTACACACACTATTCTCACCTTTATCTCCCACACTAAGATCCTAAGCTTTCGTGGAAGAGGAAATGAAGAAATGGTGAAATGAAGTCTCCCACAAGGCTTGGGAGTAACTTATTAGGGCTGGTCAACAGGCCAAACAAAGGTACAACACATTCAGCGAAGGGTCCAAGTCAAGAAGTCAACAAAACAAAACAAGTCCAAATTGATGTCTGTACGTGCGCTAGGGCGCGCAGATGGCGTGCTAGGGTGAACCTCGGGTCACGATCCGACACGATACTGACTGGGACTCCATGTAATCTTACAATCTCCTGGACATACAACGCAGCCAACTGACTTAATGAATACGTCATCGCAATTGGTATGAAATGAGCTGATTTTGTCAATCAATCAACAACAACCCAAACTGCATCAAAACCCCGACGAGTATGCGGCAACCTTATGACAAAATCCATCATAATGTGTTCTCATTTCCATTCTGGAATCTCAAGTGGTTGTAACAAACCTGCTGGTCTCTAATGCTCAGCCTTTACCTCTTGACAAGTCAAACATCTGGACACATACTCTGCTATTTCTCGTTTCATGCCACTCTACCAGAACTGTTTCTTTATGTCTCTATACATTTTCGTGCTCCCCGGATGTATAGTATACTTGGCCTTGTAAGCTTCATCAAGTACTTGTCGTTTCATAGCCTCGTTTGATGGAACACAAACTCTTCTCTGAAAAGTAAGGATGACATCTTTATTCATCGCAAAGTCAAGTGCTTTGCCTTCGTTCAACTCACCAATTATCTTTTTAAACTCCGGATCACCAATCTGAGCTTCTTTAATCCATTGTAACAAAACTGGCGTAGCTCAAACATTTGCAAAAATTACACCACGTTCCATCTCGCTAGGACTCCAAGCCCTCAAATCCTCTAACGTCTTCCACTCATGAACCATCATACATGAAATATACACCTTTCTACTCAATGCATCCGCGACTACGTTTGCTTTTCCCAGGTGATAAAAAATCGTACAATTGTGGTCTTTTAACTTTTCCATCCATCGACGCTGCCTCATGTATAACTCCTTTTGTGAGAAAATGTACTTTAAACTCTTATGATCCGTGAAGACCTCAAATTTTGCCCCAAAAAGATAATGCTTCCATTTGTGTAACGCAAACATAATCGCAGCCAATTTTAGATCATGAGTAGGATAGTTTCGTTCCGCATCTTTCAACTTCCTTAAGGCATATGCAATAACCTTCCCGTTTTGCATAAGTACACAACACATACCTTCCTTGGACGCATCACTGTAAATCATGAAGTTATCACCACAACTAGGTAATGCTAATACAGGAGCCATTGTCAACCGTCGCTTCAACTCTTGGAAACTATTCTCACACTTGTCATCCCATACAAATGGCACTATTTTCTTTGTCAAGTTTGTCAAAGGAGTAGCAATCTTTGAAACCCCTCAATAAATCTCTGATAGTATCTCGCTAAACCCAAGAAACTTAGGATCTTAGTCACTGTAGTCAGTCTCTTCCAATTTGTTACTGCTTCCACCTTTTATGGATCCACCGCTATCCCATCCTTCGAAACAACATGTCCTAGAAAAGATACTTCTTCGAGCCAAAATGCACATTTACTAAATTTGGCAAATAGCTTTTTCTCCCGAAGGACTGATAACACTTACCTCAAATGTTGCGCATGTTCTTCTCGCAATTTAGAATACACAAGAATGTCGTCGATGAATACTACCACGAAGCAATCCAAATAATTGTGAAATACCCGATTCTTTAAATCCATGAATACCGCCGGCGCATTCGTCAACCCGAATGGCATAACAACAAACTCATAATGGCCATGCCTCGTGCGAAAGGCTATCTTAGGAACATCTACAGCTCGCACCTTCAACTGTGGTAACCACTTCTCAAGTCTAGTTTGGAATATACCACTGACCCTTGCAACTGATCGAACAAATCATCAATATAAGGTAGAGGGTACTTGTTCTTGATTGTGACCTGATTCAATTGTTTGTAATCGATCCACAACCTCAAAGTACCATCTTTCTTTCTCACAAATAACACTGGTGCTCCCCACGGCGATACACTTGGTTTAATAAACTCCCTATCAAGAAGTTCTTGCAACTGTTCTTTCAACTCTGTCGGCGCCATTCTATACGGAGCTTTAAAACTTGGAGTAGTTCCCGGTAACAATTCAATACAAAACTCAACTTCTCTATTGGGAGGCAAAGCATAATCGGTAGAAAATACATCAGAGAATTCACAAACTACAGGAACTTCTTCTAGCACCGGTGTAACAATACTTTTATCAACCACACATGCCAAATAACCCGCACAACTATGCGATAACAACTTCCTAGCTTTCAAAGCAGAAATGACATGTAAACCACTCTTAATAGCATCACCCACAAACACAAATTCAAGCACACCCGGCATTGAAAAAGTAACTTTCTTTCTATGACAATCTAGTAAAGCGTGATATGCACACAACCAATCCATGCCAAGTATCACATCAAAATCATGTATGGGCAATACCACTAAATCAACATGCAAAGTGTGATCACCTACATGTATATCACAAGCTCGGTATACATCCGAAGCCAACATATGCTCCCCCAATGGGGTAGACACCTCAAGCACAAATGACAATGACTGGGGTAGCACACACAAATTATTCACAAAGTGAGATGCAACATATAAATGCGATGATCCAGGATCAATAAGAACTCGTGCCCTATTACAGAAAATAAAAAGACTACCTCCTATCACAGATGTAGACTCTGGCACTCCGCGCTGATCAAGTGCAAACACACGACCCTGAACCTTCGGTCTACCGTCACTACTTCTCTTCATCCCACTCGTCTGCTAGTTGACACTACCGGACTGACTACCCCTCAGCTTAGGACAATCCTTCCTCATGTGACCATTCTCCTTACAGTAAAAGCATTGTACCGGTTTATTACCTCCCTTGCTCCAACACTTATCTTCAGAATGCCCATATCCCGAACAATAACTACACACCAATGAATCATTTTGCTGACCCTGAGCTTGAGTGACATTACTTCCTTGCCCTCCGAAATGTTGTCTCCGTTGACCCTCGGACTGTCCTCTCCTTTGACTCCCCCTGCGATTGTTATTGCTATTATTACCACACCTGTTACCAGAACCCTATCCACGTCCCTGAGTCTGCGATGACTGCTGAATATTGCTAAAGTTTCTCCCTCGATGCTCCTCTATATCACCTTTGATCCCATAAGAACGGTCCACAGCGCTCCTATAGTCAGTGAGCTGTAATGAAAGCAACTGTTTCCGATATTTTGTCCTCAAGCCTTTTACAAATTTTTGTGCCTTCTTTGCCTCAGTAGGGACTAAGTGACTACAGTAATGAGCCAATTTTGTGAACTTGGCCAAATACTGTGCCACCGACATACTGCCTTGCTCCAGATCGTAGAATTCCCGCTCTCTTCTTTCACGAACCACCTCTGGAACATACTACATTTTAAACTCCCTCAAGAAGTTGGGCCAACTGTAAGGTTCTCCCTATAAATTCCAGCTTCCCTGTAACACTTGCCACAAATATTCTTCTGCTCCCTCTAGCTTGAACACCACTAGAGTCACCTTCTCATCGTTATTACAACCCAGAGCTGCAAAAATCTTTATGATGTGTTCAATCCATAACTCTGCTTTAGTCGCGTCCGGTTTTCCCAGAAAAGTCCGTGGTTTCATTTTGAAGAATCGTTCAAGGGTAGTAGTGTTATTTCGGTGTCTCACTTTAGGTTGTGGTGCTTCAACTTCCGGTTGTGGAGCCTCTGCTTCCGGTGGAGGTGCTCCTCCCCCATTAATTCATTCAGTCATCTGATTCATCATTTCCATCATCCTTTCATACATGTTTACAAGAGTCTCATTCTGATTGTTCGGGTTCAATTTAAGAGGAACATTTGCCGCCTGTTAGCATTCTCCTCATTTACACCCGCACTCGTACCAACCCGACTCGTACTCGCTTCGTGCCTAGTCTCCACCATGATGAACCTACACATAACACTCGACGTTAATAACTCCACAATAAACCATACCCACCTAGGCCATGGAACCTATCCCGGCGAATAGCTAACTTAAGCTCTGATACGAACTGTGGCATCCCGATCCGGATTTCTATACGAAATCCCAAGGTCGGGTCGCCAAACAACATATCGACACAACCAAACAAGAAGAGCACATGGCGTAACAACCCGTACTTACGACAATAAAAAACTGATAAAACTTGATTTAATAAAAACAAGTCTTTAGCGACACAACAGCCAAAACCCAACAACTATCCACAAGTCTAAGACTTGGGAAAATAAAACAACTACAACAACAACAACATCGGCGACAACATGCCAGAATAATAATGTAAGCCACGAGCTACAACTTGCTCGGGAAGGAAACTAAATTACCAATAAGGTTATACACAAGCACGACATACATATGTCGGCTACCAAAAGAATATCCAAAATATCAACGAAGTAGTACTACCCATAGTAAAGTTTACATAACTTCACAAACCGTTCGTCCTTACCAAAATATAATAATTAACTAGGTCCAAGATTCTCGAGCTACCAAACAAAGATGACCTGCGAGCTAACGTGAACCCCTTTCGGTCTCACCACGAACTCCTTGGCTGGCTCGAATCTGAGGAAAAACATATAAACAACAAATGGGGTGAGTCAAAACTCAATAAGTTACTAAATGCAACTACATGACATGGCATAATGCTCAAGAAAAAAATACAACATGGTAATAGCATTTATATACCACAACTGAACATATATCATCATCCTTGATATACAAATAACATATCTCACATAGCACCTTGATATTCACATAAGTGCTTGTAAATAAACCACGTTATAAAAGGATATCATTTCTCTTTCTTCATCTTTGTGTTGCTCCTGCAATACACAAAATAACCATGTGTCCTCGATACTCGTGTACGTAGTATCGACGTCCCGATCAAATCGATCGAGTTCTGCTAGATAACTAAAGTCATGCGTATTGCTACAACGTTGGGGCTACATCCCACCTATGGCTAATAGGTGAAGGTGTGTGAACCAGTATGACGAATTATAGGGATTACAAACATTGATTTATAAAGAGGATATGTTGTCCCACCTCGACTTAACAACAAATTGCCAGCTGGACTCAATGCAATGCACAAGTTGGTGTAGTACTTATCTTATGCACCTAACCATCAAGTTCAAAAGTAGTGAACTTGATACATGTCAAGTAGATTATTTTATTCTACCATGTATAATCATCAAACATATTGTTTAAGAACTTTAAACCAAAATTTTTAAGCTATATTACAAGTCGCAAATTTACCAGTATCAAATACTCGGAGGACCAAAATCTATATCAAACGAATTCTAATTTTCGTAGGATTTTAACATGTTGTTCGGTGATTGATACTCTAACTAAAATTTAACTTCTTATAGTCATTTCCACACTCCTCAAAATTTGGGTATAATTGCTATATGCAAAATTTCCCACTTCAAGTCTCTAACATGCTCTTTAGTTCACTTCCTTGGTTGTTATCAAACTCTAAACATTTTAAACCACCCAAACCAAATATTTTACATAATATCATGTTACTCACATCAATATAACATTTAGATATGAATTCAACAACAATATAAGTCATGCATGTTCATAGATGTTCATACATGTAACAATTTCTAAGAATACATAAGGGGTTTAGTAACTTACCTTCAAAGTAGAAAATCAAGCCAACAAATTCACAAACAAAGTCTCTAAGGTTTCTCCCCTAGTCAGCCACAATACATGCAAGGTCTTGGATCAAAGATTCAATGGTTGGATAATGAGATGTGATCTACACACACTATTCTCACCTTTATCTCCCACACTAAGATCCTAAGCTTTCATGGAAGAGAAAATGAAGAAATGGTGAAATGAATTCTCCCACAAGGCTTGGGAGTAACTTATCAGGGCTGGTTAACAGGTCAAACAAAGGTACAACATATTTAGCCTAGGGTCCAAGTCAAGAAGTCAACAAACAAAACAAGTCTAAATTGTTGTTCGTATGCGCGCTAGGGCGCGCAGATGGCGTGCTAGGGCACGAGTCCTGGCTGAAGTTTGGTCTAATTTTTTTGATTTTGTCAAACTTCTGGTCGTATGAGCGCTAGGGCACGCCTGGGGTGTGCTAAGGCGCGACCTGGGAGTTTAAAAATGTTCTAAAATGTATCCTAAGTGATCCCAATCAATCCTAGCATGATTCTAACCTCCAACCAAGTTTAAAACACATCCAAGACTCATTTCAAACAACATACAACATGATTGAATGCAAGCATTTCACATCCATGAATGAACACAAGAAGAAGTTTCAAAAACAAGCTGAATAGCCTTAGTAAAAAAAATTCTCTCTCACGCAAAGTCTCAAGGCCCCTTCTAGGGTTTCACCTGACGGCTGCCATGGTTGTGGCGCCACTAAACAACCCTCCAGAACCACCGCCTCCCTTACCAAAATCCTTTGCTGCCGCCCTTACCTCTTATTCTTAGCCTTCAAGCAATAACTCTATTCCTATCTTTATTCAGCCTTCTTCCTATAAAGGAGAACCCGCTCTCAAACTCTCGAATGATGAAGTTCAGCTCTTCGCAAAACCTTTCTCTCACTCTTTAATAGGAAAATTTTCTCATGGCAGACTAACTATGGAAGCCACTAAGAAAGCCTTTAGCACCTTTGGTCTTAAAGCTGCTATTTCAGTCAGTCATCTAGACGCTAAGCACATACTTATCCAAGTAAATCATGACGAAGACTATCAACGTCTTTGGATTAAGGATCAATGGTTCCTTGGTCGTTTTCCCATGCGCGTTTTCAAATGGACTCCTGACTTTAGGCCTGATGTTGAGAGTTCCATTGTTCCAATTTGGTTCTCTTTACCCAACCTCCCAATCTTTCTTTTCAATCGGTCAGCCCTATTCTCTATTGCCTACTTATTTCGCAAGCCTCTTATTATGGACCATCCTACTCAAAACCTCACTAGACCTAGTGTCACGCGTGTTTGTGTCGAGGTTGATCTTCTGAAACCTTTACCAAAGAGAATCTGGATTGAAAGTGGCACTAAATACCCAGGTTTCTGGCAACCGGTTGAAGCCGAATCTCTTATGCGTTATTGCACCTATTGTAGCAGGCAAGGACATTCAGAAGAGGTTTGCAAGATCTAGAACTCTTATGTGCCAAAAGTTCCTACGACTCAATTGAACCAAAAAGTTGGCCCTTCAACTCGTTGGACTCCAAAAAAAATAGACAAAGGTAAGCAAGTAGTTTCTGCTGGTGTTATAAACTCTAATGCTTCTGTTTCTCCAGGCCTGACAGAAATCAATTATAAAGACAAGAGTCCTAGTCTTTCTCATGAGCTTCCTGCCAAAGCCATTCCTATTGAGGATACTCTTCAAGCCCGAGGGAATGAGACTGTTACCACTCCTATTATCAATATTTCTGAGGATAATATCAATCCTCCTGAGGATGCTATCAATGCTGTTCAATATGTTGATCCTGAATTCACGAGTCCTACACCTCTGGATAACAACACTACAGACCATCACTTAAATCCCAATCTGATTGCAGAAAGACATTCCAATTATGTTCAGCAAACTCAACTGGAGGAGAACTCGCAAGAGTCTGCTCAATTAAAACCTCTTGAGGAAAATATTACTCAATATGACAGCTTGGGTCTTCCGCAAGATGATGCAACTCTCAATGATGAAGATATGCCTTTCTCCCCAAATCGGTTTGCTGTTCTGGAAACTTGCGAAGATCTTGAGGAATCTTTTAATCACCTGGCTGCTTTAAATCTGGAACTTTGCAATAGTCTGAAGAACAATAAAAAAATTCCCAAAACGGATCAGATCAGCTTACTCGATTGCAAAAAGCCAAGCTCTCTACTTCGTCTCTTCCAGCAGTTTTCCATGACTCTTAAAGCTCTTTTCTGGAATGTTCAGGGAATTGGCAATGACCCCACTATTGCGAGGTTGAAGTATCTAATTAAAACTTATCAAATTTCTGTTATTTCTATATTTGAGCCCATGATAGATTCTAACAGAATTGAATTTGTTATGCATCGCTTAAAGTTTCGATTTAGTTTTTCAAATGCCAATAGTTCCATTTGGGTATTCATTAAAGCAGCTTTTACTTGCAATGTTATTAGTGACTCTTCACAGCAGCTCACCATCCAGTTTCAGCATTTCTCCTGGCCTTCTTGCGCCTTCTTAACATGTGTTTATGCTAAGTGTGATGCTGAAGATCGTCGGCCTTTGTGGACTGATCTGATTTCTTTAGGTGATCAATTTAAGGATTCTCCTTGGATTGTTGGGGGAGACTTTAACATTGTGCTTCATTCATCTGAGAAGTCTGGAGGTAATGGTTGGGACCGAAATGGTGCCCTTGACTTCCATGCTTGCTTGGCTGCTTCGGGTTTGATTGATCTTGGTTTTTCTGGTCCTCTTTTCACTTGGTGGAACAAGAGAGAAGGCTCTCATACTATTCATCAAAGAATTGATCGGCTTCTTGGAAATTCAGGTTGGTTAGACAGTTTTGCCTCTTCTGCAGTTTGTCATCTGCCTCGAACGTGCTCAGATCATTCTCCTTTACTCCTCACTTACAGCCGCAACCGCAATGCCCTCCCTACTTCCTTTCGATTTCTAAATGTTTGGACTAGTCACCCAACTTTCTCTGATGTTGTTAAAACTGCTTGGTTGCTGCCTGTTCAAGGGAGACCTCTTGTAGCTTTCTCAAATAGACTTCGAAATGTCAAATCTGCTCTTCGCACCTGGAATAAAAATGTGTTTGGAAATATATTCTCCACTCTTAAGGCAGCTAAAGAGGATGTTCTTGAAAAGGAGTTATTCTTTGATCTAAATCCTTCTGGTGAAAATAGAGCTCAGTTACTTGAAGCCCAAGCCAAGCTTCGTATTTCTTTACGTCGTGAAGAAAAGTATTGGGCTCAGAAATCTCGAATTAAATGGCTCAAAGAGGGTCAAGGAAATACTAAACTTTTTCATGCTTCCGTCCGTCAAGCTCATCGTAAACTTCATATTCACTCCATAACAGCTTCGGATGGCTCTATTCTGGATTCTGAGGTGGCTATTAAACAAGAAGCTATAAATTATTTTCAAGCTCAACTTTCGTCTGAAGGTATCGGGGATGATTCTTTGCTTGATAATATTCCTTCCTTAATTTTGCCGGAATGGAATAACTCACTTATTGCTCCTCCCTCTATAGACGAGGTTAAGCTTGTGGTTTTCTCTATGAATGGTGACAGTGCTTCAGGGCCTGACGGATTTTCTGGGAAATTTTATTCCTCTTGCCGGGACACTATTGGAAATGACTTGCATCTGGCCATTCTGGAATTCTTTTCGGGGTTCTCTATGCCTAGATCTTGGACGAGCATTTTAGTGGCTATTATTCCTAAAATGGATTCCCCTACTTCTTTCAAAGATTTCCGTCCTATAAGCCTTTGCAATTTTTGTAATAAGGTCATTTCTAAGATTTTATCTACTCGTCTGGCTCAGATACTTCCAAACATTATTTCTTCTAATCAAAGTGCTTTCACTAAAGGTCGGGAAATTCATGATAATATCCTCCTTGCTCAAGAGTTGATGAGTTTCTTGGGGGAAAAAAGTCACTGGCTCTAATATGGTGATTAAGCTTGACATGGCTAAAGCTTTTGACAGAGTTTCTTGGGTTTTTTTAATAAAAGTTCTCAGGCGCTTCGGGTTCCATGAAATCTTCATTGACCTTATTTGGAGGATTATCTCAGATAACTGGTTTTCCATTCTTGTTAATGGTGCTCCTGCGGGTTATTTTTCTTCCTCCCGTGGTCTTCGTCAGGTAGACCCATTATCGCCTAGTCTTTTCATTATTGCAGCGGAGGTTTTAAGTCGGAGTCTTAATAAGCTGCAGGTAGAAGATCCTTCTACGGCTTTTTCTTCCTCTAGTGGATGCCAAATTATTTCTCATTTAGCTTTTGCAGATGATGTGATTATTTTTTGCAATGGGCACTCTCGTTCTATTCGGAAGCATGTTAATCTCCTCAAAGATTATGAGCGATCCTCAGGTCAACTTATCAATGGGTTGAAAAGTAGCTTTTATATTGCTCCTTCTATGGATATCAATAGGGCTAACTCCATTGCTAATATCTTGGGTTATCAAATTGGCGATCTTCCGATTGTTTACTTGGGTTGCCCTTTATACTTGGGTCGGAAAAAGAAGCAATATTTTGACTCTATTGTTGCTAAAATCCAAAACCGGATTGAGACTTGGATGGGTGCTTTTATTTCTTTCTCAGGAAGGATTACTCTTATTAAACATGTGCTTCATTCTAAGACAACATTTCTTCTTGCTGCTCTTGATCCTCCTTCGGTTATTCGTTTAATTGAGCGAATGCTTGCAAATTTTTTCTGGGGTAGCATTGAAGGTCGTCAAAAGTCTCATTGGATTGCTTGGTCTACTTGTTGTTCTCCTAAGTCAGAGGGTGGTTTGGGCTTACCTTCTCTCTCGAATTTGGTAGAGGCTTATTCCATCAAATTATGGTGGAGATTCCGGACTCAAAACAGCTTGTGGGCAGATTTCCTGAAACAACGGTACTGTCTTTCTAATCATCCCTCTGTTGTGGTTTGCAAAGGATCTCATGTTTGGCATCGTTTGCTTAAAGCTCGTCCTCAAGCTGAACCTTATATTTGTTGGATTATTTGAAAAGGGATGTGTTCGATTAGACATGATAAATGGCTTTCTTTTTTCCCCATCCTATCTGCTGATAATCCTAGCTTTCAGTCTGTTCGATACCTATTTAGTTCTCCTTCGCAGCTTGCTCCCCTTGCTTCAAACTGCCTTCTTCCTAGGGTGGCTCAAACAATTATGGAGCAAAAAATTAAAATTATGGATTGTGATGACTTGCATTGTTGGACTGGCTCAGCTAATGGGAAATTCTCCTTAAAATCAGTAGCTTGTATCAGAGGTGTAGCTGGTCCTTCCTTGCTTTCTTCCAAGTATGTTTGGCATAAATTGCTTCCTCGTAACATTAGTATTTTCATGTGGAGATTATTGCTTCACCGCTTGCCGATTGATGAAGCTTTCAAGAAGAAAGGTCTTCTCTTAGCTTCCCGCTGTTGCTGCTGCCCAAACCATCCTAATTTAGAGACTTTTCGGCATGTCTTTCTTTCTAGTGCTTTGGCAATGGAAGTTTAGAATTATTTTCATGGGCTCTTTGGATTGGATGTTAGGGGTCATGATATTAGACAAAGATGCATGCATTGGTGGACTCATTCCAGTTTGGCAGTTTTTTCCCTTCTCCCTGCTCTCGTTTTATGGCAGCTTTGGCTTGCTCGGAACAAAGCAGTTTTTGAAGGTATTAATCCCAATCCTCGCAGTATTATTATTGCCATTCAAAGTGAGCTTCATTTCCTCTTTAAAGCTGCGAATTATATCATGTTTAATGGGACAGTGAACGGCATTAAAATCTTTAAGGCTAGGAAAGTTACTGTCCGCGCAGTTTCTTGGCTTCCTCCTCCTCCAGGGATTGTTAAATTAAACACTGACGGAGGCTGCCATGGTAATCCGGGTTTGGGTGGTGGAGGCAGAGTGATTCGGGATTCTTTCGGAAATTTCATTCATGGTTTCTCCTCCAACTATGGGCTATGTTCTAATACTTTTACTGAAGTTAGAGCTTTATTTCAAGGTGTTAGTTGGCTTGTTTCGAAGAGGTACCACAATTCTATTATTGAGATGGACTCGGGTTTTCTGTATGGTTGTCTCACTAAAGGCCACTCCCCTCCGTGGCAATGTTATTATTATGTTCGTGGTATTCTCGCCATGCAAAAGACAGGCAATTTTATTTTTCGTCATTGTTTCCGTGAAGCTAATTCGGTAGCAGATGCTCTTGCCAATTTTGCCATGGATACTGAGGAGATGGCTTCTTTTTCGAACTTGGCTTCTCTTCCTCGATTGATTCGTGGAAATATTATTATGGATGCTAAAGGGTTTTCTAGGATTCGAATTTCTTAGCTTGTATTCTGTTTTGGTTTGTTTTGTATTTCTTTTCGAGGTTAGGCTCCTCTGTCCTCCCTCATATAAGGGCTAGGCTGGTTGTCCCCCTCAAGTTTGTATCATTTTTGTTTTTTAATAAAATTTGCAGGGTGCCGTCCCTGTTTCTCTAGAAAAAAAAAAAAAAAAAACAAAAGAAAAAAGAATGAACACAAGAACTTATACTAAATTAAAGCATTAACAAACTAATCATATATGCACAAGACTAAGGTATGATCTCATTAAACATGTTACTCAAGTATTTAAACACATATGATTAACATAATGACATACAACAAGGCAAGCATATAAAGCATAAAGAATTCAGGGTATTACAGAGGAAGTGGAAAAAAGTTGTATGCTATAAAAAACTTCATTGTGGCTGACAATAGGATTAAATTCAAGACTACGTCTGTAAAATTTAAAATCATTTTGTTGGTACTACACGTGTGTCCGAAATTCCTGATGAATCATTCCCAAGGTTTATTTATAACTTTAAGCCTTTTGAAAAATTGTCTGTGGATTCAGTCGATGAATCGCATCTTATAGGTAATTTTATATTGTAAAATTTAGGCTTAAATACCAATTTGGTTACTCTACTTTCACCAAAAATTCATTAAGCTCACTGCACTTATATTTTTCACACTTTGATCACTCTAGTTAGTCATGAGAATCAATAAGTTCATTCATGGAATGAGCTTATTGATTGAAAAAGTCCAAATAGAGTGATTAAAGTGTGAAAAAAAGAAGTAAAGTGAGCTTATTGAATTTTTGGGAAAAGTAGAGTGACGAAATTGATATTTAAGCCTAAAATTTATTTATAAACTTTTATGAATTAATTTTTTTATACTTATCTTCTAATTTTTATTTTCATATTTTTTATGTTATGTAGATGTTATTGGAAAGTTGCATGCAAAAGCTTTTCCCCAACACAGGGAAATTGGAGGCTAAGATACAAAGATGCTAAATTTAGTTTTGGAGAACATGCAGTACATGACCAACTATTTTAAAATTGTTATTAATTTTATTTATATTTATCTATATTTTATAATAATTGATATTTTTATATTATGTATTCAAGGGTACTACTCTGTCGTGTACACTTTGGGGACAATTTGTTGATGATCTGTGTGATTACATGGCTACAGTTACTTGCGATCATGAACCTGTTATTATTATTTTGCAATTGTGTCGAGTTAAAGTTTTTAGGGGTGAAATACGAGTTTTCAATGCATATTATGTTAGCAAGGTGATCATAAATGGAGATATAGGCGAAATAAACCATTTTCGTAACAGGTTGCATTTTTAAAAAATAAATATTGTTATATATTAATTAATTAACTAATTTTTAATTTTTTTGAATCTATTTTTATTTTCATGATTTAGCTTGATTTCAGATGGGAAGACAATGACTCCAGTTGGTAAAATAGCAATGACTACATCAAGTAATGTTGTTGGCAATTTTGAAAATTCAAAGGACCTTTTGAGGACTATAGTACAGATTTTGGATATTGTAGATGTAACTTCTATTTTCTTTACTACAAATTTTTTTTTAAATACTACTTTTCAAGTTTTATTCTAAAAAAATATTGACTTGGAAATTTTTTTAGGTTGGAAGTTATTGGGTGATCGGTAAGATTGTTGCTATAGAGACCGAAAATGATTGGTGGTCTATATCATGCAAAAAGTGCCCAAAGAAAATGACACCTGCTGCTAATAAATTCTATTGCTAAAGGTGTGATTGTTTCGATATGAATGTCAGCATAAGGTAAAGTATTAGGTACATGATAAGATGCACAATAATTTATTTTTTATGTTTTTTTTATTCATAAGATTACTTTAATTTTTGCACAGGTATAAAGTTCAAGTTTGTGTTGTAGATTTCACAGGAAATGCTTCTTTCTTGCTTTGGGACAAAGAGCGTACTGAACTAATTGAAAAAACAGCTTTTGAATTGAGGAACAACTCAAAAAATGAATTTCCTACGGAGATTCATAATCTGATAGATATAAATGTTCTGTTCAAAATTCAAATTAAGAACAATCAAGAGGGGCAAGATTCGGTGGTTGATAAAGTTAATTGCTGAAAATTCGATGGTTGATAAATATCTTGATATATATCAAGAGGGGCAAGATTCAGATATTTTTTCCAAACTTAAGGGTGTAGATTGTTACAACCCGACCCGGACTCCTACGTGGAATCCCGAGTCGGATCGCGAGGAACACGAGAAACACAAAATACACATCATAAAAATTCCTTAAGATGCAAGTATAAAGCGAATGCATAAAACTCTGTAATGCACGTGCAAAGCTTTTCTTTAAAACCAAAGCAATACTTCATCGGCATAATAACAAGCCGGAAACTAAACTTGTTTAAAACATGGTTTGAATACAAAACCAAACATGTAACATAAACCTCCACGAGCAACAAGCTCGGCGAACAACAACAATATCCAAATCAGAGTATGCGGAAGTAATGAATAATAAGGATTACATCAAGCACGACAACCATGTCAGCATAACCAAAAGAATAGCACAATCACAAGAACCAACACACACTACCCAACATTACATAGTTTAGGTAACAATGTATACCCTCGGCCTCACCAAAAGAAATACAAAGGCCCGAAAAGCACGACCAAAAGAACAACCTGCACAAACGCCTAGACGGAGCAAACTCCTACTATGGGTTCCTCGCTGGACCGTGGTCTAAGGAAAACAAATAAACATTGGACGGGGTGAGTTTTAAACTCAATAAGCTACTAATGTAACAATATGTCATACGAGATGCAAGACAATAATATGAACAAGTATAACAAGCTATGGCATGATATAACATTCATGAGACATAACATATATCAAACATCTCATAATAACAAGTTACCCTATACTACACGAGAGGCTCAACAGTCGCCAACCGACCCTTATCAGTTGGAAACCATGACCAACATTCGCATATATAGGAACCACATAAGTGCGATATATATATAAACACTTTTTAAAAGGATACTGTATTGAGGTACACCTCCAATATACCCAATACTTCCAACCAACCAACATATAATATACCAATGTTGGAGCCGTTGTTGACGTGCTCGATCGACGAATCAAAACCATTAACATAACCAATTCTATGTGAAACATTTTCTGTATTCACGTCGACGGGTGATCTTGGTCCCTACGACCTAATAATCAACCATGGAATAGCTTACCAAGGTTGCGTTTATTCCATACAACAAATGACGCTATGCCCCTACTGTGGCCAACGGTAAGGCGAGGTCCGATGTATTGGCCTTCAACTATTACGTAGCTCCGGCTCCCGTAATAATCGAGCGTCAATACACCGCCAACAAATAATCCATGAACATAACAAATGCACAAGTAGATGTTTACTTGACATTCACAACAACAAATCAAACTCCAAGATAAGAAGCACAACATCATTAAACATGAATGTCTCAAGTAGGTCATAATAATCCTACTCACATAATCAACCATCTCAAAATATTTACGAGAATTAAACAACAACATCATAACAATTTGGCTAACTAATTTTCCTAACAAAACTCTCGCATCATAACGAAATCCCTAAGTCACACACGTGGTCTCATCAATTATGAAAACCTATTCAACTCCGTTAGAGTCATCAATTGTTTCTAATGAGTTCGAATCGAAGAAAAATCATTTTTACTTCAAGATTAACAAGTGATACCATGTCTATGTGTACCAACCAAGACAAAACAAGTCTTCCAACATATAAAACAAGTCATCCACGAAATTTACATGGCTCAACATCAAAACATACTCAAACATGTTGATTTCAACATATAAATGCCATTTTACAAGGCTAGGATGTCATACAAGACATAAATAGAGAAGGAGAGGGGTAGTAGCTTACCTCTAGCAGAAATAAACCAAGAAAAACCTTATGAAACCCATATGCAATCCAAGAGAAGTGATCTCCTAGTCAGTTGCTCCTCAATGGCGAAGTTGGATCGTAATTTGGACCACAAATGAGAAATCTAGCTCACCTTCTCACTCCAGAACTCTCTCAACTCTCTTTCTAATCTCCAAGGTTGAAGATGGTAAAATAAAGAGAGTTTCAGCTCTCTAATGGTGTTAAGGAGAGTCAAGAGGTCTGATCAATCAAGTCTTGGACGTGGTTCAATCTTGGCCCTTGAAACCAAGTCAATTGGTCAAGTCACTTAAAAGTCCATCAAACAAATAAAGTAGAGGACGACGTTAAGCGGCCGCACTATACGGACGCATAGCTCCTATGCGAGCTCCTTATGCGGCTGCATATAATCCAAAAATTTTGGGGTTCTAAGCGAGCTGGCGCAATGTGGACGCACAACTCCTATGCGAGCGCC
Source organism: Platycodon grandiflorus (assembly GCA_016624345.1). Classification (NCBI taxonomy): domain Eukaryota; kingdom Viridiplantae; phylum Streptophyta; class Magnoliopsida; order Asterales; family Campanulaceae; genus Platycodon; species Platycodon grandiflorus. The sequence continues at coordinate 31,731,655 of CM028368.1, forward strand.
TTAGGCAGCCGCATAGATTCTAGAAACTTTAAGTCTGTAAGCCAGGTCACAGTATGCGGCTGCATAGCGACGGGTTCAGGTCAAAAGGCTTCTAAACACTTCCAAAGTGATTCCAAAACTCTCCCAAGTCATCCTAAGATGATACCAAACTCAAACCAAGTCCAAAATGCAATCGAAACTCTTCTGAAACAATTCCATAACAAGGGTAAGAATACAGGCCAACAAAAGTACTAGATATTGCAAGGATTTAAACACAATACAAGGCATATGAGAAGTATGAAATCAACTCAAATGCAAACATGTTAGGATAAAGAATGTACATGAAATGACAATGATACCAATGAAGTACATAAACACGATGCAAGAGAATGCCATGAATAACGCGGGTGTCACATTCTCACCCCCTTAGAATAAATTCGCTCGCGAATTTACTTACCAATCTCCTCGAACAAAGACGGATACTTCTCTCGCATTTCTTGTTCCAACTCCTAGGTGGCTTTCTCAACGTTATGATTCCTCCACAAAACCTTTACAAAATGAATAGTCTTGGTCCTTAAAACATGTTCCTTTGTATCCAGTATCCTCACGGGTTCTTCAACATAAGAGTGATCGGTCGACAAATCTATCGGTTCATACTCCAAAGTATGTGATGCATCTGACAAATATTTCCTCAACATCGAAACATGAAACACTGCATGAATGCCCGACATCCATGGTGGCAATGCAAGCCTATATGCCAATTTTCTAACTTTTTCCAAAATTTTAAATGGTCCAATAAACCTCGGAGCCAATTTACCTTTCTTCCCAAATCTTTTAACCCCAATTCGAGGCGACACCTTCATGAACACACGATCACCAACCTCAAACTCAAGGTCTCGTCGCCTATTGTCCGCATAACTTTTCTGTCTACTCTGGGCCGTTCTCAATCCCTCCCGAATAATCTTTACATTCTCGGCCAATTCAAGAACTAAATCGGGACCCCATAACTTTGCTTCACCAACCTCATCCCAACAAATTGGTGAGCGACATTTCCTTCCATAGAGTGCCTCATACGGAGCCATTTCAATACTCGAATGATAACTGTTGTTGTAGGCGAACTCTATCAATGGTATATGCGAATCCCAAACGCCTTTAAAGTCCATTGAACAAGACCTCAACATGTCCTCAAGTGTTTGAATAGTTCTCTCGAACTGTCCATCAATTTGCAGATGAAATGTTGTACTAAGAGTCAATTTCGAACCCAAAGCATTCTGAAGTGTTTGTCAAAACTGCGAAGTGAACCGTGGATCTCTATCCGATACAATGCTAACTGGAACCCCATGAAGTCTCACAATCTCCTGAATGTACAAAGTAGCAAGTTTCTCCATGGAATAAGTCATCACTATAGAAACAAAATGAGCTGACTTGGTCAATCGATCGACAATAACCCAAACCGCATCATGACCTCGTCGAGTCCGTGGTAACCCTGTCACAAAGTCCATAGCAATGTTCTCCCACTTCCATTCTGGAATTTCCAATGGCTGTAATAATCCCGCAGGTCGCTGGTGTTCTACCTTTATCCTTTGACAAGTTAAACACCTCGAAACAAACTCGGCTATTTCCCTTTTTATTCCATTTCACCAAAAATTCTTCTTTAAATCCCTATACATCTTCGTACTCCCCGGATGAATCGTATACTAAGATTTTTGAGCCTCATCCAATACTAGTCGTTTCACATCATCAATTTCTGGCACACAAACTCTACCTCGAAACAAAAGCATACCATCACCACTCTTCGAAAAATCCATCGTCTTACCCTCATCTAATTTCTCAATCAACTTTTTCAATTTCGGGTCACTCTCTTGAGTTTCCTTAATTCGCTAAAGCAAAATTGGTGTAGCTCGAATGTTAGAAAATATCACCCCATGGTTAGACATACAAGGACTTCAATCCTGAACGTCCTCAAGCATCTTCCATTCAAGCATCTTCCACAACATTGGCCTTCCCCGGATGGTATAGAATAGAGCAATCATGATCCTTTAACCTTTCCATCTACCTTTGTTGCCTATTATTCAGTTCCTTTTGTGAAAACAAATACTTAAGGCTCTTATGATCGGTAAATACCTCAAACTTAGCCCCATAAAGATAATGCTTCCATTTGTGAAGAACAAAAATAATCACTGCTAACTCCATATCATGAGTCGGATAATTCTGTTCGCACTGAGTCAACTTTCGAGAAGAATATCCTATAACCCTTCCGTTCTGTATCAACACACATCACAAACCTTTCGAAGCATCACTATAAATAAGTAACCCATCATGTCCATTCGGCAATGCTAGAACCGGTGCCGTAGTCAATCTCTTCTTCAACTCTTGGAAGCTCACCTTACATTTATCATTTCAAACAAAAGCCTTATTCTTTTGTGTCAAAGTAGTCAACGGGGTTGCAATTCTAGAAAACCCTTCTATGAACCTCCGATAATACCTCGCTAAACCCAAAAAGCTACGAACTTCCGTCATAGTCTCGGGTCTCTTCCAATTCACAACTGCCTCAATTTTAGTGGGATCAATCGATATACCTTCACCCGATACAATATGGCCCAGAAAAGCCACCTCCTCAAGCCAAAAGGCACACTTGCTAAATTTAGCAAACAACTTCTTCTCCCTCAAAACCGACAATACTATCCTCAAGTGTTTTTCATGCTCTTCTCGAGTCTTAGAGTAAACCAAAATATCATCAATGAATACCACAACAAAATAATCCAGATAAGGTAGGAACACCCTATTCATCAAATTCATAAATACGGCCGGTGCGTTGGTCAACCCGAAAGGCATAACCATAAACTCAAAGTGCCTATAACGAGTCCTAAAAGCTGTCTTAGGAATATCCTCCACTCGAACCTTCAACTGATGGTAACCGCTCCTAAGATCAAACTTAGAGTACACTTTGGAACCTTGAAGCTGATCAAATAAATCATCAATATGTGGAAGAGGATATTTATTCTTAATGGTCACTTGATTTAATTCCCTATAATCAATGCATAACCTCAAAGACCCATCTTTCTTCCTCACAAACAACACCGGTGCACCCCAAGGTGATACACTCGGTTTAATAAAACCCCGATCAAGTAACTCCTCCATCTGAATCTTCAATTCTTTTAACTCGGCCAGTGCCATACGATAAGGTGCTTTCGAAATTAGCGCGGTCCCCGGTAACAATTCAATACAAAATTCTAACTCTCTATCTAGAGGCAAATCATAGTCAGCTGCAAATACATCAGGAAATTCACGCACAATAGGAACATCCTCCAATGCAACAACCTTTTGTGATTTATCAACAACACACGCCAAATACCCTGAACACCCATGAGACAATAACTTTCAAGCTTTCAAAGCCGAAATAAGCTGAATACCACCCATAATCTTATCACCCATAAACACAAATGAAGGCACATTTGGTAAATCAAAAGTAACCAATTTCTTATGACAATCAACAATAGCATGATGAGAATGCAACCAATCCATTCCCAAAATGACATCGAAATCACGTATAGGTAATATGACCAAATCCGCAAGTAAGTGATGATCATCAATAACCACATCACATGCACAATAAACATCCAAAGCTACGTGGCACTCTTCCAATGGAGTAGATACCTCCAACACATATGGAAATAACTCAGGTATAGCATGCAAATGATAAGCACAATGTGATGCAATGTAAGAATGTGATGACCCTGGGTCTATTAACACTCGGGCTTTCTCACTAGAGATGGTTAAAGTACCTCCTATGACATTAGGGGCCTCGGGAACTCCTCTCTGGTCTAAGGCAAAGACTCGACCTTACACTTTGATAGCTCGGCAACTCAAGTGGTAAGAGTTGCTTACGATACTCTGTCCTCAAACCTTTCACGAAACGATAGATCTTCTTCTCTGTTGTTGGAATCAAATGTACACAATACCTTGCCAACTCAGTATACTTGGCAGAGTACTGAGCTACAGTCATCGTCCCCTGATCAAGACCAAGAAATTCCACTTCCTTCTTTGCTTGAACCACATCCGGTACAAAATGATTCCTAAACTCCCTTTTTTTTTTTTTTAGGAAAACAGGGGCGGCACCCTGCTAAATTTTATTGATAGAAAAAAATAAATACAAACTTGAGGGGGACAACCAGCCTTGCCCTTATAAGAGGGAGGACAGAGGAGCCTTACCTCGAAAAGGAAATACAGAGAGAAAAGCTCAAAGCAACTAAACAAACCTTACATCGAAAAAGAAATACAGAGAGAAAGCACTAAGCAACTAAGCAAAAAAGAAAAAAAAAACCTAGGAACTACGAATTCTCGCTACAGACAGAGAGTCCAACTTGATCTCACCTTTAATGGAACGAGGAAGATCAGCAAGGGAATTGAAATCTTTATCCGAACAAGTGTCAATCGCTAAGTTGGCAAGGCCGTCAGCTACAAAATTAGCTTCCCGAAAGCAATGGCGAAAAGAAAATTTTAAATCGGACTTCATGCGCAAAATAGCACGAACATAGTATGCCAATTTCCACGGAGGAGCATGACGATTATTGATCCAATGACAGATTGATTTAGAATCCCGTTCAATTATAGCGTCGCGGAGGCCTTTCTCATACATCCAACAAGTGCCTTGAAAAAGAGCTTTCATCTCGGCTTCAAAATTAGAAGCATAACCATAGAAAGCAGAGAAAGCATAAATAATATTCCTAGAAGAGTCCCTGATAATACCCCCACCACCACTAGGACCTGGGTTTCCTCGGCTAGCTCCGTCCGTGTTGAGCTTATAGGTGCCTGCAATCGGTTTCTCCCATCTAACAGCTCGGATGGAAACAGTTTTCTTCAAGGCAAAAGAATAGGAAATTCCATTGTAAATGCGCACCCCAACATAGTTGCCTGCTCTTAAAGAGTAAGTTAAATCTCGATCGATAGCAAAGATGATAGAGTGCGGAGATTGAGCTAAGCCATCATACAGTTTAGAGTTGCGAAATTTCCATATGTTCCAAAGAATAATAGGAGGGAGAATAGTGTGAGCAATGGACTTAGAAGAATACCAACCGGACATGCATCTTTGACGAATAGAGTTGCCAGCCACAGGAAGATCTTGAGAGATATGGAAGTAATCCCAAGCAATTCTAGCTAGATCACTGGCGATGAAAAGATGGTGAGAAGATTCATATTCTGGTTGAGAACAGCAGCAGCATTTTGAGGCCAACTGAATTCCTTCTTGCCAAGAGCTTCATCAGTAGGCAGACCATTACGAAATAATCTCCATAAAAAGATTCCTATATGCTTTGGGAGAAGCTTGTGCCACATGAAATTGGAGGACAAAGAAGAAGCAGCTCCAGCACCAATATGAGAAATGGCAGCAGCTATAGAAAATTTTCCTAATGTCGTGGTGGTCCAGATAGGAGTGTCCTGCTCGTCAGAAAGTCGGATGCACTGAGAGTGAATCATGGAGACCGCAGTTGGAGGAAGGATAGATATGGCTGTGGGGAGTAAGTTTCCCAATGGATCAAATAAATCTTTCACCTGCTGGAGATGACAATCAGGGGGTCTAGCTATAAGCTGGCCGGGAACCTAAGAATCAAACTAGATTGAACAATTCCCTCTACCAATAATCCAGGAAATATTGGGCTCTGCGATGGACTGAATCTTCTTTAAACGATGCCAAATATGGGAACCTCTCGCTGGCGCTTGCGTTTCATGGGAGAGATTACAATAGCGAGCACGCAGAAAGTTGGTCCAAAGATTGGGTTGAGTACGGAAACGCTACCATAATTTAAAAGAATAGGCTTGAATAAGGTTGTAGACAGAGCAAATACCAAGACCACCTTGAGATTTAGGCTTGCAACAAGTACGCCAAGAAACCCAATGAGACTTGATTCTGCCTTCAAAAGATCCCCAAAAGAAGTTCGCAAAGGTCCGTTCCAACAGGTTAATAATCGATACAGGAGGTTCAATCGATGCCAAGAGATAAGCAGTCATGGAATGAAGAACATGATTAATCAAAGTAACTTTACCCGCTGAATTAAGAAAAGAACCCATCCAAGAAGCCACCTTAGATTGAAGTTTGAGGACCAGAGAGTCAAATATAGATTTCTGTTTACGGCCGAAGTAAATTGGACACCCGAGATAGGTAATTGGAATAGTTCCCAATTGATAGCCCCAGGCCATAGCAATACGATCTGCTCTAGAAGTAGAAAGGGAAGGAGCCGCGAAGACTTTACTTTTATGAACATTAACCTTTTGTCCTGAAGAAGATTCATAAGCTCTTAGGAGATTAGCATGCCGTTGAATGGAGCTTCGACTACCATTGCAAAAAATAATCACGTCATCCGCAAACGCCAGGTGGGAGATGATAGGACAACCACTAATAGATGAGTAACTGACTTTGGGGTGCTGAGCATGCAACTGGTTTAGACTGCGACTTAGCACTTCAGAAGCAATGATAAATAAACTTGGTGATAAAGGATCCCCTTGGCGAAGACCTCTCGAGGAATTAAAGAAACCCACTGACTCACCATTAAGTAAGATCGAGAACCAATTCTCAGCTATCAACCTCCAAACAAGATCTATGAAAACTTCATGAAATCCAAATTTGCGAAGAACTTGTGTGAGAAAAATCCAAGATACCCTGTCAAAAGCCTTTGCCATGTCCAGCTTAACAACTATATTGGAGCCATTAACCTTTTTTCCCAGAAAAGTGACCATCTCTTGAGCGAGTAAAATATTATCTTGGATGACCCTACCTTTGGTGAACGCGCTTTGGTTCGGAGAGATAATGTGGGGAAGAATTTTCGCAAGCCGAGATGCCAAAATTTTGGAGAGAATTTTGTTGCAGAAGTTGCAAAGACTTATAGGCCACAGATCTTTAAAAGACTCAGGCGAGTCAATCTTGGGAATAGTGACTATAAGAGTGCTCGACCATGCTCGAGGCATTGAAAAACCAGAAAAAAATTCCCTAACTGCCTTGTAAAGATCATCCTTGATAATCTCCCAGCAATGAATGTAAAAATGGCCAGAAAAACCATCCGGACCAGCTGCACTATCCTCACTAAGATTTGAAACTGCTAAAAAAACCTCTTCAATAGACGGCATAGCAATTAAATCTTGGTTCCAGTCGTCGCAGATAATAGAGGGAATCATATCAAGATCGATAGAGGTAGGAGAAGAGTCAGATTTAAGCTGATCTCGGAAGTACTCCTCTATGCCTGTCTTAATGTTAGCTTCGCAGTCAAGTAAAACCCCTTCCGAATTTCGAATTGTATGAATATAAAGCTTCCTTTGAGCTTGACGAACCGAGGTGTGAAATAATTTGGTGTTGCCATCTCCATCCTTAAACCATTTGATTTTTGATTTTTGCCGCCAATAGGCCTCCTCAGTCACTAGAGCCTTTTTTAAAGCAGCTTGAGCAGACATAAGAGCTGATCGATTATCCCCCGAATTATTAAGCTCAAACAGCAACTCCTTTTCAAGCACATCCTCTTCTGCCAATTTGACTCTATTAAAAATGTTGCCAAAAACTTCTTTCTTCCAATTGCGAAGAGCTTGTTTCGTTGCTCTTAATTTGGCCGCAAAAAGAGACATAGGACGACCACCAGAGCTTGAGTTCCATGCTACACGAACCACATCGAGAAAAGAAGTGTGAGAGGTCCAAACATTAAGGAATCGAAAAGCCAATGCTTTTGTTCCCAGCCCGCTAGAAAAATTAAAGAGAAGAGGGCTATGATCAGAACATGTGCGATTTAGATGCATGACTGTAGAATCAGAAAATTTGTCCATCTAGGCAGTGTTACAGAACACCCGATCAATACGTTGATGAATTGTAGAGTTGCCCTCTCTCTTATTCCACCAAGTGAACTTTGGACCAGAATATCCAAGATCAATTAACCCAGCAGCAGCATGCATGAAAGTCCATAGCTCCATTTCTATCCCATCCACGCCCACCTGATTTTTCAGAAGGACTCATAATAATATTGAAATCACCTCCGACAGTCCAAGGAGTATCACTGTGATGTGAACTAATATCAATTAATTCAGTCCAAAGCTGCTGACGATCCACCGCATCGCATTTGGCATAGACACAAGAGAATAAAGCTGTAAAAGACCAGCTATAATGCTGAATACGGAGAGTGAGATGCTGAGTTGAATCTTGGACAATAGAGCAAGTTAAAGTAGATTTAGCAAAAACCCATATGGAACTGGTTGAGTTTGAGCTGTTAAACCGAAATTTCAATCGACGAGTGATAAAATTAACTTTGTCCTGGGCAAGCATAGGTTCAAACACAGCAATAAAAGAAATGTTGTGAATACGAACAAGCTGTTTAATACGAGCAATTGTTGGGTCATTACCTACTCCACGAGCATTCCAAAAAAGGGCCTTAACATTCATGAGGAAACTGATTTGAGAAGTTACCCTGTTTGGCTTTTGATCTAGTGAGCCTATCTGAAAAAGGAGCTGAATTTTTAGGTTGACTCTGTCTTAGTCCAGCAGTAAGAGTAATATTGAGAGCTTCAAAATTAGAGTGGCCAGGATCTTCTTCTTCTTCGATCACATTCAGAATAGAAAAAGGGTTGGAGGTTGCATAAACTGGTTGCATCATGCCTGAGTCTTCTTAGTTACCCTCATCAAAACCGCACAGCTCAGAGATATCAGCTTCAGGGGACCTGTCTTGCTCAATACCTTCATTTAAGATGTTATTAGTAGCCAAAATAATTTGACCCGTAGCCTGAGTAGGATGCTCTATGTTGTCTTGTTCAATTTGACTCATAGAACCTGTTTCAGCATTAGTAGTAGAAGCATGATGAACAGTATTTAAATCAGAATTGATAGGGGGGTTTACCGTGGCATTATTATCACTTCCAGCATTAGGAGTGTTAGGAATATGCCTATGAATCAGCTGATATATATGTATGCATATTCCAACACAGTGATTTGCTTGTTCCCATTACAACGCATGTTTCACAAGTGGCTAAAAGGGCTGCGTTCCGGTTAGTGTGGCAGCTTGTTGAAACAATGCATAGGTCACTAGACTAGGAAGTCTTTGTACATATTCGAGTCTTTGTCCTACTAGAATGATGACAAACCTTCATATGAATTAAGCTCTTCAAATTGCCAGCTGACGTGACCATCGGCAAATGTCTCACTAGCAGACATTTCCCTTTAGCTATGACTGCCTAATAGCCATCTCTACATCGGCAGAACCCTATATTCCCCAAAGAACTTCATCAGAACAACTACAGAGAAGCTATTTATTCAAGAGGAACATCGTGACCATCAGCGGTTTCTACATCAGCAGTTCTATAATAGCAGATCTCAGAATCAGCCAAATCCCTCATCAGAACAACTGCCGAGAAACTATAAGATCACGAGAAACATCGGTCGTTACTCAAACGCACTACAAGTCAAAATAGATCCGTTGTAAGATCTGTCGACAAATCCAAGATACGCATCGATGTCCGCACCTTCACGTTTATCCAATAGACATTTCCTCTTCGAACAGTGTTCGCGGTCTTCAAAGCTTCATTTAAAAGGCCAAGCACGGACGCCGCACTCCGGCCAAAGCAATGATACGTCCAAATCGCCGACCGCATCCAGCTAAGCTCGACACGTCCAACTCGTCCACTGTGTCACGGACCATCTTCAAGACTCAAACCTAACGAAGGTCTTTGCCCAACAAATCCAAAAATGTACTCGCTACATTATGAAATTCAGATCTCCAACGGGCTTAAACCTATTCAATACACCAACGGTCACTTCTTCTTCTCCAAATATATAAGAAGACTCTCATCCTCATTTCAAAACAAGATAAGGGAGAGAAAGCAACAAGTGTATGCTTATGCTTGAAAAGGTTGTGGTATTGATCTTCATTTCTTCAATCCAACCACTCCTTCAGAGTGAGAAATCACAAGTGTAAGAACAAACACTTTGTGAAAGAGAGAAAAGAAAATCCAAAGGCTGAGAAGCTCTGCTTGATCAACAACCTTGTTGTTGATTTGAGTCCTTCTTCCTTCGAAGAACTCGCCTCTTCGGGCCTCAACTCCATTATCCAAGAAAGAGACCAAGTATCTTTTAGATCGTTGAAGCCAGATCAAGCTTGAAGATGTCCGATGAAGAGCCAGAACTTACATGTCCAGATTGCATTCATATCGGCAGACTTATACTACATTATAAGCTGTGCCGATTGTGCAATAAGTTGTCATCATATTTGGTCGAGTGCTTAGCACTCAGTTGTTCAAATACTTGCTATTTGAACAACTCCTAATATTCTCTTCTCACAACAAATATATCGAATTGAAACTACAGGAAGATAACTTAATAAATATTAAGTACATCTTCTAATGTATTTTCGATATATTTGATTTCGCTTTCTTCATTTCTCCTTCTTTTTCCTAAGGAGATTGCTAGGTTAGAGAGTCTAGGTTGATGTACTAAGCATGTTTGCCTTTGAGCAAACCTCTGCTGAATTTTAATATAATATATATGTTTGTTACATTCAGCCTTGATTTCTCTTTCTTGTATAATTTGTCTTATCATGTGCAACTGTTTAAGGAAAGTAAATGATGCATCTAATACAGATTTTAGTCAACTGTTAAGCTCTCTTTCATATCAAATCTTTACGCTTACTTTAATCTAAATTGTTTGACTTATGCCGTTTGTTCTTCCGCCGCTCAAATTTATCTTCATCGCCTAAGTTCAACATACATCTTCCTATCGCACTCTTGACATCCGCCGATCACGGATGTCCGATGTCTCTAACTTCGCTAAGCTTAAGATAAGGAAGATGATCTACCTGTATTAATCATTTCATCTATTCTTCGATTATTTGTAAAAATTGGATGAAATTTTTAATACATCAAGTATAGGCTATTCACCCCCTCTAGCCTATACACTGAGCAACCCTTGGACCCAACAACTGGTATCGAGCTTGTACTCGTAACCTTATTCCAGGCTTAACAACCTGAGAGTTTAGATCCTGCTGCTCAGATTAGATGCATAGTCAAAAAGAGTCTTTTTCAAAATCTTTTATTCACAGAAACCTTTTTGACTGAGAAACCTGGAAGCCTTTTGAAAACCTTCTCTAAATTAAAATAAATTTTGTTTTCAAAAACGTGTGAGAAAGAGTATTGTGATGACTATGTGATCACTATAAGAAAATCTATCATATATCAGAATTACATTGATATCATGAAGAGAAGTACTATAGTGGAGATTGACTTGCTAAGGATTATGCATGTTTCATAAATCTATCCTTAAACCTTGGTATCTTCTTTAGCAAATGGGTTAAACTCATACTTGATAGATGAATTACTTAGATTCACTTCCAAAAATATGCTCTCTTGACATAAGGCTAACGATTGCTCCAATCCAACACCTTCTCAAGAAAACTTTTTATAAAAGTTTAGAGCAAATGAAATAAGAAGAGTTTCAAAGGAAATTCAAAGGAAATCAAAGATATGTCATCTCCAAAATCACTGAGATTGTAAGTTCTTGGCCTAAGGACATCAATGATGAAATTGTCTTCCTTCAATGAAAAGCTTCACCGGTAAGAATACACTCAAAGAACCTATGCTCAACATTAGAACTGGTGCTTCAACAACTATGAGCATACGCGTTCAAAGAGTTTAATGAGGAAGTAACCCCAGCTCCTAATCTCTTAACACTTTGGGTTACACTTATAAGTTGTATTTTGAATAATTATTCATTTGTCATGCTTATTAAGTCTCATTTGTATTATTGGATTTCTAGAGCTATTTTTAGCTCATAAATGTTGCTAATTTTCTATGAGTACTTTAGGCAGAACTCATATGACGTAAAGGGTCAAACATGCAACATCACTCTCCATCGGCAGATAGCATCATGGCTGCTGATTCATGAAGGACTGCTGATCGCTCATGAGAATTCACTCATGTCCTTCACTCACTCAAGGTCAAAATCCTCACCTACTGGACTTTATAACTATGAGGTGAAAAATCTGCTGATAAGTCCAAAGGAGTTGATAAAGATCTTCTCTCATGCATACACAAAACAAGGTTAGCTATTTGCTTTCTAATGACCTGTGCTCATGTCTGCTGAATTGATATGCTCATACATATTATCGACAATAATGCATAATAACCCGTCATACCGCACTTTTATTGATATATATGTATTGATTGTATGACTTGTTTTATGCAAATGGTTTTTCAAAACTAATCAAGATTTTTCTTATCACCGATTTCAAATGTTTTTCTAAAAACCCAGCTTGGCTGAATTTCTATATCGCCAACCAACACTTCATAAGCTCGCTTGTATGTGCTGACTTATAGGAGTAAAAACCCTTTAATGACCTACTCTCTCAAGTCTATTAAAGGTGGAGGCACACTTTTCAAGTTTGACGCTTCGATTAAAGTTAAGACTATTTTCAAAATCTTGGAAAACGACAAAACAGTCATTTTCAATCCTTTCCAAGAATCTTGAGAATATCTAGACTTCACACCTATCCCTCAAGGCGTGATCGAAGGACAACTCAACAAGAATGCTCCATTATTGAGTATCCTTCGCCTAACCTCCGTGAGTATAAGTAGAGCTCCTTCTTCATCCAATCTCTACTATGACAAAACTCACAAACTGCCTATAGATTACACTAGACACAAATCGATGATTCAAAATCTCACAAATGTTACTAAATCCAAGTCCTAAGATTGGATCAAGTCAATTCCTCAACAACGGGTATGATTTCTTCATATTCATTCAAAGTTGTTTCGATTTTATTTCGTTACTTCACAAGAGCTGATCTAAATTTCTCTCAATAATGTATTTCCAAAACCATTCATAAACGTGAAAATCATTTCCAAAATCTTTTTCAATACACGCTTCCAAACATGAGAGAAATTGCATCAAGTCTTGTGTACCGTAAATCATTAATTATGGTTCCACAATCTTGTTGAGAAAACAATTGATAAAGAGATCTTCTTTTGTCTCGTCCGATAATCATAGAAGTTTGCTGTCAAGCATGATTTATATGCTGCAAACCATGGTTGTCAGAACACTTAAGAACATTCTTAGTCAATTAGTTTAAAAGGTAAGATAGAAAGCCATCGATTAATGCCAAGAAGAGTGATTTCATTCTCTCTTCTAACTTTTAGCTATCAATCTCATTGATACTCTAAAATGTCTACGATGAATCACGGGAAAATCAATTAGCACATACTCATTCCACTTTTGGAAGTCTCTTGCATACGTGAACTTCACGTAAAAGATCCAGAAAGAAATGTCAAATGTTTGGAAAACATTTGATATATTGCCATGTGCAACAAGTCTTCGGTTATATGTAGGTATGCCGACCATCACCTCAAAGATGGCCGATGCATAATTCGCCTCAATTAAGTAGCTAATATGGAATTGATGAGGATGACGAACTATTAACCGCCACCATCCATCCTTGAGTTTATCAAAGGGGATTCATGGTCAAAGCAGCTCATCCTCAATGGCCATCACTCTTCGGTGCTTCTTTAATAACCCGAAGCAGTGAATATGTTCTGCCTCCCCCGAGAGTTGGAGGAAATCAAAAAGAACACGGCCATCTTATCATCCAACTCCTTCTAAATCCTTGACTGATGACTCCTCATCTAATGTCTAGGATTAGGACTTCTAGGACACAAACTTGTAACATGTATTTCTTTCGTAAATTGAATCATTATGTATCTTTCTCATGTAATCTGCAGTCACCAAAATTCCAGTTGTATTGTTCTTGTAATCACCGATCCTTGCAACATACCGTGTAAAACTACTTGGATTATTGAATACAAGTTCGCAACTTTTCCTCATGCTTATCTACTTGTCTCGCATTCCTTTGATAGCATGAACTAATGTGTCTTAAGTGTGTTGATCAAACTTATTCTTTATGATCTCCATTCTCTTCGGTGATTAAAAGAATTGTTCTTAATGAAATGGTCACACCGCCTAGACACAAACTCGCCGACATCCCATCGCAAACCATTCTTGAACAAATTGCTACATCGAGTTATGGTTTCTTACTACCGCTTAACTCTCATCCTTAGACTCCCGATAATTGCCTTTCGAATTAGATCATTTCACAATGATTAAATTCAAGTTCGCCAAACCTCAAGCCTCTCAACAAAAGGCGATCAGTTTCATGACCTTCATGTCAACCTATCAAGGAATCTCGCTATTACTCAATCTCTATCCTTCATGCTTAAAAGATCAAGATTACTAGTAAATCGCTTTGAACGAAGGTCTCGCTGAATCAAATCTTTCAAGACAATTCAACAAAGACTTTGTGTTCTTAGTTATGACAACTACTAAATCTTATGTAACCTACGAGATTGTAGTTATAAAGGCATGATTAGTTGTTCCCATTATAATGACCAACAACTAATTGATATACGATTAAATTCAAAACACTCGTTAGATCTTATCATGTGGTTCTTAGTCTAAAAGGATGTTGTTAAATATCTCTAGTAACTCGACCTATCCTCAAGATAGTTAGACATTCAAGAATTCTTAGGAAGACTAATGTTTTCAAATATTAAGTCCTTCCTCAGGAGTGAACAGCCGATATGACCCCTGCTGTATATAGGCTACGTCTCACTCTCTTCAGAACAAGTCTGGTCTGCAGATCTCTTCCCTTGGTGTAGAATGCCTAGATCTGTTGGACAGAAAGAAGAACGGACATCACATCGTACACATTCTATGTATCACTTACTTGATCGATTTTATGTTCTTACAAATTATTTCTAAAGATCCTTACGTCTTATAAATTTTACTATCTGCTAAAGTTTTTTTAGGATATTGAACTTATAACAAATCAAACTCAATTGATATCAAACTACCCTATTATCGCAGCTTTATATAAGTAGACACCAAACACACCCGCCGATAATATTCACATTCCTTAAAAGGCTATCAAAACCCTCAAAATATCTTTGGGAAACAACCTCTTAAGACACACTCCTCTAAAAACTCCTACATATGTGTCATGTACAACTGTGACATATGGCTTGGACAAGTAATTTTTGTCCCCAACTCGTCCTTAAACAACCAATGCTGTTCTATTTCAGATTAATTTAATCAAACAATTCGCTTGAAGTAAAATAACAGCTCATATTATCTCTAGAAGAGCCTCTATCATTGTCTTAAACACTCAGTTGTACCCATTAATACCACAATAAAGGCAATCAAATTAATCTGATTATATATTAATTTTAAACTTCTTGTTTGAAAATAATATGAGTATACATGTCTTCTAGACGCCTATGTATTAGCCATAATTACACTAAGCATGATGACATAATCCCAAATCGAATATCATTACTATGTCATTAAATGCACTCACTTCTTTAAGCCCCCAAAACGTCCTTTCCCATTCCTCTAATCAAGAAACCTCTTCATCTTCTCAAAAATTCAAAAAGTTGTATAAAATTGGTATCGCTCCAACTAAAGACTCGACTTCGAGTACCTCAAAATTTCTCCACCATTACAATCCGCATCATGTGTTCACCAAATCTGCCTAGTCCTCCTCATCGACCCATTTCCCACACCGAATGGCGTCAACGGATGATGATCCTTCTTGCCACTCCTCCACAAGTGCTTCAACGACCTCGTCGAATCACTCGTCGTGTAAGGAATCGTCTTCGAGACCCCAGAACAATGTATCCAATTTCATCCCTTGGATTCCCACAAGAGACATTACCGCTACTATCGCACTCGCTCCCATCGCCTCAAATGCTCACCTCGAGCAACCCTCATCTCAGAGGAGCTTCACCAAAGAAACGCCCATTCTCGTCAAATCCAGCGGTCAATGTTCCTCCGATTAAAATCAGACCTTCATCCTCTAACTCTACTTCATTAGGATGACTAGCTAGGTCTCTGTTTTATCAAACTAATTTTCTTTTGCTATATTAATGATAAATGTGTAATGTGTTTAGCTTTGTGTACGTCTGTTTATCTACATTTGCCACTTTCTTTTGATTTAAGTCTTCATAATTTGTCCTGTGCATACTGCTCATGCCTACAGCTCACTTTCTTGATGAAATTCAAGATACCTCTTAGGCAGATCTTATATGTCATCTTTAGATGTATATCTCATGCATCCAATAAAAGTCAGCATAAGGCTCAACTATACTTTCCTGTTTTAACTAGATATACATTAAGGAGGAGACTATTTTGAATGCTTTACTACTTAACAGCTTATCCTATTTGCCCCTCCTATTACAAAATAAAACTTGTCCCACTACATTCTTGTAAGACCTCCTTACAAGCAATGGAACACAATTCCTCACCTCGATATCCTATTATTTTTATGTATGTCTTATACATGAAAATTGTGCATTATAAGTTATCTGCACACTGAGAAAGAAAATAAACCTGATTAATGACTTGCTACATCCCAAGCTTTTTGATTCACATATCATATCTCAAAAAAAAAAAAAAAAAAAAAAAAAGTGACGCATTTCCGCAATCGTCTATATTCTCGCAATTGCTATAAGCTAATCAAATAAGCATTTCAAAGACGACATAAAGGAACGACCTTCTTCCTCACTATCCGTACTACAATATTCAATACTCAATATCCTTTATTCAAACTTGTGGCCATTAAGGAGGAGAGATTGTGAAGTAGTAATGGCCCCAAGTAATTGTGAAGTAGTAATGGCCCCAAATAATTGTAGTAAGATTGACATTATTCAGAATCACACTAGAGATTGTGAAGTAGTAATGTGTGATGTAGTAATGACCCCAACTAGTAAGGAGGAGACAACTAGTAAGGAGGAGAGATTGTGTAACTACCCATACAGCGAAATACTATATGACTATTATAGTACGCTGACTATTATAAAACTCTACCTATCCTTCACAAACTTTTAAAATCATCAGATGAAGATGCTTAATCAATTCGATTAAGAACAACATGAACAATATACTTATACTTTCTACTTCTTGCTTAAGCAACATTCTTCGATCATCCAATGCAAGAATCACACTCTTAAGGCAATATTATCATTTGCCTAACAACCATTTCAGCTATTGCTTCGTATTTGTTCTTTCATTTATTGAGTCTAAATACTTAGCAATAGGTGACTATACATACGCTATCGCTATCGCTTGTAAGTTCAACCTAGGGCATGCCTTGATATAAAATGAATATTCAGTAGTGGCATGTTATTACTAAGGATTGAACAACTGCTTTAAAGAGCTATATGTATAAGTCAAATTGTAGTAATGGTTCCAAGAAAATAGGAGGAGATTGTTAGGAATATGTATGCATATTCCAACACAGTGATTTGCTTGTTCCCATTACAACGCATGTTTCACAAGTGGCTAAAAGGGCTGCGTACCGGTTAGTGTGGCAGCTTGTTGAAACAATGCATAGGTCATTAGACTAGGAAGTCTTTGTACATATCCGAGTCTTTGTCCTACCGTAATGATGACAAACCTTCATATGAATTAAGCTCTTCAAATTGCCACCGACGTGACCATCGGCAAATGTCTCACTAGCGACATTTCCCTTTAGCTATGACGCCTAATAGCCATCTCTACATCGCAGCTTCTACATCGGCAACCTCGTATTCGCCAAAGCACTTCATCGAACAACCGAGAAGCTATTTATTCAAGAGGAACATCGTGACCATCGGTTTCTACATCGCAGTTCTATAATAGCAGATCTCAGAATCAGCCAAATCCCTCATCAGAACAACTGCCGAGAAACTATAAGATCACGAGAAACATCGGTCGTTACTCAAACGCACTACAAGTCAAAATAGATCCGTTGTAAGATCTGTCGACAAATCCAAGATACGCATCGATGTCCGCACCTTCACGTTTATCCAATAGACATTTCCTCTTCGAACAGTGTTCGCGGTCTTCAAAGCTTCATTTCCGAAAAAGGCCAAGCACGGACGCCGCACTCCGGCCAAAGCAATGATACGTCCAAATCGCCGACCGCATCCAGCTAAGCTCGACACGTCCAACTCTGTCCTCGTGTCACGGACCATCTTCAAGACTCAAACCTAATCAAGGTCTTTGCCCAACAAATCCAAAAATGTACTCGCTACATTATGAGATTCAGATCTCCAACGGGCTTAAACCTATTCAATACACCAACGGTCACTTCTTCTTCTCCAGCTATATAAGAAGACTCTCATCCTCATTTCAAAACAAAGATAAGGAGAGAAAGCAACAAGTGTATGCTTATGCTTGAAAAAGGTTGTGGTATTGATCTTCATTTCTTCAATCCAGAACCACTCCTTCAGAGTGAGAAATCACAAGTGTAAGAACAAACACTTTGTGAAAGAGAGAAAAGAAAATCCAAAGGCTGAGAAGCTCTGCTTGATCAACAACCTTGTTGTTGATTTGAGTCCTTCTTCCTTCGAAGAACTCAGTCTCTTCAGTGGCCTCAACTCCATTATCCAGTAAAGAGACCAAGTATCTTTTAGATCGTTGAAGCCGATCAAGCTTGAAGATGTCCGATGAAGAGCCGTAACTTACATGTCCAGATTGCATTCATATCGGCACTTATACTACATTATAAGTCGTGCCGATTGTGCAATAAGTTGTCATCATATTTGGTCGAGTGCTTAGCACTCGTTGTTCAAATACTTGCTATTTGAACAACTCCTAATATTCTCTTCTCACAACAAATATATCGAATTGAAACTACAGAAGATAACTTAATAAATATTAAGTACATCTTCTAATGTATTTTCGATATATTTGATTTCGCTTTCTTCATTTCTCCTTCTTTTTCCTAAGGAGATTGCTAGGTTAGAGAGTCTAGGTTGATGTACTAAGCATGTTTGTCTTTGAGCAAACCTCTGCTGAATTTTAATATAATATATATGTTTGTTACATTCAGCCTTGATTTCTCTTTCTTGTATAATTTGTCTTATCATGTGCAATCTGTTTAAGGAAAGTAAATGATGCATCTAATACAGATTTTAGTCAACTGTTAAGCTCTCTTTCATATCAAATCTTTACAGTTACTTTAATCTAAATTGTTTGACTTATGCTGTTTGTTCTTCCGCTGCTCAAATTTATCTTCATCAGCTAAGTTCAACATACATCTTCCTACTGCACTCTTGACATCTGCTGATCACAGATGTCCGATATCTCTAACTTCGGCTAAGCAATTAAGATAAGGAAAATGATCTACCTGTATTAATCATTTCATCTATTCTTCAGATTATTTGTAAAAATTGGATGAAATTTTTAATACATCAAGTATAGGCTATTCACCCCCCCCCCTCTAGCCTATACACTGAGCAACCCTTGGACCCAACAAGGAGTAATACTTACTCTAGTAGCCTCCATTGGACAAAGATTTGTTACACCAGGAAGAATGTTTTCGCTTGCAGAAGTCTCAGGGTTATCTTTTAAGCTCTCTTTAGCCTTATCCTTTTTATCCAGATCAGAAGTAGCAACAGGTTCTTCATGAATGATGGCATTAGGATTAGATGAGTCAATATCAACGACCGTTTGACGGGCTTTAGAAGAAGAGGGATCCTTAGGTTTCCATTGCTTTGGTTTATCATTATGAGTTGGGCCTTTGCATTTGGATGAGTCCTTGAGATAGACCTTACATGAGTCTCCATTATGTCCTTGTCTATGGCAAAATTTGCAATATAAAGGCAATTTTTCTGCAATGATTGGCTGCCAGAAACCTTCCATATCCGGGCCACAATCTACCCAAAGACGAGTGGGGAGAGCTTTCATGAGATTGATCTCAATACAAATACGGGCTGTGCTAGGGCGAGTGAAATTAGCCGTAGGAGCATCGAGGAGCAAAGGCTTACCAATAAGACTAGCAATGGAGAATAGAGCTTGCTTATGAAATAGGTAGATTGGGAGGCCTGGTAATTCAAACCAAACTGGAACGATGGGACTTTCGACATCAGGACGGAACTCCGGTGTCCATTTGAAAACTCTCATTGGATATGAGCCAAGGTACCACTGATCTTTGATCCACAATCGCTGGTAATCGTTTTCATGGTGGACTTGGATAAGCACATGCTTGGCATCTAGATGACCCAGCGTTACATCGGCTTTTAAACCAAGGTTAGGAATTTTTTGCGCAAGGCTTCCATTGAAGGGCGTCCATGGGAGAATTTCCCTATGAGGGTCAAGTGGAATGGTTTGGCCAGCAAGGAAATAAGATCTGAGTTAAGTTTAATGGCTGGCTCACCTTTGTGAAGAGTCGTAGGGATGATGGGAACTTGAGATGCAATTGTAGAGGGCGAAGCAACAACGGAAGCGAAGGATTTTTTGATAATGGGAGAGGACGGCAGTGGGGGGGCATCAGCGCCGGCAGAAGCCGCCGCCATGCAGGCTGGGAAAGCCCTAGGGAGATACGGTTCTAGAGAGAGAATCTGTAGGATTCCTAAACTCCCTTAAGAACATCTCCCAAGTACAAACCACACGATCTTGTACCCAACTTGCCTCTATTACCTTTCACCAGTGCTCCGCTGCATCCTCCAGTTTGAATGCTGCAAACTTAATTTTGTCTTCCTCAGTACATTCTATTGCAGCAAATATCTTTTCTAGAGATTCAATCCACCTTTCCGTTTTCATCGAATCAGGCTCACCATCATAACTACGAGGTTTCATCTTCAAGAACCTCCCTAATCTGCGATCATAGTCTCCATTACCCCCAGCTGGCTGGTCTACTCTGTTTCCCCTTGCTTGTCCATGTACTGCCATTTCCTGTCTATGCATATCTATAGTTTGTCGGTTCATTTCCATCATAGCTTGCATAAATCCCTGCATAGTGTGCATGAAAGCCTCATTCGGATTCACATTTGCCTCAGGTGGTGCATTTGGTTACCCTGTCGGCTGAACTCTCGGTTGATTAGGAGGTGGTCTAGGTGCTGAAGCATGGCTTTTCGCTCCAGTGGCTTCTTCAACTTGACTCGTACCAACCCCATCCGTATTGGTACCATGACGTGTCTCAACCATTGTCAAACACCTGCAACAAACACTCGACGTTAACGACTCAAACACACAACCCACCCGCCTAAACCAAGAATCCATTCCAGGTTATCTAACTTATGCTTTGATACTAACTGTCACGACCCAACCCGGACTCCTACGTTGAATCCCAAGTTGAATCGCGAGGAACACGAGAAACACAAAATACACATCATAAAAATTCCTTAAGATGCAAGTATAAAGCGAATGCATAAAACCCTGTAATACACATGCAAAGCTTTTCTTTAAAACCAAAGCAATACTTCATCGGCATAATAACAAGCCGGAAACTAAACTTGTTTAAAACATGGTTTGAATACAAAACCAAACATGTAACATAAACCTCCACGAGCAACAAGCTCGGAGAACAACAACAATATCCAAATCAAAGTATGCGGAAGTAACAAATAATAAGGATTACATCAAGCACGATAACCATGTCGGCATAACCACAAGAATAGCACAATTACAAGAACCAACACACACTACCCAACATTACATAGTTTAGGTAATAATGTATACCCTCGGCCTCACCAAAAGAAATACAAAAGCCCGAAAAACACGACCAAAAGAACAACCTGCACAAACGCCAAGACGAAGCAAACTCCTACTATGGGTTCCTCGCCAGACCGTGATCTAAGGAAAATAAATAAATATTGGACGGGGTGAGTTTTAAACTCAATAAGCTACTAATGCAACAATATGTCATACGAGATGCAAGACAATAATATGAACAAGTATAACAAGCTATGGCATGATATAACATTCACGAGACATAGCATATATCAAACATCTCATAATAACAAGTTACCCTATACTACACGAGAGGCTCAACAGTCGCCAACCGACCCATATCAGTTAAAACCATGACCAACATTCGCATATATAGGAACGACATAAGTGCGATATATAAACACTTTTTTAAAATGATACTGTATTGAGGTACACCTCTAATATACCCAATACTTCCAACCAACCAACATATAATATACCAATGTAGGAGCCGTTGTTGACATGCTCGATCGACGAATCAGAACCACTAACATAACCAATTCTGTGTGAACCATTTTCTATATTCACGTCGACGGGTGATCTTGGTCCCTATGACCCAAGAATCAACCACGGAATAGCTTACCAAGGTTGTGTTTATTCCATACAACAAATGGCGTTATGCCCCTACCGTAGCCAACGGTAAGGCGAGGCCCGATGTATTAGCCTTCAACTATTACGTAGCCCTGGCTCCCGTAATAATCGAGCATTAATACATCGCAAACAAATAATCCATGGACATAACAAATGCACAAGTAGATGTTTACTTGACATTCACAACAACAAATCAAACTCCAAGATAGGGAGCACAACATTATTAAACATGAATGTCTCAAGTAGGTCATAATAATCCTACTCACATACTCAACCATCTCAAAATATTTACGAGAATTAAACAACAACATCATACACAATTTGGGTAACTAATTTTCCCAACAAAACTCTCATTTCATAACGAAATCCCCAAGTCACACATGTGGTCTCATCAATTATGAAAACCTATTCAACTCCATTAGAGTCATCAATTGTTTCTAATGAGTTTGAATCGAAGAAGAATCATTTTTACTTTAAGATTAACAAGTGATACCATGTCTATGTGTACCAACCAAGACAAAACAAGTCTTCCAATATATAAAACAAGTCATCCACGAAATTTATATGGCTCAACATCAAAACATACTCAAACATGTTGATTCCAACATATAAATGCCATTTTACAAGGCTAGGATGTCATACAAGACATAAATAGAGAAGGAGAGGGGTAGTAGCTTACCTCTAGCAGAAATCAACCAATGAAAACCTTATGAAATGCACATGAAATCTAAGAGAAGTGATCTTCTAGTCAGTAGCTCCTCAATGGCAAAGTCGGATCGTAATTTCGACCATAAATGAGCAATCTAACTCACCTTCTCACTCTAGAACTTTTTCAACTCTCTCTCTAATCTCCAAGGTTGAAGATGGTGAAATGAAGAGAGTTTTAGCTCTCTAATGGTATTAAGGAGAGTCAAGAGGTCTGATCAATCAAGCCTTGGACGTGGTTCAATCTTGGCCCTTGAAACCAAGTCAATTGGTCAAGTCACTTAAAAGTTCGTCAAACAAACAAAGCAGAGCACGACGTTGAGCGGCCGCGCTATGCAGACGCATAGCTCCTATGCGAGCTCCTTATGTGGCCGCATACAATCCTGAAACTTTGGGGTTCAAAGCGAGCTAGCACAATGGGGACACACAACTCCTATGCGAGCGCCTTAGGCGGCCACATAGATTCTAGAAACTTTAAGTCTCTAAGTGAGGTCGCACTATGCAGCTGCATAGCGATGGGTTCTGGTCAAAAGGCTTCTAATCACTTCCAAAGTGATTCCAAAACACTCCCAAATCATCCTAAGATGATACCAAACTCAAACCAAGTCCAAAATGCAATCGAAACTCTTTTGAAACAATCCCATAACAAGGGTAAGAATACAAGCCAAAAAAAGTACTAGCAATTGCAAGGATTTAAACACAATACAAGGCATATGAGAAGTATGAAATCAACTCAAATGCAAACATGTTAGGATAAAGAATGTACATGAAATGACAGTGATACCAATGAAGTACATAAACACGATGCAAGAGAATGCCATGAATAACGCGGGTGTCACATAGATGTTGAAGATGAAATTGACGTACGTTTTCATTTAAGTTTTTTTAATTAATATTTATTTTGAATACAGAATTATCTCATTTTTTCTTGTTTTTGTTTTTTGTAGTTGCGTTCATCGGAAGATGAGGTTTCAACTCCAAATAATCTGAAGAATAAATCTAAATCATTGGATGTTGGTGAAGAGGTAGCTGTGAAAAGGTCCCTTATTGATGAATTTTCATCTACAACGAAAGAAAAGAAGTTGGAGGCAATTGTGAAGATTGAGAAAGATTGAGGGATTTAATTTTGCTTAATTATTATTTGGCATTTATTTTCTTTTGCAATGGTTTTAGATTGAACGCATTTTTGTTGTTGATGTTTTTGTTTATAATTCTAAAATAAATGTTTGTTTGAATTATTTTATTACATTAGTAAATTTTTGGCCAAAATATGAATTACCCCCTAGGTTTCCACCAAATTCCAAAGTGCTCCCCCACTTAAGGTTTACCCCAGAAACCCGTCTGATGTTGCCAATTTTCCCAGTTAGCCCCCTGGCCGTGATGACCGTTAGAAAAGTTAACATTTTTCACATGTGCTTTGCACGTGGCGGGGGCAATTAGGTCATTTCCTAGCATATAAAGATCAACACTATATAAAGGGGGTCAAAGTGTCAAAACACAAATTACTTATCCTCTAATAAAAAACAAGAAAGATCTACCTTCTTCTCCAACGCTCACCCCCCCCCACACACACACACGCACACACAACGACGCCACACCCACCATTTTTCTCATTTTGATCTACCTTCTTCTCCAAAGATCTAGTTGTATTTTCTAATCTGATTTGGTGACTTCATCGACGGAGTAAACTCAGATTTCGTTCCCATTTATTTCCTTCAGTGTTGCAGCTGCAATTAAAATCGATTTATCCGTGAATGGGTAACAAATGGCACAAGGGAAATCGACGAAGGTCGTTGGTGTCTTGGTGTGGTAGGCATTGTATTAGAGTCAAGTTATTAGGCTTGAAAAGTCAAGTTTTATTTTGTGTTCTCTTAGTTTGTTCTCCATCTCTCGAGGCTCTTTTTTTTTTTCTTTTGGTTGGGCTTTGTCGATCGAGGAAGGAATTGGGGGAATCAAGTTTAATTAAATCTGGGTTTGAATTTTTTTATGTGATTTTGGAATTTTTTTGGGTCAAATTGACATGGTTAAATTGATTGTTTTTGGAATTTTTTTGGGTCAGATTGACTTTGGATGAACTGTGGAGTATGGATCCCCAATTTTTTGAAATGCACCTGAATCGAAGAATTGACTTCCCTGGAACCCTTGTGAGTATATTAAAATGAAAATGATCTCATCCAGGATATGTTTCAGTGAAACATCAACATCCGTATCAGTACACCCACTTCGTTCTTCACTGTCCTCCTTTGGTATATTTGAAGTTCCCATGAATGCACCTTCCTCTTCAAGGGCTTTGATTGGTGGTGATGTGGTGGTAGTTATGGAGGTTAGGGGTGGTGAGCTTATTGTTTTAGATACAGGGAGAAGGAAAGTGGGGGAAAATATGATTAGGAAAGATGGGGAAAACATAATCTCCAACCTCCACACCTTCACTTCCCGAGCTCGAATTCGTATTCAAATTCAAATTTAAATTCGGATTATTCCAAACACCACCACCACTATCACCATCCTCGCTCGTCTCCGGTCATAACTGTTGTCTATACCTATTCTTATACTCCACAAACACACACACACACACACACTGCAATGGTCTTTTCGTTGTTTTGATGTCTTCACCGGAGATGAAGAAAAGGGAAAAGGAAAATTTAATTTAAGTAATTCTTTTGACACTTTGACCCCCTTTAGTTAGTATTCTGTATATATGATGAAAAGACCCAATTGCCCCCCCCCCCTCGGCACATAATGGATTTTCGTTACTTTTTTAACGATTATCACGGCCAGGGGGCTAACTGGGAAAATTGGCAACATCAGACGGATTTCTGCGGCAAACCTTACGTGGGGGGGGGCACTTTGGGATTTGGTGAAAACCTTGGGGGGTAATTCATATTTTGGCCTAAATTGTATTGTTACCACTAAACATTTTAATTATTCAAAGAGAGTATCAAACTTTATTTCGATAGGATTGTAAAGATGGTGCACTCCCTCTCTTCCACCCAAAGACTATTTTAACTTTTGGGATGTCCCACCTCAAAGCGTCTTGCTATATATTTAGCCTATAAATTAAGATTCTCCAAATTGATCCTTATTATATTAAACTTACAGTTATCATTTATAAACACTATTTAAACCTTAAAATTGAGCTATATATGAATTTATTTTAATCCTTAATCTGACGCCCCGACCCGGATTTCTATATAAAATCCCAAGGTCGGGTTGCTAAAACAACACAACAAGACTAACATAAAAGGTAAACACCTGATTTAATATTAATAAACAAGTATTCGGCGACACTACTGCCGGAACCCAACTAACAACAACCACGAGTCTACAACTCGGAAAAAGAAACAACAACAACGTTAACATTATTATCATCGGCCACAACATGCCGGAACAACAACATAAACCACAAGCCAAAACATGCTCGGGAAAACAATTGGAATAATAACCAACTGTACACAAGCACGACATACATGCCGGCTACCAAAAGAATAATACAAATAACCAAGTACTTCTACCCCAAAGTAAAGTTTATATAACTTTACAACCAACCATCCTAACCAAAATAAAATACTACAATAACTGTACAAACCCAAAAGCACAACCACGAGGACAACCTGCTAACTAGTCACGTCCTCACCGCCTCACCGAGAGCTGCCTGGCTGATTCGGATCTAAAGAAAAACAATTAAACAACAAACGAGGTGATTCAAAACTCAATAAGTTATTAAATGCAACTACATGACATGACATAATACTCAAACTAAAATCATAACAAGGTGATAGCATTTTTATACATCACAACTAACATGAAATATCATCTTTGATATACAACTCACATTAAACACATAGCACCTTGATGTTCACATAAGCGCTTGTAATTAAATCACATAATCAAGGATATCATTTCTCTTTATCCATCTTTGCGTTGCTCCTGCAATACACAAAATAACCAACGTGTATCGATACTGTGTGATGTATCGACGTCCCCGAACCTACCGGGTCTCCCCGAAAACCTATCGGGTCTTAGCAACCAAAGTTATATGTATTGTAACAACAGTGGGGCTACCTCCCACCTGCGGCCACAGGTGAGGTGCGTGTGGACTCCAGCACGGTGACTTATAGCGATTCCAAACATTGATTTGTCAAGGCTATATGTCGTCCTACCTTAACTCTTAACAAATGCCGGCTGGACTAAGTGTGATGCACAAAATGGTATTTATTCATCTTATGCCAATTAACCTCAAGTTCAAAAGTAGTAAACTTAGTAAATGTCAAGTAATTCATATTACTCAATATCATGTTAACAACAAGCACATATTTGCCAAAGTTTATATATCCACATAGAGCTAATTTACAAGTCTCTAATCCATGAATACAACCATTCACTTAACCAACTTGTTTGAGAGTTCATAATCCTACTCAAACGAAATACAATTTTTGTAGGAACTTAACGTAATATTCGGTGTATATTGTTCTTCCTAAATTTTTCTCCAAGAGTTCATTAATACAATTGTTCACTTTTGGTATAGTTACTACATGCAACTTCCTCCCAACTTTAGTATTTGTTCTCCTCTTAGTTCAATTCTAAGTTCAACAATGAAGCAATTATTTCAACCAAGCCATTTCATACCAAGAAACTAACACAAATAAGATTCTCACATATCGATGTAGCATTTAGACATGTAAATAACATGTAACTAGCATGATTTGAAGCTTTAAGCATACAAAGAGGGGTTAGTAACTTACCTCAAATTGGAAAATCAAACCACTAAAAACAGAATCAAAGCCTTGCAATTAAGTCTCCTAGTCTTTAGCAACACAAATCTGGTCTTTGATAAAAGTTTGGATGGCTAGAACTTGAAGAGATGTAAAACACACAGTAATCTCACCTTGACAGCACACACACTTCTCTTTCTAAGGTTTAATGGAGTTCTTGGATGAAAATAGGAGTAATGGATACTCTCCAAGGGGATAAGGAGGTGTAAAAGTGACTGAGTCATGCCTTAGAGACGTCTCCTGATATCCTAAGTGTATTGCATGTTATTTAAATAAAAATATAAAATGTGTACAGCAAATCTGTTAACAGGGCAATCGCCCTGAAGTGAAGCAAGGCGTTCGCTCTGGTATCCGTACCAGGGCACCAACATTCTGCCTACAAGGCGATTGCTCTGGGGTAAGCCAAGGCGATTGCTTTAACCTCAGATCCCACGTTCCAACTTTCTGTCCACAGGACGATCGCTCTGGCCCTTGCTTAAGCATACAAAGCTCTAAAATGTATCCGAAGTCATCCTAAATGATTCTTAAGAAATTTTAACAAGTTTACAAGGCCAAAACACTCAACAAAGACTCCCAAAAAGTCTAAGAACTTTGTTAGAAATATAACACAAAGATTACAATTTTGTAACACAATCAATACATGTCAACTTAACAATGTTCATAACCATAATTCATCTCACCACCATGGCATTTTATTTTTACCATGTTATGAAAGTAATCCTATCATGTATGTCTAACATGATAATAAGACATACAATTATGCAAATAACACATAGGAGAGCTAGGGTATTACACTTAAAATGTTTGACTCAAACTTGGACTCTATGATGAAAAAGGCCAGAATACTTTTTTGAGCGAGTTAGGTTGTTATTGAGACCGGTTGAGCTTGGAATGACTCAGCTGAACAACCTAAACTCGATTCCAATGGAAATAGTTGAGTCTCGTGAGTCCACTCGATATCAGACTAGCCAAGTCAAGTGGAATCTGAGTTTTATATATTTTCTTTAAACTTTCTCTATATAAAAAAAAATATTTGTGAAAGTACATAAATATAATATAACTGATGTAAAAAAATACATATATTATTTAGAACCAATATGAATCCGGTTATTTGTGGTTGAGTCGAGTACGGTGATCGGTATACAAGAGAGTCTGCCCCTTAGATACTCAATCCACTCAAGTTTAGCATAGTCTGCAGTATCCACTGAACTTGGCTTGAATCAAGAGTCGAGTTTGTTGGGTCAATGTACTTGAACCACCTATATCACTACACCTTATGTTTATGAAGTAAAATATCTCATTTCACACAGTTCACAGGCTTAATGATATTATTTTAAAAAATGATAATGAGTTTTAAATTAATAATACATCAGTGAAAAGTATGAAAAATTTTTAAAATCTATAAATTTGAATATATACTTAATGATATTATTTAACAAAAATAATATGATTTTTAAATTAATAACATTTAATTTTTGTAAAACCTAACATTTATTTTATGAAGCGTCTAATAATAATCTATTGTCTAATTAAATTAGAACGATTTAGATCTAAATAAAATCATAGTGCAACACAACTAATTTAATCGAGTTGGTGGAATAAGATACAAAATGCATTTACCGGAAAGAAATTGCCCAAGACTATAATATAATTAATAATTAGTAAAAATAATATGTAGATAAAAGGATACTTAAAGGATACTTATCATCTATTAATATTAAGATAATGAAGATGAGAAGTCTGATCTTAAAGGATACTTATCATCTATCAATATTAAGATTTGTTCAAAGTTTAAAAGATATTTATCAAATAAAAAGATAGTGTTAGAGACATACAAAACAACGTCTAACAGCTCCTTCTCACATATCTATTCCTCTATATAAAGGGAGAGATTGAATGTCTATTGTTTTTGTGTACCAACTGAAAAAAACAAACGGCCATGACTTCCAAGAGAGAGAGAGAAATGAGTTAATAGATGAGGGAGAAAGCTTGATTCTTAAAAGATCCAAACCCATTATGGATGATTTCTCACACGAAATCATCTTTATTTCCGATGATGAAGCAGAATATGCAAGTTCAGTTCGTTCTAATAAAATAATTGACAAAATTATCTTTATTTCAGCTGATGGTGTCCTATGCAATGTCTATAAATAAAAGTCAGGGTCAATCGTTGTCTAATGTCGGGATCTTTTTGAAAAAGCCTGTTTTTAGTCATGGTTAGTTGTATGTTGCTTTATCTAGAGTTACCAATTCGAAGGGACTTCGAATATTGATATGTCATAGTGATAGTGATAGTAGTAGTAATCCTAAATGTTTGACGAATAATGTTGTATTTAAAGAAGTATTCCAAAATTTGTAATAATTTTTTCTATTTTTATATGTCAATTTATATGATTTATATTTTTACGTTTTAACTATTTATTAATATAATCTGTTCTTAATCTTTACCTTTTAATTATTTGTTTCAAATAATAAATCTAAGTCATAATATTTACATTAGAATTATTTTTTTTATTATTTAACATCAAAATTTATCTAGGAAGATATTCAAAATTTTAAAAATAATTTTTTTTCATTCCATCCCGTGCATCGCACGAGTTAATGGCTAGTGTTATTTTATACTCCATCAGTTTCAGGCAAAAATTCTACTATTATATTTTGAGATGTTCCACTTAAAAAGTTTTTTTGACTTTTTAAAATAATTATGCTTACAAAAGGAAAAGAAAAAGTAGTGCTAAATGGAACTCTCATCAAATCCATAACTCACCATCGTCTCTCATAATTTATTGCACAATTAATTTTGGGTGAATTGCAGGCCGGTCCCTTTTTAAACATTTGTAATCGCTCCAGTCCACTCATCTTTTTTTAAAATCAGAAAAACGCATTTTTGCGGCAAAAAGACGATTATGCCATTAATGAAAGAAAAACACGCGCGCATTAGTAACCCAAGGCATCGCGATGAGTAATCCAAGGCATCGCGTGGGTTAATCATCGTGATGAGCAACCAAGGCATCGCGATGAGCAACAAAGGCATCGCGATGAGTAACCAAGGCATCGCGATAAGCAACTAAGGCATCGCGATGAGCAACAAAGGCATCGCAATGAGTAACCAAGGCATTGCGATAAGCAACCAAGGCATCGCGATGAGCAACCAAGGCACCGTTTGAATTTCAACCGCTGGAGGGAACTTGATTTTCGTTTAACTTTCGGTTTGCGTTGCCCAGCATACTGCAATTGGCGAATTAAAGGTATCCTGATGGCCAATTTAAGGCATCCCGATGCCCAATTTAGGGCATCCCGATACCCAATTTAATACAATATCAAAATCAATCAAAATGATTATTTTTGGTTGAGAAATTTACATACAAACATGGTATTGACTTCCTATAACAGTATGGTATTGATATTATACAAAATTCAAACTCAAATCATTGATTAATGTCCCAAAATCAGTCCAAGAACATCTCCCTCTGTTTTCGGACAGCACACTGTCAAGCTCGATTTGGATCTCAAAAATAGTATTTTTTGGTAGAAAAACTGTGCACAAATGTAGTACTAAGTTAGGATAACAATATGTGATTGATTTTAAACAAATTCGAAGCTTAAAACATAGATTAAAGTGGCCAAAACAGCCCAAGAACAAAGAAAAACGAGATGAACTCAAAAAATTTGAATTTGATCAAATTGTGATCAAATTCGTGGCCTATGCATGGAAATTGATACCCAAACATGAGGAAAGACTATATTAACAACATGAAATCATTTATACATCAATTCGAACCTCAAATCTGAAGCAACGATGTTGTTGAGGGCATTTTAGGAAGAAAATTCTCAAAGTGCCTTTTAGCGGTTAAAAAAAAGGGATGGATTGGAGAAAAAAAAAATTAGAAAGTAGACCGGCCAGCAATTTCCTGATTAATTTTCTACCCATAGCCCATAGGCTCACAGACAAACCCAGCTACTCAATAGAAAATACTTATTTCAGGCCCCAAGATTTAGCCCAGAACTCTCCTTAGAGCATGTACAATGGCACGGAGCTTAATGGGGGGGGTGGGGGGTATGCCAACTTTTTTACTCAAATTTATTAGAATACGAGTAACGCTAAATGCAGCCCCCCAACCCAATGCGCTAAACACATTCCCCCTTCTGGTGAAATTACTAACGTGCCCTTTTCCTTTTTTCCATTTTTTTCAATTTTTTTTAAATGTAACCTAAAATTTTACAGTTTTCCCCCTGAATTTTAAAGATTTACATTTCTTTTTAGTTTTTTTTTTAAAAAAAAAACTAACCTAAATGGCCTTTTTTAAATTAAAAAAAAAAAACTAACCTAAAATTACAGTCGCCCCCCTAGATTAAAAAAAATTATAATGTCCCCCATAATTTTTTACAGTTACAGCTGCCCCCCTAGGCTTATGTTTAGACCCCCTAATTTTTATATTTTATAAATAGCTCCCAATGCAATAATTTATTACAAATAACCCCTTAATTTTTTAATATTTAAAGCCTCCCCCCAATAAAAATTTACTACTAGCCCCTTGACTTTTAATTTTTAAAGACACCCCCTATAAAGTTACACTTAGGTCCCCTTGATTTTTTATTATTTAAAGCCACCCCTATAAAAATTTACTACTATCCCCTTGACTTTTTAATATTTAAAGTCATTCCCTATAAAGTTACACTTAGGTCCCCTAAAAATGTTACAAATAGCCCCTTTCCCCAGTTAAATTACTAAATTGCCCCTAATTTTTACTATAAATTAGAACACTAACTTCATCAAAATTTCACAAAAATTCTCAAACTCTCTATCTCTCTCACCCTAATACTCTCTCTCTCTCTCTCTCTCTCTCTCTCTCTCTCTCTCTCTCTATCTCTCTCTCTCTATACTCTATACTCTCTCTCTCTCTCTCTATACTCTCTCTCTCTCTAATACTCTCTCTCTCTCTCTCAGTACTCTCTCTCTCCTTACTCTCTGCATTAAATGTATGTTTTTCATATACTTTGTATTAAATTAATTTTGTTATTTTTTTATTTGCTTTGAATATGTATGTTTTAGGCCTATTTTGTTTTAAATATAAATTTGATGGTGTTATTATTGTGTTATAATGTACAATTTAGATTAAAAAAATAATTTTTCGTTGATATTATTGTGTTATAATGTACAATTTAGATTAAAAAATAATAATAATTTTGCATTAAATGTATGTTTTTCATATACTTTGTATTAAATTAATTTTGTTATTTAGTTATTTGCTTTGAATATGTATGTTTTAGGCCTATTTTGTTTTAAATATAAATTTGATGTTGTTATTATTGTGTTATAATGTACAATTTAGATTTAAAAAATAATTTTCCGTTGTTATTATTGTGTTTTAATGTACAATTTAGATTAAAAAATAATAATTTTGCATTAAATATATGTTTTTTATATACTTTGTATTAAATTAATTTTGTTATTTAGTTATTTACTTTGAATATGTATGTTTTAGGCCTATGAAGTTTTAAATATAAATTTTATGTTGTTATTATTGTGTTATAATGTACAATTTGATTAAAAAAATAATTTTTTTGTTTTACATATGAATTTTTCGCTATTATTATTGTGTTATAATGTACAATTTAGATTAAAAAATAAATTTTTTTAAATATGAATTTTTCGCTGTTATTATTGTGTTATATGCACAAGTTAGATTAAAAAAATAATAATAATTTTGCATTAAATATATGTTTTTCATATACTTTGTATTAAATTAATTTTGTTATTTATATATTTGCTTTGAATATGTATGTTTTTGGCCTATTTTGTTTTAAATATAAATTTTATGCTGTTATTATTGTGTTATAATGTACACATTTTATTAAAAAGATAATTTTTCGTTGTTATTATTATGTTATAATGTACAATTTAGATTAAAAACTAATAATTAATAATTTTGCATTAAATGTTTGTTTTTCATATACTTTCTATTAAATTAATTTTGTTATTTAGTTATTTGCTTTAAATATGTATGTTTTAGGCCTATGAAGTTTTAAATATAAATTTTATGTTGTTATTATTGTGTTATAATGTACAATTTTGATTAAAAAATAATTTTTCGTTTTAAATATGAAAATTTTTGCTGTTATTATTGTGTTATAATGTACAATTTAAATTAAAAAAAAAAATTTGTCTTAAATATGAATTTTTCGCTGTTATTATTGTTTTATAATGTACAATTTAGATTAAAAAAATAATATTAATTTTGCAAAAATGTATATTTTTCATATACTTTTTATTAAATTAAAATTTTCATTTAGTTATTTGCTTTGAATATGTATGTTTTATGCCTATTTTATTTTAAATATATATTTTTTGATGTTATTATTGTGTTAAAATGTACAATTTATTGAGGGAGGAAAAATAAAATGTGTACACATGCGGTTGTACAGGCCGCAAGTGCACTTGTACATGAAGCTTGTTTGGCCTCATGTACAAGTGTACATGCGGCCTGTACAACCGCATCTCTTAAAAAATATACTGTATATATTTATGCTACATGCGGTTGTACCAGCAGCATGTGCTCTTGTACATGAGGCTGGTTTGGCAATGTACAAGAGTACATGCAGTCAGTACAATCGCATGTAGCCACATTTTTTTTTTTTTTTTTGCACTTTGAACCCTTGTAGTTGTCCATTTTAATATTGTTCATTTCACCCCGTGAGTTTGTTACTTTCGTTAAATCGTTAAATTGAATGATTACTTGTATTTTACCCCCTTAACTTAAATTTTGCATTAAATATGAAAATGTTACACTTTTTAAACCAATTACATTATGCGGAAAATAATAAATTATTATCTTAATATTTAATTTTTATGTGATTTATTAAATATATATCAATACTCTATATGTTAAATTCTTTATATATATTAAATGTTATATAACAATATATTTATTAAGTTCAATTTTTTAGTCTTCATTAAAATGTTACACTTTATTATTAACAATTGCATTATGCTTAAATAATTAATCGATTTATTAAATGTTACTTATAATTCATTGCATATATTAATTATATGTTAAATTTCTTTAGGTATATTTAAATGTTACACTTTATTATTAACAATTGCACTATGCTTAAATAACTATTCGATTTATTAAATGTTACTTATAATTCATTACATATATTAATTCTATGTTAAATTTCTTAGGTATATGAAAATGTTACACTTTATTATTAACAATTACTTATAATTCATTGTATATATTTATTAAATGTACTCTTATTTTTTTAATCTAAATTGTACATTATAACACAATAATAATAATGAAAAATTATTTTTTTAATCTAAATTATACATTATAACACAATAATAACATCATCAAATTTATATTTAAAACAAAATAGGCCTAAAACATACATATTCAAAGCAAATAACTAAATAACAAAATTAATTTAATACAAAGTATATGAAAAATATATTTTTAATGCAGAGAGTAATGAGAGAGAGAGTATTAGAGAGAGAGAGTATTAGAGAGTATTAGGGAGAGAGAGAGAGTATTGAGAGAGTTTGAGAATTTTTGTGAAATTTTAATGAAGTTAGTGTTCTAATTTATAGTAAAAATTAGGGGCAATTTAGTAATTTAGCTGGGGGAAAGGGGGCTATTTGTAACATTTTTAGGGGACCTAAGTGTAACTTTATAGGGGGCGGCTTTAAATATTAAAAAGTCAAGAGGCTAGTAATAAATTTTTAAGGGTGGGTAGCTTTAAATAATAAAAAATTAAGGAAACGTAAGTATAACTTTATTTAGGGTGCTTTGAAAATTAACAAGGTGTATTCTCAATAATAGTAACCATTTGATGGCTTGGATTGGCCCAACATAACTCAATCTAAAACCAAACACCTAATTTAATAAAATTTTAGTGGGCTGTTGTCAATGGAAAATTTGAAGGTCGATTTCTTCAATCTTGGCAACAAAGATGGATGTTGTCGGTCCTTTGTAACTTGGATCAGGCTTCAATATCAAGTACTCTCAATTATGGAGAAACTATAAGAACATCCATCGATTTCTTCAATATCATGTTTTATCCATAATTTGCCTTTGATTTGCCATGATTATTCTTTATATTGATTTTGTCAATGTTCTTGTACTCAATTGTGCGAGTGTTTGGTTAAATTTGATTGATGTCTTTTGTGTAATTCGGTGTGTGTTTGTGGGTGATAAAAGCCAAGGAAGGGGGCATTGTTGTAGTTTAATTCCCTTAGTCAGGTCTGTACAGTCTTGTGGTGAATTTGGTGGGACCGGCTCTTGAATTTTCCCAAACCATCAGCGGTGGTGGTGCTGCATTTACTACGCCAAAAAAAAACTTTTATATACTCCCTCCTCCTCGGTCCTTAATTATTGTCATGTTTGATAGTTTTAAGTCAAACGCGCTGTTTTTCAAATAAAATTTATCGTATATTTATTTTATCTAAATCACAAAACACGTAATTCACTGTATTTTTTTTTTAAGTATTACGATTTATGTGCTTTGCAATTTTGAAAAAAAAGTAAAAATATAAGTCTAATTTTTGAATAAGAGTGTCTGACTTGAAAAAATCAAATTAGATAATAATTTAAGAACGGATGAAGCATATATAAATATAGATATAGATAAAGAAGGTCCATAGTATATACTACTAAATTTCATACTCCCTCCGTCCCTAAATTATTGTCTGGGTTGACCCGGCACACGGATTAAGAAAACTCAATTGACTTGATTATTAATATTGGAATAGTATTGAAAAAGTGTGTTGTTTCCTTTAATGCCCATGTGTATGTGGCCCATAATTAAAGTAGGAAGAAAAAGTAAAAGTAAAATAGTAAAAGTGATGTTCTAAAAAGGAAAGTTTCAAACAAGACAATTATTTTGGGACGGACAAAAAAGGAAAGGAAGACAATAATTTAGGGACGGAGGGAGTATTACAATCATGGTCTTTCAACATATGTTAACTACTCACACATGTTCAAAAGAATATGGAGCAAGGTATTTTGAATTCGAGGATTGCTATTTGCACCCATCAAATTTCTGAGTACACTCTTTAACAAAAATTACAAAAATGTCATTATAAATTTAGACCTAAATACCCCTTTTTTTTTAGGCTGTTCGGCACCCCTACCGAACACCCATAGTAATGTTCGGTAGGGGTGCCGAACACTCACAGTGATGTTCGGTAGGGGTGCCGAACACCACTATAGGTGTTCGGTAGGGGTACCGAACACCACCATGGGTGTTCTATAACCAAGTACCGAACAAACTATTTTTTTTAAAAAAAAAAAAGGAAGGGGGTGGGGTTGGAAAGGAGGAGGAATGTGGCGGTTGTGTTGGGGGAAGGAAGGAGGCACCGTGTTGGGAAGGATGGAAGGTGGCGCGTGTTGGGGTGGGGGGCGGAAGGAAGGAAGGAGGCAGTGGAAGGGGGTGGGGTGTACTTGGAAGGAGGAGGATGGGGTGAGGTGTGTTTAGGGTGGGGTGTATTTAGTATTTTGGGAAAAATATTGGTAAGGGTAGAATAGAAAATTAATAGGAGGTGTACCTAGTATTTTGAGTGATTGAAAATATTAGGGTGGGGTGTACTTAGTAATTGGGTGTACTAAGCAATTTTATGGGTGTAAATAGCAATCCTCTTTGAATTCCATGCAACAATCATGGTTTGTCAATAGTATATTTTAACTACTCAAACATGCTCAAAACAATGCAAAGTAACTTTGAATTCCATGCAGTAATCATGATTTTTCAACATACGTTTAACTACTCAAACATGTGCTTGATCAATCAAAAGAACTGGAAGTAACGGACATAAAATTTTATACTCCAAGAATACGTACATTAAATTCCATGCAACAATCATGAAGTTTACTTATTTCAATTATAATACAAAGACAATTACAGCTAGAGAGTTAAGAATATATAGAGTAGCTAGGTTTTCTGTGAGACTGTCTTACACATCCTAATTTGTAAGACGGAGCTTCATTCGTTCACAACTCAGCCCACCAACATGTATCGGGTCAGGGAGATCTGTTTTACAGAAAATACACATAAGACAATTTTTTTTTTTTTTTTAAATTTATACCCATAAGACAGAAAATACACTCGGTGTAATGATCTCTGCTCAAACTTGTTTGGTGGACTGTAAGCCTTCCACTTGTATATCTCTTTCCTATTCTGTAATATGTAATGATCTCTCTGTAAAATTTCAGATTAGGCCACATTCCTGTTGCTAAACTCAAATTGCTTACTCAACTACCTTGTAAACCATCTTTGCTTCAGTGTAATTCCAGAAGTAACTCATGCTTTTCTCTTCTACATTATGATGTCTGGGCCTCTGGGGTCCATACAAACACATGTCTCATGATGGATACACCTCTTCTCTTACCATTGTAGATGACTATTCAAGAGCTACTAGGACTTATCTCATGAAATCCAAGGCTCAAGTTCTTTCTGTTTTGCTATCCTTCGTCAATATGGTACAAACCAATTTCATGCATTAGACAAGATCATAACATCAGACAATGGAACTGAATTCCTTAATACTTCAGTCACCAACATAATTAACCATATTGGCATACATCAAGATAGCTCTTGCACTAAAACACCCCAACAGAATGTAAGAGTAGAAAGAAAACATAGATATCTTTTGGAAATTGCAAGAGCTCTCAGATTTCATTTTCATCTATCTACCTATAGTGATTGTCTCTTAGCTGCTACTCATATCATTAACAGATTACCCAGCTCTGTTCTTTCTCACAAAACTCCATTTGTTCTTTCTCACAAAACTCCATTTGAAGTCTTTACTGGTCAAATTCCATCTTATTCCCAATTTCAAAGTTTTTGGTTGTTTTTGTTTTGCCTCTACTCTCTCTCATGGTAAAGACAAATTTGCACCCAGGGCTGTTAAGTGTGTTTTCATTGGTTATTGTGAGCGCCCCCGATCCAACTCAGATAGTTTCGACTTCGGGCTCTTTTCCCTCTTGTGGTTTCTCTCTGTTGATTTGGTGTGTGGTTCGATAAACGTAAAAAAACATTTATCTTAAAAAAATGGAGTCGCCACTCTCATTTTTAAAGTAAACGGGAGAAAAACTAAAATTATGGGTTCGGGGGCCAAGTTACGATTTGGGAAGGTTTTACGCACCCATCTCGCCCTTTCAGTCTCTACATGTTTACAAGCTCGTATTTAAGTATCGCAAGTTTGTTATTTTATGTGACAGAATATATACTTTACATATATTTACATATATTAAAATGTATTGAAATGTATTGAAATAATTTATATACACATTCTTAAAATATACTTATTTACATATTAAATGGACTAACGAACAAAAGGGGTTACCTTCTGTCATTTTATAGAAATTGGGCCAAGTTCTAGGCCGTTGTGTTATATTGGATCAAGCTAACTCGTAGCCTGACCATTGTGCTTCCACTACTATCAATCGAGGAAAGGAAGACTTACGTTTTGGTGTGTGTGAGAGAGAATCAATACTCTTTTCTCTTTTTTTTTCTCTCTTTTCTTCCTCAAAAGAGGCTTGATAAAGAGAAAGTTGTGTGTGTGTGATCTCTTGTGAGAGAGTTCAATCTGTATTTGAGGGAGAGCTGAGAGCTTTATTTATAGGAGGCTTAGAGAGAGATATTTGTATGTTGCTCTCGGGGCCAAGAAAGGAGGAAGCTTCCTTCAGCCTTCAAAGTTTTCAGCAACCAGGCGACTTGACTTTGGGGGAAATGCAAGGTTTGGTGTGCGACGCACCTGGCATGGTGCCCACGCACCAAACTGTGTTTTGTTGTTTCAGTGCACTCAGTAAGGCTTCAGCGCACCAAACTTGTTTTTTGTCTTTCCAGGCTTTGTGTCTTGCACTTTGGCCCTTCTAAACTGTGTATTTTCAGTCTGGACCCTTGATGTTGATCTAAATGAAGTTTGTTTGTGTGTTGGACTTCGTTAGTCCTGTTGAATAGGTTGTTTCCTGAGATGATCATAGAAACAAGTGTTAGTCCATGTGTAAATAAACAATTGTTTATAGGACAATTAGTATGATGTAGGTGTATGAATTCTGGGTGTCTGCAGAGCCCCTCGACTAGGTTTGCTTAGAGGTAAGCGAGCGTCGTCGAAAAAGATAGACATCCAGCTTCGTACTGGCAATTGGATGGTCAAACTCTGTATTAGAGTTTATGTGACCATGTGTATATGTGTGTGGTCGAACCCTGCATTGGGGTTATATGACTAAGTGTGTGGTGTGTCAAGACTTTAGCTCGAACTCTCTGAAGAGAAGAACATTCAGTCTTGACTCTGTGGGGGCAGGAAGCTGCTGGGAAAATGTTGTGATGTAAGAGGCTTGCAACACTGCTGGGAAAAAGATGGTCATACGAAGGAAGTACGCCATTTGGTGATCGAACCTTCTAAAAGGCTGCCTCGATAATCGTCAAAGTTATAAGGGTACTTCGTGGGCCAGATGTCTAGAGCTTGAGGAAGTAAGAGAAGACGAGGAAATGGCTTGAAAGCTAGACTTGTGAAGACGGAACAATTCGCCGAAAATCACTTAATCACCGAAAGATTTGAGAGGTTCTGGTAAAAATGAATAAATAGTAAAAACCTCGCTTATATAGGGGACCCGGAATGGTAGGGTCGACCCACCTAACAACACGCAGACCTCAGCACGACGAAGTTTTAAGCGAGAAATGGTACCGCCAATTTTTGAAATTTAAAAAGACACCCCACCTGGACTGCCTCGGGGGTTCACAACAATAAATGCACATGCTTCCCAAGGGAAAGCACAACATTGAAAGCTGAACTAAGATTATACGACCTGGTGGGAAACAGCTCAGATCGACAACTGACAAATTTACTTCACACCTCGAGGATAAATCCTTTCCCTGAGAAGTAGGGGGCTATAGAACGGCCTCAACTTTAATCTTTACACGTGGCAGACATCGCGGTATCGGATGCACCAGGTGGACAAATGTTGAGGTGGCATAAGCCCGGTCAGATACGACGACTTGGTAACCATGATCTACCAAGTCGCCTACTTCGTCAATAGACCCTCCCAGGGGAAACCGACCTCTGGGATCCACTATGCGACCTGGAAACGTCCCAGGCTAGTCACAAGGACTTCTCGTGACCTGGACATATGCCAGGCCGACCTCGACAGTACCCCCGGGCAGAGCTCGGCATAATCAGAGTCATACCTTGAATCATTTCTAAAAGGTGTAGTCTAGTAGGATTCGGCGACGTTCGGGATTGCTCTTGAAAAAATGAGATTTAAGACCTGTGATCAACAAAAGACACGGTAAGGGGGGCTGGGTTGTCCCAGCAATAACCCTCCGGCGTGAGAATCGCAAATCAGAATATAAGGCTTTAGCAAAGTATAGCTTTAATAAGTAATTTACACGTACCGTATGAGGCCTTTGAGGCAGCTATTTATAAGAAGATGATTCACAATCCTCATCAGTTTTGGGTTTGGAGTGATATGATCAAATCCCGTGTCTTGCGGACCACGATTCTGGGTTCGCCTGGGATTGATAGAGATAAAATTGTAGTAGGACTCTACCTACACGTGGATCGACGTTGTCACCTTCAAATTTTTGTGTGATCATCTCTTTTATCTTTCAAAACTCCATTAAAATAAATATACTCCTTCACCCCAAATTGGTATTGATTACAGAATTCATACCCTTGGACAATTTCACTTTAAAAAGAATTGGTAACCTTACCTCGAATCGATAATTCTTTCCGACGACGATTTCATTTGTCACCAACCTTCCTTTTTCTTCCGAGACTCAACGTGCTCTTTTTCTTTCTCTCGCACTCACAGTTCTCTCAATTTTTGGTAGAGACCATTGTTCCAAACTCCCTTTTATAACCTCCTACAATGGTGATTTCTCTCCCCAATACACCCCCATCCACTGAATCTTCTCAACCCACTTTGACGGTCACTCTCTAATACATGACACGAGATTTCTCTCTTTTTCTTTATTATTATTATTATTATTATTATTATTATTATTATTATTATTATTATTATTATTATTATTATTATTATTATTATTATTATTATTATTATTATTATTATTATATATACATATATTACTCCCTCCGTCCCTTAATTTTGTCTTGTTTGACCCGACACACGGATTAAGAAAAATATTGACTTGATTATTAATATTGGTATAATGTGTAATTTTCTTTAATGCCCATGTATATATGGCCCATAATTAAAGTAGGGAAAAAAGTAAGGGTAAAATGGTCAAAGTGATGTCCTAAAAGGAAAATTTTTAAACAAGACAGCTTATTTTGGGATGGACAAAAAGGAATGGAAGACAATAATTTAGGGACGGAGGGAGTATTACTATTATTAGTGTTATACACAATAGTGGGCCAAGCCCAATAAAATCCATGTGGTAACAATTTGTCCAAAAATCAAAGCTTAAGCACATACTGAAAATGGGCCAAAAATGTCATGTGTTTTAACAAGATTTCTCATGACTAAGGTATATGACTAGAGAACTTACCCAAGTCAACACTTTCAAAAATTTTGAGTCCTTTATCAAAGCTATGTTGATCAATACGTAACAATTCATTATAATTCTCAAGTCTCAATAACCGACAAGACGAATGGAATCATACCTTTGAGATGGTGTATGCACTACATTGATCTCTTTACCTAGCTGATCATGACATTTGAATCTCATAGCTTCTTTGCTGAACTCAGGGAATATTTCAAAAACCTGTAGAGAAGTGATATCACAAAGAAAAGAAAATCGGAGTGAAATGTTAAAATAAAATGAGCTCTCTTTGGAAAAGAGAACTATCTCACTTCGATTCTATCCCAACTCCCTCTTAAGATCACATGGATTGGAATAAAAGATTAGTTTTACACTCTCATTGCCATATAGTTTTTCAACTATTTCTTTTTCTTCCTCAATCTCTCGTGTTTTCACCTTCTTGTTTTCTTCCTTTTCTCTCTTTCGTTCATCTCCACTCGGGTTTTCTCTTAACTCGTTCTCACCATACTCTTTATTTTTC
Organism: Platycodon grandiflorus; assembly: GCA_016624345.1. Classification (NCBI taxonomy): domain Eukaryota; kingdom Viridiplantae; phylum Streptophyta; class Magnoliopsida; order Asterales; family Campanulaceae; genus Platycodon; species Platycodon grandiflorus. The sequence continues at coordinate 31,774,265 of CM028368.1, forward strand.
CTCTTTTCCTCACTAACCTCACTTTCCTCGGCCTTTTCTACTTGAAGATCACACACTTGTTGAGGTATTAAGGAAACAAGTGTAGTTGTTTTTCCTTGGTGCAACACAGTGTTAGATTCAATTACTTTCCCTTTATTAACCTCCTGACCATGCAATGAATCTACACAAGTCTTTTTGGGTACAACACTACGAATCTTGTTTTCATCCACCTTAGGTCTACTAGGTGTTCTAAAAGAAGAAGAAGAAGTCCACAACAATTCCCGGTGGTAGTATTTCGGGACAAACCTCATATGCATCACACGTTTCATTTATTCCCACATGTAAATACGACCCTCTCCTATCCTTCTCCGGTTGTTCCCTAATTGCTCCCACCACACACTAGCATACTTGGTAAACTTTAATGATGCAAGTTTTACCTTTTGAACCTTCGTGTAGTAGTTACGCCCAAATAGGACCTCAACTCTCCTAACCCATTCTAGGCACTCTTCGGGATCATCCCTACCCTTGAAAGTAGGAACATTTATTTCCACTCTCCCACCTTCCCTTCTATACCATCTCCTATTATCCTCATACTTTCTATCTATCCACTCATCATCTAAATCCTCATCTACATACCTCCCCTTCCTTGGTTGAAATCGAGGTTGATTCCTTTGGGGTTGTTGATGTGCTGCAAGTTAAATTGCAACAACTAGGGCAAGAGTACCCTACCGTATCAAGTAATAAAGTGCGTAAGCACAAGTATCGATCCCACAGGGAATGCACGTAATTTTCACCCAACTAAGTACCGAAAATGAGCTAACTAATTATATTTGAGCGAAAATAAATTGAGAATAAAAACTAAAAAATAAAAAAATAAAAGAAAGCAATTAATAATTACATGGTCGCAAAATGGTTTGGCAACAACAAATCAAGATTTAAAGATAAGATTATAGGAATGCAATATTTCTAGTCTAGCTCGTGATTAATTTAATCCTCCCTCTACTTTTCTTTAACTCAAGTCTTGGTAGCCGAGAACACTAAATTGGTTAACTACGAGCTCTGGTCCCAATAGCAACCCAAATCTCCCCTACCTCGCGAATGGCTAAGGTAGATTGATTGCGTGTTAGAACAAGTCCTCAATTGGTTATCTATGAACACTCCTTACCTCTCGGTCTGACGTCACATAGACAATTATTGTGTTTTCAGAATTAATAGGAAGGGCTCTCGCTAACTATCCTATAATTCTAGTGATCATCTAATGGGTAGCTAATCTATCGGAAGCATTAGGAACACACAATAATACCCAAGATAATGAGTAATAATGGGTAGAGAGATAATCTCTCTATTTTTCTACAAGTCGTGTCGGTAGCCAGAGGCTATCGGTGTGTGTCAAACACCAACTATTAAATTGATCGGTCCGAAAAGTTAGGTAGCTTTCGCTCACACAAACAATTCTAAAATCAATTAATTAATGGCTAAATCAATTAAAAGCATTAAGCTCATCAATAATAATAACCTAACATGCTTGTATACTAAATAGAGAGATAAATTAAATTAATCACTACAACAACATAGAAAAATAATTGCATTCCAATAATCAATTAAGCACAAAACTAATTTCACATTTACAAGATATTCAAACCCTAGAAATTACAACAAATATCTCAAAATAAAGGGTGGAAGAATTAAACCAAACAATGTTGAAATTCGAGGTTGAAATCTCTTGTAGAAGCTTCATTGGCACTTGATTTGGTCCTCCAAACCTTCAATGATGATTACATTTTGGAAGATGAAGAGAGAATTTGGGAGAGAAGCTGCTACCCCTTTTGGGGCTTTTCAGCCCGTTTAGGACTGTCTGATCTGTTTTTGGGGCTGCCTGGGAGATAAAAAAATGGAGGGTAAAGAGTCTCCAACAAGCCAAGGGCAAAATGGACATGAAATATGAAATTTAGGGGCAAAAGAGACAAAACGGAGAGAAGAAGGGCTACTAGGCAGACACGTGGCAGCGCGAGGGGCGGACAGCACATTAATGAAGAGTTTCAGGATTGCTCCAGTGCTCCTGGAATTTCAGAATAGGCTGCCGAAGTCCTTCCCCCTCCAGGCTTCGCATTTTAGTCCTCCGTTAGCTTCGTTAACCCACCGTTAGCTCATTTTTCCTTGGAATACTTAACGGACTTTGACGGAATGATTTGTAGCTCAACTTTAAAGCCCGAAATTGCCTCGAAACTTCGTGCTAAAATCCTTGAATGCTCGTTAATACCTTGGAAACCTACAATGAAGCACAAATAATAATATTTCCAAGCATATTTAACACAAAAGTAGCACAAAATAAAAGGAAATAAAGGGAAAAATTCATGGAAATCTTGAGCTCGATCATCAGTTGTGCTTCCCCTCCTCCTTTTAATCTAGCCAAACGTTGGGAAACATCCTCCAACATCCGTAACAATTGTTCATTATGATTTATCGGATTCTCACTAACTAATCTCTCATTATTTTCTTGCAAAAGTACTTTATTAATTTTGCCCACTTGTGACATGTTGAGAAATTTACACATAACTCACAATTCACTCGTGTATCACTCTCAACTCACACACTCAATTTCTTGGAGAGAACTTTTCACTTGAAATTACCAACAAGGAAAAGCAGATTAGAAGCATTCCAGAGTGTTCAAAATGACAATTGTAAGTCTCGGATTTCAGATTCCTTTGGCTAAACTTTTCAACGTGAGAAACAATTTCACAATGAAAGCAAGAATATAAATGAAATCACGGATGAATATATGATAAAATGAGATGATGATCTGATGATAAGAGTTCCAGCAAATATCACTTTGAATAATCAACGGATATGAAGGATGAACAAGATATAACATGTCAAGTAGTCCAGAAATGCTCAATTAGAGTAATTCAAATGATTTGATACACTTTTCCAAACCAATTGAATTTCACAATGAAAACAAGAAAAGAAGTGAAATTGGATAAGTATATGATGAATTAACAAGATGATTTTGGCAATTGTTCCAGCAATTTTATTAGAACAAATCAATAACAATGATGGATGAACAAAGTGTTTAAGTGTTCTAGCAAATTTCAACTTAGAACAGTCAAACAACTTGATACAACTTTCCAAAATCCAATTTGAATTTCACAACTTTTGGCCCACTTTTCTCTTTATTTATTTATTTATTTATTTTGAATTTTTAGATTCAAGCTTTTCTTTTGATTAGCTTGATTCAACAATTTTCAATTCAACACTTTTTTTTTTTTTAACTATGGGCAATCTTTTTTTTTTTTTTTTATACTTTATGGATTGGAATGAACAAAGAAAACACACAAAGAAGATACACTCAAATGAGCAACAAAAATTTAAAATGGATAGATGAAGAACAAAGATGAAAGAAAATGATAGAATGAAGACTCGTTGGATGACTTACCATTGCTCGATACCAATTGATATGAACTTGACCAAGATCGACTCAAGAAGTTCCAACACGAATAGAAGAAACACGACAAATCAGCAACAACCAAAGGAAATGATAGGATGAGTGATGTAGGACGGGGTAGGGAGAAATTATGTTCGTTAACGTATGAACGAACGAGTGATCGATTTCGTTCAATCATACAAAGAAATGATAGGGAAACAAACAACTAAGCTGTTGTTTTCCAAGGAAGAAGAAGACTGAATTTTATTTATTCAGTAAAAATTAATAACTGATACTTCATAAACTCCGATTTATATTTGTTGTAAAATGGGTGTTGTCTAGAGTTTAGTACATGAACATTCGGATAAGGAGAGAATAGGAAAATACTAGATAAGGGGGAATTCATCTTCTTCAAACTTCTGGATGCACTGCATCATTCCCTTCCACTTGATTGACAATCCGACCCGGAGTTGTCATCTGAATAGTAGGGGTAAAGATTAGGAACATTGAATGTCTTAGAAATCCGCATATGATCAGGTAAATCTAGGACGTAAGCATTATCATTAATCTTCTTAAGAATTTTAAACGGACCAATCTTGGGAGAATCAAGTTTATGTTGTCCTCCCCCTCGTTCTTTGCGCAAATAGGCCATCACCATATCACCAACCTGGAAAAGCTTCGCGCGACGATGTTGGTCGAGTGCGGCCTTGTAGCTAGCAGTCATCTGCTCCAACCTTTTCTTTACTTCTGCAATAGTATACACGTGATGATGAGCTAATAAATTTGCAGATTCACTCCTCTTAAAACCCGTAGGAAGCTTGATAAGGTCAATAGTGGTAGTTGGAGCTCTCTTGTAGACGATGGCGAATGGTGACATATCCGTGGCTCGATGCTGAGCGTTGTTATAGGTAAACTCAGCTTGAGCCAATGCAACATCCCATTGCTTCTTCTTCTCAACGCATAAACATCGTAATAAATTGCCCAAAGTTCGATTGACGACTTCTGTCTGTCCATCCATTTGGGGTGAGCTGAACTGCTGAATTTTAACTCTGTCCCAAAACATTTCCACAAAGTAGTCCAAAACATAGCAAGAAACTTTGGATCACGATCAGAAGTAAGTGTGCGAGGGATACCATGAAGTCGAACAATTTCTTGAAAAAATAACTTCGCAACATGAGGCGCATCTGTAGTTTGCTTGCATGGAATAAAATGCGCCATTTTAAAAAAGTGATCTACTATAACAAATATAGAGTCAGAGCCTCTTTGTGTACGGGGCAGAACAAAATCCATAGATAAATCCTCCTAAGGCTGCTCCGGAATAGGCAATGGTATATAAAGTCCAGTGTTCTATCGCTATCCCTTTAGGGTTTAATAGATAGAACACTTCTGCACAATCCTTCCAGCATCCCTTTTTAACTGTGGCCAGAAATACCTTTCCTCAAGCCGACCAATGGTTTTGTCACGACCCAAATGAGCACTAAGTCCTCCAGCTTGAAGCTCGCGAATAAGCTTCTCTCGCAATGAAGTCCGCAGAATACAAAGTTGATTTCCCTTAAACAGATAACCATCCTGAATCAAGAAGTCTCCCATAGGTTGTTTGGCCAGATATTTTGACCAAATATCACCAAAATCTGGGTCACCAATATAAATCTCAGGGAGAAAGTCGAACCCAATAACTTCACTACTGATAGTGACAAGAATGGTCGCACATCGACTCAAAGCATCAGCTACTTTGTTAGATACACCTGACTTGTGCTTTATCACATAATTAAACTGGTCAAAGTAAGCTGCCCAACAAACATGCATTTTAATTTTAAGATCTCGCTGAGTCCGAAAATGCACCAATGACTGATGATCAGTATATAATACAAACTCCTTAGGTAATAAATAATGTTCCTAATTTTTCAAGGCTCGAAAAACTACAAAAAGTTCCTGATCATAAGTAGGCCAGCTCTGACGAGCCTCATTAAATTTCTCACTGAAAAAGGCGACGGGGTGGCCTTCCTGCGATAGAACGCCTTCCACACCTATCCTACAAGCGTCACATTCCACCTCAAACACCTTGTCAAAATCAGGTAATGCAAGCACCAGGGCTGAAATGAGTCTTAAGTTTGAGCTCCTCAAAAGCTCGTGTGGCCTCGGGAGTCCATTTAAAGGGGAAAGACTGCTTTAGACAGTCTGGGATATGTGCAACAATGCTACTGAAATTTCAAACAAAACGCCTATAAAATGTAGCTAAACCATGAAAACTGGGTACCTTAGAGATAGTGGTAGGGGTAGGCCAATTAACGATGGCTTGGATTTTCTGTTGATGAACCTGTACGCCATTCTTACTTATCACAAATCCCAAGAATAAAACACGTTCCACCATGAAATGACACTTCTTCAAATTAATATAAAGCTTGTTATTTCGAAGAACTGTCATAATTTCCCTCAGATGGTCCTCATGCTCCTCCATACTTTTTCTGTATATAAGTATGTCATCAAAGTAAATAACAACAAATTTATTAAGGAATGGTTTGAGTACCTGGTTCATAAGTCGCATGAATGTGCTGGGTGCATTAGATAGACCAAAGGGCATCACTAGCCATTCATATAATCCTTATTTGGTTTTGAAAGTGGTCTTCCATTCATCTCCAGGGCGAATATGAATCTGATGGTAACCACTCGTCAAATCAATTTTGGTGAAGACAATTGAGCCAGATAGTTAGCTGATCTAGCATATCTTCTAACCGGGGGATAGGAAACCTGTACTGGATAGTAATACGGTTTATACCTTAGCTATCCACACACATGTGCCACTCGTTACCCTTCCTTGGGACCAACAAAGCAGGTACTGCACACGGGCTCATACTCTCACGTACATGTCCAATTCGCAATAAGGCCTCGACCTTCTCTTGCAAAATCTTGGCTTCCTCAGGATTTGGATGATAATGGGGTAGGTTGGTTAATCTGGCACCGGGAATAAAGTCAATGTGATGCTGAATATAACGCAAGGGAGGTAACTAACATGGTTCCGAAGTGAGCTGGGAAAACTTCGCGAACATACGTTGAACGACCTCAGGAATCTCTGTCTCACCATAATCAGGTTTAATAACTAATCCATAGGCACCACCATTTTCTTTCACATCCGTCATAAAAGAACCACAAGAATCTGAAAGAGAAAGGAATGTTTTCCCTTCCACTTTAGAAGGTAACTTCGGACTACCTAATGGTGCAATCATAATCTTCTTACCCCGCCACTAAAACATGTAAATATTATCACGTCCCCTATGAATAGCATCAACATCAAACTGCCAAGGTCGGCCCAATAAGATCTGATACACATCCATATCAACAACATCATAGTAGACATCATCAGCTAAAAACTTACCCATAGCTAGGGGCATTTTACAAATACGATTCACCTACAATTTTGGACCCTTTTGGATCTAACCAATCTGATACGAAGTGGGGTGTGGTTCAGTTGGGAGTAGAGCTGTCAAAACGGGTCGAACCCGCCGCTAGCTGTCCGCCACTTAAAAGTGGCGGGTTGGGTTGAGGAAAATCAGTACCGTTTAGGGGGCGGGTCAGACGGGTTGAACCCGTACGGGTCACGGGTTAGGGCGGGGCGGGGGCGGAGCGGGTTGGGCTGGGCTAGCCCGCTACTTAAAAAAAAGTTAAGAAACATACTACCCTAGGCTGCCTAACGCCCTAAGCCCCTAACTTAACTTAGTTATTTCTTTTCCCTTAAAACTCATCCAGCGCCACCTAGTTCAACGCATCTCTCTCTCTCTCTCTCTCTCTCTCTCTCTCTCTCTCTCTCTCTCTCTCTCTCTCTCTCTCTCCCGACGGCGACGACCCCCGAGTCCTTACTCCGACTAGTTGAACTATGAAGATTCCACCGGCTAATCGTTCTAGCTCACCGAAACTCCGAAGACTCTCTCTCCGACGGAACTTCGAAGACCCTTTCTCGACAGCGACGACAGCGACAACCGATAGGCAGACTTCACGATCTCGTCGATCTATGATACCGTCCACCGTCGCTCTCTCTACATCACTAGTTTCCAGCTTCTTCTCTCCTTGTATGGGTCTCTCCTTGTTGTAGTGAAAAAGATTTGTTAGTGAAAAAGATTTTTGTGTTAGTCTGTTAGATCGATGTCCACTGCATTCATGGTTTGGGTCTCTCCTTGTATGTTTTCTATTTGGTAGATGACGTTTGAAATGCTCTAATTTGTCCTTGTGAAGTAGTTGATTGAGCTAACAAAAAATTGTTGAAATTGGGAAATCAGTAAATCACCCTTTTTGGCGGGTTGGCCCGTTCCAGCCCGTAACCCGTGACGGGTTAGGTTGGGTTGAGCAGTTCCAGTCCCGCCTATTTGGCGGGTCAGCCCGTTCCAGCCCGCTTGTTGGCGGGTTATGGCGGGTTGCGGGCCAGCCCACCCCGCTAGCCCATTTTGACAGCTCTAGTTGGGAGCTGTAACTGGTCAACCAATTTTTAAGCAATCAAGTTCTCACAACTGTAACTATCAATGATCAAACTACATATCGTCTCCCCTACTCGATATCTCGCTTGAAAAATACGTCTTCGCTGACTCAGGTCGTCTTGCTTGGGCGAGCAAAAAGTATGTTGAACAACACACACTAATTCTTCATACTCATCACCACAGACATCATCAGCTTCATATTCCTGCTCATTAATACCTAGGTCTCCCTATTCATCTTCTGATACGGTATCAACCATGTGCACTGGCCGACGATTAGGACATTCATTAGACTTGTGCCCTGGTTGATTACATCAATAGCATTTACCCGTGTTTGGTTTTTGGTATAGATTCTGGCTTATTGGTCTGACAGCTGGACGGGGATCTGGCAGAGTTTGATGGGTTTCGTATGTGGCACGCCTGTTCTCTGTACCAGATGGCACGGGTGGTCGAAAGTGTGCGGGCACGCGAGCACGGTGCTGTACGGCCACGGGTGGACATGACTGTTGAGCTTCCCATTGGTTTCGTCGAGTATAGGTAAATCGTGGGGATGGTTAAGATAATTGAGCCTCCACTCGGGTTGCCATCTCTCGAGCATCCAACAAAGACATAATGGCCTGAACACCTATACGCTCTTGAATTTCTTGTTTTAGCCCCCTGACATTTCGAGCAACTTGTAAATCATCATCTTCCCGAATACTACACCAGTTTGTCAATCGTAGAAATTCTTCCGTATAGTCTGCTACCGAATGATTGCCTTGATAACAGTCGAGCAATTGGTGGTAGAGGTTCTGAGTATAATCGCGTGGAAGAAATCGTTGCTACAATAATTCATTCATCAAAGGCCAATCTCGTTCTGGAGGTTGGTGAAGGCGGTAATGCTCCTTTCATAGATTATGCCACCAAGCTCCTGCCCCGCAATTTATAAAAACAACAATGGCTACTTTTCTTTCATCACTAACCTTCATGATCTTAAAGAACCGCTCAACCTCATTAAGCCAATCAAGGAACGATTCTATCTCCAAGCTACCATTAAAAACTAGAATTTCAACTTTGATTCGATACCCATCATAGTCATCTCGGCGAGGGAAGTGAATTGGGTTTGGTTGGATAACGTTGGCATGGATGGGTGGTTGACGGTGTGCAACGTTTGGGACTAGTTCAGGGTTGCATGCTGGGTTTGCTTCAGGTTAGCGTGACTGTCATCTAAGATGAAGGGCGGCCAAAATTTCCTGAATTGATGCTTGTGTTTGCTGCATAGTGCCATTTAGAGTGATAAATTGTTGTTCAAGATCTGCGAGTCGTTGATTCATAGCGAGTTCTTCAGCCATGGTTGAACAACAGTTCTTGAAGAAACTAATGAACTGAAGGCAATAGTAGAAGAGATAGGACAGCAGTGGTTGATCGAAAGCAGTGATGACTGAGGCAGTGGTAAAGAACAGCGAACATACAGAAAAATTGCACGAACTTGTGCTCTGATACCAACTAATGTAGGATGGGGTAGGGAGAAATTATGTTCGTTAACGTACGAACAAACGAGTGATCGATTTTTTTCAATCAGACAAAGAAATGACAGGGAAACAAACAACTAAGCTGCTGTTTTCCAAGGAAGAAGAAGACTGAATTTTATTTATTCTGTAAAAATTGATAACTAATACTTCATAAACTCCCCTTTATATATGCTGTAAAATGGGGGGTGTATAGAGTTTAATACATGAACATTCGGATAAGGAGAGAATAGGAAAAGACTAGATAAGGGGGAATTCATCTTCTTCAAACTTCTGGATGCACTGCATCAATGAGTCTCCCTGGACCCGCTATTCACAATTGAATAGGAACCTCGGGGTGCTACTAAAATCCGTTAGACGCAATTGTCTAAGAACCCCGATCACAGAACGTCACAAGCCTGCGACTCTCAAGTTTGATAAGTTCAAGGTTTTGGAGATCCTCTCTCAATAAATCAATAAATCTAACAATACTCATAATTTTCTCAGAATATGTGAAATGAAGTAATCTTCAATTAACTTTCATGATGATTACAATTGAAGGAGCACTTGGGTTTATATAGTGCTCAATACAAGAAAGGATAATACCCTAATAAATGTGTTCAATAGCCTAAAATGTGTTCATAAGTCTAAAATGTGTTCATACTTCAAATACAATGTAAGAAATATAAAAAAGAAAAAGGGGGGGGGACTGAACTAGGGAGTGTTCACACTTGTTAGAAGAATCTAGAGCCAAAATTAAGTATTTCTGTCCATTCTGACCAGCCTTTGGTATTTTGGACTTAACTTCATCTAGAAACATCGAAATTGAGATCCGTTTGATTTGTTGGAAACTAAACTTCCAGACCTTTCCAACCATATATTATACACAAATTTTTTGGCTTTAAAACGTCATGTGTGACCCGTTGAAGTTGACCCAAAAATCTGATTTCAAGCAGTTTTCTTTAACTTTGCTCTTCTTGTGCTAGGCCGTCATTTTTCATCAATTAGTTGTTTAGAGTTGGGCTTCGATCCTTGGAGCGATCCTAGGTTCTCATCAAGTTTTAGCTACGTAAAAACATATATGATTATCAAAAAAAATAAATTATCCTCAAAAAGACCAAGTGTAATTATTATATAGAAACATGAAAAAATAAGTAACTCCCTTTAAATTGAAAGAAAAGTGAAGTAAAACTAAATTGTTATTAATTAGTATAATGAATAAGTAATTGTGGTAGTGAAAATAGCTTGTCTCTATTTCTTATTATGATTATAATTGAATGATCACTAGACCAAACTTTGGGCTAGTGGATAACTTTAAACGTCTTGCAAACAATTCTACGAGTCTCACGGAGAAAGAATGATGGATTGAGAAGAAACAAGGTTTCTCAAAACCTACTTGCCTAACAACCCCAATAAAAGTATCTTTCACATCAGAAGGTAGGTCTTCTCTAAAGGGTCAACGAAGCCCATCTTACTGTGTTTCACCTACAACAATAGTCGTGGGTTCGAATTACAAAAGTAAGTGAAAAACTACTATTAATTATTTTTAAAATAATAATAATAATAATAATAAATAAATAAAGAGTTCTTCTTGGGGGAAGAATTTTTAAACAAACGAAACATTGAGCTTCAAATATAGAGAGGAGACGACTCGTAGCATTTCTAGCTCTCTTTCCAATAACTTGGCCTTAGGTTACAAGAATCACCCGAAAAGAACTGTAGTGCCAAATTGTCAAAAGACGAACTGTCAGTCAACAACGTTGTTTTGGATGGGACGGGGCAGGAGCGTCAGGAACTGTCAGTCAACGACATTGTTTTGGATGGGGCGGGGCAGGAACTGTCAGTCAACAACGTCGTTTTGGGCGGGGCGGGGTTTACATTGAAGATCATATCAGTCAAATACAAATCTCGTTCTCTGAACATCTATATTATGCATCAGCATTTGAATTGCCATCTAAAAAATCACACCTTTCTATATATATACATATGCAACTCCCAGCGTAGAAATAACAGCACTCCAAGGTCGTAGAGCAAATGCGCTACTAGGTTTGTTTACTTACTCGATTAGAAAAAAGCACGAGAATTGTATCACCCACAAGATTGGTGCTTTCATGAAGGTGAGCTTGAATTTTCAAAAACAGAATATCTTCTCCTCTTGTTTGGAAGCGTGGTTCGTGGCGAGTATTCTGGTGAAAAGGAAACCTTTTCCAGGATAGAGTTCAGAGCTTCACGAACAGAACCAACAAGAGCTTCCCCTGCACTGCCACCACTTATTTCTCCTTTACTGGTGAAATCAAAAACACTCTTCACTCGCCCCCCTAATGTTGAGATTTCATGCCTTACTATATTTATATCGAGGGCATCAAGGGTTTGTCTCAGATCAGACAACAGCTCGGGCCTGGAGTCACAACAGAGAGATGCTCTGAAAGTACAACTCCCGTCATCTGTAGCCTCGTTTATTGTTTCAACTCTCACTTCATCTGCATCTTTAGGAATGAGTAAACCTTCGCTGGCTTGTGTTGCAGTACTGTTCAGTAGTTTTACTTGGCTGATGACTTCAGCAAGCAACGTGGCTTTGTCCATCTATTAACAGATCAAAGTTAGGGTTATTAGGCTCAAAACATACCATGGGACGAAACCATGACCGCACTTTCCTTATACGTATATGCATGCAACGTGCAGCAGAATTAAGGATTACATTAAAAACAGATTCAGGAATAAACCATTATACCCTTTGGTGTTTCAATTAACTATTTTGTACACAAGTACTACAGAGAGGGTCTCAAGGCAACAAGAGTAAGATAGTGGATTGAAACACGCATTATGGTCAAAAAAAAAACCTAAAGATGGTCATTTTCATCTTAGGTAAACGGTAGTTCTTAAATAGAAGGTACGATTAAAGAAAACGTTATAGTTGATGGGGACTCATTGCTTCAATTTGCAGATGAGGGGGAAATTTGAACACAATCCATAGTTGAGGGGGTTATCTGTAATTTACCCTTTTATTTTCAAAAGCACAGCATAATGATAATTGATAGCACCAGGAGCAAAGTTCAGAACCAGTCATTAACTTAGTACAACCATCAAAGAATCTATTTTAAAAAAGGGTAATGTTACATCGACAAAATTCATTTATAGATTTCATTTATATCATGCTTTAAGTGTTGTACTTTCCAACCATAGTACAACACTTTAATGCGTGATATACATAAAATCTGTAAATTATGTGGATGTATCATTTTCCATAAAAAAATGTCAGAAATTATGACCTGATGATGTATACAGTTACGTTTCCAGACAGACTCTTGCCAATGATCCACCTCAGAAAAGTAAGCAAGCTCACCACTAAAGACCTTATTGTGTTTTTCAGCAACTTAGTCCCTTCAAAGTTTCTCCTAAAATTAGAGGAACTATGTATCCAGTCAATCTATCAAAAGCAGAATACACTTCATGCCTAATGATTCATACTTGTAATACTTCACAACAATTTCTTCCCAAGTTTTGTTAGTCATGACTCATGACTCGTGTAATCGTAGTACGAGCTCGCCTATTCACAGAGAACTAGAATCTAAAGCACAAGTTAGTGGTGCGAACAAGAAAATAAATGCCAAAATTCATGTAGATTCACTTGAGCATCAGGTTACCTGTTTCATCTGGTCAAAACATATTATACGAAAAATTAAAATAAGTAAACCAAAACTATGAAAGTTTAAACTAAAATCTTATTATAAATGAATGCCTTCACTTACATAAGCAACCATCATTAAAAATCACAATGACTAACTTGTCAAAATGTTTATAATAGAAATAATTGATAAATTAATTCCTGTTAACCCTCAATAGAACATCCTTACCATAAGTCGCATATGGTATTCGGCCATCCAATCATAATCCTCGGGTATCACTTTCAAATACATATACATATGCCTACTATTGTTACCGATTTCATTAAAAAATGCTGTTTAGCTAGTTGGTAAACAACCCTAATTAAACAACTCATGATTAATAATGGTAGGACAGGCTAATATATATTATAAAATGCTAGCCTGTCAATTTTTAGCAGCAGCACCACACGAATATAATAGGAGATTAAAGATCTTTGTTACCAGCAAGAAGCTTCTTTCTTCCCCTTATTCTGACCTTTTAAGTGTGACAGCCGAGATAGAAGAAATGAAATTTAAGTCCTATATTGCACTAGCTGAGATAAGCATGTTAAAATGGAGACATCATGAAACTAAAAAAGATGAAATACCAAACAAACACATTGGTGACAAAGTAAGATAGATCCGTAAGGAGAATCACTTAAGATTGTTTAGATACATGCAAGGCAGACATATACTTGTGCCAGTGAGGAAGAATGATCAGTCATGCTAGAGGTAGCAAAAGACCAAAATAACATGGACTATAATAGTTAAAATGATAACACTGCTAGTGTCCTGCATTGGACAGAAGTGAATTAGAGAGGGGGGGGGGGGAATGGATTCAGCCAGCCTACCCCAATTAGATAGAATGAAGGCTTCATTGAGTTGAGTTGAGTTGGCGCCAATTTCACTATTTTGCACGACCTCAACAAGGACAAGACCAGAATCTTATTATGGTGAACTAGTGAAGTAACTCAATCCTATGATATAATTTTTATTTTATCTTTCTTGTGTTTTAAGCTTGATCCTCTAAGATCTATAATGCAGGAGTAAGATCAGATAAGCAAGTCTAATATCCTACAAGACTACTTACATGCAAAAATTACGTACACATGAAAATTTTCTCTTTAAAAAACAAGAAACCCACCAAATGTGGCAATCCAAATTACTCCATCTATCCCAAAAAAATAGTGGATTTTTTTATTTGAAGTATAATATCTTCATTTCTTTTTCAATTTTTTTTCTCTCTTCCAAAAACATGGTATTTATCTTAGATGTCATGCAAAAGAATTTATATTTAAAGGAAATATAAAGAAGCAAGAGTACGATATAAAAAAGTTTAACTTGTCAAATGCGACTCCTTCTTTGGGACGGAGGGAGTAAATCATTTTTATCAGACACTATAAATAACTGGTTAGGAAACAAATCAATTAAAAAGTTTAACCCTCAATAAGATCACCTTGTAAATTGCAAATTATCATTATTGTGCACTCAATTAACAAGTTATTAATACCTTCCATTTAGACTTGAAGATGGGATGAATTCAACAAGTTCCATCCACAACTTGCTAGTGGTCTCAGTATAAGAACCTATACCATAGTTGAGTTAGACTATAGTGATTTTCAAATCCCAACCAAAAGTCAACTCTAAGGGTTGTTTGAGTTATGATCACATGAAAAGGCTAAAATGTTACTTACAGAAGAGAAGGTGAGTATAAAGAACAAAGTTAAAGAATATACGACCAGAGAGCATAAAACCAGAAGTTCCAGATCACCAATTATCCAGTTGAGACATAAAACATAGACCAAGTAAATCACGTGATCTCAATTATGCCAAGCATGCATCACTATTAACTAGAAAGATTGGTGTAAAGTTCTTCAAAACTCAAAACCGTATCAGATCTTCAATTATTGAAGATGTTCAAGTAAAATGTATAAATGAACTATATAAGCTACAAATTTAACGATATCCCGGTATCATTTTAATGATTCGATCATTTGAGTTGAATAAAATGATGGAACAATTCCAAGCAAACATAAAACCAACCACCATTTTTTTTGAAACAGTCAAAGTTTATCTTCCAAGAAAGGACATGCATCGAAAGAATACCCAATACTCCCTCCGTTCCAATGAAATAGTCATGCTTGGATTTTATTTGGTCAACTTGATTAAACTTAGCCAAAGATTTATAAATATTAGCGTGTCCTTAGGAGATTTAAGAAGTTTCTATTCATAGTATACTTAATGTTGTTTTTGAATGATCACCTAAAATATATCGTCCTAGGTTCACTTTCCAATATAGTCGTCCATATATATATATATATATATATATATATATATATATATATATATATATATATATATAATCATGGACGGAGGGAATAATCAATTACCCATGTCACGATTGTCTCCCTAAAAACGAAAATTCATTGAATGTGGCTAGTATCAATTTGTAAATAGCTCTATTGATGATCAAAATCTACTTGAAGAAGAGAGTAAACCTTATCAGTGCAGGGAACAAGACCACGAAGCGTATCGAGGTGAGCATTAATCCTTTCTCTCCTCCTCCTCTCAGCCTCACTATGACTCTTCATAGCAGCAATAGCTTTCACCTCAGACAACCCACCTTTCTTCCCAACTCTCCCATGAGCCTTGACAAGCTCTCCTTTCTCCTCATCCAACACCAAAGATTGAGAATTCGAAACCAACCCACTTTCCGGATTCCCCCCAAACTTATTCCACTGTCCTACACTATTGGATCCAAAGTTTGAAACTTCTTGTTTCCAAGAATAATAAGACATCTTACAATATAGTCAACCAAACACAAATATATGTATAGAATATGTGTGTGTGTGTGTGTGTGAAAAAGAAAGAGAATATAAGTGTGTGATTTAAGGGTCAAGACCAGGAGGGCGAGTGGTGGGTGCAAACCAGAAAGAGAGGGAACGAGGGGGAAGCCTGATGAGTTGAGCAACTTTTGAGGTAAAAATAGTTCTTGGGCACATATCTTCCATTAAGGCAGAAAGATTGGCAAGTGGGTTTATTTTGGTTTTAAGGGTTGGGAGAGGAGAAAGAATTTAGTGGGAGAACATCCACATTTTCTTCTTGATGGTCTTTAATTCGAGCATTTCGATGAGTTTGGAGAGTGGTGTGGTGGAGAGGTTTGAATTTCTTAGACCCAGATGGGGAAAATCGATGAATTTTACGAAAAAGAAATCTGATCCATAAACTGTTTTGTTTGTGTCTGTGTGGAAAAGGACAAAGCAAAGAGGTATTTTGCAGAGACTTCTTCAAGAATGTGGGGAGAGGTGAAAGAGTTGGGATTTGGGAGAAGCTCACACTATTTCAAGTCATATCTTCAAGCGGTATATATGCACTATGATACATTTTTAAGGACGAAAATACCCCGCTGACTGAATCTTCTCCCTTTGACATTACTCCCCTAAACGATAAATTATTGGTGGATTCTGGTATCATATCATCTTGTTAATGTAATTTGATACTCCCACCCTTTCTAAATATCTAGTTTGTTTGTATTCATTAAAAAAATTAATTAATTATATTAAAAATATTAGTATAATACTCCTTCCGTCTCGGATAAATGTTACTACTTTCTATTTTGGGATGTCCCAACTAATGTTCCTAAAGACTTTTGATCTACCTATTCTCTACTATTCTTCCTAATATACTCTTAAAACTTCATTTAATATAACACATTCCAAAGAAACTCAATTATTTAAAATAGTTGAACTTAATTAATATTCATGGGTATTATGGTCAGAACACATTTTACAACACATCATTAATTATGTTTCTTAATTCCTGTATTTTATCCACTAGGAATATTTATCCGGGACGGAGGGAGTATATATTTTTCTTTAAAATTTTGTACATAATCATAATTAAAGTAAGAAGAAAAATTAAAAATAAAGTAAAAAAAAGTGTTTTCCTTGAAAAATAAATTTTAACAAAACAATTTTTTTAAAAACAAATAAAAAAGAAAAACTAGTCTATTTAGGAATGAAGGGAGTATTTTATAAGTTTTTGATACGCGTTATTGTCGGACAATTAAAATAAAATATGCCCTTAGAGTTTAGGGCCATTATAAGCTACCTCACAATTACTGCTCAAGTGTAAATATATGATTGGTCCGTCATACTAAGTTTATTTTGGTGACATTGTATGTGACCTAAGGAATATTAATCATTTTCATTTTGGTCCCCACACTATTACACCCTCTTTTAACTTTACTCCTAAAAGTATAAAGTTTAGGTGGATATGCCCTTTCATCCATTAACCAAAATATCATCACCCCGTTACCCTTAGACCTTAGTACAATACATATCTTTTTGTTTTTGTTTTTTTGGGGTCTAATTGTTTTTAATAGTCTAGTCAGAAAGCTCTACCATTTTTGTCAAGGGTACGTTCTTTTCCCACGGGCGCGGGCTAGACAACCATGATAGATCAAAATAAGATTGGTTGAGATTGCATATAGAACTCGTGTAAAAATTGTCAAGAATCTATCAAAGAACTCTAATTTGTCATGTATTGCGCCAGAATGGTCTTGAATCTTGTATAGGATTTTCGTTTGGTACCCTAGAATGGTTAACCTTGCGATAGAGAGATATTTGTACGAATTGTTCCGTAATACTGATAATAACTCTAGTATTAATTAGATGTCAACCGTTAGTTAAGGAGGTTGTACTTGTAATTAAGAACAAGTCATTTCTAAAAAGTCGCCCAAAAAAAGGTTAGACATTTCACAAAACTTATAAAGTACTTTGCTTTAGCACAATAACTTTGGGGATAACACTTGGGCATTGGGGTATGGCCGCAACACTTGGGGTTGTGGCAAACTTGGCTAAAAGGCTAACAATACTCGCAATGCGACACTTTGGTTCGGGTTGTTGGGAACTTGAGGTAGCGCTAATAAGACTTGTCATGCGGCATTAAGGAATTGAAATGTTGGACAACTACTCCACTAATCATACGTAATACACATAGGGCTTTTTTGATAGTTGGACAGGGATAAACAGTATTATTAATCTCGGTATTATTAACGCTGTCGCGACCCGCACCCGGACTCCTACATGGAATCCCGAGTCGGACCGGGAATGGGACTCACGAAAAACACATTATAAAAGTTCCATGAGCAATAGATGCAAGTATGAAGCATATGCACAAAACCCTGTAATGCACGTGCAAAACTTTTCCTTGAAAACCATGTCAACACATCATCGGCATTAATAACAAGCCGGAAACTGAACTGATTTAAAACTTGGTTTGAATGTAAAATCAAACATGTAACATAAACCTCCACGAGCAAAGAGCTCGGAGAACCATAACAAACTTCAAATCAGAGTATGCGGAAGTAACGAATATTAATAATTACATCACGCACGACAACCGTGTCGGCACAAACAAAAGAATATTACAATCATAAAGACCACACACTACCCAACATTACAAAGTTTAAGTAACATTGTATTCCCTCGGCCTCACCAAAATAAATACCAAGGCCCAAAAGAACAACCTGCAGAAAAATGCCTAGACGAAGCCAAGACTCAACTAAGGGTTCCTCGCCGGACCGTGATCTAAGGAAAATAAATAAACATTGAACGGGGTGAGTTTAAAACTCAATAAGCTACTAATGCAACAATATGTCATACGAGATGCAAGACAATAATGAGAACAAGTAATACAAGCTATAACAAGATTATATCAATCTTAATGCGTAGCAATATAAGCATCTCATAATAACACGTTACCCTACACTACACGAGAGGCTCAACGATCGCCAACCGACCCATACCAGTTGGAAATCATGACCAACATTCGCATATGTAGGAACCATATAAGTGCGACAAGTAAACACATTCTAAAAGGATACAGTATTGAGGTACACCTCCAATATACCCAATACTTCCAACCAACCAACATATAATATGCCAATGTAGGAGCCGTTGTTGACGTGCTCGATCGACGAATCAAAACCATTAACCAATACTCAATAACCAATACTGTGTGAACCATTTTCTGTATTCACGTCGACGGGTGATCTTAGTCCCTACAACCCAAGAATCAACCATGGAATAGCTTATCAAGGTTGTGTTTATTCCATACAACAAATGGCGCTATGCCCCTACCGCGGCCAACGGTAAGGCGAGGCCCAGTGTATTGGCCTTCAATTATTACATAGCCCCGACTCCCGCAATAATCAAGCGTCAATACACCGCCAACAAATAATCCATGGACATAACAAATGTACAAGTAGATGTTTACTTGACATTCTCAACAACAAATCAAACTCTAAATAGGGAGCACAACAACATTTAACATGAATGTCTCAAGTAGGTCATAATAATCCTACTCACATAATCAACCATCTCATAATATTTACGAGAATTAAACAACAATATCATGCACTATTTCGGGTAACTAATTTTCTCGACAAAACTCTCGTATCACAATGAAATCCCCAAGTCACACACGTGGTCTCATCAATTATGAAAACCTATTTGACTCCGTTAGAGTCATTATTCGTTTCTAATGAGTTCGAATCGAAAAGAAGCCATTTATACTTCAATATTAACAAATGATACCATTTCTATGTGTATCAACCAAGACAAAACAAGTCTTTTAACATGCAAAATATGTTATCCACGAATTTCACATGGCTCAACAATAAAACATACTCTAACATGTTAATTTCAACATATAAATGCTATTTTGCAAGGCTAAGATGTCATACAAGACATAAATAGAGAAGGAGAGGGGTAGTAGCTTACCTCTTGATGAATTCAACCAAGAAAAACTCTAAGAAACCCACATGCAAACCAGGGATTGTGTTCTCCTAGTTGGTAGCTCCACAATGGTGAAGTTGGATTGTGATTTGGACAACAATTGAGCAAACTAGCTCACTTTCTCTCTCAAGAACCCTCTCAATTCTCTCTCTATGTTTTGAAGGTGGAAATGGTGAAATGAGGAGAGTTTCATGTCTCCCATGATGTTTTAAGGGTCAAGGAAGTCAGGTTTAAGTGGTGGAGGACGTGGCTCAACCCAGGCCAAGGTGTTGAAGTCAAAGTTGGTCAATAAGGAGTAAGTTCGTAACAGCTGTCAAAGGGCGCGCAGGCAAAATCGACATTCTGCCTATGAAGCGATCGCTTTGAGTCGGGACAGGGCGATCGCTTTGGTACAGAGCGATCGCTTTGTGTATTACAGGGCGATCGCTTTGTTCCCTGGTTCAAGATATAACTTTCTGCCTAGAGAGCGATCGCTTTGGTGAGGAACAGGGCGATCGCTTTATGTCCAGATTTAGGGTACGACTTACTGCCTAGAGAGCGATCGCCTTGGAAGGAGACAGGGCGATCGCTTTGTGCCCAGTAAGTCTCAAACTGTTATAAAATCCTCCCAAAGGGGTTCTCAACAATCCAAAGTGTTTCTAAGTCCAAAAATGAGATCAAAATACTTATTAAAAGTTCTCGAAAAGTCTGGAACGAAGCTAGGATTATAACACAAGATTAACACAATTAGCAACACATATCCAACAATAATTCCAAGGCGTATAAAATGCATTTAACCAATACGAGCGAAAATATGTTCAAGAAATATGCACAACATCACATGAACTTGGTAAGAAATATGATCATGCAAATGATGCGAATGATACGGGTGTTACATTCTCACCCCCTAAGAAAAAATTTGGCCGCGAATTTACTTACCAATCTCCTTGAACAAAGATGGATACTTCTCACGCATCTCTTGTTCCAATTCCCATGTGGCTTCCTCAACATTGTGACTTCTCCATACAACTTTCACAAGATGGATAGTCTTGGTCCTCAAAATGTGCTCTTTTGTGTCAAGTATCCTCACAGGTTCTTCAACATAGGAGAGATCGGTCGACAAATCTACCGGTTCATACTCCAAAATGTGCGATGCGTCCGATAAATATTTCCTCAACATTGAGACATGAAACACGGCATGAATACCCGACATCCAAGGTGGCAATGCAAGCCTATAAGCTAATTTCCCAATTCTTTCCAAGATTTCAAATGGTCCAATAAACCTCGGCGTCAATTTTTCTTTCTTCCCAAATCTTTTAACCCCAATTCGAGGCGACTCCTTCAAGAACACACGATCACCAACCTCAAACTCAAGGTCTCGTCGCCTATTGTCGGCGTAGCTCTTCTGTCTACTCTGGGCCGTTCTCAACCTCTCCAGAATAATCTTTGCATTCTCGGCCGACTCATAAACCATATCGGGTCCTCATAACTTCGCTTCTCCGACCTCATCCCAACAGATCGGGGAACGACACTTCCTTCCATAGAGTGCCTCATAAGGTGCCATACCAATGCTCGAATGGTAACTGTTGTTGTAGGCAAACTCTATCAACGGTACATGCGAATCCCAATTGCCTTTAAAGTCCATTGAACAAGCCCTTAACATGTCCTCAAGTGTTTGAATAGTTCTCTCGGACTGTCCATCTGTCTGGGGATGAAATCTTTGTGAGTGTTAACCTCGAACCCAAAGCATTCTGAAGCGTCTGCCAAAACCGTGATGTAAATCGTGGATCTCTATCCGACACAATGCTAACAGGAACCCCATGAAGCCTCACAATCTCCTGAATATACAAAGTAGCAAGTCTCTCCATAGAATAAGTCATCGCCATAGGGAGAAAATAGGCTGACTTGGTCAATCGATCAACAATAACCCAAACAGAATCATGACCTTGTCGAGTCCGTGGTAACCCAGTCATAAAATCCATGGCAATGTTCTCCCATTTCCATTCCGAAATCTCCAACGGTTGCAACAATCCCACTGGTCGTTGATGCTTCGCCTTTACCCTTTGGCATGTCAAACACCTCGAAACAAATTCAGTTATCTCTCTTTTCATTCCATTCCACCAAAAGTTCTTCTTTAAGTCCCTATACATCTTTGTACTCCCGGGATGAATCGTATACTTAGACTTATGTGCCTCATCCAAAACTTGTCGTTTAACATCCTCAATAGCCGGCACGCAAACTCTACTTCGAAACAAAAGAATACCATCACTATTCCGAGAAAAATCCACCGCCTTATCCTCATCTAATCCCTCAATCAGCTTTTTTAAATCCGGGTCACTCCCCTGAGTTTCCTTAATTCGCTGAAGCAAAACCGGAATAGCTCGAATATTGGCAAATATCACCCCATGGCTAGACATGCAAGGACCCCAATCCCGAACATCCTCAAGCATTCTCCATTCTCTGGCCATCAAACAAGAAAACATAAGTTTTCCTACTAAGAGCATCGGCCACCACATTGGCCTTCCCCGGATGGTATAAAATGGTACAATCATGGTCCTTTAACCTTTCCATCCATCTCCTTTGCCTATTATTCAACTCCTTTTGAGAAAACAAGTATTTAAGGCTCTTATGATCAGTATATACCTCAAATTTGGCCCCATAGAGATAATGCTTCCACTTGTGAAGTGCAAAAATGATCGGTGCTAACTCCATGTCATGAGTCGGATAGTTCTGTTCACACTGAGTCAGCTTTCGAGAAGCATAAGCTATAACCCTTCCGTTCTGCATCAACACACATCCCAAACCTTCCTTTGAAGCATCACTGTATATAAGCAACCCATCATGACCGTTTGGTAAGGCTAAAACTGGTGCGGTAGTCAATTTCTTCTTCAACTCTTGGAAGCTCACTTCACATTTATCGTTCCAAACAAAAGCCTTGTTCTTTTGTGTCAATGAAGTCAACGGGGTTGCAATCTTAGAAAACCCTTCTATAAACCTCCGATAGTACCCTGCTAAACCCAAAAAGCTATGAACTTCCGTTACAGTTTCGGGTCTCTTCCAATTCACAACTGCTTCGATCTTAGCCGGGTCAACCGCTACACCATCCTTTGACATAATGTGGCCAAGAAAAGCCACTTCCTCAAGCCAAAAGGCACACTTGCTAAACTTAGCAAACAACTTCTTTTCTCTTAGCACCGTCAAAACTAATCTCAAGTGATTTTCATGCTCTTTCCGGGACTTAGAATAAACCAAAATGTCATCAATGAACACGACCACAAAGCAATCAAGATAGGGCAGGAATACCCTATTCATCAAATCCATAAACACAGCTGGTGCGTTGGTTAACCCAAAAGGCATGACCACAAATTCAAAGTGCCCGTAACGAGTCCGAAAGGCTGTTTTAGGAATATCCTCCGCTCGAACCTTCAACTGATGGTAACCGCTCCTAAGATCAAACTTAGAATACACTACGGAACCTTGAAGTTGATCAAACAAATCATCAATATGTGGAAGAGGATACTTATTCTTAATGGTCACTTGATTCAATTCCCTATAATCAATGCATAACCTCAAAGATCCATCCTTCTTTCTCACAAACAACACTGGTGCACCCCACGGTGATACACTCAGTTTAATAAAACCTCGATCAAGTAACTCTTCTAATTGTACCTTTAACTCTTTCAATTCAACTGATGTCATGCGATAAGGTGCCTTTGAAATCGGTGTAGTCCCTGGTAACAATTCAATACAAAACTCTAACTCCCAGTCCGGAGGCAAATCATAATCAGCTGCAAATACATTCGGGAATTCACGAACAATAGGAACATCCTCCAACACAACACCTTTTTGTGATCTATCCACAACACACGCCAAATACCCCGAACATCCGTGAGACAACAACTTTCGAGCTTTCAAAGCTGAATTCCACCCATTATCTTATCACCCAAAAACACAAATGAAGGAACATTTGGCAATTCAAAAGTAACCAACTTCCTACGACAATCAACAATAGCATGATGAGCATGTAGCCAATCCATCCCCAGAATAACTTCGAAATCCCGTATGGGCAATATGACCAAATCCGCAGGCAAGTGATGGTCATCAACAACCACATCACAAGCACGATAGACGTCCAATGCAACATGGCACTCCCCCAACGGAGTAGACACCTCCAACACATAAGGTAACAGTTCAGGTATAGCATGCAAATGATGAGCAAAATGTGATACAATATAAGAATGAGATGACCCTGGGTCTATTAACACTTGGGCTTTCTCACTGGATAGTAAATGCTGATGTTCTTTGATGAAATAGTATAGACATTGGATAGTAAAGTATGTAAGTTTAGTTCCTATGTAGTGACAATTTAATCAAAGTAATATGGTAGGCAATGAAATATAAAGCAGCAGTACACATGATTGAATTCAGCAGTTAACTAAATAGTAGTTATTGCATAAGATACTTCATTAAATGAATTCAGTCAAGGCATACATATTGTTTATCTAACTTGCCTAAGTACATGTTACAAAAAATAAATTAAACTACTAAAGAGAAACTTACAAGAAAACTATTATAATGGGAGGCAAATGGAGATATAGATGATTATTTTATATCGCCATTTATTATTTCACTTAACCCTCCCCAGAACCATCTAGAGATTCAATTAATTAGTCTTTTGATGATCTGGAGACCTAGGTAAGTGAGATCAGTTAGAATATTAAAAGCGATGTTCAAACTAAAAAGTTTGAACATCCCTTTTGGGGATATCGTGACTCATATGAGGGTGTGTAATCAAATCCACACCAACCATTACAAAGATTAGTAAGGCTATGTGTGTGGATAAGATATGGAGTGAAAACATAGACTCTAGACTAGACGCTAGTGTGAGCGCCCCGATTCGACTGGATCGTTTCGACTTCGGGCTTTTTTCGCACTCGGAATTCCCTATGTGATTGTATGGTTCGATAAACATGAAAAACACATTTATCTTTGAAAAAAATAGAGTCGACACTCTCGTTTATAAAGTAAACGAGAGAAAAACTAAGATTGTGGGTTCGGGGGCCAAGTTACGATTTGGAAAGGTTTTACGCACCCTTCTCCCCCTTAGGTCTCTACATATTTGCATGCTCGTATTTAAGTATCACAAGTTTGTTATTTTATGTGACAGAATATATGCTTTACATTTACTTACATATATTAAAATGTATTGAAATAATTACATTCTTCAAATATACTTTATTTACATATTAAATGGACTAATGAATGGAAGGGTTTACCTTCTATCATTTTACAGAATTTGGGCCAAGTTCTAGGCCGTTGTATTATATTGAATCAAGATAGCTCGTAGCCAGACAGTTGTGCTTCAACTGCTACCGATCGAGGAAAGGAAGACTTATGTTTTATGTGTGTGAGAGAGAGTCAATACTTTTTTCTCTTTTCTTTCTCTCTTTTCTTCCTCTAAAGAGGCTTGATAGAGAGAGAGTTGTGTGTGTGTTTTTATGGTGTGTCTTAATCCTCTTCTGAGGGAGAGAGCTGCGAGCTCTTATATATATAGGAGGAGTTGGGGGAGATATTTGATGGTTACTTTCCAGCCCAAGTTTGCACGAAGCTTCCTCCAGCCTTCAAAGTCTTCAGCAGCCAGGCGACTTGACTTATGAGGCAATGTAAGGTTTGGTGCGCGGTGCACCTGGCATAGCGCCCGTGCACCAAACCATAATTGGGTGTATCAGCACACTCAGCAAGGCTTCAGCACACCAAACTTATTTTTTGTCTTTTCCAGGCTTTGTGTATTGCACTTTGGCTCTTCTAAGCTGTGTATCTTCAATTTGGACCCTTGATGTTGATCTAACTGAAGTTTGTTTGTGTGTGCTGGAGGACGTTAGTTTTGTTTGATAGGTTGTTTCCTAAAATGATCATAGAAATAAGTGTTAGTCCATTTGTAAATAAATTGTTGTTTATAGGACAATTCGTATAATGTAGGTGTACGAATTCTGGGTGTCTACAACTAGCAGATTAGATCTCTTTGGACATTTATTTCCTTCTTCTCTCTTTCTTCTCTTCCACTACAAAAAAAATGACTTTTTGGAGCGCTGATATTCCGTCCCTAAAAGTGCGATCTGCCGTCCCTAATAGTATTTAGGACGGCAATTAGGACGGCAAAAAAGGGCCCGAATTAACCTGGGTGCTAAATGTTTTAGGGACGGGAAGCTCCGTCCCAAAAACTTTTTAGGGACGGCAATTTCCGACCCTAAAAGTGTGCTCATTCTTGACGGGGAAAAGCTTTTAAGGACGGTAATTGCCGACCCTAATAGTGCGCTCATTCTTGACGGGAAAACAAAAAGGACGGCCTTTTTCCGTCCTAAATGTTTTGGCGCCAAAAAACAACATGGACGTTAAATGTTTTAGGGACGAAAGTATCCGTCCCAAATGTTTTTTTAGGACGGTGGTTTGCCGACCCTAATAGTATACATGAACTAACTCATTTTTGGCGGGAAAGCAAAAAGGACGGACTTTTTCCGTCCTAAATGTTTTGGCCCCAAAAAAATTGGCTGGAAAAAACAAAAAATATTGGCAGGTAGTGATGCAATTTTTTATATTGGTATATATATTCTTGTTTAATTTATTTACCCATTAAGATTTCAAACCATTCAATTGGTAATGCATGCTATATACAATGATATATCAACAAAAAAAATTATATAATAAACTACATCAATTTGAAATTGATTGTTAATAAAAGATCCCAAACTTTATCTACCAAACCTACAAACGATTTTTTGAAATATAAAATATCGTCTTTAGTTTAAATTCCGAACTAGTAGATCCAAATAAAAACAAAAAACCAAAAACAAAGACTTGATGTTAACTTTTGACCATCATGCTCCGTGTTGAACGTCTTTGTGTTAAACTTCTTCTCACGCTATTCCCAAAAGCAACCTGAAAAAATAAATGAAATAAAACAATCAATTGAAGAAGCCCATGGAGTTTGATGCAAAATAGCCTCATATATTCAACTAGCAAGACAAGTTTCACAAAGTACTCCATTTGAACTCAAACTTTGGCTCTCAATGGCACCTTGAACAGAATTGTCTTATCCCATATTGTAACTATTCAAAGCACCAAGAACCATGTGATCCAAGACCCTCCCTGCTATAAATCCTATGATTCTAGTACTTATAGCAATGCACTTATGTCATGTTCACTCAATTTTTCAAGCAAGAAATCATGTATCTAGGAGAAAATCTTACAATCTATGTCTCATGTAAGGTATATAAGCAACTTTTAATAAATTTAAACTTTCTTTTAGTATATGTTTTCTCTAATGAGTACTAGAAAGCAAAACTAGGGTAAATTTTAGTTGGAATCAAAATGCTAATTTACATAAGATTATCAACCTAAGAATGCTAATTTACATAAGATTATAAACCATAGATCACTTTGTGCCTTTGTTTCAACATCGTTTAAACAATGAAAGCATCCAGTTAGGTGCAGTCCTTAAGCAAGAATGCATATGTTTGAATAAAAACTAATGCAAAGTTACTGCATAGAAATTGAAGAGTAATACGCCAAAAATTGAATATCAAAGCAGCAGTCTTAGATTCATCAATAAACCTTACTTGGCCATGTTAGTCATCTCTCTGAACTACACAAGCCAATTGACATAAGCTTCAAAACAACTTCTCACAGGCTCCCAAAATAAATTAATTTACTCTTTACAAAGACTAGAAAAATCTGTCACTGTATCTTACTATTCATGCACACATAGTAGTCTCTCACATTCAACTACTTATATTCATAGAGGAACAGTAAAGGAGGAAGAGAAGTACCTCTAGTTTATCTTCCTTGGCTCTATGATTTTTCGGGAGCAAACGGAAATCTTCAGTTAATCGAATACATTCTTGAACACTTTCAGGAGAAACAAAATCCACAGCCACTTTAATGCAGGACTGCAATAACAGCATGAAATAGATTTAGTTGCTTAAATTTGAAAGGGGTGAATGCTCAATCTATAAGAAGACCAAAGCAGAGATGGGCAGAGAGCACATCCGTGTGAGTGTGTGTATATCTCAAGCAAATGTCTGGAATTCTCTCAAGAAAAAGAAAAAGACCACAATTCAAACACCAAGGATGAGTGTGTGTATATCTGTTGCTGTGTGTGAGTGTGTGTGTATGTGCATGTACTGCTGTGTGTGAGTGTGTGTATATTACTGTTGCTGCTGCATGTTTGTGGGTGTGTGTTTGTAATTAGATAATGATTTAAAGGATCTAAAATAGGCTATTACTGTTGCTGCTACTAGGTTCTATAATGGCAACTTCAAAACACATCCAGATCGATTACAGTCATATTTGGCAAGTTCAGATGGTGGAGTAAAGAGATTACATCAAGCTCTGGCATGAGATATAAGTCTAGCTGATGTTTGTTATTTAAGTACTATTTACATCTTTGTTGTCATAAGATGCATTTCAAGTATGGTCTTACGAGAACCCAAAAGATTTATAGTCCTAAGTTGGAATAGTGGGGCATGTCAATGATGAAGAAAAATACAGTACAAAATATTAATAAGGTGTCAGATTTGAAATTTATAACGTTACCATTATTTTGGAGATGCGTAAATATGATTACGGAGATGAACCAATGAGGTGAGATGTTTGTGAATCGAAAAAATTGGCTGCATAGTCGAGTGATCGATCTAGCTAGGGCTAAAACTAGGGCATAGGGCGGCGACTAGTGACGGCTTTGATATTCGTTACGTTACTCCACATTCTCTTTGTACAAAAAGATAGTATACACAATAATAACGTTATGTTGCAGAGGATCTAAATTCAATTTTTTGTTCAAATATGGATGGATATACTACTTGCCACAGTAATCGTAATAATTTCCAGGTAACTTTCAATGTGATTTTCTCTTGTTAATTGACATTCTACCTTTAATTGATTAATAAAATTTAGGGAGTGCCGTCTCCTTTCGCCAAAAAAAAAAAAAAAAAAAGGGGCCATACTTATCTATAGATGCAAGAGCATGAAATCAAACAAAAATTCAAATAAGCTTCTGCTTTCAACAAACAAACGAGTTGGTTACACAGCAGAGAGTTTAGTTACAAAAGGCTGAAAAACTGATAATGCTAAGGGTCACAAAGGGACGTGGTGATAATTTGATAATTTCTCTAATCAATTCCATGATTTTCCAAATTTCCTCTCATTTTGGCAAAGAGAAAGTTAACAATTACTCATAAATTTTGACAGAAAACCTATTCTCAAAGGTAAGAACGAGCCTTGGCGCAAAGGTTAAGTTTAGCATTAGGACTTGGCTCCATGATTCATTTGCTTGAATAGCATCTTTGATTCCAAGACAAGGATGGACTCCACAGTGCAACATTGTTAGGCAATGTTGCTGCTTAACTACTTTCAAGGGATAATATAGCAATATTACTGATCTCCCAACTTTTTCAAGGGATAATGGCTAGGTATTGGCATGTTATACAACTGGCAGTCAAGCTAATAGGCCTTAGGACTATGATCTTCCCAATATCATAACGGGCTTTCACTTTTCAACGCCCTTTTATGTTCAAGAATCAAAAAGTAGAAATGGTAATTTCCAAATATCAGTATGTAGATATGAATTTGACCACCATAAGTCCTCTGTCGCCTATAGTCTTCTTCGTTAAAGACTTTACACGACTAAAAACTATGCTCTATCCTTAATTATGCATTTAGTGGCACTATAGACCCGTATGCCTGAAACTTGACTACAGATATCTATCAACCCAAACAGAGAGACTTAGAATTGTTGCGAAAAATCTATCAAAATCATAAGTCATTAAGAAGTCAAGGCTAAAGTAAAAAATCGGACGATTGCTTTTCCTCGTAAAAGTCAATATCGAGAGCTAAAGTGAAAATTGTCTATTTACTGTTTTTATGCACAAATACACATATTCTTTACGTTTTGGTTAATCCTTATTCATTAAATCTATGACTAATCTGAACACTCTTTAACAAGCAACGAAGTTTTGGGGAGTTTGGCATTGCTTTTGTAGGGCTAGATTCACTTGCGAAGTTTAAAATCACTTTTCGTGTCAAAACGCAAAACCGTGTTTATAAAATCAACTATGACTCAAGTTTTGCCAAAATTACCCCTAAACAATCCTTTCCACCCATCAGTCTTCATAATATTACTAAACACTTCAGTACTAGAATTCCCACTACTCCCAACCCATCAGTCTTCATAATGATCAGCCACTAGTTCAAGTAATAACATTCTAAAATTTACTCTCTTTCACACAAGGGAAAGAGAAAAGCACAATGTTTCTGATACTTTCTTCCTCTTTTTTTAGAGAGTGATAATTATGACAGGGATAACTTTACTGAAATAAGTTCAAAGGAAATGTGTACCTTTGGAATTTTAGGTTGTCGATTTTTGGAGGTAGATCCATGACCAGGAGTAATGTCTAGGGCTTGGCATAAAAGGAAGGCTGTAAAGAACCACACTTTGCAACATCCGAATAACTCGGGCCTCACTGTCTAGATTGTAGGGTAACTTGCAATTGAGACTTTAATTGAGCAATCTCTTCCGATGACGAAGATCCCTTTCTTCATCACGACGGTCTCGCTCCTCCTCCGGCGATCTCGCTCTACGCTTCTTCTCTTAATCGAGCAATCTCAGCCTCATAATCATAGATCAATGGAGTTGAGGTCGAGATTCTCTAGAGCTTTGTCTTGTACCACCACATATAACTCGTCCATGTCCGTCACTACCTATTACCTCTAAGAAGATCTTCCTCTCTTTTCGGATCATCCTGCTCCTCCTCCGGTAGTTCATCAAGTCGTCTTTGCAATGTTTCTTTGTAAAAGAAAAAAAGAAAAAAATAACTTAGACCAACCAACTCACCATTCAAAGAAAAAGTAATAAATAATTCAATTTTTTATCTCGGGCATATTTCATAAATTACCTCTAATCCAGCCGCTCCATCATTTTCAGTATATTTTCCCTTTTTGCAACGAGTTGCCCTCCATATACTAATCAAATCTGTAGGCTCATTATTTTTTTTCCTCTAATGATATTGTAAAGAAAAGAAAAGGAAAACATTTAGTTATATTCAATATTATTCATATAAAAAAACTGCACTTGTTCCCATTTCAAAACATTCACTAACCTTATCAATTATATTTGGAATTGAGGTTCGTCCAATTCGAGGGTGGGCACAGAGGTTTCCCCTGTTATGTATATTCTTAATTGAAATTTCCTGAGAGGAGATTAAAGCATGTCATACCAACTAAAGCATATATGAGAGAGAGAGAGAGAGAGAGAGAGAGAGGCAGCACTGTTGTATGTGTGTGAGTGTGTTAACTGTTGTTGTGTGTGTGTGTGTTAACTACTGTGTGTTAACTGCTGTTGTGTGTGTGAGTGTGAGTGTGAGTGTGTGTGTGAGTGTGAGTGTGAGTGTGTGTGCATGTACTACTGTACATGTGTGTGAGTGTGAGTGTGTGTGCATGTACTACTGTACATGTGTGTGAGTGTGTGTGTGTGCATGTACTGCTGTGTGTGTGCATGTACTACTGTACAAGGCTACGACACCAAATATAAAGTAGTAGTTATAGGAACAAATATTACGAGCGGCGGAATAACAGAAAACAGAGGAACTAAAATAAGCCTCCAACCTGAAAATCCTAGGTTGAGATCGTGAGCCTTTTATATGCAAGTAAAACCTAGGAATATTACAAAGTTTACTGCCCAAGACAATCCTAATTGAATTAGGATACCTAGGATAAAAAGGAAACTACATACATGGAAACTACCGAAAGGTAATTAAAAGGTAATTACAGCACATAGGTATATTTGGAAAAACAGCAGCAGCAGTTTATGTCCAGCAACAACAGGGGTATGAGTTTATGTTATGTCCGAACAGTAGTTACTACTCCTGGTTTGAATAGGCTAAACAATTCAATAACAAGATAATTTAAAACCACGAGCCCTGATCAAAAGGGTATAAACTGCAGGTGCACTTGCCCTTTGATCAAAGGAATTGGTTCTAAGACTAACCATGTCCTGAGTTTCCATAACCTCAATTTTCAATTCAGCCTTTTTCATGACTATCTATGGTGGCTAGATGAACAATAGATGCTTCTTAAGATGCACTCCAATAGATATATGGGTTTATGATAATGTGAACATAGCATACTTTTGAATTGGTTGTGACTGCGAGAGGCAGGGTCAAAATGTTTGCTATGAGTCAGATTTCTAGATAATAGTGTGAATATTTGCACATAAGAAAATATGTGGTCAGTTTTCCCTCCTCTGGACTAAGACAATAATATTGGTTACCTATCTGTATTTTAATGACCTCTTTCCTATCTCCAAACTCCTGGTTCTTCTCCTCTTGCTCATTCTTTGTCATTCTTCTTCTCCTTCTTTCATTTTGTTTTTTCTCTTCTTCCTAGCAATTTATTTTACGTATGCATAAAAAATATTCTAACACAAATGTGTTTGTTCTTCTCTCAAATTGGCATCCTTCCATAGCACTCGTATTCTAATGATGTCGAGACGCGACTATGAGTAACAATTTGGTTAAATACAATAATTTCAGAACACAATAAGCCCTTGCCAAAATGAGGAAATCGAAACATCCAATATTAGAAAGTGATATTACCACGAAGCAAGTCGGGCCTTGTAAGAAAACTTAAGGTTTTTCTATGAAATAGACAAGGCCTTCCATGGGCCACCTACTCTAGTTTCAATGTCTCCATTAGGCTGAGTATTTTCATTATGCGGGATAGCAACTATACAATGTCCCCGCCACTACATTTTTTTGATGCAGCCCATCTTCGGAAATGACATTTCCATAATTCTAGTCATATTGCCCAGGGACCTCGTAGTCTGCCTTGGTGCTCGAGGAACATTGAGCGTGTAGAAAACTTTGAGCGGTTCGACATCTTTCTGGCTTCTTGTGGACTTCTGTGATGAGTGCTTCTGATGCTGTTGTGTGTGCTTGTACTGATCTGTGTGTGTGTTTGTGAGTATCTGTGTGAGTGTGCATTTACTGCTGTGTGTGTGTGTGTCTGCATATACTGCTGTGTGTGTGTGTGTGCGTGTACTGCTGTGTGTGAGTATGTGTGTGCGTGTACTGCTGTGTGTGAGTGTGTGTGTGCATGTACTGCTATGTGTGAGTGTGTGTGTGCATGTACTGCTCTGTGTGAGTGTGTGTCTGTAGCATGTTTGTGGGTGTGTGTGTGTGTGTTTGTAATTAGATAATGATTTAAAGTAGTAAGTGGCTTAATATAGATAGGGATTGATTGTCTTATCAATGAGAAATAAAAAATTATCAATGGGAAGATTGTCTTATATATATGAAATGAAAAATATTCGAAACCATGCTATAGAAATTGCATCAATAGGATTCTTAAATCAAATCGATAGAAAAGTACCCGTGTTGACTCAAGGCTCCAGTACTTCACCAATTCTGGCCATTGTTCGGCTTTCACCTCAGGGGGTATAACAGCTAAGCGTTGTGCATCTGTATCATGAGGCCAGTAGTATTTTTTCTTCAACTCATACTTAAATGCTTTCCATGATCTGTTTAGCTTTTTGAAGCAAATACTCTTAAAGCCATCTGGTGCATTTGTATTTGCCTAAATGAAAGTTTTTTTAAAAAAAAAAAAAGTGTTAAGTACGTAGTTTAGTTCAAATATATAAAGAAGCTAAAATCTATACATAAATTTTAATATTTAAATTACCTTAACATCTTTCCAAACCGACTCAAGTGTCGTTTCACTCATCCCATCCCATGAAGTCCAATACAACGGGAACCATGTCCCATTTCGAGCATAAGTCCCAAGATGACTCGCTAATTTAGCAGCATTCTCACCAACAGGATTACAGTTTTTGTCCCACTCGATGATCTTCTTTCCATCACCCCACCCCTCCCACTTATTAGCACGACCTCTACCCGTCTTCTTAATTGTGGAATCACCCTCGGTATCATCTAACATATCTGCTAATAAGATAAGAAAATAGTTTAATCAATAAATTCAAAACTTAACATTAAACACTGTTCGACTATGACAAAAGAAGAATCACATATTATTAAATGCTTAAATACCTGCTAAGTCATCATTATCCACATCACCCTCGGGCATGGGGCCATTCTCATTTTCCCATTCAGCAACTAAATCTCCCATACGTTGTGCACGAATATTAGGACCCTCTCTTCGTAGCCCAGATGATCCACTAGATAATCCTCCATTTGATCCTCCATTTGCTACAACATCCCCCATCCTCCTTGAAGTCCTCTTTCTCATGATTGATCCTTCAAAACAATACTATGTAGTATAAAGACCATAGAAAACTAGAACAAGATTTTGGAGTACATGAGTTAGTAAAAGAACTCAACATATGCATTTATCTATGATAAATCAAACTTAAGAGTTGATGTGAACTAAAAGTCGAATTCAATTTCACACAATAATAAAACTCAAAAGCAAGCTCCTTTATTTATTAGTGCACACCATGGTATAAATATAATGAGTCACATACTCCACTAGTATTAATGAAAACAGTGATGACGGTCAAAAATCCAACCTTTCATGCTTTCAATTATCTTCCATCTCATTTACTTGACATCATCATCAAGGTCGGGGATAGTTGTGTCGATTATAGCTCCATCAACTCCTTGACGGACCCAAGATGTGTTTTGATATTGTTCTAGTTCTTGACTACTGAATGGTTGTGCCTGAGGGATCTCTAATTCTTCTTCAGAAGTTGAGCACCAAGTGAACCTATCTCTCGGAGTCATTCGAGCAACGACTTGTAACTCCGGTTCTATAGGATCTTGTACATAAAAGACTTGTTCCGCTTGAGATGCTAGGATGAAAGGTTCATCACCTAACCGATTCTCTTTATATAACAAATGGTTGAAGTTCACAAGCGTAAAATTGAACTCATCAACCATTTTCCCTACTCGAGAATTCACCCAGTCACATTTGAACAACACAAATTTCATGCCATTAAGATATTGAATTTCAATGATATCTGTCAACACTCCATAGAACAAAACATCCCCACGAGGATTTGTATCTCTACTACTAGCATAACTCATTTGGGTTGCTTTGAGCTTAACACCACTATTTTGAGTCTTCCTACTCACATCCACTTTTTAGTTCGAAACGGAAGCCATTAATTATATATGACTTATATCGATATGCATCCTTGAGAGGGCCTAATGCTAAATTTCTTATTTCATCGGTGATTTGGTCATTATCAATAGACTCTTGAACCTACATTTATTAACAAAAACAAGAATGGTTAAAAGACCAATATAATGAATAAGGATGTATGGACCGTAACTATACAAATAATAAACTTACATGATTACGTAACCATATGTGAAATTCCTCATTGTGCTTACGACGAACAAGATGTTTTTGCGAATTGTGAGGGTATAATAATGTCAGCTCAGCAATGTGCTTTCTATCAACAGGAAAGCACCAATTAGAAGCTCGTCATAGTTATAATAAAAACTTACGATACTAAGATTTAAAATGACTTACTCAATAAATGGTGTCAATGCCTCAATGTTGCCGAGCACATATCGATGTGCTTGTGTGGATGTTATGTCATCAAGCTCAACGTGTAATTTTTTCCTACTCCCGACCGGACTCATCACCTCCATCATCATTTCTCCTCGACGATTGGACTTAGTTTCCACATTATCATCCAAATACCTTGAACAAAAAGTCATGCATTCATGTAAAAGGATAGATTTAGCAATTGAAGCCTCAGGGCGAGCTCGATTACGCACAAATTCTTTTAGTGTGTGGAGGTATCTTTCTATTGGATACATCCAACGGTAGATGACCGCCCACTACGAAAGCTCATATGCCAAATGTATAGGCAAATGTTCCATGACATCAAAGAAACTAGGTGGAAATATCTTTTCAAGACTACAAAGTGTAAGAGCCATGCGATCTTCAAACTTTTCTATATCGGCACTCGTATTTACACTTGAGCATAATCGCAGCGTTGCTTAGTTCAATCAATGCTTGGACAACATGCTTTGGTAGTGCCCTTCTTGCGGCTATTGGAAGTAGTTGTTGCATTAGAATATGATTGTCATGGCTCTTAAGTCTGACATACTACGCTCGAAAAGTGCACACATCGTGAAATATTTGACGAATAACCATCCGGGACTCTAACATCTCGCAACACCTTTAAGAATATTTCCTTCTCTTTATTTGTCATGGTAAAATCTGCTGGAGGCATATACTCTAAATTTGCCCCTCGTGGCTGAGGATGTAATTCACGCCTAATATTCATGCATTTTAGGTCCTTTCGAGCCTTTAAGTTATCCTTGGTTTTTCCTTTGACGCCTAATAGTGTAAACAAAACATTATCACAAACATTCTTTTCAATGTGCATAACATCAAGATTATGGCGAATTAAGTTATGCTCCCAATATGGCAATTCCCAAAAAATACTTTTTTTCTTCCAATTATGTATTTTCTTAGGTGGTGATTTCGTCGTCTAGCAAGCTCCTTCTCTCTTTCTTCCCTCTTCCTCTTTCTAAATACATCTTCTTTCTTGTACACGTTTCTATGTCATGGTCATTTAGTTGCTTTAATACTTGTGATCTGATAGTTTAAGAGGAGGTGGCCTTGTACTTACTTTTCCATCGAAAGCTCTTTGATTCCTCCACCTATGGCGTTGTGGTAAAATCTACGATGACCCCAATAGCACCACTTACCACCGTTACTTAGCTTTATTGCTTGGTGATCCTTGTTGCAGCAAGGACAGGCAAATTCTCCCTTTGTACTCCAACCCGATAAGTTAGCATATGCAGGGAAGTCACTAATTGTCCACAGTAGGGCTGCTTTCATTTGGAACAACTGTTTGCTCGATATATCATAAGTAGATACCCCTTCCTCCCATAATTCTTTCAACTCCTCAATCAGTGGCTGAAGATAAACATCAATCGATCTAACGGTCCTTTCGGTCCATCAACAAGCACGACAATATTATATTCGATTCTTTCATGCATAACCATGGCGGCAAGTTATATGGTATCACAACAATAGGCCAAGTACTATGAGCAGTGCTCATATTTGCATGAGGATTGAAGCCATCAGTTGCTAATACAAGCCTAACATTTCGACTATCAATTGCAAAAGAAGGATTCATTTGATCAAAAATTTCCAAGCGGGAGAATCTGCGGGATGCCTCATTAAACCATCATTAATACGTTCTTCGAATGCCATTTCATAAGTGGAGCTGTATGGGAGCACCAAAAGAGTCTCGCAATCTTGGCTTTAAAGGCCAATACCTCACTTGTTTTTCAGCTACTTTCTTACCGAGTTCACCCTCAACTGCACCAGTTGTGCCCTGACTTAAAGAACTGCTTTTATACCTAGATGCACCACAAATTTCACAATGTTCTAGGTGTGCAGTATCATTACGAAATAGCATACAACTGTTAGGACATGCATCCCACGTTTCATACTTGAACCCCAAGTCGAAGTTAGCTTATTAACTTGATAGTAAGATTTTGGGATCTTTGCGGCGGGAATATCTTTCTTAAAAACTTCAACATTCCGTGATGGACTTATTTGTCCAATTGTTGGTCTGCTTTAGATTCAAGAGTTCAACGGCAAATGAAAGCTCTGTAACACCTATAGGACAATTTTCATAGAGCTCTGTCTCTGCCTCTTTTAGACGCCGATAAAATTTAGCCGCATTTTCATTGGACCTCATGGCATCTTCAAAGGCAACGTCATCATTTTCTCTCGGTGTATTATTGCTTGGTTGGTCATCAGATAGTGGAATCCCCATTCCCTCTTGCACCAAAGAGACCATATTATTAGTCATATCAACCTCAATTGTTGTATCATCAACTATCATGTCATCCCTTGAAGTATTTATATTTTGATTCAAGCCACTCACATGGTTCTCCCCATGATGGTCCCAAAAACATACTTCCTATCAAAGCCATGCATCTCTATGTGGATCTTTACCATTGGTAGGTTGCGGTAGTACCGGTTTAGACATTTACTACACGGGCAATAGATCTCATCTGCATAGATATCTTTTTCCCTAAACGCAAACGTTAGAAAACCTGACTCCATCCGTAGACCTTTGAACTCCTATTTCGTAATTCGATCCAACTCTTGTCCATAATTACTTTTTTATCCTGTTGCCATGACAAAAATAAAATCAAATACTAATTTTCAGCTAAAATAGACAAGTTTTGGCTTAAATTTCAACTTCTATTAACTACCAATTTTCAGCTCCTATTAACTACCAGGTTTTGGAAAATAAA
Organism: Platycodon grandiflorus; assembly: GCA_016624345.1. Lineage (NCBI taxonomy): Eukaryota > Viridiplantae > Streptophyta > Magnoliopsida > Asterales > Campanulaceae > Platycodon > Platycodon grandiflorus. The sequence goes on from CM028368.1 coordinate 31,812,343, forward strand.
GCCCAATTTTCAGAAATAACTTTGCCTTTTATTTTTTTTTGGACTAACATTTGGGCCAAAATATAATCCGGGCTTTTGTTGTATGCAGACAAGTTCAATCGAAATTGAGCGTGTTTGTGAACAAGCTGATGAAAGTGTATTAGAAACTGCTGCAGGCAGTGCTGCACCTGCTATTGGGAACAATTAGATATCTTCGTGGTGCTTAAAAAAAGGATGCAACAACAAACCAAATATGCTAAAGATTAAATTCTCAACACACACACACACACACACCAGCACACATACACACACACAGCAGCCACACACACATCACACACATCAGCACACAGACACACACACCAGCACACATACACACACACAGCAGCCACACACACAGCACACACACCAGCACACACACACACACACACCAGCACACATACACACACAGAGCATTATATACATCTATACGTCCAAAAAGTATCAGATTATCAAGCGAATCTATCACCAAGACAAAGCAAAATTACAACACTGCAGACCTAGTAGCTCAAATAACTACGGAATCAGTAAGTTGAAAGTAAAATCATACATCAATTCCTAGCAAGACGTGAAAATCTACAAACACAAACAAATCACTGGATAATCGATCAAATTACAAATCACAGAATTCATACTCAAATGTACTTGCCAGTTAATTAGCACATAAATTTAACAGAAAACAAACATGAATTCAGCTGGTTAAAACAGTTTTTGGGTAGTTCTTTATTGTGAAATTCATTTCTGGGTAGTTCTTTTTAACTGTTTTAAATGGTTATTTAAGTTTGAATTATCAGGAATGATACAACTGCTATAGCAGTTCCTGTTTTGAGCTTAATTTATTGTGAAATTCATTTCTAGGTAGTTCTTTTTAACTGTTTTAAATGGTTATTTAAGTTTGAATTATCAGGAATGATACAACTGCTATAGCAGTTCCTGTTATATCAGGAAATATTCTTCAGTTTTCAGTTGTTAGGAAATATTGTTCAGTCTTCAGTTCCTGTTTTGAAAAAAAGGAGTCATAAGGAAGTTATAGATTACCAGTTCAATATCAAATATTCAATATGGGTAGCAGTATCAAATCGGGATGGAGGTGAGTACCAGAACTACATGTGAACCAACTCTCAAAAAGTACACAAGGCTCAAACTTTAGGCGGAAGGCCCTCTAATATATGCACTTTTCACTTGAGATTTGAGCAATCAAGAAAGAACCAACCAGTTGAGTTGAGTATAATAGATCTAAAGCTTCAAGCGTATAATCAATCAATTAACCAAATAAATGAAGAATCAGGTTTGCATACTTCCAAAAATTAGCTTTCTCAGTCTTGAGATCAGAAAGTAGATAGCTACGGCCTAGGGAACCATAGTGAGTTCCCGATCTCTAAAAAGCCGGCTAAGGATCATGCAACACATTGAGTTATCTGGAACAAATGGTCTTCTAACCATTTGAATTGCCATATTTCCCAGTGTTTCTTACTGAATTATTGATATGGCTTAACGGTTTTGGATATATTAAGTCAATAGCATGTGATGGGTCAGAGAGTTTAGGTCCTATAGTGGCAAGTTACTTTCTTATTCCGAAAACAGAAACCGTTATATCATCTGTAAGTGACAATATTGTTTCTGTGAAATTTAAAAATAATAATAATAATAAGATCTGCCATAACTTTAACATAAACAAAATAAAGTAAAAAGCCACTCCTTCACAAAATAATCAAGATACCCAAGGCCAGCAAAATTGAATACGACACCTGCAAAGAGCCGCACAGTCAACTTTTAAAGATGTTTACCTTAGAAGGATAAAACCCCGGATTATCAATAGTCTTCTCAGTAAAGATTTAGTTTACAATAAGACTTTACATAAGTCGACTAATTTCAGCCTGATTAAGATGCCTCATATCTGCTTGTAATCATATATGCAATACTCTTTTCTTTTTTATAGACATATACGTTATTCTCTAGTCAGTCAAATATGCAAACATTCCTAATTCAAACCCACATTCTAGCAGAATTTGAAGGCTCTGCTTCATTGGGACCTGATATTGCTACAACCATTATCTGTTCACCTTCATTTTTCACAACCATTATCAGATTTTCTTACTACAACCATTATCCGTTCACCTTCATTTTTCACAACTTAAATAAAGTCCTTATTATCCAAACCATAACCGGCTAATTCTTGGCAAGTAAAACAACTAATCACTCTGGATATCAAGCATAGTTAACACTTCAGTACCATAAATAAAGCATAACAGAAAATTGATGCATATTAGAAAGAAACGAGTTAAATGGAGATACTTTAGCATGTATCATCGAGCTATGACTCTGGTTAGAAGTATAGCAAGTGAAAGAAGTGAGGTTAGTTATGGTAGGAGCACTTCAAGGATAAGGATTAAGTCCTTATCTCCAAGGATAAGGATTATGTTAGAATACGGGAAGGTGTAAGTTGTGAAATAGGTTAATTCTCCCTTCCTAACCTGTTTTTATGCAATATGTTCACCCTATAACATGACAAGAAAACCAGTAGGCTGAATCCAAGTTCAGATTTCTCTATACATCATTATTTCAAATCTGCACCAGAAAATGCCAAGGGGACATTTTTATCTTAATTTATTGTGAAATTCATTTCTGGGTAGTTCTTTTTAACTGTTTTAAATGGTTATTTAAGTTTGAATTATCAGGAATGATACAACTGCTATAGCAGTTTCTGGGGACATATTGAATGACTCAACTCCTGCTATAACAGATGAAAACTGAAGACTGAACAATATTTCCTACTTCCGTACTCTCCTAACAACTGAAAACTGAAGAATGAACAAAACTGAAGTCACTTTCAAGAATTAAAGTTTGAACACGAAAAGTATCCTCTGCTTTCACCCAAAGAGAGTCAAGAAAGACCACCCTATCCGATAAAAGAGCCATAAGCAACCGCTGATCTTGGAAAATCTGGAGTCTTCTCGATCCAAATACCCCCAAAAAATGGCTAAACGCCCCCCCCACCACTCCCATAAAATCTGCTTGCCTTTTCCTTTACCAAAACCTCTAAAGTTAATCCAAAAAAAAAAAAAAAATGAACTCACAGTAGCAAGCTAACCCAAGCGTCCCCAACAAACGAAAATAGGTTCTCTTTCACAATTTATTCCTAAACAGAACGCAGCTTGGATGTCGCAATAAAGCAAATAAAAGGAGGGATTTAAGTCTTTTCTGAAATCCCTCTTGTAAAGCTGCTGCATAGAGATTAATCTTGCAACACACACCAACAACTTCGCAAAAAAGCAAATAAAAGGAGGGATTTAAACCTGGACTTTTATCACCCTAGACAAGATAACCATTTACACACAAGATACAAAATATACGAAGACCAGAATACAAAAGTGAAAATTTCAACCTCAATTCGAAAATCTTTAGAGAAAAAAAAAATTACAGAAGCATGTTAATTCATCGTAACAGTATTCAAATCAAATATGCATTGATCATAGAGAAAATCAAACCAAAAGAGAAAGAATGTTACCTATTGTTGTGTGTCGAGCCCCCTAAATCAGAGTGTATGCGCTGCTATTCTGAAGTGTATGCCATAAAAAATAACAAATCAACACATGTCCGAATTAGGGAAGCGGTGATTGGGAAAAAAGGGGAAAATGCATAATAAAGAGCTTAAATTTTGATTAGGAGAAAGAATGAGAGAGAAGAAATTGGAACCTGAGTTCGATTGACTCTGCAGAAGTGGAAGCGGAAGCGGAAGCAGACAGCGCGCAGGAGGTGGGTTTAAAGGGAGGAAATAACCAGGGGGAGGGGTTCACGAAACTGACTGAATTTGGGGAAGGGTCGAGGGTTTTGATTGCTCAGTGGAGGTGAGAACGCGGGAAGATTTTGCGCGCGGGAAATTTAGGGAGGAAGAGATTTGGTATTTTTTTTTTTTTTGATTTTTGGCTAATTGACCGGGTGTAGAAAGTTTTAGGGACTCTCATAATAATTTTGGTCCCAAAAAAACTAAGTATTAAGGACCACTGTTGTATGGGGCATAAAAAGTTGGGTCACAAAAACTGCTTTTTTTTGTAGTGTTCATACACTTGGTGAGTGAAGTCTTCATCCTTCAATCTATTGAGAGGCTGATAGAGATGAGCTTCAAGGGCAATCGGTAGATGACTGATTGGGCATGCTCAAGTGTATTACTCTTGTACACCATTGTATCTTTCTCTCTTTCCACAAGAACTTGCTCTAGGTTTATTGTTAATGCGATTTTCCACCTATGTGCACACTTTTCTTGAGCAAACGCCTGGGGTATTTATAGGGAGAGAGATGTGAGTAGGCGTTGAGAGATGTTTGAATTCAACCGTTGCATATTGTCGTTGTAGAGGTTTAATTCAAAGTCTTGAAGGTTGTGTCCGGGATTTAAGGCTTTGGGGAAAGATAGCAAAATCTTCTAGAAGACTTTACATCTTTGAAAAGCATAAAGGCGTTGTCACATCTTAAAGTATTTTTCGGTTGGGGCCACGTGAAGAGCAATACTTTAGAGATCAAGTTGTGTTGAAAATATATTTTAGAGAATCTAAAATATATTTCCTTTTTGACCGTTGAGTCTTGATCGCTGATATGAGTCTCGAGACATTAGTTTGTCATCAGCTGCTGAAAGATTGGTTTTGAGCTTTGTCTTGAAGATCAGTCGGTGAAGCGGCTCCTTTGAGTTTCTTCAGCTTCTTCTATGGGTTTGATGCTCAGTGTCCTAGTGAGATCCATAGCAATCTTGATTCTTTGGTTACGACTCTATTTAGTTGTCCTATCATAGTGAGTCGGGATGGTCTAAGGCCGAATAACTAAGTATGTAGCACGTAGGCTACTAATCAAATCTAAACAAGTTACCCTAACCTAGATAGATGATGGTTATAATCAAATCTTTAGTAATTAAGGAATATTCACTTAGAGGTTTTATGATAAGTGAATAGGTGAATATTCCCAACAGTTGTCGTACCCAAGAGTCTGGAACAAATTCAAATTTTATTATTCTTTACTTTAATCTAGAGAACGAAAGAGATTGTTGTGAATTAATCTAAAACAATTAAACTAAAGAGAGCAAGTAAATAACAGTTTTGAGGACTTTAATGAGAGAAAAGCGCTAAGGTTTAGGTTCACCAATTCACTTCAAGGTAACAAATCAACGATTTTTGGTTCCAATTAATTACTATTGTGTGACAACGAAATTTTCTAATTTAATCAATATTCTCTCTCGAGCAATATCAATCATATTATTTCCTAGCAACCTACGTATCTCTAGGTGGATTTAGGTAGAAAACAATGCATTAGGGTTTATAAAATTCTCTTAGCTTTCGATATAATCGATCGCTAATTGCATGTATCAACTCATCTATTTCTAGCATGAATTTAGATCCATGGTATTAATTCCTACGATCCATCATATGAAATAGATGACTGATTGGGCATGCTCAAGTGTATTACTCTTGTACACCATTATATCTTTCTCTCTTTCCACAAGAACTTGCTCTAGGTTTATTGTTAATGCGATTTTCCACCTATGTGCACACTTTTCTTGAGCAAACGCCTGGGGTATTTATAGAGAGAGAGATGTGAGTAGGCGTTGAGAGATGTTTGAATTCAACCATTACATATTGTCGTTGTAGAGGTTTAATTCAAAGTCTTGAAGGTTGTGTCCGGGATTTAAGGCTTTGGGGAAAGATAGCAAGATCTTCCGAAGACTTTACATCTTTGAAAAGCATAAAGGCGTTGTCACATCTTAAAGTATTTTTCGGCTGGGGCCACGTGAAGAGCAATACTTTAGAGATCAAGTTGTGTTGAAAATATATTTTAGAGAATCTAAAATATATTTCCTTTTTGACCGTTGAGTCTTGATCGCTGATATGAGTCTCGAGACATTAGTTTGTCATCAGCTGCTGAAAGATTGGTTTTGAGCTTTGTCTTGAAGATCAATCGGTGAAGCGGCTCCTTTGAGTTTCTTCAGCTTCTTCTATGGGTTTGATGCTCAGTGTCCTAGTGAGATCCATATCAATCTTGATTCTTTGGTTACGACTCTATTTAGTTGTCCTATCATAGTGATTCGGGATGGTCTAAGGCCGAATAACTAAGTATGTAGCACGTAGGCTACTAATCAAATCTAAATAAGTTACCCTAACCTAGATAGATGATGGTTATAATCAAATCTTTAGTAATTAAGGAATATTCACTTAGAGGTTTTATGATAAGTGAATAGGTGAATATTCCCAACAGTTGTCGTACCCAAGAGTCTGGAACAAATTCAAATTTTATTATTCTTTACTTTAATCTAGAGAACGAAAGAGATTGTTGTGAATTAATCAAAAACAATTAAACTAAAGAGAGCAAGTAAATAACAGTTTTGAGGACTTTAATGAGAGAAAAGCGCTAAGGTTTAGGTTCACCAATTCACTTCAAGGTAACAAATCAACGATTTTTGGTTCCAATTAATTACTATTGTGTGACAACGAAATTTTCTAATTTAATCAATATTCTCTCTCGAGTAATATAAATCATATTATTTCCTAGCAACCTACGTATCTCTAGGTGGATTTAGGTAGAAAACAATGCATTAGGGTTTATAAAATTCTCTTAGCTTTCGATATAATCGATCGCTAATTGCATGTATCAACTCATCTATTTCTAGCATGAGTTTAGATCCATGGTATTAATTCCTACGATCCATCATATGAAATCTCCTCTCAATCTCATCCACATGATTAAAAATAATTAAAAGGTGACCGGTCTTTCAAAGCATTAAAAACAAGAATTAAAACTCATATAATCATGCAATCGATCGTTACCCTGATCGAATCAATATAACCCCTTCATGAATTGGTTACCCCTTCCCTTAGCTCGATGAGTTTAATACATAATTAAACTAACCAAACATATCACAATCTAAGAAAGATGTAGCATAATAGACATTATGAAGATGAATTGAAGGAAACAAACTTGAATTGTATTCACCAAAGAAATTGTTGACAAGTTGAATCTTGTTCTTCTCTAAAATATCGACGGAAATAAACATCTAAAACTGTCTGTCATCCTAGGCTAACTAGGGTTCCTTAAATACAAGTTTCTATGGTAAAACCACAAATAAACAAAATTACAAAACTGGGTATTAATGAAATCGTACGGGCGCGGTCGCCTTGGCATCTCAGGCGCAAGCGCACCAAATCTTTCAGAAGTCCCAGAATCTCCCACGGCTTCATTCGTGACCGCCTTAACTTCTGGTTCTCGCGCGGTCGCTTCCTTTGATCATCCGTAAGCGCGCGTTGACAAACTCTTTGAAACTTCCTCAATTTTCCATAATTTGCTCTTGGGACCCTTAAGTCTCCAGAATTGCCCCAGAATCCATCATTTGGCACAGATGCCTTAACTAAACCTTGAAACTTCAAACTAAGCACTAAAACCTGGATTAGTAACTAAATTACTCTAGAACTTAGTAAATTTAAGCTCAAAAAGTGTCCCAAGATAAGTGAAAAGCTCATCTATCAGTAGACTTGTATTGTGCTGCCGATTTGTGAGGTCAAGCATGTGTACTTGTATACGATCTCCATTTATGAGTAGTTCTTCCCGAGCGTGTTGGCTCATGTTGGCTTTAATGTTGTTCTCAGGCTTATGTTTCAGCCATTGGGGTTGTTATAATTATTGTCTTTAATGCACTGATTCATGATTCTATATCGGATCCCAGGTCGTGGGCATTAGAAAAAGTGTTTTTAGCCTTAAACCCGCTCAATCATGTTATCCCTTTGCCCTAACAATTTCATTAGTTAGCTAATTCGATAAGAATGAGTTCTTTCGCCTAAACTTTGCAAAAACTTCTTATAGGCTATCCTCCCCTCCCCTCCCCTAAGCATATATCTACCACTTAGAACTAACGATGTCACTTCAAATCTGAAATGGATATTCAAATTTAAACAAGTCAATGAGCTGGACATGTCCTACCCTACCAACTGGGATGGATTATGATAGGTGACCTTTTTTCATTCAATAGTCTTAATGGCTTGAGTGATAGGCTTGGGGAGAGGGGGTAGGGTTTTTAGACTTTTCTAACTTGAGGGATGCATTGAAACCCTACGTTAGTTTTGATATAACGACATTTTTTTTTTCTTCTAAAATTTGGAAACAAAAATAAAGTGCATTGTAATATTATTTTTTAAAAAGAACAAAGTACATTAAAGTGTGAAAAAAAAAAAGTACACTAGCATTTTCTAATTTTCTTCATTATTTCCATAGGAGGATACATCAAGAATTAAGTGCAGAAGAAATAGCTTCAAAGATGGAAAATGAGAAAGAATGAATATTGAAAGGAGTAAACTGCAACTATAGAATTATTACCTCTGGCAAGGCCAGCTTGCCAATCAAAGCTTAGATTGTTTGGCTTGAAGGCTTTCAGTTATTTTATTTTATTTTATTTTAAGTTTTAGACAACGGCCAGATACGAATCTCGTCCGTAAAGAGCAAGAGATCGAAGCCTAAGTAGGCCCGTGATGAACACGAGCAATTAGTATTCCTCACCTCCGAGATGAACCTCTAGGAATAAAGAGTGGGAACTACTAATATGTATTGGATAAATTGCTGGCCGGTCCACTTTCCTAAACTTTTTTTCTCTCTAGTACACCCTTTTTTTTTTAACCGCTAAAAGACATTTTAAAAATTTTCTTCCTAAAATACCCTCAACAACATCGTTGCTTCAGATTTGAGATTCAAATTGATGTATAAATGATTCCATGTTGTTAATATAGTCTTTTCTCATGTTTGGGTATCAATTTTCATGCATAAAACACGAATTTGATCAAATTTAAATTTTTTGAGTTCATCCCGTTTTTCTTTGTTCTTGAGCTGTTTTGGCCACTTAAATCTCTGTTTTAAGCTTCGAATTTGTTTAAAATCAATTTCATATTATTATCCTAACTTAGTACTATATTTGTGCACAATTATTCTACCAAAAAATACTATTTTTAAGCTTCAAATCAAGCTTGACAGTGCTGTCCGAAAACAGAGGAAGATGTTCTTGGACTGATTTAATTCGTCAATCGCAGATCTTTGCAACGCACGGGGTTCGACCGCCGGTCAGTCGCAGGGTCGAGGGACAATCCCTCGTGGGTTCGGGCAACGCCCGAAAGTAACGAATTGTTGCATCGCGATGCAGAAGTCATTCATCGCGATGCACCAATTGTTGCATCGCGATGCAGAAGTCATTCATCGCGATGCAGACATCATTTATCGCGATGCAGATAACGTGCATCGCGATTCAGAAACCATGCATCGCGATTCTGAAACCTTGCATCGCGATTCTTTACAAAAATTACATGTGGGTCACACTTGACTTCTGCATCGCGATCTCTGATTTATGCATCGCGATGCAGAAGTCATTCATCACGATGCAGAAATCATTCATCGCGATGCAGACATCATTCATTGCGATGCAGACACCATGCATCGCGATGCAGACATCATTTATCGCGATGCAACAATTGGTGCATCGCAATGCAACAATTGGTGCATCGCGGTGCCAAAGTAGTGCATTGCGATGCCTTGGGTTACTGAAGCGCGCGTGTTTTTCTTTCATTAATGGCATAATTGTCTTTTCGTCCCAAAAATGCCTTTTTCCGATTTTTAAAAAAGATGAATGGACTGGAGCAATTACAAACTTTTAAAAAGGGACCGGCCCGTAATTGACCCATACGTATTTTTTAGACCCAAACTAAAGAATATGGGCCTCACTCAAGCAATTGAGCTCCTAATAATTAATGACCTGACTAGATATGCATAAACGATTCAAAACCAAAACTGAACCGTCAATTTGGAACCCTCTTGAAACCGAGAATCGGAATCGCCAGTTCCCAACTGGCTTAAACCGTCAAAAATCGTAAAAAATTCAAAATTTAAGCTTTGAATTTTAAAATTGTCTTTGGTTAGTGCACTGCAGACTATGCAGATTCCATTTTTTTTTTTAACCGCCCACATGCATGCAACTCTACTAGTCTATTGCCATCATTCATTGAATCTTTTTTTTTTTTTTTTTTAATTGATTTTCTGTTTTTTTTCCACCTATAAATACTCCTCCCCCCTTCACGTTTTTCCACACAAATATACAATCTTCCACTGTATCTCTCAATTCTCACACTCATTTCTCATATGCTCTCATTCTCTCAATCATTCTCTCAAGTTTCAAGTTCAACTTTCAAATTCAATCTTTCAAAATACAATTTATTAGTAAGTATATTTACTATAAAATACGTATTTATTTTTCTAAATTTATACTACTTACTAGTTACTATAAATTTAGACTACTTACTAGTTACTATAAATTTAGACTAGTTACTACTATTATTCTAAGTTTATACTACTTTCAAATTCAAGAAAATATAACACTTTTTTGTACACTTATAATAGTTTTTTTTAATAAAAATAAAAATTCAAAAAAAAAAAAAGAGAAACCGGGAAACTGGATCTAGAAGCAACCATCCATGGTTCAGTTAAGGTTTGGTAATTTTCAGTTTGGTGAACCGGTGGTTCCAAACAAGAATTGGTGGTTTGAACCGTTTGTACATGTTTAGGCCCGGCCCACTCAAGTATATATAGAATCTTTCTCTTTCAACTCAAGGTAAGTCTCATTTTATGCATATTAAATATATATACGTGTTTTTTACATAGCCTAGAGAACATCGAACACGCAAGAGGGTTTTGGCATGAAACCCTCTCTACCGCTCTAATGGTTGTTTCTTTTAGATAAATTCATAAGTCAGATATCTAAAATTCATGATGAGGCAATGATCTGAGCGACACCACGCAATACGTCTGATTTTTCATGCAACATCAATAACTTTTGAGATAAATTAATTATAATTTTTATATAGGTGGTACCTCCGATAATTCTAACAAATTAGGTAGAGCAGCCGGAAAAAGATGCCAAAAGCATAAAGAAAGAATGGTCAACGTCTTACCTAAGTAGCAAATATCAAATCGAGTCGCTCTCTATTAGTATTTCCTGGTTTTCTGAACAGCCTTTTTCATGTCTAGCTCTTAATTTTGAAATGACCGTCATTTGGAAAATTAAAAGCTACTATTAGGGAGAGTTTTAAGACAAAAAAATTTTTAAGAGTAATGTTATGAATATCTAAAAAGTATTAAATTTTTTATATTAAATAATATGTCAGTTAATATGATGTATTAATTATAATTTTTAATTTTATTTTTTTAAATCACATCAGCTATCACATCAACTGACACATCATTTGATACAAAAAATTTAGCACTCTTTAAGTACCCATAGCATTCCTCTCCTCTTAAATATAGATTCCTAAAAGACTAAAAGTGTACTAACAATCTCTACTTCAGTTGGCCTCTTTTTTATTTATTTATTTATTTGGAAAAATTACAAACAACCCCCTCAACTAAGGGTTGGGTTCAAATTGTCCCCTCACTTATTAATTGAAACAATGTGTATATTACATTTTCTTTAATCGCACCTTCTGTTTATGTAGTGTACTGACGTTTGATTTCACGAAAAATGCTCATCTGACACTTAATTAACCATCGTAAGGTATTTATTGTCTATCAAAATGCCCTTTTGGTGTTTTAATTAACTATTTGACTCTTGATCATAATTAATTAATATATCAATATAGGTAAGTTACAAAGAACCCCCTCAACATCAAAGGACATTATGGTAAAAAAAAAAAACCTAAAGATGGTCATTTGAATCTTAGGTAGACATTTTCTGTCAATTTAAACAATAGTGCCTAAACAGAGATGCAATCAAAGAAAATGTGATAATTGAGAGGGTTACATTACTTTAATTGATAATTGAGAAGGGCAATTTGAACTCAACCCTTAATTGAGAGAGATTATCTGTGATTTACCTTTTTTATTTTAAATAAAAAAACTATTGTAATCACTTAACCATTTGGTACGGAGGTCCATTGAAAGAATCAAAGAGAAAATGATAATGGAGAGGAGTCACATCCTCCTAATAATATTGGTTCTCACATAAAAAACAAATCCTAGCATCTAGAGTTAGTAGTTTCACTTTCTCTTTCTTTCTTTTTCTCTATTTTCAAAAACAACAAAATTTGAACCCAAAATCCTTGTATTTAGGGTTATTAGTTTCACTTGTATGTATCTCCACACTCTATCTACATTTAAGAATTACTTCTCAGGTGCTAGCCACAAAATTTGAACCCATTATAAAGCTACTCATACTCTACATGAAGTAACCCCTTGATTATAACTTACTTCCTCTTTCCTAAAGAGCTCACGTTTGAAAAGTTTAATAATTAAATACTTTATCTGTTCAGGCAAAGAGTCCAGTATATTATTTTGGGATGTTCACTTAAAGAGTCTATTTTCAAAAAGTTATGTTTACAATTTTCATAAATTTTTATCTTTACCCTCTACTTGGGTTGTAATCATCTTGGTTGTGCTTAAGTATTTTTTTAATTATGACCAACTCCAATGACACTAATATATCTCTTAGTAATTAGATTTTTCAAACGTGAATTCTTTGGGTAGAACAAAGAGAGTATATAAGTAGTATAGAAAATGGTCATAATACAAAAATATTTAAGCATTGTCAAAATGTTTATATTATAGTATATGTTGAGGGTAAAGTTAAAAGGTTATGGAAATTGTATACATAAATTTTTAAAGTACACTCTTTATGTAAAACAATCCAAAATAAAGTAGTGAAATTTTTGCCTGAAAAAGAGAGAGTATTAGTTTCGGGTTTTGTAAATATATGCAAAATCCCTCCATAATGTGATGTGTTTCCAGATCTCCAATTTATGATGGTATATAAGTTTGCTTAAAATAAAAAAACAAGGTCGCAATCAATGGTTGAGCTTACGTCTAATACCAAAGGAGCGTTTGGTGAAGCTCAAACTTTACCTTCTAGAACGCCTTTTTCAAACAATATAAACTAAGAGCCCATTTATTCAAGTGTGTCAAAATACAGGGTTAAAACGTAGCTTATTTTCTAACTTAGCGTTTCAATGCTGCAGTAGAAAAAGCCGCGTTTACAAAACGCATCTGCGTTTTCAAACGCTGGAATTCCTAGCTTTTTTCCAAAACGCAGATTTTAAAACGAAATAGGGAATAAAAAACTGCGTTTTGACATAATACCCAAACGCATTTATAAAGAAAAAGCCGCGTTTTAAATAATCTGCGTTTTAAAAACGCTGCGTTTTCAAAACACTACGTTTTGAAAACGCTACACCAAACGAGCTCTAATTAAGAAGTTCATGCCAAAATATGATATTCCTTCTGTCCCAAGTTAAGTGTTCATTTTTAAAAAGTTTTGTCTTAAAATGAATGTCATATTGTAGTGAAGTTACTAAATGACAATAATATTACGAGATAGAAGTTATATTATTCTTACAAACTTTAATGTTAGTGTCGTTAGATGATTTTAAATTTTAAGTTTTAACACACATCTTAATACTTAAATATTAAGTTAGTAATGATTTGAAACGTTTATGTCATTACTTAGAATATGACAAATTTGATCTAACGGAATAGATCTGAGTCTACAATACGGATATCTGATATATTTATCATCAACCCGAACTCATAATATCTTACTAAATTTATATTTTGCTAATTAATATGTCTGAATACATTTCCGTAATGTTATAAGGTGACTAACAGGAATATTTGTATATATGTACTATTAAAATAGTATAAAAGTAGCGCATCCTTAAATTTTTTTAAAAGGTAAAAAATGAACACTTCTGAGATGGATGGAACGAACACTCGTTTCCTCATAATTATCATCAAACTCGATTTGTTAGGATTTTTTTTTTTTTTTTTTTTAGCTTAACGGATTGAAATTTTCCACTAACAGCCCCAGCAGTGCCACATATGCAATTAATCACTTTCTAATTACTCCCTCTGTTTCCGGCAAAGAGTACACTATACTATTTTAAAATATTTCACTCAAATAGTCTACTTTAAAATATTATACTTACAATCTCTAAAAAAACTTTCAAATTTACTATTTGCATGTAGTATAAACATATTAACTATGCTAAAATATTTTTGTAATTATGACTAATTTCAATATTACTTATATATTATTTAATTATTAAATTTTTAAACGTAAACTCTTTGGGTGATACGACAGGAATATTTACCAAATTTTTAAAAAATAAATAAATTATTAGTTGGAGGTGAGCATCTCCTCTACTTCAACTTGAAGGGAAAATATATAGTTTTTCAACAACTTTTGGGTTGACATTAAGAGGCAATAATTAAATAAAAAATTGGTTGACGAAATACCTAATAAAATTATTGGGTAGACTTACCTCTTAAAAAGGTGTTGGAGGCATATCTTTGTCAAAGTCTATCTGTGAAAGTAGTCGTTTTGTTACTTTCCACGTGGAAAATTTACTAACTTTATAAATTGGGATGACCGTCTAGATTCAACCTAAATTACAAATAATTTAGAGATGAATAAATTTGTTAATTAAGTTGGTATCCCCTAACTACTCATTAATTATTTAATCAGAGGTCAGATTTGGACAATATCTCTTTTTGTCCTTCGGCTATAGTCCTAGTGACGACAATGATTTGTCATCCCTTTCTTTGTTCTTGAAAATATAGGTACTCCATTTATTAATGGACAAACTACACAAATGTCAAATGGTCCCTTACTTTTTTTTGTTTGTTTTTCTTTTTTTTTTTTGACTTTTTTGAGGTTCGTCTCTATTGCGCACAAATGATCCCTACATTGAGCATATTATACGAAATTGGTTATTTCATCTAATTTTGTTAATTTTTAACCGTTAAATTTTTAGACCTACCTCTCGTGTGAATTTGGGCAAAAGCAAAATTGTCATTTTACCTAGGAAAGTATAGGGACCAACCGTGAAATACTAAAACTTTTGGTAATATTATTGTAATATTTTGCTAAATAATTTGTTAAATTGTAATAGTTTATTATAATTATATTGGGCTAAAGAAATTTTGGGCCCATTGTCGGTATGTAATATTGGGCTAAAGACATGTTGGCCCATTTTCAGTATGTGCTTAAGATTTGTTTTGGACCAATTGTTACCACATATATTTTTGGGCTTGGCCCAACATGGTGTATAATAATAATAATAATAATAATAATAATAATAATAATAATAATAATAATAATAAAAATAATAATAATAATAATAATAATAATAATAATAATAAAAAAAAAAAATAATAATAATAATAATAATGTATCTCACCAGTATCATGCATCTGGGAGTACGACCGTCAAAAATTGGATAGAGAAGATGCAGTGGATGGGGGGAAAACGAGTCAAGTTAATTCAAGGGAGAAATCTGTGCTTGTACTTGGGGGAAAGAAATCGTTACTGTGAGTGGTATAAAAGGGGGTTTGGAACCGTGGGTTCTCTACCAATTTAGAGAACTGTGAGCGAGAGAGAAAACACAAGGACAAAGACACCGTCGAGTCTCAGAAGAAAGAAGGAGAGTTGGTGACGAACGAAATCGTCGTCGGACGAACTCGCCGGAAGAATTGTCGATTCGAGGTAAGTTAACTCTTACCGATTCTTTTCGATGTGAAATTACCAATGATATGTCATACGTGTATTCTATGAGTGATATCAAGTTAAGGTAAAGTAAAATATTTTGGAGGATTTGACGTAATATGGGTTTAATTTTGTTGGGTAGTATAATTATATATAGATATATATATATACACTTTGAACTTGTTTACAAATAGTTTAAATTGCACTGTTTTGAAAAAAAAGAAAAAAAAAAGAATGACAAAGCAATTCGGAGGTTGAAGACAACCCAATTGCCAAGTTTACATTTGGCCCCTTCTAGTTTACTTGGCTTAAAAAGTTAGTCCTCATCTTTATAAATTGTCAAATCGATCCTCATACTATTTTTTTAGTTAAATGAAGAAGATAACAAGAATCCCCAACTTAACAGATTACACCCTTTTTGTTTAGACTTGCTGAAAAATTGACAAAGAGTTCTGGATTTTCAAAAAGACCCCTCATGTTCTAAGAAAATAATAATAATAATAAATAAAAATAAAAAATAAAGACAATAACTTTAATATTATATTTAATTCATACGAACTCGAATTGAAGTAATTCTTGAGCCTACTTTGGGTATTTACCAATGTATTTTGTAATAGACAAAATTATATAACGCACATAAGATTTGGAAAAGTTTTAATTAGTATTTGTACAATACTTGATTTATATCACACTTTAATCGATTAGAATTTGATGATATATTTTGACATATAAAACTAAACACTTTCTTAAAAAGACATTTACTAATGTAGTATCTAGATTAGCCTACAAGTGCTATTAAGACTATATTTTATTTGGTACAATCATAATTAGTAACTAGTGGTGTACTTGTGATGAATTTAGATTCGAACAAGCGCGTGTGACGACTTTTATTCGATAAGCATATCGAGGTAAGGGATTATACATCTTAAGTATTTGAATTCTATTGTTCTTATTTGATAGGCTTCCGCTGTATTTTGTTGTCATTAAACGTCATTGTATACGTTATGCCCAGCACTTGTGCCGGTAGTTGCTTTGAACTCCGTCGTATCATTTCGTTCTCACTCCATATTATGATTTGTCGTAAATCCTATGTATGAATCCTTGCCATATGAGAATTCTTTTAATGAAAATCATTCAATTATGATATCTTCCAACTTCGAATCTATTGTGTATTTTATTAAAATTCTTACTGTGATCACTAAGTTAAACAACTTGTCACACAGGGGTACTACGGTACTATGAGATATGAATTATATGAATTTTTATGAATGCTTTACACCACCTGGCCCGTGGTGTGGTTATCTGGATATACCTTATTTGAAAATTATGAATCTTCAGAACTCTTCGGAGTATTTGTTTTATTGAGGTCTTGAGACCACTTATGTGATCATGGTGTTTGCAAGTTGGACGCTATCTCCAACTGGTATGGGACAGTTAGCGGTAGCTGTACCTCTCGTACTTGTCTTGCATGTCGGTATCCTTCCTTTGAAATTCCTAATACTCTTACAATTTTATGAACAATGAATGTTGACCTTTATGATTTCGATATTGAAATGTGCGAACTCATGTTTTTCTTCGAGTCAACTCCTCCTTAAAAACTGGAGGGGTTGTATATGAACTTACTGAGCATTGTTCGCTCACCCTTTTTCTTATTCCTTCTTCCAGGTTATAAGTAGGAAGGATCGTCTGCTCGAGTGTGAGTTGACAAGGATAATTTGAGAGATTTTTTTAAATAATGAATTTGTTCCTTGTAATATGAGAGAATCAATTATTTAAGTTCGGTTTTGAATTAAGACATGTATTGGTGATTACTATGGGTACCATTGGAGTTGACATGTGAACTCAGTTGAATACAAGGTTGTTTTGATATTATATTTATTAGAGATTAGTTTGATAAGCATTGATTATAGTGACGTGGCTAAACTGTGGGACCACGACGTTGGAACCGAGTTTGGGGCGTTACAATTATACATCCAAAGGGGTCCAACTAAAATAAAATTGCACTGCCTTTTCCAATTTCTCTCGTCAATTCAATAGCTTATGCCCTATAGTACAAATTGAATTGATTCACTGGCATCAACGGTTTGGGTTGGCTTTTAGCGAGAGAGAGAGAGAGAGTTACCAATTGCATCACTGGCATCAACGGTTTGGGTCGGCTTTAAGCGGTGGTGTTATCAATGAGATGAAACGACGATGGGGGACTGATGACTGAGAGAACTAGGACAAAGGTCAATGAGGGGACTTATTGTTGTTACTGGTTTTGTTTAGGGGGGTAGCGGCGGTGGCTTTGGTCCTCTTTCTAATAGTTGGCTCGGCAATGGCTGCTGTTAAGAGTGGTGGCCAGAAAGGGAGTGTTTTGTTTTTAGTTTACTGGTTTCTATTTGGTATTCCTTATACGCGCGCACTCACACTCACATGCACACACACTTACCATCAGTGTTTAATTAAACCTATTCTTGACGATTAAATGAGATTAAATATGTAAGCCCCGACCCTACATCCTCCCCATTTTGCTCGTAGTCACTTTGTATCGGCATGGAAACCCTCTCGAACTATGAGATAAAACCTTTAGCATTGGGTGTATGAGAGAGATGTTATGCTTGCGCGTGACGTGTTAAGTCGTAATCCATGTTTGGCCCGTGATTAATCCATGATGAGTTATGCTGTGTTCCCGTATTCGTTCGAGACTATTCTCGACACCGACTAGTGTTTGTATACCTTGTATACTCCCCACGTTTGTGTGACCTAGCCTTTGTTTAGATACACTCACGAACGATAAGCATGTTAGTCTTGTCATTAACCCGTAAGTTTAGTTGATTCGACTGTCGCTTCGCGTGTTTATCTTCGTGTAAAATCGAGACTCATGTTGTTCATCATTCATGCATCAACGCAGGATGATTCGGTTGAGTTTTGGGTGTGTTTTGACCTTGGTTTGATGTTAGAATCAACCTAGGATGACTTAGGGACATTTCGGGATCAACCAATGGCACTTTTAAGAAATTCAAAAATTCAGTCAGTGCGCGCCCACCTGAGCGGCCATGCCTAAGTTAGAGAATGTGAGAGGATTGGGCTGGGTATCGTGCACGCGCCTAGGCAGACGCGCGACCTCGCTCTCTATTTTTCTGGGTTTCGTTATTTGTTGAATTTTGACCATTTTAAGTGGTTCAAAATGACAAATACGCAGCTAGGGCCTATTGTAATGCAGAAAGTGAAAGTTACGAGATCAGCTTGCGGATGATTTACGTGAATTCCCACGTTCTAAGTCAGAGATTAAAGCATTCGGAAAGCTTTGTCTAAAGCTAAAGAACAAGGCTAAGAGGCAAAAGTTCTTGTTTGGGAACCAAAGGTGTACAAGGGCGTCCACAAGAGCCCAAAATTTAACTCAATAATTTAGTTTCCATATTGGCTACTCCAATTTGGAATGCTAGAGGCACTGCTAACAAGGAAACTTTATAGTATATTAAGGTTTTGAAATCTCAGTATAACATTTTGTTGTTGGTGATTTTGGAGCCCAAAATCATGGGTGATTGAATTAATAAAATCTCGAGAGGTTTGAGATATAAAAATTGTTTGCTCCTCGCCTACGAATACGCATATCTGGCTATTTTGGGATGATCATGCAATGGTGTCTTTGGTTTCGGCTTCGAATCAACTGATCACGGTTCGCATTATGGTTGATGATACTTTTTCTATATTGGTTTCCTTTGTCTATGCTAAATGTACTCGAAACGAGAGACTTGATTTATGGCAGGATTTGGAGGAGATTATGTTTCGATTTTAAAAGCCTTGGATTGTCGGAGGCGATTTCAATATCATTGCTCGTTCATCGAAAAATCTTAGAGGAGTGGGATATGACTATCCTAGCATGTCAGATTTTATAAACTGCATGGCTAATACAAGTTTGGATGATACGGGTTTCGAAAGAAGTGTGTATACGTGGTGTAATAACCACGAAGCGGTACGCCAAGGAAAAATATAGTGGGCTGGATGGTTTTCACAGGTTGACGTCGGCTTTGCACATTTGGCGAGCAATTATGGAGCAAATGGAGTTGGTTCAATAGTGTTCGAGTGGGTTGTAGGGGCTGGAAACTTGTCCTTTGGGCAAGATAACTGGTGTGGAACAATATTGGAGGGTACCCATCCTATTGATACTCATTTGACAGTCCGCGAAGCTATGACTTGTATTGACGACTGTTAACTTTTACTCCTTTGCAATTTCATGAGTTCATTCGTAGTGTTTGGTTGGTGCCTAAAAAGGAGGATTAATTGATTTTCACCTTGTCAAAGTCGGGAGAGTTTGTCTCTAAACTGTATTGGGATTATATACGGTTTCATCATACGAAAGTGAACTGGGCAGCAAAGTTATGCCAGCCATGGTTGCCATTAAAAATTAGAGGTTTCGGTTGAAAATTATTACAAGGTGCTCTTTCGGTTGACTTGCGTTTGCATGAGAAAGGGATCCCTTTGGTTTCTAAATGTGTGTATTGCCGTAGTAGTTGCGCCCGTGAGTCTATTGATCATTTATTTGTTCGCTCCGAGATCGCTGGTACGGTATGGGCTCAATTGGCTCGCCCATTTAACAAGGTTGACAGTTTTGTTTCTTTTCAGCTTTTGTTTGATAATTGGATGGTTGGTAATTCTCTTCACTCCCAGCTGGGTACGGTTCTGGTGGCTATTTTCTATTTGGTTGTTGGAAGGTGTGGACAACTTGTTATTGGGCAATTTTTAAGGATGTTCCCATGACCGCAACCCAGATTTTGTAGCGCATTCATTAGAAATTGATAGACACTTTTAGCATGTATAATCCGAAGTCTAAGTGTAGTACAGCTGGTCAGAATAGTATTCAAATGCTTGGCTTGCCGATTATTCAGCCAAAGTGCAGGAGATTTACGTTGGTGAAATGGTCTTTACCTTTACATTGTCGTTTTAAATTGAATACCGATGGATCTTCGATAATGGAGTATGCACAAAGGGTGGTGTTATACGTGATAGAGATGGCCACTTTGTTTGTGCTTTTTCTAGTTTCTTTGGACCTGGAACAAATATTCGGGGAGAGATTTTGGCTCTCCGTGATGGCCTTCGGTTATGTCAGCATTTGGGTTTAGATTCGGTAGAGGTTGAAACTGATTCCAAGGTTGATGCCATAGTGGTTCGAGATATGATAAAAGCTCCGTCGCAATAAGAATATGAGTTAAGGGATTGTCGGTCTTTACTTGGTAGGTACATTTTGGTTCTTGTTTAAAGTGAAGGTAATAGAGTTACGGACATGCTTGCTGTCGCGTCCCTAACCCGAGATTATGTGGAACCCCGTCCGGTACGTGAGGACGAGAACACAACACATGAGAAAATCATGATTTCAAAATTCATTTTGATGCTAAAACCCTGTAATGCAAATTCATGATTTTTAAAACAAAACGAAACCTCAACGGCATAACAACGAGTCGGAGAACATAACACAAAATACAACCTCATCAAGCAACAAGCTTGGAAACAACAACATTAACCAAATCAGAGTGCGTGGAAATAACAATTGTTTAAATATTTACACCAAGCCCGACAACCATGTCGGCACTATCAAAAGAATAAAACATAAGTACAAGTATAACCACAATCTACCCAACTTTACAAAGTTTATATAACCATGTACAACCTCGGTCTCACCAAAAGAAAATACAAGGCTCAAGGAGCTTCTAACCAAAAGAACAACTTGACAAGCTTGCCAAAATGGTGTAACAACTTCTACGGGTTCCTCGCTGGATCGTGATCTAAGGAAAATAAATAAACACGGAACGGGGTGAGTCGAAACTCAGTAAGCTACTAATGCAACAATACGGCATACTAGATGCAAGACAATAATATCAACAAGTATAACATGCTATTGCATCATTTATCATTTTTAAGATAAGGCATATAACAAGTATAACATGAAATCACCAGACCCTATATTACACGAGAGGCTTAACGATCACCAACCGTCTCATACTGGTTGAAAACCATGACCAACATTCGCTTGTATAGGAAGCACATAAGAACGATATGTAATCACATTTAAAAGGATATCATATCGAGGTACCCTCCGACCTAACCAATACTTCCAACCAACCAACCAATGTAATACTAAATATCGGAGCCGTTGTTGACGTACTCGATCAATGAACCAAAACCAAGAACTCAAAATCATAATACCATGTAAACCACTTTCTGTATCCACGTCGACGGGTGCCCTCGATCCCTACAACCCGAGAAACAACCACGGAAATAGCTTACCAAGGTTGCGTTTATTACATACAACAGTTGGTGTTATTCTCCTACCGTGGCCAATAGTAGGGCGAGGCCCAATGTATTGGCCTTCGACTATTACGTAGCCCCGGCTCCCACAATAATCAAGTGTCAATACACCGCCAAACAAATATGTCATGGACTTAACAAAATGCTCAAGAAGATGTTTACTCAACATTTAAAATAAACAAGTCATACTCCAAAGTAGGGAGTACAACCATAATAACAACATGGATGTCTCAAGTAGGTCATAATAATCCCACTTCACAAAATTAACCAACACACAAAAAATACAATAATTATCGTAGCATCAACAAAAACAAATTGTGTAACCAAATTATCCAACGAATCTCTCGAATCATCAAGGAAATCCCAAATCACACACATGGTCTCATTGATTATGAAATCCCAATGAACTCCGTTAGTGTCATTTTTGGTTTCTAGTGAGTTCGAATTTACGCGAATCAATTATACCGTAAACTTAACAATTGGTATCAATTCTTTGTATACACAACATGTAAAAACAAGTCTCTCAACACATGCAACAAGTCAACCACGAAATTCTATGGTCAATATAGCAACATACACTCAAACATGGTGATTTTCACAATTTACAAGTCTAGAATGTCAACCAAGACATAAATAGAGAAGAAGAGGGGTAGTAGCTTACCTCTTGATGGTTTAAAGCCAAGGAAACCTACATGCAATCCAAGGAAAAATTTCCCCTAGTTCAGAGCTTCACAATGGCCAAGACGGATCGTCAATACGACTCTGAATGATCAAGATATCACACTTTCTTTCTCTAACTCTCTCTACTCTTTCTCTAGATTCCAAGGTTGATGGTGATGAAAAAAGGAGTAAAATGAGACTCCTATGGTGTCTTTTGGAGGGGTATAGGCTGGTCTCCAAGGCCTAGGACGTGGGTCAATCTCAGCCTTTGGATACAGTTAATTGGTCAACAAACTTAAAATCACGAAATACTGTCAACAGTCGGCGCGGTCACGTGGGAAAGGCTGGCACTCTAAGGTGCGTCCTCGGCTGAACTTTGGTCTAATTTTTTAGCAAACTTTAGCAAGTTTCTCATTAGGGCACGTCCAGGGTGCGCTAGGGCGAGCCTAGGACTCTCCAAAGTGTTCAAAATGATCCCTTAAAGATTCCAGATGATTCTAAGATGTTCCCAAATTCAAACCACGTCCAAGAAATATCTAAAACTCAATCCAAACCACATATAACGAAGCTAAGATTGTAACGAATTACAACCACGAATGATTAACAGATTCAAACACAAATCAAGGCATATGAAAAACATGAAATCAACGTGAATGCCAACATGTTTGAATGAAGAAATGTACGTGAAATGTCAATGATGCTAAATGAAGTTGATAACCAAGTGCATGCAAATGATACAAATGATGCGGGCGTTACACTTGTTGCGTTGGCTCACGTTATGGAACTTAGTTTTTTAGAGCATCACTAGCTTTAGTTACCTTCCAGTGTTCGCCAGGCTCTTCGTCATGATGATTATGGTCTATATAGCTATAGGTAAGTCTTTATTGTATCTTTCATTATTTTCTTTCCTATTATTGTATTATTTTAGAGGTAAGGCTCCGTATGTCCTCTTGGTCTTCAGGCAAGGTCGGTTGTCCCCCTCCTTATTTTTTGCATTTTAATAAATTTATGCAGGGTTCTGTCCATGCTTCCTAAAAAAAAAGGTAGTTTAAAATGATCCATCAAGCCGGGAATTGGACCAAAACACTTTTCCCTTTGAATAAATGAGAGAATACACTCTCATTCTCTCCATCCTTCTCCCAAATCAACCGTGGCTTAGAGAGACAGAATAGAGAAAGAAAAGAGAGAGTAGAGAAAAAAAGAGGAGAGATCTTGAGCTTCCAACGTCGGATCAACGATCCGACTTCATCGTGGCATAGAGGGCAACGAAGGGAATATTTTTAGCCGAAGAGATTTAAGATCTATTAGTGGAATCATAGATCCCTCTCTCGTTTTCAAAGTTCTAGAGAGAGAAAGTGGGTTTTGAGTGAGAGAAAAACTCGAATCAGGCATAGATCGAGTGTGGGTTCGACGATCGGGCTCTGTAGTGGCATAGGGATCGTCGAGTAGTGTATTTCCACCTGAACAAACTTTGGTTTCTTGGAGGATTTGTGGTAGAGTGTAAGTTACTATTCCTTTCTTCTAGATTTTAGGCATCGTAGAGTAAAATCACGATGTTTACATGCTATACTTGTTATACATGAAATATTCTCATGTTATTTGTTGCGTATTGTTAGTTTATAGTTAATTTCGTTATCTCCGAGTATTTGAGACTCGTCGAGGTTGATGTTATGATTGTGGTTGTTGTTATTTGTCTATAAGCACGTTTAGTTCGTCGAGTTGTGTTGATGTTGTTGTTGTTAATGTTTGTCTCTGAGTGTTGTAGACTCATCAAGGTGTACTTGTTAGTGTCGTTATTCCGGCTGTAATCTTGGTTGTCGAAGTTATTGTCGTTTGTTTACTCGTGATGAACTTGCGAGATTGTTATGGGTAATCGATATACCAAATAGATACTACGATATCAAGGGTAAAATAGTTATTTAGGGATGTTACTACGGTTCGTCCCGAAGACTCGATAATTTGTAACGACTCTAGCGGAGTCAAGTAGGCATAATAAATTATATTGAATCCCTATACAAACTATATACTAGTCGTGACTGAGTCTGGTGGAGTTGAATAAGATGTAACAAGCACATGTCGAATGATATAATGAACTATTAGATGGGTATAATTAACTCTACGGAGTCGAGTGATGGGTAGTACATGTTACTACATGATGTATAGTAGTCTTCTACGATGTGGGATATCAAATTGATGTGCCTATAACTTAATAAAGCTATGACCTTGGTTGACCTAGTCAAACGATAGTTGACTATGTAATTAATTGAATTGGGTTGGGTTGTTATATGTGCTCCCTATGTCTAAGTAGGGGTTAATTGAAGATATACTTGTAACTTCATATAAATTACCGATATGTTGCGTACGATAGTGCATGACATACGATACGAGTTGTGTAGTCACTAAGTGTTTAGTGACATGTTATTTATGAGTTGGGGACATGAGCTACCCCAGTTATCACCCAATACGAGTAACGGAACCAAAGTTGAGTAGTTATGTACTTAGTACGTAACAAGTGTGAATTGTGATAGATTACGATTCACATGAGATGGAGTGTGTTATGATGTGCTCATAGGATGTCGTAAGTATCCTAAGTTGAGCGTAATAGTTACGCGTTTGATAATGGTTGTAAGTACGAGTAAACTTACGTATTTTGGGATATTGAGGTCTAGCATTAACATACTTAAATGAATTGGTGTACATGTGATGAGCATGTTACTTTGATTAGGATCAAGAAAGAATAGCCTATCCTTGTGATGAATGTGTGTTCCACATTGTGGACATCATATCTTGTAGGGCTGAGCAGACCGGCCCATCGGCCCGTCAAGCCCGCAGAGCCCGCCGGTGGGCTAGTACATAGTGCTGGGCCTTAGATAAGTGAAAGCCCGCGGTCTCGGGCATGGACTGGGCTCTCCAATCCTTCCTGCCCGTTAAGCCCAGCCCGGCTCATCTCTTACTAAAACTATGTAGTTTTATAGTAAGTATATATAAAGTGTAATTCTTTTTGGTTGTTATAATAATAAAGTTTCAATAGTTAGATTTTTTTGGTACTGTTTTATTAATTTATTGTAATTATTTTGATCCACTTCAATGTTAAATCGGCATAGTTTTGAAAAAGTATAAGTTAGGTGCAATAGTTGATTTTGATTTTTGGAGTAAATATTTATAAATTGTGTATGTTTGACCTTTACTTGTGTCCATCAATTAGATTGGGATGAAGAAACACTTGAAATTTGACCTGTTATTTTATTTTTCTTTTGTTCTTCATAGTTCATATTACATAATAAAATGTTTGAGTTGAAAAAGAGAGTAATAAATTGTTGAGTAAATTGTATTGTTTTTTGTTTTTGTCTTAAATGATTTATTTGTGTTTTGTTTTGTTTTGTTTTTTTTCAGAGATGGATTGATGGGCTAAAAATAATTTAAAGCCCAAACTTTAATAGGTATAAAATTTTCAAAATAAAACATTTAATTTGTAAGCCCGCGAAGCCCGAGCCCGCCCAATGCCCGTTTAAAGCCCGCAAAAGCCCGTTGATTTAAACCCGCACAAAGCCCGCTATGTTGGGCTTTTGAAATTGAAGCCCGCAACTAAATGGGCTTATACCGGGCTTTGGGCCCGTGCATACCCCTAATATGTTGGTTGCTTTCACGGTAGGAATACCCTACTTATGACTATGGTTTTGAGTGTTTCTAGCTATTGCGAACACCGTTGGATTGTTAAGTTATACAATATGACTACTTTGCCTATTGTCTTGATTGGTTATGTGTTCTGTGATTACGGACACTGTGTGATTGTTCTAGTATGTGATATGACAATCATCCTACTTTGATGATTGCTTGTGTGTTTAGTATTTACAAACACATTGAGATGATTTGGGTTATGTGATTCATTAAGGACACATCATGATTTGTTATGTTTTGGTTGTGATTCAATATGAACACACCTTAATTTGTTTAGCATGACGAGTAAATATCTACTTGTGCATTGCATCGAGTCTAGCTGGAATTTATGTTTTTGGAGGTGCATTGGCGTAAGGCTATTGTAGGAGCTGGGGCTACGTAATAACCATAGTGTCCAATACACTGGGTCTCACCCTGCCGTTGGCCATGGCTGGGGTTCTAGCTCCACTATCGTATGCAATACGGGTGACTTTGGGTATGCTATTCCATGTGGTGTCTTGGGTCGTAGGAGGACCAAGCGCATACGTCGACGTGAATACGAATATTTGGTTCACTTTAGGTACTTCTAGTTCGTACATCGGCAGCAACACAATCATATATTATGGTATCATGCAATTTAGTAGCAGAGTCACTGATTCAAAATAGAGCGATAAGGTTGGAAGTGTTTGTTTAGGATCAGATGTATACCTCGATCCACCGTATCCTCTATTATGTGTTTACTTTACTTCTCTTTATGTGCTTCCTATGCGAGCGAATGTTGGTCATGGTCTCCAATTTGTATGGGACGGTTGGCAGCTACTGAGCCTCTCGTTAGTATAGGGTTGGTTGCTGTTATGTGCTACCTGTAGAGCCGGCAAAATTAGCCCGGCCCAATGGGCCGGCCCAGCTAACCCGATATTATGAGGGGCTTAGGCTTCAATTTAGAAGGCCCAAAAAATTTTGGGCTTTTTTGGCCCGGCCCAATAGACCCGTGGGCTAATTGGGCTCGGGCAAAAAAAGCCCGATTTTTTCGAGCCAACCCAGCCCAGCCCGATACACTTTTATTAACTTTTCAATTCACACTTTTCAAATCATTTTCGTTGCTTTTAAGTCTTTTAGTAGAGATTCAAATCATTTGCAATTCAAATTTTGCGCTGCTTTAAGTCTTTTTAAACCATTTTGATACACTTTTATTAACTCAGCCCAGCCTGATACAGGCTGTACGCCTGTACATACAAACCCACAACCAGTCAACCACATTCACTAATTCATTACTCATATACCATCATATCTAATCTGATTATCTGTTGCGAGCTTGCGAAGTGCGAACACCAAACGTCCAAATAATTGTAGACTTGTGTTCTAACGTATTTTGCACTTCTCCTGTCTATAAAAAAATTATATAGTTGTATTTTAATCCATCAAGATGAAACTTATTATTTGTAGATTTTATTTGATAAATTGTAGACTTGTAATGAGTTTTGATTTTTTTTTTTATGTGATAACTTGTAAATTTTGTAGAAAATATTTTTGGTACGAATTTGGGCTGATTTGGCCCGATGGCCCAATAGTGGGCTGGGCTGGGTTAGAGGTTTGAGGCCCGATGCAAATTTTGGCTAGCCCGGCCCAGCCCGATTTTATGTGTTGGCTCGATGGCCCAGCCCAGCCCATTGCCAGCTCTAGCTACCTGTAACATGTTCATTATCCTGCTATATTGTTGTGCATAATAACATGCCATATTGCTGCATTAGTAACTTACTGAGCCTTGTCTCATCTCACGCCAATATTTTCCTTAATTCGCAGGTTATAAGTTCTAGTATAGTGAGGACTTGTAGCATCGGAGTTAGCAAGTTATAATTTAGTTGTATTTTGTATTTATCGTTTGTTGTGAGAACGTGGGTTTCAACTAAGTTATGTAAACTTGGTGTGTCGGGTAGCAATGTTATGTATTTTGGTGCCAACTTGTGGGGTCAAGCGGTTGTACTTTACTGTAACTTTGGTTAGTCCGTTTATTCTCTTTGAGGCTTCGAGCCGTTTCCTATTCGTAGTTTTCCCGAGCGTGATAGCTCGTGGTTGTTTAGTGTTTTACTCTGGCTCATGTTTTAGCCGTTGAGGTTTTATTAGTTGTGGTTTTGATATTCGAGCTTTTGAAGCTCATGTTTTATTTAGTTTTCCGCTGCTTAGTATTGGTTTGAGCTTGTGTGGCTCGTTCACATTTGTGGAGTTCAGTTATTTATGTTAGGTTAGCGCACCGATTTGGGGTTCAATATCGGATCCTGGACTCGAGGCGTGACAAAATATATGATTGAAAAGGGGATGGGTTTGAATTAATAGTAATGAGAGTTGCCCAATTCTTATGAAAATATCGGTATATGGGTATATGTGACAACCTTCATCGGTGATTCTGACACGGAAAACACACATATCTCGGGGAGAAACATATCTCGACAAACACACATATCTCCGGGAAAGTGAGAAATGAGAGAGAGCAAGAGAGAGAGAGGGGGGAGGAGAAGAGAGAGAGAGAGAGAGAGAGAGAGAGAGAGAGAGAGAGAGAGAGAGTATTGGTCCCTATACTTTTAATGGTAAAATGGCATTTTTGCCCTCACATGAGATGCACATGTTGCAACATAACGGAAACAATTTGTCGGAATCGGAAAGAAGGACCAATTGCGTTAAATTTGGTAGTACAAGGATGAATGAAATAAATTTCTTTTAATAGGGACCAATCTCAAGAAAGTAGGGAGACCATTTGTGTAGTTTGTTCTTTATTATTTTCAATTTGTGATAATATTTTTTTTTTGTTTTCTTTTGTGAGTTTAAAATTTGGTTGTTAGCTCAATGGCTAACGGAATGTTAGAGCCCGTTTGGTACAGCGTTTACAAAACACAGTGTTTTAAAAATGCAGCGTTTTAAAAAACGCAGTGTTTTAAAAACGCAGGTCTTTCCTTATAAATACGTTTGAGATATCACTTCAATACGCAGCTTTTTTTTCCTAGGAGCGTTTTAAAACCTGCGTTTTGGGAAAAAGCTGGGAATTCCAACGTTTTAAAATGCAGTTGCGTTTTGAAAACGCTGCGTTTTCTGCCGCAGTATTGAAACACATTTTTTGCAAATAAGTTGCGTTTTATCCCTGCGTTTTGGCCAAAACGTTCGACCAAACGGGCTCTTAATCTCTAAGTTTGTCCATTTCAAAAACAGTCCCTCTAATTTACTCAAATTGTCATACTAGAAGAAGTTATTTGCCACCTCACAAGACCATGTCAGATTCTAGAAGAATTGGACTTAAGATGAGATTGTGACTTGTGATGACATGTATTTCCCTAACCACTCGTTAGAAATGTATTGTTATCTTTTTTTTATTTCATTGAACAATCATATTTAGTCGTACATACTAACAAGAAGACATTGTGTTATCTACAAGTATTGAAGAAAATATTTTCTGCATATGAAACTTTATACTTTCTTTATCTCAAAATAAATATTTCCTATTTTTATTTTTTTGGGACGTCCCAAAATAACTGTTTCATTTTCATTTTTAGAAAGATTCTCTAAGCAAATTATCCATTATACTCCCTTCGTCCCCTAATTATTGTCTTGTTTGACCCGGCATACGGATTAAGAAAAAATAATTGACTTGATTATTAATATTGGTATAATGTGTAATTTTTTTTAACGCTCATGTGTTTATGGTCCATAATTAAAGTAGGGCAAAAAGTAAGGGTAAAATGGTAAAAGTGATGTCCTAAGAAAAGTATTCAAACAAGATAATATTCTGGGACGGACAAAAAAAAATAAAGACAATAATTTAAGGACGGAGGGAGTATAACTTTATCAATTGTGAGATGATAATATATGAGGGACTCATTGACTTGACACCGCTAAGGAACACTTTAAGGGTATTAAAAAAAATTATATAAAGTCAATCACTTTTTCAAAACGCGTGCAAAGTCAATAGTGAACACTTATTATGAGACGAAGGAAGTAAATAAAATAAAAAAAACTAATATGAAATATGAATTTTATTATTATAATTAAGACTTCTATTTTACTTAGGTTTTATGTTCAAGATAATCGCTCAATGAAATAATTGCTAGATTTATTTTATCTAATTCATGACATTAATAAAAGAGGGATAGTTTCATCTACATGTAACTTAATCAAGATAAATATAGTGGATATGTAAATATTGTCGTGGACATAGACTCTCCATATATCTAGCATTTATTTCAATGTCTTTAACTTTGTCAAAATAGATATTGAGGTCCATGAACAAATATCTTCCAAAAAATCCACATGAAAAATCATAATAATGAAAATCAGGTTTCCCTTTTAATAAGGGAGGAGCATTAGTATCTTAACAATGTAACTTTCATTAAAAATCATCAACAACAATTTAAAATAGGGGTGTTCTTCACATACACAATAGAGAGTGGCATGCATATCCTTGATGTACTTGGGTAAAGCGGCTTGCATCAAAAGTTGACATATGCATAACCAAAGACAAAAGCATGAAGCAACAAACCTCTATGGCTGGAGTGCAAAAACAAACACAATTGTACAATTTGAATGCATTAAACCACTTTGAATTTGATGTTTAAATGCATTAAATGAATATATTTGTTGGTCTTCATTTCTTTGAGTACGCGGCTCGATTGGCGATCGTTCGACATGTACTCGACTAGTAGATTATTTCTACCGGTAACTCTCGAAGTTTAATTGTTCATATTTTTGCAAGTTGGTAAGTTATTATTCCCCTTGTTTGTTGTTTATGTGATTAGATGATAAAATATTAATTCTCATGCTTGTGTTGTAATTAACAAGTACAAATTATGCTACTTGTTTATTGTTTGGTATGATCTTTGTTTAAGTATGATTTTGGGTAATTAATTATATCAAATTGATGGTACTAAAATTAATACTAATATTATAAGTGTTGGAAATATAAACCATGTAATTAGTAGATTATTTAACGTACGGAACAATTAAATAATCAATAGGTCATAATAATTATGTTCATAGTAAAGCGATAAATTCAGTCAATAGTCATAGACAATCTCAAATATGAAATGTAAATTAATAACATAAAATATAGAGTGATTGGAAGACTTATCAGATCGAGTTGCCTGTAAATAGACTTGCCGTAGAGAAAATCTTACCCCTTACTCGTGCAATATCCGGTACTGGCAATTTTCTCCGTGAATGAAACGACCTTAGAACCCACACCTAATTCCAAGCACTTGTTTGAGTTCACTTCAACTGCTATCTCAATTTGCATAAATTTTGTTCTTAGCTTCATATGAATTAAACCAAAGCAGAACCTAACATCACCAGAGAAAGAGAAGATGAGAGAGGGAACGCAGTGTATAACATGCATACACACCAGTCTCGTTCACTTTCCATCCACGGCCCAAAAGAAGAAACTGCCCAAAGCCTAATGATTTCTTTTGTTTTCTTTTTTCTTTAGCCTTTGTTCAACTTATTCTATTACGTAGCCCCGGCTCCCGCAATAATCGAGTGTCAATACACCGTCAAAATAAATATGCCATGGACTTAAACTAAATGTTCAAGTAGAATATTTACTCGACATTTAAAATAAACAGTCATACTCCAAAGTAGGGAGCATACCACAATAAGAACATTCAATAACAATACGAATGTTTCAAGTAGGTCACAATAAGCCTACAACAACAAATCAACAAAGTGTGCTAGTAAACATTAAACACACAATCAATCATCAAAGTAGGATGATTGTCCTATCACATACTAGAACAATCTCACAATGTCCATAATCACTGAACATATAACCAAAACATGACAATAGGCAAAGTAGGCCTATTGTGCAACTCAACTTAGGATCTCTACAGTATCCTATAATCACTCAATACACTTTATCTCATGTATAGCATAAACCATCACATAACAATATCTTCGTGTACTATATATATCACGACTCATTACAAGTCATTTCGTCCAAATTGGAACGATAATCACGGTATGTCATCTCATGTATGATTGAATTAACTAAAGTCAAGTTCTTACGAATAATCACTTTCACAATATATCATCCAATATCGTAGGAGACTAAATAACAACCCGTAGTGAATTATACTACTCATTAATCAACTCCGTAGAGTCAATTCTACACATTAATAAATTAACTACAAGATTCGACGTTTGTTTAATACGTCCTATGCGACTCCGCAAGAGTCAGTCACAACTAGAATATAGCTCGTATAGTGTTCAATGAAAATATACCATCTCATATCGACTCAGCTAGAGTCGTTACCCTTTTTGAAACATCGGGATGAACCGTAGTATCATCCCTAATTAACCATTATATCCTCAACACTATTATTCAGTAATATATATTACCCAAAATAACCTCACAAATTCATAGCGAGTAAACTAACGACAAAAATCTCAACGAGTTGCTATTATACTAAGTTTATTAACACAATATGATTTCTCTAGCATCGCGTAACAGTACCGTTAAATTAACCAAATATTTCACAAAAATTCAAATATTACAAAAATACAATATTTAGAAACTAGACATCTGAAACTATAATTTACCACTTTGAATTACCTCATTTGGACTTATAATTATCAAGAATTAGCCACTTAAAATTAAATCTAATACCCAGAATTTTCAGCAACAGATTACTCGGCGCAGCGATAAAACACAACCTAAACGAGATACTTCCCGACCTCTAAAATTTATGAAAATTTACAGAGAACAACCTAACATACATAAGAATAACATATCCAAAATTCAGAAAATTTCCAATAGTAGATTAGTACCAGACTTTTCACGAAAATAGCCCAAAACAGAGACTACAACTAACTTGAAATTCATGTGTTTTTCGTTCTAACTTGTAACTAACATCTCACCAAATTTTCTACGCATGTCCAAATATTATGAATCTTATATACCCACAAACTAGACATTCCAAATTACAATTTACCATTTTAAATCAGTCCATTTGGACTTATATTCATCCACATGCAACCACATAAAGATTGAACTACAAACCATAATTTCCAGCAATAGTCCATTCTGCGTATCGATAATACGCAACCTAAACGAGATACTTTCTGACCTCTAAAATCTATGAAAATTTCCAGGATTTTACAAAACATAATAATGTAAAACATATCCAAAATTCAGACAATTCCCATGGATGGATTTTTTTCTAGAAAATTCTGCAATATAACCCAAAGTAGTGACTAAGCTTATTCAAGAACTATGTATATGGTTTCATAATATCATAAATTCTTTTCCAAATCATATTTCCAAGTTAAGCCAGCAACTTAGTACAACACAACATCATTTGGAGTGATAAATTTTATATTTCCAAGAAATTAACACAAAGATAAACAACCAACACATCCTATATGCTTAACTCTCCCAATTCAACTCATAAACATACAAAACATTATAGTTACTTACCTCTTGACAAAAATCAAACCATGGAAATCAGCATGCAATCAATGGGAAATGATCCTCTAGTCAAGAGCTTCGCAACGGTGAAGACGGATCGACGATCGGACTTCGGATGCTTAAAATATGGAGGTTTCTCACTCTAAAACTCACTTACTCTCTCTCTAACTCTCTCTCTCTCTCTCTCTCTCTCTCTCTCTCTCTCTCTCTCTCTCTCTCTCTATCTCCCTCTAAGCACGGTTTGGATGAAAAGAATGGGCTGAAATGAGGCTTTTCTTAGCACTCCACACATATATCTCCTATTACTACTTCAAGAGAGGTCAACAAGTCAATAGGGAGATTTTTTAATGGTCAAAGGGTCAAGTCACTTAAAACTAGTCAAAGCTGTGACAAATTCTAATTTTCAGCCAACTTTAAAGACATTCCTAGGATGATCTACAAGTCTAAAAATTACAAATAAGATATGGTGGGAAATCTCTTTGAGTCTAGTTTATACAGAATCAAATGGTTTGCAAATCCGAGTTTTCTAGACAAAGCTATGGCCAAATTACTATAGACTATTCGGATAGACAGAATTTCGGGTTTAAGCATGTAACCATGCTTTTGTGTGTATCTTTTTCTATCTTAAGGTTAAAACACACTCAAAACTCAACCTAATCATCCCAAATTGATGCACGAATGACAAAGAACTCAAGACTCAAACATACCTAAAGTTAAACACACGAAACAACATTCGAATTGACCCGACATACGAGTGAACTAGGAAAGAAGTTGGATGGGGTATTACAGTAATAGTAATACGCATAACACTAAAGTGACATTTTCGCTATGGGACTTCCAGACTGACGAACTGGACCCATGGAAGAGTGGTCAATACTAGACACGCATATCGGTCTAACATATGTTTTGATAAATACTGGGCACATTTATCGGTCCAGCGAATATACAACAATATATGTACTGGTTATTATTGGACACGTTTATCGGTCTAGATGATGTATTACAATATGCGTATTATTTGACGTTAGACACAGTTATCGGTCCAGCATGTGTACTATAGTAGTAACACTGAAGTGTACTGTGTCATCACCAACGTATGAGAAAACGAGGTGAATGTAAATGGAAGGTTATAGTCGGGAATAAACCCTAACCCTGTACTCATGTATTAGGTACAACTTATGTTATTAGATTATGAGTGGTTGTAGTATCTAACTGGTATGTGACGGTTGGCGACAACTGAACCTCTCGTGTTGTGTGGAATTGTTTATGTTATTGCTATGGGTGTGAGTTACAAATATATTTGTTACTCTATCATGTCTTGTGTGATATTACGTATCGCAGCATGCCTTGTATTTGCATTTAGTAACTTACTGAATTTCGAATCACCCTGTGTTTGTTGTTTGTTTTTTTAAATCCTAGTGCAACTAGAAATTCCATGTAGTGAGGTCACCATTAGCAAGAGAATGTTAAAGGCTGTGTTTTGATTATAGCTCGGTAGAGCTTATATATGAGTTACTCCTGTGAGGACGTGGATGTATGGAGTTAAGTAAACTCTATATTTTGGGAAGTATGATCCAGTACTTGTTATGTTGTTATATTTTGATGCGAATATAGGTTGTTGTTCTTGTACAGAGTTGTAAACTCTTCTGGTTGGTTCTAAATCAGTTGTGGCTTTAAGCTCCGTTTATTATTAAGTTATCTTCTGAGCTTGCTAGTTTTTGGTTGTTTTTACAGCTGTGCTCCAGCTTGTGTTACAGCCGTTGAGGTTATTATTGTCGTTGAATTTTTACAACTTGTGTTTTAGCAGATGGTTACGGTTAAATCTGTTGACTCAATGCAGGAATTTGGGGTTCCATATTAGATCTCGGGTTCGGGGCGTTATAATTTCTTCTTGAATAAGCTCGAATTCTCTCCAACCTACACATATAAACCAAAAAACAGTAATTTGAACCAAAGGAGACGAATTTACTACTACTTTACATGATTTACTTATCTAAACAAGGGCTAAACATACCAAAATAATAGAAAAATTTTTCACTTACCATAGGTCAATTTCAATCAAGGATCTCTTCTAGTCTACAATCAATTATTTCTAATATTCGTCCTTATGTCATGTAGAGTTGACCTTTGAGATTCATGAGCCTCAATCTTATCAGATGAGTAATCTAGCCAAGGTGTATCCTCAATCAAAGCCAAAAGTCTATATTGACCAACCACTAGAAAAGGCTCAGAAGGATAAAGTATCTGATTTCAGGTAGCCTTCTCACCTCGTCAAAAAGTTAGAATGAAGATTATAACTTATCCTCCTCCAATAGCTCACCTTATGTCACATCCCAATTCAAGCTACCACACATAGCCTAAATTCGGGCATGACCCGGCTAAACATAATCAAAATAACCACTTGATAAACAATATAACACCGGAAATAAAAGTATGACGATAAGCCATCCAACCTCATAACTAAAAATACACAGCTGAGTGTTCACAACTCAACCTACCGATATACAGACCAACATAGAAGACATCCAGCCTTTATATATAATACAACAGAACAGTGTTTAAAACCTAGACAGCATAACAACCACTGTCTAACATATACACAATAAAGTCTACCCCAAAAGAATAACCACCTTCTAATCTCGTGACGAGCTGCACAGCCTCACGCACATGAACCCTTCGCCTTGCTCCGATCTAAGGAAAAACAATAATGAAAGGGTGAGTCACCTATGACCCAGTAAGATTTCACTAAACTTATGTATGTTATGCATGTATGCAACAGTAATAGGATGCTAGCAAAAGGAGCATGTAATCAGCACAAGTTATAACCAAGTAAGTCACAAGTATTCAGTATAATCAACAATCAACTATTTTCCATTACCAGCGTAAGAAGGATCACGACTGCCAACTGTCCCATACCAGTTGGAAATAATGACCAACCTACAAAGTAATGAGCTAACAACAGTTCATATTACATATTAAACAAGTAAAGATCAAATATATCAGGATATAAGAGTCGAGGTACACCTCCGACTCACCAGTTCCCTTATACACCATTCAACTTTGAAGTTCATATCAAATCATTGTAACCATGTAATTCATATATCAAATATTCCATGGAGCAAGTCAACATGCCCCAAGTCCCTATAACCTTGGCATCCATGTGACAACACCACTCTTGTCCAATAATCTACGTGGTGTAAACCCTACTTTGGCCAGAAATAGAGAGACAGGACGGATTAAGGTCGCCACAACCCGACTATCACTGCACTCCGCCCCATGGCAATCGGTAGTCAACCAAAACCCCCTGAAAGTTATTATTCGAATGTGCACATCCGGTTAGTCAAGTTCACACTTTATTCCATATTCGTTCACAATTTCGGTATTTCGGTTATCCTCTAAGGATCAATTCGAGTTCTAGATTCATAAATCAACATAATGAACACTTTAACCATCTCAAACCATTCAATATCAAGTCACAAACCCTAAATCTCAGCCATGTCACATACTTTGTTAAAGTTGATTTCTTGTCGGTTTCACCAATTCGAAGTATACACGTTTTTAACAACACTTTCAAGGCTCATATGAACATCAACACACTTTATTAACACATACCCATAATCATATCAGCCTAATAAACATCATAGCATGGCTAAAAATCACAAACTTTTCATAATAACAACTTAGCAATTGATAATAGCCGAAATAAACCAATTAAACACAAACATGAACAAGTTAATGGTCCCTTACCAAATCAAAAAGCAAAACCCTTGATTCACCCCTGTATTTCAGTGCTAGAACCAGCCACAAACTCACTTAAACAAATCCCTTGTTGTTGCCTTGGTGGAAGAACAAAAGCTTATGCAAGAAACCCTAGGTTAAAAAGTCGGATTTTGGAGGATTTTAGAGATGGATTTGAGAGTTTTCTGTGTTTAAAAAGCTGGAGTATACTCTTCCCCTGATTTCCTATGTTTTAGACCAAATAAGGAAGGTCAAGCATGAGGTGGAAAGCTAGAAAATCACAAAACACAAAAATCTGGACATTCTGACCATACGGTGCGCTAGGGCGCGTGAACAGTGCGCGCTAGGGCGCGCCACTGTTCATCAGCTTGTGTAGTTTTTCTGTTTTGCCTCGTTTCCTAGATTCAATTGCTCGTACACCCCTAGGTATGATTGTACAACACTTATAACACATCAAAGGATGTTCCCAAAGGTTCGATATCATTCTTGGATCGATTTAAAGTCACGAGAAAGTTCATGAAACCAAAAATAATGTCGACAACTTCTTCATTTTGTAACTTCAATTTAACACAACATATACCACTTTTTCAAGGCTCGATTTAACAACATGAGACCTCTATAACATCATGTATATCTAGATTCAAAGTATCATGGTTCATATCTTTCATTTCGGTTCAATTTACGCTACGAAACAATGCAAGAAAGTAACATACCGAAACATGAAATCATGAGTTTACGACTGATCAAATCATTACCACAAACCACGACAATCACATTAACAATGCATGCACATAATTATATGATTAACATGTGTCATATTTTATATAGATTTGATTGTATCCATAACCTAAGTCTAAGCCAAGGTGACTAATGGGCCTGCGTGTCTGTTAGAGTAACAACTTGTACTTAGACATCGCTTGAATAGCTTAGGATTGCTTATTGTAATTAGCTCAGTCTTCAGAAGATAGCCTGTTATATATCAGCCATGTTCAGATCAGCTATCCTCAAGTCATCAGCCAAGTTCGTATCAGCAAAGTCCATCAAGTCAATCGAACAAGTTTGTTTCAGTCAAGCTTCATCAGCAAAGTTGAAGACCTAAAGATCGTCCGATCTAGACTTGTCTGAAGATATGCCTTTAGCTATCGGCAAAGTCATTCATTGGCTTTGATACAACGATAACCTGCAAACTTCATTTAATGACTCTTTCCTTATTAGGCATTCATCTCAGAAAAATGACATTCTGCCTGCATCAACTGTCTACTTATTTTTGGCAAAATGACATAATTTGGACTGAACCTAGCAGAACTACCTATCAGATCTCAACAGCAAGATTGGAGCATTTAATGCATTTAAATTCGAATTCTCCAAAGCTGAAGATCTCTAACGGCTACAATGGCTTCCCTAAGTATAAATAAAAGACTCTAGTGGAGAACTTAGTACACGATTTTCAAATCCAAAGTTGACCACTTTGGTTGTGGACGTAGCACTTATTTATAAGTGTGAACCATATTAAATTTCTTGTCTATCTACTTTCTGTGCTTGTGATTTATTTTTACTAATTAATTTCTAGAATTCCAACAACTTTCAAAATTGCTGATCTTGTCCTATCAAGATCAGCCATCTTGAACTTACCCTATACTTCACTCAATTTCGCTACAAAATTCTTTCTAACCTTAACTGAAGTAACTTTTTAAAAAAAAAATTTTTAATTGGACATAGGCTATTCAACCCCCCCCCCTTCTAGCCTATTTGAGCACCTTGAGACCTAACAATTGGTATCAGAGCTTGACTTTTTGAAAACAAGTTTTTCCAAGATTAAACTCTTGAGAGATTAAAGATCCAATGGCTGCTCATCAAATGTTGGAAACTTCAAATGTGAATCATTGTCCTGTACTGGATGAAGTTCACTTTGATATCTGAAAAGGCAAGGTTAAAAGACACATGAACTCTATTGACAATCATTTGTAGAAATGTGTTACAGATAGACCAAGAATTCCTATGAAGCCAAACACTCTAGCTGCACTTGATCCAACTGCTGATCCTGAAATTCCAAAGCCTGAAGAAGAATGGGATGAAGAAGATAGAAAGAATGATGCTCTGGATGGAAAAGCCATCAACATCATCACCAGCTGTGTTGATATCAGCACCTACCAGCAGATCATTAATCTGGAAACTGCTAAGGAAATGTGGGAAGCTATACTGGAATACCTAGAAGGTGATGGAGAAACAAAGAACAACAAGATGTACACTTGCATCCAGAAGTTCGATTCATTCAAGAAAGATCCTAAAGAGACCTTAAGAAGTGCATACGACAGATTCTATGAGGTAGTAAACTCTTGCTATTCTTTAGGAAAGAAATATGAAAAGAAAGAAATAAACATGAGATTTCTTAATGCATTAGGCAGTTTATGGCATGTAAAGATCACTGCCATGAAAGAATCAAAAGACTTGAATAAATTGTCTCTCAGAAATCTTTATGCAAGTCTTTTGGTTTATGAGCTTGAAATTCAGCAAGCTCAAGAGATGGAAAAGAGCTTTAAAAATTTATCTTTACCAGCCATGTCTGTTGAACCTTCCTGTTCTACATCTGATGAAACCCCATCTACATCTAGTGATGGTGATGATATTTTTTTCAGACGAAGCCTTTGCCATGTTTGTTAAGAAGTATCAACGTTTCAAAAGATGTAACAATTCTTCCTATAAGCAGTCACCTTACAAGACTACCACTCCTCAAAGAACAACTACTCCTACAAAAACAGTTGCTCCTTATAAAGCTGTTGTTCACCAAAAGGAAAATGAGCTTCTCTGTTTTAACTGTAGGAAGCCAGGTCATTTTGCATCAAAATGTCCAAAGCCAAAATATGAATTTTACAAAAAACGTCCCGAATCTAAATTTCAAAAACACAAAGGGAAGGTGGCTGAGGACATTGATGAAAGCAACTTGCCCACTTGGTGTGATATAGATTTTGATGAGGATGATTCCTATGACTTTGCTGAGAAAGCAAATATATGTCTTATGGCCAATGACTCAGTAAGATCTCTGCCATTTCAACAGGATGATAGTGATGATGATGAGCTCAATGAACCTTCAAGGGGAGAACTCATTAAAGCCAACAAAGACATGCTGGAAGAATTTTCTAAATTTAAAACTGACTATGTAAAATTGGCCAAAAAGCATGAGTTGGTTGTCTCTGAGAAATCAACCTTGATGTCTGAGATCAAAGATCTCAATAGACAACAAGCTGAGAATATCAAGACTCAAAAGGAGAACAAAGCATTAATTGAAAAAGTGGAATTCCTACTTAAGCACATAAAGAAAATCAATTCTGAAAAAGATGACCTTCAAAAGGTTGTTGATACTTGGAACAATTCAAAAGGAAATTTTGATACCATTCTTTAAAAAAAAAAACCTCTTGATGACAAAACAGGTATCGGTTTCCAAAGTGAATTCAATGTAGGAAGTCCATCTGGTTCTTAAAAAAATGAGACAGATGAAGTGATTGCTAAAGAAATGGCTGAGGAAGTTGTCTATGATCAGCATCCTTCTCAAAAGGGAAAGCAAGGACTTGGTTTTAACAAAGTTCCATTCGTTTATTCCAAAAACAAATCAAACAAGTCCAAAGGTAAGCAATCTGTCAACACCAATGACTATGCAAATAGGGAGGCTGAGCAACAAAGACCTGTTATCAGTCATTCTGTGAAAACAGTGATGACTGATAACAAGTCAAAGAAATCTCAACTCAAGCCTATTAAATTTGTCAAAGGAAAGATTGCTAACCCCAACCCTGCTGATAAAAAGCTCAAAGGAATTTTGCCTGAAAATGTAAAATCTTTTGATAAAAGGTCTACCACTGTTAAACCTAATATCACTAGGAAATTGCATTATCAGCCTAAATCCAATAAGCCTGTCATCAGTAAATCGGTCATTCCCAAGACTACTGATAATAAGAAAACTCCTAAAGAAATCATCAAACATGTTCAAGGTTTTCATAAATACTCTTTCTGGAAAGGTCATGGCCACGAGATACATGAATGCCTTCTGAGATTCATACCCAAACCTAGAGGGTTCACACCTCCAAAGGTTAAATAAGTATGGATTCCAAAAGGTTGCTAACCCTCAGGACCAAAAAATAAACGGGGACCATATTCTTAAATGATTAAATTTCAGGAATGCTTTATGGCTGTTAATGAGGTGGAGAAAGACTTATGGTATCTGGATAGTGGCTGCTCAAAGCACATGACTGGAGATCAGAATCTTCTCTCCAACATTGCTGAAGCTAAAGGTCCCTCAGTAATTTTTGGTGACAACTCCAAAGGGAAGACAGTCGGCTATGGAAGTATAGTTAGAGGAAATCTTTCCATCAGCAAAGTATCTCTAGTAGAAGACTTGAAGCACAATCTCCTAAGTATCTCACAATTCTGTGATAAGGGATTGATATGTCAATTCACCTCAAGTCATTACTTTATCAAGGACAATGAGACCTGCACAATAATCTTGACTGGTTTCAAAAAAAGAAATGTGTATGTGATTGCTCTGAATGCTGTGGGAAGAAAATCAAGCCTATGTTTAATTGCGAAGGCCTCAAATGATAATAGTTGGCCGTGGCACAAAAGACTCAGCCATCTCAACTTCAAATATATATCTAAGTTATCAAAGGAAAACTTAATGGTTGGTCTGCCAAAGATATCGACAGATCATGACAAGCTTTGTAAAGCATGTCAGCTGGGCAAATTAACCAAATCATCATTCAAAAGTAAGCCATGCTTATCAACTACCAGACCGCTACAGCTACTTCATATGGATTTATTTGGTCCAGTCTCTACCACTAGTCTTGGTGGCAGCAAATATACACTGGTAGTAGTTGATGATTATTCAAGATTCACCTGGATTGAAATGTTGTCTTCTAAAGATGAAGCCTATGACACCATAACAGCACTTTTCAGAAGACTGCAGACTCAGAAGCTGGATGACATTGCCGATATCAGATCAGACAATGGGACAAAATTCAAAAATAATAGTGTGGCCAAATATTGTGATGACCATAGAATTGGTCACAATTTCTCTGCTGCTGGTACACCTCAACAGAATGGAGTTGCTGAAAGGAAGAACAGAACTCTTATTGAAGCTGGGAAGACCATGATTGCCGAAGCAAGGCTGCCTATGTATTTTTGGGCTGAAGCTGTAAACATAGCCTGCTTCACTCAAAATAGGTCTATAAACAACAAATTTTATAACAAAACTCCATATGAAATATGGAGAGGCAGAGCACCTAATATTAGTTTCTTCAAAATATTTGGATGCAAATGTTATGTTCTTTACAATGAAAGAGAACATAGAGGTAAGTTTGAATCCAAAAGTGATGAAGGAATATTTTTGAGATATACAAAATTTTCAAAAGCATATAGAGTTTATAATAAAACTTCTCTTAAAGTTGTTGAATCTGTACATGTCTCTTTTGATGAATTTGATTTTATTGGACCACATATGGCTCCTAAGGTGTCTAATGATTCTGATGAGTGTGAGACAGGTACAGAACAGCCAAGCTCCAACTCTGCTGAAGCTACATCTTCACAAGTTCTTCCAAGGATTAACTTGATAGAACCTCCAAGTGGTGATAGTGGACCAACTAATGTTAACTCAGAAAATCCAGAATCTACTATTCCTTCTACATCAGAAGTATTTCAACCTATATTGGAATTAACATATCATCCTGAAAACCAAGCTCCAGACACTTCCATTTCTCAAGAACTAAACTCTGCTGATGCTATCAGACAAGGTCTACCTGCTGAAGTTAGAGAAGTAAAAGATCATCCTATCACTCAAATCATTGGTGATCTTAATGTTGGTGTTCAAACCAGACAAGCTTCAAGAAATGAATGCATGTATTCTACAACATTTGTCTCAAATATTAAACCCAAGAAGATAGATGAAGCTCTGGAAGATCCAAGCTGGGTGGAGGCTATGCAAGAAGAGTTAAACCAATTTGATAGATGCCTAGTTTGGTCACTTATTCCTAGACCCAAAGGACAAACAGTGATTAGAACAAAGTGGGTCTTCAGAAACAAGATGGACGAGAATGGAAACATCACCAGGAATAAGGTAAGACTGGTAGCTCAAGGATACAGACAGGAGGAGGGAATTGACTATGATGAGACATTTGCCCCTGTTGCAAGATTAGAAGCTATCAGATTATTCTTGGCCTATGCATCCTTTAAAGACTTCAAGGTATATCAAATGGCTGTTAAGAGTGCCTTTCTTAATGGTGAGCTGCAAGAAGAAGTCTATGTAGAACAGCCACCTGGATTCATGGATAACTCAAGAAGAGAGGATGTATACAAATTAAGGAAATCATTGTATGGACTCAAGCAAGCTCCAAGGGCCTGGTATGAGACCCTTTCAAAGTTCTTGATAACCCAAGGCTTTATAAGAGGTCAAATTGATACTACTCTTTTCATTATGAAACATAAAGGTCATTCTTTACTTGTTCAAATTTATGTTGATGATATTATATTTGGCTCTACTAATGAAAATCTTTGCAAAAGGTTTGAAAAGCTTATGCAGAGTAAATTTGAAATGAGGATTATGGGAGAACTTAATTTCTTCCTAGGACTTCAAATTCAACAAAGTTCAACTGGTATCTTCATCAATCAAGCCAAATATGCAAAGGATCTCATCAAGAAATTTGGACTTGAAAATGCAAACAGTTTCAGTATACCTATGGCTACTAACTTTCATCTTGACAAAGATGAAAAGGGCAAGAAAGTGGACATGACTCTTTATAAAGGCATGATTGGCTCACTTTTGTATTTAACTGCTAGTAGGCCTGACATTATGTTTGCTATTTGTGTTTGTGGTAGATTTCAAGCAGATCCAAAGGAGTCTCACTTACAGGCTGTCAAAAGAATCATCAGATATCTAATTGATACATCTAACTTAGATATTTGGTATCCAAGGGATTCATCCTTTAATCTTATAGGCTATTCTGATGCTGACTTTGCTGCATGTAAGGTTGATAGGAAAAGAACAAGTGAGACATGTCAATTCCTAGGGAAGAGAATTATCTTATGGGCCAGCAAAAAGCAAACATCTATTTCAACTTCAATAACTGAAGCAGAATACATAGCTGCTGGTAACTGCCGCTCACAATTACTGTGGATCAAACAGCAATTGGTAGATTATGAGATCAAGACTGCTGATTGCCCTATAATGTGTG
Source organism: Platycodon grandiflorus (assembly GCA_016624345.1). NCBI lineage: Eukaryota > Viridiplantae > Streptophyta > Magnoliopsida > Asterales > Campanulaceae > Platycodon > Platycodon grandiflorus. The sequence goes on from CM028368.1 coordinate 31,856,897, forward strand.
ATAATACATCAGCCATCTCAGTCTCTCAAAATCCTGTTATGCACTCCAAAACAAAGCACATTGATGTGAGATATCATTTATTAAAAGATCATGTAGAAAAAGGTAACATCAGCATGTAATATGTATCTACTGATCAACAGTTAGTTGATATCTTCACAAAACCACTTAATTCAACTAGGTTTGTGATAAGTGACTATTATATAGTCATTTATCCCTACTTTTTATATACTTTTACACAGTTTAATTACCATTTTCATCTCATCTTAGACACATTTTTAGTTCTTTTTTTCATATTTATTAGATTTTACGCTCTTGGTATGTTTTACACATTTTAGACAGGTTTTGGAGCCTTTTTATGATCAAAGAATGCCTAGACAAATTTTGATGCAAAGGCATGGCAGAGCAACAAACAAATCAAACTCACAAAACCAAAAATCGGAGCACGGCCGTGCAGCCAAAAGGGAGCGGCCGTGCACAAAGCCATTTTTTGGGCAATTTTTGGTCTCAAAACTTAGAGTGGCCGTGTCTTGAAGGAAGAGTGGCCGTGCCCCCTCGGAGCGGCCGTGCAGCATATGGTGGAGCGGCCGTGCAAGATGTCAAAAATCAAATTCAAATTTGGCGCCAGAAGAGCACGGCCGTGCAACTTACTTGACTCGGCCGTGCAAATTGCACCTGCAGATTTAAAAGGCACCCTTTGGAGGCACCTTCTTGAAGGGATTCCTCCCCATTATAAATAGGACTCCCTATACTCAGTCTAGGACACGAAATGTATGCAAGATTTTCATCAGAAATCACTAGAAATTATACACAACACACATTGTATTGAATTCCAAAAGTCTTTGAGGATCGAAGTTCACTCTCGTTCTTGAAGACCGACTTGAAAGCAATAAAAGCGAAGTATTATTCCAGCCATTTCATCTTCTATTCTTCACAATAAGTCTTTCTTACTCTATCCTTTATATTATTGTTTATTAATTTTACATGGCTAGTGAGTAATCCCCCTTGTTCTTGGGATTGGAAACTCAATACATATGTTGTTCATCTTGAAATTTGAAAAGTCTTGTCCTTTAAACTTCATCTAAAACTATTTCTTTATATCGATCTCTAAATGACTTACATTTTGTAGACGTCCAACTTGTATGATTCAGTCAATTGAGAGAAGGACCTAGCGGTGAATCTCGATTGACGGAACCATATAAAGAAACTAGGTTTCATTGATCACGAAAGTAGTTCAACGGCCTAGGGATGTTCCTTGAATGGAAAGTATGTTGACTCTTGTTCTTAATGGATTCTTACTAATTATGGTCAGCTAGAGATAAGCCGGAATGCCCGTTTGTGACAGGCGGGAGTACCATAAACGGAAATCTCAAACAGTTAGGACATAATTAGTGAAGAATACAAACGCTATTGTCTTAACCCGAAGTAGTGTAGGCCTAACATACCATCCTTGATTTTTATGAAAATCTTTATTTTCAAAGACAACGACTATTTGATGAACAAATTATGTGTATGATTTCCAATCCCGAGAATGTTTTGTTGTATTAAGTTTCGTCTAAAAATATTTGTTGCATATGTTTCTTCCCATTTTTAAAACCAATCTCAACCTCTCCCAATCTATTCTCTAAATCTAAAGACAAAAGCAAAAATCCATAGTAAACCCCGTCTCGTGGGATCGACTCGTACTTGCACTCGCTATATTACAATAGCCCGTGCACTTGCGGATATTAAACAAGACGGTTAGGTTAAACCAACCGACGAACAAGTTTTGGCGCCGTTGCCGGGACAACGGTTTACTTTTTAAGTTTTTGTCTTTACTACATAAATTTCTTTTTGTTTTATTTTGTTTTTATTTTTTGTTTTGTTTTTACTTCCGATAATTTGTTGCGTTTAATCTCTTTTTGAGTGTTCTTCTCTCTTATAGTGTATGAAACGGGCTCAGACGTTCTTTGACAACTTTGATCCAGAACCCGAACGAAGCCTTCACCAAAGACTAAGAAGATTCAAAGAGACACTAAGCAAACGTATGGCGGAAGAAGAGCCACAAGCGCAAACTAGGACCCTACGGGACTTTGTGAATCCAAGTACCCCGGGAACTAGATCACCTATAGTTGTGCCGAATGCCGGAGCGGCACACTTTGAGATAAAGCCGCAACTCTTGCATATGGTTATGAATAACCAATATGGCGGCACTTTCGAAGATCCCCATCTCCACATCCAAACATTCTTGGAATACTTGTGATACCACACGTATTCAAAATGTTACCCGAAGCAATACGAATGCGCCTTTTTCCTTTCTCTCTCAAGGATAAGGCAAAGCAATGGTTAAATTCGGTCCCCCAAAATTCATTGACGACATGGGACCAAATTCAAGAAGCATTCCTTGGGCGTTTCTTCCCACCAAGCAAAACAGCCCAAATCCGCACAAAGATCACAAATTTCTGTCAAACGAATAGTGAAACTTTGTATGATGCATGGGAGCGATTCAAGGAGCTTCTCGAATGTGCCCCCACCACGGGCTCGAAAAGTGGTTGATTGTTCACACCTTCTACAACGGTCTCATATTCAAGACAAGAGAGACCATTGATGCCGCGCAGGAGGAGCATTGATGAACAAGGGAGTCGATGAGGCATACGACCTTATCGAGAATATTGCATTGAACCATTACCAATGGTCAAACGAGAGGAGCAACAACAAGGTACGCCCGGTAAATACAATGTTGATGCAGTTACTCTCCTCTCTTCTAAAGTTGACATGATTTTGAAAAAGTTTGAAAATCTTAATGTCAATCCCGTGGCTAATATAAATGTGTTATGTGAACTATGTGGGTCTAACTCACATAGTACGGATAATTGCGAGTTACTTGACATTACTTCTAATGATCAAGTGAACTTTGTAAATTCTTTTGGACAAAAAGGAGGGTGTATTCTAATTCATACAATCCCGAATGGAGGAATCACCCCAACTTCTCCTATAAGAATAGCAACGTTCTAAATCCGCAACCATCAACACAACCTCCGGGATTTGGGCCTAAGAATTTCAATAACAATGCAAGTACCTTCCCCTAAATCAAAATTAGATCTTTTAATGGATTTCGTGATAGAAAATAAGAATTCTCAAGAAAAGGTCAATAATGAATTTAGGGAAAGTTTTAAACTTCTAAATGCTAGGTTTGATAACTTAGCAACGCATAATAAGATGCTAGAAAATCAACAGCTCAACAGGCTATCCCAACGAGTAGGCCACAAGGGAGTCTTCCCGGCCAACCTCAAAGGCCAAATGAGCATGTAAACATGGTAAAAACTAGGGATAAGCAAGAAAAGATAAATGAATACCCTAGAAATACTAGCTTTAGTCCAATCCCACCGATGATTGAGACTAGTTCGGGGGCGGAATCCCCCAAGAAAGAAGACAAGGATTATAACGAATTCCTTGAAAACCTAGATGCCATTAATGTCAACATTCCACATTTCAGAAAATTTGAAAATATGCCTTTAGCCCTTAAACCTTTAAAAAATTAATCTTTGAAAAAGAAAGGCTAAGAGAATATGAAAATGTTATGTTGGCGGAGGAAATAAGCGCTGTCTTGCAAAGTAAAATACCTCCAAAATTAAAAGATCCAGTGCATTTACAATTCCTTGTTGTATTGGCGTAATCAACATTGATAACGCCGTCCTTGACCTAGGAGCTGGCGTAAGTATAATGCCATTATCGGTTAGTGAGAAACTTGGTATAGGGGAACTTAAACCCACAACCATAACTCTCCAAATGGCGGACCGTTCCGTTCAATACCCTGTCGGTATTATGGAAAATATGCCATGTCGTGTAGGGAATTTGATCATCCCTGTCGACTTCGTGATCTTAGATATGGAGGAAGATCATCAAACTCCTGTTATTTTAGGAAGGCCGTTTCTTGCCACTGCGGGAGTGATCATAGATGTGAAAAATGGTACCTTTTCCCTAAATGTGGGGAAAGAAAAAGTCGAATTCAATATACCTAGATCAGATCTCGAGGATCCCTACTTTGAAACCTACACCCCAAGTGAAGAATATGAGATGGGTGAAGGATTGTTATCAAAGGAAGAAATAGGCAACGATCCCATAAATATTGTACCTTTGATCTCAAAAGATGATATTGATGCAATAAATATTTCGCTTGTCCCGAAACTAACAATGCGAGAAAAATCAAAAGGGACAAAGAAGGTCACTTCGAATCTTCACAAATGCAAAAACAATAGGTCACTTGTTCCATCAAAAATTCAATATGGAAGAAAGGCCTACCGCAGAAGATATTGATTACTCCAAAAAGGGGTCGAGCTAAGGACCTAAAACAAGCATCATCGGAATGGTAAAACCGATGGATTACTTTACCTCATTTCATTTATTATCATTACCACTGTTGTGCTAACTTTGTTTTGTAGGTATTAAAAAAAAAAAAAAAAAAAAAATGGTGAACGTTGGTTAGCACGGCCGTGCTCTATCACATGGAACGGCCGTGCAGTTCATATCGAGTCGAATGAGTCAACTCGGAAGAAGGAGCGACCGTGCACATTACTTGACACGGCCGTGCATATCACCCGGGAGATGCGTCGTTCCAGTCATAAAGACGTGCCTCTCTCTCCTCCCTCAATCACTTCATCTTCTTCAATCTCCTCTCTATACATCCGCCCCAATCACCTTAAATACCCACTCCCTACCATTTTAAACCACAAATTCACCTTCATCCTCAAAAATCCCTCAACCAAAACACTTCTCCACCATCAAAATCATCCCAAAACCCCTTAAAACCCCAAATCCGAAAATCCCAAAGTTATCACCCACTTCAAAAATTTGAAGGGATTGCTCCAAAATTTGGTGCAAGGAGGAAGCTTTTGGGTATTTTGTGGCTGAGCAACAAGGATTTCAAGATCAATTCATCGGTCTCTTCGGGTAAAAAGTTCTCTCACTTCTCTTGTCTTTCAATTTTCTTGAGTTTTGAATACAATGTCCTCCAAAGGCAAAGAAAAGGCTGCGAACGGGTAGCAAACGATCCCGGAAGGAGCAAGCCTCTTCCTCTAGCTTTAATCCAACCCTCAATACCTTAGGAATTAATTTTAGAAGCCCAAGGAAACGGCACGTTTCATTGCCTTAAGTTCTAAAAGGATTAGGCCTACCCAATTTCGATAGATCTGCTCTAAGAACATTAGGAATCTATGGAGATGTTTTAACTCTTCATATGGGGTTGAGATCCGAAGGAATTCTCCAAAAGCATGAGAAAACCTATGAAATCCTCACTTTAGAATTTCTAAGCACAATAAAAATGAAAATTGTGGAGGAGACTTGTAGGGTAACAAGAAGAACTTTTAATCGTACCATATTGACTTTCGCCTTGGCGGAAGAGAGCTTCATTTAACCGGACTGAAATTAGTGAAATTCGGGGCTATCCTTCCGAACCGAAACATTTCCCGACTTGCCCACGAATACAATGAGAATGCCTTTTGGAACCAAATAACCGGTCTTCCATCTTATAAATCCCGAAGCGCCAAAGCCTCCTCTATCATCCACCCAACCCTTCGCCTCATGCATAGGATATATGCTTGCACCATCTTTGCTAGGGAAGATAAGGGAACGGTGAATAGAAAAGAGTTGCTTTTGTTGTGGTGTTTTGTTTGGGAACGTTGGAGGATGAACCTTTGCAATTTCCTCTTCGAATTGATTGGTGACATTGTTTCTCCGACCTTTAACGGGAAATTCATATTGGAGGCCTAATTACTTTGTTTGCCAAACACTTCAATTTTGAGATTCCAAATGATTGGGTTGAGGTGAGAGGGTCAACAAAATTGGATATTCCAACTCTCCGGACTATGCAATTGATCTCGGATAGGGGGCATAATGAGTACAATTGGTTAGTAGGGCGGGAAAAGAGCCCTACATTGTACTCCCAAACAACAATCTTCCCACCGTCCGAATAAGAGAACCCGAGACTTGGATGTTCCCAAATGCTATCCAAGGAGAGGGCCAAGAAGAAGAAGAAGAAGAAGAAGATGTGCAAGCACCAATGCCACCCGACTTCTACCAAAGGTTTGATCAGTTGTTCGTCCAACAAGGCCAATTGATTGAGCAAAACGCTCAAATTCTTCAACAACTCGGCCAAATGGATGGCCGTATTCAACATGTCCAAGGACGAATTGACGACATTTACAATTATGGGACAAGCCATTGGGACAACTTTCCACCACCACCACCATTCTAGTAAGTTTTTCTTTACTCCCCCAAGAATCAACATTGATTCCTTGAAACATTGAGGACAATGTTCATTTCAAGTGTGGGGGGGTATATCTATCTTTTTATTGCTTTCTTAGATATCTTTTTATTGCTTTCTTAGATTAGATTTTTCATGTTTTCTTAGTTTAGATTTTCATGCTTTCTTGGTGTAGATTTTCTTGCTTTCTAGTATAACTATTGCATTTTCATTTTATGCATGTATAGTATATAAAAAAAAAAAAAAAAAAAAAAAAAAATCCCTATGATGATCCATATTCTTGCTATTTGCCCAAAAATAATGCCTTTATCTTTCCTCTCATACTTTCTATAAACTTAGAAATTAATAAAAAAGAAAAATTTAGGGATATTTTTAGAAAATAAATTAAAAGGCCTCATAAGTTAATATAGCAAAATATAAGATTTTATCAAAGAAAAAGCATTTTTTTGATTAGAAGAAATCCTTATTAATCTTCTTATACACTTGGTTATCCTTATTCTTGAAAATATTTCTTTAAAAATGTACATATTTTACTTAAATATTTATTCCCTTATTAGAAGCATCCATTTTTGTTATGCACCCTTGAATCACACCCCTTCATCAAAATCCCATCCTTCCATTTCCACTAAATCGAATCAAGGTTAAGCATTTTATCTTATTGCTAAAAGAGTGACTCAGTCACCAAAATCTTAAAGGCAAAAAGAAAAACTTATTACTTCCTAAGTAACTCGGGGCACGGCGTCACGCGACGATGCTTCCTTGCCAAACGGAGTAATATCCAATAAGTATTTTTGATCTGAGTATTAGGAACATGGGGTTCGCAGCCACTATGCTTTCTACTTGAAAGGATCAAAAATTACAAAAAGCCTTTTTATAACACGTACAATAATAAGATAAAATTGCTAAATACCTTGATGAGATTTTTTCCACTATTTCCCTCCATTTTTCACCCTTGTGATTCAAAAATGCAATACAATCCCATGGAAATTTCTAATTTGTGAATAAGTATTTATACTTCCCTTTGTACATTTTAAAGTGATAGATTCATTTTTTCCAAAATCGCTCTAAAAAGTGAAAACTTCTCTTTAACCAAGTGTTTGGCCTAAGATTTATCCTTCTAAGCATGCCTTTACTTGATCAAATTCTATTTATGCTATATTAGGTTATTGTCTTAAAATTATTTCTTTAAAATATCCCCTAAAAATTTTCTTTTTAATGAATTCTAAGGGTATACAAAATATGACTGAAAAATAAAAAGGCAAATATCCAAAAAGGGGCAATCGGGGCTTGCTCTTTTTCGAGGGATCATTCCGAATTTTTCCTTCTTTCTTCCTCTTTTTATCCTAAACTTGCTTGGGGACAAGCAAGAGCTTAAGTGTGGGGGAGTTTGATAAGTGACTATTATATAGTAATTTATCCCTACTTTTTATATACTTTTACACAGTTTAATTACCATTTTCATCTCATCTTAGACACATTTTTAGTTCTTTTTTCATATTTATTAGATTTTACGCTCTTGGTATGTTTTACACATTTTAGACAGGTTTTGGAGCCTTTTTATGATCAAAGAATGCCTAGACAAATTTTGATGCAAAGGCATGGCAGAGCAACAAACAAATCAAACTCACAAAACCAAAAATCAGTGAGCACGGCCGTGCGGCCAAAAGGAGCGGCCGTGCACAAAGCCATTTTTGGGCAATTTTTGGTCTCAAAACTTAGAGTGGCCGTGTCTTGAAGGAAGAGTGGCCGTGCCCCTCGGAGCGGCCGTGCGGATATGGTGGAGCGGCCGTGCAAGATGTCAAAAATCAAATTCAAATTTGGCGCGGAAGAGCACGGCCGTGCAACTTACTTGACTCGGCCGTGCAAATTGCACCTGCAGATTTAAAAGGCACCCTTTGGAGGCACCTTCTTGAAGGGATTCCTCCCCATTATAAATAGGACTCCCTATACTCAGTCTAGGACACGAAATGTATGCAAGATTTTCATCAGAAATCACTAGAAATTATACACAACACACATTGTATTGAATTCCAAAAGTCTTTGAGGATCGAAGTTCACTCTCGTTCTTGAAGACCGACTTGAAAGCAATAAAAGCGAAGTATTATTCCAGCCATTTCATCTTCTATTCTTCACAATAAGTCTTTCTTACTCTATCCTTTATATTATTGTTTATTAATTTTACATGGCTAGTGAGTAATCCCCTTGTTCTTGGGATTGGAAACTCAATACATATGTTGTTCATCTTGAAATTTGAAAAGTCTTGTCCTTTAAACTTCATCTAAAACTATTTCTTTATATCGATCTCTAAATGACTTACATTTTGGAGACGTCCAACTTGTATGATTCAGTCAATTGAGAGAAGGACCTAGCGGTGAATCTCGATTGACGGAACCATATAAAGAAACTAGGTTTCATTGATCACGAAAGTAGTTCAACGGCCTAGGGATGTTCCTTGAATGGAAAGTATGTTGACTCTTGTTCTTAATGGATTCTTACTAATTATGGTCAGCTAGAGATAAGCCGGAATGCCCGTTTGTGACAGGGCGGGAGTACCATAAACGGAAATCTCAAACAGTTAGGACATAATTAGTGAAGAATACAAACGCTATTGTCTTAACCCGAAGTAGTGTAGGCCTAACATACCATCCTTGATTTTTATGAAAATCTTTATTTTCAAAGACAACGACTATTTGATGAACAAATTATGTGTATGATTTCCAATCCCGAGAATGTTTTGTTGTATTAAGTTTCGTCTAAAAATATTTGTTGCATATGTTTCTTCCCATTTTTAAAACCAATCTCAACCTCTCCCAATCTATTCTCTAAATCTAAAGACAAAAGCAAAAATCCATAGTAAACCCTGTCTCTGTGGGATCGACTCGTACTTGCACTCGCTATATTACAATAGCCCGTGCACTTGCGGATATTAAACAAGACGGTTAGGTTAAACCAACCGACGAACAGTTTGCCTATCTAAGAGGAGAGCTTGGTATGCTTGATCTCAAGCCTTAATCTTTTAAAAACTGTCTTAATTTATTACACTTTTCCTGTTTATAGAACTGCTTATCTTATCAGACAAGTGTAACTCTGTCGATATTATAGGACAACCTTGAGTAAGTATCTTTCTCTCCTGATCGGCAGTCTTCAAAACGAAAAGTCAAAATCAAATTTTATATGAACAGTTACTTATCAAGACATTAAATGCGGACTTCAAAATTCATTAAATACCATTTATTGAGACATGTCAGAGATATAAATAGCAAATTCTCTAATCGACTGTTCACATTTTGCAAAAACAGCCTTTCTTCATTTCAAACTCCAGAAATTGATACTTTCTCAAAAAGCTTCTGAAATCTTCATTTCCTCAATTCTTCTGCGCATAATCTTCAATGGTGAGTAATCTTATCTTCTTATGTTCATTCAATCTCAGTGTTATTATGTTCAAAATTTTAATTTTCGAACTCATATGAACTGTTTCATTATTGCGCCATTGATGAATTGCGTATGTTTGATTTCAACATCATTTTGTTGTTTATGTCTAATCTCTGAGTATCAAATTTGTTTAAAGTTATTTATATATAAATATTTCTAAATCATACTATTTGATTTTCTGGAAAATGTTAGAATCTGCTCTTGTCTAAAACCCTGGAGACGAACTGAATTGTTAATAAACTTCTGTTTGTTGGTATATTTTGGGTTTGGATTTGAACACTGCATGTTTTTCTAAAGAACTGCTGAACCACTTTTTATATCGGCTATCTTAACTCTGCCGATTGTGTTTATAGGCTAAGACACAATCATTTAAAACCGCTGGTACTGACATTCAACCAGCAAAGCCATCCAGGGTTGCTGAAGCTGCTGAGCTTCCTATTCAAAATCTTCCAAGGAGCAGCTATCACCCTGGAATGACTATTGACACTAAGTCTATTCAAAGGTATCCCTCTGGAGGAGCCCTACTGAAAGACTTAGAGGAATGTGGACTTCTTCCTCTCTTTTAGCATTATGACACTCACTACAGCATTGTTATTGCTGAGGAATTCTACACAAGGATGACTCTTCCTCCCTCTCCTGCTTTCAAAGATGAGAAGGTGAATATGAGCTATTTCAAAGGCTACATCCGAGGCTATCTAATCAAGCTGACTTACAAAGATATTGGCAATATCCTAGGATTGCCTATGGAAGGAAAATTAGACTTGATTGCTGAAGAATCTACCCAGGCTTGGGAAATGATAAGGGGATCTGCCAAGCCGGAGCCTTTCTCTTAAATGTACAGAAACTTATTCCCTGAAGGTGCATATCACATCAGTCATCTTCTTGACAAGAGCATCTTATTCAAGAATGGGTCCAGGGACATCTTCACTTCTCAACAGCTGGTTTGGACAAAGGCTGTTGTTCTCCAAAAATAGCTCAACTGGGCAAAAATAGTATTCTCTATGCTATTTCAGAGTGTAGCTGAAGTTCAAGCCAACCCAGCTATGAAAAGACCCTTTGTAAGGGTAATTAATGTCCTCATGAATGGCTTTCAACAAATTGAGAAGAAAATGGTCAGTGATGACCTTATCAAGGTGACCAACACCTATGTATTCACTGTCAACAACATCACTCGGTACAAAGAAGATCTAGCCAAAAGGGCTACTACTGCTGCTGGTCCATCTACCCAAGATAAGAAGGGTAAGAGGAAGGTGACTTACTATTCAGAGGGGTTTCCTGTTAAGGAGGAGCCTAAGCCTCTGGGCGCTGAACTTCCTGAGGACTTTGACCTCACCAAGCTCGACCATGATCCTTATGAGCCTGATGAACCCTCTCCCAATAAATCCAAACAATCATCTCCACCTCTCTCTTCACCTAAACCCAAAACATCTAAAAAGCCAGCCAAATCCAAAAAGGCTACTGAGCGAGACACTTCTACTTTTCAACCAGCCAACCTTAAAACCATCAGTCAATCTTCAACTTTTCCTCCAAAACCCACCTCCAAACCAGCCAAGCACAAAACCAAACAAACTCTTCTATCTACAGACGAATCTTTTGGTCTCCCCAAAACCACCTCGACTACAACTCTTTCAACACCGGACATTCCTACATCGGATAACCCAAAACCTGCTCAGACCTCTTCAACTCTTTCAAAGTCAAGGCATGGCAAACACATTAAGAAAAGTGCTAAAAAGGTCAAGTTTGTGCCCTTTGCCGATCAGACATCTTCACCTCCGTCTTCACCTACTCAACTTGAGCCAGCTATTCCCAAACCTGCTCACTCTCCTGCTCCTTTTGCCCCCATTGACCAACCAACTCTAACACCTATCATTCCTATCATCATACCCTCTGATTCAGAAAAATTGCAACACTCACCTGATTCTCAACCCCTATTTCATTCCAAACGCCCTCTAACCTTCTCTTCTGACCACCCTACTCCCAAACGAACCAAACTCAACCCTTACAGCCATCTTTACCAGGAAGTGCAAGAACTGCTATTCTTTAAAGGCTGCCGACCTAAGCCAAACCTTGCCGACACTGACCCATTCCTCTCCACTCTGGACTATCCCAAACGCATCCCTTGCCAGCCAATGTCTGCTGGGGAAATTCTTCTCCAGTGGGGTGCCTTCTATGACCCTCTTCCTCCTTCCTGGTCCCAGCAATTCTTTTCTTACAACTCTGTTCTACAAGATCTTATGATCTTTAAACATTGGACTGCCATTCACAGGGATCTAGGCCTTCCTCCTCCAACCAAATTAGACATCTCCCCATTTCTTTCTCTTCCAAAACCCCCTGTCTATACCATTATCAGCCATCCTTCCATTTTTACCAAGCCTTTAGTCTGTGACTTCTTTGAAGTGATTGCAGCCTATATTGGCTTTAATCCTCGTTTCCCTCTCCTCTTCTGATCTATTCGTATACCCATTCCATTCTCTCTTCCCGTTTTCATTCACAACTAATCCTTTGACGCCTACATAAATAAACTCTTCCCTGTACCTCGCGTATGGTCCAGCCTGCCTGGAACTTCATCTTTCGAACCAACCTTTTTCTCACCTATCACCAGCCATCCTTCTACCAGTCGTTCTCAAAAACCTTTACCAGCCAATCCTAATCCTCTTTTCCACAACATTTACCATCCTCCAGCCAACCTAAACCTCTTGATAGCCAGCCTCTTCGCCTTGTCTCCTTCTGTCCTTCCTCTATTGAGGATCTTTTAAAAAATTTTGACACCATATCGGCCGACATCAACACATCTCTGCAACATTTTGCGGCCAAACAATCTCATACGACAAATGTCACTGCCGACTATATGACTCAAGTCATAGCTGTCGCTCGAGATGCCAAGAATGCAGCCTCAGCATGCCAACAGGCTGTTGCTGCATGTCAAAATGTCCTGCTCGGTTGTCTCTCAAACTTCTCTAATGTCTCCACAGCCCTCATCAACGACAAATGTGAGGCTCTCTCTTAAGGGCTGCTTTTTATGATTGAAATGATCGATACCGGCTACAAACAAGTGCTTCATGCTCAACACGGTGCTAATTGCTCTGTACACTCCTCTGTTCGTGCTACTAGGAAGCTTACGGAAAAGCACTATATTTTCCTTAGGAAAGAGCTTCAGAACAATGTTCATCGACTCTCCACCATGGACCAGTCGCTTGCGTCCATGAAGGAGGAGATGAGCAGACTTCACAATAGTTAGCTGACAGATCTGTATGAGAGAAATGCCTTGCTAAGGATTAAAAACAAAAATCTTTCCTCAGAACTGGAAAGTGTCAAGGATGAACTAGAAGAAGCCAAAGCTGAAATAGCAAGACTCAAAGCGGCTGCTAGCTCAAGACAAGAAGGACAAGCTTCAACTTAGCTAGTATACTCAACTTAGCTGGTATACCCTTCTTGGTCTCCGATTTTGTAAAATCCTTGACAAAAACTTGTATTAAACTCCTTGTTTAATAAACAATGACTATCTTTTTTTTCATGCTTTATAACTGATTGATTATTCTGTGTGTGCATGAAATTTAAACCACTGGTTTAAAGACATATTTTATAAAGTACTTTATCTGTTTGTCTTTAAACACAGCTTTACTACAAGTGTTCTTATGCCACAATTCATTATTTGTAAACACTTTGTAATCTTGAATACAACTGACCCATCTGTAAGTCCATCTAGGACATGCTCATTTAATATATTACATCTATAGCATGTTATTACTAGAATCGGACATGGTCAGCTTTCATTGTATTCATAAGGTCATGGACTCAAGCAAATAGGAGGAGATTGTTGTATTTTATATAGATTTGCTTGTATCCATAACCTAAGTCTAAGCCAAGGTGACTAATGGGCCTGCGTGTCTGTTAGAGTGACAACTTGTACTTAAACATCACTTGAATAGCTTAGGATTGCTTATTGTAATTAGCTCAGTCTTCAGAAGATAGCCTGTTGTATATCAGCCATGTTCAGATCAACTATCCTCAAGTCATCAGCCAAGTTCGTATCAGCAAAGTCCATCAAGTCAATCGGACAAGTTTGTTTCAGTCAAGCTTCATCAGTAAAGTTGAAGACCTAAGGATCATCCGATCTAGACTTGTCTGAAGATATTCCTTTAGCTATCAGCAAAGTCATTCATTGACTTTGATACAACGATAATCTGCAAACTTCATTTAATGACTCTTTCCTTATTAGGCATTCATCTTAGAAAAATGACATTCTGCCTGCATCAACTGTCTACTTATTTTTGGCAAAATGACAGAATTTGGACTGAACCTGGCAGAACTACCTATCAGATCTCAACAGCAAGATTGGAGCATTTAATGCATTTAAATTCAAATTCTCCAAAGCTGAAGATTTCTAACGGCTACAATGGCTTCCTTAAGTATAAACAGAAGACTCTATTGAAGCATTAAAGAACTCTCTGGATCAATAGCTCTGAATTTACAACTCTGAGATCTTCATTTTCACCAAGCTAGTTCATTAAATGCTTCAAAGTCAAATCTGTACAAACATTCTTTGAAGGGCTCCAAACTGAGACAATTAGTATTTATAGCTCTTCATTGATTGCAATCCTTAGCATTAAAAGCACACGAGAATTATATCTTTGTAGATATTAATTCTCCCGCAAACACTTGATCAACAAATTTTTGTACACGATCCATTAGTGATCTATATTGTAAAGATTCTAGTGGAAAACTTAGTACACAATTTTCAAATCCAAAGTTGATCACTTTGGTTGTGGACGTAGCACTTATTTATAAGTGTGAACCATATTAAATTTCTTGTCTATCTACTTTTTGTGCTTGTGATTTATTTTTACTAATTAATTTCCAGAATTTCAACAACTTTTCGAATTACTGATCTTGTCCTATCAAGATCAGCCATCTTGAACTTGTCCTATACTTCACTCAATTCCACTGCAAAATTCTTTCTAACCTTAAGTGAAGTAACTTTTTCAAACAATTTTTTAAAATTGGACATAGGCTATTCAACCCCCCCCCCTTCTAGCCTATTTGAGCACCTTGAGACCTAACAACATACTAATGATATGCTCGGTTATTACACCTTAGGTCTAAGAAAGAGTGCAAAAGCATATAATCCCTCGACATTGTATATATGATATCGTGTATATATGATATCACATCCATGCTCCGAAACTAGGCCACGTCTGAGTAGGTATAAGTAGGTATGATATGGTAGATAAACCTTTTTATACAAGCCTTAGTTCTCAATTTGGTCAGCCTACTATTTCAAAAGGTTTGATAAGGTCACTTTACAAATATTTTTCAGATTTAAATAATTATACTTTAGCAAAAGTGTCAATTTGGTCACCCCAAAATAAATACCGTTAGTTTTGTTGGATGGAAGTCTTCAAAATGACTGAAATGCCCATTATCTGTGGAAAGGAAAAGAAAACTATACTTAGCCTTGCCTTTAGACAACCCATATGCCTTCACACGACCTAACAAAAATATTAGCAATCCTAAACATAACCCACCACAACACTAAACACCAAAGTCGCCCCTGTACCCAACAACACCAAAGCGTTCCTCTTCTAAAATGCCTCAATGATGAGAACCGTGGTTCGAGCCAAGACTCAAGGCCCAAGTCAAGTGAACCAATTATGATCAATCGGGTTCAAAGTCACGCAAGCCTGTTCGAGGCCCAAGAGGAGGAGTCCATGCATGTTTTTGAAGCTCCCATGGATGTTCAAGACAAAGAGGGAAGGTTTCGTTTGCATGTTGGAGGGCCAAAGAGGCTCGTATTGAGTTTCTGGACATTATGCGTCCGCATAATGCGTCAACATAGGAAATATAGGGTTTCTGGAATCTATGCGGCCGCATAGGGCGTCCACATGGCCTTTCTGGAATCTATGCGACCGCATAGTGCGTCCGCATAGCCTCCCGCACACCAAAGACGGCATTTTCGCTATTTGACGGGATTTTTAGTATTTTAGGTATTTTAAAGTATTTTTAGGTAAGTTTGTTTCCTAATAAACATTTCCTAGGGTTAGTAGGTTTGTTAGCCTATATAAAGGCTTCTCTTTCATTGTAAACTATTAAGAACATTGATATTGATTAAATTGATTTGAGTTTTCACTATATTGTGAGCTTGTGAGAGATTTCTTGGACTAGAATTCTCAACCCCTGAACTTATCAAGTTTGTTGAGCTGCAGGCTTGTGGCGTTCCGTGATCTTGGTTCCTAATCAATTACGATTAGTGGGTTAAGGTTGCACCCCAAGGTTCTAGGGATTAAATCTGCCCTAGGGTTGAGGGAAGCTCCCTATCTTTTAATTTCAATTCGTTGTTTCTATTTTTTAATTCGCGTTCTTGGTTGGTTCCGCTTTGTCACGATCTTGGAATCACATCAATTGGTATCAGAGCAACAAAGAGGTAACCAATGTTTTCGTTCTAGTGTTCTTCATAAACTTTGTTTTCATCTTTCCTATATCTCGTTGGATTCATATTATTCTTCTTTCCTAACAAAATTTTCAGCAATCATGTTTCTTTTATTTCTTTCCAAACCCTAGTTACAAAAAAAAAAAAAGAGAAAAATTATTATTGCTCCGAAGAAAATCCCATGAGTCAAGAAAATCGAAGCTTGATCAAGAAGTGCAAAAGAAAAAAAAAAAAAAGGAGTATAGGAGCCAAAAAAAATTCTCAAGAGAGGGTTTTGGAAAAGTGCCTCAAAATTGTCAATTTCAACAAAAGTGAAAAAAAAAAAAAAAAATCATACATTCATCTTGTTTGCCAAATCTTTCCAACGTCCATTAAATTCATTCTTTTCTTGCTTTCGCTGTGAAATTGCATCTCACTTTAAAAAGTTTGCCAAAAAAATCTAAACCCTAGATTGCATTGTTTTGGTTCCAACTCGTAACGTTTTTAAAATTTGCACTCCATATAGATAATTTCGTGGGTAAAAGAATCTCTCCAAGAAATTAGAGAGTGTTAGTGAGACACGAGAGTTTGGTGAGATTTTTGTGTGATTTTCATTATGTCACGAGATATTCCTATTCAAAGGGGTAGAGATGTGCCACAAAACCCCAAGGAGCGTATGCTTAGAATATTGGAGGATATTAGTCAACGTTTGACTAGGCTAGAAGAGAGAGGGAAAGCACAACCCCAAAGGAATCAACCTTGATTCCAACCGAGGAGGGGTAGGTATGTAGATGAGGAATTAGATGATGATGAGTGGTTAGAAAGTGAGTATGAGAATGATAGGAGACCTAATAAGAGGGTAGGTAAGAGAGTAGAGATGAAGGTTCCTACTTTTAAAGGTAGGGATGATCCGGAGGAGTATCTTGATTGGGTTAGGGAGATTGAGGTTGTATTTAGGAATAACCACTACACAGAAACTCAAAAGGTGAAATTTGCATCCTTAAAGTTTGCCGAGTATGCTTGTGTTTGGTGGGAGAAATTAGTGAACAACTGAAGGAAGATAGGAGAGGGTCGCATCGACACGTGGGAAGAAATGAAACATGTAATGCATAGGAGGTTTGTCCCAAAATACTACCATCGGGATTTGTTGAGAACTACTCCTTATTCTTCATTCTCTAGCACACTTAGTAAACCTAAGGTGGAGGAACACAAGAACCTTAGTGTTGTACCTATGAGGACTTGTGTAGGTTCACCACAAAATAGGGAGTGTTTGAAGGAAAATAATGAGAGGTCGGCTAAAGTAAAAACTGTGAATCAGGAAATAGCCGAGCAAAAGGAGAGGATAGCTAGAGATGGGAAGCAAGTGAATAGTGAGAGTGAGGAGAAAAATAAAGAATGTGTTGAGAAAGAATTGCGAGAAAACCCAAGTGAAGAGGCCAAGAAAAGTGATTCTAGTGAGGCCGAGAGGAAAAATGAAAAGAGTGGGTTGATGGAAGAGAGTGAAAATAAGAGTGTCGAGAAAAGAAAGAGTGAAAAAGATAAAAATGTGAGGGTGGATACACGAGAGATTGAGGAAGAAAAAGAAAAAGTTGAAAAGGCCAAGGGTTAAGAGAAAATGAACCCAATCTTTCCTGCCATCCCAAGTGAGGTCATGAGGGAATTGGAAAAGAATCATAGTGAGGTAATCCACATCTCTACGGAGATACCTTTTTATGCTAACATGAATCCTCAATTGTCTCTTCCGTGTACTGCTTCTTCTTTACAGGCTTTGGATGTGTTCACCGAATCAAGGAAGGAAGCTGTGAGCTTCAAATTAGATCATCAACAAGGTAAGAAGATTGATGTAGTGCCTACACAATCTCAAAGGTATGATTCCATTCTCTCTTGTAATACTAAGGTAACCGGACGTGAGAATCATAATGAATTGTTACATGTTGATTATCACCATGGCATTGACGATTATACTTGTCATTACATAAACCGAGTCATTCTTATGTTGATCCATTTCTTGAATGTGTCTCAAAGGTTGATTTGGTAAATTTGTATTGTACAATGAGAATTGACTTGATAAATCTAAATTGTCCGTTGAAAGTTGTCTTGTTAAATTTGAATTCATTGAGTGTATTTCAAAATTCTAAGTTTGTGGGTATGCACGATTCTTCTATGGAAGATTATGTTGATGCATGTCGCAAATTGGGTAATGTTTCCCGTGGTGATGTTTTCTTTCATAGAAATTCTGAAATACATGTCCAACCCAAGATGGTTAGAATTTTATCACCTTTGTTGTGTGTAGATTCCATGAAATTATTGGAGTCTTGGTTTGCATTAGAAGTACACAATGGTCAGCAATGTGTATTAGTAAATGCAAAAGAGTTGTCAAAGTTGAAATTCCATGTTGCATTGTTCTTTCATAAAATTTATGGGCTGCATGACACAGTTGGAGTTAAATCATCCTTGTTGAAAGAAATTCTTCTTAAGCATGCTAAAACATGGGAAGGTCGTGTGTGTCTTGTCGAAAGAGAGCATGTTTTGACTTGTGACAACTTGGGAATCAAGAATGCTGTTCATGGTTTGACTGTTGGACATGTGGAATGTTTTCCTGTATGGATGCATGATAGGTTTTGTAATAACCCCAAGAACTTCTCATATGTGTTAGGTTTTTTGATTGGTACAAGTAATTGTGATCTTATTATGTTATATGGAGCTAAAGTGTTGATCATAGTTATACAAAAAGGGGAAATTGTTAGATTGATTTTCAAACCCGGTGAATATCATGATATTATTGTTTTCCATACATGTTCTCAATAGTTTGACTTACTTTCTTCTGTGGATTGTAAGTTATTATGTTTTGGAAAAAGTGAGGACTTGTATGATGTTTCTCATAACTTTCAAGGAGAACTTGGAGATTATGGAGAATTTGGTTGCATTAAGTCTCCTAAGTATGTGAAGGATTCTTTGTTTTACAACATTGTGGACCTACCTCGCATACCTAGGATGTGCTCTTATTTGATGATGACTTTGTTTTCTCCTAATACTTGTGGTCATCTTGCCTTGTGTTCTATTGTTGAGTTTCCATTTCAGGTTAAAGCAAGGATCTTGGTGGAGCATGAATTTGATAATGTTTTCAGAATGGATTTGATTGGTAAGGTGCATGTTAGTGCATATTTTTCTATTTCTGATCTCCGTCCTTTTGATGTAGGTGATTCGAGGACGAATCCTTTCGAAGGGGGAGGGAATGATGAGAACCGTGGTTCAAGCCAAGACTCAAGGCCCAAGTCAAGTGAACCAACTATGATCAAGTGGGTTCAAAGTCACGCAAGCCCGTTCGAGGCCCAAGAGGAGGAGTCCATGCATGTTTTTGAAGCTCCCACGGATGTTCAAGACAAAGAGGGAAGGTTTCGTTTGCCTGTTGGAGGGCCAAAAAGGCTCGCATTGAGTTTCTGGACATTATGCGTCCGCATAATGCGTCAGCATTGAAAATATAGGGTTTCTGGAATCTATGCGGCCGCATAGGGCATCCGCATAGCCTTTCTGGAATCTATGCGACCGCATAGTGCGTCCGCATAGTCTCCCGCGCACCAAAGACGGGATTTTCGCTATTTGACCGGATTTTTAATATTTTAGGTATTTTAAAGTATTTTTAGGTAAGTTTGTTTCCTAATAAACGTTTCCTAGGGTTAGTGGGTTTGTTAGCCTATATAAAGGCTTCTCTTTCATTGTAAAATTTTAAGAACATTGATATTAATTAAATTGATTTTGAGTTTTCACTATATTGTGAGCTTGTGAGAGATTTCTTGGACTAGAATTCTCAACCCCTGAACTTATCAAGTTTGTTGAGCTGCAGGCTTGTGGCGTTCCATGATCATGGTTTCTAATCAATTGCGATTAGTGGGTTAAGGTTGCACCCCAAGGTTCTAGGGATTAAATCTGCCCTAGGGTTGAGGGAAGCTCCCTATCTTTTCGTTTCAATTCATTGTTTCTATTTTTAATCCGCGTTCTTGGTTGGTTCCGCTTTGTCACGATCTTGAAATCACATCACTCAAGCTGTAACCCAACTGCCTCCCGATGCCGCGAAACCGTACTCTTAACCACCCCCGAGCTCCTTGATAAAATTCTTCACAAAACCTGCATTCAATTTACTGCCCAAACCCGAATCCTTGATCAAAAAATGCTTAAACCTTAACAAATTTTTGGTCAAATTGGCTTGGGGGTTTAATTTGGGGCGAGGGTGTCAAAGATTCTTGGAAATGGTGATAAGGAGAAATGGGATTTTCGGTGGTTTGAGATTGGGTGATAAGAGAGAAAGTGGAAATGGGGGATTTGGGAATTGGGGGTATGGGGAGGGTTTTGATGGATGGATACAAAGTCCTCCATTTTAGTCTTTCATCGGCAACTCTTTAGGCCCATCTTTTTTAGTTCTCCATGGATCTTTCTTAAGATTAAAGAGAGAGGCCAGGCGGGTAGTGGAAGGCAAGTCAAATCGATAATGTGTTAGTCAACGATAGTTGGAAAAAGTGAGTTTAACGAAAGCTGGTCACGGGTGCTTTGATGGTAAAGGTACCTGAACAATAGAGCTGGCAATGGGCTGAGTAGGGCCGGGCCACCCAGTCTCAGTCCATCGGGCCAACACATAAAATCGGGTCGGGCTGGGCTAGCCCAAAATTTGCATCGGGCCTCAAACCTCTAGCCCAGCCCAGCCCACTTTTGGGCCATAGGGCCAAATCAGCCTAAATTCGTACCAAAAATATTTTTTACAAAATTTACAAGTTATCACATAAAAAAAAATTCAAAACTCATTACAAGTCTACAATTTATCAAATAAAATCTACAAATAATAAGTTTCATCTTGATGGATTAAAATACAACTACATAAATTTTTTGTAGACAGGAGAAGTGCAAAATACGTTAGAACACAAGTCTACAATTGTTTTGACGTTTGGTGTTCGCACTTCGCAAGCTCGCAACAGATAACCAGATTAGATATGATGGTATATGAGTAATGAATTAGTGAATGTGGTTGACTGGTTGTGGGTTTGTATGTACAGGCGTACAGCCTGTATCGGGCTGAGTTGAGTTAATAAAAGTGTATCAATATAGTTTGGAAAAATTGTTTGAAAAGACTTAAAGCAGCGAAAAATTTGAATTGAAAATGATTTGAATCTCCACTAAAAGATTTAAATGCAATGAAAATGGTTTGAAAAGTGTGAATTGAAAAGTTAATAAAAGTGTATCGGGCTGGGTTGGGTTGACCCGAAAAATTCGGATTTTTTTGGCCCGAGCCCAATTAGCCCACAGGCCTATTGGGCCAGGCCAAAAAAACCCAAAAATTTTTGGGCCTTCTAAATTGAAACCCAAGCTCCTCACAATATCGGGCTGGATTGGGTTGACCCGAAAAATTCGGATATTTTTGGCCCGAGCCCAATTAGCCCACAGGCCTATTGGGCCAGGCCAAAAAAACCCAAAAATTTTCGGGCCTTCTAAATTGAAACCCAAGCTCCTCATAATATCGGGTTGGTTAGGTCAATCCATTAGGCTAGGCTAATTTTGCCAGCTCTACTGGACGAGATCAATCTTGAAGTGGGTTTTGGCATTTGGGTTTGATAGTTAGATTTTGATTCACGAGGCACAAACTCGGAGGAGCATATCAACTATTTTGTTTAATTGATCGAAAAAAGCCACCCTATATCATGCTCTTTTGATACGTGTTAAACAAATGGTCTGTGAGCTTCAATGGTTTAAGAGTGAGCTTGAATGTAAAGAATTGGTCAATGTTTGGGTTTTTATTTCGTTTGAGGTGAGGGTGAGTGTGAGATAATAAAGGTAATTTTGAGTTTTTAAAAATATTTTAAGCTTTTATTTAAAAAATCAGACGAATTGATTAACGTGATACTTTGCTAAAATATACTGTCTTCGTTCTGGATAAATGTTCCTAGTGAATAAAATATATGAATTAAAAAACATAATTAATGATGTGCTGTAAAATGTATTGTAACCATAATATCCATGAACATTAATTGAGTTTAACTATTTTAAATAATTGAGTTTCTTTGACATGTGTTATATTAAATAAAGTTTTATATTAGAAAGAATGGTAGAGAATAAATAAATCAAAAATATTTAGAAACATTAGTTGTAATATTTCAAAATAAAAAATAGAAACATTTATTGTGACCGAGGGCGTAGTTATTAAAGATAGAGTGAGTTATTTTGATATATTAAAGTAGTGTGGTGATGAAATTGAAAATTAATTCTTAATGCAATTATGATCGGAGATACATCAATTTAGGTTTGGCCGTACTTTATCAATCGAGATGGAGGGAAGAGAGAGAGAGAGAGAGAGAGAGAGAGGGAGGGGGGCGGGGGAGAGATCAGTTCAATGACCAACCCAGCTTATTCTTACAAGCTACAAGCTATCTCATTCTCAGTCTACATTCCGCCAACAACTTACAAACTGTAGACAGCTCCGGCTTCTTCTCTAGGAGGTAACCGAATTTTCTATCACCCTTTTGTTTCCCTTTCTATAGTGATTTTGTTAAACCCTAGTCCCCCAACCCCCCAACACCACCGTAAAGCAGAGTTTATTTATTTATGACCAAATTAATCATTTGAATAATAATCATGACTGGAAAATATATGATCAATTTCAGTTCCTATTCTTTCATTGATTACACTAGCTTTTAAATCAAAATTTAAGTCTGGGAGTATGTGATTTGGTGAAATTGGGACTTCCAAATATTTGAAATTCGAGAAATATTGTTTTATTTTTATGAAAGTTACGTTATTAGACTTGTTGAAATTAGTAAGTTAGGGCCTTCATGTTTTGGGTTTTTGAGCTCGTGTATTGTTTCGATCTGATTGATTGTTGAATGTGATTGTATCGCTCTGATTGATTGTTGAATGTGATTGTATCATTTCTTAGACAAGTCATTTGTGAATATGGCTTCTTCTGCCACTAGTAGCGCGCATTCCAAGGAAGAAGACGTAAACAAGCCGCTGTGGAGTTATGTCACCAAGTATGATAGGCTTAGTAATGGTGGTGGTAATGTTTCTTGGGGATGCAATTTCTGTGAAAATCTTTTTAAGAGTTCGTACACTAGGGTTAAGGCTCACTTGTTGAGATTATCTGGTCAAGGAATTGCGGTTTGTATGAAGGTGACAAAACGAAGATATTGATGAAATGCAAAAGATAGAAGAAGGAGCCAATTTGCGGTTCAAGAGTCCTACAGTAAAGGGAATGCCTTTGCCCCCACCATTGCCCCCTCCTCCTAGTAGTTTGCAGCGTGCTGTGACTAGAAGAAAAGGAAGGTAAAATTGGATGGAACTGATAGTGAAAATGAGACTCTTGTCTGAGTTTGGTCAAGCATATGCCAAAATTGCTGAATTTTTCTATTCGGCAGGCTTGCCATTTCAATTGGCAAGGAACCCTTACTTTTTGAGTGCCATCAAGTTTCTCGTCAGTAACCCAATTCCAGGTTATTTGCCTCCCGATGAAAAGATGTTGACCACGCTTGTGAAAATGGAGAGGGATAATATAGATAGATTGTAACAACCTCTCAGAGTCTCATGGAAGCAGAAAGGTGTAAGTATCGTGATTGAAGAGGCCATAAATCAATATTATGGCTGTGACGGATGGTCCGTTTGCCTATGTTTCCCAAAGCTGTTGATTGTTTGGGGGAATCTATGGATAAATTTTTCATTGCTAATGTGATGAATTAAGCCATTATTGAGGTTGTCCCTGAGAATGTGGTCCAAGTAATCACCGAAGACACTCCATGTTGTAAGGGTGCTCGACAGCTAATTGAAGCTCAATTTCCTAGTATATTTTGGACACCTTGTGTGGTCCACATACTCAACCTCGTACTAGAGAACATATGTGCTGCGAAGAATGTTATAGATGGTCAGGTGACTTATGGGCAATGCAACTGGATAGTAGTAGCTATTGCAAGTTATGTTACACACATTAAGCAGTTTGTCACTAATAATTCTATGAAAGCTTCTATCTTGAGCGAATTTGTTTCTTTGAAGTTGCTTTCTGCTGCGGAGACACGGTTTGCTTCATTAGTAGTAGCACTTAGAAGGTTTAAGCACATGAAGCTTGATCTCCAAGCTATGGTTATCAGCGAGAAATGGGCTTCGTATAGCAATGACGATGTCAGAATAGCCAAGTTTATCAAGAGAATTGTGCTTACTGATGTTTCGTGAGATTCAATTGATTATGTACTTTATTTTACAGCTCTGATATATGACATGCTTGAGGCTTGTAGTACGGATATTCCTTGTCTGCATTTGGTTTATGATATGTGGAGTACAATGATAGAATAAGTGAAGAGAGCAATATATAGGCGTACAAGACAAGACGAGTCATCCTCTTTTTATGAAGTGGTACATCAAATACTTGTTGACGGCTGGAATAGGAATATTACTCCTTTTCATCACATGGCACATCTTTTAAATACAAGGTAACCTCCAATTCTATACGTTATTGTTAGTCCCGAAAGGCTCAAATAGGCTAGAAGGGGGAGGGGTTGAATAGCCTATGTCCAATTTTAAAACTTTTATAAAATTTACTTAACCAAATAACAAAGAAATTTGAAAACAGTTTGCAATGGAATAAACTGTGAAGTATAGGACAAGTCAGAATGGATGGATGATGTCAGCCAATCTTCTGGGAAGGACGGAAACTGAAAGTTCTTAAGTGAAAATCAAACACAAGTGCAGAAGTAAAAAACTGATATTTGAAGTGGTTCACACTATGAATAAGTGCTACGTCTATTACCAAAGTGGTCAACTTTGAATTTGAAAAGTGTATTATGTTTTTCACTAAGATCGATTGCAAAAGATCAGTAATGGATCCATACAAAATATTTGACCAAGTGTTTTGGTGAGAGTTATATTCTAGAAAGATTAAACTCTTGTGTGCCTAGAATGCTTAGAACCACAATCAATGAAGAACAATAAAGACTGGAATCTCTGGACAGTGCTCTTCAAAGAATGTTTGATGGAATGTTTCTTGAAGCTCTTGAATGCACTTTGAGTTATGAAGCTTTGAAGGTTGTTGAGATATTCAGAATGGTCAAGAGAGACTTAAATGCTTCATGATGCCTTCTATTTATACTTGGAGACTTAATCCTTGGAGCCGTTGAGGAGATTTCAAACTTGAGAGATTTGAATTAGGTGCTACAGAGTGACATGTATTAAATGCCCTAAACTTATGGTTGAAGCCTGATTGGAGAACCTTATATCCAAGGTAGACTCCTATGCTTGCAAGCTTTGCCAAAAATAGGTATGTCAAAGTGTTGCATGCAGAGTGTCCTTTTTGAGAGATTTTAGCCTAAAATGGAATGGTTCAATTAATGAACCATGAAGTTAACGTTACACCAAAGTCAAAGAGAGACATTACTGGTAACAAAGGCAAATCTCCAGCTCCAGAACAAGTCTTATCGGTCGTTCTTAGGCTGTCTTCACACATTGCTGATGAAGCTTGGCTGAAAAGGTAGTGATCGAAGGCATAAGGGACATTGCTGGTAGAGGATGGCAGAAAGACAACAACCATCTTTTGAAGGACTTGGCTAGTGCAAAATAAGTAATCCTAAAGCTATTACAAGGCATGAGTCTAAGTAGAAGTTGCCACACCACTTGACACGCGGGCAGTAACAAAGAGTAACAAAGACTTGGTGATGGATACAAGCAAATCTAAACAATATACAACAGTTACCCTTTAAACGTTTTAATCATGTTACTTATTCTCCATTTATAAATGTTCTTTTATAGGTATTTTAGTGATGAGTGGCTTCAAGAAGACAGGAACCGAATTTCTCCCTACAAGGATGCAAAAGTTTCTCAAGAGAGGGTAAAATGCCTTGGGAAATACTTTCCCACTTATGAGGAGCGCACAAAGTTCAATATGGAGTATTCCAACTTTTCTTGTAGATCAGGGCACTATGAGGACAGTGATTCTATACAGTCTCGATGTGCATTAGATGCTAGGGGTTGGTGGACTGTATATGGTGCATTTACACCTATGCTTCAAAACTTGGCTTTGAAGCCACTTGTGCAACCTTCATTATGTTATGGGAGGAATTGGAGCCATTCCTTTATGCTGTCAATTAAATTGAACAAGATGACACCTTAAAGTGCCCAGGCTATGATTTTTGTTCACAGCAATCCTTGTCATCTGTCGAGAAGAACTCGAGAATACATGCAAGGAGACGGTAGAATGTGGGATATTGGTGCAGATGCATTTGGTTCCTTTGAAGATGTCGGTGTACTTGAATTTGCAAATCTCTGTTTTGACGAGCCAGAGTTGGAGACCCTGTTTCTTACGGATGGTGATGATAAATGTGATGATGTGGGCATGAAAGTTGGGTCAAATAATGCCTAGAAAGAGGATAACTGTTTCCCTTTTGGTAGGGTTCATCGTTTAGCTATGCTGTGGAATCGATGATTGTTGTGTTGAACTATGACTTGGTGAATACATTTATGTGTTGGAATGTTAAATTGACTTTTCCATTTTGTGACAATAGGCGATGCTAGTAGTCTAGTACTATCTTCAATGCAGTACTACTTTTTCTAGTTTCGGATTTCTATTAGTATTCACACGTACACACACACGTGCCTGACTTATGAGCAAAATATTCCAAATTAGTCTTACGTTTCACTTCAGCTTGCCCTTGTGCATCCATGTTCCTTCTTGTCTGTGCAACTGTATCTGTGAGCATCCTTGGAAGCATTCGCAAAGATACAATAATAAAAGGATTTCTGTAATCAAATAAAAATTCATCGCTTCCATTGCTAATACTCCCTCCGTTCCTAAATTATCGTCTTGTTTGACTTTTTCTGTTAAACAGGATGTTTTTCAAATGCAAACTTGATGTATATATTTTTAATTTTTTTAAATCATAAAACACATAATTTATAGTATTTTAAAAGTACTACGAATCACGTGTTTTATAATTAATGAACAAAATTGAAAAATATACGTTAAATTTGCATTTGAAAAACTTTCTGTTTGACCAAAAAAAAGGTTAAACAGGATGATAATTTAGGAATGGAGGGAGTATATAATATGATCCATTATTTGTTGGTTCTTTTAGGTGAGATAAATGTTGAAAGGCAAAGAGTCTATTATAGCTGAAAGCAGTACATATATCTCCCATTCTCATGCGGAAGCTCGGGATTGGGCTTCACTATAGAAAATTGAACAGATTTTTGTAGGTACATAATTTTTATTCAATCACAAGGATTACAAAACAATACAGAGGCATACTTCAGGGAATAAAAACAACTATATTCGCTATGCCTTGCCCTAAAAAACGTAATTAAAACACTAAGTATTGAGATCCAGGATCCCCTCTCTAACATCCCATTTCTTGAACAAATATGGTTTTTATAGTTCCCTTGAATCTTCCCCCTGCTCATAATTTTGTTTTTAACAATCTCTTTGATTTCTTTAAGAGTACCCTCCCAGGATCTCTGATTTTGCTTGAATATCATGTTATTCCTTTTATGCCATATACAATAGACACGGACACACAAAACCAACTTACAGAAGCAGTTGGGAATCCCATTTCCTTTCCATCCGGTACTTTTCCTCTCAATGATATCATCCCAATTGTTAGAAATGCCGGTTAGGCCATTTCTGTTTCTGATCTCTTCCCAAATATGGCCGTGTATTGCATTTAAAGAACAAATGTTGCACTGTTTCAGCTTCTTCATCACAAAGCAGACAGGTTGGTTGTCAACTATCCCCCACTTGAATAATCTATCTTTGGTACTCAGTTTTTGTAGACAAGCCATCCAATGTATAAAAGAACATTTTGGAATGTGGCTTTTTAACCAAACTGCACCCACCAATGAACTTCAGTCCCCCTTCTTCTAAACTTGTGCAAGCATTACTTGTAGTGTATACTCCCATACTGTCTCCAGTCCAGATTACTTTATCTTCTGTACTGCTATTGGGCTTGAAGTCAAGAGTGTTGTTGCTTATAGTATTAGCTATGATATTGCTATATTGGCTAGGCCAATGCCAACAGTTTCCTGTAAGAATCTCTTTTACTTTGGTATTATCAGGAAGTGCAGACTTGTAAGTGATCCTCCTGCCATGTGTTAACTAAGGGGCCTTGAGGGTGCCAGTTGTCTCACCATAGGTTAGTAGCCTCTCCATTGCCCACTTTGTGTTGAATAAGCTCTCTAATCTTATCCCTCATTTTCTAAATTTTATCTCAAAGTCCAAGAGGCCTGAGTAGGGCATTTCATTTTCCAGAAGTTCTTAGTTTTTTCATAAACTCATGACTCCCATTTGATCCATAATGAGTCCTTTGTAGAGCAAATATCCAATAGATGTCTAGTCACCAAAGCTCTATTCCAGTCTTTTGAGGCACTTGATTCCAAACCCCCTCCTTTTTTTGGCAAACAAACTTCTCACCAAGCTACTTTAGCAATGTTCTTATTGTCTGTCCCAGACCAGAGGAACTTCTGATGCAACTGTCCACTTTCTTAATCACACTGGCAGGCAAGATAAAGAGGCTACTTCAGTAGGTACTGATATTGTTTAGAGCAGAGATAATGAGTTGCAATCTCCCTGCATGGGATAGATACTTAGCAGTCCAGTGATTAATTTTTTGCAGATCCACTATGGCTGCACGGTCCTCCTTTCTTAATCTTGTAGTGATCAAAGGGACTCCCAATTATTTAACAGGGATGCTTCCAACAGGGCATTTTCAAGATTTGAGCAAGTAAGGTGCTAGTTTCTTCATTGATCCGAGCACTATATAGAACACTTCTCTGGTTGTTAGCTTTGAACCCAGAGAGCTTTTCAAATTGTTTAAGAGAACTGTTAGTAACAAGTATGGATTCCTTGTCAGCTTTAGAGACTAAAAACAAGTCATCTGCTAAACTGATAAGAGTAATAGCCAAGGAATCACACTTTGCATGATAGCTGTACCCTCCTAAGCCAATGTTGCAATCCAGAATACAGGAGAAGACTTCCATAATTAGTAAGAAAAGGTAGGGGGACAAGGGATCCCCCTACCGCAGACCTTTACATGCAAAGAAACCCTTCAAACTAGCATTGATACAGTCTCCACACACTCCTTTATCCACCCTATAAACTTCTGTTGGGTTTAAGTACTTTAAGGAGGTCAAACAGGAATCCCTAGTTGACAGAGATACGCTTTCATATGTCTACTTTGATGGCACATCTACTAACCCAGTTTTCCTGTTGTAACCTTTCACCAGTTCTTGCATCAATAAAATGTTGTCTGCAGTAGCTCTTTCAGGAACAAATGCAGTTTGTCTCTCATTAACCAACTCTATTAAGAAGGGCTTCATTCTATTTACAATCACCTTTGATATACACTTGCACAGAGTATTGCAACAGGTTATTGGCCTGTAATCTTTCATGTAGAAGGGGTTTGGAACTTTTGGGATGAGTGACAAGGATGTCCAGTTCCAATCTCTGAGGTCTTACCTTTACGATAACAATTGAACAATTAAGTGATACTCCCTCCGTACCAAAAAAATAGTCTTATTTGACAAGTTGACACCGGAGTGTCTTATGAAAATAAATTCAAGGAAAGGCACAGTACTGGTTCTGAAATGGGGTTAAAGGTAGAGTTTGCAGAACCAGCCAACTTTAACTAATAAAGTGAATTGACTCGGGAGGCTCTAGAAGGTGTGGCTATATGCGTTGGAAAGATATACGAGTCTAGTTTAAGGTTAAAAAAAACAATTTGTCGTTTCGAGCCCTGTCGAGTAAGATAAGGCATTTTTCGTACAAGGTGTCCAGGCTGTTTGTACACAGATTCTGCAGTCTTTTCAGCTTTCTTTTGATCTCTCTCAAGGTACTTCTTCACCAATAAACAAGGCTGGAAGTTCATCATCCCTAGTAGTGATACAAGTTCAGATAACCTCTCTGTTTTGGATTAGTCCTTTTTATTTTGATAATGTTCCGACTTTTCATCTTTCTCCATTCATGTACTCTCTAGGTTTATGGTTCATATGTTTTTGCCTAATGAATGGAGGGATGTTCCATTCTAGTCTATATAAACCTCCTGATAGGGGAAAAGGGAGATAGAGTATATTTGAGCCTTTGGCCTTTTATAAATGGACTTCTTCTTCCTTTGGTGGATTCCTAAGTGTAGCGAGTGTTTATCCCTGTTAAAAGTTTCACTTGTGTTTCCTCCTTAGTTTCTCCCCTTTTTCGACATCAAATTGGTGTCTAAGCTTTACTAGTCATGCCTCCCCGGTGTCAACATGTTCGTGAAAGTAACCTACGAGATGTTGAAATGGATGATCTTAGGAGACAAGTGCAACAACTCAAGCAGCGATTGGAGCAGTACGAGCCTCTTAATCATGATGGTTCACGTCATGGTTTGGATGCTGAATCTGTGAATGAAGAGGAGAAGCACAGGTTTCAAGACTTATTCAATGTCTTCTTCCAAGATCGAGGGAAAGAGATAGAAGTCAATCCTATCTTCGATTGGCTTGGGGTGAAGTAGACTTATGAGGGACGCAAAGAGCATATCATGAGTAGAGGATAGCTCTTGCTTTCCTTTTTTGTTATGGAAGCGGCACCTTATGAGCTATTACTAACCTTTAGAATGCACCAAGGGACTTAAGGAAGATCTCTACAAAGAAAGGAAAAAAAGACTCTTAGAGGCACATGTCTTAAGCACTTAACCCCTTCCATCGTGCTTAAAATGCAGCGTCGAGTGAAGAGGCTTCTCCCCGTCATCGAAACCAAAGGAATCGTTATTTCCAACGAGATGACATTAAAATTGAAATTCCAGAATTTGAAGGTAAGAACAGCCCTGATGATTTTATTGATTGGCTTAACACTGTAGAAAGAATTTTTTATTACAAGGATGTAGCGGAAGATCGTAAGGTCAAGCTAGTTGCCATCAAGTTGAAGAAGCACGCTTCTATTTGGTGGGAACACCTCAAGAATCAGCGAGCTCGTAGTGTGAAGAGTCGGATTGTGACCTGGGAAAAGACGAAAAAAGTGCTCTAGTGAAAGTACTTACCGGAAAATTTCCGACAAGATTCTTTCCTTCAATTTTACAAGTTCAAGTAAGGGAGTTGTCCGTTGAGGAGTACACTGCTGAGCATCACATGTTGCGTTGTGATCTTGCGGAGCCGAAAGAACAAACCATTGCTCGATATTTGGGCGGATTGCGGTCTTAAATTTGTGAGGTTGTTGAGTTACGACCTTTTTGGACTTATAATGATGTCCTCAAATTGGCACTCAAGGTGGAACGACAACTAAAGGTGAAAAGGAGTAATAATTACTGGTTGACAAAGTATGGTGGCTCGTCCAATCGAGCGGGTTCCTCTACTTCCGAGTCGACTCCTTTCTTGAAGGGATCTACTTCTAAAATAGTCCCAGCTAAGCCTAATACCTCTTCTAATGATTCTCACCAGTGTTTCAATTGTCATGGTTTTGGACATATCGCTTTTGATTGTCCAAATTGGAGGGTAGTATCTTTAGCGGAAGAAGATGATGGAGAAGAGCACGACTAGTGAGAAAGATGAAACAGATGAAGAATGTGAAGTAATCTATGAAGATCAAGGGGAATCACTAGTTGTTTGTCGGAGCCTAAATGCTGGTTGTGTAGAAGATGATGAATGGTTGCGCAACATCTTTCACACTAGGTGCACTTCCAATGGCAAGGTATGTAATGTCATAATTGATGGTGGGAGCTGCGAAAATGTGGTGGTAACAACAATGGTGGAAAAGCTGCGACTCAAGACAGAAACTCACCTACGACCATACAAGTTTTCCTAGCTTTGCAAAGGAAATGAGGTAAGGGTTAATAAAAGATGTCTTGTTTAGTTTTCCTTGGTGATAAGTATAAGGATGCCGTTTGGTGTGACGTTGTTCCTATGGACGCTTGTCATTTGCTTCTTGGGAGGCCTTGGCAATATGATAGAAAAACAAAGCATGATAGTTTCAAGAACACCTATACCTTTGAGAAAGATGGAGTCAAAATCACTTTGGGGCCTTCTAAGATGGAGAGGCATCCCAAACCTTCCAAAGGAGTGGGAAATAACTTTCTTTCTAAGGCTATGGAAGAAGCTAAAGAGGCCTTTGCTCTTGTGGTGCTAGAGGGAAATGAAGAAGTCTATGTAATTTCTCCACAAATAAAGCCTCTTCTTGAAGAATTTCAAGATGTGGTTCCGTCATTGCTCCAATTAGCCTGCTCCTAGGTTAATTCATGATGTTCGTAGTTTTCATGGTTTGGCGTCTTTCTACTGGCGTTTTATCAAGAATTTCAGCTCCATCATTGCTCCAATTACCGACTGTCTAAAAGGAAGCAGCTTTTCGTGGACAAAGGAGGCAACAAACAGCCTTGAAGTTCTCAAAAAGAAGGTGACTGAGGCTGCTATTCTTGCATTACCAGATTTTGACAAAGTTTTTGAAGTAGATTGTGATGCTTCGAATGTGGCAATCGGTGCTGTTCTTAGCCAAGAAAGCAGACCCATTGCTTTCTTGGGTGAAAAGTTGAACAACTCTCGCAAGAACTACTCTACTTATGATAAAGAGTTCTATGCGAGGTGGAAATAATTAAGCATAATGAGAAGTACAAGATAAGTGCCGACAAGCATCGGAAGTTTTCAGCTTTTAAAGAGGGAGATTTGGTATGGATTCATCTTCGTAAAGAACGTTTTCCAAGGGGTCGTCATGGGAAACTTAAGCCTAGAGTAAATGGTCCATTCAAGGTACTTCAGCCCATTGGTGAAAATGCTTACAAGATTGAGCTCCCGGCTAGCTATGGTGTTTCAACAACATTTAATGTGGCGGATGTCTCTCCCTATCATGGCGAAAACAATGATTCTGACTCGAGGACGAGCCTTCTTCAACCAAGGGAGAATGACACCAGAGTGTCTTATGAAAATAAATTCAAGGAAAGGAGGCAGCGGTCCTGAAATGGGGTTAAAGGTAGAGTCTAGAGAACCAGAATTTCACCCAACTTTAACTCAAACTGTATCGACTCGGGAGGTTCTAGAAGGCGTGGCTAACTTTAATTCATAAATTGTATCGACTCGGGAGGTTCTAGAAGGTGTGGCTATATGCGTTGGAAAGATATACGAGTCTAATTTAAGGGAAAAAAACAGTTCGTCGTTTTGAGCCCTGTGGAGTAAGATAAGGCATTTTTCGTACAAGGTGTCCGGGGTGTCTGCAATCAAATTCTGCAGTCTTTTCAGCTTTCTTTTGATCTCTCTCAAGGTACATCTTCACCCATAAACAAGGCTGGAAGTTCATCATCCCTAGTAGTTATACAAGTTCGATACCTCTTTGTTTTGGATTAGTCCTTTGTATTTTGATAATGTTCTGACTTTTCATCTTTCTCCATTCATGTACTCTCTAGGTTCATGGTTCATATGTCTTTGCCTAATGAATCGAGGGATGTTACATTCTAGTCTATATAAACCTCCAGATGACCGGGGAAAAGGGAGATTTGAGTATATTTGAGCCTTTGGCAGTTTATAGAAGGACTTCTTCTGTTTCTTACTCGTTACCTTTGCTTGGATTCCTAAGTGTAGCGAGTGTTTATCCCTTTTAAAAGTTTCACTTGTGTTTCGTCCTTAGTTTCTCCCCTTTTCCGGCATCACATGTCAAACTCTTTAAAATTGTAGGTTTACTCGTTTGTACCTTCTTCAAATTACACTATTAATATTACTATTACTAGAAATGATACTATTTTTTTGGGACAAACCAAAGAGGAAAGAAAGACTATTTTTTTTTGGGGAGAGAGTACATGATATAACCTATCTCAAGCTGCGTTGATTTGATGTTAGTGATCTCATGTAGTAAAGGTGGTTTAGTCCTAGATGAATTTTCCAATTTCTTATGTCTGTAAGAAAACTCTAGCAGAAGGGTTGCATGGATACTAGTACTACTAGTACCAAAAGCAGAAATTTTAGTATTATTTGAAATGCTCGATTTAGCACACACCCCTGGATGCTCTTCTCATTGATTATCATGTGGTTGACACCTATAACTGCCTTTTAATATATGGGGATTTGTCTGTTATACACGTCATTTTGGTTTTTGTTCTATTTTTGTTTTGTGTATCTGTGTATGCTTACAAGGATGCTCAAAGCAGTGGAACCATGGTTTTATTAACCAGTGCAGCAACTCAGCTCTCTGTTAAACTTGTTCTAGCATATATAGCGATAAAAAAGAAAAAAAAAATGAAGAAAGAAAGACACTGATTGTGCCCCATTTCATTAAACAGGGCAGGAATTTCATTTTGTTTTTCAATGTGTAATTCTGTGTGAAACATATAATAAAGAATGAATAGAGCCTGCATCTAGATCGCGTCATTGCTATCTTGGTGGAGAGATGCTCTAGTCATAATAGTAACAGTTTTTAATTTGTTGTGCTATGCCTTCCATACTTAATTAGGAACTCTCTGAACTGTCGGAACAGATTCCAGAGTTTTTGTTATGCATTTTTGGCTTCTTTCTTGACTTCAAATATAGGTTTTTGCGTGTGTGTGTGTGTGTGTATTATCCACCATGCATGTACTCGTGACCATTAATAGAACTACCTTGCCCTGTTTGGGCATACTGCACTGATTTTCTTTTGCTTGTGTTGAGGGGTTGTTTTGCTTTGGTGTTGCATTTTCTGATGCTCATTATGTTCTTATGATCTCAACGTCTCGTCCTCGAATGAGATGTTATCTATTTATTAGCTTCCCTCGAAAAAATGTTGAGCTGCGTGTATTTCACAAAGCTCTGTATAGTCAACATACAGTATACATAGAAATGAAGTGGAAAAACACTAGTGATTAGCAAACCATATATATACTTCCATGCTGAAACTGTACATAATTACAATGCTGAGAGTGATGGAACTAGACATTGATAACCTGCACAATAATTTTCAAATTATATGACATAGACACACTTGATTTTAATATGAGACAATTCATTAATTTAATCATTCTTCTTCTTTCATGCAGTGGGATAAGAAGACTCCATCGCAATACCGCAGAGGCCTTCTTTTGCAGCAACATCTCTCTGCATCCTTATGTACCCATTCTCTCCCCATCCTGTGCCCCACGAGTTTTTCACAAGCCAATATTTGGTCCCATCAGTAGCAGTTCCATATCCAACAGCCGTCACGCCGTGATCAAGGTATGTTCCGCACGTCCCAGTAAAAACACCGCTGGAGTAGAACTGGAAGTCATATCCACTAGCTTCAATAGCTACCGAGACGGGCTGGTGGGCCACAGCCTGGAGGAGAGCCTTTTCGTTATTAGCTGGCACATCTTCGTGGCCAGTGATTTTGGCTGCAGGGTTGGATGCTTTCTTTGCGTTGCAAGTTCCGTCTTCTCCCGTGTAAGGGTAGTTAGCTTCGGTTGTGAGGCCTTTCTTTTGTAGGATGAAATCAAATGCATCGTCCATGAGACCTCCGTTGCAACCTTGATCCTCTCCCATAATGTCACAGTCAACTAGTTCCTGTTCGGAGAGAGATACTAGCTTACCGTTGGTGAGTTGGTTGATCCCTTCCATCGCTGCCACTGCTGAGAATGCCCAGCAACATCCTGTTTACACAAAAACAAATTTTTAGAAATGCAAAAAAAAGGACGGGTCCAAGGGGATAGTCAATTTGATGCTTACCACACTGTCCTTGGTCCTTAACAGGTGTTACTGCACCCTTCTTTCTCCAATCGATGGTAGCTGGCACGACTGAAACGTTTGCATACTTGAAAGAAGCTGTGCTCGAGGTGGACCTAGCTTGAGGGGATTGCCTCTTGTAACCATTATGAGTAGCTCGAAACTCCTCGTTGGTTAAATCAGCAAACTGATTAACGGCAAGCTTATATCCCTTTTCTGAACCTCCATTGAACGTTTCAATTCGTTGCAAGTTGTCCTTGAATATCTGAAAGCGCATTGCTTTCTCTTCGGCGTTTTTGTAGACACGTTCATGTTGCGCAATCCATTGATCGTGCCTTTCGAGCATGGTTTGCTCGGGTAGAAGGCGGGAAGAAACTTGACAGGCAAAAATGAGGAGTAATACAAAGAGCAAGGCCAAGTTGAGGCATTTTTGGTATTGCAAGCGATAAGCCATGTTTGGATAATTGAAAAAGTCTCGAGTAGTTTAGACTTGCGGAAGTGATTCTATTGGCTTGACATGAATGTGGGTTTTATAGGCTAAAGATTTTAATAGTTTGTTCTCTTAACAAAGAGTTAAAAGGGACTGTGCATGCCTTGGTACGTGCCTTGTAAAATGTTCTGATTTTGACTCCCCCAAACTGAACAAAATCATTTAATTAGTTAGCTTGATTAGCATATGATGTGTTTTCTTACGATAAGGGTCTATTCTTCCTTGCAATTTATTGACTTTGTTTTGTGATTTCAGACTCTCTGTGGTTCACAAGCTATTTTTCTGTTACTTTTCCTTCAGTACCAAAAAAAATAAAAAATAAAAAAAAAGAAAAAAAAAATTATATTTTTGACCATCGTACAAATTAGGAAGAACTGATCTGACCAACGTATTTGCGATTGATTTGAGTGCGATGTGGTCTTTGCTGTTAAGGTATCATCCAATTTTTTATTGACTGTTAACGCCCTTTCTAATTTTTTAACAGGGCTGTTGACGTGGACTATGTGGGTCTGTCTTGCATAAATAGATGTATGTGTGGATTATGTGTTCCTAGTAGTACAAAAAAATAAATAAATAAATAAAATACATAAAACAAAATATTTTTTTGTTTTTTTGTTGAAAAATAATACAATTAATAAATTTTTTGGATAAATATATAGCTTTGGAAAAATAACTAAATTATTTTTTTAAATATATAATTTTTTTTAATTAATAAAAAATAATCAAAATAATAGAATTATTTTTTGAAATTAATAAAAATAATTATCTTCATTAATTTAATAATATATTACACTACAATTTTATTTTTATTTTTTGGTACAACTAAGCAGACATAGTCCATGCAAGCAGCCATTGATGCGAGATAGGGGCCAACATAGTCCCGTTAAAAAATTGGATTGAACGTTAACGACCGTTAAAAATTGGATGAGACATTAACAGTAAGGACCATATCGCACTCGAATCATAAGTATGTTGGTCACATTTTAGATATTAGAAGTACATTGGTCAAATCGGTTATTCTGAATTCATACGATAGTAAAAAATATAATTTTTCTTAAAAAAAATATCAAAAATAAAAAAACCAAAGTCAGTAAATTGCGAAGGCAAACAAATCCTAAAATATGGAGTTAGCTCCTCTCTATTACTTTTTTATACAATTTTTCTCGATGCACCAATGAATGATTGCCAAATCAGCAAAAGAGATGGAGTACATGGCAACTATCCAATGACGCTTTAAGGGTTGCGTCGAAAAGTTATATAGGATTCCAATCCAGAATGAGAGATGCCATATTTACACCCATATGTATCGCCCCATCCACCGAATTGCTTCACAGGGTTGTACAGTACAAGCCCTTGAAGCAATTCAATGGATGACGCGATACATATGAGCGATTGCCCAAACTTTTTCCATCCAAAAAATATCTTGTACAATTCCGATGAAATATTATATAAACAGCTTTGTTTTAAAGGTGAAGTATTATTAGCTATAGCGTTTTCCTTATCTATATAATTTTCAATTGTTTCATCGCATTATCTCATTTTTTTAGGGCAAATGGTATAATTAATTAATTATAGTTACTAATTTACTACTTCCTCCGTCCCTAAATTATTGTCTTACTTTCCTTTTTTGTCCGTCCCTAAATAATTGTTTTGTTTGAAAACTTTCCTTTTTAAAATACTATTTTTACAATTTTACCCTTACTTTTTCTTCCTACTTTAATTATGGGCCACATACACATGGGCATTAAAGGAAACTACACACTATATCAATATTAATAATCAAGTCAATTGAGTTTTCTTAATCCGTGTGCCGGGTCAACCCAGACGATAATTTAGAAACGGAGGGAGTATAACATCAACGTCAGATAAACGTTCAACTAGGATTTGGATTCTCCTCGCTAATACTTTGCATTTTGCAATTTATTTCGGGGTATGAACAAAGAACAAATCCGTTGTATGTTTGTTACTTATAACAACGCAGCCATCCTTTTAACGAAACGCAGTCTCTCCCCACCCCTCAAAAAAATTTCCAAAAATACCCCTGAATCATTTTTATAGAAAATTGACAATTTCCTTACTTCTTAGATTTTATTTAGAGAAATTTTACATCCCCCACCCTTTCAGAAGCCCAACTTTACCACTGTACTACCCCTTAATGATCTCTTTCTCTCCCTCAAATATCTCAACTTCCTAAAAAATCTGGTGACTATAGATGCTAAAGATGGGTCTAATGACATAGGCGCTGTTTTTAGCGATTTTCTTATAAAAGTAATGATAGGCTATACAATAATTTTACTTTTCCGAATCCCTTCTTACCCTAATGAACAACAAGAATCTTGCTGCAAGTGAGATTCAAACTTCTGACCTTCAACTTCCTATATGGAAAGTTAGTAAATGATCAATTGACAGTACTCGAGAGAAATTTTGAAACTATTTGAGTACGGAATGAGAAGGTGCCATACGAAAGGATAAAAATTGATGCTCTTAGGTTGGTGTTGCAATTCTTATTTCAGCAAGAAGACCATAGCAAATGAAGTACGGAACTAAAAGCGGAACATCAACTAATTTGAAGAGGAATTTTTGGTGGAGTGGTATGAAGAGAGAAGTGGCTGAGTTTGTATCGAGATGCTTGACATGTCAACGAATAAAAGCGGAACATCAACGACCGGCAGGCTTGTTACAACCATTGGAGATTCCGGAGTGGAAATGGGAGAACATAGCAATGGATTTTGTGACAGGGTTACCAAAGACTCGTAAGGGTCACGATGCAGTTTGGGTGATTATTGACAGGTTGACCAAGTCGGCACATTTCCTTCCGATTGCGATGACTTACCCGATGGATAGACTTGCTACCTTGTACATACAGGAGATCGTGAGGTTACATGGGGTGCCAGTTAGCACAGTGTCGGATCGAGATCCACGGTTCACTTCGCGATTTTGGCAGTCACTACAGGATGCCTTGGGTACGAAGTTAACTCTTAGCACGGCTTTTCACCCACAGACAGACGGACAATCGGAGAGGACCATACAAATACTTGAGGACATGTTGCGAGCTTGTTCGATGGATTTCAAAGGAGTTTGGGATTCACACATACCATTGATAGAGTTCGCGTACAACAACAGCTACCAATCGACCATTGAGATGGCTCCTTATGAAGCGCTATATGGAAGAAAGTGTCGCTCACCAATTTGTTGGGATGAAGTCGGCGAAGCAAAGTTGTGGGGTCCTGACATGGTGCACGAATCGGTCGAGAGTGTGAAGCTCATTCGAGAAAGGTTGAAAACGGCTCAGAGTCGGCAAAAGAGTTATGCGGATCATCGGCGGAGGGACCTTGAATTCAAGGTTGGTGATCATGTGTTCTTGAAAGTCTCGCCACGAATTGGGGTCAAGAGGTTTGGCAAGAAAGGGAAGTTGACTCCAAGGTTCATTGGTCCGTTCGAAATTTTAGAAAGGGTTGGGAAGTTAGCTTATAGACTTGCCCTACCACCATCGATGTCGGGCGTTCATGCGGTGTTCCACGTATCTATGTTGAGAAGGTACTTATCGGATGCATCGCACATTTTGGAGTATGAGCCGGTAGATTTGACACCCGATCTATCCTATGTTGAGCAGCCCGTGAGGATACTCGACACAAAGGAACAAGTGTTGAGGTCAAAGTCTATTTCCCTTGTGAAAGTCTTGTGGAGGAGTCATAACATCGAGGAGGCCACTTGGGAATTAGAACAAGAGATGCGTGACAAGTACCCTTCATTGTTTGTTGAGGTTGGTAAGTAAAATTCGTGGACGAATTTATTCTAAGGGGGTGAGGGTGTAACACCCGCACCATTTGCATCATTTGCATTCATTCTATATATGTTATGTCTTTTATATTAACACCGTCATTTCATGTGCAAATCTCATTCATATGCACTTGCAATTGATTTTGTTGGACACTTTTCAAGTGTATGAAAATGTGTTAGAAGTTTCATGGTTAAATGCATTTGAGTTGATGTGCATCTAAAGCTTCACTTTATGTGATTTGGAATGTGTTGTGGATGTGTTTTGAACTTGGTTTGGGTTTGGTATCATCATTGGGTGACTTAGGATTGTTTTAGAATCACTTTGGCTTAGTTTTGAAAGTTTTTGGCCTAACCCAGACTCTATGCAACCGCACAGAGCCTTAGCATAACAATCTGGATTCCATGCGGCCGCACAGGGCGACCGCATGAGTCCCATGCGCACGCACAGGGCTAGTCGCATCAAAACCCTTAAGTTACTGGATTCTATGCGGACGCATGGCGCGCTCGCATAGATGCTATGCGGCCGCATGGCGCGCCCGCATAGCGACGGGCTCTGTTCACTTAATTTGACTTGTTGACTCAATCCAATGGCTGAAAATTAGTCACGACCATTGACCATTTCTCCAGCCTCACTTAATCACTAATACACCATGAGACACTCATTCTTACACATATCTTCATCACCTTCAACCTTGTCAATTTGAGAGAGAAAGGAAGAAGAGTTTATGCTAGAAACTCTTGTAATTTGTTCAATTGAAGACCAAATCACCATCCAACACTTCCATTGTGAAGCTCTTGGCTAGGAGAAGCCATCCTTTACCTTGCATGTCACTTTCCTTTGGTTGAAACTTCAAGTGGTAAGCTACTACCCCTTGTTCTTCCTCAAATATGAGTTGTTATTCATGTTAGACTTGTTAGTTGGTGATATATGTTAGAAATCATCAATTTTGAGTATGTTTGACTATGTTGACTTGTCAGATTTGTGGTTGACCTTTTGGTTGTGTTTGGAGACTCATGTTTACATGTTAGAAATGTGAAATATGATTAGTAATTGTTAAGTTTACGGTATGATTAATTCACGTAAACTCAAACTCATTAGAAACCGAAAATGACTCTAACGGAGTTCGTTAGGATTTCATAATCTATGAGACCACGTGTGTGATTTGGGAATTCTTGAATGATTCGAGTGATTCGTTAGAAATTCGGTTACACCGGTTGTGTGTTTGATATTACGTAAATTGTCGTAATTATTGTAAGTTGGTTGTTTGTGGTGTGAGATTTTTATAACTCACTTGTGACATTCATATTATTGTCAAATGTTATTGTTGTGGTATACTCCCTACTTTGGAGTATGACCTTTTATATTTAAATGTCGAGTAAACATCTACTTGTGCATTTAGTTAAGTCTATGGCATATTTGTTGGCGGTGTATTGACGCTCGATTATTGCGGGAGTTGGGGCTACGTAATAGTCGAAGGCCAATACATCGGGCCTCGCCCTACCGTTGGCCACGGTAGGGGTATAGCGCCATTTGTTGTACGGAATAAACGCAACCATGGTAAGCTATATCCGTGGTAGATTCTTGGGTTGTAGGGACCGAGATCACCCGTCGACGTGAATACAGAAGATGGTTCACATGTGTTTTGTTTATTGGTTTTCTTGTTCGAGCACGTTAACAACGACTCTACATTGGTATATTATTGGTTGGTTGGTTGGAAGTATTGGTTTGGTCGGAGGTGTACCTCGACGCCATATCCCTTTTTATGTGTTTACTTATAGCTCTTATGTGCTTCCTATATGAACGAATGTTGGTCATGGTTTCCAACCGGTATGGGACGGTTGGTGATCGTCGAGCCTCTCGTGTAGTATGGGGTTGTTTGGCTACGTGTAATACTTGTTACTTCAGTTTGGTATCGAATTGATATTGTGATGACATGGATACTTGTTATATTATTGTCTTGCATCTAGCATGCCATATTGTTGCATTAGTAGCTTATTGAGTTTTCAACTCACCCCGTTTGTTTTCATTTGTTTTCCTTAGATCAAGCGCCGGCGAGGAATCCCTAGTGTTCAAGTTCGGTTCAGTTGGGACGTCATCTTTGGTAGTGCACCTTGTGCCTAAGTATTTTCTTTTGGTGAGGACGAGGGTGTACTTGTTATGTAAACAATGTATTTGTTGGGTAGTTGTCTTGACTGTTATTTGACATATTCTTTTGTTATGCCGGCATGGTTGCCGTGCTGTTGTATATTTGTTAACTTAAATTCCGCGTACTCTGATATAGTTTATACATGTACCGAGCATGTTAGCTCGAGTTTGTTGTTGCTAGCTAACGTGTTGTTTTCTCCAGCTTGTTTCGCCGTCGAGGTTTATTATTGTTTAAAGGATTTTGTTGTTTAAAGAAAACTTGCACGTACATTACAGGGTTTTCTCATGACTTTGCATTCTTTTAAATGGAATTTTTGAGATGCTATTTTCGTGTTTTCCGCATTGTCTCGCGGTCCGAACGGGATTCACATCGGATCTCGGGTCGGGTCGCGACAGTGCCACACCCATTTATATGGGCTTCACGCCCAAAATTAGCAAGGGAAAAAAGGGCTCCACGCCTATTTCATAATGGGCACCACGACCACTTTCGTTTTGGCGCCACGCCCATTTTTGTTTTGACACCACACCCCCTTCTGTTCTGGCTCTTCTCCATTTTACCCCTATGAACCTAAATTATCCCTTAAATTGCCCCTTATGTTTTTAACTGGCATCTGGACGTCTTCAAGGCCAAAAAGCCCACACACCACTCATTACGGTCTCATTCTCTCAAGTCTCACGACTCCCTTCTCTCTCTGAAAAAAAAAAACTCTCCCCCTCTCTCTCTCAAACAACCAAGGCAGCCCACTCCACCATTGTTGCTCACCTTGGGCATGTAGCCACACACACCTCTACATTCTCTCCAAAAACACAATCACCCATATCTACAATATTTACAACAAAAGATAACAACAACTAACACAATAATTAAAGCCCCCTTTTCACTTGGAGCAAAGACAAGAGGAGCACAAGGAACAAGGGTCTAAGCTAGACCACCATCAAGTTAACAAATAGTCTACTTAAGGTTTCTCTTATCTTTTCTTTCTTGTAAATAATCTCTTATCCATCTCTTTCTCTTTTCCTAAGGCCGGCCAATTTTTATGTCCCGAAATTCTCAATCAATCCTATGTGCAAAAAGAAAATTGTTGAATAAAAAAAAATAGTCATTGACAAAAAAAAAAAAAAAGATTTGAAATGATCACACCAAAACAAGAAAAAAGAAAAGTGAGAAAAGAGAAAGAAGCCTAAAAGAAACAACGTGATCATATGGTCAATAAACACCCATGCACTTGGATTGATGGATAATTTTGGAACATTTCTTAGATCGATTGGATGGTAGATCCTGGAAAGAATCTAGACCATTTGCCCAAGATTTTCCCGATCATTGGGGAGTCAAAATACAGGTGCAAAACTAAGGTCTTATACTTTGGAAAAAGAATCCACTATCACAGCGCTTAAATAAGAGCATCAAAACAAGCCTCGATTGTCCGACCATTTCTAGGATGAAAGATTGTGTCTCTTTAAATGCGAGTTGTACTTCCCTAACTTTTCCAAACCTAACCTCTTTTCATACAACTACCCCTTCCAGAAATTTGGCCTTGAATTGGAAAAGAAGAGACATTACTGGCCCTTTTGACAAGATATCCGAGTTCAAGCTCTAAAAAAATTGTAGAAAGTACAAGTCCGAGTTTAATGGTTGAGGAAAATCAAAACCCTGATATCACAGATACGGGAGCCCCCGGGTTTGTTCCTACCCCAGCTATGCGGCAATGATTAGATCAATGCTTGAAAATGCACATGGAGCGTTTGAAGACCCAAATACCCAATGACCCGTTAAACTCAAGTAGTACCCCAAACACCAAAACTCCTTTCACCAGCACCACTCCTCCAAATACCAACACTCCCCTACCAAATGCCAACACACTATCTCCAAACACTCCACCAAATGCTAATCCACCGTTGCCAAATATAAACGGCTTTCAAAAAAATGACATCCCCAATCATTGACCCAAGAAGCTATGTTGTAGTCTATTCCTCGTATCCAGGACATGAAAATCAAGGGGAACGACCAATATGACCTTTCCCTACAACTCTCACCAAATGGGACAAGCACACGTAATGACGAGTACGGGCGCCTACCAAATGCCCTTTACACCACCTTTATCAAAGGAAAAGCAGGAGATCAAGGAGCAAAAAAAATTTAGTCCTTTGATTTTTGAACAAAGGAGTGTTCACCGCAAAATCATTGGCACCACTACCCTCAGCTGTCATGCCAACCAAATTCAAAATTACTGACATTGAGAAGTTTGATGGCACAGGTTGTCCCATTTCACACTTAAGATCATACGTACATCCTATATGCAGTCTAGGGGAGTAAGTACCGAAGCAATGGCCTCCAATTTCTACCTCACATTAATCGGCGCAGCCAAACATTGGTTCATATCATTCGAGAGCAATATAAATGGACACAAGCTCATATCAATGATTGTTATACCTATACTCCAAGTCCGTCTTCAAAGAATAAATGTATAATGTATCAATGGTATTTATGAAGGTATAATGTCCTTAATGATTATTGTCATTAGATAACTTCATCTGCCTTATGATTTTCTCGAGCTACTTTTAGCTCATAAATGTTGCTAACATTT
The DNA here is from genome assembly GCA_016624345.1 of Platycodon grandiflorus. Lineage (NCBI taxonomy): Eukaryota > Viridiplantae > Streptophyta > Magnoliopsida > Asterales > Campanulaceae > Platycodon > Platycodon grandiflorus. The sequence continues at coordinate 31,901,600 of CM028368.1, forward strand.
TCTTCAAAGATAAAATGACTAGGAACTTATGTTCTTGTCAAAACTATTGAAAGCAACCCATCACCCTCAATAATGGTAAAAAGTTGTTGATCAAGGAAGAAGTGTTGATATATATACCAATAATCTTCCTCACCACAAAGAGCTTTACTAACATAATGAGAAACAATTCGTCTTGTCTCTCCAAACCACAGAGCTTCACATAGACACATTCAAAATCAAAGAACTACTAATAACTCATAATTACTGAACAGTCTTTGAAGTGGTTTAAAAGGACATGCCTATACATACCGATGGTCACAGGTGAGTATTTTATCTGTCAATAAATGTTTTATAAACCTAGTTTTATGTGCTAGTTTATGGGAGCTTAAATGCTTCATAAATCTAATTCTATGTAGAGCTATCAAAATGGGCTTAACCGGCCAGGCTAGCCCGTCCCGCCACCTAAAAAAGGCGGGTTAGGTTGATGAAATTCAATCCCGTTTAGGAGCGGGATAAATGGGTTGGGACCGCGCGGGTCACGGGCTGAAGCGGGTTGGGCGCGGGCTAACTCGTCAATTTAATTTTGTTCACTTTTATGTTCTTTCTTTTTTGGATCCCTTTGTTTATGTTGTATGGATTTAGTTCGAGTCTTAAGAAATGTAGTTATATTTTACCATATTATGTTTAGCTTTAATTTGTTAAATTCTTTCTTGGTTTTTGTACTAATGAAATGAAGAATAGTTGTGAGTCTTATGATAATATTTTTTTTCTTTAATTTGTTAGATATTAATTCATAGAAGTTAAGAGGCAATCTTCATATACATTGAAGATAGACAGAACATGATTACTTGTGATGTGAGAAAACTTCATTTTTCAAATCATCTTCAAAATTCAAAAAGTCTTAAACGTTTTTGTCATTTAAAAAAAAGCTCACACTCAAATCTGAATTAATTACCCAAGATCTTCATGATTTTCTTGCCTGGGTAATTGAAAAGACACCTTGACTATTTAAAATACATTTATCAAAAAATGTCTTTTCATCAAACCTCTTTGAGTATAAAAAGAACTTGATTCTTCATCAATCCTTTTATCTCAAACATTAAACACCTCTAATCACAACCTTTTAATTCTTTGCCCTGATACAAGCTTTTCTCAAAATCTGTTACCTCAAGTTTGTTCTAAATCTCTATAGTGTCTGTCATCGTCTCAACTATTGGTACATCATTTTATTGTTGATATGCTTAAATTTCTAATTTCACAATTTACTTGTGATATTTATTTAGATTTAATCATTATATGCTCTGTGAACATTATGATTATCTAAATATGAAGCCAGAAATCATAAATTGATCTTTGTTTGCATCTGTTTATGAAATTTAGCACTTCTATAAATCTTTGATTGGTTGGATATTCATAAGTTCTTGCAATTTGTCCCTTAACGATTTTCATTAGATTTTTTTGTAATTGTGAATATACAAAGTCTTAGATTTATATCAAATTGCCAAACATTTATCTTCGACTTCAAACTCATTTCAATTAATGTTTGTTCACAAGCGATCTGTTATTCACATTGTTATTTGATAACATACATATGAATCTTGTACCAAAAAAAAATACAAATGAGTCACTTTAACAATCATATGGCCATGTGTGACAAGTCTACCTATAAATCTTTTCACTATCCAGAAAAGAACTATGGAAAGTTAAATCTGATGAAGGTGCTGCTAGAAAAACAAATATGTTTTGTTTTCAATACACATGTATTTGTGAAAAGATATTCAGCCTTCTGTCATAAGATTGCTGATATAAGGTCATACCTTTGTTCTAGTTACATATTGTTCTACACATCTAATGTCAAGACAGTAATGCCTATGGAAACATAAAATGAGGACGAAAAAATGCTAAGATTCAAGGTCTCCTATTTTCTTTCCACCAAGTGTCTTCCTGAGTGCTCACACAAATATTGGGATCAAACGGATGAGAATGAGTGATTTTTGTCAATACCAAGAATCGAAGCATGAAGTTAACACTACACTGAGAACCTAAGAACACTATTCTTTTGAGTAGTTTAAAGCATCAAGATTTCAAGTACACAACTTCATAACCTTTGGGATATGTACTTGGACACACCCATGATCATCTATCTTCAGCGATCTTACAACTTATCTATTCTGTAGTTTAAGATTAGAGATGTTTACTTACTCTTGTAACTAGTTTTATTTCAAAATATCATGAATCAGCAATGTTGAATTATAATCCTTGTAGTCAGACTTGTTTATTGTTTAACAAATTGTGTATGCTGATGTATTCTATACACCATTAATTGTATCTTCATATATGTGTAGTTTATGAATGCAAGGGCTATAAAATTATCTGAATATCATGTTGATTTGATTTTTGAACAATTTTTTATGATTACATGATGTTCTTTATCTTCTAGGAAATTCACTCATTCATGTTCTCAATCTCTTTAATCTTTTGTATGAGTTGAATGTTTGCTAAAAATACTCTTTGTTGACTACTATCAACAAAGTTACTATTTATTTATTCTTTCAAAACTTAGCTTGAAAAATTGCTCTATTTATCTCTCATTCCTTTGAACTAAGTCTTTATGAAACTAAACCTGGACAAAAATGATTAACCCATTAAGTTTGTTTCATATTCTAAGATTGATTGATGTAAATCCGTTGATTTACTGTGGCATCAATAAAAAGAAGCAAATGTATGGTATTATGAGAACTCTCTCATATATATATACCCCTAGCCTATCTATGGTCTAAGAGTTGCTACCCTGGTGTCTATATTGCTAAGTCATTGCTCTAAAATTATATAGATAGATAACTAAAGAACCTTTGATTTGTTTTGATGATATTTAAGTAAATGGTTTAATTTAGACATTGCTATTAAATGAAAAGGGATTATAATCACCTTGTACTATTATCAACAGTACTCGCACACCTCAAATCCTAAATCCCTATGTCTAATTCAGCAATCAGCCTATATGATTTCATTCACTTATAACAATATCTTCCATTCAAATCTACTCAGGATCTTTTGCTTCTCTATCTAAAACATTGTGTGACTTAACTATTTTCTCAGTAAGTTCATAATACATAACAGGTATTTCTTGACTTACTGGAAGACACTGTGAAGGAATTATACAAAGACAATTCAACTCTACTTATAGCAAATCAGAATGAATCTAAAGTTCAAACAACACTTCATGAAAAGGAGATATGTCATTGCAAAGTAAAGCACAAGTTGAGCAGGTATTTAAATAGATGACTCAGAAGATTGTTTGCTACAACCAAATATATAACTATAACATCCAACAACTCTTCAAATGTTAAACAAATCAAGGTATGAATGTGCCTCAGTAATCGTTGATATTGCTGAGACTCTTAATATCTGTTGACATGATAAAATTCCTACAGTTACAGTAAGTAATCTTAATTCCCTCCATATTACTTATAACACTTTTATTACAAATGGAATTTTATTAAAACCCTTGATACTTTATTTAAATGACTACGTAAAATGTCTTACTCAAAAGATCATTTATTTAAATTAATAAAACCTTCAAGGTGTTATGAGCAATTTTGGCTGTCAGTCACATTTAAAACCTACTGACAACCTATGCTTAAAACTCTAGCTTCATGATTATCTTGAATAAACAGTAATGCCAAACGTCACGACTCTTAGGGATAAATCCATTTTGACAGCTCACATTATCAAGTCGATTATTGTGATCATCATTTAAAAACCTAAAATCACATTAAGAAAAATTCTCTAAAACTCTTCATCGCTCTCACTAAAATTTTCACTCTGTAAATCTCTATCTCTATTATCCATCATCTTTACTTCATCAAAACCTTAAACGTCATGGTAAGTACTCCATTACTTACTATTTTTTATTCTACAATTACTCTAAGTTTATGTCTACAATTTCATATGCTTTAACTGTTAAGAACTACTGGAATATCTATGCTTGACATCTTAGAATTATCATACTATTGAAATAATTAAATTTCCTTGTGCTTTATCTCAAATTGATGATTCAGCCATGTCAAAATTCTGAGGTTTTAGTTTAGTTCTCTTTCAAAGAATGTGTTAACGTGCAAATTTAGTAAACTTTGTTTTCACGTGTTTCTTGACTTTTCTCTATGGCATTAGGCACTTGCAAACAACAATACTCGTGTTTCTAGGGTGATTAATCAGTATATTAAGATTGGAAACCACAAGCCTTGTATCAGAGGAGGCAGTTTACAAGGGAAACACTTTCTAGCTCACCCTGCTAGTGATGATGTATTTACCCTCTAGGTCAAGACTGGTATGGTGTCCCCATTCGGTGCCCTACTGATGAATTCTACAACGTTAAGTTTGTGGATAAATTCTACATGTTGATGGATTTGGCAACAGAAAGATCTAGTCTAACTTGAACTATTAGAGGAAGATTTATCTCCTTTGATTTGGCCTCTATTGCTCTAGTCTTTATTATCAGTAATGTTGGCATAGCCTGGATTAGAGATGAAGTTGTCAATAATGCCTGGATCAGAATGACTGGAGAACCTCCAGTAGTAGAATACAAATCAATGAATCAAAGTAGATTCCCTACTGTGATGTATTGCCTAAATGAAATCCTAGATAGATGCCTCTTGTTCAAACATTATGGCAGAAGTGTCTTCACACAATTTCAAAGAGAGCTGATCTCAGCAATCCTTGAGAATGTGGCAATCAATTGGGCTCAAATCATCTTCAATCTCATTAGCAGAGCCATTCTTCGAGTCTTCAAGATGGATCGTGACATCAAAACCTATGTGAGAATAATCTCACAGTTCTTGTGTTCTTTTGAGAACATTAGGAACTCTAGCTAAGATAATGATAGTGTTGTATTTTATATAGATTTGCTTGTATCCATAACCTAAGTCTAAGTCAAGGTGACTAATGGGCCTGCATGTCTGTTAGAGTGGCAACTTGTACTTAGACAGTTGCTTGTAAAAGCTTAGGATTTCTTCTTGTACTTAGCTTAGTCTTCAGAAGATAGCCCGTTGTATATCAGCCATATTCAGATCAGCTATCTTCATATCAGCCAAGTCCATCAAGTCATCAGCCAAGTTCGTTTTGGTCAAGCTTCATCAGCAATGTTGAAGACCAGAAGATCGTCTGATCAAGACTTGTCTGAAGATATGCCTTGAGTTATCAGTAAAGTCCTTCCTTGACTTTGACATAATGATAAGCTGCAAAAATCATTTATCGATTCATTCCTTATTAGGCATTTATCTCAGAAAAGGACATTCTACCAGGATCTATTATCTACCTATTTTTGGCAAATTGGAAGAGTATACTCAGTGACAGCTTGGGCTTCACAGAGCTCCCTATCAGATTTGATCAACAAGATTAGAGCATTTAATGCAAGTGTTTCTAGCATTAAATGCATTCAAATTCAAATTGTCCCAAGGCTGAAGATCTCCAACGGCTACAAAAACTTCCCTGAGTATAAATAGAAGACACCATTGAAGCATTGAAGAAGAATACCCACTCCTGAATGAAAAACTCTGAAATCTTCATCTTCAATGCAGCTAGTGCATTCAAAGCTTAAAAGCTAATTATGTCAAACATTCTTTGAAGAGATCCAAACTTAGACGCATAGTCTTTATTGCTCTTCATTGATTGTAATCGTTAGCATTCAAAGCACACGAGAATTATATCTTTGTAAATATCAATTCTCCCACAAACACTTGGTCAACCATTTTATGTACACAATCCATTAGTGATCTATCTTGTAAAGATTCTAGTGGAAAACTTAGTACGCGATTTTCAAATCCAAAGTTGACCACTTTGGTTGTGGACGTAGCACTTCTTTATAAGTGTGAACCATACTAAATTTCTTTTCTATCTATTTCTTGCACTTGTGATTTGTTACTACTTGTTGATTTACAGAAATTCCAACAGCTCATAAAATAGCTGATCTTGTCCTATCAAGATCAGCCATCTTGAACTTGTCCTATACTTCACTATATTCCGCTGCAAAATATTTTCTAACTCTTTAGTGAAGTAACTTTGTAAAACAATTTTTTTTAAAATTGGAAATAGGCTATTCATCCCCCCCCCCTTCTAGCCTATTTGAGCACCTTGAGACCTAACAATTAGTATCAGAGCTTAACTCTTTGAAAATAAGTTTTTCCAAGATTAAACTCTTGAGAGATTAAAGATCCAATGGCTGCTCATCAAATGTTGGAAACTTCAAATGTGAACCATTGTCCAGTCTTGGATGAAGTTCACTTTGACATTAAAAGACACATGAACTCTATTGATAAACGTTTATGGAAATGTGTTACAGATGATCCAAGAATTCCTATGAAACAAAACACTCTAGTTGCTGGTGATCCAACTGATGATCCTGAAGTTATCAAACCAGAAGAAGAATGGGATGAAGAAGATAGAAAGAATGATGCTCTGGATGGAAAAGCCATCAACATCATTACCAGCTGTGTAGACATCAGCACCTATCAACAGATCATCAATCTGGAAATAGCTAAAGAGATGTGGGAAGTTATACTGGAATATCTTGAAGGAGATGGAGAAACAAAGAATAACAAGCTATACACTTGCATTCAGAAATTTGATTCATTCAAGAAAGATCCTAAAGAAACCCTCAGAAGCACCTACGACAGATTTTACGAGGTAGTAAACTCTTGCTATTCTTTAGGAAAGAAATATGAAAAGAAAGAAATAAACATGAGATTTCTTAATGCACTAGGCAGTCTATGGCATGTAAAAATTACATCCATGAAAGAATCAAAAGACTTGAATAAACTGTCCCTCAGGAATCTTTATGCAAGTCATTCTGTTTATGAGATTGAAATTCAGCAAGCTCAAGAAATGGAAAAGAGCTTCAAAAATTTATCTCTACCAGCCATGTCTATTGAATCTTCCTGTTCTACACCTGATGAAACCCCATCTACATCTAGTGATGGTGATGGTATTCTTTCTTACGAAGCTTTTGCCATGTTTGTTAAGAAATATCAACGTTTCAAAAAATTTAACAAGTCTTCCTATAAGCAGTCACCTTACAAAACTGCTGCTCCTCAAAGAACAGCTGCTCCTTATAAAACTACTGTTTCTCAAAAGGAAAAAGTATAACGTAATCTTCTTACTAGTAGTCCTTAAAGTCTGCTGATGCACATCAGCTAATTCCACTATATCAGCTATGTCGCTTAAACATGGAAGATGACCTATTTCATTAATCATTTCATCAATGTCTTTCAACATAATTATTAAAATTAGATGAAATTTTTAATAAAGGTCATATAGGCTATTCAACCCCCTCTAGCCTATATTCTAAGCACATTCTCATGGACCTAACAATTGTTATCAGAGCAAGTACTCTATGAACTTCATTCCAGACCTAACAACCTGAGAGTCTTGATCCTGTTGCTCAGATTAGATGCATAGTCAAAAAGATTTATTTTTAAAAATTATTGTTCTTAAAAATTCTTTTGACTGAGAGATCTGGAAGCCACTTTGAAAATATTTTTTTTAATGAAAAATCATTTTTATTTTCAAAACCTTGTGAGAAAATATTATTATGATGATTGTGTGATTACTATAGGAAAATCTTTCATATGACAGAAATATACTCTTCAATTGATATTATGAAGAAAAGTAGTATAGTCAAATAGAGTTTGACTTGCTAAGGATAATGTTCATTTTAAAATAGTCTATTTTCAAATCCATATCATATCCTCTAGCAAATGTGTCAACTTTATACTTGATGGATGAATTACTCTGATATACTTATGAAAAATTGCCATCTTGATATAAGGCTAACGATTGTCTCAATCTAACACCTTTTCGAGAAAGTTTCTCAGTTCAAATACTTGTGATCTTGTATCATAAGAAATTGAGGTTCTTACTAGTATCTTTTTGGACATGTCTAAGTGTCAAAAACTTCCTAACATGGAATCTGCTGATCCCTACACTCTATGATACTTAGTTTTTTGAAGACTTTGCTAATTATCCATCTAGAGAAAATATATAGCTAATCACTGAAAGTTTAAAGAAAATGAAATCAGAAGATCTTCAAAAGTAATTCAAGGGAAATCAAATTTATGTCATCTCTAAATCACTGTGAATATTAGCTCTTAATCTAAGGACATCTATGATGAAACTGATCTTCTTTAACGGAAAGCTTCTGCCTAAAAGATAGACTCAATGAACCTATGCTCAACATCAGAACAAGTTCTTCAACTACAATTAATTGAGTGGATTAATTGATAAAAAAAATTTCTCTCTCTAAAATTTTTTCTCTCTCGCCGTAGACTAGGGTTGGGTGCATGGCGGCAGCTATGGTTGACCAGCCATCTTCCACGTCTGAAGTCCCCATGCTTTCTCCTCCCATGACCTCTCCTCCCATATCCAACAACATTATCCCGTCCAACATCACTCCTCCCAAGTCATTTGCTTCCATTCTTACTTCGGCATCATCTAAACTTCCTCTTTTTTCCATTCCTCCAGCAACATACAAAGGTGAGCCTTCTCTGAAAATTTCTGATGACATTGCTAATTCCCTAGCACAGCCATTCCGTCTCGCTCTTGTCGACAAATTTTCTCACGGTAGACCCTCCATGGAAGCTACAAGGAAATATTTTCAAACCTTTGGTTTAAAAGCTGACTACACCTTAGGTCATTTGGATGCCAAACATATCCTTATAAGGGTCCATCATGAGGAGGATTTTCAACGTCTATGGATTAAAGATCAATGGTTTCTTGGTCGATTCCCGATGCGTGTTTTTAAATGGACACCAGATTTTCGACCGGATGTTGAAAGCTCAATTGTCTCTGTTTAGTTCTCAATTCCTGGATTACCAATACATCTATTCCATCGCACTGCCCTATTTTCTATTGGAAACATGTTTGGTAGAACCCTCATGACTGATCAGCATACGGCAAACCTGACTCGGCCTAGTCTAGCTAGGATTTGCGTAGAAATAGATCTGTTAAAACCTATACCAAAATGTGTTTGGGTTGATTCTGGTTCTCAATTTCCTGGCTTTTGGCAAACATTGGAAGTCGAAGGCCTTCCTCGCTATTGTAAGCATTGTTGTAGACAAGGGCACACAGAGGAATTTTTGCAAAGTGAAACATCCAAACTTGGCTGCTAATACTGCTGGTCCTTCCAAGCCTGTTGATCAGACTACTACTTCCAAACCTGTTGATCAGACTACTACTTCCAAGCCTGCAACTCGATGGACACCAAAAAAATATGTTCCTGAGAATGGTACTGCTTCGAATAACTCTTTACAAACTGATACAAATCCTATTATTATTTCTGAGCATCAGGATGGCCCGTCTAAAAATATGGAGCCCAACCATACTGAGAATTTAGTTCAAGGGGATGAAACTCTAAAAACTTAACCAATTGCTGGTGTGACAGATTCTCCTGCTGTTCATGTCCACAACAATACACCGAAGGATCCTATTTCCAATACTCAGTCCAATAGGTTTGCTGCTCTTGATATGAATGAAGATATGGATAATGCTGATGATGAAGCTCAGGATGATCAAAATCCCGAACGAGATAATGATTCAGATTCTGATCCTGTTGAAGTTAATGCTGCTATGACAGAGGCAGTAGAGGCTCTAAATCTTGATTCTTCTGTTTCGATTGCTTACGGTAAGCCTAATCCTCCAATTTTATCTATCATGACAAGGTCTAAGACACAGGCTGCCTCCTTCATTTCCCATGAGTGTTAAGGTTCTGTTCTGGAATATTCAGGGAGTGGGCAATGACCCTTCTGTTAGGTGTTTAAAACATCTCATCAAGCTTCATAAGATTACTTTCCTAGCCATCTTCAAACCCATGATTGCGGCTGATCAGATTATGCGTGTTGCGCGCAGGTTACGGTTCAATTTTTGTCATTCAAATTATAGTAGTTCAATTTGGCTATTTGTCAAAACTGCCTTCACTTGTGATGTTCTTTTTGAAAGTTCCCAGCAGGTCACGGTCCAGACTAAGCATTTCTCCTGGCCTTTTGCTGTGAATATCTCTTGCATTTATGCTAGTTGTGAGAGTATTGATAGACAAGCCCTATGGACTGAGCTTCTTGATATTGGGACTTCTTCTCCTTCGGTGCCTTGGATGCTTGGGGGAGATTTAAATATAATTGTTTCTCCAAAAGAAAAATTTGGGGGAGTTGGATGGGATCGAAACGGTGCCATGGATTTTCACTCTTGTATTGCAGCTTTGGGCTTAGTTGATTCGGGTATAGTTGGTAGAATTCTCGAGGTGGTCCGACAGCTATTTTTCAAAGAATTGATATAGTCTTGTGTAATATTCAATGTCAATCTTGTTTTTCAAATACTAAAGTGGATCATCTCACAAGGACTTGTTCAGATCACGCTCCATTACTTGTCCATATTACCAAAGATTGTGTTCCTCATGCTTCTTCATTTCGCTTCTTGAATATATGGACTTCTCATCATACATTTAAGCCTCTAGTTTTGGAGGTTTGGCAAATACCTATAGCTGGCCGTCCGTTGTACTGCTTTGCCAAGAAACTGAGCAATGTTCGCCATGCTCTTTCTAGCTGGAACCGAGACATTTTTGGCAATATTTTCCAGCAGCTCCATCAGGCTGAAGATGCAATTAAGGATAGTGAAATTCAGTTTGAGGTTGATCCCTGTCCTGCAAATCGAGCTGCCATGAAACTGGCCCAGGCCTCTCTCTGCCGTCTCCTAAAGCTGGAAGAGGATTATTGGAAGCAAAAAACTAATATTAAATGGCTGAAGGATGGGGAAGGGAATACAAGGTTGTTTCATGCCTCAGTTCAACAAGCTCGTCGCAGACTTCATATTCATTCCATTCATGATAATCAAGGCTCTTTAATTGATTCCGAAGAAGCTATTAAGCATCATGCCGTGGCCCATTTTCGATCGCAATTGCAGGCGCTTAATACGGTTGATAATGATCTTTTAGACGTTATTCCCTCTTTGGTTTCTACTGATATGAATAATTCCCTAGTTGAAATTCAATCTATAGAGGAGGTTAAAGCTGTGGTTTTCTCGATGAATGGCGACAGTGCTGCTGGTCCTGATGGTTTCAATGGTTCTTTCTTCACTTATTGTTGGGATATTATATGCATGGATCTTTATTCTGCTGTGCTGGATTTTTTCTGTGGTTCTGCGCTTCCCCGAAGTTGAACTAGCACTTCTATTGTTATGATCCCCAAGAATGATAACCCCTCAACATTTAGCGAATTCCGTCCCATAAGTTTATGCAATTTTTGTAACAAGATTATCTCGAGGATTTTGTCTACCAGATTAGCTGATGTTCTGCCGGTTATTATCTCTAATAAGCAGAGTGGTTTTGTTAAGGGACGTCTTATTCAGGATAACGTTCTTTTGGCTCAAGAGCTTATGTCGCACTTAGATAAGAAGGTGGTGGGCTCTAATATTGTTATTAAACTAGATATGATGAAAGCCTTCGACAGAGTTTCGTGGTTTTTTCTTATAAAAGTTTTAAGGAGATTTGGGTTTTGCGAATCCTTTATTGATATGATATGGCGTCTGCTATCCAACAATTGCTTTTCTGTGCTTGTCAACGTTGCCCCAGCTGGTTTCTTTCAGTCTTCTCGTGGTCTTCGTCAAGGTGACCCTCTTTCCCCGGCTTTGTTCATTATTGCAGCTGAAGTTCTCAGTCGTAGCCTTAATGCTTTACATGCGGCCCACTCTCGTGTTGCCTACTCCTCTGTTAGTGGATGTCCTATTATCTCTCATCTTGCCTTCGCCGATGACATTATTATTTTTAGTAATGGTAGTCGCAGCTCTCTCGATCGTCATAAGGATATCCCTCTTAATTATGAAGCTTGCTCTGGCCAACGCATTAACGCTAAAAAAAGCAATTTTTCAGTCTCGGCAAGAATGCCAGCTTCGAGAATTCAATCTATTGCTTCAGTTCTAGATTTTCATCACAAGGAGCTGCCTCTTATTTATTTGGGATGCCCTCTCTTTGATGGGAAGAAATTAAAAAGGTATTTTGATCCGTTTCTGCTCAAAATTCGCAACTGGATTGATTCTTGGTTGGGTAAACTCCTTTCCTATGCTGGTCGTGTCACTTTGATTAATCATGTGCTTTACTCAATTACTACTTATCAACTCGTTGCTTTGGCCCCCCCCCTAAAATCTGTTATTAAAAGTCTTGAGACTATTTTTTCTAACTTCTTTTGGTGTCAATGTGAGGGCAGGAACAAGGCTCATTGGATTGCTTGGGCCGATTGTTGCTTACCTGTGTCTGAGGGAGGTCTTGGTATTCGATCTTTGAAAGATTTATCTAGGGCTTTCTCTGCTGGCTCTTGGTGGAGATTCCACACCCAAGATTCTCTTTGGGCTTCCTTTATGAAAGCTAAGTACTGCTCAAGATCCCATCCTTGTTTAGCTAATCAAAAGGGCTCTATTTCTTAGATGAGAATGTTGGATGTTCGGCCTGTGGTTGAAAGACATTTGCGCTGGTTAGTGGGTTCTGGTCTGAGATCTCCGTGGTTTGATCTTTGGCTTGAGGATGGTTTGCTTGTTCAACCAAATGGCTATGAGATTGTTTCTATTAAGGAGCTCTTTGATTCCTCTTCGGACCTATCTCCTACTGCTCTAGCCTCTCTTTCTGAAGGTGATATTGATCGAATTCGCTCCAGCAATATTTTTATTTCCAGTACTTCAGATAAACCTTGCTGGACAGCCTCCTCTAATGGTCGGTTCTCGATCTCCTCTGCAGTGGATCTAATGAGTGATCATAAGCCTAATCTGTTATCCTCGAAGTTTATCTGGCATCGCAGCATCCCGAGACAAACTAGCATATTTCTGTGGCGGCTGTTTCAACATAAAATTCCGATTGATGAGGCCATATGTCGTAAGGGAATTCAGTTAGCTTCTAAATGCCGTTGTTGTGCTTCTGGTTTTGCTAAGACTTTTTTGCATGTCTTTCTTTCCAGTGTTGTGGCTGTGGAAATCTGGCACAAATTCAGCATGGAGTATGGCATTCATTTCAGTCCCTTTTCTATTTCTCAGGCTTGTTTATCCTGGTGGCTTATCCCGAATGCTTCTCTGCATCATATTACAATCCCTGCTCTGATTCTTTGGAGACTCTGGAAGAATAGAAATGCCTTGGTTTTTGATGGTCGTGCATCATCGAGTGCTCAAATTATCCTCGATATTAGTTCTGATCTTTCTCAGTTGGTTCTTGCTTCAGGTTTGTCCATCAAACGTCGTACTCCCGTTCGTACTGTTGTGTGGGATAAACCTCCTTGTTCTTTTGTTAAACTTAATTTTGATAGTGCTTCTAAAGGCAACTCGAGTCTCAGTGGTGGAGGGGGTATTGTTCGTGACTCTAATGGGCAGTTAATCTATACGTTTGTCTCTTTCTATGGCAATTCTTTGAACATTGTTGCTAAAGCTAAATCCCTCCTTGAAGGTCTCATCTGGCTTCGGGATAATGGATATCGCGATGTCATTGTGGAAACTGATTCGAAGATTATTTTTGATTGTATTTCAAAAGGCTCTACTCCTCCGTGGCATTGTTGGAACTTTGTTCAGCGTATTTTGGCCATCCAAAGGACTATGCAATTTCAGGTTAGCCATTGTTATCGTCAGGCTAATGCAGTGGTCGATAAGTTAGCAACTTTAGGATGCGAGAGACTTGCTAGTTCTCAGTTTTCTTCCTATCGGGACCTCCAATCTGTTATTCGGGGTCTTATTTTATTAGACATCCAGGGAACTCCTTATATTCATCATTAGTGCTTCCTTTGTTCTATTTTCTTGTTATGTTTTCCTTTTCGAGGCTAGGCTTTGTATTTCTTTTTCGAGGTCAGGCTCCTTTGTCCTCTCATTTATAAGGGCCAGGTTGGTTGTCCCCCTCAAGTTTGTATCTTTTCTTATTCTAATAAAATTTAGCAGGGTGCCGTCCCTGTTTCTCTAAAAAAAAACGTTCTTCAACTACTATGAGCAGAGATGTTCAAAGGGTATAGTGAGAAAGTAACCCTAGTCCCTAATTTCATATTGTCTTGGGTTACACTTATAAGCTATATTTTGAGTAATCATTCAAATATTGCGCTTATTAGGTCTCATTTGTATTATTGAATTTCTGGAGCTACTTTTAGCTCATAAATGTTGCTAATGATTTTTTATGAGTATTTAAGGCTGGAACTCATATGACCAAAAATCATAGATGCAACAACTCTCTCCATCAGCAGACATCAACCTGGCTGCTGATTTATGAAGGACTGCTGATTACTGATGAATAACCTTCTATGTCCTTCACTCACTCAGAGAAGCACAACTTCAAATCAATATCTACTGGACTACGGTGCTATCATATAGAAGTCTACTGATGAGTCCAAGATGTTGAGAAAGACCACCTAGCCAGTATATACACAAAACAGGTCAGTAACTGCTTTGTTATATGCATGCACCCATGTCTGCTGAATTTCTCGTCAACCTGTTATCAGACATGCTGCATAAATAAAGTCTTATTATAATATGCTCTTCATGATATATCTATGTGTTTGTATGATTTGCTTTATGATAATGTTTTTCAAAACCTGGTCAGCATTTTCCATATCAGCTGACCTAAAAGATTTTCAAAACCTAGTTGGCTGGACTTCCATATCGGCCAACATACACTTCATAAGTTCAGTTATATGTGCTGACTTATAAGAGTAATACTTTTAATGATTTGTATTGCTCACTAGTCTATTAAAAGAAAAGGCACGCTTTACAAAGACCGACTATTTCGTTTAAAGTAAAGACAATTTTCAAGATTCTCTGGAAAATCAACAAAATGTGTTTGACCAACCAAAAGATTTTCTGCTTAAAAGATTTTACCAGATCTTGAAAATATCATTCCCTCAAGCATGCAACATTACTTCACAAGGGAATAATAAAGGACAAGACCAACAGTAAAACTCACTTATTGGTGTGATCCTTCGTCTTGCCTCTAAGTATAAATAGAGTTCTTCCTTCTTCAAACTCTATTATTATATATACTCACCCACTGCTTGAGATCTACAAGATGCTAAACACTGATTCAAAAATTTTCTCAAAATGTTACTAAGTACAAATCCTAGAGTTCGATCAATTCAACACTTCAACAACTGGGTATGACTCTCTCATATTCTTTCAAAGTTGTTTTGGTTTATTTCTGTGATTTATGATGAGTTGAATAAAATTTCTCAAAGGTGTGTTCTCAAAATCCAAATCTTTATTCATAACTGTGAAAGTTTTCTTGTCATTTCAAAAAGGGACACAGTTATAATATCTGAGAGAAACTTTATCAACGCATCTGTTTCAGAAATCATTCATTATTAATTTTCAATTTTGCTTCTTAAAATTATCTAATAAGAGATATCTTCTTTTGTCTTGTCTGATAATCTTAAAGTTTTGGCAAAGTATCTTGTGATAATATTGAATTAAATGCCATAAACTTTTGATTTTCAGAACACTTAAGAATGTCTTTAAAATTATTTATATTGAAAGGTAAAATAGAAGATTATTAATTTATGTTCTTAGTGATTTCACTCAATTCCTAACATTTGGTTATCAATCTCACTGATACACTAAATTGATTTCAGAAGAATCACTATGGAAACCACTTAGCATACACCTATCTGACCATTGTAACTCTGCATGTATACATAAGCATCACAAAGAAGATCCTAGATAAAGTTTATAAAATGCCCAGCAAACATCTGGTAAACTATTGTTTCAAACAACTCGTTTGGTCATATGTAAGTATACCGGCCATCACCTTAAAGATGGCTGATGCAGATAATTCAGCCTGACTGAATAAAGTAGCTAAGGAAGTGTTGTCAAAGATTATAAACTACCAATGACTATTGTCCATTTATGTGCTCTTCCATGGGGACTCTTAGTCCATGCTGTAAATCTTTGGTGGCTATCACTCTGAGGTACTTTCGGAGTAACCTCTAGATGTGAACGTGTTCATCCTCCCCCCAAAGTTGGAGGAAATCAAAAAGAAGAATCAGCCAACTTGATCCATTCTGAAATCCATGGCCTCTGGCCACCCATCATGTCCTCTGGATTAGGATATCTTGGATAAAACTCTGTAACAAATTTTCTATTCAAAAATGAATCATTGTTTATCTTTGTCTTGAAATAAGCAGTTTAGTCAATTTCTTGTTGTATTGTTCTTGTAATCAGCTGATACCTAAAGAGACATATTCAAACTATTTGGATTAGTGAATACAAGTTCAGCAACTTTCCTACATGTCTATCTAATTCTCTGCATTCTTATGATAGCATGAATCATTGTGTTTTAATTGTGTTGATCTAATAATTTGTTCTTCATCGTATAATTTTACTTAACATTTACTGACAATTGAACAATTGACACTAAAGAAATGATCATACAATTCTTACACAAACTCTGCTGAAAACCCATCAGCAAACTTGTCTATGAAAATCTACTATAATGAGTAACAGCTCATCTCTATAATATGTCACTTACTTTCAATCACTTGGATAATTGCCTTTCTAAGATTGATCAACTCACCATGATCAAAATCAAAGTCTGCTGATCTAAGTTAAAATGAGCAGACTTCAGCAATTTAAAGGATGACCTATCATGTCTAAATTTCACCTTTAAAGCTATAAACTATTTACACAATCTCTAATTCTCTACTTCAAATTACAAAATCTGTAGTAAATCCTTTATGAACAAAGGTTGTCTGATGTACGAAAGAAAAGATGGCTGAGAAACTTCTTAAAAGGGATTACCATTATCAAAGTATATGGAAATACTTATGTGCTTTAAATTCAAAATTCTAGTGTTTCATATATAAAATTCAAGGTTTCCCTCCTTCTTTTAACACAACAACAACTAATGTTCATTTCAGACAACTACTTAACTTTGTATGATCATTGAGATTGCATAAATAGAAGGCAAGGTTAGTTGTTTTCATAATAATTCTGAAAGCTTTCAGTTGTCTGAATCCAAAGATAACTCTTGAGCATTAACAATTGATATATATGTATACATTTCTACACATATAACAATTGGTATCATATTGATTAACAACTAACTAGTAGACAAGCTGAATTCAAATCACCTTGTTATACTTTATCATATGGAAATTTGATGAAAGAAAGAATTGGTAGTGTTTAAAAGAACTTGACTTTACTCAGAAGATAGTTAGAAATTCTTAGGTTCTCAAAAAAACTACTATTTTTAAATATAGTATTTCTTCAAGAATGAGCAGATAATATAACCCCTGTTGTCATATATGATGCCTCATTCTCTTTGTTGGAAGATTAGGTCCAGACGTGAACGCAGACTTCAGCAAAATCCTTACTCTGCTGATTAATGTCATGACCACTAAAACACTTATCTATCTTATAACTGATCACTGGACTTACTACAGCAGATCCAATACCAATCACTTCTTTAACTGCTAATACATGTCCATCCGTGTTTTATCCTCTCAATATCTAATTTGCTGATCACACTATTTCTATCCACTCCTTCATCAGCAGACCTTACTTCTTGTCAACTATTGGTATCCTACTTCATTTGGTATCAATTAATTACCAACCCTACTGATTCTGTCTTTCTAACCTGATAAATTACCTTGACCTTATATCAATTCACACTTGATATTAGAAATCAACTTCGGCAAATAATCCATAACAGCAGTTGTCCAAAAGCTACACATTATGGATAAAGAATAGTGCTAAGGTTTTTCTTCCTTCAGTAGACACTTTGTCTATTATACAAAATTCTACAGATACTTACCTACTCAATCCATTCTCGAATACCAAATTAGTATCATGATTATTTCTCATGATAATCCCTCTTCTAGAAGAAGCATCTTGATCAGTCATCTTTTAAGTCTGTTGATCAAGAAGATCATAAGTTTTTATTACTTCTTCTAACTGATAGCAAGTTTTACATTGCCTATATATATATATATATATATATATATATATATATATATTGATGTCAGTAAATATAATCCACATATTCCTCTCAAATCTAGTACACTCTTATTCTTTTGAATCCGTTATTGAAATTATAATTAGCTCATCTACTAATCAGAAAAGCTTTTAGTAATCCAAATCTATATCTCTTCATGGCAGGAGGAGAGTCCTACTTAAGTCTTAGCCAAAATGCATAATGCATATTCTTCTTCAAGACTAACTATTTTGTGTTTTCCTAACACTTGGTATCAATTTTTTTATAATCAGAACAACTCTGTTCAATTCGCGATACCATCATTCTACTCGCCTATATCTCTGCCATATCAAATGTACACATACCTACGCTACTAATCTACACATTCCTACGCCATAAGGACATAACCATTAGTTGTTAACATCACATCACTGCAACTTCATTAAATTCATTCTTACTCTTAAGCCACATTTATGTCTCATCAAAATTCTCTTCACCTAAGGAGTTCCTTCAAATTTTCAGAAGTTCTAGAGACATGTTCATTAAAACAAATGACCTGCTTATCTTTCATTTCGTTCAAATCTCAAAATTTCTCAACCATTTTATACTCATCTTTCAAAATCATGCGAAACACAAATTCAGCTAGGCCAGCAACTCGTCCTATTCCTCACACCGAATGGAGAATACAGATGATGAATGTCTTGGCACCACAGCCTCAGATGATTCAAAGACCTCCTCGACTCAATCGACAACTAAGAAATAGCCTTCAAGATCCCAGGAATAATGTCTCCAATTTCATTACCTGGATTCCCACAAGAAATTTCATATCAACTGCTGAGTCTGAATTTTCCCCTGCTTCTTCCTCTACTCCCTCAAACGTTCCATTCGAGCAAATACCCATTTAGGAGGAGCATCCATCTATGGGCAAAAATTATGCACCAAACTCTGTAACTACTCAAGACATTCTCAACTCTTAGAAAATGAAACTTGCTTCTCTTAACATGTTTTATAAAAGCATTTCATTTGTTGATGTTTTTGCTAAAACAGTATCTCTTATATCTACATGTTCTCTATGTAATATATTATGCTTATCTTTCCCTACTGTTATTCTTTCTTCTGATTAATCTTCTACTTGTCCCCCTTGTCCATTAAGGAGGAGAGTAAGTTGACATTTGACATATACAGTACTTCAACATTTAACATTTAACATTTGACAATACTTTGCTATATTAAGGAGAACAGTAAGTACTACTTTAACACTTGACATATATGTTAAGGAGGAAAGTACA
This sequence comes from Platycodon grandiflorus, assembly GCA_016624345.1. NCBI lineage: Eukaryota > Viridiplantae > Streptophyta > Magnoliopsida > Asterales > Campanulaceae > Platycodon > Platycodon grandiflorus. The sequence goes on from CM028368.1 coordinate 31,920,827, forward strand.
AAGAAGTAGACATTAAGGAGGAGAATTATATTTTGATGTATGCCTTATACATTAATATTTTACTTTGAACTATATAAACATTCTGAAATGTATGCCTTATACATTTAGGAGGAGAATTACTTTAAAGAGGAAAGTTATACACCTTGACACACACATTAATGAGGAGAGTACTTTGACAAATAATATCTTGACATAGAATACTTTGACATATAATATTTTAACATTCTGAGATGTATGCCTTATGCATTAAGGAAAGTTATATAACATGACCATTAAGGAGAAACATATACATATGACTCATATACTCTAAAATGTAGGCCTTATGCATTCAAGAGGAGACATACTCTAAGTATTCTATAAGTAGAGACATCTAGATACACATATTCAAAAGGAAAAGTCAATAATTAGATCATAAGAAACATCTGGATACATATCTTAAGGAGACGTCTGATTAAGTCCTTGTAACAACAAGCGACTTCTAAGAATCTTATCTCTTCAAACAAAGCTGTTATTCAAAGTACATTCTTGTAAAATCTCTTTAACACTTGCTTGTGTACTTTACTCCATACCTTTGAAATGTATGTCTTATACATTACGGCTGTGCACTATGACATATACGCCTACTCATGTTTGTAATAATACGCCTATATATTTTTTGACCATTAAGGAAGAGCGTTTATTTTGCTTGTGACCATTAAGGAAGAGAGTTTATAAAAATCGACATATACATAAGTTTATAAAAATCGACATATACATAAGTTTCTATACTTTAAACTCCGTATAAGGAGGAGAGTTCTGTGTAAAGAGGAGATGTATATCTTATATACATTTTTTGATAAAAATAGACATATACATCTTACAAAATGTATATATTATATATATTTTATGATAAAATTAGACATATACATCCTGCAAAATATGTTCAACATGACAAATTAAGTTGTCTGATCAAGAGAAAATTCATCAACAGCAATTTCTAAATGATTGTTCTTTTCAACGACGCTGTTATTTAAAATACTTTCTTGTAAAATCTCTCTACAAGAAAAGGAACAAAATCTTCAAAAGTTAATTTCTTCTGCTCTGATAATTAATATCTCTTTAAAATATTTATATCAGCAGAACTTCTAAAAACTATTCATATCAAACAGCAACTCTTACATTTTGTATTCCTTCAAATTGCTGTTTAAACTACTTTCTTGTAAAAGGTCTACAGAAGAAAGGGACTGTTCTTAAAATCATCTAATACTTAATCAATTCAATTAAGTATTAAGAAGCCTCAGCAAATTGATTAAATCATAAGTAATGATCCCAAACTGCTATGAGACATTTACATAAAATCAGCACATCTTATTTTGAAACCTGCTGATTCAAAATACTATCTTGCTCAAAGTACTTCAACTCATTAAGCGCAAAACAAAATAAATAAATAAAAATAAAAAATAAAACTCTTTATGGCCTACTTATTATATCTCATAATTGCCTGAAAATATTTTTGTTATTGCTTCGTATTTGTACCTTTATTTATCGAGTCTGTAAATACTTAGCAATAGATGATTATACATACGCTATCGCTTGTAAGTTCATCCTAAGGCATGCCTTGAGATAAAATGATCATTCATTAGAAGGTGTGTTATTACTAAGGATTGAACATCTACTTTAAAAGAGCCGTATGTATATGTCAATTGTAGTAATGGCTCCAAGCAAATAGGAGGTGATTGTTAGGAATATGCCTGTGAAAACAGCTGATGCATATGTTTGCATATTCCAACACAGTGATTTGCTTGTTCCCATTACAACGCATGTTTCACAAGGGACTAAAAGGGCTGCATACCGGTTAGTGTGGCAGCTTGATGAAACAATACATAGGTCATTTGACTAGGAAGTCTTTGTACATATCCGAGTCTTTGTCCTACCAAGAAAAGATGACTCTTTATATGGATTAGCTCTACCAGTGCCAACAGATATCTCTACCATCAATGTCTCACCAGCAGACATCTCTACCAGCCATGTCTCATCAGCATTCTTTACCACAGCAGTCTTACATCGGCAGATCCAAGTATCAGTCATGCTCTTCATCAAACAACTGCAAAGAAGCTGATAATCATCAAGAGGAACATCGGTCACTGCTCAAAGCTACAATTCAAAATAGATCCATTACAAGATCTTTCTGACAGTCAAAGATTCACATCGATGTCTGTGCTTTCACTAATATTCAGAAGACATTTCCTCTTCCGTGTATTGGTCCCAGTCTTCAAGGCTACATTCCATAAAAGGCCAAACACAGTGCGCTACATCCCAGGCTTGCTCGTCAAGTCTCATTCATCCAGCCTGTATTCTTTGGACAAATTTCAAGAGAAAGCTTAAACAGAAAGTCTTTGCTCAACAGTCTATACAATGCACTCTGATGCATTAATGATCTAGATCGCTAACGGGCAAAAACTCATCCAAGCTCCAACGACTACTTCATCTTCTCTAGCCTATAAAAGAAGACTCTCATCTCTCATTCAAGTGGTGTTGGTGATTAGAAAATGATCTTAGTGCTTCCAATCTGTAACAACACTTAGAGTGAGAAAAACACAAGTATAAGAACAAACACTTTGTGAGAGAAAAATCTGAAATTCCTAAGACAAAGAAGCTCTACTTAATCAAGAACTTCTTTCTTGATTAGAGTTCTTTCTTCCTTCGAAAGACTCAGTCTCTTCAGCTACTATACTTCAAATCCACAACTAGAGACCAAGCATCCTGCTTGTCGTTGAAGACTGATCAAGCTTGAAGATGTCCGATGAAGAACCAGAGCATAATAATCCATACTGCATTCATATTGGCAGACTTATACTACATTATTAGGGCTGTCGATTGTGCATTGAATTGTCATCATTCTTGGCCGAGTTCTTAGCACTCAGTTGTTTAAATACCAGTTATTTGAACAACGACTAATATTCTCTTCTCGCATTACTCTAACTCTAGCACTTCTCTTGTCCACCTTCCTAGAGGATTAGGAACTGCTAAGGTTAGAGTTCTAGTTATGAGTCTTCCCGGCTTCTCAATTGACTTTCCTTCTACCCCGGGGAGATCGCTAGGTTAGAGAGTCTAGGTTGATGTACTAAGCATGTTTGTCTTTAAGCAAACCTCTGCTGAATTTTAATATAAATTATATTTTATTACATTCAGCCTTTACTTATCTTTCCTGTAATATATGGTATATATCTTGTGCAATCTGGTTGTGGTAAGTAATTGATGCATCTAATATAAAATTTTAGTTTGCTATTATGATAAACATGTACATATTTGTTTACAGGTACCTAAATCTTAATTGCTATACTTATGCTGCTTGTTCTTCTACTGCTTAAATTCTTCTATACCAGCTAAGTTAAACATAATCTTCCTACCAGCAGTCCTTAAACTCTGCTGATGCACATCAGCTGATTCCACTATATCAGCTATGTCGCTTAAACATGGAAGATGGCCTATTTCATTAATCATTTCATCAATGTCTTTCAACATATTTCTTAAAATCAGATGAAATTTTTAGTAAATGTCATATAGGCTATTCACGCCCCCACCCCTTCTAGCCTATATTCTGAGCACATCCTCATAGACCTAACAGCAATCAACAGAGAAAGAGAAAAAAATCAAAAGAATGAAAAGCGAAAGGGACTTACAGTTGGGAGTTTTGTGCTGCTGTGTACAATCTTTTTCCTTTTTTTAATTGGGGAAGAGGGCTCCGACGCAAAAGTACGTAAAAGGAGGGACAAAGAAGTCGCAGGAGGAAGGAGAGAATAACCGAACCTCGCACATGTGAAGGTGAGATTTAATCTTGTCCGTTGGATTTTTGTAACTCAATAAATCTGGGTCTGTAGTTGTCTCCTGTCAATTGCATACGTACGAAACCCCCTGTATTGTAATATTGATTTGTTGTAACTCTTCTTTTGAGCTTATGTAAGGTAGTACCTTGCTCAGTTCAAAAGATATGTTTCTATCATCATCATAAAAGGGAGAAATTGTTAGGCTCCTGTATTTAAGATTTTAATTTTGATGATGATCATGTAACCTAGATTAGTTCTATATGCAATATGCAAAATGTATCTTGATTGAAAGAGAATTTTTGTTGCGGTCAAAAATATGTTATCAAAATTTATTTCTGAGTTCGTGACGGGCGAATTTGTATTACAAAGAACAAAGAATTTTAAAGATGTCAAATGACAAACTTTTGAGGGGTGAAAGTGAAACAATTTAAATATTCTAATCGTTACCGTTGAAAAAAAGTTGGTGACTCGTTCTCGCCTTCTCGGTAACTGTTTGAATGTAGTCGTTATACTACAACGGCTATATCAAAATTAGTTCTCTAAATTGAACACAAGCTTGAATGTATTCGTTATACTACAACGGCTATATCAAAAGTTCTATAAATTGAACGCAAGCTTCATTTCCATAGTGCTCAAGAAAATTATTAGAGTATTTTGAATTTATCAAAATGCAACTAATTTGTGCCAAAAATATTGAAAAGGTGCGTGTAGCAAAATATAATATATTTCGGAGATCACACCAAATATTCTCTCGATCTTCATCGTCAAATAATTATGAGAGGTAAAATGCTACAATTGAAGAAAGTATCTATTCGCGGAAAAGAAGCTTCAATCCGACAATTCAAGTGTCAAGTCAAGAAAGCAACAAATCAAAAAACAAAAAGAATACTTCCTCTGTCCGGATAAATGTTCCTAATTGATAAAATATGAGAATTAAAAAATATAATTAATGATGTACTGTAAAATGTGTTCTGGCGATAATAACCATGAACATTAACTGAGTTCAACTTTTTTAAATAATTGAGTTTCTTTGTGATGTGTTATATTAAATGAAGTTTTAAGGGTATATTAGGAAGAATGGTAGAGAATAGGTAGATCAAAAGTGTTTAGGAATATTAGTTGGAACATCTCAAAATAAAATGTAGAAATATTTATTCGAGACGGAGGGAGTATTAAATAAAGAGCTTTTTCTTTTCTTTTCTATTCTTTTTTGGCATAAGAAGAATTAAACCTAAGACCTCACATTTTGTAAAGCTCCAACTCTATTACTGAATCACCCAAAAAAAAATTATCATTGGCTTATAACGAAGAAGAGTTATTGTAATCATTGTATTTAAGGGAAATATATTGGATTACACCTCATTTGTGTAGGGGAGGGGTGGATGCCGGAGAGTTGCCTCGAATCATTATAAAAATTATTGTGTCAAATATCTCTTACACTATTTTTTTTAAATTTCATGCCTCGCACTTTATATTTATTATTCTCTCTATTTCTAAATTATTGTCTTTTTTTTGTCTATTTTAAAATAATTGTCTTGTTTGAAAACTTTCCTTTTCAGGACATTACTTTTATTATTTTACCCTTACTTTTTTCTTTATTTTAATTATGGGTCACATACACATGAACATTAAAGAAAATTACATATTATACCAATTAATAATTAAATTAATTATTTTTTTAATCTGTGTATCGAGTCAAATAAAATAATAATTAATGGACCAGGGAGTATATCAAACTATGTTCTACGTGCTAAATCATTTATCGTTTGATTTTTTATATAACATAAAAATGACACGACGGTGATATTAAAAATATAAAAATACATATATATATATATATTTTTTTTTTTGGTAATAATATAAAAATATTATGTTAGACTAAAAGTCCTAACAACTTATAAAAAAAATAATTTCCGCTGTACATAATTTTCATCTTTTATGATTTTATAAGTGTTAGAAAGGACCTCTCACATCTCTATAGTTTCGTCTAAACTGAGCAAACACCCCTTTAATGGTTGTCATCATTTCATCATGCTTGTTCCATGCATACACTCTTTATACACATAACAACTAATTGAATATTTGGCTTGATACTTAGATAATACTCCCTCCATTCCCAAATTATTGTTTAGTGTGACCTAGAACACAAATTAAAAAAAAATAATTTAATTATTAATATTAATATAGTATGTAGTTTTATTTAATAATCATATATATGTGGCTCATAATTAAAATAGAAAGAAAAACTAATGATAAAATGGTAAAAAGTGTTATTCTAAAAAGGAAACTTTCGAACAAAATACTCCCTCCGTCCCTGAATTATTATCTTATTTGACCCGATGCAAGGATTAAAAAAAAATTGACTTGATTATTAATATTGGAATAGTGTGTAGTTTCCTTTAATGTCCATGTGCATATGCCTCATAATTATAGTAGGGAGAAAAAATAAGGGTAAAATAGTAAAAATGATGTCCTAAAAAGAAAAGTTTCAAACAAAGCAATTATTTAGAAACAGATAAAAAAAAGAAAGAAAAATAATAATTTAGGAACGGAGGGAGTAATTATTTTGATACGAACAAAAAAGGAAAGTAATATACTACTCCCTCCGTACCTAAATTATTGTCTTTCTTTTCTTTTTTATCGGTCCTAAAATAATTATCTTATTTGAAAACTTTTCTTTGTAGGATATTACTTTTACCATTTTATCCTTATTTTTTTTCCTATCTTAACTATGGGCCACATACACATAAACATTAAAAAAATTATACATTATATTAATATTAATAATTAAATTAATTTTTTTTTAATTTGTGTTTCGATTAAGCTATGTGTTGGATTAAAATAATAATTAAGGGAAGAAGGGAGTAATAATTAAGGAAGGGAGGGAGGAAGTACAAGTTATCAAGTCATTATCATTTATGGAATTTCATATTCTATCTGACCTCACAAACAGTCCAAATTCCTCCCTCAAATCAACAGAAATAGTATCATGAAAGTTACTTATATAGACATCAAAATCTGGTAAATGTCAAATAATAATTGATCGATGAGATTCCACTCATTTATTCTTAATTAATGAAAACATGAATCTTTGAGTATACAAACTTGGATTCATTCATGTTTTGAGGGTCAAAATCATCAAGATGTATCTTCCTAGAATCCCGTGCAAGTTAAGGCATTCTCCTCCAATAATTAATGTTAAATTATGTATGTATTAAATCAGTAGTTGTTTGTATCAAATTTTCTTACGTAATGTGTTGATGTTCATAAATTTTTGGACTCGTTATATCAAGAAAATCCGTGTCAAGTAAGCCATGCATTACGTACTGCATAGTACTAGGAATCGCGCGACGCATATAGTTAAGGATAGGGAAAGTAGTTAACATTTTGATTTGACCGGTTAGTTTTAAAATGTTATACAACACTCTTTTCGTTCCTAAATTATTACTCCCTCCATTTTTAAATTATTGTCTGGGTTAATTCGGTACATGGATTAATAAAACTCAATTGACTTGATTATTAATATTGGAATAGTATTGAAAAAGTGTGTTGTTTCTTTTAATGTCTATGTGTATGTGGCTCATAATTAAAGTAGGAAGAAAAATAAGGGTAAAATAGTAAAAGTGATGTTCTAAAAAGAAAAGTTCAAACAAGATAATTATTTTGGGACGGACGAAAAAGGAAAGGAAGACAATAATTTAGGGACGGATGGAGTATTTTGTTTGATTTAGTACATAGATTAAAAAAAATTGACTTAATTATTAATATTAATATAGTGTGCAGTTTTCCTTAATAAACACGTGGCCCATAATTAACGTATGAAGAAAAAGTAAGGATAAAATAGTAAAAATATTGTTATAAAAATGAAATTTTCAAACAAAATAATTATTTTGAGATGAATAAAAAAAGAAAGCAAGACAATAATTTAGAGAAGGAGGGAGTACAATTTTTAATGCATTAGGTAATTGTATTGTACAACACATTACAACCGGAAGCAAACAAAATTTGAAAACGAATTATGTTTCTACAGCATTACTCCTTTAATTTTCCAACAAGACAGTTGTATAGTACAAATTTAACAATATTCACTAATCACAGAATTTAGACAATTACACTGTTTTAAAGTCCAACAAAGAAAACAATTCACGTCAGATGTTAATCATGAACTTCAAATAATCTCTCTCTCTCTCTCTCTCTCTCTCTCTCTCTCTCTCTCTCTCTATATATATATATATATATATATATATATATATATATATATATAAATAGAATAGTCTCTCAAAATGAAAAGATCCCGCCAAAAGATCAGTTGCCAAAAATGAAAATAAATTTATTTTTATTAATTGTCTTGCCTTGAAAATATAAATTTTTAAATTATAAAAATCTTTTATTTCATTAAGTAGGACTGTTTACTTTCATTAATTATCATAAAGTTCAATCATAAAGATAAGATCAGTTAAATATTGTTTGTTATCTGCAAAACACACCATCGGACCACTGTACTTTGGAGAAGGTTGCAATTCGGCTAGTGATTGTTTGAAAATGTTACTTGGGCCACTGTACTTCAGTTATCTTGCAAACGAGCCCATTTTTTGGACGGACATTAGTTCAGCCGTTAACTTTATTTAAAATCCCTATTTTACCCCAGGACGTTAGACCAAACCCATCCCTCCGGTCTCCTTTGACAGCTCCGACGAAGAACCTGACCAAGCTCTGGCGTGTTCTTCAATAAATCCGACCAACCCTCCAATAAATCTGGCCATCTTCTTCATTCTCCGAAATCATGCACAATCATAAAGCAACAAAAACTAACCCAAATATGAAAACCCATTTCAATTACAACTACGTACAACCAAACCCCGTAAATAACAAAAGTTTTTTTGAAATAGTTCCTTCATCTCTCTCTTCACACACAAAGGCACACTTGTCATTTCAATTTCAATTACAACTCTAGCTTTAGCGGAACTGGGAACCTCAATCTAAGCTTCCCCTGCCATTAGACATCTCTCACTCAGAAGAGATCTCTACCCTAATTTGGGCCCTTTTGCCCCAAATCAAAAGGCCCTCCTAAAAAAAACCCCAAGATTTCACAAATATTTTCTATACCTAAACCTCAAATCTACAACCCCAATTCCAAAAACAAAAGCAGAGGAGGGAGGAGAGGTCGTGGTCGTCGAGGTCATTGGTACCCAATTTCGAGGGAGCTATTTTTTGGGGTTGCGATACATACAAAGTTTGGAGAAGATCTTAATTTGGTGGTGGTGGCAGGTGTAGATGGATTTGTTGATGGAGGCGACAACCACGGTGGTTGCCGCGACAGCATTCTTGATTCGAGAATTCTCGTGGTGGCAAAGCCGTTTGTTGTTGCGGATCAAAGGGGTTCTTCGTGCGCATTTTGACATCATTTTCTCTCTCTCTCTCTCTCTCTCTCTCTCTCTCTCTCTCTCTTCTTTTCTAGAGAGAGAAAATGATGGAGTTAATTTCAATTTCATTTTTCAAATTCTGAAATCTATCAAGCTACTGCTGCTACCGGGAGGATAGAGAACATGAGTTTTCCTTTTTTCCGTAAATAACTTAGTTTCAAAGTTTTCTACAGTCCTAATTTCAGAGAGAGAAAATAATTTTCAGAGAAGATGAAAATAGGGGTAAAATTGGTATTTTATGTTATTTTAACTGCTGAACTAATGTCCATCCAAAAAATGGGCTCGTTTGCAAGATAAATGAAGTATAGTAACCCAAATAACATTTTCAAACAATCAGTGGTCGAATTGCAACCTTCCCCAAAGTACAATGGCCTGATTGTGTGTTTTGCCTTTGTTATCTACTTTTATTTTTAGCTACTATCTTATCTTATCTTAATCTTAGTCAACAAATCTAAACATAAATAATAATTATGTTGCTCTTATCAAATCTAAACAAATCTAAACATGATGTTAAGATTATCAAATCTAAATTAATGTAAAAGTTACATGTAAAAAATAGATTTGGGATACATTTTTATTGATAAAAAAGTTACAGATAAAAATAATAACTAATCTAAAAGTTATATATAGAAAAGTTAGACTTAGAATCTGACCGATAAAAATAATATCTAATCTAAAAGTTACATATTAAAAAGTTAGATTTAGAATCAGACTTTACTGATAAAAATAGTAACTAATTTAAAAGTTACATGTAGAAAAACATTAAAAAGTTACAGATAAAAATCTTAAAACCAATCTTAAAAGTATAGATAAATAAAACAGATTTAGGATTTAGTTTTACAAATAAAAATGTTAGGATACAGTTCTATAGATTTTTAAAAAGAAATAGAAATCATACTGCAAATCTCAATCAGTTCCATTTTATCTTTATTTTGACATAGTTGTTTAACTCAAGTTGAATTATTCTAATTAATTATCCTCTTTTATAATTAGTTAATTTATTATGCTTTAACATCGTATAATATAAATAGAATTCTTATGAATATGCACATGGGGCTTTGACCTGCTGGCTTAAGCTCATGGCTTCCAATCTGGAGGTCAGGAGTTAGAAGGAAGACTCTCTCCCTAGGATTTATCTCCTAGGCGCTTCTGTGCGTGCGTGTGTGTGTGTGTGTGTGAGTAGAGAAAAATTTTTTCTTATGAATATTTTTGCACATTCGTTTATAAGCTTCTTAACTCATTTTAAAATGAAACTTTCTTTTTCCCTATTTTAACATAGTTTAGAAAATGATAACTTTAAATCAACATCATCTATTTCAAACAAAACTTTATCATACCTGATCCTTGAACAAAAAAATTTGAAATTCAAATATTTTGATTATCTTACTAACAACTCTATTTATTCAATCTCAAACTATTTTAAAATTTGCCAATCATACTGTTAATTAACCCTTCTATATATAAATTCTCATACATTATATTTCAAGTCCGTATATCCCAATCTATATCCTTTATATTCGTAGGTGTAAGCTCTCTCTCTCTCTCTCTCTCTCTCTCTCTCTCTCTCTCTCTTACACACATTCATCTCATGCATTTCTTTTCTCATGAATATTGATTTTCTTTTCTTCTATTAGCTTTCCAATTTCATACTCCCTCCGTTCCAGGTAAAAAGTCCACTTTCCTTTTTTAAAAGTCAACATGTGACTAAATCAAATCAAAATTTTACACACTTTACTTATGTTTTAGGAAATAAAATTTTATTAATTAAAAACTATTTTAAGAATACTGCGGATTATAACTTTCAAAACTTTGTAAAAATCACTAAATTTATGTTAATTATTGGTCAAACTTCAACTAAGTTGACCGTAAAAAGTCAAAACTGGACTCTTTGCCTGGAACGGAGGGAGTATTTATTTTCAGTTTCTTATATATGAGTGATTCTAAATGGCATTTGATTATAATCGTATATTATAGTATGCTTCTTATAATGTTTTACAATAATATTATCCATGGTGCCTATGAATAACCTAGATACTACCTGTTTGATGAAAAGCCTCAATGAAGTTAAACACAATGAGAAATATATTTCACTTTGTTTTGGTGCCTTTGACAAACATTTACATATTCGCATACACTTTTCTGTGTTCAATCAGCTATAATAAGTGACATTTGTTCTTTCACTGCAGAATCAAGAAGCTGGGAGATAGAGAGCAATATACTTTACCATAAGCTAAAAATTAATTCATTTACACTTGTATAATTGTTTTCGGCAGCACCAAGCAGCAATGACGTTGCCAAACCAAGCAAAAAATGAGCCTGTTGTATTTACATTGTTTACTTCACTCGTGGCCCGTAGTAGATGGTATACTCAGGCCGGTCCTGAACTTTTGGGGCCAGGGCAAAAAGAAAAAAAAAATGGACCTCGTTGAAATATAAAAATAATAATTTTACACATATTTTTTCACTTTTAATCATTTAAAGTATTGAAAAAGTGCAATATTTACACACATACAAAAAAGAATAAATATCAAATAATTATTAAAAATTATTATTCTGTACAAATTTACATAATTTACAACAAAAATAATATATTTTGTTTGCATCGTATGAGTTCAATAGCAATATAACCTGATTTTTGCTTGGAATATTGTTATAATCTACCAAATAATTATTATAATTGGACTTGTATTCAATCTAAGAAATTTTTACTTTTTTAATGACCCAGTTAAAAAAAATTGATGGTCAACTAACACTTTTTTTTTTATATGTATATTCAGCGGATCCAAAATAAAATGAATATTGGATGACTCCGATAAGAACGAACCCAAAATCTCTAATTTTATAAAACAACACCTTATCTATTAAGTCATGGAGTCAATTACAAAGTTATACTAATATAAATAAGGATTATTAATTAAATTCAGCGAACCAAAATAAAATAAAAGGTTGGACGACTTTGATAGGTATCAAACCTAAAATCTCTAGTTTCATAAATAAGCAGGGCCGGTTCTGAGCATGATCCAGTGGATCGACCGCACATGGCCCAAAAATTTTAGGGGCCCAATTTTTAAGTCCATGTAATAAAATATATATATATATATATAATTTAATCTTTATTGCTTCACTAACTAGTAGATTTGAACAATATAAAGAATATGAAAATATTTTTGGTTTCTTATTTACTTCTGACAAGTTGGATTCATTGGATGATATGAGTTTAAAGTCTTGTTGTAGTCGTTTTGAAGCTGCACTTAAAAAAGGTGAACAATCTAACATCGATGGAAATGAATTATACGTGGAATTAAAGTTACTCCAAGAATTCTTGTCCAAGGAAAAGATAGACCTGTTGATATTTTAAAACTTTTGAAACATGTAGATTGTTTTCCTAATACAATTATTGCATATAGAATTTTGTTAACTCTTCCTGTGACAGTTGCATCTGCAAAGAGAAGTTTTTCTAAATTGAAGTTATTAAAGTCCTACTTGCGTTCTACAATGACACAAGAAAGACTTAATGGATTAGCTTTCATAGCGATTGAGAATGATTATTTGGATAAAATTGATTATGAAGATCTAATTGAAGATTTTGCTTCAAGGAATGTCAGAAGGATGATACATTTCAAATAAAAAGTTTGATAGTAGTTTGGAGATTTAGTTATATTGGTACTTCATTTGTAAGAAAATAATTTTAAAATTATAATGTTATAAACTATGTAATTTATTTTCATCTTTTGTTAAATATATTTTATCAATTTTGAGGCCTAATTTTAAATTTTAGACAGGGCCTTCAAAATGTCAGAACCGGCCCTGTAAATAAGTATCTTATTCAACCCAGAATCTCTAGTTTCATAAATAAGTATCTTATCCATTGAACCACAAAGTCAATTACAAAAATTATAATTACATAATATATTATACTACATATTAAAATGGTATACATAAATTTGGGGCCGATTGCGCCCCAAGACATGGCCGGCCTGAGTATACTCTCAGGGATAGGTATTATACGACGAAGTATAAAATATTTTAACTTCTTAGTATCTGACTAAGAGCATTGTGATTAGAGATGTTAAAAGGGCCATGGCCCGTAGGGTTGGCCCGTTTAAACCGAAAAAAAATAGGGTTAGAGCTCAATATTTTTTGCCCGTTTAAAATCAGTGCTTTTTAGGGCTGGCCCGTTTAACCCGCGGCCCGTTAGGGCTGGCCAGCCAGGTTTCAGGGTTGGCCCGCCAGCCCGCGTAATATTAATTAGGCCGTAAAAAGTTTAGGAGATACGTAAAACAACCACTATGAGAATAAAATCAACAACCTTTAATTCAAAGTCAAACACATTTATCCTTTGCACTACATGTCTTCTTTGTATACTTGTGAATAAATACTGAAATATAAACAAAAATATTGGAAAGAACTACTAAGTAGAGCTATTATATTATTTATTTTGAGAATAACAAGTTGGAAATTATAAGACATCGATGTAAAAAAATGTCTAGTTTATATTTCTTTTGAAAAACATAAGAAACTATCAAAGTTATGAATGATTTATCGATTCACTATTTCAAAATATTGTTATATTATATCTTTAATCGTGGCCCGATAGTGGCCCGTTTAGCCCGAAACACACTAGGGTTAAGGTTAGGTCTGCAATATTAGTGGCCCAAAAAAATTAGACCGTTTAACCCGCAGTCCGTTAGGGCCACAACCCATTAAGGCTAGCTCAAAACCGCTAGAGCTAGCCCGTTTAACATATCTAATTGTGATGCCTTCTTATAGTCCAACTCTCCGTCCAAACCCATATTCTGTGCATGTGCATGTGCATGTGCATGTGGGTTGAAATGAGAAGTTAGGATGTGAATTCACTTATCTTTGATTTAGAAATAATGTTTAAACACCCCCCGGTACCCCGATATACATCTGTATACATCATGTTTTACAATTATTTACCCTTTCTGTTTTTATGGTATTTTGTGTGAATGATGTAGAACATCTCTATTTCTTGCTACTCCCTCCATTTTCGGCAAAGAGTCCACTATACTATTTTGGGATATTTCACTTAGAGAGTCCACTTTTAAAAAACCATGCCTACAATTTTCATAATCTTTCATCTTTATCCTCTATTTGTGTTGTAATCATTTTGGTTGTATTTAAGTACTTTTGTAATTATGATCAACTCTAATGACATTAATATATCCCTTAATAAGTAGACTTTTCAAACGTAGACTCTTTGGGTGAAACGGAGGGAGTATTATTTATTGTTGTTATGTATAATTGCAATGACAATTATTTTTCTTAGTTATATGATGCAGACTATTTTCACAAAAATGATGAAACTACTAGAAAAGAAAAGCATTTTATAGAATGTAAATTAGTTTTACTTTATACGTATCCCCACGTATAATTAGTTTTACCTGGCATATAGAGTTATCCCTATATATATCAACGTCAATATAATCGGTCACACCAAGCTTGTTTTTTGTCATATACACAAGGAGTAATCAAATTCTTAAAAAGAGAAATCATGAGAGACTACATCAGCATGCTTATTAATTTAGAATTTGATGATTCAAATACCTACCGATAATTCTTTTAGCACCACGTAACCCTGATCCCTTAGCAAACTACAACATAATTATAGTCGTGTAATAAAAAAACTAAGAATTGAAACACAGTAAAATTGGTATAGTAACAGATCTAAAATGTCGAAATTCTGTTTTTATTAATGGAATATTAATGTACGAAGAACGCGGTATAATTGGCATAGTAATAGTCAGTGGCGAAACCAAAATTTTATCTCTGCAGAGGCCCGTATATACTCTTAAAAAACGAAAGCAAAAACTTAGAAAACACCGTCTTACGGATATTTTTTGTAAGACGGATCTCCCTGACCTGACCCATCGTGTGTTGATTGACTAGTGAGGCTTTGTCATACAAATTAGAAGACGATCTCACAGAAGACCTACTCAAAAATAAATAATAAATTTAAGATAAATCATAAATTGATTTTATCAAAGTCAAAACTTTAATATAATATTGTTTAGACAAAAATATAATTTGAATTTCGAATTCACAATTTGCTACAATTTAGTCTTTGACAAAAAGTACCAAAATCGACGAGAAAATTGATTTCTAGAAATATAAAACTCATCAAAGAAGTTCATAACGTTCTTTCATATCACGAAATCCATCAATAATTGACTCCATACTCAAAGATTTGGAAGCCTTTGAAATTTGAATCATATAGTTTAATAGAACAATCACTTTGATTGTGTTTTTAGTTTTTTTTAATTGTCCTTGAATTGAATTGTGACGCCCTGACCCGGATTCTAATACCAACTGTGACGTTCCGATCCGGATTCCAATACAAAATCTCAAGGTCGTCGCGCCAAAATAACAAACAAGTGACTACAACAAACAGTAAAAGCATGTGGCGTAACAACCCGTACTTACAACAAAACCATATTAATAAAACTTGGATAAAATAAAACCAATCATCGGCGACATTACAGCCGGAACCAACTAATAAAACAGAAATATAAGATTTTGGAGAAAAACAATTTATACCAACAACTACCTCGGCCACAACATGCCGGAATAACAGTACATAAACCACAAGCTACAACATGCTTGGAAAAATAACTGAGTTAAAGATATCACAGAGTGCACAAGCTCGACATACACGTGTCGGCTACCAAAAGAATAATAAGTAACAATGTAACAACACTACCCAAAGTAAAGTCTACATGACTTTACATAATCATTCGTCCTTACCAAAAGAATTTCTATCACTAATTACAATTGAGCTCCAAGGGTTATAAAGCAAAAGACCACCTGCAAGCTAAACGTGAACACTATCCGACCTCACCGTGAACTCCCTGGCTGGCTCGGATCTAAGAAAAAATATATAAACAACAAACGGGGTGAGTCGAAACTCAATAAGTTACTAAATGCAACTATATGTCATGGCATAATGCTCAAGCGTTAGATGTAATATGGTAATACATTTATCTCTCACAACTGAACATGTAACATCATTATTGATATACAATTCACAAAAGTCATACATAGCATTTGATGTCCACATAAGTACTCGTAAATAAATCACATTGTAAAGGATATCATATCCCTTTATCCATCTTTGCGTTGGTCCTGCAATACACAAAATAACCAAATGTGCCTCGATACCCGTGTTTGTAGTATCGACGTCCCCAATTAATACCCTGGAGTTCAACTAGCAAACCAAAGCCATGCGTATTGCTACAACAGTGAGGCTACTTCTCAACTATGGCCAACAGAAGAGGGGTATGCGAACTCCGGTACGGCGACTTATAGCGATCACAAACATTTATTTGTGAAAACTATAGGTCATCCTACCTTACTCGACCAACGACGCCAGCTGGACTTACACAATGCACAAGTAGATGTTCTTACTCATCTAAAGCAATAACTATCAAGTTCAAAAGTAGTAAACTTGACAAATAACAAGAAGATTATTTTATTCTACCACCGAATTCTAATCAACACATTAGAGTGATCATTTATAGGTCTCTACTTTAACAGTACCACAAACACGGAGGACTAGAATCTCGATCAATCGAACTCTAAACCTCGTAGTAATTTAACATGTTGTTCGGGGGGTCATAATCTTTCCTAAAATCGACTTCTTAGAGTCATTACTAAAATTCACAAAATTTGGGTATAAATGCTATATGCAAGATTACCCCATTTCAAGCCTCAAGTTCTCTATTATTCAAATCCTAAGGTTAATATTCAAACCCTAGTTCATCCAACATCACTCAACCTAAGCAAATATCACAAGTATAATGTACCCATCTCAACATAGAAATTTATACATGAAAACAACATCCATAGCAAGTCATACATGATTATTGATGAACTAGCATACATTAGATTTTAAAGCAAACAAAAAAGGGGTTTAGTAACTTACCTAGAATCGAATATCAAGCCAACAAAATCACGATCGAAGGCTCTAAAGTTGCTCCCCAACTCAACACCAACACAATGACGGTCTCGGATCGCCAATTGAACGGTTTGATCTTTAGGAACTCAAACACACACACTCATCTCACCAAAGCTCACACACACACTTAAAGGCTTCTATGGAGGAAATGGGAGGGAAAAATGGAGAAATTAAGTCTCTCCACTTGATTTATGTGGCCAAAAATTCAGACTAGGGGAGGTGATGACGTGGCTCAAGGAGAGCCACCCAAATGGTTAAAATCGTCAAAGAAAGAAAAGTCAAAATAAGCTGCCGGGCTTTTAAGCGGACGCATAGAGCGGCCACATGGCTACTATGCGGGTGCCTAGAGCGGCCGCATAAATTCTAGAGAGTTTCGGGCTATGCGAGCTTAGCATTATGCGGCCGCATAGCTCCCAGGTTCTGGCCAAAATGGTTCTAAGCTGTCCCAAGGTGATTCCAAGAACTCCTAAGCTATTCTAAAATGGTTCAAACCTCAACCCAAGTCCAAAACAAACCCGAAACAACCTATAACAATGTAGTAAACATAGCAAGCCAAGAATAATCAATTACAAGGATTTAAATCACATATCAAGGCATAATTAAACTAACAATTCTTATAAGCATGAAACAGAATAATGAATTAGGGCATAAGTCAACTAACATGCTACTTAAACAAGTATATGATGTATGTCTAACATGTCAACTATATAATAAGACAAGCAAGAAATACATAGGAGGAACCAGGGTGTTAATTACACACTCCAACCCTTAAAAGAATTTAGTCCCTAAATTCCTTACCAAGTTCATTGAAAAGATGAGGGTATTTCTCTCGCATATCGACCTCAGTCTCCCAAGTAGCTTCCTCAGTGTCGTGATTCCTCCAAAGTACTTTAACGAGCAGAATTCACTTAGTTCGCAAAGTTTGCTCCTTAGTATCAAGAATCCTCACCGGTTGCTCTACATATGACAAATCGGGTTCAAAAGTGATCTCCTCATACTGTAATACATGTAAGTCATCCTTCATGTATTTTCGAAGCATACAGACGTGAAACACATTATGAATTTCTGACAATGAAGGTGGTAATGCAATTCTATACGCTAATGTTCTAACCTTCTCAAGAATTTCAAACGGACCAATGTATCTCTGTGATAACTTCCCTTTCTTGCCAAACCTCTTAGTACCCCTACGTGACGATACTTTAAGAAATACATAATCCCCCACTTGGAACTCAAGATCTCGTCTCCAGTTATCGGCGTAGCTTTTCTGTCGACTCTGTGCTGTAAGTAGTCTATCCCGAATAACTTTCACACTCTCAACCGACTGTTGTACCATTTCAGAACCCCAGATTTTTGCTTCTCCAACCTCATTCCAACAAATCGGTGACCTATATTTTCGCCCATACAAAGCCTCGTACGGTGCCATCTCAATACTTGTGTTGTATTTTAGCTTAGATTTGCTTGAATCCATAACCTAAAAATCTAAGACAAGGTGACTAATGGGCCTGCGTGTCTGTTAGTGTGGCAACTTGTACTTAGGCATAGCTTGAACAGCTTAGAGTTGCTAATTGTATAAGTCTTGAAGAAGATAGCCTATAGGACATCGGACGTCCTCTGCACAAATAGGCAAAATTTGATCCAGCAGTCTTACTTTGATATCGGACAAGCTCGTACAAGCCAAGCTTTATCTGCAATGTTGAAGAACTCCAAGAACGTCCGATAGTCATCTGCTGAAGATATGTCCTAACTCAAAGATCTCATTAATTGCGATACAACGTTAACTGCAAAACGCATTCAATGAAGCTTTCCATTCTTGGCATACAACTCGAAAAGGACATTCCTGCAAGCACGATCTACCTATTTTTGGCAAAATGTCGGGAGACAGCGAAACTTGCGAACCGCCTATCGAGCTCAACAACACCATTAGAGCATTAAATGCTCTTGAATTC
Organism: Platycodon grandiflorus; assembly: GCA_016624345.1. Lineage (NCBI taxonomy): Eukaryota > Viridiplantae > Streptophyta > Magnoliopsida > Asterales > Campanulaceae > Platycodon > Platycodon grandiflorus. The sequence goes on from CM028368.1 coordinate 31,939,977, forward strand.
AAATTGAGCAACTCATGAAGATCTCCAACGGCTCCAAGGTCCCTCCTGCATATAAAAGGAGACTTCATGGCAGCATTTATCACACTTCAACCACTCCAACTACGAATCTCCATAGTCTTCAAGTTCTTAAAAGCTTAAACGTCCTATCTGTATACATTCATTGAAGAGCTTCACACTTAGACGTCTAGTCCATTAAAGCTCTTCATTGATTGCAACACTTAGCTTTTCATAGCTCACGAGAATTGTATCTTATTGATATCAATTCTCCCACACAAACACTTGGTCAACAAAATTTTTGTACACAATCCATTAGAGATTTAGTTTGTAAAATATCTAGTGGATAAACTTAGTACACGATTTTCAAATCCAAAGTTGACCACTTTGGTTGTGGACGTAGCACTTATTCATAAGTGTGAACCATATTAAATACTCTGTCTACTTGTGTGTGATTGTGAATTATTTGTGTTGCTTAAATTTCCGATTTCCAAAGCGTTGAGAGCTGCGATCTTATCTGTGAAGATCGGCCATTTCCAACTTGTCCTATACTTCACAAGACTTCCGCTGCAAAATTTTTCTAACTTAAGTGAAGTAAGATTTTTGAATCAAATTTCAAAAATTGGATATAGGCTATTCAACCCCCTTCTAGCCTATATTGAGCAACCGTGGACCTAACAATTGGTATCGAGCTTAACTCTTTGAAAACTTGTTTTTCGAGATTAACCTCTTGAGAGATTAAAGATCATGGCTGCTCACCAAATGTTGGAAACTTCAAACGTGAACCATTGTCTGTCTTGGATGAAGTTCACTTTGACATCTGGAAAGATAAAGTCAAAAGACATATGAATTCAATTGACAAACGTTTGTGGAAATGTGTCACGAGATGGACCCGAATTCCAATGAAGCCCAATACACGGCCGCGGTAGATGCAAGCTGCTGAACTGAAGTACCAAAGCCGAAAGAGGAGTGGGATGATGAAGACGAAAGAATGATGCTCGGATGGAAAGGCCATCAACATCATTACTAGGCGTGTCGATATAAGCACGTACCAGATTATCAACCCGAACACGGCAAAGGAGATGTGGGAAGCCATCCTTGAATATCTTGAAGGTGATGGTGAGACAAAGAATAACAAATTATATACTGCATCCGAAGTTTGACTCCTTCAAAAGGATCCCAAAGAGTCTCTGAAGTGCCTATGACAGATTCTATGAGGTAGTCAACTCTTGCTATTCCTTAGGAAAGAAGTATGAAAAGAAAGAAATAAACATGAGATTTCTAAATGCACTAGGCGGTTTATGGCATGTTAAAATTACGCCATGAAAGAGTCAAAAGATTTAAACAAATTGACTCTTAGAAACCTTTATGCTAGTCTTTCGGTTTATGAGCTTGAGATCCAACAAGCTCAAGAAATGGAAAAGAGTTTTAAAAACTTGTCCTTACCATGTCTCTTGAACCTTCTGTTCAAAACCCGATGAAACACCTTCTACATCCGTGAAGATGATGATATTCTTTCGACGAAGCCTTTGCTATGTTTGTAAAGAAATATCAACGTTTCAAAAGGTTTAATAAATCATCATCACATAGGCGGTCTTCTCACAAAGCTGCCGTTCCTTATAAAACAAGCGCTCAACCGAAAAGTTCGCTCCTTATAAATCAGCGGACCACCAAAAGGACAATGAGCTAGTTTGTTTTAATTGTAGGAAACCAGGCCACTTTGCGTCTCAATGTCCTAAGCCAAAGTATGAATTTTATAAGAAACGTCCGAGTCTAAATTTCAAAAACAAAAAGGGATGGTGGTGAAGACATTGATGAAAGCAACCTACCTACTTGGTGTGACAACGACACGATGAGGATGACTCCTGTGATTTTCTTTGAAGAAGCCAACATATGCCTTATGGCCGGGAGTCACCACATGATTCGGTGAGGTCACTACCATTTCAACAAAATGACAGTGATGATGATGATGAGTTCAATGACCCATCAAAGGGAGAGCTCATCAAAGCAAACAAGGATATCTTTGGAAGAATTTTCAAAATTCAAAGTGCCTATGTAAAACTTGCCAAGAAGCATGAACTAGTGTCTCGAGAAATCAACCTTGATGTCTAAGATCAAAGATCTTGATAGACGCAGTGAAAGTATCAAATTGCAAAAAGAGAACAAAACTTTGGTGAAAAAGTGGACTTCCTACTTGAACACATCAAGAAGATAAATTCGAAAAGATGACCTTCAAAAGGTTGTCAATACTTGGAATAACTCTAAAGGAAACTTTGATACCATTCTCTCAAACCAAAAACTTTAGATGACAAAGCGGTATCGGTTTCCAAAGTGAGTTCAATGTAGGTAGTCCTTCTAGTTCTCAAAAGATGAGACATCGAGTAATTCTTTGAAGAATCGGTGAAGAAGTTTCTTATGACCAGCGAGTCTCCCAAAAGGCAAGGACTTGGCTTTAACAAAGTTCCTTTTGTTTATCCCAAGAACACAAAAGACAAGTCCAAAAGAAAGCAATCGGCGATGACTGGCTAATAGGGAGTCGAGCAACTGAAACCGCCATTAGTCACCCTAAGGAAACAGGGATGACTAATAGCAAGTCTAGGAATTCTCGGCTCAAACCTATTAAATTTGTCAAAGGCAAGGCTGCTGATCTCAACATTGCCTATAAAAGGGCAAAAGAAGTGAATTCGCGATAAAAAGCTTAAAGGACATGTGCTGTAAATACAAAATCTTTTGATAAGAGGTCTACCTATGGTAAACCTAACATCAACAAGAAAAGGCATTATCGGCCTAAGTCCTATAGGCCAATTATCGGAAAGGTCATTCCAAAGACTGGCGATAATAGGAAGCCTCAAAAGAAATCATTACTCATGTTGAAGGATTTCACAAATGCTCTTTCGCAAATGCCATGGTCATGAGATTCATGAATGCCTTCGAGATTCACACCTAAATCTAGAGGATTTACTCCTCCAAAGGTTAAACAGTGTGGATCCCAAAGGTTGCTAACCTTGAGGACCCAAAAATAAAAGGGGACCATATTCTTAAATGTCTATATTTCAGGAATGCTTTATGGTGTCAATGAAGAAGAGAAAGATCTATGGTATCTAGACAGTGGATGCTCAAAGCATATGATGGTGATCCAAATCTTCTCTCAAGCATTGTTGAAGCAAAGGGTCCCTCGGTCATATTTGGAGACAACTCAAAAGGGAAGACCATTGGTTATGGAAGTATAATCGAGGCAATCTTTCTATCAACAAAGTCTCTCTAGTTGAAGGTTTAAAGCACAATCTGTGAGCATATCACAATTGTGATAAAGGTCTAACTGTCGGTTTTCCTCTAGTCAATGTCTCATAAAGGACAATGAGACATGTTCAACTATCTGACAGGATTCGAAAAGGAATGTCTATCTTTGTTGACCTAAATCTTTGTTGGAAGAAAATCAAATCTATGCTTGGTTGCTAGGTCATCATCGACAACAGTGGTTGTGGCACAAAAGGCTTAGTCATCTAAATTTCAAATACCTGGAGAAGCTATCAAAAGACAATCTAGTTGTTGGTTTGCCTAAAATATCAGTGAATCACACGGTCTCAGAGCATGTCAACTAGGCAAACTACACAAATCTTCTTTCAAAAGCAAGCCTTGCCTATCAACAACCGGACCTCTACGGCTCTTGCACATGGATTTGTTTGGACTGTAACTACTACAAGTCTTGGTGGCGCAAGTATACTCTTGTGGTAGTTGATGATTACTCAAGATTCACTTGGGTAGAGATGATGTCCTCCAAAGATGAAGCATATGACATCATTCTTGAACTCTTGAAGACTACAAACTCGAAGTGGATGATATCTCGATGTCGATCGGACAATGGAACGAGTTCAAAAACAATGGTGTTGCCAAATATTGTGATGACCATGGAATTGGTCACAACTTCTCTGCTTGGCACACCTCAACAAAATGGAGTTCTTTGAAAGGAAAACAGAACTCTCATTGAAGCGGGAAAGACAATGATTCTGAAGCCAAGCGCCTATGTATTTGGGGCGGAGACACACGCTTCACACAAAACAGTCCATCATAAACAAATTTCATAACAAAACTCCATATGAAATATGGAGAGGCAACTCCCAACATTGGATTCTTTAAAATATTTGGTTGTAAATGCTATGTTCTTTACAATGGTAGAGAACATAGAGGTAAATTTGAATCCAAAAGTGATGAAGGAATTTTTAAGGATATGCCAAGTTTTCAAAAGCATACGAGTTTACAATAAAACTTCACTTAAAGTTGTTGAATCTGTACATGTTTCTTTTGATGAATTTGATTTCATTGGGCCACATTTGGCTCCTAAGGTTACTAATGATTCGATGAATATGAGGCAGTGCACGGCCAAGTCCCGATCTGCGATCCTCCTTCTTCACAAGAGCTTCCAAGAGTCAACCTATTAGAATCCTCAAACGAACCAACAAATGAACACTCGAAAACCCGAATCCACTTTGCCTTCCACACCGAAGTCATACAACCTACCTTGGAATTAACCTACCCTTTAGAAAATCAAGCTTCACTTCTACTTCTCAAGAATCCAACTCTGCGATGCAATAAGACAAATTCAACTGCGAAGTTAGGGAAGTAAAAGATCATCCTATCACTCAAATCATTGGAGATCTTAATGTTGGCGTTCAAACTAGACAAGCTTCAAGGAATGAATGCATGTATTCTACGCATTTGTATCTAACATCGAACCCAAAAGATTGATGAAGCTCTGGAAGATCCAAGTGGGTGGAAGCTATGCAAGAAGAGCTAAACCAATTTGACAGATGCCAAGTCAGTCACCGGTCCCTAGGCCCAAAGAACAAACAGTTATTGGCACAAAGTGGGTTTTCGAAACAAAATGGATGAAAACGGCAATATTACAAGAAACAAGGCAAGGCTGGTAGCCCAAGGATATAGACAGGAGGAGGGTATTGACTATGATGAGACATTTGCTCTGTTGCAAGATTAGAAGCTATCGATTATTCTTGGCCTATGCCTCTTTCAAAGACTTCAAAGTTTATCAAATGGATGTAAAGAGTGCTTTTCGAATGGAGAACTTCAAGAAGAAGTCTATGTAGAGCAACCTCCTGGATTCATAAAGCTGCTCAAGAAGAAGATGTCTACAAGCCGAGGAAAGCCCTTTATGGACTCAAACAAGCTCCAAGAGCTGGTATGAGACCCTTTCAAAGTTCTTGACATCTCAAGGCTTTGTAAGAGGTCAAATTGACACTACTCTTTTCATTATGAAACATAAAGGTCATTCCTTACTTGTTCAAATTTATGTTGATGATATTATCTTTGGTTCCACTAATGAAAATCTTTGCAAAAGGTTTGAAAAGCTTATGCGAGTAAATTTGAGATGAGCATGATGGGAGAGCTCAACTTTTTCCTTGGTCTTCAAATTCAACAAAGTTCAAATGGTATCTTCATCAATCAAGCCAAATATGCAAAGGATGTTATCAAGAAATTTGGTCTTGAAAATGCAAACACTTGGCACTCCTATGGCTACTAACGCCATCTTGACAAAGATGAGAAGGGCAAGAAAGTGGACATGACTCTCTAGAGGCATGATTGGTTCACTTTTATACTTAGCGCTAGTAGGCACGATATCATGTTTCTGTTTGTGTTTGTGCTAGATTTCAAGCGATCCAAAGGAGTCTCACCTACAAGCGATCAAAGAATCATCGGATATCGATAGATACTCCCAATTTGGGAATCGGTATCCTAGAGATTCATCTTTTAATCTTATAGGCTATTCGATGCTGATTTTGCTGCATGTAAAGTTGACAGAAAAGCACAAGTGGGACTTGTCAATTCTTAGGAAATAGACTTGTCTCATGGGCCGCAAGAAGCAAACCTCTGTCTCAACTTCAACAAGCGAGCGAATACATAGGCTGCTGGTAGGCTGCTCACTGTGGATCAAACGGCAACTTGTTGACTATGAGATTACGGCGCTAATTGTCCTATAATGTGTGACAACACGTCGGCAATCTCGGTATCTCAAAATCTGTCATGCACTCCAAGACAAAGCACATTGATGTGAGATATCACTTTCTTAAAGACCATGTTGAAAAAGGTAACATCGGCATGCAATATGTGCCTACGAGAGAATCGGGTAGCGACATCTTCACAAAACCACTTGATTCAACCAGGTTTGCATATTTAAGAGGAGAGCTTGGTATGCTTGACCTCAATCCTTAACCTTTGACTAACTATTTAAATCATTTTACAAAATTGTCTAAATGATCAAATTGAAACTCTGAGAAATTGGACAATCGAGTAAGTCCTTACATGTCCAAGTCGGCAGTCTTTATAGAAAATAGGCAGACCTAAGCGCGTCGTGCAATCAGTCATTCATCAGGTCATAAATGCGGACTTCAAAAATTATCAAATACCATTTATTAACTTGTCAGAAGTACAAAAAGCGAATGATACAGTATTTCTTCACATTTTTCAAAAACCGCCATTTGCTAGTTTTCAAAAACCTCTCGACTTCCAATCTGCAATCTTCCCAAATCTTCTCAAAACTTCGAATTTCTCTTGTTCTCGGCGAAATCATCAATGGTAATGATTTCTACACCTTCTAATTCATTTAAATCAAGTTTTATGATTTGCATTAACCTAATTTGTGCTATTTCGAACTATACATCATTGATGAACTGCAAAATCTTGAAATTGATGTTTGAATCTTGTTTATGTAGCATAAAATTGTGACTTCGGATTTCTTTGATATTATGTCTTCAGCTTACACAATCCCGTTTACTTAAAAATGACAAAATAGGTAGATATTTTGAAACCCAGTTCATGAACTGTTCTTGTCATTTGTCATCATACGCACATGTTTTGGGTTTTAATCGAACGATTACTGTTTGTGTTAATATCGGTGATCACTCACATCGGTTGTATTTAATCATACCTTCTTATATCTATGTCTTGTTCTCATATCCACCAAGTATAGGCAAGGACTAAATCTTCCAAGGCTACCGACACAACGTCATCCTCTGCATCTGCTAAGCCATCTAGGGCTAAACAGGCTGAAAATCTTCCACTGAGAATCCTTCCCAGGTCAAGTTATCATCCTGGGATGACAATCGACCGAGATTCCATTATCAGTACATCTGCTGGTGATGCCTGCTAAGGATTTAACGAATGTGGGCTTCTTCCCTTGTTCCAACTTCATGATACCCACTACCAATGCTTTAGCCGAGGAATTTTACACAAGGATGATCTGCCTCCTCCTCCGGCCAATACCAATGAACCGGTCAACCTAAGCTACATCAAAGGTTACATCGAGGCCATTACATCAAATTGACCTATAAGGATATTGGGGCAATCCTTGAGCGCCTATTGAAGGCAAACTAGACTTAACCGATCTTGAATCAACGCTTGCTTGGGAAATGATGCGAGGATCGCTCAACACGAAAGGTTTTCGAGATGTCCAGGAATCTCTTCCCGAAAATGCTTATCACATCGGTCATCGATCGATAAGAGCATTCTCTTCAAGAATGGGGCAAGAGACATTTTTACATCTCAACAACTTCGTGGACCAAAGGTGATTCTTCGAAAGTAGCTTAAGCGGGCAAAAATCGTCTTCTCTATGCTATCTCAAAGTGTTGCGACGTCCAATCCAACCCCTCCATGCGACGACCTTTCGTAAGGGTCATCAATATCATTCTTCGCAGATTTGAAGAGATCGATGATAAAGTTATCATGACGACCTCATCAAGGTGTCTAACACCTACGTTTTCACTTGTCAACAACGTTACCCTCTAGGGATGATATGGCCAAACGAACAATAGTCGTTCTTTGCTGCCGCTTCTTCCACTAGTGGCACTTCTACCCAAGCCGGCAAGGGTAAGCGAAAAGTCACATGTTCGAGCGAGCCAGTGGCGAGGAGGAGCCTAAACCTATAGGGGCTGAACTTCCTGAGAACTTTGATCTCAGCAAACTTGATCATGATCCCTATGAACCTTCGAGCCTCCTTCCAAAAGGCCAAACATTCCTCCACTCTCACTCTCCGTCTCAAGAAAAACCGCAAATCTCGCACTAGATCGAGGTTGAAAAGGATACCTCTAATTTCAAACCCGCGATCTATCCAAACCCAAACCTAAACAAACCCTCCTACCCACGGACGAATCCTTTGGCCTTCCTAAAGTCTCATCCACCTCTTCTTCCACACAGTATCTGCTTGTTTCCACTCCGCCGTTTCCCTCTGCTGTTCCCCCGCTTCCCACCAAATCCTCTCCACTTCCTACTGCCTCTTCTTCACCTACAAAGTCCGCTCATGGCAAGCGCTTTAAAAGAGTGCAAAGAAAAGAGTGCACTTCGAAGAACCGATATAACCTCTCCACCAGCTTCACCACCTCTGCCTACTACCACTACCACCTCACCTACTTCCTCACCTCCTCACTCTGCTCCCATCCAAACAACCCCCACACAAGAACCATCTATCTCACCTGCCACCACCTCTCAACCACCATCTTCCAAACGATCTATCTCTCCCTCTTCGACACCGCCCCCCAAACGTCTCAAACCTAATCCTTATAGCCACCTACATCCTGAGGTGCAGGATCTGCTGTCCTTCAGGGATAGCAGGCCTAAGCCCAACCCTGCTGATTCTGACCCCTACCTTTCTACCCTTGACTACCCCAGAAAATTCCTGCCACCTATGTCGGTGAAATTATCTTTAAATGGGGTGCTTTCTATGAACCTCTTCCTCCACTGGTCCCAATTCTTCTCCCACAACTCCGCGGTGCAAGATCTCATGATCTTCAACCAATGGGTTGCAATTCACAAGGACCTAGGCCTTCCTCTCCCCACAGAATCAACCGTCTCTTCCTTTCTCTCTCTGCCTAAACCACCTGTCTTCACCCTTATCTCGCTATCCTTCCATCCTTCTTCACCACTGTGGTCTACAACTTCATTGATGTAGTCACCACTTACCTTGGCTTCAACCCTTTCATCCCTATTCTATACCGTTCACCTCATCCTATCTCTATCTCTACTCCTTTTCTCATTGGTCGTCTACGGCCTCGATCCCCTCTCATCCTTCCATATTATCCATCCCTTCGTCTGACCTACCCTAGCCAATCCCATCCCTCCACCAGCCATATTTCCCTATCCTCCTCCAGCCCTTCTCCAACATCCTCCAGCCAATCCCAATCTTCCACCAGCCCTCCTTCCCCCTCAGCAGGTCCATCATCTCCTCCAACAAGCCATCCTGACTCTTCTGATACATATCCTGCTGAGGCTGTGCATAAATTTTTGAAAGACTTTGAGGTCATCTCTGTTGACCTGACCAAGGCCCTGCACCAGCTCTCTGCAGATCAGTCTCACATCACCCATGTCCAGGCTGACTGCATGACTCAAGTAATGGAAATTTCGAAAGGTGCCAAGGCCGCCTTTGATGCCTGCCTGCGCTCTATCTCTGCCAGCCAATCTGCTCTAGCTAGCCAGATCTCCGCCTCTTCCTCCACGACCTCTGCAATCTTCAAAACAAATTGGGACAACCTCGCCACAAAAATGATGCAGATCGTCGACATGGTTGAAGCTGGCTACAAGCTTGTGCTTCACTCCCAACGCCAGGCAAATCGCTCTGTTCACTCCTCAGTGCGGGCGACGCGCAATCTTACCTCCAAGCACTTGGCCTTCTATCGCAAGGAGCACATCACTACTTCGAACCGTCTTGCTCTCATTGATACCTCGCTTGCGTCCATGAAGGAGGAGATGGCTAGACTCAACAATGATCAGCGGACTAGGCTCATTGAGCATAATGCACTACTCAAACAGAAAAACAGCGATCTGTCCTCTGCATTGGCTGATACAAAAGAAGAGTTAGCCGAGGTCAAACAGAAAAACATCGATCTCTCCTACGAATTGGCCGACGCAAAAGATGAATTAGCAGAAGCCAAAGAAGAAATTGCAAAACTAAAGGCTGCTGCTGACTCTAGATGGACATCAAGAGGCTATGAGCAATCTTCATCAGGCAAAGGCAAAGGTCGTGCATCATCTAGGTCATCCTCTCGAACCGGCCGATAAATTTTTGGTATAATCTTTTGCAAAAACTTTGTAATTAAACTCCGTGTTTAATTCACAATGTTTATATTTTAAAATTTTCATGCTTTTTATGAACTGCTTATTATGTGAATGCATGAAAATTAAACCACTGGTTTAAAGACATGTCCTATATTGCCTATTCTGCATGTTTTTAAATTCAGTCTAATTACAAGTGTCTGATGCTTAATTTCCTATTCGTAAACACTTTGTAATTCTTGAATACAATGACCTGTATGTAAGTTCATCTAGGGCATGCTTATTTAATATATCAATCTTTCAAGCATGTTATTACTAGACTTGAACTTGGTCGGTGATATTGTATTCGTAGGGTCATGGACTCAAGCAAATAGGAGGAGATTGTTGTATTTTAGCTTAGATTTGCTTGAATCCATAACCTAAAAGTCTAAGACAAGGTGACTAATGGGCTGCGTGTCATTAGTGTGGCAACTTGTACTTAGGCATAGCTTGAACACTTAGAGTTGCTAATTGTATAAGTCTTGAAGAAGATAGCCTATAGGACATCGGACGTCCTCTGCACAAATAGGCAAAATTTGATCCAGCAGTCTTACTTTGATATCGGACAAGCTCGTACAAGCCAAGCTTTATCTGCAATGTTGAAGAACTCCAAGAACGTCCGATAGTCATCTGCTGAAGATATGTCCTAACTCAAAGATCTCATTAATTGTGATACAACGTTAACCTGCAAAACGCATTCAATGAAGCTTTCCATTCTTGGCATACAACGCAGAAAAGGACATTCTGCCTGCAAGCACAGTCTACCTATTTTTGGCAAAATGTCAGGAGACAGACTGAAACTTGCAGAACCGCCTATCAGAGCTCAACAACACCATTAGAGCATTAAATGCTCTTGAATTCAAATTGAGCAACTCATGAAGATCTCCAACGGCTCCAAGGTCCCTCCTGCATATAAAAGGAGACTTCACGGCAGCATTTATCACACCCTTCAACCACTCCAACTACTGAATCTCCATAGTCTTCAAGTTCTTAAAAGCTTAAACGTCCTATCTGTATACATTCATTGAAGAGCTTCACACTTAGACGTCTAGTCCATTAAAGCTCTTCATTGATTGCAACACTTAGCTTTTCATAGCTCACGAGAATTGTATCTTATTGATCTCAATTCTCCCACACAAACACTTGGTCAACAAAATTTTTGTACACAATCCATTAGAGATTTAGTTTGTAAAATATCTAGTGGATAAACTTAGTACACGATTTTCAAATCCAAAGTTGACCACTTTGGTTGTGGACGTAGCACTTATTCATAAGTGTGAACCATATTAAATACTCTGTCTACTTGTGTGTGATTGTGAATTATTTGTGTTGCTTAAATTTCCAGATTTCCAAAACTGTTGAGAACTGCTGATCTTATTCTGTGAAGATCAGCCATTTCCAACTTGTCCTATACTTCACAAGACTTCCGCCTGCAAAATTTTTCTAACTCAAGTGAAGTAAGATTTTTGAATCAAATTTTAAAAATTGGATATAGGCTATTCAACCCCCTTCTAGCCTATATTGAGCAACCGTGGACCTAACAACTTGCTGGAAAACTATTGTCATAGGCAAACTCTGCTAAAGGCAAATGAGAATCCCAACTTCCTTTGAAGTCTACCGTGCATGCACGTAACATATCTTCAAGTACCTATATCAATCTCTCTGATTGACCGTCTGATTGAGGATGAAAAGCTATACTAAGTTCAACTTTGTTCCCATAGCTTCCTGTAATGCTTGCCAAAATGTTGACGTAAACCTCGGATCTCGATCCGACAAAATACTCACTGGAACCCCATGTAACCTTACAATCTCCTGAATATACAACGCCGCCAACTGACTCAAGAAATATGTTATCGCAATCGGAATAAAGTGTGCTGATTTTCTCAACCTATCAACAACAACCCAAACTACATCAAAATCTCAACGAGTACGTGGCAACCCTGTCACAAAATCCTTCGTAATGTGCTCCTACTTCCATTCCAGAATCTCAAGTGGTTGTAACAAACCTGCTGGTCTCTGATGCTCGGCCTTTACTTGCTGAAAAGTCAAGCATCTAGACACATACTCTGTAATCTCTCGTTTCATACCATTCCACCAAAATTGTTTCTTCAAATCCCTATACATTTTGGTACTCCCCGGATGTATAGTGTACTTTGCCTTGTGAGCCTCATCTAGAACTTATCGTTTCACCCCATTGTTCGAAGGAACGCAAACTATTCCCCGAAATGTAAGAATTCCATCAGTGTTCATCGCAAAGTCGGGTGTTTTGCCCTCGCTCAACTCACCAATAATCTTAACAATTTCTGGATCGCTAACTTGAGCTTCTTTAATCTATTGGAACAAAACTGGCGTAGCTCGAACATTGGCAAATATTACCCCACGCTCGGTCTCGCTAGGATTCCAATCTCGCAAATCCTCCAACATCTTCCACTCTCGAACCATTAAGCAAGAAATGTATGTCTTTCTACTCAATGCATCCGCCACTACATTCGCTTTCCCCAGGTGATAAAGGATCGTACAGTCATGGTCTTTTAATTTCTCCATCCATTTACGTTGTCTCATGTTCAACTCCTTTTGTGAGAAAATGTATTTTAAACTCTTGTGATCCATGAAGACTTCAAACTTTGCTCCGTAGAGGTAATGTTTCCACTTATACAACGCAAACATAATCGCAGCCAATTCTAAATCATGAGTAAGATAATTCTGTTCAAAATTGTCACCCCCACTAGGAAATGCCAAAATAACTTTTCCATTCTGCATAAGCACACAACCTAAACCTTCCTTCGAAGCATCACTATAAATTGCAAAATTGTCACCCCCACTAGGAAATGCCAAAATAGGATATGTCGTCAAACGCCTCTTTAACTCCTGAAAACTAGCCTCGCATTTCTCATTCCATACAAACTGTGTCGTCTTCTTTGTCAAATTCGTCAAAGGTGTAGCAATCTTGGAAAATTCCTCAATGAATCTCCGATAGTATCCTGCCAAACCTAAGAAACTACGAACCTCGGTAACTATACTCGACGTTTTTCATTTTGTCACTGCTTCCACTTTGGATGGATCAACTGCTATCCCATCACTCGAAACTACATGACCCAAAAATGATACTTCCTCTAACCAAAAAGCACACTTGCTTAACTTAGCGAACAACTGCTTCTCCCAAAGAACTGATAAGACAACCCTCAAGTGCTGCTCATGTTCTTCCCGCGACTTAGAATAAACAAGTATATCGTCAATAAAGACCACTACAAAATAATCTAGATATTGATGAAACACACGATTCATCAAATCCATAAATACTGCAGGTGCGTTTATTAACCCAAATGGCATAACTACAAACTCATAATGGCCATATCTCGTGCGAAAAGCCGTTTTAGAAATATCTTTCGCTTGAGCATTCAATTGATGATACCCACTCCTCAGGTCCAACTTGGAATACACAACCGATCCCTGTAACTGATCGAATAAATCATCGATATGAGGTAAAGGATACTTATTCTTGATTGTTACCTGATTCAACTGTCTGTAATCGATACACAACTTCAAAGTACCATATTTCTTCCTTACAAATAAAACTGGTCCATCCCACGGTGATACACTTGGTCTAATGAATTCCCTGTCAAGGAGTTCCTGTAACTGCTCTTTCAATTCTTTTAATTCTGTGGGTGCCATTCTGTAAGGAGCCTTAGAAATAGGAGCAGTTCCTGGCAATAGCTCAATGCAAAACTCTACTTCTCTATCAGGAGGCATATCATAATTAGTTGAGAACACATCAGGAAATTCACAAACTACCAGAACTTCCTCTAACTTCAGTGTAGTAATACTCTTGTCAACCACACAAGCCAATTAACCCGTACAACTATGTGATAATAATTTTTTAGCCCTCAAAGCAGAAATAATATGTATATTATTCTTGACAGCATCACCCACAAATACAAACTCAGGAACACCCCGCATAGCAAAAGTAACTTTCTTACTATGACAATCTACTAAAGCATGATAAACACACAACCAATCCATGCCAAGTATCACATCAAAATCACGTATGGGTAGCACAACCAAATCAGCACGCAAAGTGTGATCACCTATAAGTATATAACAAGCTCGGTACACCTCCGAAGCCAACATATGCTCCCCCAACGGGGTAGACACCTCAAGCACAAAAGATAAAGACTGGGGCTATACACACACAAGTTGTTCACAAAATGAGATGCAGCATATGAATGCGATGAGCCAGGATCTATAAGAACTTGTGCTCTACTACCAAAAATAGAAAGACTACCTTCTATCACAGACGTAGATTTCGGCACTCCTTGTTGATCGAGCGCAAACACACGACCCTGAACTTTGGGCCTACCGTCGCTATCTCTCTTCGTACCACTAGACTGCTGACTAACGCTTCCTGACTGACTACCCTTCAGCCTGGGATAATCCTCTTTAGGTGACCAGTCTCCTTACAATAATAGCATTGACCTGTCCTGTTTCCACTCTTACTATAACACGTATCCTCCGAATGTCCAGGCTTCACACAATAATTACATATCAACGGAGCATTTCGCTGACCCTGAGAAGGAGTGAAATTATTTCCTCGTCCGCCTGACTATTGTCTAGATTGTTCATCAGATGGTGGCCTATTCTGATTTCCCCTGTGGTTATTATTATTGTTGTAGTTACCCCTATTACCTGAGCCTTGTCCTCGCCCATAAGACTGTGAAGACTGCTGAGAACCCACGTTCATCCTTCCTTTATGTTCCTCGACATCATTTATGCCAAATATGAGCTTCACATCTATTGGTTGAAGCTTCATCCTTTTCCGCCCAAACTGAAAACACCTTTGTTCCTTGACGTAGAATTTGACAATAGTCATTATTATTGAATTGTCCTTCTTACAATGATTGCGGACGACATCATCAGCAATTATGCTCATTATAAGCTATCAAAAATGTGTTTTCTTTAGCGTTGTTTTATGCTCATCCCTGAATTTGATATTCTAATCCTGACAGGATTTTTAGTTATCGCAGATGCATAACACATATATTGTGGTTACAGTCACATAATTGAAGAATTATAAGAAAGAAGGAAAACATGATGCATCAATTGTGCATCGCGATGCACAAAGTCATGCATTTCGATGCACACATAGATGCATCGCGATGCACAAATTTAATGCATCGTGCATCGCGATGCACAAAACTGATGCATCGCGACGCACTAAACTTTAAACCCTACAAACACTGTTCATATTTCAGTGAATGCGATGCAACAATTTTTGTTAATGACACCATGTTTTTTTTCAAATAATGCATCGCGATGCATCAAAAACAGAATTTTTATTCAAATGTATACAAATTTCACTATATTCAGGAAGTTGTAAGTAAAAAGTACATCTATAAAATGTATTACGTACGTAAAACTTGTTCAACTTTGTGTTTTTGTGTTTTTCTTGTTCTGGTGCTATGTTCTAGTTTTAAAGACATTTTTGCTTGCTTTTGAAATCACCTAATGTTGCTTGCTTTGAAATTGTTCGATGTTTCTTGCTTTGAAATTGCTGGATTTTGCAAGTGTTTTGGAAGTTTAGAGGGTTGTATGCGAGTGTTCTTGTGTTAAACATTCAATAGCGTTTTTTTGTTGGAGTTCTAATGTATCGCGTACGTGTTAGAAGTAGAACTGTCAAAACGGGCCAGCGGGTTGGGCTGACCCGCAACCCGCCACTTGGCGGGTTGGGTTGGGCTGACCCGCCAAATGAGTGGGCTAAAATATCTCAACCTAACCCAACCCGCCATGGGCTATGGGTTGGAGCGGGCCAACCGGCAAAAAAAAAATCTTAAATAAACTCAATGTTTAACAAATTAAAGTAAAAGAAAAAAACATATCACAACTATTTTTAATTTCTAATTAATGAAATAAAAAATCAAACAAAAGGACAAGAAACAATCTAACAAATTAAAGCCAAAAATGTTAAGGGAATATAACTACACTTTTTAAAAATCAAAGAGTCAAACTAAATTTATATAGTCAAGCAATTTGGCGGGTTAGCCCAACCCAACCCAACCCTTTAGCCCGGCGGGTTCAACCCGTTTGACCCGCCTCCTAAGCGGGATCAAAATGTATCAACCCCACCCAACCCATTTTAGTGGAGGGTTGGGCTGGCCCGGTGGGTTCAACCCGTATTGACAGCTCTAGTTAAAAGGAAGGGCATACATGATGCATCGAGTTTTTGTTTTGCACTGAATAACATGATTGTTTCGTGTTTTTAAAGGGTATATATGACATTTCGCAACAAAAGTGTCCTTTTTCGATTTGAAACAATTATGGTGGACTAAAATGGTTGAAAATTGTGTAAACGGC
Source organism: Platycodon grandiflorus (assembly GCA_016624345.1). Lineage (NCBI taxonomy): Eukaryota > Viridiplantae > Streptophyta > Magnoliopsida > Asterales > Campanulaceae > Platycodon > Platycodon grandiflorus. Next base: position 31,956,414 of record CM028368.1, read on the forward strand.
CTGAATTCGGCCCTTGTTTTTTTGAAAAATGAAATCCCCTAGCTACCAATAATATGGCGTCGTGGAGCTGGTATTCCCAATTCCTCTTAATCTCACTCACAAAGTTGTTAACTAGCAAGCGCGTAGATGTGTCGTTATTTTAGCCTAACCACATGTCTCAATTTCAAGTCATAAAAATGCACCTGCGTTAAAAAATATTGTGAGAGTTAAAACTTGTTGGAACAGCTTTACCACCGTTGTAGTCCTACTCGACTCCTAAGCTCCTATTTGGCTCGGGGGATTGTCTGTTAAAACTCATTATTGTCCCTACCCGGCCCCTATGCTCCGACCCAGCATGGGAAATTGTCTGTTAAATCACGTTGGGAGATCTTTTATCAGCGTTACAGTCTTATCCGACTTGGCGATTAGTCTTGAACCCATGTTCCCGGGAAACCATTGGGAAGAAAAAAAAAAAAAAAAACTGACCGAGTTGGTCGCTCTGGATGCTATTGCTGAGGGGCATCTTTTTACGACGTCGTTTCTTCGGTTTGCCCTTCCCCTTTCCGTTGTGAAAAAGGCTTTTCAGTCTCTCTCAGAGCGAACAAAGGGCACTGGGCAGCAGAGAGAGAGAGAGAGAGAGAGAGAGAGAGAAATTGACTGCAACTAAGGTACGGCTTTCCTCATCCTTTGATTTTTCTCTCTTCAATTGTATTCATACCCCGACGATCACACACATACACAATTTCGCACATGTAATTTATATGCAGAATTTCTTAATGCTTACACACACACACACACGTTAATTTGAACCTTAATAAAAATTTGATCTTGAATTCGAATAGTAGGGTGATTATAGAGAAGGTTTCATGTATTCTGCTTATTGGAGATTCTGAACAATTCTTTGGTTATTTTACTTTCTTGGGAGCCTTTACTTCATTGGATTTGTAGTTATACTTATAAAATACACCAAGTTTATGTCCCCTGCACTTTTACATTGGCTATTTATAGATAAATGTTGAAGGGTTCCTATAAAGATCCAAATTTGATCAATACAAAAAAGAAAAGAAAAAAAAAAATAGTGATTGAATTTTTTTTTTTTGGTGAAGCAGATAAATGTGGATGGGTTCTGATAAAGATCCAAATTCTATCAACACGAAAAAGAAAAAAGAAATAAAAAACGGGATTGTTGGAAACTGTCATAGCAAAGTTCTTTCAAGTCCAAGGATTGGGATCCTCTCCACTACTTTAGTCCCTCGTTTCTGGTGTGATTATAGATCCTCTACATAACTTTAGTCGCATTTTGAGCAGGTTTGTACGGCTATCACAGCTTTACTATGCTGGAAGCCATGGAATGGACATCATTGACCAGCTCGAAATGTGACTATAGTTGTCGAAGTCATCCTGACAGATGAAGGGCGTGGTCATTGTTATGATAATCGGTGGGGGCATATAGGACCAAGTGCAGCGACTTTAGTATTGGACTTTGGATTTGGCTTCTCTCCTCTTTTTCACTATAGTCCCTCAATTCGGTCAATGTGACTTTGAAAATAGGTAGGCCTTTCCCCCTTGATGGCTTACACTTCTGAACCCAAGAGTTAGGAACCAGGACCATTACCCAAAACTCGCATGCACTTGTCAAATTGTAAATTGCGCGAGAAATAGTTGCATGCATATGCTAGGGCTCTCCCAAGATTATAACATGTCTATCTTTCTAGAAAGTGGTTGAAAACTTGATAATATATTTGAAGTGTGAATTAAGTAGTTGAAAACTAGAGAAGGTATTTGAAGTGTGAATTTACTTGTTTTGTGTTTAGGCCGTAAGCTACCTTATTTAGATTTTATTTATATCATTAAAAAATATCTTTGGTGAAGTATGTTACTAATGGAATGGCTTCAACTATCATACTCCATCCCAAAATGATTGTCCATTTTTTTTCATGATCTTGAATAGAAATGGACACTCATTTCGGGACTGAGAGAGTATTTCCTATCAAGAGAAAACATATATTGGTGAGTGAAACTGTTATATTGTCCCTAAATTATTGTCTTGTTTGATCCGGCACACGGATTGAGAAAAACAATTGACTTGATTATTTATATTGGTATAGGTGTAGTTTTCTTTAATGTCCATGTGTATGTGGTCTATAATTAAAGTATGAAGAAAAAGTAAAGATAAATTGGTAAAAATATTGTCCTAAAAAAGGAAACTTTCAAACAAGACAATTATTTTGGGATGGACAAAAAAGGAAATCAAGACAATAATTTAGGGACAGAGGGAGTATTACTGTATTAGCTAGTTGAAATTGATAACAAAAGTCATACCCTGCACTGTATCATCTGAGCTTTCTTATGAGAAAATAAAGTTAGCTGAATGGAGTTGTTATTGTAGGTAATTGAAATCGATAATAAAAAGTATTCTCTGTTATAAAATTTCAGCTTTCTCAGGATTGTTGTTGACATGAGATTAGAACAGCTTGGCTGGTAAATTGTGTGTGGATTGTCTTGTTCTGCTTTTATGGTTATGAAAAAGCTAGTTTTTCTGGGTTTTTGATTTGAAACAGGGAGGAAAGTAGTATGTGTCAAACTAAATATGGGAAGATTTCATTCAACTTTGACTAACTGGATTTTTGAAAATCAAGTTTCTATAGCAGTTTCAATCCTGAAATTTATTCTTATAGATTGTGGTTATGCATGCGAACGAGTGAACAAGTGAAGGACACGGAGAGGGATGGTGGGAGGGTTACTATTTTCCGATGTCCCTTACATGGGATTGAAGAATATGTTGGAAGTTAGAATTTAAGGCTCTCACAACTTTTTGGAATTCAAAAACACACTTTTATTCAGTAATGAATTTATAAGCAATAGAAAAGATATTGCTATTGCTGCTTTTGCCATTCTTTGGTAGAGAACAATTGACTCCAAGCGTTGGCCCATTAGTCTTAAAGACTCTCCTAAAGTGCCTTCCCTAGCTTAATTTTGATATCTGCAGTTAGGATAGCAGATCTATGTTGAATTTTGAAGTCTATATACCATTATTGACGTTGTATCACATACATTTGGAGAAAATTTTATTTTTGACTATCGTACTAATTGAAATAACTGATTTGACCAACGTACTTCTAATATCCAAAATATCCAAAATGTGATCAACGTACTCACGATTCGAGTGCGATGTAATCCTTGTCGTTAACACCCCATCCAATTTTTAACAGGCTGCCGATGTGGCTTCTTGCGTGGATTATATTTGCTTTGTTGCACAAAAAATCTCAAAAAAGATCAACAAACCCAAATCCATATGGCCTTTCACGTTGCCTGCCCAATTAGATGGTAAACCCAATTACACGCTATGTCTCTCTCTCTCTCTCTTCTCTCTCTCTCCGCCCAATTACATGGGAGATTACGGATTTGAATCGATCAACGAATGCTTCTACAGATATGGGTTCTTCGCCTTCATTGAAACCGTCGGAGATTTGTTTGGTGTTGATGGGGTCAAAACCCGAACGGGTCCCTAACAGAAACCAACTTATCGTCACTCAAAAACACCATTGAATAAGCTCCTTCAAGTTTACACAAGCATCAACAATTCTTAAAAAAAAAAATGGTCCTGCTTTCAATAAGGTGCAAGACAACCTCAGTATCAAAACTAGTACCAAATATTGAACCATTTTCATCAAGTTGAGCTCTAAGAGTTTGATAATTTACCAAATCGCCATTGTGGCCACCCCAATACGGTCGAACTGGTACCCGGCAACAAAGGGTTGAACTTTCTTCAACATGTTGGAAATGGCAGTGGAGTATCTGGTGTGGCCAATAGTGTTGTCTCCGGGGAGCTGGTCGAGTTTGGATTTGGTGAAGACCTTGGAGATGAGGACGACGCCGGTGACGGACTTGAGGACACCATTAGGAGTGCTGCGACGATTCCTGCACCTTCTTGGTCGCGGTGTTGGAGAGCGTGGAGAGCTAAATAACGAAGACGGGAGGCTTCCGGGTCTCCGACGATGCCAACGATGCCCCAATCCTCGTGGGGCTTTTCATCGTCATCGTAAAAATCATAGAAAATCAAAGATTGGGTATCATCTAGATTTGACTAGACGACGACGAAAATGGGGTTAATGGCGGGAAGGGTGCGTAGGAGAGAGAATTTGTGGTGGGTGTGGGTGGTTGAGGAGAGGTTAGTACGAGAATGGAGATATTGGGTTTTTCACACGAAAGTGGGGGAGTGTTTGGGGAGAGAAAATAAAATGGTCTTTTCGGAGGCGGCCACAGCGGACATGGCTTGGGGTTTAAAGAGGGAAAGGAGGAGAGATACGCCGGAGAATCGAGGGTAGGGTTATGATTAGGGTTCGATCAGTTCAAGTTAGACTCAAATGCAGTGAGCAAGTCGGTCAAACAATTTTATTTTTTTTAGGTACAACTAAGCCCACATAGTCCACACAAGCAGCAATTGATACGAGACAGTGACCCACATAGTCCACATGTTAAAATATTGAATGGAGTGTTAACGGAAAGGACCACATCGCACTCAAATCGTGACTACGTTGGACACATTTTGGATATTAGAAGTACATTGGTCAAATCGGTTATTCTCAATTAGTACGATGGTCAAAAATATAATTTTCCCCGTACACTTACTGTAAATGTTGTCAATTGAATTTTGAAAAAGACGCTGGAAGAAAATTAAGTTCTAAGGATCACTCTGTTGTCTTTGCTTGGAAAGATGAACAAATTGAACAAGGGCAGTGATTGATTATAATTGTGAGATGGGCCATGTACTAGTATTTGCTAGAGCTGCTGAACATAGCAAAACTAGCTTTGAATAGTTGATTTTTTCGCTTTTACTTTCTTTGAACTATGGTGCCTGTTTTTTCTTGAATTGTCCCCATACACATAGTACTTGTTTTTTCTTGAATTGATACATTAAATTGTTGCATGCTTGGTTGCCTTTTGATATTTGAAGATGCTTAGATTTGCATATTGTTTACTTAATATATTTACAAGTTATTTTCCTTTCCTTTTCTGTTTTATTTTGATGGACGACCCATCCATTTCTTTTACCTTATTCTCCTATTATCTAATCTACTTTTCTTATTAAAAAAACAAAAAAGCTATTCTAGTTCATTTTCTTTCTAATATTGTCATGGATCTTTGTAGTTGTGTATAATTTGCTATACACTCTGTTCTTAGCAATATCTACTCAAAATTGATTTATGCACATGCTTTTTACACTAGCACCTTGTTCGCTTATCTTTATGTTTTTCTCAAAGAAACTCCCTAACAATCTTCCGCTTCCTGCTTTGATGTGATAACTTCTTAGTTGAGGAAAAGAAGAAAAAAAGAAAAAAAAAACCATGCTGATTAACTTGTTTGATTTTCTGTAAGAATTTTGTTGATATTTCTAGAGGTACAACGCTATTTTATAGTCCATTCATGGATTCTGTTGTTTGATATGTAGGAAAATCTCCTTCTGATTGTACAAACATAGGTGTGAAAGGGACTTGGGTCCTAAACATGAAATAAAGAAAAATGAAAACACAATGGTTACTTGTTTGTTTCATCACTAGTTATTTCTTATCCCATTTGAAGTGTCCCAGTTTGACTTCTTTTTGCATTGTTTGGATCGATATGTGATATAAACATTTCTTATTCTAGAGAACAAAAATATAACCATAATAAAGCATAAAAAAGCTACTCCCTCCGTTTCAGGCAAAGAGTGCACTATACTATTTTAGGATGTTTCACTTAAAAAGTCTACTTTCAAAAAATTATGCTTACAATTTTTATGATCTTTCATCTTTCATCTTTACCCTTTACTTGTGTTGTAATCATCTTGGGTGTGCTTAAATATTTTTGTAATTATGACCAACTCCAATGACAGTAATATATCCCTTAATAATTATACTTTTCAAACGTGGACTCTTTGGGTAGAACGGAGGGAGTAAAAAGTAATATTAACCAGAAAGTTTGTTCTCAAGGGAAATTGAGGATTTCATGATTAAAAGGGAAATTGAGAATTTCATGATAAAAAATTACTCTAAATAGTAGTCATTTTGACCAAGCAAGTCTAATGGGGACTCTTCAATTAGAATGGAGTATTATTAGTTGATTGACATCTCCCTCTACTGGTTAATTAAATTCTTTACGTATCTAGAGATGCCCGATAAAACTAGTGTACTTTTTGGGTTTTTTGATGTTTCATCATCAACATGATTATTTATTCGTCTTAATATTGTGCGAGGATGTTGCTAAAATCACTTATATTACTTTTCTAGTGAAAGCTTATAAAGTAGAATCTCCTGAACTCTGGTGCGATCATGTCCTTGCACACCATAGTTTCATAGGAACATCAGCAGTTGTTCTTACCTCTTTTGCGTCTTCAATTATTTTTATTTATTTTCTTTGGGTGCTAGAGATGGATTCGTATAAAAGCTGAAAAGTATCAGAGCAAGATTGAAGCAACCGAGTTTACTCATTTCACTGTGTTAACAGATGATATGCTGTACTTTTTGTCTTCTTAAAATGTCTTTACTCTTTGCTATTCTAATGTTTTTTTTTTTTTTTTCTGCTTGATCTGCTGAGGAATATGGTTAGGAATGATATTCGTTTTGTCACAGTTTTCAACTTATTCTAATTCCTATTGGCAGTTTCGATGATATAAAGGAGCATCCGAGTGGCAACTACAATGGAAGCACCGAATCACACTGATCAAGGAACTGATGTAAAATCTCAAGTCATCTACCGGTGCAAGAAATGTAGAAGGATTGTTGCTTCACAGGAGAATATAGTTACCCACAAGCATGGTGAAGGACAAAAGTGCTTTAAATGGAAAAAGAGAAGTGGCAACTCGTTGGAAACGGATAAAGAGCCTCCCAAGTGTTCGTCCATTTTTGTGGAGCCTATGAAGTGGATGCAAGCAGGTTCGTCAAACCCTGTTTTCTTTTTTCTTTTTCTTAATTTTGATTTAAATATTTTGGGAAAAGGTCTTATGGGGTTCCATCATTGTGTGAATTGCAGTGGAAGAAGGAACAGTGGAAGAGAAGCTGCAATGCATGGGCTGCAAAGCGCGATTGGGTTCATTCAATTGGGCAGGTATGCAGTGCAACTGCGGAGCATGGGTTAATCCTGCATTTCAGCTGCACAAGAATCGTTTGGATGAATGCCTTCTATGAGCTCGCCACACGTGTGAATATAGTAATTTTGGCAAAGCATTTAACATATTTTTGCAAAACTTGTAGGTTTTGCTTCTAGGAGCATATTATTGATGTAGGGAATTGCATGCAGTATTCCTGAATGGTTAATGGGTTATTGATCAGTCGTAGTAGTAATGCCTCGATATTACATTTCTACATGTTGGGCATACTCGAGGTTTTTAAATTACAACCAGCTCCAAGGATACTTGCATATCTCGTAATTATTAGACTTTTCTATCATTGATTCTTTGGTCGAAGCGGAGGGAGTACAACGGAAGTTAATTAGTAAATACCAGTAATAGGGCTCCACTGAGTCTTAGCCTAGTAGTCGTTCTTGGCCTCTGGTAAAACATAATCCGCATGTTATGGGTTTGATTCACACTATTTAAGTTTTTCCAACTTTGTTTTGTTGGCATGGACAGTTGACAAAACCCTTGATATGGGCAGTTTATAGAACCCATTGGTCGCCGGCATTAGCCGGTGAGGGGAAAAATATTGAGTGCAGTGTGACGCGGTATCACCATTAAATAACAATGCAAAAAAATTAGCAACATTATAGACATGAAGAGCAAGATTAAAGGTAAAGTTGCTGATTTATTAACTCAAATAGTATATGTAATTAAATATAAAGTAAAAATAAAATAAAATAAAATGAAATAAAATAAAAATATAAAGTTGATTTACCAAAATATGTAATTAAATATAAAGTAAAAATAAAATAAAATAAAATGCTTATACCTATGTTTTAATGTAAAGTTGTAGATTTAGACATTTATTAACTCAAATAGTATATGCAAAGGGGTCGGTCGGTTGTAGATGTATAAGAAAGGATGATAGTTCAATTGTCCAGTACTTCATTTACATATCTACTGCATTCTCACGACCAAATATGAAGAGAAAATTAGAGCGACATACTCCCTCCGTTTCAGGCAAAGAGTTCATTATTCTATTTGAAATGTTTCACATAAAGAGTTTATTTTACAAATTATGCCTATATTTTTATTATTTTTTAACTTTAACCTCGACATTAGAAGAAAGTCCACATTAGAAGACTTGGTGATTTAAACTCTATTAGAAGAAAGTCAAACTTATGTCTGATTTAAAAGAGTACAAGTGATAACAGCTGACTGTGGCATAAAAGGCTAAGCCATCTTAACTTCAAGTATATCTCCAAATTATCAAGAGACAACTTGGTGAAAGAATTGCCGAAAGTATGAGCTGATGATGACAAAGTTTCCAGGGCATGTCAATTGGGAAAACTCACCAAGTCCTCACTACTAGAAACACGGGATTTAGCGATGGAAATTTCCGTCGCTAATTGCCAACGGAAATTTTCATTCAACAACAGTTTCCGTCGTTGAATTAGTGGGGTATGCAAGTTACATACGATAATTTTTCAGTCGGTAATTTCCGTCGCTAAAAGAAGAATATTCGAAGAATATTCTTTAATTTTCGTCGTTAAATGTATGGGAAACACACGCCAATTTTAGCGACAAATTTTCAATCGTTATTTTCAAGTTACCGTCTGCAATTTGAAACGATTTATTCCGTCGCTATTTCTGTCACTAATTAGGGACGGAAGCTATGTCACTAATTTTATCGTAACTTTCACCGGTCAAACCTCTCTCTCTCTCTCTCTCTCTCTCTCTCTCTCTCTCTCTCTCTCTCTCTCTCTCTCTCTCTCTCTCTCTCTCTCTCTCATCGGAACCACCACCACCGACCACTGGCGCCTCTGCCTCCACCACAAGTAAAAGATCTTAAACCTTTTCTTTTAATTATTTTCATATTTTAGATTAATTATTTATTTAATTTTTTTGTAAATATAGTATCTCGCCACCATCTACGCCGCCGCCCCCGCCTCTACATCTGTTCTTCCAATTTCCAGTTTTTTTTTTTTGTTTTTGTTTTTAATTTTATTTTTGTAACTATTATATATATATATATATATATATATTCTGTAATTTTGTGTTTTTCAAATTTCTTTGAGAAATTATGTGTACTGTGTGTGGGGGGGGAGGGGTTGGATTATTACTAATTATTGTACTGTGTGTGGGGGTGGGAGTTGGAGTATTTTTGATCAATTTTGATGAACTTTTTGGGTATTAATTTGAAAATTTGTTATGTGTTAAACATATAAAATTTTAGGGAAAGTTATATAAATGATCATCGTACTATTGTTTGGTAACCGATTTGACGTCGTACTCCCAATATCCTAAATCTAACCAACGTACTCGTGAATTGATTGCAATGTAGTCCTTCTGACTAACGGCCCATCCATTTTTTTAACGGTTGTTAACTTTTCATCATATTTTTTTAAGGGAAAATTATATAAATGACCATCGTACTATCGTTTGGTAATCGATTTGACCCCGTACTCCCAATATTCTAAATCTAACCAATATACAACTCTGAAATCATCATCTTCATTACTGCTAATGTATTAAAAGCTTCAAAGCAAAAATCTGTCAATCATTCCTTGAAGAGCACTGATATTAGACTTTTAGTCTTTATTGCTCTTCATTGATTGCAATCCTTTGTATTCAAAGCACACGAAAGTTGTATCTTTCTAGATATCAACTTTCACCATAAGCACTTGGTTAAAATATTTTTGTACACGATCCATTAGTGATCTTAGTGATTATTTTATTGGAAAAAAATAGTGCACATTTTCAAATCCAAAGCGAACCACTTTGGTAGTGGACGTAAAACTTATTCATAGTGTGAACCACTTCAAATCTTTGTCTATTTACTTCCTGCCTTATTACTTTGATTGTTTATTTGAAGGCTTCCAGAAATTCCAACTAAGTTAAGAACTGCTGATCTTGGCTCTTCAAGATCAGTTATCCTCAACTTGTCTTATACTTCACTAGACTTTTGCTGTAAAATATTTTCTAACTCTCTTGTGAAGTTATTTTATCAAACAATTTTTAAAATTGGACATAGGCTATTCAAGCCCCCCTTCTAGCCTATTTGAGCACCTTGAGACCTAACACATTTAGCAAATAACAAATACTTCCAAAAACATGAAAATACTTTAAAGTAGGTTTCTTATTCATAAGTATTTAATATGGAGTCATAGTACTGCCTGGTCTAAGATACACACGATTAATAACAAGACATGCAGTGTTCAAAGCTTCAGCCCAAAATCTTTTAGACAATTTTTTTGAATTAAGCATAACACGTGCCATCTCTTGAAGAGTTCTATTTTTCCTTTCAGTTACTCCATTCTGTTGAGGGATTTTAGGAGCAGAAAATTCGTGTGTAATACCCTTTTTATCACAATAAGTAGTAAAGGAAGAGTTTTCATACTCTTTTCCATAATCAGATCTGAGTTTCACAATCTTATGATTAAAAGTATTAATCATCTTTTTATACCAAATTTTGAAAGCTTCAAATGTGTCAGATTTTTATCTAAGAAAGAATACCCATATAAAACGTTTAAAATCATCAACGCATACAAAAGTGTATTTTTTATCACCTAAGCTTTCAACTTCTATAGGACCCATTAAATCTGTATGTATTAATTCAAAACATCTTGAAGAAGCAGAATTTTGTATACTTTTGTGAGAAGCTTTAATTTGTTTACCTTTTTGACATGAGCCACAAACTTTCATATTCTTGGTGTCTAACTTTGGTAATCCTCTAACAGCTTCATATTTTAGCAATTCTTCTAATTTTTTTGTACTCATGTGTCCAAGTTTTTGATGCCATAAGTCAGTTTCATTTATACTAGATGCATGACAAATAAGATCATTCTGAATTAGATAACAATTATCAGATGATCTAAAACCAGACAAAATACACAAGTTATTTTTGTCAAAAACTTCACACTTTTCTTTATTAAATTTCACATGCATACCATTATCACATAACTAACTTATGCTAATCAAATTGGCAGTTAAACCTTCAACATGATACACATTAGACAATTTAGGTAATCCTTGAATATTTAAAGTACCTTTACCGATTACCTTTCCTTGTGCACCACCTTCATATGTCACACAACCACTAGTGACAATTTTATAATTTTCCAAAACATCTTTAGAACCTGTCATATGTCTTGAACATCCACTATCAAAGTACCATGCATCTGCAATGTTAGACTTAAAAGAAGTAGAAGTAACATGGCATAGAATTTCAGATTTCTGGGCCGAAACAGTTCTGGGAGAAACTAATGTATGTGTTCCTGAATGTGGGGACATAGGAGACTTCATTGGAGAAGACATTGGAAATTTTGATTTTTGGCCTGATCTGCTATTCTTTTATAACAGAAAGGTTTTATATGCCCTCTAACAAAACAGTAATGGCATATGTATCTTCGCTTCCAACATTTATGTTTCTTTTTATCCTTGACCACGGGTTTTAAAGTTCTCGAAGAATTTTAAGAGTTACGTTCAGATTCTTTAACAAACATAGGAGCTTTGTATCCCAGGCCAGCTCTACTCCCATTGCCTATTTCCAGAATTTCATCAAGTTTAGCTTTTCCAGTGTTTAATCTATGTAAAGTCCCGTTGGATTTTTCAAGTTCTATCTTGACTTTTTCAAGTTCTAAATCTTGTCTAGTGAGGACGGTTTCTAAACGTGCAAGGGCTCCTTTTTGGCTATCATTTTCAGTCGAGAGACTTTCAATTTCAGTAGTGAGAGAAATCTTTTCTTTTATAAGATCCTTTACCAAAATACATTTTTCTTTCCAATTATTAAAAAGATTAATTTTATAATCTTTGTCAAAATCACGAGTTTCCTCATCAGAATCATCCAGATCCTTAGGAGTAAACAGAGAGTTGAAAGAAATATCAAAATTTATGGGTTTTGGCAAGACAACTTTACTGGATTTTCCAGATGTACTGCTGGATGTGCCCACATTAGTGACTTCATTCATATGACGACGTCTTAAAGGGTTTTTAGGTAAAGGTCTTTTATTAGCAAACATACTATATAAAGCATCAAATTCTTCCTCTTCACTATCACTTAAAGAAGAAATAAAATTCATACCTTTTTTTTGAAGTGTGTTAGCACATTTATTCACATAGTGACCAAATCCTTTACAAGCATGGCATTGAACTGTATCAATGTTTCTTGGTCCATTCTGATTTCCAAGACTTGTAGAAGAAGCTTCCTAAAACCTGTTAGGATTAGGTCTAAAGGCAGAATTCACAAACACAATGTTAGTATTTTGAATATTTTTAGAATTATTTTAACCTTTTCTTTTATTCAAATATTTTCCAAAATTTTTAGCAAATAAAGCCAAAGAATCTTCACTCAAATCAGAATTGCTCATCACTTTGCACATATCAAACAACTCATCCTCCTTTTCAATTTGAGTTTTTAAAGCATTTACTTTTTCTTTGTTTTTAGATTGTTGAGTGAGATTTAATTCAAAAGTTTTCAAAATACCAATTAATTCATCAAGATGAAGGGTAGTAGTATCATGAGCTTCCTCTATAGCAGAAATTTTAACATTAAATTTTTCAGGAAGTGATCTCATGAGTTTGCTCACTAATATATTATTAGAGATAGGATCTCCTAAAGATTGTGATTCATTAGAAAGCTCAATGATCTTGGTACTGTAGGAAGATATGTACATCTTCAGATTCTTCCATTTTTAAATTCTCAAATTTAGTCATGATCATTCTAAGTTTAGTTTGCCTCACACTCTTGGATTCTTCACAATGTCATTGAAGGGCATCCCATGCATCCTTGGCAAAACTAAAGTTAGAAATAATCTTCATAAGATTAGCATCAACAACAGAATTTATAGCATGCATGGCTTTAGAATTATATTTGGCCAAGACTAATTCTTTATTAGTCCAATCAATTTCAAACTTAGGTAAATTATCACCTTCATCATTTATCATTGTTGGAGGTAACCAACCTGTAAGAATAGCACGCCATGCACATTCATCAATGGACTTAATGTAAATACACATCTGGTTCTTCCAACTAGAATAATTGATACCATCAAGAATGGGAATCTTGAGATAGCCATTATTCTGAGTATTCATCATGGCTCTAATCAGTTAAGGATCTTCACTTTGTACGTCAAGTGTTGGCTTTGATACAAATTGAAAGGGATTGGGGCCACGGTAAACCAATAAAAATGAAAGAAACAGAAAAACAAATACATGTAAAAGATAAATCCCAATGTATTGTCCAATGTACTCAATGTCGTGAGCACATTAGAGAACACATTAAAATATTATCGCAGCGAAATTAAAAAAACAAGTATAAGGAAGAAGTACGAGATGAAACACAGATGAGTAAATATTAATCAACAAGTAAATCACTTGTTGATTGTGTGCCAATATGGCAAAACTTTCACTAGGCAAAACTTTGTAGTTTAATACAAATATGAAAAATTTCTAACTAGTGAAAATCAAATGAAAACTCTTAGATGTAGCGGATATAATCAATCACCCAAAAATACTAACGATCTAAGTTCTCAGATCTCAAAACCAAAGGCTGCGTGAATAACAAAAAAAAAAAAAAAAAAAGTGCTGGAAACACTATGAATGAAGGCTCTAATGAAGGCACATTGAAGACTTCATTCGTAAACGCAGTAGCAGTTTTTCAAAACAACTGTCACGGAAATTTGTGTATTCTTTGTTATTGCTTTGTATTTCGTTCATTTTTCAAGGCTGAGTCCTCCAGTATATATAGCCTTCAAGTATGTCCTAGAAACCTTGTAGGAAAAGGAAAACAACTTATCATATAAAAGCTTAATAGGTTAGTAAATAAAATAGGACTCAATACCTAAAAAATAGGTGTTTTCCATATATCAAGAATTCCTAACCAAAACAAATCATGGCAGCCGTGATCTTCACATGGAATCATACCGCACACACAATGAACAAATAAAAAACCCAAAACTTTATAAACTTTATAAACCCTAAAACAATTTAATCTCCCTAAAATAACCTTTCTTTAAAAGGATTAAAAATACATAAATATATAATTAATTATTAGTAAAACCAAGAAAGGAAAAATCAATTAATTAATTAAACTAAACACTTTAAATATTATAATCTCAATAAATCAATATCCAATAGTATTGTTAATGGGTTTTATGAAATGAATTTGGGTATTAGTTGAAAGAGAGGGAAAAATGTGTTTTGCTATTAAGTTTGGTTGAATTTGGGTTTTCGGGATTTGAATTTTTATGGTGAACTTCTAGTTAGTTTCAGTGATGCTGAGATGTTGGATTTTAGAGAATCATTTATTGAACTAATGGGTAGTTGAAGGTGGATTTCTCAGATTTTGTAGGTTGCTCAGTTATAGTGAGTTTGTCCTGCAATTGTTGCATCTCTCCCTGTGTACACAATCTTAAATACTGCTCATTTGAATGTTTTCTAAATGTATGGGTTGCTTCTGCTTTATGAGTGCTAATGGCTGCATAATTTTGTTCCTTGATAATTCTTATGTTTGCCAATGTAGCTATCCAGTTGTGATTCTAATATAACATTTTTTTCTTCATTTTGCTCTTATTAAGAGTTGACAGAGCAGAGCTATCAAAGGAGGAGGAAGGTAAGACACTTTAAGAATTGCACATGTAATTGTTCATCTATCAGCTGTGTAATTTTCAAATGGGTTTTATGACTTTTCTCTTATTTTCTCTTGCTGACACTTGTTCACAAAACATAAGAAGCAATTCTGAGATATTATGCTTTGGAGCAGGATGACATTGGAGCTCCAGGGTTTTTATTATACCTTTTCATCCTCTTCATTACCTTACATGCATTTCTAATGATTTTTCTGTTTGCTTGTTGCATCGTTGATAAAGTTCAATAAATTTTTGCTCCCCCTCTCTTTATGAGTAACATTATGAAGTGTACAAGACTTCAGCTTAGCTATGAAAGGAATTAGAGGGCATAACATTACGCCGTGGTGCATATCTTAATAGGATTTTAGATTGGTTTGCTTGAAGAAATCAAGTGGACAGACTAGAGAACTCTATATAAAATCCTGATGTGGCCATGTTATTGTTCTAGTTATGATATCAGTAACACTTCTTTCTCACCCTCTTTATACTTTCTTATAATGTAAAGTTAACAAGACTTGCTCGTAATGTCTACAAATTTATCAAACTCACCATGATAATATTTAAAAAAGTAAAGGAAAGGGCCCCATTGTAGATCTGATGCAAGCCAAATGAAAAAGGAAAAAATAAAACAAGAACATCGAGTAGCAGGGTAGTTATGGATCTGCTACTGGTAATCACATCATTAAACTCATCATGTCAACATAAAAAATGACACCATAAAAGATCTGATGCGTGTAAAATGGAAAAAAGAAAGAAAAAGAAAGATAGAAGGGCATTTACTCCTTTACTTTCATTTCATTCCCATTCTTTTTATTCTTTTTTGTTCCGTGGGGGGGGGTTATGTGTGGCAAGTGCATCAAATGGTTCTTGGTTTGAATGTTATGATTCATTTTCTCTGTTTTGCAAAGACATTTGAAATCCCTTGGAAGAATATGCAAGAACGACATCAAAGATTCTCTCTCTTTTCACTACCATAATGTACAATTCAATTTCTAGGTTTGTTTCTTTTATATATTTTAAGTTCACATATTATTTTGTGGTTCTTTCTTATTAATTCTTCTTTTTGCACTTGCTTTATATCTTTCTACGATGGTTCCATTGCGTTTCATATTTACACATGCTTGGATTAATGTAGAGTAAGAACTGCATCGACTTTGGTAGTGATAAACATGGAGTAATGTGGCTTCACAGCTCAAGGGAAGCAAACGAGAAAAGAGTCCATTAAAAACTGTAAAAATTGATGGATAAGAGATATATACTGGACTATAAGGTTGCAAGGTCAGTGATTTCATAAGGTTTTATTCTTAATTTTTTAGTTGTTTTTTGAATATAGTTATTCTTAAGAGAAATGATATTGAAGATTGGAATCTGAAATTTTAATTAATGCTACCTTGGACAACTGATTTTACCTCGGACTTGAGCTTCAGATCTCAAAAAATTAGTTGTTTCTAGTGTAAGTAGAAGACAAGCAGTCATTTTCTAACAGAGACATTAACATTGCACCTCTCCTTATGAGTGGTGCCAGGGAAACCACCAGGTTAATAACACAAGCTAGTAACATACTCATAAACTTCTAGATGTCTATAATATGTGCTATAATGTACTATAAGAGAACTGGAGCCGTAAATCAACTTAGACACTAAAGGCCCTATAAACACCAATATGTTTGAATGACAATACGATGGAGAAAAGTCCTCCAATAAATTGCTTGCGTGCGTGCATGCGTGTTTGTTTCTGTTGCATCTTAGCCTAGATTTGCTTGAATCCATAACCTAAGTCTAAGACAAGGTGACTAATGGGCCTGCGTGTCTGTTAGAGTGGCAACTTGTACTTAGGCATAGCTTGAATAGTTTAGGGTTGCTTATTGTATATTGCCTTGAAGAAGATAGCCTATAGGACATCGGACGTCCTCTGCACAATAGGCAAACAATGCATCAGCAGTCTTTCCTTTGAATATCGGACAAGTTCATATCGGCCAAGCTTCATCAGCAATGCTGAAGAACCTTAAGAACGTCCGATAAAGAGAACTGCCGAAGACATGTCCTGATTTGAGGCTTTCATTGACTTCGATGCAACGTTAACCTGCAAATCACATTCAATGAAGGTTTCCATTCTTAGCATACACTCGAAAAGGACATTCCTCCTGCAAGCACGACCGCCTATTTTTAGCAAAGTGTCGAGAGTCGGCTAGGCTGGGACGCCTATCGAGTCAACAACAGATTAGAGCATTAATTGCTCTTAAATTCAAATTAGAAGATCACCAACGGCTCCAAGCTTCCTCCTGCATATAAAAGGAGACTCCATTGCTGCATTGAATACACTTCAACAACTACAACTCTGAATCTTCTTCATCCTCTTCAAGTGCATTAAAGCTTAAACGTCCTATCTGTACATCCTTCTTTGAAGAGCCTCACTCTAAGACGATCAGTCCATTAAAGCTCTTCATTGATTGCAACACCTAGCTTTTCATAGCTCACGAGAATTGTATCTTATTGATATCAATTCTCCCACACAAACACTTGGTCAACAAAATTTTTGTACACAATCCATTAGAGATTTAGTTTGTAAAATATCTAGTGGAAAAACTTAGTACACGATTTTCAAATCCAAAGTTGACCACTTTGGTTGTGGACGTAGCACTTATTTATAAGTGTGAACCATATTAAATATTCTGTCTATTTGTGTGTGATTGTGAATTGATTGTGTTGCTTTAAATTTCAGTTTCCAATCATTAGGCTGCGATCTTGTCTGCCAAGATCGGCCATTCTCAACTTGTCTGCGCTTCACAAGTCTTCCGCACAAAATTTTTAAATCCCTAGTGAAGTAAGATTTTTGAATCAATTTCAAAAATTGGACATAGGCTATTCAACCCCCTTCTAGCCTATATAGAGCAACCTTGGACCTAACAATTGGTATCGAGCTTAACTCTTTGAAAACTAGTTTTTCAAGATTAACCTCTTGAGAGATTAAAGATCATGGCTGCTCACCAAATGTTGGAAACCTCAAACGTGAACCATTGTCTGTCTTGGATGAAGTTCACTTTGACATCTGGAAAGATAAAGTTAAAAGACATATGAACTCAATTGACAAACGTTTGTGGAAATGTGTCACGAGATGGACCCGAATTCCAATGAAGCCTAATACAGCGGCGCGGTAGATCCAAGCTGCTTTGAAGTACCAAAGCCGAAGAAGAGTGGGATGATGAAGACGAAAGAATGATGCTCTGGATGGAAAGGCCATCAACATCATTACCGTTGTGTTGATATAAGTACTTATCGGATTATCAACTTGGACACGGCAAAGGAGATGTGGGAAGCCATCCTTGAATATCTTGAAGGTGATGGCGAGACAAAGAACAACAAATTATATACTGCATCCGAAGTTTGACTCCTTCAAAAGGATCCCAAAGAGTCTGCGAAGTGCCTATGACAGATTCTATGAGGTAGTCAACTCTTGCTATTCATTAGGAAAGAAGTATGAAAAGAAAGAAATAAACATGAGATTTCTAAATGCACTAGGCGATCTATGGCATGTTAAAATCACGCCATGAAAGAGTCAAAAGATTTAAACAAATTGACTCTTAGAAACCTTTATGCTAGTCTTTCGGTTTATGAGCTTGAAATCCAACAAGCTCAAGAAATGGAAAAGAGTTTTAAAAACTTGTCCTTACCACCATATCTCGAACCTTCTGTTCAAAACACGATGAAACACCTTCTACTTCCGGTGAAGATGATGATATTCTTTCGACGAAGCCTTTGCTATGTTTGTAAAGAAATATCAACGTTTCAAAAGGTTTAATAAACCATCATCACATAGGCGGTCTTCTCACAAAGCTGCCGTTCCTTATAAAACAAGCGCTCAACCAAAACATTCTGCTCCTTATAAATCGAGACCATCAAAAGGATAATGAGCTAGTTTGTTTTAAGCGTAGGAAACCAGGCCATTTTGCCTCTAAATGTCCAAAGCCAAAATATGAATTTTATAAGAAACGTCCGAAACTAAATTTCAAAAACAAAAAGGGATGGTGGTGAAGACATTGATGAAAGCAATCTGCCTACATGGTGTGACACGACACGATGAGGATGACTCTTGTGACTTTCTTTGAAGAAGCCAACATATGCCTTATGGCCGGGGAGTCACCACATGATTCGGTGAGGTCACTACCATTTCAACAAGATGACAGTGATGATGATGATGAGCTTAATGAACCTTCAAAGGGAGAGCTCATCAAAGCTAACAAAGACATCTTTGGAAGAATTTTCAAAATTCAAAGTGCCTATGTGAAATTAGCCAAGAAGCATGAACTAGTGTCTCGAGAAATCAACCTTGATGTCTAAGATCAAAGATCTTGATAGACGACAAGTGAAAGTATCAAATTGCAAAAAGAGAACAAAGCTTTGATGAAAAAGTGGATTTCCTACTTGAACACATCAAGAAGATAAATTCGAGAAAGATGACCTTCAAAAGGTTGTCAATACTTGGAATAACTCTAAAGGAAACTTTGATGCCATTCTTTCAAACCGAGAAAACTTTAGATGACAAAGCGGCATTGGTTTCCAAAGTGAGTTCAAAGTAGGTAGTTCTTCTAGTTCTCAAAAGGATGAGACACCGAAGTGATTCTTTGAAGAATTGGTAGAAGTTTCTTATGACCAGCGGTCTCCCAAAGGCAAGGACTTGGCTTTAACAAAGTTCCTTTTGTTTATCCCAAGGACACAAAAGACAAGTCCAAAAGCAATGCCGCATGACTCGCTAATAGTGAGTCGAGCAACTAAAACCTGCCATTAGTCACCCTAAGAAAACGGGGATGACTAATAGCAAGTCTAGGAATTCTCGGCTCAAACCTATTAAATTTGTCAAAGGCAAGGCTGCTGATTCCAACACTGCCTATAAAAGGGTAAAAGAAGTGAATTCTGCGGATAAAAGGTTTAAAGGACATGTGCTGTAAATACAAAATCTTTTGATAAGAGGTCTACCTATGGTAAACCTAACATCAACAAGAAAAGGCATTTTCGGCCTAAGTCCTATAGGCCAATTATCGCGAAAGATCATTCAAAGCTAGCGATATTAAGAAGCCTCAAAAGAAATCATTACTCATGTTGAAGGATTTCACAAATGCTCTTCTGCAAATGCCATGGTCATGAGATTCATGAATGCCTTCGAGATTCACACCTAAATCTAGAGGATTTACTCCTCCAAAGGTTAAACAAGTGTGGATCCCAAAGGTTGCTAACCTTGAGGACCCAAAAATAAAAGGGGACCATATTCTTAAATGTCTATATTTCGGGAATGCTTCATGGTGTCAATGAAGAAGAGAAAGATCTATGGTATCTAGGCAGTGGATGCTCAAAGCATATGGTGGTGATCCAAATCTTCTTTCAAGCATTGTTGAAGCAAAGGTCCCTCGGTCATATTTGGAGATAACTCAAAAGGGAAGACCATTGGTTATGGAAGTATAATCGAGGCAATCTCTCCATCAACAAAGTCTCTCTAGTTGAAGGTTTAAAGCACAATCTGCTAAGCATATCACAATTCGTGATAAAGGGCTAACATGTCGGTTTTCCTCAAGTCAATGTCTCATAAAGGACAATGAGACATGTTCAACTATCTGACGGGGTTCGAAAAGGAAATGTCTATCTTTGTTGACCTAAATGCTTTTGGAAGAAAATCAAATCTTTGCTTGGTTGCTAGGTCATCAGCGACAACGGTGGTTGTGGCACAAAGGCTTAGTCATCTCAATTTCAAATACCTGGAGAAGCTATCAAAAGACAATCTAGTTGTCGGTTTGCCTAAAATATCAGTGAATCACACGGTCTGCAGAGCATGTCAACTGGGCAAACTACATAAATCTTCCTTCAAAAGCAAGCCTTGCCTATCAACAACCGACCTCTACGGCTCTTGCACATGGATCTGTTTGGACTGTAACTACTACAAGTCTTGGTGGCGGCAAGTATACTCTTGTGGTAGTTGATGATTACTCAAGATTTACTTGGGTAGAAATGATGTCCTCCAAAGATGAAGCATATGACATCATTCTTGAACTCTTGAGAAGACTACGGACTCGAAGGCTGGATGATATCTCGATGTCGGATCGGACAATGGAGCGAGTTCAAGAACAATGGTGTGGCCAAATATTGTGATGACCATGGAATTGGTCACAATTTCTCTGCGGTTGGCACACCTCAACAAAATGGAGTTCTTTGAAAGGAAGAACAGAACTCTCATTGAAGCGGGAAAGACAATGATTCTTTGCCAAGCGCTATGTATTTACGGGCGAAGGCGTGAACTTGCGCTTCACACAAAACAGGTCCATCATAAATAAATTTCATAACAAAACTCCATATGAAATATGGAGAGGCGAAACTCCCAACATTGGATTCTTTAAAATATTTGGTTGTAAATGCTATGTTCTTTACAATGGTAGAGAACATAGAGGTAAGTTTGAATCCAAAAGTGATGAAGGAATTTTTCGGGATATGCCAAGTTTTCAAAAGCATACGAGTTTACAATAAAACTTCACTTAAAGTTGTTGAATCGTACATGTTTCTTTTGATGAATTTGATTTCATTGGGCCACATTTGGCTCCTAAGGTTACTAATGATTCGATGAATATGAGGCAGTGCAAACGGCCTAATCCTAGATCTGTGATCCTCCTTCTTCACAAGATCTTCCAAGAGTCAACCTGTTAGAATCCTCAAACGAACCATCAAATGAACACTCTGAAAATCCTGAATCCCCTTTGCCTTCCACACCAGAAGTCATACAACCTACCTTGGAATTAACCTACCCTTTAGAAAACCAAGCTTCAGTTACCTCTACTTCTCAAGAATCCAACTCTGCCGATGCAATAGGACAAGTTCAACCTGCAGAAGTTAGGGAAGTAAAAGATCATCCTATCACTCAAATCATTGGAGATCTTAATGCTGGTGTTCAAACTAGACAAGCTTCAAGAAACGAATGCATGTATTCTACTGCATTTGTATCTAACATTGAACCCAAAAAGATTGATGAAGCTATGGAAGATCCAAGCTGGGTGGAAGCTATGCAAGAAGAGCTAAACCAATTTGACAGATGCCAAGTCTGGTCACTAGTCCCTAGGCCTAAAGGACAAGCAGTTATTGGCACAAAGTGGGTTTTCAGAAACAAAATGGATGAAAACGGCAACATTACAAGAAACAAGGCAAGGCGGTAGCCCAAGGATACGAGGGGAGGAGGGTATTGACTATGATGAGACATTTGCTCCTGTTGCAAGATTAGAGGCTATCAGATTATTCTTGGCCTATGCCTCTTACAAAGACTTCAAAGTTTATCAAATGGATGTAAAGAGTGCATTTCTAAATGGAGAACTTCAAGAAGAAGTCTATGTTGAGCAACCACCTGGGTTCATAGACTGTTCAAGGAGAGAAGATGTCTACAAGCTAAGGAAAGCCCTTTATGGACTCAAACAAGCTCCAAGAGCCTGGTATGAGACCCTTTCAAAGTTCTTGATATCTCAAGGCTTTGTAAGAGGTCAAATTGACACTACTCTTTTCATTATGAAGCATAAAGGTCATTCCTTACTTGTTCAAATATATGTTGATGATATTATCTTTGGTTCTACTAATGAAAATCTTTGCAAAAGGTTTGAAAAGCTTATGCGAGTAAATTTGAGATGAGCATGATGGGAGAGCTCAACTTTTTCCTTGGTCTTCAAATTCAACAAAGTTCAAATGGTATCTTCATCAATCAAGCCAAATATGCAAAGGATGTCATCAAGAAATTTGGTCTTGAGAATGCAAACAGCTTCAGCACTCCTATGGCTACTAACTGCCATCTTGACAAAGATGAGAAGGGCAAGAAAGTGGACATGACTCTCTGAGGCATGATTGGTTCACTTTTATACTTAGCTAGTAGGCCGATATCATGTTTGCTTTGTGTTTGTGCTAGGTTTCAAGCGATCCAAAGGAGTCTCACCTACAAGCGGTCAAAGAATCATCAGATATCTGATAGATACTCCCAATTTGGGAATCTGGTATCCTAGAGATTCATCTTTTAATCTTATAGGCTATTCTGATGCTGATTTTGCTGCATGTAAAGTTGACAGGAAAAGCACAAGTGGGACATGTCAATTCTTAGGAAATAGACTTGTCTCATGGGCCAGCAAGAAGCAAACCTCTGTTTCAACTTCAACAACTGAAGCAGAATACATAGCTGCTGGTAGCTGCTGCTCACAACTGTGGATCAAACAGCAACTAGTTGACTATGAGATCAAAGCGATGATTGTCCTATAATGTGTGACAACACATCGGCAATTCGTCTCTCAAAATCCTGTCATGCACTCCAAAACAAAGCACATTGATGTGAGATATCACTTTCTTAAAGATCATGTTGAAAAAGGTAACATCAGCATGCAATATGTGCCTACAGAGAATCAGGTAGCAGACATCTTCACAAAACCACTTGATTCAACCAGGTTTGCATATTTAAGAGGAGAGCTTGGTATGCTTGACCTCAATCCTTAATCCTTTCTAGCAAATTCTTTAAGTTATCTTATAAACTGCTGTTATTAAAATGCCTATGTGATCAGCCGATCTCAACTCTGCCGAGTAAATAGACAACCTTGGGTAAGTGTCTATCTCCACATCGGCAGTCTTCAATAAAATAGGCAGACTTTGATACAATAGGCAGACTTAAGGGCGCCATACGTACAGTAACTCATCAGGTAATAAATGCGGACTTCAAATTTTATCAAATTCCATTTAGTGGCCTGTCAGAGGTATAAAAGGGTAAAATGTACAGTAACTCTTCACAATTCTCAACAACCGCCATTTTCAAAGTTTCAAAAACCTCTCAACTTCCAATCTGCAATCCTCTCAAATCCTCTAAATATTCTCAAATTCCTTCTGTTTTCAAGCTTAAAATCATCAATGGTAAGAATTTCTACACCTTTCATTTCATTTAAATCCAGTTTTACGGTCTTGTTTTGACCTAATTTGAGCTTTTAAAACGTCCGCCATTGATAAAGCGTGCTATATTGCGATTGTTGCTTGAATCATGCTTTTGGGTGTAAAATGTGTTGTAAAGATTCCTGTGATACTCTGTTTTCAGTTTATATAAGTTTGTTTGCTTGAATCTGACAAACTCAGTAGATATTTGAAAACCCAGATGATGAACTGTTCTTATATTTTGGTTCAATTTGTCTATATTTTGGGTTTTGATCTGAACAGTACCTGTTTATGTTATTATCTGCCGATTGCATGATTATCTGTTTCTTGCATATCGCCGATTCCTATATCTTTGTTCTCACATCTGCCGATTATGTAGGGAAAGTCTAAATCCTCAAAGGCTGCCGCCACCACTTCATCTTCGCTCTCGCAAAGCCAACCAGTGCATTGGCTTGAGCTCCCTATAAGGACCCTTCCCGGTCAAGCTATCACCCAGGGATGACTATCGACATAGACTCAATCATTTGCACATCTGCCGTGATGCCTTGCTAAAAGATTTAGCGAGTGTGGACTCCTCCCCTGTTCCAACTCAACGACACCCACTACAAACAACTATCTAGGCGAGGAATTCTATACAAGGATGATTACGCCTCCTCCGCTAATGCCTCGAGCCGTCAACTTAAGCTACATCAAGGGCTACATCGGGGTCACTATATCAAGTTGACCTACAAGGATGTTGGAGAAATCCTTGGTGCCTATTGAAGGCAAATTGGACTTGACCGATGCCGAATCGGCACTTGCTGGGAGATGATGAGGGTGCCCCCGAGAGGTTTTCCGAGATGTCTAGGAACCTCTTCCCGAAAACCCCTACCATATCGGCCATCGCTCGACAAGAGCATCCTATTCAAAAATGGCTCGAGGGACATCTTCACCTCCCAACGGTGATGTGGACCAAGGTGTGGTCCTTCGCAAGCAACTCAACCGGGCAAAGATCATCTTTTCAATGCTTGTCCCGAGCGTTCTGAAGTCCAAGCTCACCCGTCCATGAAGAGGCCCTTTGTCAGGGTTATCAATGTCATCCTCCGCCGTTATGAGGAGATTGATGAGCTGGTCGCTTCTGACGACCTCATCAAGGTGTCCAACACCTACGTCTTCACGGTCAACAACATCACCCGCTATAGGGATGATATGGCCAAAGGACAACCAACGCGGGCTGGCTGCCGCTGCCTGCTCTGCGCTCTTGGTCTTGCTGCCTTTGCTTCTTTGCTGCTCTTGGTGGCCCCTCTACCCAAGCCGACAAGGGTAAGAGGAAAGTCACCTATCTTGCATTGGGTTACTGTGAGGAGGAGCCTACACCCATCGGGGCTGAGCTGCCTGAACATTTTGACCTCAGCAGGCTAGATCATGACCCATATGAGCCTGCTGAGCCCCCTACCAAAAAGCCCAAACACTCTCCCTCTCTCACTCCTAAACTCAAACAATCCAGGAAGCTGCGCTCGAAGGCGGTGTTGAGAAGGACACATCATCCTTCCAACCGGTGACCTCTCCAAACCCTCTCAACCTACCTCCCAATCCTCCAAACCCAAAACCAAACAAACCATCCTACCCACGCGAATCATTTGGCCTTCCTAAGGTCTCATCCACACCACCGTTCCTCCATGTTCCTCCACCAAGTTCCACCACAACATCTCAATCACCAACTTCTGCCTCTTCCACTCCTACTAAGTCCAAGCATGGCAAACGCTTTAAAAAGAGTGCAAAGAAGAAGGTCCATTTTGTGGGAACTGCCGATGCAACCTCCTCTCCTCCACCTTCTCCACCTTCTCCACCTTCACCACCTCTGCCTACTTCCCCTACCACCTCACCTACTTCCTCACCTCCTCCCTCTGCTCCCATCCAAACCACCTCCACACAAGAGCCATCCTTCTCACCTGCCACCTCCTCTCAACCACTATCCTCCAAACGACCTATCTCTCCCTCTTCTGACCTGCCTACTCCCAAACGCCTCAAACCTACTCCCTACAACCACCTACACCCTGAGGTTCGAGCTCGCTTCCTTCGAGACAGCGGGCCTAAACCCAACCTGCCGACTCGACCCCTTCTTGGCCACCCTTGACTACCCCAAGAGATTTCCCTGTCAGCCTATGTCTGCAGGTGAAATCATCTTTCAATGGGGTGCCTACTATGACCCTCTTCCTCCTGCCTGGTCCCAACTCTTCTTCTCCCACAACTCATCGGTTCAAGATCTTATGATCTTCAACCAATGGGTTGCAATCCATAAAGACCTAGGCCTTCCCCTTCCAACCAAATCGGACATCTCCCCCTTTCTCTCTCTGCCTAAACCCCCAGTCTTCACCATTATCTGCCATCCTTCCATCCTTTTTCACCCCGTGGTCTACAGCTTCATTGATGTAGTCACAACTTTCCTTGGCTTCAACCCTCTCATCCCTCTTCTCTTCCTTTCTCCTAGCCTTTCCCCTTTCTTTTCTCCTCCCCCTTTCTTCATTCACCCCCTTTCCTATGTCATCTACATAGAAAGGCTCTTCCCTATTCCTCGCATCTTTCCTAGCCTTCCTTCACCCTCTATTGATGTTTCCTCCACCATCCATTCTCCCTCATCCTCTAGCCAATCCATGTCTCCCACCAGCCATCCTCCACCCTCACCTACCCAAGCCACCAGCCATCCTTCCCCTCGGCGGGACCATCGCAAGTCATCCCGACTCGTCGATACCTATCTGAGGCATCCACAAGTTTTTGAAAGATTTTGAGGTCATCTCTGTTGACGACCAAGGCCTGCACCAGCTATCTGCAGATCGGTCTCACATCACCCATGTGCGGTGATGTATGACAAGTGATGGAGATTTCAAGGGTGCAAAGGCCGCTTTTGATGCACGCCTACGATCCATCTCGGCCGGCCAAGCTGCCCTTGCCGGCCAAATCTCGGCCTCTTCATCCAAGACATCGCCATCTTCGAAACCAAGCGGAACAACATAGCCACTAAGGCGATGCGGGTCGTCGACATGGTTGAAGGCGGCTACAAGCTTGTGCTTCACTCTCAACGCCAGGGCCAATCGCTCTGTTCACTCCTCGTGCGAGCAACGCGTAATCTCACGGCCAAGCACTTGGCTTACTACCGCAAGGAGCGCAGAACTGCGAGCACCGCCTCGGCTTTATTGATGCCTCGCTTGCGTCCATGAAGGAGGAGATGGCCGGACTCAACAATGATCGAGACCAAGCTCATTGAGCATAATGCTCGCTCAAGCGAGAAGAACAAAGAGCTCTCCTCCGAATTGGCCGATACTAAAGAAGAGCTAGCGGCGAAACGAAGAAATTGCAAGACTTAAGGCTGCTGTTGACTCTAAATGGGCATCAAGGGCATATGGGCAATCTTCATCGAGCAAAGGCAAAGGTCGTGCATCATCTCGGTCATCTTCTAGAACCGGTAGATAATATTTTGTATAATCCTTTTGCTAAACTTTGTAATTAAACAACTTGTTTAATTAACAATGTCTATGTTTTAAAACTTTTATGTTTATTATGAGCTGCTTATTATGTGATTGCATGAAATTTAAACCATTGGTTTAAAGACATGTCCTATATTGCCTATTCGCCTATCTGCATGTCTTTAAATTCGGTCTAATTACAAGTGTCTTGCTTAATTTTCTTTTTGTAAACACTTTGTAATTCTTGAATACAATGACCTTTATGTAAGTTCATCTAGGGCATGCTTATCTAATATATCAATCTTACAAGCATGTTATTACTAGACTTGAACATGGTCAGCTGATATTGTATTCGTAGGGTCATGGACTCAAGCAAATAGGAGGAGATTGTTGCATCTTAGCCTAGATTTGCTTGAATCCATAACCTAAGTCTAAGACAAGGTGACTAATGGGCTGCGTGTCTGTTAGAGTGGCAACTTGTACTTAGGCATAGCTTGAATAGTTTAGGGTTGCTTATTGTATATTGCCTTGAAGAAGATAGCCTATAGGACATCGGACGTCCTCTGCACAATAGGCAAACAATGCATCAGCAGTCTTTCCTTTGAATATCGGACAAGTTCATATCGGCCAAGCTTCATCAGCAATGCTGAAGAACCTTAAGAACGTCCGATAAAGAGAACTGCCGAAGACATGTCCTGATTTGAGGCTTTCATTAACTTCGATGCAACGTTAACCTGCAAATCACATTCAATGAAGGTTTCCATTCTTAGCATACACTCAGAAAAGGACATTCCTCCTGCAAGCACAGACCGCCTATTTTTAGCAAAGTGTCGGAGTCGGCTGTGCGGACGGCCTATCGAGTCAACAACCAGATTAGAGCATTAATTGCTCTTAAATTCAAATTAGTAGATCACCAACGGCTCCAAGCTTCCTCCTGCATATAAAAGGAGACTCCATTGCTGCATTGAATACACTTCAACAACTACAACTCTGAATCTTCTTCATCCTCTTCAAGTGCATTAAAGCTTAAACGTCCTATCTGTACATCCTTCTTTGAAGAGCCTCACTCTAAGACGATCAGTCCATTAAAGCTCTTCACTGATTGCAACACCTAGCTTTTCATAGCTCACGAGAATTGTATTTTATTGATATTAATTCTCCCACACAAACACTTGGTCGACAAAATTTTTGTACACAATCCATTAGAGATTTAGTTTGTAAAATATCTAGTGGAAAAACTTAGTACACGATTTACAAATCCAAAGTTGACCACTTTGGTTGTGGACGTAGCACTTATTTATAAGTGTGAACCATATTAAATATTCTGTCTATTTGTGTGTGATTGTGAATTGATTGTGTTGATTTTAAATTTCCGATTTCCAATCTTAAAGCGATCTTGTCCCGCCAAGATCGCCATTCTCAACTTGTCCTGCGCTTCACAAGTCTTCCGCCTGCAAATTTTTTAAATCCCTAGTGAAGTAAGATTTTTGAATCAATTTCAAAAATTGGATATAGGCTATTCAACCCCCCCTTCTAGCCTATATAGAGCAACCTTGGACCTAACAGTTTCTATTTGTGATTTGAAACAAAGAGCTGAGTTCAGTAGGAAACATAGAAACAAATGAAGCAATCACCATCACGGTATGATTATAAATGGGGAGTAGAAAATTCAAAAGCCTCAAATGCTTTCTGTCAAATCTTATTGCCCTTTTCTTATTTCTCAAGTTTCCTCTATCATGTGAGTTGATTGGCTTATCAAATTTGTAGATTAGCTTCCTGTCTTGCTCGAGCGAAGATCCAAACAAGTAACACTGCTTTTGCCATTTCTCTCCCACTTGGTATCTTGGTCTTCACCAATCCTCTGTGTGAAATTAAAGTGGTATCCATAGACTAATAGCATGTAAGATTAAAGTGAAGTGAAATGAAAGTAAAGGTGAAAAATGAAAGTAATAAAATGTGAAGTGAAATGCATAAGTTGATATGGTTACCGGGTAAGGCACTATTTTTATGTCATCAAGAGATGGTTACCTCAGTAAATTTTGATTTATCATCTCAAATTATACGACCATTTTGAGCTGTGTCCGTATGTTAATATTACTACAATTCTCATTCATTGTACCATCATTTTTTTAGTTTTTGTTTTGCACAGTGCATGAATTTGACTTTAACTTGATCTAGCGGGAATAATACCGAGGTGAGACATGACCTTTGATTTTCTCTAAAGTGAAAAAGTAAATTCCTTTTCTTGAAAATGATGTATCTTGGTTCTATATTAGGAAAACATAGTAGGCTGCATTAATAAATTGTAGAAAGAGGAGCATTATTCATTTGCTAGTATGAATTCCTCACTGAGAAATCAGTTTTAGTTTTTCTATGACCTCTGATTTCGATACATATTGCACTCTGGTTTATATGAATGCTCAAATTGGTGAAGTTTTTGTTGCAATCTTCTGATACTATATTGGACTCTTTCTGCATATTCTATTCTCAATCTAAAAGTGAGTTCCCTTACCAACTTAAATACTCTGGCAACACAACTTCACTTTCACTTCCCAACTTCTAACCCATGAAGTGTATGGTTCAAACTACAGTTACTGAAAGCTCTAGTTTACTTTCTACAAACACCATGTCAATCTATAGTGTAAAGTCCATTACCGTTGCAGCTACGGGTTACTTATTCCTATGCTTCTAACTTTTGTGTGTGTTTGTTATTTCTTGCTGGTAGTCGTCGTTTGATATTGTAAGTTGTACTTGTCAAAGGACTAGGTGATTGTGTTTTGACTTTAAAAATTGATTTTTTTTGTACTTTTTAAAAAAAAAAAAATTGATTGCTAATCTCGCATGGATTTTTGCCAAGTAATGTATGCCTCTTTTTAGTTAGAAAGAAACTGGTGTATCATTCTTTAATTTTGCTAATATATAAAGGAATGGTGTTAGCTTCTTGCCTAGTGAATGCTGCTGCTGCTGCTGCTGCTACTGCTCAGCTTTTTGCATCTTCCCCACCCCTGTATTGGAATAAAATGTTATCTATGTTTACCATATGTCTTGTTTTTATATCTGTTGTCCAATTGTTATCTCTTTTGCAAAATTTGCTGGAGAAAACTTTGGCATTGGAGAGAATAGACCAATGGAGCTGATGAGGGAGATAACACATTTGGGTGGGATAACAAGCATGCTGGAGCCAGAGTTCTTCTCTCCAAGGTCACTCTTCCTTGTTTTTGTTTTTTCTAAAACTATTTTCTAGGAACTGGGATGACCACTTACACTGTTTGGTACATGACCATTGAAACTTTTATCCATGGCCATGTAACATATTTAAACTTCCTCTTCCTTCTCTCTCTCTCTCTCTCTCTCTCTCTCACACACACACACACACTCTAATATACATACACTCCTTTTGGTATGAATTATGATCAAACGAACAAAAGATCTCATGTGGGTTTTCTTGAAATGATAAGAATTAGTTTGGATTAATGATGGGTTTTGCATATAATTACAGGTTGATGTTGTGAAACTCTCAGCTACCAATATTCTATACACATTTGGGGGACATGCTCTTACCATTCAAGATTTTTTATTTTTATTTTTTCGTGAGTCAGTTTATTCGGATCAAATTTGAGTGAATAGTCATTCTGAGTGAACAAATATAGCTACCTTTATGATTTGGTTAAAAACAAGCGGTAGCTGTTGCCATTGTGTTGGCCAGCAAAGTTGTTGGCATGAGTTCACATGTTTGGTTGCACACTTTTACATAGTTTGATTAATTTTTTGATGTAGTAAATAGACTTATAGTGTTATGCCTTTGATTGAGTTGCTAGTTATGCCTTTGATTACAATATGCATATGATGAAGAGGTCGAATTTAGCCGGTGTAGGTGCAGGAAAAAAAAAAAAGGGAACCTGGATTGCTTTTGTAATTTTTTTTAAGAAAAATAGCTATTACAACGTTTTTTGTAAACGTTGTCTTACACCTTTTACAACGTTTTTTAGAAAACGTTGTCTTACATATTTTACAACATTTATAAAACACAACATTTTAGATAAACGTTGTGCTAAATATACTACAACATTTTAAAAAACGTCGTCATTTGTTTTCCACAACGTTTTTGTAAATATTGTCTAATATAATTCAAAGAATAAAGCGTTGTTGTGGGAGAACAAAAACAATGTTTTATACAACATTTACCAAAATGTTGTAAAAGAAACAGACCTATTACAACGTTGGTTTCCACAACGTTTTGTAAAACGTTGTGAAAAATCTATTACAACATTTTTTAAATGTTGTTAAAACCCTTTATTATTGTAGTGTGCACCTTGTGTGATCTCCCAGATACTCCCTCTCTGATATATGTGTTCTCTCTCTCTCCTCTGAACGGTATGATACACGCACGCTCTCTCTCTCACTCTCTCTCAGGAAACAAAATTCAGTGTTCTCTCCTTCTTCTTCACTATGTGTTACTGTGTGAGGTTTTTGGTGTGAGAGGGATTTTTGGTTTGGTCGTATTTTGGAGTCTTGAACTCCGGTGATTGATAAAGTGAGCTGGGTTTCTGGCGTGGTTGCGGGAGACGGTGCGGGTGGTCTGGGTTGCCGGAGTTGTGGCCGGAAAAACCTTGGGACTTCACCTTGGACAGTGTCGTGTTCCCTTCGTGGGTCACTCCGGTGGAATTGGTCGAGAAAGGGAAATTTGAGCCTTGTGCCTACATTGTTGTCTAGGCTTGTGACAATTTCTGGTTGAGGCCATGGCCGGTGACACCATTGCAGAGAGCTCCTCTGTCCTTTATTCATTGTCTTCTCTTTTTGAATACTATTCTTTTACTTCTTCCTCTTTTGTTATGATACTAACTTGATTAGTATTTGCAGGTTACAAGGAGATAAATCAGAATAGTTGTAGAGATATTCCCATAGGGTAGATATTGTGTAATCCCCACCCCTTTTTGTAATCTCTTGAGCGTCTCGGTGAGATCCCCTAGTTGGTTTTGTACTAGGCTTATTATTTTAATCTGTATTTGAGCTTCTATTCCATGTACGCGAAATGACATTGAAATACAACAGATTTATTAGAAAATATTTCCAAAAGCATTAAGCATTTAAGTTGGTGATTACATCGATTCATTAACAGGAGAGGTGGGAGGGAGGGAAACAGAATTGATCATTAGCTTGCCCCACCTTATTTTTTCCTCTAGGGCTTGAGTGACTCAGTTGAATGCAATGTCCTTGTGATATCCCCTCCCAGTTAGGCTACTCTAGTCTATTATATGATTGTTTTTAGCCTTTCAGATCATTAGTAACATCCATTTGTGAAATTGCTAAGAATTGGTTATGAATGAAGCGAATGAGGTGTTGATATTTTTCTTTGTTTGCCCAGAAACCATACCACAGAAAACCATTGTTTTCCTTGTGGAAAACGATTATTCCTTATAGATAGAGTGATGCAGAATGGAAATCGTTGAAATTTCTTGAAAAATTCGATCGCAACTTCAAACGGGCATAACTTTCGGCTCCGGTGGAGTTTCGGGACCCACAATATATCAAATCGAAGGTCTTTTCAAGCTCTACAAACCACTATTTAAGCGTAGTTTCGGGCCTCCGAAGTTTTTGTTAATTTTTGCACTTTTTTGTAATTTTTTGTTTTGTTGCTTCTAGGGTTTTGGAACCTATGAATACGTTTTTTAAGGTTTGTTGGAGGCAGTTTTTGCCGTTTAATAACATTGATCTTTTCTCCCAATTTTCGGTATTCATCGAATCAACGACGATTGATGCCCGAACCTTGGTAGGTTGTGAACCTCAACAAGTTTGGAAGATCAATGAACGGTAGTTTGTGCGTGAACTCAACGTCATTGGTGTTTACCTGTTGCATTCTTAAGTTTTCGCTACATCAGTTGGTATTAGAGCCGAATCATTCCTATTCATCATGGTTGGCAGACGTAATGCATGACAGCAGCATGTAGAGGAGGTATACGAGCGTGCTGATGACGCTCAACTGGAACAAAGGATTGGGCATATTGTGGACGAGAAGATGGACCAGATGATGACAGTATTGACAGAGCGGATGGCCGAGATGCTCAGTAATCAGAATAGGAGGGGCACGCCAGAACCGCAAAATCGACGTAACCAGGAAGATTAGGTAGTCGGGGGCACTGATGGGGAGGCTGAAGAAAATTACAAGTCCATCGCAGAAGACCTCGAGCCCCAGTCACAAAAGATACTAGGCGTTGGGAGATGGGTATGAGGACTAAAATACCCGAGTTTCATGGCAACCTTCAAGCTGAAGAATTTCTTGATTGGCTGGCCACAGTCGAAGAGATTTTGGAGTTCAAGATGGTACTGGAGGATAGACGGGTGCCCCTAGTGGCAACCAGATTACGTGGGAGGGCAACAGCTTGGTGGCAACAACTAAAACTTTCTCGTACCAGGTTGGGCAAGTCAAAGATCACCTCCTGGGAAAAGATGAAGAAACACGTGCGGTCTGCATTCTTGCCCTACAATTACTAGCGACTTTTGTACCAATGCTTGCAGAATCAGAAACAGGGAGTAAAATCGGTGGATGACTACACCACCGATTTCTACCAACTACTAGCCAGGAACGAGATTCATGAATCGAAGGAACAATTGGTGGCTCGATACATTGGGGGTTTAAGGGTTCAGATTCAGGATACCCTTAATATGTTTGATCCTGGATCAGAGTCTGCAGCCCATCAGAGGGCTCTAGCGATCGAGAAACAGTCATGACGTGGGAACACTGGTGGGGGATATAGTGCTCCAAATCCTACCGATCCCAGTAGTAGTGGCATGGGACGTGTTGGTAACCAGTTTAATAAGGGGGCGAACAGCAGCACTATAAAGTGTTTTGCATGCGGCGAGCCCGGGCATAGGGTGGCGGAGTGTAAAAAGGCCAAAAAAAGCATTGTTTATTGACGCTGATTAGGGAGAAGATGACGACGATGTCGTAATTGCAGAAAATCCCATTTTTGATACGGACCCAACAGAGGAAGAAGAGATGTTTGAAGGTGACGTGGGAATTGCATTCGTGGTGCGGAGGTCATGCTTGTCACCAAAATTAGCAAGCTCCAAGGATGACTAGCTGAGAAGCAACATTTTCCAGTCCACGTGCACCATACTGGGAAAAGTTTGTCGTTTTGTGGTCGACGCGGGCAGTTGTGAGAACATAGTGTCGAGGGAAGCAGTTCAGAAGCTGAACATTACAACCGAAAAACATCCCAAGCCGTACAAGCTAGCCTGGATTAAAAAGGGCAGTGAGGTAACAGTTTCAGAACGTGCTCTTGTGTCTTTTTCAGTTGGGTCAAAATATAGAGATGATGTATGGTGTGATGTGGTAGCTATGAACGCATGTCATTTGTTATTAGGCCGACCTTGGCAGTTTTACAGAAAAGTAGTACACGATGGCTAAGCCAATACCTATAGCTTTCTATTTGAAGGGTCAAAAATTGTGTTGGTACCTAGCAGACCAGTGGATAAGATACTACCTACTAGCACGAATATAAATCTGTTATCTCTAGCTCAGTTTGATGTGGAGTTACAAGAGGCCAAGACGATGTATGTGCTGATTGAAAAGGAGGTTACAATGACAGTGGCGGTTCCTGATGCAATAGTGCCCCTAGTAGCAAAATTCTCCAGTGTTTTTCCAGATGACTTACCAGAAGGGTTGCCACCCCTTCATGATATACAGCACCATATCGATTTGTTACCGGGGGCGTCTCTGCCTAACAAACCGCATTACAGGATAAGCCCTAAGGAGCATGAGGAGTTACAGAGATAGGTTGAGAAATTGCTAGCCAAGGGACAAGTCCAAGAAAGCATGAGCCCTTGTGCTGTTCCAGCTTTGTTAACACCCAAGAAGGATGGCTCTTGGCGTATGTGTGTGGATAGCAGGGCCATCAATAAAATTACTGTCAGGTATCGATTTCCTATTCCTCGTTTGGATGATCTGTTAGACCAAATTAGCGGAGTTATTGTTTTTACGAAGCTTGATTTAAAAAGTGGCTACTACCAAATACGGGTTAGACCCGGGGACGAGTGGAAAATAGCTTTTAAGACCCGAGAGGGTTTATATGAATGGTTGGTGATGCCATTTGGGCTGTCGAACGCCCCTAGCACATTCATGCGTGTTATGAATCAATTATTGCGGCCTTTTATTGGTAAGTTTGTGGTGGTATATTTTGATGATATTTTGATTTACAGCGGTAATAAGGATGACCACTTACAGCATGTGCGAGAGGTTTTAACTGTGCTACGTAGAGAACGGTTCTATGCAGCAATAAAGAAATGTGTTTTTATCGCTTCGTCAGTTCTGTTTTTAGGGTATGTGGTTTCTGGTGCTGGATTGCAGGTGGATGCGGCTAAGGTTGAAGCAATACAATAGTGGCCTAGACCCACTACTATCACTGAAATCAGGAGTTTCCATGGATTAGCGTCTTTCTATAGGCATTTCATCTCCCATTTTAGAAGCATTGTGGCACCGATCACTGACTGCATGAAGGGTAACAGGTTTTCATGGACGGATGAGGCGGAAGCGGCGTTTCAGTTAATCAAGGCGCGCCTTACAACAACGCCTATCTTGGTGCTCCCAGATTTTTCTCAACCATTTTTCCTCCACACCGATGCGTCAAAAGTGGGGATAGGGGCTGTACTGAGTCAGATAGGTAGACCTGTGGCGTATTATAGTGAGAAGTTGTCCGGTTCCAAGACTAGTTACAGCACTTACGATGTTGAATTTTACGCCGTTATTCAAGCAGTGCGGCATTGGCGTCATTACTTATTCCACAGGGAGTTTTTTCTGTACACTGACCATGATTCGTTGAAGCATTTGTACAGTCAGGATAAGGTTTCATACAGGCATGCACGATGGGTTGCTTACCTGGAACAGTTTACCTTCGTGATTAAACATAAAGCCAGTGTTACAAACTGGGTTGTCGATGCACTGAGCCGCAGAACTAACTTGCTGGTTATTATACAGGCTGAGGTACCTGGCTTTGATTCTTTTAGTGACCTTCTTGTTGCTGATCCGTATTTTTCTGGGGTTATTCAGAACCTTCAAGCTGAGCAGAATTCTGATTTCTTATTGCACGAGGGGTTTCTCTTTCGAGGTAATCAGCTCTGTATTCTGGGTGGTAGCCTGTGATTGAAGATTATTCAGGAGCTTCATGGGGAGGGTCATGTTGGTAGGAATAGGACCCTGCAGTTGGTGCAATCCTCATATTTCTGGCCCGATATGCGTAAAGAGGTGGAGAAATACGTCCAGCGGTGTCGAATTTGTCACAAGTCCAAGGGTGCTGCAACTAATGCGGGTTTATATATGCCACTGCCAGTTCCTTCACAACCGTGGGTGGACATTAGTATAGACTTTGTATTGGGGCTGCCCCGCACACAACACGGTAATGATTCCATCTTCGTTGTTGTCGATCGTTTCTCGAAGATGGCTTACTTTATTCATTGCAAACGGACCGCCGATGCTGTTAATGTGGCCCAGTTATTTTTTTGAGAGATTTATCGTCTGTATGGTTTACCCGTGTCTATTGTGTCGGGCAGAGACACTCGGTTCCTTAGCCACTTTTGGCGCAGTCTGTGGAAGATGGTCAATACTCAGCTTAATTTCAGTACTGCGTATCACCCTTAGACGGATGGACAAACGGAGGTTGTGAATCAATCCCTTGGAAATCTGTTACGTTGTTTAGTTGGGGAGCATGTCAAAGGGTGGGATCAGAAATTGGGCCAAGCCGAGTTTGCCCATAACAACATCGTCAATCGCAGCACAGGTTTTAGCCCCTTTCACGTGGTCTATTCAACTCTTCCTCGTGGTCCCCTTGATTTACTCGAGCTGCCTAGTAAGAAACGAGTTCATGGGAAGGCCGTCGATTTTGTCAATGGGTTGCAGGAGGTTCATAAAGCTGTGCACGCTAATCTGGTATCCGCCAATGCCGAGTACAAATAGGCTGCTGATATGAGTTGCAGGCCAGTGGAGTTCCAAGTTGGGGACTTTGTATGGGCAGTGCTAACCAAGGATTGCGTGCTGGCAGGTACCTACAACAAGTTATCCGCAAAGAAGATCGGCCCAGTGGAGATTATCGAGAAGGTCAATCCCAATGCCTATCGATTAAAGTTGCCAAGCCATGTTCACACAGCCGATGTGTTCAACGTTAAACACCCGATTCCATTTTATGGGGATGACTCTGATGATGATACTACTGCAAATTTGTGGTCGAATTTTGGCCAACCTGGGGAGAATGATGCAGAATGGAAATCGCTGAAATTTCTTGAAAAATTCGATCGCAACTTCAAATGGGCATAACTTTCGGCTCCGGTGGAGTTTCGAGGCTCACAATATATCAAATTGAAGGTCTTTTAGAGCTCTACAAAAGTCACCAATTTCACTTGTGATGCGTCAATTTTTAAGCCAAAAAACACAATTTAATAGTAGTTTCGGGCCTCCAAAGTTTTTGTTAATTTTAGGACTTTTCGTAATTTTCTGTTTTGTTGCTTCTAGGGTTTTGGAACCTGTTAGGTCCATGGTGATGTGCTCAGAGTATAGGCTAGAGGGGGGGGGGTGAATAGCCTATACTACCTTTATTAAAAATTTCATCCTATTTTAATTTTGTAAGTTGGAAAACATGGATGAAATAATTAACATGAATAGGTCATCTTCCTAGTTCTAGCAACACAGCCGATATAGTTGTATCAGACGATGTGTATCGGCAATCTTGAAGAATGGATGATAGGAAGATGTTGTTATACTTGGCTGATAGACAAGAGTTTGAGCAGCGAAAGAATAAGCAGCTTAAGTATAACGAACAAGATTGAAGTAACTGTAAGTGAATGTGTACAAGTCTATCATAACAGTTAACTAGAATCTTGTATTAAATGCATCAATTACTTTCCACAACCAGATTGTACAAGATATATTAAATATTACAGGAAAGATAAGCAAAGGCTGAATGTATTAAAATATAATTTATATTAAAATTCAGCAGAGGTTTGCTCAAAGACAAACATGCTTAGTACATCAACCTAGACTCTCTAACCTAGCAATCTCCCCGGGGGTAGAAGGAAAGTCAAGAGGGATGCTGGGAAGACCCATAACTAACCTCCAACCTTTAACTCTCACCAAGTACTTTGGGGAAGGTGCTTGTTTGAGTAAAGTGGAGGCAGAGGTGAGAAGAGAATATTAGGCGTTGTTCAAATAGCTGGTATTTGAACAACTGAGTGCTAAGCACTCGGCCAAATGTGATGACAATTTATTGCACAATCGACAGCACTTATAATGTAGTATAAGTCTGCCGATATGAATGCAATGTGGATTATTAGGCTCTGGCTCTTCATCGGACATCTTCAAGCTTGATCAGTCTTCAACGAATTTCTGGATGCTTGGTCTCTTACTGAAGATTTGAAGTGCAGCAACTGAAGAGACCGAGTCTTTCGAAGGAAGAAAAAACTCAAATCAAAAACTAGGTTTTTGATCAAGCAGGACTTCTTTAGCCTTTTAGAATTTCTGTTTCTCTCTCACACAAAGTGTTTGTTCTTACACTTGTGTTTCTCACTTCTTTGAGTGTGGTTTCAGATTGAAAGAATGAAGAACAATTTCAATACCACAACCTCTCACAGGTATTCGCATACACCGTTATTTTTGATGTGAGAATGAGAGTCTTCTTATATAGGCTGGAGAAGATGAAGGATTCGTTGGAGCATTGAATGAGTTTCTGCCCGTTGAAAATCTGAATCATTAATGCACTGGAGGGCGTCGTTCAAACTGTTGGGCAAAGACCTTCCATTAAGCTTTTGTCTTGAGGTTGGTCCGTGAGTCAGGCTGACAGATTTTGACTTGTCATGCTTTGCCTGGGATGTAGCGCACTGTGTTTGGTTTTTTATGGATTGAAACCTTGGAGACTGGAACCAATACACAAAAGAGGAAATGTCTACTGAGTAATAGTGAAGGCGCAGACATCGATGCGTATCTTAGGCTTGTCAGAAAGATCTTGTAACGGATCTATTTTGACTTGTAGCGTTTTGAGCAACGACCGATGTTTCTCTTGGATAATCAGCTTCTCTGCAGTTATTCTGATGAAGATCTTGGCCGATACTGAGATCTGCCGATGTAATACTGTTGGTGTAGAGATTGCTGATGAGACATGGCTGGAAGGAATGTCTGCTGGTGAGACATTGCCGATGAACATGTTTATTGGCGCATGAAGAGCTAATCCATATGAAAGTTGTCATCACTTTGGTAGGACAAAGACTTGGATATGTACAAAGACTTCCTAGTCTAATGACCTATGCATTGTTTCAACAAGCTGCCACACTAACCGGTACGCAGCCCTTTTAGCCACTTGTAAAACATGCGTTGTAATGGGAACAAGCAAATCACTGTGTTGGAATATGCATACATATATATCAGCTGTTTTACAGGCACATTCCTAACAATCTCTTCCTATTTGCTTTGGACCATTACTATGATTGACTTACACATACAGCTCTTTTAAAGCAGGTGTTCAAACCTTAGTAATAACATGCCACTAATGAATAATCATTTTATATCAAGGCATGTCCCAGGTTGAACTTACAAGCGATAGCGTATGTATAGTCACCTATTGCTAAGTATTTACAGACTCTATAAATGAAGGTACAAATACGAAGCAATAACTAAAATGGTTTTAGGAAATTATGAGATATAATTGATAAGTATGCCATAAAGATGCTTTTTCTTACAATGTAATGTGTATGATCTGAAGTGTTTTGAGCAAGAAAGAGTTTTAAATCAGCATACTTAATCGAATTGATTAAGTATCAGATGATTTTAAAGGTAGTGAAGAAAAGATGCTGATTAATGTAAAAGTTTATAAAG
The DNA here is from genome assembly GCA_016624345.1 of Platycodon grandiflorus. Lineage (NCBI taxonomy): Eukaryota > Viridiplantae > Streptophyta > Magnoliopsida > Asterales > Campanulaceae > Platycodon > Platycodon grandiflorus. Next base: position 31,996,334 of record CM028368.1, read on the forward strand.
GTAGTCATTTAGATAATTTTTGAAATCAGCTTAGTAGAATAGTCATTTAGATATAGCTGATCGGACAGTAAAGAATGTCATGTTGTTCATGTTTCTGTCCATTCAAGTTTTTAGTACGGAATGTAAGATATTTTCTTTACATAGAACTCTCCTCCTATTTGTATATGTTGAATTTTATATAGACTTTTCCTTTAGATTCTTGATCACAATCTTTCCTCCTATATGTTAATTTATGTTGTGCTTTTCCAATCTCTTTTCCTCCTTAATTGTCACGATTTCTCTTTCTTTTCTGTATGTGCAATTTCACAATCTCTCCTCCTTAATTTGTATCTCTTCTTCTTACAGTCTTAATACTTTTCTGTATGTCGATTTCTCCTCCTTAATGTTAATCTCTCCTCCTTAATATCAATTTATGTTGAATAGCTACTTATCTGTTCTTTTCCAATCTCTTCTTCTTAATGTCAATTTCTGTATGTATATGTCTCCTCCTTAATGTATATGTCAATTTCTGTATGTATATGTCAATTTTATAACATCTCTCCTCCTTAATGGCCACAAGCCAATGTTTTCTTTGAGGGCCGTAAGCTTAGAAGTTTACAAAATCTCTCCTCCTGCAAGTGCTGTATGTATCGGACAAGTCATAGTAACTTGCTAGGTCAATTCATAAGGTATGAATCGTAGTTATGCAGTGGGGATTTAATGGTCACAATGGGTGTACAAAAAAAAAAAAATGTTAACTCTCCTCCTCAGAAATTTATGTTAAATATGTAGGTTCTCCTTTTAAATATGTGTATATGAGATATATAATTTGTTTTGACACATATTTAGAAAATAGTGTATACTGCAAAATAGCATTTGTTAAAGTGTCACTGGTTAAAATGACATTTATTCAGTATGTATAATGTATACATTTCAGAATGTCATTGTGGAACAAAGTAATACAGTTGTTGTAATAAGACATTTGGAAGAGTGAGGTCATATAGAATATATATATATACATATCAGATGTAGGAAATAAGGTATGCAAACAAGTTGTTCAGTGAGGAATTTTGTTTCATGGCTTGTAAAGAGATTTTACAACAAAGTGAGTGTAATAGGACGAGTCACAAAGATTTAATCGGTCAATTCACAAATTGTGAAGAGCAGAAGATTTTTCACAAAGAATTAATCAGTCAATTCCACTATTTTTCTTTATACATATATAGATTTTATTGTCAATATATGTGACAAGGTATTCTTCCCATTAATGAATTAAGCTATAAGATAGGTATACTGAGGGTGTGCGTTTCTTTATGAAAGTTGAATGTACTTTTTCCCGTTATTAGGACAACGTTATTTGTGAAATATGTCAGCATTAATCTGATGCATGAGATATACATCTAGGAATGACCTATAAAGCATTTTTCTTTCTTTAATTAATATGACAATTGTTAAAGTTGGGATGTTGTATCTTTAAGAGTATGTGCATGTGCAAAGATATTTATGTTCACAAAATGAATGATACGCATGAAAGAGTAAGTAATAGGACAAGTTACGATAAATAAAACAAAATGAAATAGCAAATGTAACTGAACAGAGCCACAAATATAACATATAGCAAAAGAGTTTGTTTTAGCAAGACAGAAACCTAGCTAGACATCCTAATGAAGCAGAGTAGAGGATGAAGGTCTACAGTCCTAATCGGAGGGAACATTAACCGCTGGATTTAGTGCAGAGTTGGCATTTGTAATCTGATGCTCTTCCTGAGTCTGAGATGGCTTGAGTGGAGCATTTGAGGAGTTCGGAGCAGGGAGAGTGTTGGTCTCTGTAGTTGAGGCAAGATTTCTTGAAGGAATCCAGGGAATGAAGTTTGATACATCATTTCTGGGGTCTCGCAGACGATTCCTTACTCGACGACTGATTTGGCGAGGTCGGCGAATCACTGGTGGAGGAGTGGCTAGAAGAACCATCATTCGTTGTCGCCATTCAGTATAGGAAATGGGTTGAAAATCTGAACTGGGCAAGTTTGGTGAACACATGATGCAGATGACTTAGTCTGTAATGGTGGAGAAAATTTGGAGTAGGAGATGAAGAAGCGCTGAAGGAATAAGAATTATATTAAGGGATGTTTGACGGTATGTTATTATTAGTACGTCCTTCGAAGTTTTGAGAAGATGAAGAGATTTCTTGGTTAGAGGAATTTGATAAGATGTTTTGGAGGCTTAAGAGTGAGACCGCATTTAATGACATAGTAATGATGTTCTGATTTTAGGATTATGTCATCGTGCAGAGAGTGGTTATGGCTATGATCTAGGCAGTCTAGGGGTAATGTATATATTTTATTTTAAACGAGATGTTTAAATTCACATTTAATCAAATTAATTTATTTGCCTAGAATGAGACAAGACTGGGTATAACTGCTGAGTTGAGGTTTAAATATCTTGTCTTGAGCTATAGGCCACTTTGAGTCTGCAGATTTTCAGTTTTGTATTATTCATGATTCTTTAAATTTTCTTTTTATACATTGGTCAGATAGTAGTTGTTGGAAATTTTTAATACCAATTTTGTACATAATACTAAATTTGTTAAAGATTAGCTTTGAAGAATAGTGTGTATCAAGTTTTGGTTAAGTTTTATTCCCATTGAAATTTTATAAAGATATATGAAGAATTTGATGGGACTTCAAGGATGTGGACATTATCAGCAGTGTGTATTTGGTATCTGCTAAAGTAAGAACTGCTGATAAGAGGGTTGTCTGATGTTTTTTCTTGAAAGAGTTTTGACTAATTTTTGGGGATATTTGATGAGTTTGTTAAGTTATAGATTCAATATCCTAATTGATTTAATGAAGTATTTTAGCAGATGATAAAATTTATTAGAGGCAAAGATCTACTAGTAATATGAATTTATAAGAACACTTCTTAAAACTTTGAAAGAAGAAGTCAGACAAGTGAAGTTTTGAATGTGTACCTGAAGTGATGTCCGAGCTTCTTTCTTTGCAACAGGTCGTATCAATCCTTAGCAGGAAAGGGGTTCTACTAAAGAGTATTTTCATACTGACCTGTGGATGAGAGTGAGGCATAAAATATAAACAGCAGGGGTTATATCAGCCATTCACTCCTGAGGAAGGACTAGTTTTTGAAAACTGCAGTCTTCCTTTGGATCCTAAAATTTCTAGCTATTTCCTGAGATAGGTCAAGTTACTAAGAGTTTTCCATCAATCCTTTTGAAAGTTATGCATGTGATAAAGTATAATAGAGTATTTTGAATTCAGTTTGTTTGCTGATTAGTTGTTAGTCATAATGATAACAATTGTTATGTATAGATATACCAATTGTAAGTTCATTGATGAAGAACAGCTAACCTTGCCTTTATTATTACAATCTCAAAGGTCATACAAGATTTAGTAGTTGTCATAACTTAGAATACAAAGTGCTGTTGGATTGACAGAACATACAATTTGATTCAAAGTAGATTTACTAGTAATCTTGTGAGTTGAACAGTAGGGTCAGAGATTATGTAATAATTATGTAGTTTTCTTTACTAGAAGGTGGGATATAGACATAATAAGTCATCCTTTAAGTAACTGCAGTCTACCTATATTGAACAATTAGAGTGTTCAGCAGATCTTGAATTTGACCATGATGAGATGATCTAATTCAGAAAGGCAATTATCAGAATGTCTAAAGAAAAGAGTTTAACTCTTCAGTAATAGACCAGACCTCAATATAGCAGATTTTATAGGATGAATTTGCTGATGGGGTTTCAGTAGAGTTTGTGTAAGAAATGTTTGATCATTTCGTTGAAGTCAATTTCTCCAATCATCAGAGGAATGTAAATAGTATGATGAAGAAGAATAGTATGTAGATCAACACAGTTAATACACATTAATTCATGCTATCAGAGGAATTCAGACAAGTGGATAGACATGAAGGAAAGTTGCAGAACTTGTATTCAATAATCCAAATAGTTTTGAATAATACACATTAGGGATCAGCTGATTACAAGAACAATACAACTGGAATTTGACTATACTGCCATTTATAGGATAAAGGTAAACAATGATTCTATAGAAAATTTGTTACCAAGTTGTATCCAAGATGTCCTAGTCCTAAGAACATAATGAGAGGTCATTAGTCAAGGACTTCGGAACGAAAAAAAGATGGCTGTGTCCGTTTTTGATCTCCTCCAGCTCTGGGGGGAGGAAGAACACGTTCACACCTACAGGTCATTCTGAGAGCACCGTAGGGTCATAGCCGTCAAAGATGTACTGCTTGGCCCATGAATCCCCTTTGATATTCACAGGGATGGATGGTCGTGGATAGCAGTTCGTCATCCTCGTCAACACCTTATTAGCTACCTAATCCAGTCGAGCTGAATTATCTGCATCAGCCATCTTTGAGGTGATGGCCGGTATACTTACATATGACCAGAAAAGTTATTGTGCACAACGATTTATCAGATGCTTTCTAAACATTTGATAAATCTTATTTGGGATCTTCTCTGAGATGCTCATGTATACATGCAGAGTTACGATGGTTGGACATGTATATGCTAAGTGGTTTTCATAGTGGTTCATCTGAAAACATTTTAGAATATCAATAAGTTTGATAACTAAATGTTAGAAGTGAAGTGAAATCACTTTTGCGAGCATCAATTAATAACTTTCTATCTTATCTTTTAATATAATTGATTAAAGACATTCTTAAGTGTTCTGATGATCAAAAGTTTGCAGCATATAATTCATCTTTTGCCAACAAACTTTTAAGATTATCGGACAAGACAAAACAAGATTCTTTTATCAATTAATTTCAAGGCAAGATTGAAAATTTATAATGAATGATTTCTGGAACTAATGAGTTAATAAAATTTCTCTCAGATATTATAACTGTGTTTTAGAAAGATGTTAAAAAGAATTTTCACAATTATGAATAATTTTGATTTTCAGAATGCATCTTTGAGAATTTTAAGTCAATTCATCATGAGTAACAGAAATAAACCAGAACAACTTTGAATGAATGTGAAGGAGTCATACTAAGTTGTTGAAGTGTTGACTTGATCGATTTCTAGGACTTGTACTTAGTAACATTTTGAGAAAATTTTGAATCAATGTTTAGCATCAAGTGTAATCTGTAAGCAGTTTGTGAGTTTCTTTATAGTAGAGTTTGGATGAGGGAAGGGTTCTACTTATACTCACGGAGGTTAGACTAAAGGACTTGCAATAATAGAGATTTACTGTAGAATTGTCCTTTTTTTCACGCCTTTGTAGGGATAGGCTGTGACGTCTCGACTTTCTCAATGTTCTTGGAAAAGATTTTGAAAGAGAAAGTTTTTGTCATTTTCCAAAGCTTTTGAGAACAGTCTTTACTTTAATCGAAGTAGTCAATCTTCGTAAAGTGTGCCTCCACCTTTAATAGACTTGGAACGAAGACCAGTCCTTTAAAGGTTTTACTCCTATAAGTCAGCACATATAACTGAACTTATGAAGTGTGAGTTGGCAGATATGGAAATTCAACCAACTATAGGTTTTAAAAATATTTTAGATCAGCCGATATGAAAAGTGCTGATAAGTTTTTGAAAACCGTTTGCATAAAGCAAATCATACAAGCATACATATATATCAATATAAGCACAGTATGACAAGATTTTATGCAGCATGTCTGATAATTTATATTAACAAATTAATTCAGCAGACATGAATACAGGTCATTAATGAGCCAGTGGCTGACCTGTTTTGTGTATGTAGGAGAGGTGGTCTTTATCAATATCTTGGGCTCATCATTAGATTTCTCATATAGCAGCACCGTAGTCCAGTAGACATTGATTTGACCTTGAGTGAGTGAAGGGTATAAGTGATTTGTTCATGAGTGATCAGTAAACCTTCATAAATCAGCAGCCAAGTTGATGTCTGCCGATGGAGAGTTATGTTGCATATTTGACCTTTTTGTCATATGAGTTCTTGTCTTAAGTACTCATAGAAAAATTGTTAGCAACATTTATGAGCTAAAAGTAGCTCCAAAAATCCAATAATACAAGTGAGACTTAAAAAGCACAATATTCGAATAATTATTCAAACTGTAGCTTATAAATGTAACTCAAAGTATCAAGAAGTTAATAGATGGAGTTACTTTCTCACTGTACCCTTTGAACATATCTGCTCATAGTAGTTGAGGAACTTGTTCTGATATTGAGCTGAAGTTCATTGAGTGTATCTTTTAGGCAGAAGCTTCCCGTTGAAGAAGAACAATTTCATCATTGATGTCCTTGGACCAAGAGCTAATAATCACAGTGAATTTAGAGATGACATAAATTTGATTTCCCTTGAATTGCTTTTGAAACTCTTCTTATTTCATTTGCTTTAAACTTTTATGAGAAGTCTTCTTGAAAAGGTGTTAGATTGAGACAATCGTTAGCCTTATATCAAGATAGCAAATTTCCAGAAGTGAATCAGAGTAATTCATCCATCATGTATGAAGTTGACGTATTTGCCATAGGATATATCATGAGTTTGAAAATGAACAATTTTTGAAGTAAATATAATCCTTAGCAAGTCAATCTCTTTTGACTATAGTACTCCTCTTCATAATATCAATATATCTCTGATAGATGAAAGATTTTCTTACAGTAATCACACAGACATCACAATATTCTTTTCTCACACGTTTTTGAAAACAAAATTGATTTTGATTTGAAATAACATTTTTCAAATGGCTTCCGGGTCTCTCAGTCAAGAAGATTTTTGGAGATAAGGAATTTGAAAAAGACTCTTTTTGACTATGCATCTAATCTGAGCAGCTGGATCTAAACTCTAAGGTTGTTAAGCCTGGACTGAAATTTTCAGAGTACTAGCTCTGATACCAATTGTTAGGTCCATGGTGATGTGCTCAGAGTATAGGCTAGAGGGGGGGGGGTGAATAGTCTATACTACATTTATTAAAAATTTCATCCTATTTTAATTTTGTAAGTTGGAAAACATGGATGAAATAATTAACATGAATAGGTCATCTTCCTAGTTCTAGCAACACAGCCGATATAGTTGTATCAGACGATGTGTATCGGCAATCTTGAAGAATGGATGATAGGAAGATGTTGTTAAACTTGGCTGATAGACAAGAGTTTGAGCAGCGGAAGAATAAGCAGCTTAAGTATAACGAACAAGATTGAAGTAACAGTAAGTGAATGTGTACAAGTCTATCATAACAGTTAACTAGAATCTTGTATTAGATGCATCAATTACTTTTCACAACCAGATTGCACAAGATATATCAAATATTACAGGAAAGATAAGTAAAGGCTGAATGTATTAAAATATAATTTATATTAAAATTCAGCAGAGGTTTGCTCAAAGACAAACATGCTTAGTACATCAACCTAGACTCTCTAACCTAGCAATCTCCCCGGGGGTAGAAGGAAAGTCAAGAGGGATGCCGGGAAGACCCATAACTAACCTCCAACCTTTAACTCTCACTAAGTACCTTGGGAAAGGTGCTTGTTTGAGTAAAGTGGAGGCGGAGGTGAGAAGAGAATATTAGGCGTTGTTCAAATAGCTGGTATTTGAACAACTGAGTGCTACGCACTCGGTCAAATGTGATGACAATTTATTGCACAATCGACAGCACTTATAATGTAGTATAAGTCTACCAATATGAATGCAATGTGGATTATTAGGCTCTGGCTCTTTGATAGGAATATGCCTGTAAATCAGCTGATATATATGTATGCATATTCCAACACAGTAATTTGCTTGTTCCTATTACAACGCATGTTTCACAAGTGGCTAAAAGGGCTGCGTACCGGTTAGTGTGGCAGCTTGTTGAAACAATGCATAGGTCATTAGACTAGGAAGTCTTTGTACATATCCAAGTCTTTGTCCTACCAGAATGATGACAACTTTCATATGGATTAGCTCTTCAATTGCCAGCTGACGTGACCATCGGCAAATGTCTCACCAGCAGACATTTCCTTTAGCTATGATTGCCTAATAGCTATCTCTACACCAGCAGTTCTATATCGGCAGATCTCAGCATCCGCCAAAGCCATTCATCAGAATAACTGCTAAGAAGCTGATTATTCAAAAGGAACATCATGATCATTCATCAGCAGTTCTATATTGGCAGATCTCAATATCGGCCAAGTCCCTCATCAGAACAACTGCAGAGTAACTGTAAGATCACGAAAAACATCGGTCGTCACTCTACACGCTAGAAGTCAAAAATAGATCCGTTGAATGATCTGACAAGTCCAAGATACGCATCGATGTCTGCGCCTTCACGATTACTCAGTAGACATTTCCTCTTCTGTACATTGGTTGCAGTCTTCAAAGCTTCACTTCCATAAAAGGCCAAGCACAGGACACTGCACTCCAGTCAAAGCAATGATACGTCCAAATCAGCCAGCTGCATCCAGGCGAAGCTCGACACGTCCAAATCAGTCCAGCCTATTTCACGGACCAGCTTCAAGACAAAAACTTAACTGAAGGTCTCTGCCCAACGAATACAAAAATGTACTCTGCTGCATTATGAGACTCAGATCACCAACGGGCATAAACCTATTCAATGCACCAACGGTCACCTCTTCGTCTCCAGCCTATATAAGAAGACTCCCATTCTCATCAAAATAGAGAGCAACAAATGTATGCTTATGATTGAGAAAGGTTGTGGGATTGTTCTTCATGTTACTCAATCCAGAACCACACCATCAGAGTGAGAAAACTCAAAGTGTAAGAACAAACACTTTGTGGGAGAGAGAAAAGAAATTCCAAAGGCTGAGAAGCTCTGCTTGATCAAAAACTTTGTTTTTGATTTGAGTTCCTTCTTCCTTCGAAGGACTCAGTATCTTCAGTGGCTTCACATCCATTATACAGCAAAGAGACCAAGCACTCTACAGATCGTTGAAGCCAGACCAATCTTGAAGATGTCCAATGAAGAGCCAGAACTTAAAAGTCCATATTGCATTCATATCAGCAGACTTATACTACATTATAAGCTGTGTCGATTGTGCAATAAATTGTCATCATTTTTGGTCGAGTGCTTAGCACTCAGTTGTTCAAATACTTGCTATTTGAACAACTCCTAATATTCTCTTCTCACAACACTCTAACACTAGCACTTTCCTTCCCTTACCTCTAAGGTTGTTAGGAACTGCTAGGAATAGAGTTCTAATATGAGTCTTCCGGGGATCCCATCTCAGTTTCCTTTTACCCCCGGGGAGATTGCTAGGATAGAGAGTCTAGGTTGATGTACTAAGCATGTTTACCTCTGAGTAAACCTCTGCTGAATTTTAATATAATATATACTTTTGTTACGTTCAGCCTTGATTTCTCTTTCTTGTATAATTTCTTTTATCTTGTGCAATCTGTTTAAGGAAAGCAAGTGATGCATCTAATACAGATTTTAGTTAACTGCTAAGCTCTCTTTGAAATTAAATCTTTACAGTTACTTTAATCTATTTGTTATACTTATGCTGCTTATTCTTCCGCTGCTCAAACTCATGTTCATCAGCTAAGTTTAACAAACATCTTCCGTCTGTACGTTCTACAAATCTGCTGATCAAGGATGTCCGATTTCACTAACTTCTGCTAAGCAGTCAGAACAAGGAAGAAGATCGAGGTGTATTAATCATTTCATCTATACCTCAACTTCAATGTTAAAATTAGATGAAATTTTTAATACATCAAGTATAGGCTATTCACCCCCCCCTTTAGCCTATACACTGAGCAACCCTTGGACCTAACAATTGGTATCAGAGCTGGTTCTCTGAGAATGATCGTTCCAGGCTTAACAACCTGAGAGTTTAGATCCCATTGCTCAGATTAGATGCATAGTCAAAAAGAGTCTTTTTCAAAATCTTTTATTTACAAAAATCTTTTTGACTGAGAGACCTGGAAGCTATTTGAAAACGTATTTTTCAAATCAAAATCAATTTTGTTTTCAAAAACATGTGAGAAAGAACATCGTGATGATTATGTGATTACTATAAGAAAATCTATCATGTATCAGAAATATATTGATATCATGAAGAAAAGTACTATAGTCAATGAGAGACTGACTTGCTAAGGATTATATATGTTTCAAAAATTTGTCCTTTGTCAAAACTATGATATATCCTATAGCAAATATGTCAACTTCATATTTGATGGATGAATTACTTAGATCCACTTCAAAAGGTTTGCCTTCTTGATACAAGGCTAACGATTGTACCAATCTAACACCTTCTCAAGAAAACTTTTTATAAAAGTTTAGAGCAAATGAAATAAGAAGAGTTTCAAAGGAAATTCAAAGGAAATCAAAGTTATGTCATCTCCAAAATCACTGAGATTATTAGCTCTTGGCCTAAGGACATCAATGACGAAATCGTCTTTCTTCAACGAAAAAGCCTCAGCCTAGCAAGAATACACTCCAAGAACCTATGCTCATCATTAGAACTGGTGCTTCAACAACTATGAGCAGACACGTTCAAAGAGTTTAATGAGGAAGTAACCCCAGCTCCTAATCTCTTAACTTTTTGAGTTACATATATAAGCTGTATTTTGAATGATTATTCATTTATCATGCTTATTAAGCCTCATTTGTATTATTGGATTTCTAGAGCTACCTTTAGCTCACAAATGTTGCTAACAATTTCTCTATGAGTACTTTAGGCAGGAACTCATATGACAGAAAGGGTCAAACGTGCAACATTACTCTCCATCGGTAGACAGTAACATGACTGCTGATTTATGAAGGACTGCTGATCGCTCATGAAAAATTCACTCATGTCCTTCACTCACTCAAGGTCAAATCCTCACCTGCTGGACTTCAGAACTACTATGTGAGAAATCTGCTGATAAGTCCAAAGAAGTTGATAAAGACCATCTCTCATGCATACACAAAACAGGTCAGCTATTTGCTTGCTAATGACCTGTGCTCATGTCTGCTGAATTGATATGCTTATATATTAACAGACATAATGCATAATAACCTGTCATACTGCACTTTTATTGATGTATCTGTTTGCTTGTATGACTTGCCTTATGTAAATGGTTTTCAAAAACTCATCAGCACTTTCATATCAGCTGATTTCAAACGTTTTTAAAAACCCCTGCAGTTGGCTGAATTTCCATATCTGCCAACCTACACTTCATAAGCTCAGTTTGATGTGCTGACTTATCGGAGTACAAATCCTTTAATGACCTACTCTCTCAAGTCTATTAAAGGTGGAGGCACACTTTTCGAAGTCTGACTGCTTCGATTAAAGCGATAACTATTTTAAAAAACTTGAAAAACGACAAAGCTTTCTATATCAAATCTTTTCCAAGAATCTTGAGAATATCTAGACTTCACAGCCTATCCCTGCCAAGGCGTGATCAGAAGGACAACTCTACAGTAAAGCTCCATTATTGAGTGTCTTTCAGTCTAACCTCCCTGAGTTTAAGTAGAGCTCCTTCTTAATCAAATCTCTACCATGGATGAACTCACAAACTGCCTATAGATTACTCATGATACAAATCAATGATTCAAAATCTCTCAATATGTTACTAAGTTCAAATCCTAAGAATCGATCAAGTCAATTCCTCAACAACGGGGTATGATTTCTTCATATTCATTCAAAGTTGTTTTGATTTTATTTCTGTTATTTCACAAGAGCTGATCTAAAATTCTCTCAATGATATATTTTCAAAATCATTCATAAACTGTGAAAATCATTTTCAAAATTCTTCTAACGCACAGTTACCAAACATGAGAGAAATTTGCATCAATTCATGTGTATCAGAAATCATTAATTATGTTCCCTCAATCTTGTTGTGAAAACAATTGATAAAGGAGTCTTCTTCAGTCTTGTCCGATAATCATAAAAGTTTGCTAATAAGCATGATTTATATGCTGCAAACCGTGGTTATCAGAACACTTAAGAACATCCTTAGTCAATTAGTTTAAAAGATAAGATGGAAAGCCATTAATTAATGCCAGCAAGAGTGATTTCATACTCTCTTCTAACTTTTAGTTATCAATCTCTTTGATACTCTAAAATGTTTACAGATGAATCACTGTGAAAATCAATTAGCACATACTTTTTCCACCTACGGAATTCTGCTTGCATACGAGAACTTCACAGAGAAGATCCCAGAAAAGAAGTATCAAATGTATGGAAAACATTTGATATATTGCCATGTGCAACAAGTCTTCTGGTTATGTGTAAGTATGCCGGCCATCACCTCAAAGATGGCTGATGCAGATAATTCAGTTCTGCTGAATTAAGTTGCTAATATGGAATTGATGAGGATGACGAACTGCTAACCGCCACCATCCATCCCTGAGTCTATCAAAGGGGATTCATGGTCAAAACAGCTCATCCTCGGTGGCCATCACTCTTCGGTGCTTTCATTATAACCCGAAGAAGTGAATATGTTCTGCCTCCCCCGAGAGTTGGAGGAAATCAAAAAGAACATCGCCATCTTGATCTCCTTCAGAATCCTTGGCTGATGACCCCTCATCTAATACCCAGGATCAGGACTTCTAGGACATAACCTTGTAACATGTATCTCATACTGTAAATTGAATCATTATGTATCTTTCTCATGTAATCTGCAGTTCAGTCAAAATTCCAGTTGTATTGTTCTTGTAATCAGCTGATCCTTGCAATATATTGGGTAAAACTATTTGGATTATTGAATGCAAGTTCTGCAACCTTTCTTCATGCTTATCTACTTGTATGAAGTCCTTTGATAGCATGAATTGATGTGTTTTAAGGGTGTTGATCAAACTTACTTATTATTCTTTATGATCTTTATGCTCTTCCGATGATTAAAGAATTGACCTTAATGAAGTGATCACACTACCTAAACACAATCTCTGCTGATACCCCATCAGCAAACCATTCTTGAATAAGTACTATATCGAGTTATGGTTCCTTACTGCAGTTTAACTCTCATCTTTAGACTCTCTGATAATTACCTTTTTTGAATTAAATCACTTCACAATGATTAAATTCAAGTTCTGCTGGAACCTACAGTTATTTACCATAGGCAGACTGCAGTTTCATGAAAAATGACCTTCATGTCAACCTATCAAAGAAATCTGCTATTACTCAATCTCTTTCCATCATGCTCAAACATTAAAGATTGCTAGTAAATCTACTTTGAACCAAGCTGTCTATTGAATCAACGTAAAATCCGAAGTAGGCATTTGAATTTTTAAAAGGATTTTTCTTCAAATTCTAAAATCCCAGTTGGTTAAATTTCCAAATATCAAAAGCCTACGTCTTTCAAACTAGTTCAACAGCACTTTGCGTTCTTAGTTATGATAACTACTAAATCTTGTGTAACCTATGAGATTGTAATTATAAAGGCATGGTTAGTTGTTCTGTTATAATGGCCAACAACTAATTGGTAAACAGACTGAATTCAAAACACTCTGCTACACCTTATCATGTTCTTCTTTGACGAAAAGGATGTTGTTAAAAATCTCTAGTAACTCGACCCATCCTCAAGATAACTAAAAATTCAAGAATCCTTAGGAAGACTGATGTTTTCAAAAACTAAGTCCTTCCTCAGGAGTGAACAGCCGATATAACCCCTGCTGTATATAGGCTATGTCTCACTCTCTTCAGAACAGGTCTAGTCAATATGCTCTTAAGCAGTTCTCCTCCCTTGCTAAAGGATGACAAGATCTGTTGCAAAGAAAGAAGAATGAACATCATTTCAGGTACACATTAAATGTCTCACTTACTTGATCTATTTTATATTCTTACCAAGTCTTATTAGTCTTAAATAGATCTGTGCCCCTTATTGTTTGTATTATCTGCTAAAATCCCTTTAATAAGGATATTAAACCTACAACTATTAATACAACAATTGGTATCAGCAGTTCTTACCTTAGCAAATATCAAACACACTGCTGATGATGTCCTCATACTTGAAATCCCATCAAAATCTTCATATCCATAAAATCTCATTGGAAACAATTTCCTGAGGCACACTATTCTTCATAGTTAATTCTTACATATGTGCCATATACAACTGTGACCCATGGCTTAGGACAAAATATTCTATCATCATCCTGTCCTTAACTACCAATGCTGTCCGATTCCAGGATAATTTACTCAAACAATTCGTTTGAAATAATAATAACACACACATTATCCCTAGAGAGCCTAGATCATAGTCCTAAAAACTCAGCATGATGACATAATCCAAAATCAGAACATCATTACCATGTCATTAAATGCAAATACGTCATTAAGCCCCCAAAACGTCCCTTCACATTCCTCCAATCAAGAAACCTCTTCATCTTCTCAAAACTTTGAAAGGATGTATAAATAAATTACTTATATCCAAAGCCTCCTAAATATTAATCATCATCTCTCTTTTACTCTCCTGATCCAACCTTCATCATGTGTTCACCAAAACGGCTCAACTCTGTGCACCCGTCCATCTCTCAGAATGAAATGCTACGAAGAATGATGATCTTCCTAATCACTCGTCAAACCATTTCTTAACCAGTTATCCGTCGACCTCGCTTAATCAGTCGACGAGTAAGAATGCGACTACAAGACCCAAGGAACAGCGTATCCAATTTCATTCCATGGATTCCTTCATCAAACTCTGTCTCAACAGGTGCAACAACCTCTGCCCTCACTGACTCAAATGCTCACCTCGAGCAGTCTTCGACTCAGGAGGAGCTTCAGTCAACAAATGCTCATACTGATCCAAACCCTGCAATTCACAATCTCAGCAATTGAGACTGCAGATCTTCATCATCTACTCTACTAGAATGATTAACTGCATTTCTGTATAGGCAAACAAACTCTCTTTTGCCATATATGTAATATGCTTATGATTAGTTACATCTGCTACTCCCTTTTGCTACTATATTTGTCAAATGATTATCGCATATCTGTCCTAGCACATTCTCATTATGACAGCAATTCAAATTTATCTCAAATGTGCATAATATCTTTAAAAACGCATATCTCGTGCATTCAGCAATTGTCCTCTTACCCTTCAGTAACAGCCTTTACTCATAAACATTCTTCAGATATTCATAACTTATGAATCGTCAAAATAAATCTCGTTGATCCTCATCCTCTTATACTTCCTATATGGTAAATTTTCTTACTTACTTGTAAAATCTTAGGAAGAAACCTTTACAAAAGTACATGCTCTCCTATTTTAACTCTATATACGTTTAAGGAGAAGACTATACTAAGTATTTTTCTTACTCGACAGATTATCTGCCTCTTTTCTAGGTTAAAATCTGTCTCATTACATTCTCGTAATACTTCATTACAAGCAATGGCACAACATTTTGTCATCTTGATGCTTCACTCTCACTATTTGATATGTATTTCTTATACATGACTGCTGTGAACCATACTTTATTCCCACACTGATTTCAAAAGACCTTTTCTTTTATTGGTCTGTCTACGTTTTTGACATCTGACGATATAAAAGATAATGATCATCCACCTATAGATCAAAATACCTACTCTCATCATTCACAAGCTCGGCAGAAGGATCACTATAAGGGAGAAAGATTTAGAATGCCTAGATTGACTTGACATCTACTGTAATTCATATCTTATGAGTTCACATTAAGGAGGTGAAATTCTGTAAGTTTCCATACTGTTCACTATGGAAGTATTTTCTCGATACTGTACAGACATTTTTTTTTACTGTCCCTGTAAATATTTCGCTTGTGCCCATTAAGGAGGAGAGATTTAGTAAAATTGACATTATACATATACAGAAAAACATTAAGGAGGAGAGATTAAAGATTAAAAGATACATACAGAAAAACATTAAGGAGGAGAGATTAAAGATTAAAAGATAACTAGTAAGGAGGAAAGATTGTGAAATTGCACATACAGCGAAGTATTATACTATATGACTATTATAGTACGCTGACTATTACACCATTCTACCTATCCTTCACAACTTTTAAAATCATCAGATGAAGATGCTTAATCAATTCGATTAAGAATAATATATATTTTCTTTATCTTGCTTAACGCTAGTTCAGATCATACAATGCTACAATGCAAGAAAAATTTTCTTAAGGCAATATTATCAATTGCCTAAAACCATTTCAGTTATTGCTTTGTATTTGTTCTTTCATTTATTGAGTCTGTAAATACTTAGCAATAGATGACTTTACATACGCTATCGCTTGTAAGTTCAACCTAGGACATGCCTTGATATAAAATGAATATTCATTAGTGGCATGTTATTACTAAGGATTGAACAACTGCTTTAAAGAGCTGTATGTATAAGTCAATTGTAGTAATGACCCCAAGCAAATAGGAGGAGATTGTTAGGAATATGCCTGTAAATCAGCTGATATATATGTATGCATATTCCAACATAGTAATTTGCTTGTTCCCATTACAACGCATGTTTCACAAATGGCTAAAAGGGCTGCGTACCGGTTAGTGTGGCAGCTTGTTGAAACAATGCATAGGTCATTAGACTAGGAAGTCTTTGTACATATCCAAGTCTTTGTCCTACCAGAATGATGACAACTTTCATATGGATTAGCTCTTCAATTGCCAGCTGACGTGACCATCGGCAAATGTCTCACCAGCAGACATTTCCTTTAGCTATGATTTCCTAATAGCTATCTCTACACCAGCAGTTCTATATCGGCAGATCTCAGCATCCGCCAAAGCCATTCATCAGAATAACTGCAGAGAAGCTGATTATTTAAAAGGAAAATCATGATCATTCATCAGCAGTTCTATATTGGCAGATCTCAGTATCGGCCAAGTCCCTCATCAGAACAACTGCAGAGAAACTGTAAGATCACGAAAAACATCGGTCGTCACTCTACACGCTACAAGTCAAAAATAGATCCGTTGAACGATCTGACAAGTCCAAGATACGCATCGATGTCTGCGCCTTCACGATTACTCAGTAGACATTTCCTCTTCTGTACATTGGTTGCAGTCTTTAAAGCTTCACTTCCATAAAAGGCCAAGCACAGGACACTGCACTCCAGTCAAAGCAATGATACGTCCAAATCAGCCAGCTGCATCCAGGCGAAGCTCGACACGTCCAAATCAGTCCAGCCTATTTCACGGACCAGCTTCAAGACAAAAACTTAACTGAAGGTCTCTGCCCAACGAATACAAAAATGTACTCTGCTGCATTATGAGACTCAGATCACCAACGGGCATAAACCTATTCAATGCACCAACGGTCACCTCTTCGTCTCCAGCCTATATAAGAAGACTCCCATTCTCATCAAAATAGAGAGCAACAAGTGTATGCTTATGCTTGAGAAAGGTTGTGGGATTGTTCTTCATGTTACTCAATCCAGAACCACACCATCAGAGTGAGAAAACTCAAAGTGTAAGAACAAACACTTTGTGGGAGAGAGAAAAGAAATTCCAAAGGCTGAGAAGCTCTGCTTGATCAAAAACTTTGTTTTTGATTTGAGTTCCTTCTTCCTTCGAAGGACTCAGTATCTTCAGTGGCTTCACATCCATTATACAGCAAAGAGACTAAGCACTCTACAGATCGTTGAAGCCAGACCAATCTTGAAGATGTCCAATGAAGAGCCAGAACTTAAAAGTCCAGATTGCATTCATATCGGCAGACTTATACTACATTATAAGCTGTGTCGATTGTGCAATAAATTGTCATCATTTTTGGTCGAGTGCTTAGCACTCAGTTGTTCAAATACTTTCTATTTGAACAACTCCTAATATTCTCTTCTCACAACACTCTAACACTAGCACTTTCCTTCCCTTACCTCCAAGGTTGTTAGGAACTGCTAGGATTAGAGTTATAATATGAGTCTTCCGGGGATCCCATCTCACTTTCCTTCTACCCCCGGGGAGATTGCTAGGATAGAGAGTCTAGGTTGATGTACTAAGCATGTTTACCTCTGAGTAAACCTCTACTGAATTTTAATATAATATATACTTTTGTTACGTTCAGCCTTGATTTCTCTTTCTTGCATAATTTCTTTTATCTTGTGCAATCTGTTTAAGGAAAGCAAGTGATGCATCTAATACAGATTTTAGTTAACTGCTAAGCTCTCTTTGAAATTAAATCTTTACAGTTACTTTAATCTATTTGTTATACTTATGCTGCTTATTCTTCCGCTGCTCAAACTCATGTTCATCAGCTAAGTTTAACAAACATCTTCCGTCTGTACGTTCTACAAATCTGCTGATCAAGGATGTCCGATTTCACTAACTTCTGCTAAGCAGTCAGAACAAGGAAGAAGATCGAGGTGTATTAATCATTTCATCTATACCTTAACTTCAATGTTAAAATTAGATGAAATTTTTAATACATCAAGTATAGGCTATTCACCCCCCCTCTAGCCTATACACTGAGCAACCCTTGGACCTAACACTCTTCATCGGACATCTTCAAGCTTGATCAGTCTTCAACGAATTTCTAGATGCTTGGTCTCTTGCTGAAGATTTGAAATGCAGTAACGGAAGAGACTGAGTCTTTCAAAGGAAGAAAGAACTCAAATCAAAAACTAGGTTTTTGATCAAGCAGGACTTCTTTAGCCTTTTGGAATTTCTGTTTCTCTCTCACACAAAGTGTTTGTTCTTACACTTGTGTTTCTCACTTCTTTGAGTGTGGTTTCAGATTAAAAGAATGAAGAACAATTTCAATACCACAACCTCTCACAGGTATTCGCATACACCGTTATTTTTGGTGTGAGAATGAGAGTCTTCTTATATAGGCTGGAGAAGATGAAGGATTCGTTGGAGCATTGAATGAGTTTCTGCCTGTTGGAAATCTGAATCATTAATGCACTGGAGTGCGTCGTTCAAACTGTTGGGCAAAGACCTTCCGTTAAGCTTTTATCTTGAGGTTGGTCCGTGAGTAAGGCTGACAGATTTTGACTTGTCATGCTTTGCCTGGGATGTAGCGCACTGTGTTTGGTTTTTTATGGATTGAAACCTTGGAGACTGGAACCAATACACAAAAGAGGAAATGTCTACTAAGTAATAGTGAAGGCGCAGACATCGATGCGTATCTTGGGCTTGTTAGAAAGATCTTGTAACGGATCTATTTTGACTTGTAGCGTTTTGAGCAACGACCGATGTTCCTCTTGGATAATCAGTTTCTCTGCAGTTGTTCTGATGAAGATCTTGGCCGATACTGAGATCTGCTGATGTAATACTGCTGGTGTAGAGATTGCTGATGAGACATGGCTGGAAGGAATGTCTGCTGGTGAGACATTGCCGATGAACATGTCTGTTGGCGCATGAAGAGCTAATCCATATGAAAGTTGTCATCACTTTGGTAGGACAAAGACTTGGATATGTACAAAGACTTCATAGTCTAATGACCTATGCATTGTTTCAACAAGCTGCCACACTAACCGGTACGCAGCCCTTTTAGCCACTTGATAAGTGTTAATTTTGTTATAATATTTGGAATAATTTGCTGTGATTTAAGTCCATATTTAGATAAAATACTGCCTTAATCTTTAATTTTTAATTCTTTAGCAGAAAAAATGGACAAATGTGAAGTTGGTGCTGATTATTTGCTGATTTGAGCCGAGATGCAAAGAGGATGGTAAATGATCATTTGAGCTGAACCAAATCTCGAAAGAATTAGATTAAACTCAATCTTCAGCTTCCCAAGTAATGGTCCAGATACATTAGCAGATGCAACTCACAGCTCGAAAGAATCCAAGTAATTATTCTCAAGAATCACGGCAAATCAGAAAATAAGTCTCCTACATATTTTTGGACGCCTTAAATCAGGGGAGAGATTAGCTCGAGGTGTTAATATAAATTGGAGCAGATAGCAAGCTTGGAAGACAGATTGGAGCTATCTAAAAATACTCAATAGGCTTTCAATTCCTCTCGCACAAGGCTTAGTTTTTTACATTATTTTATTCTGATTAATGATATCTTTTGATTTCTCATTCATGTCTAGTTTCTAAATCCTCTTTCTTTATTCCGGAGCATGAATTAAACGATGTTTTGATAATTCAATTGTGAGATCGAAACGTGCTTTATTGTCTCAATTATTACGAGTATTTGTCATTTGCCGTTCGTAAGGAATATGATGCTTAAGATTTATTTCATATTGTGCATGATATGTAATGAGTCTAGGTTATCTATGGCCAATTAAAGTAGTTGTCTGTGACAATAACTAGTTTGATTTGTGGCATGTTGATGTGGTCATCCGTTTGAAGTGGATGAGTTCATATCAAGGTGATGACAATATAATTTAAATGAGTTGGATGTTCTATGCTCGTTAATTATAATTGGGTCTTTCTAATCATAAAGCAGTTGAATTCTTAAATCTCATAGATGTTCTTGAGGTTATAGTTCAACATAGAGAAGTAGTAACGGATGTTCCTTAACTATCGATAATTTAAGGAAAGATTAGTATCTTGGCTGTGCCCAGTTAACTAAAACCAATTTATTCGCATATAATTGGGTTATCTTTGAATCCATGATCAATTGATGAATCATTACTAGTTTATTTCTTGCCCCGGAATACCCTTTTGATAATTAAGTTTTCTTCAATTAAATTCTCAATTCTCTTGTTACCTTTTTTTCTCTACGGTTAATTTCCTGTCTTAGTGAAATTTACTATACACTCAATATTTGGATTTCAATTTTCTCAAGGAATATTAATTCTCCGTTCCCTGTGGAGATGACCCACTCGCTACTATACTAATTCAATTTAGTTGTGTACTTGAGCGGATTAAATTTTGGTGGATTACGGCCTACCAAATTTTGGCGCCGTTGCCGGGGAACGGTTAAGCAATTAGTTTTTCCTTGTTTCGTTTGATTGTTTTGTTGGTGTATGCCTCGTTCCTCTCGTACGGGAAACTTAATTTTTGATTCAGAAATTGAGAAAACTGCACGAAGGTTGAGGAAAGAAACCAAAGAAGCAACCACATCATCCTCATCTATCCATCCATCTCAGCCTAAGAGCACAGAAGAATCTTTAACAATGGCTGAACAACCCATCAGAATGAGCCACCTGAGCAACAGCCACCACTTCATCCTGCGCAACCAATCGCAGATCAGCAAACAATCATGGAGCTGATTTCTCCTAATTTTACTCAGCAACCACTTTGCATTACTTTATCTCCTACTGCAATTGATTTTGAATTGAGAAATACTCTGATACAACTGTTGCCTAAATTTCATGGTATGCAGGGTGAAGATCCTCACTTACACTTGAGAGGTTTTTACATGGCTTGCAATAGTGCACAGCGAAGGGGGTTATCCGAAAGTGACCTGTTCCTCAAGGTTTTCCCATTCACTCTGGAGAGTAAGGCAAAAGAGTGGTTGTACTACTTGCCTCCAGGTTCGATAACAACTTGGCTTGACTTACAACGTCAGTTCTTGGGGAAGTATTTCCCAGCTACAAAGGCTGCCAGCGTTAGGAAGGAAATTTGCGGCATAACCCAGCAAAGGGACGAATCCTTGGCAGATCGAGAGATTCAATAAACTCTGTGCTACGTGTCCTCAACATCAAATTCCTGATCAACTTTTGATTCAATACTTTTACGAAGGTTTGCTTGATCATGACAGAGACAGAATAGACACATCTAGTGGTGGTGCTTTAGTTAATAAGACACCTACAGAAGCACTTCAGCTTATTGCCACCATTGCCAAGCATGCTAGACAATTCGGTGGTTCCCAACGCGCAGTTACACCACACGCGAATGAGGTAGGTACAACTTCTATTTTTGATAAAAGACTTGAGGCACTAACAGCTGCTGTTGAGAAATTAGTTGCAGGTAATGGCCCATTCCCACCTGCATATGTTTGTGGAATTTGTGCTAGTCCCACGCATACATCCGAAGTATGCCCAGCTTTTGAGAACAAGACAGCTCAAGTAAATTCCCTGGGGGGGTATTCTAACCAAAGACCAAATGATCCCTACTCGAATACATACAATCCAGGATGGCGCAATCACCCCAACTTTAGCTACAGAAACCAAGGATTTCAGTAGCAACATCAGCGACCTCCAGCTCCTACAAATGCTCCAGTACTTCAGTCAGGAAATTCTTTGGAAGAATTGATTAAAGGACTAACCGAGAGTAATAATGCATACATATATATCAGCTGTTTTACAGGCATATTCCTAATAGAACCTATAAATACATTTTTTAGGGTTTGTTGGAGGCAGTTTTTGCCATTTAATAACATTGCTCTTTTCTCCCAATTTCTGGTATTCATCGAATCAACGGCGATTAATGCCCGAACCTCAGTAGGTTGTGAACCTCAACGAGTTTGGAAGATCAACGAACTGTAGTTTTTGCGTGAACTCAACGTCGTTGGTGTTTACCTGCTGCATTCTTAAGTTTTCGCTATATCATAGAGGCATAAAGGTTCTACCATGTTTTTACTTCCAGAAATAAAAGGTTCTACCATGTTTTTGATAACACATGAATTATTTTATATTTTGTAAGTAGAGATTAATATAGATTATTTGTAATGTTTAATTTATCCTAGATAGGTAGTAGGACTGTAGGTCTTCTTGTCAAAGTATATATGGCTTTGTATTGATGGTTGAGTTACCCATGTATATATAAATACAAGTCTGTGCCGTGCTCAATGTACAGAGTATTTCGGCTTATTCTTTTCCTTCTTGTCTTCTGCGTCTTCTGTGTGTTCTAGTTCATTTCTTCTTCATTCTACTTTAGTTGCTCGGTTTCTTTCATAGTATCAGAGCTGTAAAAGCCATGGCGGATGAATCTATTTCCTCTTCCAAAACCAAGGTTGCTGCCTCGACCTTTCAAGAGAACATGGTACAGACTTCTAACCCTCTACCTCCCTTCTTTAATATACAGTCATATATGTCTCATTGCCACCTAAACGGAGAAAACTATCAAAACTGGAGCTCTCTCTTTCAATCAGTTTTGAAAATCCATAATCTCACACATACCATCACTAGCAAAGATCCCCCATATGAAACCCTTGAAGATGGCACCTCCATTCCTCTTTTTTCTTTATTTTCACAAGTAACCGGGTTGGTAGCTAGTTGGATTAAAGCTATTGTGACCGCTGAGGTTCAGCATCTTATAAACCCATTTGAGACTATTTTTGAAGCCTGGGAATTGCTTGCTAAACATTTTGGAACAACCTCTCATATCCATATCCAAAGACACCAAGACAAGCTTCATGATCTTAAGTTGAAACCCGACATGAGCATCGATCAGTGCATACTCTATGGTAAAACGTTGGTTGGTTCTCTTGCTAAAGCTGGAGTTGTTATCCCTGATGCTGAGTTTCATCGCAAAATTCTCAGCGGTCTTGGCTCTTCCTACAAAGAATTCATAACCGTACAAAGAATTCTCAGCGGTCTTGGCTCTTCCTACAAAGAATTCATAACCGTGCAAAACTCCAAACCTGCAGCCACAACTAAAGATCTCCACGATTTTCTTCTCTTTCTTTAAACACTACCACCGCTCTTACTGCCTTTAAACACCAACCTTCTGCCTCATCCTAACCGTCACAGCACCAAAACTCTTCCCCACACATCCCGTCCTATTCTCATGTGTGCCAAACTAATAATTACAATCAACACCGAAACGGAGGATATCATCATGGCCGTGGTCGCAATGGGGGGCAAAACAATTGGTGCGGCCGTGGTCGAGGTAAACCAAGGTCGTGGAATTCTCCCCACCCCAGCCACAATCTCAGCCGTTCCCACCCCCTTACTTTCCATCCAACCAGTTTACCCCTTTTGATCAATCTCTAACCTGCCAATTCTGCAATAAACAAGGCCACCTAGCTCCCCAGTGTCGCAACCGAAATAATTTTTCTTACTCTGCCTATCCCTCACCCTCTTACCCGTCTTCCCCTTACCCCACTCCTTATAATGATTCATCTTCCATGGCTCCCGTCTCTTTTATCCTAGATTCCGGTGCGACGAATCACATGACTTCTTCTTCCGATGTCATGTCACAATCTTCTCCCTACTCAGGTATGGATTCAGTTACAATTGCTAATGGTTCTTCATTACCTATTAATTTTGTTGGTCAAACTAGTTTTTTGCATGGTAAATGTACTTTTATGCTTAATAACATTCTTTATGTTCCAAGCATGCATAAATCTCTTCTCTCTATACGTCGTTTTTCTATTGATAATAATTGTTTTTTTGAGCTTGACGGTTCTAGTTTTCGTGTCAAGGACAACACTACCAAGGAGACAATTCTTTCTGGTAATAGTTCGGGTGGGCTCTACCATCTCTCGTTTACTCCTTCTTCCTCACGCAATCCTTTAGCGCTCATTGGTGAACGAGCTTCCTCCAATCTTTGGCATACTCGTCTTGGTCATCTGTCGGAACAAGTTTTTGATGTTTTAGTTAATAAACATAGGATACCGATTAGTGGATCCTCTACACAAGCTATTTTTTGTCCTATATGCCCTATGGGCAAATCCTGCCGTCTACCATTTGTGTCTCGTACTTTTAATTCTAAGAAACCTTTAGATTTACTTAATTTGGATGTTTGGGGGCCCTCCCCCGTTGTGTCAAATTCTGATTTTTGATATTATTTATCTGTTGTGGATGACTACTCACGGTTTACTTGGTTATTTCCTCTTATACGCAAATCAGATGTCTGTTCTGTGTTTGCTTCTTTCAAAACTCAAGTCGAAAAATAATTAGAAAATAAAATTTCTTCTATTTACAATGTTGAAACTGTTCAAACTGATGGGGGGGGGGGAGAATTTGTAAATTGACAATTTGCTCAGTTTCTGGTTGCTCATGGGAACAAACATCAGTTGACATGTGCTCATACTCCTCAATAAAATGGTGTGGTTGAACGTAAGCATCGTTACATTGTTGAGATGGGACTATGCTTAATGGCTCAATCCTCTGTTCCTTATACATACTGGCTTGAAGCTTTTTCTACTGCGGTGTTTTTAATAAATCGCCTTCCTATGCGACAGTTATACTATATATCTCCATATCAGAAATTGCTCCAACGTACTCCAGATTACAGATTTATGAAGACTTTTGGGTGCACTTGTTTTCCTCACCTTGTTGTCTAGGGTTCCGCCCTAGCTAGGTTTTTCCTTCCTTTATGGCGGCTGCTAAGGCAGACCCGCCACCAGCTGACCCACCACCTTCTACCCAGCCGTTGCATCTTAATCCCACACCTCTAAAATCCTTTGCTGATGTCCTAACAGGCCCTAAACCAACAACTCAACAGCCATTATCTCTTGTGCTTCACCAAACTTCCTACAAAGGTGAACCAGCTTTGAAGATACCTGATGAAGCTGTCCGTATTCTTGCTCTACCTTTCAAGCATGCTTTAGTAGGTAAATTTTCTCATGGCCGTCCCTCCATGGAAGCAACACGAAAATACTTTCATACTTTTGGACTCAAGGCTGATTTTAAACTAGGACATTTGGATGCCAAACATATCCTAATCCAACTAAATCATGATGAAGATTACCAAAGATTATGGATTAAGGATCAATGGTACCTTGGGCGTTATCCTATGCGAGTTTTCAAATGGTCTCCAGATTTTCGTCCCGATATTGAAAGCTCTATTGTCCCTGTGTGGTTTGCCCTCCCGAATCTTCCCATCCATCTTTTTCATAAATCAGCCATGTATGCCATTGCTAATCTCTTTGGTAAACCTTTGATGTTAGACCAAGCTACTTTGAACTTATCTCGTCCTAGTGTA
The DNA here is from genome assembly GCA_016624345.1 of Platycodon grandiflorus. NCBI lineage: Eukaryota > Viridiplantae > Streptophyta > Magnoliopsida > Asterales > Campanulaceae > Platycodon > Platycodon grandiflorus. The sequence continues at coordinate 32,021,935 of CM028368.1, forward strand.
GCCCGTGTTTGCGTTGAAGTGGACCTTCTACAGCCTGTTCCAAAGCGGATTTGGATAGAGTGTGGTGCTAAGGGGTTTTGGCAATCTTTAGAAGCAGAAAATCTAATGCGGTATTGTTTGCATTGCAATCGTCAAGGTCATTCCGAGGATTTTTGTAAAATTAAAAACCCTATAACTGCTTCCTCTTCAAATCCCAAGAATGCTCATATCACCAATGTCTCTGCTGCGGCAACACATACGGCTCCTTTAAATTCCCAGAATCTGTCTTCCAATCTGTCTTCTCTTCAGCAGAACCAGACCAAGGCTACGAATTCAACAAGATGGACTCCTAAGAAAAACGATAAAGGTAAGGAAGTCATCACAGACACTACTTCAAATCCTACCGTGAATGCTGAGTATCAATCTATGAAAGGTAATAATAAGCCTAAAATTAATATCGCCCAGCATACTATTGTTCTTGACTCTGATTGTATTGATCCTATCATTGATTCTGTTCTTCTGCCGCCAAGTACTACTAATGATATTATTAAGCAGACCACTTTCATGGGAGATCCTACTAATGATCCTACTAAGCAGGCTACTAAAGATACTACTAAGCAGGTTACTAATGACTCAGATTCCCAAGATCAAGTTCATTCCACCAGCCCGTCTAATGATAATGCTGAACAGGCTATTTTCGTGAGTGATAAACCTCAAGAACAAGTCTATACTGCCCTCCATACAGCTCCAAATCAGTCTCTTATTTCAGAAGTCCACGATCTGATAGAGGATGTTCAATGCAGCCTGGATGCTCTTCATTGTATAAACCCCAATTCGGGCTCTGAGAATCTGAATGACACCTTGGAAGTTATTCCAGCAAATGATGAATTCCAGCATGGTATTTCTGATACTGATCGTGTTAAATCTTTCCCCTCAAATAGTTTTACTATTCTGGACACTTTGGAAGAACAAGATACTGACTTTCATGATCTAGATGCCTTGAATCTTATGGTGAAAGATAATAAAAAGATTCCTAAAACAGATCGTCTCACTCGACTCCAAAGGGCTAAACTCTCCGTTTTGTCTCTTCCATCCGATTTTCATGGAACTTAAAGCTCTATTTTGGAACATTAGAGGGATTGGAAATGACCCCTCCTTAGCAAGGTTAAAATATCTCATCAAAACCCATAATATTTCCTTTATTTCTATTTTTGAACCTATGATTGATCCTTCCAAGATTGACGTTATTACTCGTCGTCTCAAGTTCAAATATTGCTTCAAGAACACTAACGGCTCTATTTGGGTTTTTCTTAAAGCTGCTTACACTTGTCAGGTTATTCATAGCTCTTCTCAGCAAATCACCATTCAAGTGCAACACTATACTTGGCCTTCTTATTCTTATATTACAAGTGTTTATGCTAAATGCGACTTGGAAGAACGCAGAGCTCTATGGTCTGATTTAATCGATCTTGGGGGCCAAGTTCGTGACTCTCCTTGGTTAGTTGGGGGAGATTTCAATATTATTCTTCATCCTTCGGAGAAATCAGGTGGTAATGGTTGGGACCGTAATGGTGCCTTGGATTTCCATGCTTGCTGGCGGCCTCGGTTTGATAGATTTGGGCTATTCTGGTTCTGATTATACTTGGTGGAACAAAAGAGAAGGATCTCGCACTATTCATCAGCGTATTGACAGACTTCTTGGTAATTCTGGTTGGCTTGACAGATTCAATTCCTCCATGATTCTTCATTTACCTCGCACTTGCTCAGATCACTCTCCTCTGCTTCTCTCTTTTGGTTGGGCTTCTTCTTCTCAGATGTCTTCATTCAGATTTCTTAATGTTTGGACTACCCATGCTACTTTCTTGGACGTGGTCAAATCTGCTTGGGATATTTCTGTTCCTGGCCGTCCTTTGGCTGCTTTTTCCTGCAAGCTTCGTAATGTCAAAACGGCTCTTAAAAGTTGGAATAAGGAGACTTTTGGAAATGTTTTCTCAACTTTAAAAGCCTCTGAGGAGGATGTTCTTGAAAAGGAGCTATTTTTTGAGTTAAATCCCTCTGACTCTAATAGATCTCTATTGCTTGCCTCTCAAGCTAATCACCGAATCATGCTTCGTAGGGAGGAAGCTTTCTGGGCTCAAAAGTCTCGTCTATCTTGGTTAAAGGAAGGTCAAGGTAACTCTAAGTTATTCCATGCCTCTGTCCAACAAGCCCGTCGTAAGCTTCACATTCATTCTATCATGGCTGAGGATGGAAATTTGCTTACTTCTGAGGATGCTATCAAAAAAGCTGGTATCTCCTATTTTCAATCTCAACTGACTAATGATGGCCTTGGTGATGACTCTCTCCTGGATGTTATTCCATCTCTGGTTACTGATGATTGGAACTCTAAGCTTATTGCCCCGCCTGATCTGGAGGAACTCAAAGCTGCTGTTTTTTCTATGAGTGGGGATAGTGCGTCTGGCCCGGATGGCTTTTCTGGTAAATTCTTCTCTTTCTGCTGGGATATCATTAGCCATGATTTACTTCTTGCCATCTTAGAATTCTTTGCTGGATTCTCTATGCCCAGATCTTGGACTAGTACCTTAATTGCTCTCATCCCTAAAGTTGACCACCCCAATTCTTTCAAGGATTTTCGGCCAATTAGTCTTTGCAATTTCTGTAATAAAATTATCTCTAAGCTTCTGGCCTCTCGGCTGGCAAAAATTCTTCCCCATATCATCTCTCCAAACCAAAGTGCTTTCACTAAGGGTCGAGACATTCATGACAACATTCTCCTTGCTCAAGAGCTTATGGGTTATCTGAAAAAAAAGGTGATGGGATCCAACGTCATTATAAAGCTTGATATGGCTAAAGCTTTTGACAGGGTATCTTGGTTATTTTTGATAAAAGTGCTCCGCCGTTTTGGTTTCCATGAGGTGTTTATTGACTTGGTTTGGCGAATTATTTCCGAGAATTGGTTTTCTATTCTCTTTAATGGCGCCCCAGTGGGTTTCTTTCCTTCTTCTCGGGGGCTTCGCCAGGGTGACCCTTTATCTCCGAGTCTTTTCATTATTGCAGCGGAAGTTTTGAGTAGGAGTCTCATTAAACTTCATTATGACGACCCTTCGACGGTTTTCTCTACAGCTAGTGGTTGCCCTATTATTTCCCATCTTTCTTTTGCAGATGATGTTATTATTTTCTGCAATGGGCACTCGAGATCTCTCCAGAAGCATGTTCAATTGCTCTCTCTTTATGAGAAATCTTCAGGTCAGCTTATTAATGGTTCTAAAAGTAGTTTTTACTACGATCCTTCGTTAGATGCTTCTCGGATAAATGTTCTCACTTCTATTTTGGGCTATCGCACTGGGACCCTTCCTATTATCTATTTGGGTTGCCCATTATATTTGGGCCATAAAAAGAAGAACTACTTTGATTCTGTTGTTGATAAGCTGAGAGATCGTATTGGTACATGGATGGGAGGTTTTCTATCTCATTCAGGTAGGCTTATTCTTATCAATCACGTTCTTCATTCTATGACTTCGTATCTCATTGCGGCTTTGGATCCTCCGGTTTCAGTTCTTCAATCTATAGATAAGTTATTTGCCAATTTTTTTTGGGGTTCTATAGAAGGAAAGCAAAAAGCTCACTGGATTTCTTGGGCATCTTCTTTGCGCCCGACTAGTGAAGGTGGGATAGGTGTTCCTTCTATATCTTCTTTGGTTAAAGCTTACGGCATTAAGCTTTGGTGGCGGTTTCGAACTCAAAAGAGTTTATGGGTGGATTTTTTGCGTACTCGGTATTGCCTTTCTAATCATCCTGTGGTGGCAACTTGTAAGGGGTCTCATGTTTGGCTCCGTCTTCTTAAAGCTCGCAATATTGCAGAACCATTTATTTGTTGGAATATTCGACGAGGTGGCTGTTCTCTTCGTTATGATAAATGGCTTCCAATGTTCCCGGTTTTGGTCAAGGAAGATGCCCGTCTTATCGTTAGGACTTGTTTCGGTCGGGTTCATCCTCTCTTCGCTAGCAACCTCTTCGCTTCTTCCTGGCGCAATAAGCATCATCACTGATCTGCAACTCCAGCTTGTTGACGAGGACGATCTCCCTTGCTGGACTGCTACCGCCTCGGGTAAATTCTCTATTAAATCTGCGTTGGACATCTCCCGTGTTACCAGTCCCAATCTACTGTCTTCAAAATTTGTTTGGAATCGCTGCATTCCGCGTAATATAAGTATCTTTATGTGGCGTGTGCTCCTCTCTCGGCTTCCAATAGATGAAGCTATCGCTAAGCGTGGTGTGTCCATTGCCTCGAAATGTTATTGCTGTCCTTCTCAACCTGCGGCTGAAACCTTTCATCACGTCTTCTTATCTAGTGACTTGGCTTCATCAGTTTGGCAGCATTTCCATGCTTCTTTTGGTCTCAACTCCTTACCAATTTCGGTCCAGCAGCAGTGCATGTTTTGGTGGTCTCAAACAGGTTCTTTGCTTTTCTCCATTATCCCTTCCGTGGTTCTTTGGCATCTATGGAAAGCTCGAAATAAAGCCGTCTTTGAGGGAGTGCATTCTACTCCCCGTGGCATCATTCTTGCTATTCAAAATGAGATCAATATTATTCTTAAAGCTAGCAATTTTCAGGCAATAGATTGGTCAAGACCCTACTTAAAGACTTGTCGTCCTACAAGGGTTTTCATTCAAGCAGTTGTTTGGTTAAAACCCCCGCAGGGCTTAGTCAAACTTAATACGGATGGAGGTAGTAGAAATAATCCTGGGATTGGTGGAGGCGGAGGTGTCATTCAGGATTCTAAAGGTTGTTTCATATATGGCTTCTCGTCTTACTACGGGATTTGTTCTAACTCTGTTGCTGAAATTCGAGCCCTCTTCCAAGGTGTTCGCTGGCTTTTCTCTCAGGGCTTTCACAATTCCATCGTGGAGATTGACTCTGCTTTTCTATTCGGATGTATTTCTAAAGGTCATTCTCCTCCTTGGAATGCCTTTTATTATATTAGTGCTATTATTTCTATGCAAAGGCTTGGGAATTATTTTTTTCGTCATTGCTTCCGCGAAGCAAACTCTGCTGCTGATAGCCTTGCGAATATTGCTATAGATTCTAAATTGGATTCCGTATATACCACGTTTAATCAGCTCCCGATTTCTACTAAAGGTGCTATTCGGATGGATGCTAGAGGTGTTGCTCAAATTAGAATTTCTTAGATAGTTTTTTTCTGTCTTTTGATTTGTATTTCTATTTCGAGGTCAGGCTCCTTTGTCCTCCCATTTATAAGGGCCAGGTTGGTTGTCCCCCTCAAGTTTGTACTTTTATTTTATTTAATAAAATTTAGCAGGGTGCCGCCCCTGTTTCCCTAAAAAAAAAAAAAAAAAAAGCACAAACTCATGCCGAAATCAATCCCTTGCGTATTCTTGGGTTATGATCTTCTTAGAAAAGGATACAAGTGTTTGGACTTACAAACAGGCAAGGTATATATTTCACAGCATGTTTTGTTCGAAGAGACTAATTTCTTATTTGCCTCAAGGACTAACTCTACAGGGCCACAAGCTGCTACATACCCGATTGTCTCTTCTTACAGCCCATGTTCTACGAAGACCATTCCAGCTCCAGCTTCTCCAAGTTTACCTTCAGCACCTTCAGTCAGCTCTCTTCCTTCAACGTCGACTCCAGTTTCCCTTGCTTCAGCTCAAGCCTCTCCTGATAATCAACCTCTCGCAGACAGCTTGGGCTCTCCGCCCTCTCTTGCGCACACACCAGTTCGCACCAGCACTACTCGACCAACTTTTCAGCATAGTCCGATTCCTTTTGAACTACCACCAGATCACTCGTCTTCTGCTCCAACAGACTCGATCACTTCAACAGAGTCATCTGCTCCACTCCGTGTTCGTACAGTCAGCTCCATTTTGAATAATTCGGCTTCAAAATATCCTCTACCTTCTGCGTTAGCTGCTTATACTCCTACATCACCTGATTACGAACCAAGGACATACAAACAGGCTGCTCCTATTTCTCAATAGCAATCAGCGATGCAAGATGAAATACAGGCTCTCTCTAAAAACCAAACATGGTCCTCGGTTCCTGTTACTCTCGGTATGAATGTCATTGGTAACAAGTGGGTTTACAAAATCAAGCAACGAGCTGATGGAACCATTGACCGACACAAAGCATGCCTTTTTGCCCAAGGTTATACTCAGCAAGAAGGTGTGGATTTTGATGAAACTTTCAGTCCAGTTGTCAAGCCTCCAACAATTCACCTGCTTCTCTCTCTTGCTCAGTCTCGGGCTTGGCCAAACGAGCAGTTGGACGTCCGCAATGCCTTTCTAAATGGTTTCTTACGAGAAGATGTTTTTATGGCTCAACCTCCAGGTTTCATTGATTCTAGATATCCTAATCACGTCTGCAAACTTCATCGATCGATTTATGGCTTAAAGCAATCTCCACGCGCTTGGTTTCAGCGGTTGCATGAGTTTCTTCTTTCCCTTGGTTTTTTCAATAGTAAATCAGACAGCTCTCTTTTTCTTCGTCACTTTTTAACTGGCACCGTGGCTGTTTTAGTCTATGTCGATCATATCCTTGTCACCGGCTCCTCAAAATCTGTGGTGACAAATATTTTGGATCGTATTTGTCAGACGTTTGAAAGTCGTCGTCTTGGACTTCTTGGATATTTTCTTGGCATAGAAGCTTCTCGTTCTTCAGCTTGTCTTCATCTCACTCAAACACGGTATGCTGCGGGTTTACTTCGAAAATTTCATATGCATGATTGCAAGCCCGCTCCTACTCCCCTTGCTCCAGGCTCACATTTGTCTGTCTTGGATGGCGATCGATCCCCTTCCCGATGCCACTTCGTATCGTAGTATGGTGAGTGGTCTTCAATACCTCACACTTACTCGTCCTGATTTAGCCTACTCAGTCAACCAGGTGTGCCAATTTATGCACCAACCTCGCACGTCTCATCTGCAAGCAGTGAAACGCATTTTTCGGTATATTAAAGGGACAATTACTTTGGGGTTATCGTTTTCCTCGTCCTCTGATACATCCTTACGTGCTTTCTAATTGGATCCTGATTGGGCGGGTAATCCCGATGATCATTGTTCTACGACCGGTACGTGCGTGTTTAAGGGACCGAATCTTGTTGCTTGGACTGCTAAGAAACAATCTACCGTTTCTCGGTCAAGTAGTGAGGCCGAGTATCGAGCACTTGCAGTTATGGCTGCCGAGCTTCGCTGGTTTGCCTATCTATATCGCGAGTTGGGTTTGTTTTTTTCTTGGTCAACTCTGTTTTGTGATAACGTCTCGGCCCTTCATATGTCTCGCAATCTGGTCTTTCATGCTCGTACTCGCCATATCGAGATAGATTATCATTTTGTTCGTGAAATGCACCAATGTGGTTTTCTACGTCTGGCTTATGTGTCCTCTACTGACCAGCTAGCGATATCTTCACCAAATCTCTTGCTCGGCCCGGTTTCGCTTCTAACATCCAAGCCGCAACTTCGCCCTCCTCCGTTTGGCTTGAGGGGGTGATAACACATGAATTATTTTATATTTTGTAAGTAGAGATTAATATAGATTATTTGTAATGTTTAATTTATCCTAGATAGGCGTAGGGACCGTAGGTCTTCCATCAAAGTATATATGGCTTTGTATTGATGGTTGAGTTACCCATGTATATATAAATACAAGTCTGTGCCGTGCTCAATGTACGAGTATTTCGGCTTATTCTTTTCCTTCTTGTCTTCTCGTCTTCGTGTGTTCTAGTTCGTTTCTTCTTCATTCTCCTTCATTGCTCGGTTTCTTTCAGTTTTAGTTTTCATTCTCCATTACCCGTTCATAGGTCACAAATTGTGCAATGTTCTAGATTTCAATAGGCTTAGAACCAAAAGAACTCCCCCCCCCTACATTTTAATATATCCCTTTTGTTTTGTTTGGCCTGATAGAACTCCATGCTGAATGTTAGCCTTTATGTTTCTGATGTTCATGAAAGTGATGATTAATCTTCTAAAAGGAAATATATAAAAATGAGGTCTTGTAATTGTCTTACGTTCAGTCAACTTTACTCGTCCTGATTTAGCCTACTCAGTCAACCAGGTGTGCCAATTTATGCACCAACCTCGCACGTCTCATCTGCAGGCAGTGAAATGCATTTTTCGGTATATTAAAGGGACAATTACTTTGGGGTTATGGTTTTCCTCGTCCTCGATACATCCTTACGTGCTTTCTCGGATGCGATTGGGCGGGTAATCCCGATGATTGTCGTTCTACGACCGGTGCGTGCGTGTTTATGGGACCGAATCTTGTTGCTTGGACTGCTAAGAAACAATCTACCGTTTCTCGGTCAAGTAGTGAGGCCAAGTATTGAGCACTTGCAGCTACGGCTGCCGAGCTTCGCTGGTTTGCCTATCTATATCGCGAGTTGGGTTTGTTTCTTTCTTCGCCAACTCTGTTTTGTGATAATGTCTCGGCCCTTCATATGTCTCGCAATCCGGTCTTTCATGCTCGTACTCGCCATATCGAGATAGATTATCATTTTGTTCGTGAAATGCACCAATGTGGTTTTCTACGTCTGGCATATGTGTCCTCTACGACCGGGTAGCGATATCTTCACCAAATCTCTTGCTCAGCCCGGTTTCAGCTTCTAACATCCAACCTGCAACTTTGCCCTCCTCCGTTTGGCTTGGGGGGGGGGGTGTGATAACACATGAATTATTTTATATTTTGTAAGTAGAGATTAATATAGAGTATTTGTAATGTTTAATTTATACTAGATAGGCAGTAGGACTGTAGGTCTTCCAGTCAAAGTATATATGGCTTTGTATTGATGGTTGAGTTACCCATGCATATATAAATACAAGTCTGTGCCGTGCTCAATGTACAGAGATTTCGGCTTATTCTTTTCCTTCTTGTCATCTGCGTCTTCTGTGTGTTCTAGTTCGTTTCTTCGTCATTCTCCTTCTGTTGCTCGGTTTCTTTCAGTTTTTAGTTTTCATTCTCCATTACCAGTTCATAGGTCACAAATTGTGCAATGTTCTAGATTTCAATAGGCTTAGAACCATAAGAACTCCCCCCTTTACATTTTAATATACCCCTTTTGTTTTGTTTGGCCTGATAGAACTCCATGCTGAATGTTAGCCTTTATGTTTCTGATGTTCATGAAAGTGATGATTAATCTTCTAAAAGGAAATATATAAAAATGAGGTCTTGTAATTGTCTTACGTTCAGTCAACTTTTTAAAACCCGGAGTTTGTGAATTATGCTGTTTAGGTTCAGATCAGTACTCTGAAAATGCAGCAAGGTTTACTGACTTTTGATGCTGTTTATTGGGAATTTTCCGATTAGTGTGGAGTAACAGTTTCGTATAGATGAGCTCTGTGATCGTCTTCATGATACTTTCTGATGTTAGTTGGCAGGTCTGTGTCTCCATTCTACCTTATATTTGTAATCTATAATTCCGCAATAATTCTGTTGGGTACAATCCGCCAGCTGAGATACATGTATAATCATGCTCATTCTTTTGTTCACTTTTGTAAACGACTTTCAGATCATTAGTAGCATCTTTTTACAAAATAGCAGAAACTTTTTATAGTTGCAAAAAATTGGTTATGAATGAAGCTGATTAGATTTTTTCTTCGTTTGTCAAAAAACCATTACAGCAGGAAACTATTGTCTTGATTGTAGAAAACTGTAACGACCCGAGCCCGAAGTCCGGTCCGCCACGTTTAGCCCACGCACTGGCCCACTAAGCACCTGGGTCAACTGACCCACCACAAGCCACCCGCACTGGCCCACTAAGCACCTGGGTCAACTGGCCCACCACAAGCCACCCAAAAGTTCATGGATAGGTTGGTGCCCAGTGGTAGTGGGTGGCCACTTATAAATCACACACAAGTAAGCACCTGGGTCAACTGGCCCACCACAAGCCACCCAAAAGTCCATGGATAGGTTGGTGCCCAGTGGTAGTGGGTGGCCACTTATAAATCACACACAAGTAAGCACCTGGGTCAACTGGCCCACCACAAGCCACCCAAAAATTCATGGATAGGTTGGTGCCCAGTGGTAGTGGGTGGCCACTTATAAATCACACACAAGTCCCACATCTACCCGATGTGGGATATCACAATCTCCCCCACTTGAATACGTCCTCGTCAAAAGCCAAAGGAGGTCCAAATTTGAATACGTCCTCGTCAAAAGCCAAAGGAGGTCCAAATAGATGTGAGATATCACAATCTCCCCCACTTGAATACGTCCTCGTCAAAAGCCAAAGGAGGTCCAAAGGATCAGCAAGGATCAGCACCCCGGGCGATGTGTTCCTACACATTTCCGGCCGGGACCCGCTCTGATACCATTTGTAATGACCCGAGCCCGAAATCCGGTCCGCCACGTATAGCCGGGACTCGCTCTGATACCATTTGTAACGACCCGAGCCCTCGTCAAAAGCCAAAGGAGGTCCAAAGGATCAGCAAGGATCAGCACCCCGGGCGATGTGTTCCTACACATTTCCGGCCGGGACCCGCTCTAATACCATTTGTAACGACCCGAGCCCGAAGCCCGGTCCGCCACGTATAGCCGGGACCCGCTCTGATACCATTTGTAACGACCCGAGCCCGAAGCCCAGTCCGCCACGTATAGCCCACGCACTGGCCTACTAAGCACCTAGGTCAACTGGCCCACCACAAGCCACCCAAAAATCCATGAATAGGTTGGTGCCCAGTGGTAGTGGATGGCCACTTATAAATCACATACAAGTCCCACATCTACCCGATGTGGGATATCACAAAAACAATAATTCCTTATGGATGGAGGTGTAGGTATCATAAGATTGCTGTTTGTATTAATACTTCTTATGAGACACATTTGCTTCTACTTGTTCATCATGCTTTCCCAAAATCACCAAGAAGTAAGTTTATAAGAATGGTAGAGTGGTGAGACGCAATAGGAACTTACTGGCACACTTTGTCAACTTTGCAGACTTTCAGGAAGATCGGTAACCTTTGATGGCAGTCTAGTGCCAGCTGGCTTTTCAACCAGTGGTGACACTTCCTTTGATAGCTGTCTAGTGCCGGCTGGCTTTTCCACCAGCGGCAACAGCAGCCAGCCAGAAGTGAAGGGTGGTTGATGATGGCAATGGTGGCCAGTGAGAATCAGTGTGCGGCAGAAGAATGATTTATGACCAAAACACTCGTAGCACATTTCTGTGCTTTTTAGTTTTGACAAATTTTCATAGAAAATAAGTCTACAAGATGCCAAACAGTTTCCGAAAAACATGTCTGGAAAGGGTCTTATGTCAAAACAAAGAGATATTGGTGACGCGCATTGCAACACGATCTCAAGTCAGGAGACTTGATTTATTGCTCATTACTTAGAATGATAAGTGAATTGTGTTTCTGGAACTTTGGTGCTAGGAATTTTCAGAGTCAAAGGTTCAACGGATCCTGTCGTGACAAATTTTTACGGCATTATCTCTGACGAATCCTGGTCCGCTGATCAACTAGGTAAACTTTTTACGGTTGTTATCAAGAAATATGATATAATGACCGAAGTTTTTATTTAGTGCAATTCCATCAAAACTAAAAACATTGGAATGATGTAGAAGACCAAAATATCGAAGGACCTAGTTAAGAAAAGAAAAAGAAAAAGAAAGAAATAAAAAAGAAACTAGACTTAAAAAGACTTCCAACTCATAGCATCAACGGTCAATGATGGCCGGAGTATCAAATCAGGCGCACTCTATCACTGGCCAGCAGCAAAGGCCTCAACTGGGAAGGTTTTGGTGATCCCAGCAAGACTCTTGAATTGAATCTTTCCAGTGGGTGGGTCATCGACAGAGATGTCATTAACCGGAGGCCAAAGCATGAGCTCCTTAGCCTTCACTCCCTTGAGCTTCTTGATCCGCTTCTTCTCAACGTATCCTGTAATTTCAGTATCATAACTCACAAGCTTGCTTATTAAACCGAACTTGTGTTCAACCTTTTTCTTTTGGACAATCCACATATAACCGGTGGTCTTCACGTAGCCAACTTCAATCACATCGGCAAGGGGAAGAAGTCCCAATGGGAGTCCGAACTCTTCAAGAAGAGAGATAGCCATCTTCAAGCCTTCTTCATGGCCTTTCTTCACAATTCCTCCTTCCTTCTCTGCCATTAATGCTGAATATTAGTTCCAACCTGTAATATATGCCTTTCTAGTGGATTTTGAGGTTAGAATTAACTGGGATTTTATAATGGGAGATTACAAATGTGAGACAATATTGATGGAGTAACCAAGGTTTGTGACTTTGGAATACACACCAAAGCATAAGGATTGATTTAAATGGACTCACTCCTTTATCTTACTCCACATGTCTTCCATTCTTTTGCTGACAAATCCTCTTCTTGTTTATACAGAAAAGCAGCATTATGATCAATTCAAAGAAACAGCCATCGGTACTCTAGATGTACGGGTAAGTCTTCAAGAGTGCAAACAAAATAAAATTTCTTTTTTTTAGACTTAAATACCAATTTAGTCACTCTAGTTTCACCCAAAATTCAATAACCTCACTTTATTTTCATTTTTGACATTTTATTCACTCTATTTGGACCGGAGAATCAATAAGCTCACCAATTAATGAGTTTATTAATTGAAAAAGTCCGAGTAGAGTGATTAAAGTGTGAAAAAAAATAGTAAAGTGAGATTAATGAAATTTGGGTGAAAGTAGAGTGATCAAATTGATAATTAAGCCTTCTTTTTAATAAAAAAGGCTATTTCTACTGCTAAAGCAATATTTTTTATTTTTTTTTGGTTTCCAATTATATCCTAGGCCCAAAGGTCCAAGACTAGTTCTCGAGCCAGGTAGTATCGCAGGACGGTGAAACTCTCGTTACCAAGTTTTAACGCAGCTGCAACAATACTCCTAGCAATTTTCAAGTAACACAAGCATGCATTACAATATATCACTCATCGTAATGCAGCTTGAACAACATTGTTACTAAAAATGAACTCTCATTTAGGGACAAAGGGGGTAGAAACTGATGTTGTTTTGGCAACTGAAACAACCTAAATAACCTAGATGGTGTTATAATTATTTTGTTTGTGTGAATTGAGTGATCGAGTGGGCAAAATGAATGAGAATCTCATTCATATGTTGTTTATCTCGTTTGATATGTATAAGAGTAATGTTATGGGTACCTAAAAAGCACTAAATTTTTTGCACCAAATAATGTGTCAGCTGATGTGGTACAATAACAAAATTAAAAATCATAATTAATGCATCACATCAGCTGTCATACCAGCTGACACATCATTTGATGCAAAAAATTTAGTACTATTTACGTACCCATAGCATTACCCTCTATGTATAAATTGTACATGAAACACTCATTTTTCAATAGATAAGATTATTGACAAAATGGGTATCTCATTCCTTCTTTGAAAATCCTCCACTCATGGCCTTCATTTGAGCTTCTAATTGTACCTAGAGCACAGTCAAACAATTATTTTGTTTTAATATAGTAATTAGTAATTTTAATCCAAATTCTTTGGCAGTATTCTTGTCCTCTTCCAATCTTATCAATGAAAAAAAGGAAATGTAAACATTTCTAGGGTTTGATTGGTAAGATGAAATTCGTTTGGGACCGATTGTACATACCTGATGTATGAGTTTTGTACTTATCTATTGGATATTTTTTCGGCTTAGATTTAGCAAATTCACGTGTTATTGTTATCTAATATGGGTTGATAGTGCTTTAATGAAGTTTCAGGGATTAGTGGTGACGCATATGCAAATTAGAGGTCAATTGGACTATTTTGGAGCTTGGAGCGTCCGAGTGCAATAGTTGAAAGAAGAAGGGAAAAACTAAAAGAAATGCAGAGCGGCCGCGCCGACTCCAGATTGTGAAGAAAAAATTGCCGTAAATCTGTGCGCCCGCCTAGGCGGCCACGCCGCGACGCTGCTGAGTTGACCTAATTTCCGTGTTTTATGATTTCTTTTGGTCCTGTAACTTAGTATATAAGTAATCCTTTTGTAGGTTAAAAAAGGAGGAATTTAATTGTTGGGAGAAAATTTTTGGGAATTTAATTGTAATCATATCTTTATTTCTTCTTCCAAGAATTTCAAGGATTGATCAACAACTTGTTTTGATTGTAATTAAAAGTATGTGGAACTAACCTTATAATCTAGGAATTGGAGGGAATCCTATATCGATGTTTTATGTCGTAATATAATACATATTCAGTTAATTGGTTCTAGTTATTTACAAAAATATATTCATCAAATCTTTTCGTTGTTCTTGCGTGTAGGTAATTACAACTATTTAGATACTCAGGATATGATAAATTGCATGACCAAAATGCCTAAGTCATATGATTGCCATCTTTTGTGAATAGTAATTCCTATTGGTTCATGATATTGCTAAGATAGGAACTAGGTTAATTGTTCTTAATTGCTTAAAGGGTTCCTGATGGTTATATGGACGGATCAAGAAAGTATAACAATTAGAGATACTAAGATTGTAAACCTTGATCAAAGCGTCTCAATCTTTATCTTTGAAATCAACAACCTAAAAATTGGAAAACAATTGAAAGTTAGAACGAAACAATTAAAAGGATAGTGTATGGAATGAACCTTTGCTCTGATACCAAATGATACGGTCTTCACGAAGGATTCTCGACGAATCACGATTTTACACGGAACGGAAGCTAAGATCAAGGAAGTTGATGGAAGGTGACACCTCGACCCAATGAATCAGTCCAAATACAAACCTTGGCACGTACAGCCGCGACCCGATAATTGTGACGACCACGAACCTTGGTATAAGGATTAACGCCACAATTGGGATGGAAGATCAATTGATAAGTTGAAAAGGTTGAACGCCACAGGAAAATTATTGATAAGTTCGAATAGTTCGCAAAGAACAAGAAGAATTGAATAATTCTCTCAAATTAATTTAATATCAAAGTTGTCTATCTTAAAAATACATAAAGAGGCCTCTAAATAGGCTAAAACCAAACCCTACTAAACCCTAAAAATGTCTAAAAGACGATCCCCTAAAATATAGGGCAAAATTCTAATTAAAACTACATTGAATCACGAAAAATAGAAAAACCTGCCCGTCGCTATGCGGATGCCTTATGCAGCCACATAAATTCCAGAAACTCTATCCCTTGAATGCGACTCACCATAGGCAGTCGTCCACGAATTGGTGGCACTATGCGGATGCCATATGCGGCCGCATTAAACCTGATGAGTTTCCAGAAGTTGTATTTTGGTCCCTCAAGTCTTCCAAATCATCTCTATGACCTCGGATCACATTGAGACAACTCCCTTGAGCTCTTAGATCAATGTTCAGGCATGGAAGAGGCTTGTTATCTATCCATTCACGCATCAATCCGTTTACTTCCTCCCGAATCCTCTTGGCACGAGCTCTTGTCAACTGTCCGTTTGATACTTGCATCGAACCTGGCGTGTTGTGGCTCCCTTGGATCTCATCACTAAGCCTAAACCTAATGTGATTGAACCAAGTAGTCAACATAAATGTTATACTTGTTTTTGTTCAGGTCACTTGGCCCACGAATGCTTATTTAGATTTGCTCCATCAAAAAGGTTCAACTTGCCAAAGGTTAGGCAAGTATGGTTACCCAAAGATGCTAATCCCTCGGACCTAAATATATAAAGGGTACCATGATCAAATCTCATATGTCAGCTTTGGTTAGTAGCTACTGATCAAGCATCAGAAGAATGGATCCTAGACAGTGGATGTTCTAGACACATGACCGGATCAGCTATTCTTCTGACTAACATAGTTAAAGCCAAAGGACCCTCAGTAATCTTCAGAGATAATTCTAAAGGAAAGACCATTGGGTATGGTACAATCCTAAGATCAATCAAGATAGAAAAGGTATCCTTGGTTGATGGGCTGAAGCACAACTTGCTCAGCATATCACAGTTTTGTGACAAAGATATGACATGTATTTTTACTTCCACACATTGCTTTGTAAAAAATATCACAACCAATGATTTTTTTTTTAGGGAAACAGGGGCGGCAGCCTGCTAAATTTTATTAATAAAAAGAAAATTAGTACAAACTTGAGGGGGACAACCAGCCTGGCCCTTATAAATGGGAGGACGGAGGAGCCTGACCTCGAAAAGGAAATACAAGCAAACATTAAGAAATTCTAATATGAGGAGTATCATTAGCATCTAGAATAAGAAGACCACGAATACTCCTTGGCAAGGTCTGCAAGGAGGAAAAAGCATAATCCTCACGAGAGTCACAAGCTAAGTTAGCCAAGCTATCAACAACTTTGTTGGCTTCGCGAAAGCAATGCCTGAAATAGAAACGACGAGCAGTCTGAATATTAAGAAGATCTCGGAAAAAATAAGCAAACTTCCACGGAGGAGAGTGACCCAAAACAAGGCAATCATGAAGGACTTTAGAATCCATCTCAATGATAACATCAAAGAACCCTTGGTCAGAGAGCCATAAAACACCAAAGTGAAGGCCGCGAATTTCAGCCTCCATATTGGAACATGATCCAAAGAACCGAGAATAAGCAAAAATCATATGACCCGAACTATCTCGAACGACTCCCCCTCCACCACTACAACCCGGATTGCCCCTACTAGCACCATCCGAGTTGAGCTTAAGGACATCAGACGGAGGCTTAGACCAAAGAACCTGTTGAATACGAACTTCTTTGAAGCGCTTATAACGAATTTTCAAGCAACTGTGAATGTCGGAAACACTCAAGCCTTTGGCATGAAGAATAGAAATAAATTCTTGCTTGATAGCTTGGATAATTCTTGCAATAGGGAGCCTAGAGTTATCAAAAACTGCTTTGTTTCTGAACTTCCAAAGATGCCATAAAATGATGGAGGGAAGAATAGAGCAAGCCAAAGAATTATGCTGCCACCAAGAAAAGCAATGTTGAGGAATCGATCGACGAGGGGAATTAATACCATAAGCCGAATCAAAAAGACTCCATACTTCAGCAGCAGCTCGGCTAAATAAGAAGACATGATCGAAAGATTCAATATTTCCCGATTCGCAACAAGAGCATTTAGAAGCAAGAGAAAACCCTTTACTCCAAAGGCCTTCATCCAAAGGTAATTTCTTACGACTTAATTTCCAGTGGAAGATACTGATCTGCCTTGGAAGAGAAGAATGCCAGATAAATTGAGCCGACATCAACAAAGGATTTAATGGCTTTACGAGCGAGATAGCTGAAGAAACTGTAAAAACTCCCGAAGGGGAAAGATCCCAATACGGGTAGTCATCCATTTCAACAATAGAGATGCGCTGCTCTCTAATATACTGAAGAACAGAATGCGGTAAACCAGCAGCAGCAGCATCGCTGATATATTGAGCATCTTGGAAGATTTCTTTAACAAAGAAGCTCACAATACCGGCCGAAGAAGACAGTGATTTCTAACCCAGCTTGTCATACCAAATAGAGCAGCTTCCTTTGCCAATTATCCAGAAATATGAGGCTCCGCGATCAGTCTAGCCTTAATCATCCGCGACCAAACATGGGATCCTTTGGAGAGAATGGAAGAAGGATGGGAGCTGGGACAGTATTTAGCTCGCATGAACTGTGACCACAAATTAAGCTGGGATCTAAAACGCCACCAAAGACAAATACCATAGGCTTGAATGATTTCCGATAACGAAGAAATACCAATTCCTCCCTCCGACGTAGGCTTGCAACAGGACTTCCAAGAGATCCAGTGACTTTTATTTTTTCCTTCAAGGCGACCCCAAAAAAAATTAGCCAGGATTCTCTCAATAGAGGATATAACCGAAACGGGAGGATCCAAGGATGCAATTTGATAAGTAGTGATGGAATGAAGCACATATTTAATGAGAGTAAGACGCCCAGCTGAATTTAAGAAAGGGCTCATCCAAGAGGAAATTTTATTCTGAAGCTTTAAAATGAGCCCATCAAAATACTGTTTACGTTTCCGACCAAAATAAAGAGGGCACCCAAGATAAATGATAGGAAGATGACCTGCCTGAAAGCCCAAAATAGATTCAATGGCCTGAGATCTAGCTGGAGGAGTATTAGGGTGAACATAAAAAGAACTCTTTCCCACATTGATCAGCTGACCGGACATCCTCTCATAATTAGAGAGTAGATCCTTATGCTTTAGAAGAGAATTTTTTCCACCATTACAAAAGATTACTATGTCATCAGCAAACGCCAAGTGAGAGATAATAGGGCATCCGCTAATCGTCGAATAGATCACACCAGGAGATTGAGAGTGAAGCCTTGCAATACTACGACTAAAAACTTCGGCCGCAATAATAAAAAGGCTCGGAGATAAAGGATCCCCTTGACGCAAGCCTCGAGAGGAGTGAAAGAACCCTGTAGGATCTCCATTAATCAAGACCGAGAACCAGTTGTCAGATAAAAGCCGCCAAATAAGATCTATAAAAACTTCATGAAATCCAAATTTACGAAGAACCTTAATTAAGAAAACCCAAGAGAGACGATCAAAAGCTTTGGCCATGTCTAACTTGAGAATAATATTAGAACCAGAGACCTTCTTTCCCAGATGACGCATCATTTCCTGAGCCAGCAAGATATTATCCTGAATCATACGCCCTTTAGTAAAAGCACTTTGATTGTCTGAAATGATTGAAGGGAGAATAGTGGAGAGTCTTAGGGATAGAATCTTCGAAATAACCTTATTACAGAAGTTGCACAAGCTGATCGGGCGGAGATCCTTAAAGGATGAAGGTCTCTCAACTTTAGGAATCATGACAATCAGAGTACTAGACCAGGCTTTAGGAAGGGAGAATCCAGAAAAAAACTCAAGAACAGCCTCACAAAAATCATTACCAATAATATCCCAGCAAGAAGAATAGAATTTACCAGTAAAACCATCCGGACCAGCAGCACTATCACCACCCAGATTTTTGACAGCTGTAAGAATTTCTGAAGGTAAAGGGGGAGCAATAAGGGAAGAATTCCAATCATCCGAGATCAGATTTGGGATCATGTCCAAATCATAGTCATAGTCCATGCCTTCCGATTGAAGCTGATTCTGAAAATACTCAACCGCAGCTTGTTTAATGGCCTGATCGGTAGACAAGAGATTTCCATTCCCATCATGAATAGAATGAATATGAAGACGTCGCTGGGTCTGTTTAACAGATGCATGGAATAATTTAGAGTTACCTTGCCCCTCCTTGAGCCATTTGAGTTTCGACTTTTGTCTCCAAAACTCTTCCTCACGAGATAGAAAAATACGGTACTTGGCTTGAGCTTCCATGAGATTTGTTCTATTATCATCAGAATTATTAAGCTCAAAAAGCAATTCTTTCTCCAGAACATCCTCCTCAGCGTTGCGAAGATTAACAAAAATATTGCCAAAAGTATCTTTATTCCAGTTTTTAAGGGCAAGCTTGGTGTTACGAAGCTTACGAGAAAAACGAATCATAGGAGAACCAGCCACCGGCAAATCCCAAGCAGTTTTAATTTGCTCCTTAAACGAGCCATGATTAATCCAGACATTCAGAAAACGAAAGGCAGCAGGTCTGGAGTTAGAAATCCGAGAGATAGAAACAAGGATATGAGAGTGATCCGAACAAGTTCTGTTAAGATGATGAACTGAAGTGGATTGGAACTGATCCAGCCAACTGGTATTGCACAAAGCCCTATCAATTCGTTGGTGGATTGTGGAAGATCCATCACGCTTGTTCCACCAAGTATAGTCGCTGCCAGAGAATCCTAAATCAGTTAAACCGGCCGCAGAAAGACATGCATGGAAGTCAAGAGCACCCCCTCTATCCCATCCATTACCCCCAGACTTCTCACTAGGTGAAGAATTATATTAAAGTCACCTCCTAGAATCCAAGGAACTTCAGGAAACCGAGCAGAGATATGAATAAGATCATCCCATAAGTCTTGACGATCGCGCGAATTACATCTCGCATAAACACAAGAAAAATGGGTGAAAACAGGCCAAGAAAAATGTTGAATCTGAAGAGTAACATGCTGAGAGGATTCTTGAATTAAATGACAGGAAAAACAAGACTTAATAAAAACCCAAATGGAACTTTGAGTATTAGAAAAGGAGAACCTGAAATTTAGTTTACGAGTAATGAGAGCCACTTTCTCCAAGGCAAGCATAGGTTCGAAAATAGCAATCATCGAGATTTTATGAAGACGAATAAGCTGCTTTAATCGGGAGATAGTTGGGTCATTTCCTATGCCGCGCACATTCCAATACAGAATTTTAACATCCATGAGCAAGGTGAGAAGAGAAATCAGAAGATAACTTGCTGTCTGGAACTGACTTAGTGGCTTGAGACCTTGTCACACGATTAGTCAGAAGGACAATGCTTTTTGATTTTTTCTTTCGAACCAAGGTCGTGATTTCCAGATTCAAAGGATCCAGCGAAGAGAATTCTCCATTTCCTTCATCTTCCTCGTCTTCCATCACGTTTAAAACCGCAAATCGATTGGAAGAAGTTGGAATATCCTGATTATTCTGAAGGTTGGATAAAGCCGGAGAGTCCAGATGGCTGTTGGAAAGAGCTGCAGTTGATCCCAGAAAGTTTGAAGGAGGGATATCATCCACGTTAATAACAGGATTGCCCTGGTCATTTAGAGAATTGGACTTAGATTGCATTTTGTCCTCATGGCCCACCTTGGTATTAGTATGATTTACTTCTAAAGAGTTGCCCTCTTCCAGAATCGGATCAACATGGGCATTGTTTTCAACATCTAAAAGATTCGTCTCATTCACTAAACGGGTTTCAGACTTATCTTCCTCGTCAATTAAGGCTTCCACCTGAGGAGAGGGTTGCTTTGGGACCCATTGATTAACCTTGGCCTTAGGAATAATCTGAGGAGGGTGCTTAACCTTGCAATCCGCAATAACGTGGCCTTGCCTTAAGCAATGCGAACAATATTTTGGGAGTTTTTCAGCCTGTATTGGCTGCCAGAAACCATGATATTTCGACCCTCCGACTATCCAAATGCGCTCAGGAATTGGCTTGGTGATGTCTACTTCAATACATATTCTAGCCACGCTTGGTCGAGATAATGTTGCTGTGGGGTTATCAATAATCAAAGGCTTGCCAATCATGGCACCAATGGAAAAAAGAGGTGATTTATGAAACAAATATAGCGGCAAACCTGGAAGAGAGAACCAGACCGGAACTATTGGGCTCTCAATGTCCGGACGAAAGTCCGGCATCCACTTGAAAACTCGCAAAGGAATTTACCTAGGTACCATTGATCCTTGATCCATAATCTTTGAAAGTCAGCCTCGTGGTTCGCTTGAATAAGAATGTGTTTTGTGTCAAGGTGCCCTATCGAAACAGCAGCTTTCAGACCGAAAGTTTGGAAATATCGCTTGGTGGTTTCCATAGAAGGACGACCGTGGGAGAACTTACCGATTAACGCAAACTTGAAAGGTCGAGCAAGGCAGTCTGTTATTTCATCCGAGAGTACAAGAGCTGGTTCGCCTTTGTAAGTTGAAGGAGTAATAGGGGGAACAATGCTTATAGGTTGGGTATTGCCAAGAAGGACTGTAGCAAATGACTTGGCAGCCGAGGGAGAGTTGGGTGCTGCTGGTGGCGGGTCGGCAGTAGGCTGCGCTGCCATGGCAGCCGCCTAGGAAGTAACCCTAATTAGGGCTAGGGTAACACGAGCTAGAGAGAAAGTTTTTTAGAGAGAGAAAGTTTTTTTTTTCGTTCACAACCAATGATGTCTTGCTTATAGAGTCAAGAAAAAGGAATGCTTTCACTATTGATTTACTTTCTATTAATAAAATTTCTCAAGTATGCTTAATTGCTAAAATTTCTTCTCAAATTTCTTGGCTCTAGCACAAAAGATTCTCGCACTTAAATTTCAAACACTTGGCAAAACTTTCTAAAGGAAATTTAGTAAACGCTTACCTTATGTAAATTTCCCTCATGACAAGAAATGTAGAGCCTGTGCACTTGGTAAACTGACTAAATCATCGTTTAAACTCAAACCATGTCTTTCAACCAGTCGTGTATTTTAAATGTTGCACATGGATCTTTTTGGTCCTATTACACCTCCTAGTTTAGGTAGAAACAAGTACACACTGGTGGTTGTGGATGACTATTCAAGATATACATGGGTAGAGATGATGACGTCCAAAGTTGAAACCTATGGCATACTGACATCACTCTTCAGAAATCTTCAAACTCAAAAGGAGTGTGAAATAATCAGTGTACGCTCAGATAATGGAACGAAATTCAAAAATCATGGTATGGATGTCTACTGTGATGACCATGGGATTGGTCACAACTTCTCAGCAGTCAAGACCCCTCAACAAAACAGAGTTACTGAAAGGAGGAATAGAACATTAATAGAAGTTGGAAAGACAATGATAGCTGAAGCCAAGCTGCCAAAATAGTTTTGGGCTGATGTTGTAAACTCAGCTTGCTTCACACAGAACCGATCACTAGTCAACAAATTTCATGGGAAGACTCCGTATGAATTGTGGAAAGGAAGAACTCCTAACATTGCCTTTTTCAGGATTTTTGGATCCAAGTGTTACATTCATTACAACAGCAATGACCACAGAGGTAAATTTGATGAGAAAGCTGATGAAGGAGTTTTTGTTGGATACTCCAAAATCAGTAAGGCTTTTAGAGTTTTTGTCAAGAAATCTTCTATTATTATTGAATTTGTTCATGTTTCTTTTGATGAATTAAATTTAATTGAGTCTGATGAGGCTCAAGATTGTACTAATAATTTTGAAAATTTTGAGATTGGAAACACAAGTACAGATTGAGCCAACAACTCTTTAGCCAATGCTCCACCCGCTGGAAATCCTTCACCAACTAATCATCCAACAACGGCTGAAACTCCAACTTTTTCAGCAAATCTTCAAAAAGATTAGCTAGCTGAATTTCCCTCAGTCATCCCACTTCAAATAACCTTACCTAATAGACAACCTTCTGATAATCCCCTTACTGAATCCACTCACGACCTACCTCAGTAAACCACCAATATATTAGCTAAACTGCCTCAAGAAGTAAGAGAGGCTAGACACCATCCAATTGAAAATATAATTGGTGACTCGTTCACTGGAGTCAGAACTAGAAGCAGTTCAAGAAATGAGTGTCTCTACTCAACAGCCTTTGTCTCAACATTTGAACCAAAGAAGGTTGACGAGGCCCTTGAAGATCCAAACTGGGTGGAAGCAATGCAGGAGGAGCTAAGTAAGTTTAAGCGTTGTCAAGTTTGGAGCTTGGTTCCCAGACCCTCATATCAACAAGTTATTGGAACTAAATGGGTGTATAGTAACAAAGTGGATGAAAATGAAAATGTCACAAGTAACAAAGCTAGATTGGTGGCCCAAGGCTATAGAAAAGAGGAGGGAATCGATTACGACAAAACATTTAGTTTTGTAGCTCGTCTAGAAGCCATCATACTTTTTCTAGTCTATCCATCCTACAAAGACTTCAAGGTCTATCAAATGGATGTGAAGAGTACATTTCTGAATGGTGATTTATAAGAGCAAGTATACATAGAGCAACCCCTTGGTTTTCTTGATAATACACATAGGGACTACGTGTACAAGTCGAAGAAAGATCTTTACGGTCTTAAACAAGCACCAAGAGCTTGGTACGAAACCCTATCTAAATTCGTTTTAGAAAAAGGTTTTAAAAGAGGTAAAATCGATGCTACTCTCTTCATAATGAAATATAAAGGTAACATGTTATCAGTTCAAATTTATGTCGATGATATCATTTTTGGATCTACTAATGACGTTCTATGTAAGAAATTTGAGAATCTGATAATGAGTAAGTTTGAGATGAGTATGATGGGTGAGTTAACATACTTTCTGGGTTTACAAATCAAGCAAACATATGAAGGAATGTTCATCAGTCAAGCCAAGTATACCAAAGAACTGATAAAGAAGTTCAACCTTCATGATGCTAAATCATATGATACTCCTATGGCCACTACTTGTCATCTGGACAAAGATGAGAAAGGTAAATCAGTCGACATGACTGAATATAGACGTATGATTGGTTCTTTACTATATCTAACTGCCTCTAGGCCATATATTATATTTGATATGTATGTTTGTGCTCGTTTTCAAGAAGATCCAATGGAGTCACATCAAACAGTAGTTAAAGAATAATTTGATATCTCATCAGCACTGAAAAGCATGGTATCTGGTACCCAAAGATTCATCTTTTAATTTGATTGGATATTCAGATGCTGACTTTGCAGTGTGTAGAGTAGATAGGAAATGTGACGCCCCGACCCGGATCTTTATACGATACGAAATCCCAAGGTCGAGTCGCCAAACAACAAAATGAAAAACAAACCCAACTAATAAAGCACGCGATGCAACAGTCCGTACTTACAAGAAAACCACAATAAATTAAAACCTGATTGAACAATAAACAAGTCTTTGGCGACACTATAGCCGAAACCCAACTAAATTAAAACCACAAGTCTAAGACTTCGGACAACAACCAACAACATCTTCCACGGCCACAACATGCCGGATAAAACATAAACCACATGCTACAACATGCTCGGGAAAGAAACTAAGTTAACTACAAAGATATATACATAAGCACGACATAAAGTGTTCGCTACCAAATGAATATAAAGTTTACAATACAGAAAATACTACCATGTAAAGTTTACATAACTTTACACAACCATCGTCCTCACCAAGAGAAATACTACTAAACAACAACAAGCTCCATAAGCTACTAAACCAAAAGACAACCTGCGATCTAAGCGCGACCTTTCCGATCTCACCGCGAACTTTCTGGCTGGCTTAGATCTAAGGAAAAACATATAACAACAAACGGGGTGAGTCAAAACTCAATAAATTACTAAATGCAACTACATTATATGGCATAATGCTCAAATTGTAAAGATAACCTTGTAATAGCATTCATATACTACAACTGAACATGTAATATCATCATTGATATACAATTCACATAAGTCACATAGCACCTTGATGTTCACATAAGTGCTTGTAAATAAATACATAATAAAGGATATCATTTCTCTTTCTCCATCTTCCCGTTACTCCTGCAATACACGAAATCAACAAACGTGACCCGATACTCGTGCGTGATGTATCGGTGAGTCTAAAAATCTATCAGACCTACTTACCAAGCCAAAGTCATCCATATTGCTACAATAGTAGGGCTATTTCTCAACTATGGCCAATAGAGGAGGAGTGTGTGAACTTCAGTATGACGACTTATAGTGATCACAAAACAAATTTGTAAAGGCTATAGGTTATCCCACCTTGATTAAACAACAAAAACAGCTGGACTTAGTAATGCACAAGTTGGTATAATACTCATCTTATGCAAATAACCACCAAGTTCAAAAGTAGTGAAGTTGGTCAATGTCAAGTAGATTATATATATTCTACCAAGAATTATTATCAAGCATATTGCTACAAGAACTTTAAACAATTAGTTTAGAGCTAAAATACATGTCTCTAATTTACCAGTACCAAATACTAGAAGGACAAAAATCCCTACCAAACGAACTCTAATTCTTGTAGGAATTTATTATGTTGTTCGATAAATGTTACTCTTACTTAAAATCAACTTCTTAGAGTCATTACAACACTTCTCAAAATTTGGGTATAATTGCTATATGCAAAATCTCCCATTTAAAGTCTCATCTTGTCTTCTTAGTTCAATTCCATGGTTGAGCATCAAATTTCACACATGCAACATCATCCAAACCCAACATTTATCACAAGTTCATGTTTTCCATATCAACATAGCATCAAGACATGAAATTAATAACCATACAAGTCATGCATGTACAATTGATGACAAGTATGCAATAATTCTTAAGCATACAAAGGGGATTTAGTAACTTACTTGGAATGGACACTTAAACTAACCAAAGATGAAATCAAAGCCTTGTATAAAGGTCTCCTAGTCCTTAGAAACACAATGGTGGTCTTGGATTAAAAATCAAGTGGTTGGATCTTGGAGAATAGAGATACACACACTAATCTCACACTTTCTCTTAACACACACTTTATAAGCTTGCATGGATGAAATAAGATAAAGAATGAGAATGTTTTAGTCTTCTATGAGGTTTAAAAAGTGTATAAGGCTGGTAAAGAGGTCTAGGAACATTTTATGTTGAGTCAACGAAGGTCAAATAGTCAAAAAAAATTAAAATTACAAAAATTGCCCATTTTTGTCCGTACTGGCGCTATTGTGCGCACCTTGCGCGCTAAGGCGCAACCCGGCTTGATGTTTTCACTGATTTTCTGAAATGTTCTGGTTGTTGCGCACAAGGACGCACCTGGGCTGCGCTGGGGCGCGACCTGAGACTCTAACAATGTTAAAAAATGTTTCTAAAGTGTTCCTAAGCAATCCTAACATGATCTTAACCTCCAATAGTTTAAAACACATTCAAACTCATCCCAATTCACATATAACAAGGCTAGAATGTTATGCATTACAAGTATGAAAGATCAAATCACAAACTAAGCATACTAAACACATCTAATGTTCATTCAAACCACATATAACATGACTAAAATGCAAGGCTTCCTAACCATGGATAATCACATGAACTTATACCAATCAAAGCATTACCGAGTTAACATTACTAGCAACTTAAAATGCAACAAGAATCGTTGTGTCACCAACTCAAAATGTTACTCACTCAAGCCTAGTATATATGTCTAGCATGTCAACAATGCAATCAAGTAAACATACTGAACATATAAAGAACTTAGGGTTTGCATCCTTTCCCCCTTAAAAGAATATAGTCCCTAAATTCCATACCAAGTTCATCAAATAAATGAGGGTTCTTCTCATGCATCTCAACTTCGGTTTCCCAAGTAGCTTCCTCAATATCATGATTTCTTCAAAGCACTTTGACAAGAGAAATTCATTTGGTTCTCAACACTTGTTCTAGTATCAAGAATTGTCACCAATTGTTCTATATATGATAAATCGGGCTCAAAGGTGATGTTCTCATACTCCAACACATGTGAATCATCCTTCACATACTTCCGAAGCATCGACACATGAAATACATTATGAATTTTTGACAAAGAAGGCGGTAAGGCAAATCTATAGGCTCAACTACCAATCCTCTCAAGGATCTCAAATGGACCAATATACCTTGGTGATAACTGTTGTATTTTGTATAGATTTCCTTGTATCTATAACCTAAGTCTAAGTCAAGGTGACTAATGGGTCTGCGTGTCTGTTAGAGTGGCAACTTGTTCTTAGACAATTGCTTTTAATAGCTTAGGATTATTTTTTGTACTTAGCTTAGTCTTCAGAAGATAGCCTGTTGTATATTAGCCATGTTCAGATCAGCTATCTTCATATCAGCCAAGTCCATCAAGTCATCAGCCAAGTTCGTTCAAGCCAAGCTTCATCAGCAATGTTGAAGACCTGAAGATCGTCTGATCAAGACTTGTCTGAAGATATGCCTTGAGTTATTAGCAAAGTCCTTTCTTGACTTTGATATAACGATAACCTGACAAATCATTTATTGTTTCTTTCCTTATTAGGCATTCATCTCAGAAAAGGACACTCTACCTGCAACTACTATCTACCTATTTTTGGCAAATTGGCAGAATATAATCAGTGTCGGCCTGGGCTTTACAGAATTCTCAGTCAAATCCTGACAACAAGATCAAAATATTTAATGCAAGTATCTGTAGTATTAAATTCATTTAAAATTCAAACTGTCCCAAGGCTGAAGATCTCCAACGGCTACAAGAACTCCTCTGAGTATAAATAGAAGACACCATTGAAGCATTGAAGAATACTCTTACCTGAATTCACAACTCAAAATCTTCATCTTCAATAGCCAGTGCATTCAAAGCCTAAAAGATAAATCTATAAAAACATTCTTTGAAGAGAACGAAACTTAGACGCATAGTCTTTATTGCTCTTCACAGATTGTAATCCTTTGTATTAAAAGCACACGAGAATTATATCTTTGTAGATATCAATTCTCCCGCAAACACTTGGTCAACTCTTTTTGTACACGATCCATTAGAGATCAATCTTGTAAAGATTCTAGTGGAAAAATTAGTACACGTTTTTCAAATCCAAAGTTGACCACTTTGGTTGTGGACGTAGCACTTATTTATAAGTGTGAACCATATTAAATCCCGTGTTTATCTATTTCTTGCTCTTGTGATTTGCTTTTACTTGTTGATTTCCAGAAATTCCAACAGCTCAGAGAATAGCTGATCTTGTCTTGTCAAGATCAGCCATCTTGAACTTGTTCTATACTTCACTCTATTCTGGTGCAAAATATTTTCTAACTCTCTCTTGTGAAGTAACCTTGAAAAACAAATTTTTTTTAAAAAAAAAAAAAACTGGACATAGGCTATTCAACCCCCCCCCTTCTAGCCTATTTGAGCACTTTGAGACCTAACAATTGGTATCAAAGCTTAACTCTTTGAAAACAAGTTTTTCCAAGATTAAACTCTTGAGAGATTAAAGATCCAATGGTTGTTCATCAAATGTTGGAAACCACAAATGTGAACCATTGTCCAGTCTTGGATGAAGTTCACTTTGATATCTGGAAAGATAAGGTTAAAAGAAACATAAACTATATTGATAAACGTTTATGGAAATGTGTTACAGATGGTCCAAGAATTCCTATGAAGGTGATGTGAATCGAGCCATGGCCTTTATCCTATTCGGTGGACCAAGGATTCGTACGCATGCAAAGAGGATTCAAGCGGCGTTAACATTGCTTGTGGAAGATATACGGAGCCAAAATGAAGCCAATGTTGATCTGGAGGGTCAAGGGAGGTTCGTGTGTGCATTCGGGAACTTAACGGCTTAAAAACTCATGTTTGAGGATTCTGGCGCGCCCCAGCGCGCATAAGGTGCGCCCTAGCGCGCATCATCCCAGCATTTTTCAGAAAAATCAGAAAATTCACAACATCAGCAACCTTGCACGCCTTAGCGCAATCCTAGCCGCCCCTAGCGCGCCTGCCCGCGCCTTAGCGCGCCAAATCCCACGCCCTAGCGCGCCGTACGGACAGCCAAGGAATTTTGAAGGTTTTTGGTGTTTTGAACATTGTAATCATCTATGTTCGTTTCTATCTCTTAGGATGCGTGATTCCAGACATGGAAGCCTATATAAAGGCTTGTTTCTTTCATGTAAAAAAAACTTAGATGATATATTAAAACTTTGATTTATCAATTTCACTTTTCGGAGAGAATTGTGAACAATCAAATTTCTTGGAATAGAAATTCAAACACTTGAACTTATCAAGCTCGAGGATCGCGGGTTTCGGCGTTTCGTGGTTGTTGTTCGTAGACAATCGCGTCTATCGGGTATCAATCGCACCCCAAGGTTCCTAGTCAATCGCGACTAGCGGGTTGAGGGAGATCCAACTATCAATTCTAATTCTGCATTTTTGTCTTGTTCTTCGTTCTTCGAGTCTTCAAGTTGACTTCTTCGATTCGATCCTCGTCGGAATCACATCAGAAGGCAAATATACTAGCTGCTGCTGATCCCACTGCTGATCCTGAAATTCCAAAGCCAGAAGCAGAATGGGATGATAAAGATAGAAAGAATGATGCTCTGGGTAGAAAAGCTATCAACATTATCACCAGCTGTGTAAACATAAGCACCTACCAACAGATCATCAATCTAGATATAGCTAAAGAAATGTGGGAAGCTATATTGGAATATCTAGAAGGTGATGGAGAAACAAAAAACAACAAGCTGTACACTTGCATCCAGAAGTTTAATTCATTCAAGAAAGATCTTAAAGAGACCCTCAGAAGTGCCTACGACAGATTCTATGAGGTAGTGAAATCTTGCTATTCTTTAGGAAAGAAATATGAAAAGAAAGAAATAAACATGAGATTTCTTAATGCACTAGGTAGTCTATGGCATGTAAAAATTACAGCCATGAAAGAATCAAAAGACTTGAATAAATTGTCCCTCAGAAATCTTTATGCAAGTCTTTCGATTTATGAACTTGAAATTCAGCAAGCTCAAGAAATTGAAAAAAGCTTCAAAAATTTATCTCTACCAGCCATGACTGTTGAACCTTCTTGTTCTACACCTAATGAAACCCCATCTATATCTAGTGATGGTGATGATATTCTCTCTAACGAAGCTTTTGCCATGCTTGTTAAGAAATATCAACGTTTCAAAAAATTTAACAAGTCTTCCTATAAGCAGTCACCTTACAAGATTGCTGCTCCTCAAAGAACAGCTGCTCCGTATAAAACTACTGTTTCTTAAAAAGAAAATGAGCTTGTCTGTTTTAACTGTAGGACGCCAGGTCATTTTGCCTCAAAATGTCTAAAGCCAAAATATGAATTTTACAAAAAACGTCTCGAATCTAAATTTCAAAAACAAAAGGGGATGGTGGCTGAGGACATTGATGAAAGCAACATGCCCACTTGGTGTGATACAGAATCTGATGAGGATGATTCCTGTGACTTTGATGAGGAGGCAAATATATGTCTTATGGCCAGGGAATCACCCAATGACTCAGTAAGATCATTGCCATTTCAACAGGATGATAGTGATGATGATGAGCTCGATAAACCTTCAAGGGGAGAACTCATCAAAACTAACAAGAACATGCTGGAAGAATTTACTAAATTTAAAACTGCCTATGTAAAATTAGCCAAAAAATATGAATTGGTTGTCTCTAAGAAATCTACCTTGCTGTTTGAGATCAAAGAACTCAATAGACAACAAGCTGAGAATATCAAGACTTAAAAGGAGAACAAAGCCTTAACTGAAAAGGCAGAATTCCTACTGGTAGGTAATGTCGCACACCTACTAAATTAACTGGGACTCGGCCACAAATATGAAGCTAGAGCAAGTCCAGGATCAATCCACGAAGAACGGTTATTGATTACGATCTAGTCACGACACAAAGTAAATGGGGGGTTTGTTTGTTGGTTGAATTAATGTTCCTAAGTCGGGAAGTAAAATCTAAGTAGTAAACAATTATGGTAAAAGCACTTTGGATATGTAAAACTATCCCCGTTTATCAATCAATATCATAGGAATGATTCTTTCTTTCTTTTCCCTAATTACTTGATCACGAGATATAAAATCTCTATCTCTTCTTTGTTAGTAATTACTATCGGCGACACGCTCAAATAGTAATCCTAATTAATAATTAAACCTAGTCGACACGATCAAGATTCAATGTATTAATTGATGAAAGCTTTAAGAGATTAAGATCAAGAAATTAATCTATTACTATTTCAAATAGAATTAAAGCCAAGTTTACTTTAATCACAATTCAGGATGACACATACAAGAATTGCGAAGGTGCTACAATAAAAACCCTAGTCCGACACGATAAAAGGGAAATCTAGCAATAATCAATTAAAAGGATTAAGAGATTGAACAATTTCTCAAAACCCTAGAAATAGATTTGAATTAAGAAAAAGTAAAATTGTAATCAAGGGAAAATAATAAGAAAGTTCAAACCTCAATTGATATCCAAAACGGTTCAAGCTTTACAATCCAAAGCAATAGGGAATTAGCCCTCCATGAAATTAAAACCCCAATGTTTTGTCGTTAAGAAACTATTGAGAAGAGATCATAACCCTAAAATAATAACAATAGGTAGCATTTATACTGCCTCCCTCAAAACCTAGTTTAAAAAGGAAAAATAAAATAATTAAAAACAGCAAAATCTGGTTCAAAACCTGTCCCTTACGTCATAAGTCGCTTGGGGCACGACTCGTCCTCCAGGGGACGACTCGTCCCTTAAGTCCTGAATCAGTCGTCCCTTTGATGGGGAATAGTTAGGAAAATTGGGGACGACTCGTCCCGAAGTCCTGAATCAGTCATCCCTTTGATGGGGAATAGTTAGGCAAATTGGGGACGACTCATCCCGAAACTTAAAATCTCAGAATTCTTCATTTTTCTCTTGACTCTTTGGCTCGCTTCGAGTCTTCTTTGGTTGACTTTGTCTTGACTTTGTTGACCTCCATTGATGTAGAAATGATGATCTTGAGCTTCTTTGAGAACCAAAAACGATTACACAATAAACTCTCTAAATTTCTCTCAAATTACATTGATTCTCTCATAATCCTTTCAAAACATAATTCACTCAAAATACATCAAACCTATACTAAATACATGGAAATAATGAATAATACGGATGGAAAACATAGGAAATAGATAATATAAATTCGTCCTATCAAATACCCCCACGCTTAGACCATTACTCGTCCCTGAGTAATATCCTAAACTTCAATCTAACACCGGTCTAAAACAGATGCATGGAGGGTAAATGATTCCTAGTCTCCTCTAATCCGCCAACACAAGTCAAAGACAAATAAAAAACCATCAGAGTAATAGAAACTCCGTCTCCTTATAACACCAAAATATAAACAATGAAAGTAATGACCTTAGTTTGATACCAACTCCCATACTAAAATGGTATCCAAACTAAGGTCCACACAAATTAAAGCCAAGGGGAACTAAAATATGTCCTATGTTTCCCCCACGCTTGGCTCACGCTACAAACACCCTCAAATAAAAGTCTTGCTTGGGTAGAGGTCCCGCACCAAGACTACCTCGTATAGAACACCTACTCCCCTTATAACTCCTAAAAATGACGAGGGTTTCTAACCTTTCTCCTCTAAATCAAACCTCCAACTCGAAGATTATACCTACCCTTCACTCCAAACCTCCCTTATGCCAACCAACGTCGGTGATTAAAAATGATATTAAATACTCAATCCTCACCTTTTGCCTAAAAGTGCCCTTTCGGGTTTTCACTTAGCCACTCAGATTTTTTATTTTTCAGATTTTTTTTTTGTTTTTGTTTCTCTCTTTTTTTTTTTAATAATCAACGACTATGTACAGATATATATTTTTTTAAATAATAAACGACTATGTACAGATAGAAAAATCCTCCCCCCACGCTTAAACCGCACAATGTCCTCAATGTGTGTGAAATAAAGATTAAGGGCGATAAAAACGTAAAAGATAGGGAGATACCATCACTGATGTGAACTAGAGGCCCCACCAAACTGGGCCTGCCGAGCAGTTTGTCTCTCCCTTCGAGCAGCTCTCCTGGCACGCTGCTCCTTAATAAATGCCTTCATCTGGGCCCACTGATCCAAAGAACCCTGCTGGTTCTAATTTAGCTCACCACCCTGGTCCTGCTCTTCACCTTCCTCCTTGTTCACCACCTCCATCATCGGCAGATTCATTCTACTATGGGGTTGTTTTACCAGCTTAGCATCATCCTCCAGAACTTTCATATGTGTACACAAGGATGGACTTATGCCCTTAAGATCGGCAATAGTCCACCCAATAACCTCCTTCCTATCCCGAATCACCCCTACCAATTTCTCCTCTTGAGCTTCATTCAACTTGCTCGAGATCACTACCGGTAATGTCTCATTTTCTCCCAAATACACATAATTTAAGCCCTCCGGTAGGGTCTTCAATTCGAGCTCGGGTGCCTTCTCAATAGACCACACTGGCTTCCCTGGTGGAATCTCTAAATGCACCTTACCATAAATCGGAGCACCACCCGAAAGACTCATCACAGTTTTCTTCAAACTTTTGGAAATTTCAAAGTCCATCTCAGCAAACCCCAAAGCATTTTCTAAAACTGACTTCATATCATCATTCGTACCATTCACCTCGAACACCTCCTCCACCACCGGCTCAATCACATCCATGAAACATAGGGAATGGACATTCTTTGGGTATTTCATGGAGTCAAAGATGTTGAACTCCATGACTTGCCCATCGAATTCCATAGATAAAGAACCATTGGCCACATCCAACTTGGTTCTTGCTGTAGACATGAAAGGCCTTCCAAGTAGAATGGGAGCTTTGTGATCCGAATCCATTTCCAACACATAAAAATCAGCCGAAAAAATCATTTTACCAACCCGTACAAGAACATCCTTCACTACCCCCTTCGGATAAGCATTAGACCGATCAGCCAGCTGTATCACTACCCGAGTGTCTTGCAATGGCCCCAATTTTAGATTCTCATACAATGTATAAGGCATAACATTGAAGAAGCAATTTTGGTGGAATGGTATGAAACGAGAGATAGCAGAGTATGTATCTAGATGCTTGACATGTCAACAAGTGAAGGCTGAACATCAAAGGCCTGCAGGGTTATTACAACCGTTGGAGATCCCGGAGTGGAAATGGGAACATATTACGATGGATTTCGTGACAGGGTTGCCGCGTACTCGTCGGGGTTTTGACGCTGTTTGGGTTGTCGTGGATAGGTTAACTAAATCAGCTCATTTTATACCTATTGCGATGACCTACTCTTTGAATCAGTTGGCGGCGTTGTATATTCAAGAAATAGTGAGGCTACATGGAATACCAGTTAGTGTTGTATCAGATCGGGACCCAAGGTTTACATCGAGATTCTGGGGAGCATTGCAAGAGGCTATGGGAACAAAGTTGAACTTTAGCACGGTTTTTTACCCTCAATCGGATGGGCAATCGAAAAGACTAATTCAAGTACTCGAGGATATGCTACGTGCGTGTGCAGTAGACTTTAAGGGAAGTTGGGATTCGTACCTACCTTTAGCGGAGTTTGCTTACAATAACAGCTTTCAGGCGAGCATTGAGATGGCACCGTACGAAGCATTGTATGGGCGGAAATGTAGATCGCCGATTTGTTGGGATGAAGTCGGTGAGGCTAAGATTTGGGGTTCAGAATTGGTGCAACAGTCGGTTGAGAGTGTGAGGATAATTCGGGATAGACTACTTACCGCTCAAAGCCGACAGAAAAGTTATGCGGATAACCGAAGAAGGGATCTTGAGTTTCAGGCGGGTGACTATGTATTCCTTAAGGTATCACCACGTAGGGGTACTAAGAGGTTTGGGAAGAAAGGTAAACTCTCACCTAGATACATAGGGCCTTTTGAGATACTTGAAAGAGTTGGCACGTTGGCTTATCGACTTGCATTACCACCGTCCTTGTTGGAGATTCATAACGTCTTTCACGTGTCCATGCTTCAAAAATATATGAAAGACGAGTCACATGTGTTGGGATATAAGAAAATCACATTCGAGCCCGATTTGTCGTATGCCGAACATCCGGTGAAGATTCTCGATACCAAGGAACAGATATTGAGGACCAAACGAATTCCACTTGTAAAGGTGTTGTGGAGAAACCATGAGATCGAAGAGGCCACGTGGGAAACCGAGGTTGAGATGCGCAAAAAGTACCCTCACTTATTCGATGAACTTGGTAAGGAATTTAGGGGCTAAATTCTTTTAAGGGGGAGAGGGTGTAATAACCTGAATTTATCATGCTTTAGATGCTTACATTATTTTTGTTATTGTGCTTAACATGTGTATTTGATTTCTTGTATAAACATGTTCAACATGGTTTTGCCTTATTCACATACATTTATGGATGTTAGGATGGTATACATGTTAATGCATTAGCTTGGTATGAGTACTTGTGATTTCTCTTAAGTTTGAGGTGATTGTTGTTAGCATTGCTACATGTTGTTTAGAATGAGTTTTGGGTGTATTTCTAACTTGATTTGAAGTTGGTATCACCTTAGGGTGACTTGGGTACATTGTGGTATCATTTTGAAGTGTTTAGAAGTTATTTTGACCTGAACCAGACCTTAGGCAGCCGCATGATGCGAGCTTGCCAAAACCCTCAACATTCTGGATTCCATGCGGCCGCATGAGGCGCCCGCATAGAAGCCTATGCACCCGCTTGAAGCGACCGCATGACATCCTAAGCGCCCGCATGATGCTGGGCCAATTCCACGCACAGACTTTCTGGATTGTAAGCGGCCGCGCGAGGCGACCGCATGGTGCGGCCGCATAGCGACGGATTCAGCAACACCTTGTTGACTGAATTTTAAATGGTTTGACTCTCCAATGTTGATCCTAGGGCTGAGATTTAAACTTGCCTTTGACTTGTTGACCCATATATATACTCTTCATCTTTGTGAGAGACATAAAAACACTTCATTTCTCTCCAAAGGCTTCCATGGTTGCTTAGAGACAAAGTGTGGGAGATAAAGGTGTAATTGGTGTGTGTACTCTACATCTCCAAATCCAACCATCCAAATTGTGATCAAACACCATCAAATTTTAGTGGCTGACTTGGAGACCAACATAGTAGACTCAAATTTGTAATTTCTTGGTTTGATTTCCATTTTACATGTAAGTTACTAAACCCCCTTTGTATGCTTAGAAATTATTGCATGCTTGTTCTTAATCTTACATGCATGACTTGAATACATGGTGTTTTCATGTTTAAATGATATGTTGAGATTTATAACATGTCTAAGTGTTAAGTTGTTGAGTTGGATGATGTTGCATGTTAAGTTTTAAGAGCTCAACTATGGATTGTACTAAAGAACATGTTAGAAGCCTTTACATGGTGAAAAATTGCATATAGCAATTGTACCCAATTTTTATGAACTTAATGAATTGACGCCAAAAGTGGATTTTTGGAAAGATTATAATTCTCCAAATCACTAGTTAAATTACAACGAAAATTAAAGTTCATTTGGTATGGATTTCGGTCCTCCGAGTATTTGATACTGGTATGTTAGAGACTTGTAAAGTAGCTCTAAAATTGTGTCTTGTGATCTTGAACAATATGTTTGATGATTAAGTGTTGTAGAAAAATATTATCTACATGATGTTGTCAAGTTCACTACTTTTGAACTTGACGGTTAGTTGCATAAGTTGAGTAAGATTACCTACTTGTGTGTTGTGTAAGTCCAGCTGGCGTCGTCGTTGTTTATGTCATGGTAGGACAACCTATCGTCTTCACAAATTAAAGTTTGTGATCGCTATAAGTCGCCGTACCGGAGTTCACACACCCTCTTCTGTTGGCCACAGTTGAGAAGTAGCCCCACTGTTGTAGCAATACGCATGACTTTGGCTTGCTAGTTGAACCCGATGGGATTAGTCGGGGATGTCGATACTATGTACATGAGTATCGAGGCACTATTGGTTATTTGTGTATTGCAGGAGCGACACAAAGTTGAAGAAAGAGATATGATATCCTTCTCTAACATGGTTTATTTATAAGCACTTATGTGTTAACCAAAGTGCTATGTGAGTGAAAGAATTGTATATCAAGTATGACGATATATGTTGTGTTGTGGTATGTAAATGTTGATACCATGTTACGTTTATTGCTTGGGCATCATCCCATGCCATGTAGTTGCATTAGTAACTTACTGTGTCATTATGACTCACCCCGTTATATGTTTATTTGTTTTCCTTAGATCCCAGCCAACCCGGGAGTTCACGGTGAGGTCGAGAAAGGATCACGCTAGCTTGCCGGTTGTCTACGTTTGTTAGATTGAGGAACTATTCCTTAGTCATTGTTATATTTTGGTAAGGACGATGGATATGTAAAGTTACGTAAACTTTACTTGGATAGTATTGTTGTGTTGTAAACAAATATTCTTTTGGTTGCTGACATATGTATGTCGTGCTCTTGTATAGCTTCGTTGTTAAATAAGTTCTTTCCCGAGTATGTCATGGCTCGTGGTTATGTTTTGTTCCGGCATGTTGTGGCCGAGGTTTATGTAGTAGTTGTTCTCTTTTCCCGAGTTATAACTCGTGGTTGTTGATAGTTGTTTTTCGGCCTTGCTATCGCCGAAGACTGTCCATACTTGTGTTTATCAGGTTATCAATTGTGTGTTATCTTAAATACGGGTGGTTACGCCACGTGCTTTTCATGTTGTTATGTTGTATTGGCGACCCGACCTTGGGATTTCGTATAGAGATCCGGGTCGGGGCGTCACAACAACAACTAATTGATTATGAACTCAAAATAGAAAAATGTCCAATCTTTTGTGACAATACATCAGCTATATGGGTATCTCAGAACCCTTTCATGCATTCCAAGACCAAACATATTGACATCAGGTATCACTTCTTAAAAGATCATGTGGAAAAAGGTAACATACAACTTGAATATATATATATCAACTAATTTACAATTAGTTGATATATTTACTAAAGCCTTAGACTCTACATAATTTTCTTTTTTAGGAGGTGATTTAGGAATGCTTATTTTATAAGTAACAGGTATTTTTAATGTGATTGATTATTTTTAAGTGTTTAAGTTACTAAAATTCAGCTGAATATTGCATCACATGCCTATCACGTGCAAATTCAGTCACTTACTAAATTCAGTCAATCAGGAGAGACAGATTTTTCCTTTTTAGTCGCTAGCGCAACAAAGACATTCAGTCGCAAGCGCTTCATGTATTCAATCACCTATAAACAGCTGACCCATCCAATTCAGTTACATGCATTTGACTGAATATCATAATTCAATCTCGCACGCTTTCTAGCCTTTGTTCAGTCATCTACTGAAATTATCTCCTACGCATTTAATTCAAAGTCGCTTTTCCTTCCTATTTCTTGATATTTATGCAAAGCTTACAAAAAAAGCCAACCGTTTCACCTAAAAAGTACTAACGACGATAGGACGTTCTGGCTACCCACTACACCACTACGTATGCAATAGTTAATTCTCAACTCACGTTCACAGGAAAATTGTACCTATCGTCAATCCTTTTACTCATCACTAAAACCCCATATAAACCAAAACTCTAAACCTCTTACAACTTTACAATCACGTAATTTTTAAACACTCATACTTTCTTGATATTCTCTCACTTTCAAACCTACTATTATTATTCCTACATCTCTCCTACAATGGCAAAACAGCTTGCTGGATGCGTAATCGATATACCATCTCTTCAGACCTTCCCTATTAGAAGAAAGTTAGTTGCCATGTTGTAGCCTCTAGAGTCACACCTATCCTTTCCTTCCCTATCACCCATTTCCATAATGAGCTAGTAGTTGATTTAATACCATGGTACCTACACCTAATTCCCCTCACTCTCTAACTGGCATGATCAAAAATATCCAAGTTGTGATGGATGCCAACACTTTGGGATGAGTTTTCTCCGACTTAAGTGTTGTAGGTAGTGTTGAAGTTCCAGAAGAAATTAGATTAGAAGAGTGGGCAACGATGCGAGGAAACAGAGCAGTCGATAGCTCATATCACATGAACAAGTACAAGTTCAGGCCTATTCACTATGCTCTGTCCACTCTCCTGGACAAGTGTCTCCTAATCAAATCAGGTGGTCACGATAAACTCACCAAAATTCAGTGGCACTTGATGACTGCTATGTTAGAAGGCCATGAGATAATCTGGGCCGGTGTTCTGGTGATTGTATTGCTGAAAACATCACCAAATACCACAACAACCTGCAGAGGAGTAGACCAGCTAAATGAACTCATCATCTTATCATTTCAAAATTCTTAAAGTCTATTCCTCAACTGGCCCAACTAATGGGGAACCAGAATGAAAATCCTTTGCAGCAATGAAAAAATTTGATAATGATGCCATTCTACTTGCTATTTCCTCAAGCATGTTTGGCTAGGATCAGCCAGCCGTTCAGCCAGCACAGAGGCGTACCATAGCTCAGCCTGCTGTTGCCAAGGCTTAATCAGCTGAAGATATTCAGCCAGCTCGCAGAAACGCAAGGAGGACTGCTGGAAATTATTCTACATCAAGGTCAGCTGCAAAAACTTCAGCTGCACCTACTGAACCAAAGGTCGGTCATCCATCTCTAAACTGACAAAACATCATTCCTTTTACCACCATAACTTCTACACCCACTCCTTCAGCATCCTCACCACATCAACTTTTAAATCTCTCTTCATCTCAAATTGCGACTCCTAAACCTAAGAAATTTTCCAAACCTATTTGTATCCTAACCTTTAATTTTTGATACAATAACCATCATTCTAATTCTTGTTCTCCTCCTCCAAACTAGGTCTTTCCCATTGATCATCTTCTATTCTTTATCCAAGAACTTCTTAGCTTCCATGAGGAGCTGAAAGATCAAACTGAAAATCCTCCCCTCTCCAAGTATCTAAGGACTGATTCTGACTTCTCATGAAGAGTCCATATCTTCTATCCTACCATCTTCAATCATAGCAAAAGGGACATAGAATTAAACTTTGGTAAATATTTTAAGCCCCTAGGTTTAGAATGGAATCAAATCTTTTGTACTTGTGAATGATTCCTTCAGGACGAAATGGTATTCGACTATTGGACACTATTTAGTAAAATTGTCAAACTTCCCAAGCTTCCAGTTAATGATCCTTACCTAGTAGGACGTGAGGCCAGGCCAAATGATGATGAAATGCACCAGTATTAGGTGCCTAATGAGATAACATCTAAACTACAGTGGTAAGAGATGCTGCTTTAGATCAAACTTGGAAGAAGATAAACTTTGCCAAAAAGGAATACGACCTTCTTGTTCAAAAGAGAAGAGAACAGAGAGAAGCAGAGGTTGTTGCATCAGCTGATGTTGTAATTCAGCCAAACGTTATTCAACCAATTAGTGAAACTGAAAAAGCCGCTGAGTTGCAAGATGAAGTAGCTACTGAATCATTTCCTGCTAAAGAACAGCCCTCAGAAGTAGCAGCTGAAGAAGCTGTTCAAATTGACTCAGTAAGTAATACCATCAATGAATTCCTAATGGAACTAGGATTGGATGATAATAATGTAGAAGCTACAATTGAACTCCCTCTTGCTGTTTTGGATGAGTGTCTCTCTCTAAAAGATGTTACAGTTGAAGATGATAATGATAACAATGATGTAGTTGATATGGGTAATGAATTTTATTCCATGTCTCAGTCGTAAATACCTCTCACACACATCATTGATCCTACCATTATATCCTTGCCTCAGACTCAAACTTAATCTTCACAGACGCAACTTTCCTAAAAACCATCTCCTTAGCCAGCTGATATCTTTATTCTTCAGCCAACTAATTTCATCGTCCAACCAATTGAACCATCATTACCCAAACCCTAACTGTCCTTCAGACTTTAGTCGCTCTACTTAACACCTCAATCACCACTGGCTCTACTACTATAAGTATTGGGATTCAGTATGATTTGGAGTCTCCTGAAGATTCCACAGCTAATGAGGACTTATTCACTTTTGATGGACTTCTAGCTGAAGATGATGAAGCCATGAAAGTTAAAACTGCCCCTCTTCCTCCTATTGTTCTAAAGCGAAGAAGAGAGGATGTACTTATAAATGAAATCCTTCGCGACCTTGAAAATGAGGATAAACAAGATAATAAAGTTTACCGATGAGGTAAAAAAAGAATCTGAACAGACAGCTGAAGCTACCTCGACTGATAAAACTATTGATGATGCTAATGAACCAACTTCTACTAAAGCTGATACAACTACTGTTAGTCCCTCTACATCTACACCCTCTATCAGTTTTGCTAGTTTTAACGAGCTTAGAGATGCACAGCTGTGACTTACTGATACATTCACCCTATTGACCCGGTCCATCAATGACTTAATCAATCGTATGGGTCTAGTAGATGATCTAAAATATCAGTATATGCAGATGTACATCAATCTTCGAAGCTTAGTTCACTGTCATGATGAACTTCATTATCAAATAAGGTTGACCGTCCCAGATATTCGGAGGGAGGTCTATAGTGATGTTCATCGAGCTATTGCTACAGGCCATCCACAAGCTGTGTATGTTGACGATTGGGAACAGTGGCTGCCAATGAAAGGGAAGCTGCTTCATGAATCCGAAACACCGAGGAGGCTCTGCTTAAAGCCCTTTAGGAGGAGACAAAGCAGAAGGAAATCAATAAGGCTCTCGCAAAAGAAAATACTGAGCTAAGGAAACGTTTGAACATCCCTCTAGTTGACACTGAGCCTTCTCCTTCTCTGTCACCTAAAGTTGATCACGTGGACATCAATTAATGACTGATTCCTTTCCCCTTTAAACTAATCTTACTTTTTCAATTATTTCATTAGTACTGGTCATAGTTACTTCAGTTTTTGCTTTATATATTATCTTTAACTCACTCCAAATTTTTGCAGGATACTTTTATACTCCGAGGTACTATATTTCTATCAGAGTAGACTTATGCTTATTGTTTATTTATTTCCTCTACTTTGATATGAATGGCTTTAAGTAAATAGGAGGAGCTTGTTAGTTCTTAAAACAATACAATCTTTTGAAATCCATCATCCATACTTCATATTTGTTGTTAGCTGATCAAATGTTCAGCCATTCGTAACTGGCTGATGATTGTTGTATCAGTCATAGATCTCAAGCATTCAGCCATTCTGTGTTGACTATTGACAAATGTACTCTGGTATTTCAATCAAGCTTATTCAGCCAATGTCTAGTGACTGATTAAGACTTAGATATTTTCAAATATCAGTCACAGATTTTCTTGGCACATAGACAGTATACTTGTATCTTAACTTATCTCTTATAAGCCTACTGATCTTTAAACAGAAGCTTCCTTGATAAGCTTCTGAAGTTATTTTGAATTTGTATCAGTACTTAGCGTGTCTTGTTTTTTAAACAATCTTTTTGCTTCACATTTAATAAGTACTCTAACACACTTTCCATTCCTAGTCCTTTTGCTCTATTGCAGAATGAAATGACAAGTATTGCCTACCTCTTCTGTGATAACGCAAGGCTCAAGGAATAATTGTTCACCGTCTTTTGACTTGCACGTCATCAGAACATTAAATGCAAAGTCAAATATCATTCAATGAGTCCAATGGCAACTTTTCTATCCCTGCCTATTTAAAGCCGAAGATACATTGAGGAAGGGTGACCTTAACAACTACGAAGTCTCTCAGAAACTCTCTAAGAATTCAATACTCTCAAAGATTTTTGAAACTTCCTTGAAGAGAAACATACTTAGATTATTTATTGCTACTTTTCATTCTTTGTATTTACT
Organism: Platycodon grandiflorus; assembly: GCA_016624345.1. Lineage (NCBI taxonomy): Eukaryota > Viridiplantae > Streptophyta > Magnoliopsida > Asterales > Campanulaceae > Platycodon > Platycodon grandiflorus. The sequence goes on from CM028368.1 coordinate 32,064,652, forward strand.
CTTTAGTTCAATCACTGTCTGAATCTCTCTCAACTACATAGTTATTGAGAGATCTTTGATTGTAACACATGAGATTGTTTGTTCATTGTAACGTACAATCTCCATAAATTTCACAAGTCCTTGTTGTACACTGATCCATTAGTGATTATTTAGATTATTAATAATTAGTGCACTTCAACATCCAAGTTTAACCAACTTGGTAGTGGACGTAGCAGTCTTCATACTGTGAACCACTTTACATACTGTGTTCATCACTGCTTTACATACTGTGTTCATTACTTAAAGCTTCAGTCAACCTTTGTTTCATTACTTCAGTCTAATCATCAAATTGTTCACTAGGCTAACTCTTGACTGAACATTTTCATTGTTCAGATTGATTGTTTTATTAAAAAATTGTTATTTCGCTGTCAGAATTTAAAAAAAGGTTTTCAATCTTTTCAAAAGATTTTATAAGGCTATTTATCCCTTCTCTAGCCTTACTGATTACCTTAAGTGGACCTACAGTAGTTAATCGATGTTTTGTTAACCTAATTCGACTCTCTCTGTTACTAAAAAAAAGTTTATTATTTACTGTTAGGCCATAAAAAAATAAAAAAATAAAGGAGACCACTTTGAAATCTTTCTTTTCTAAAATATTAATTTTACTATTTCATCCATCATTTACTTGTTACTTTAATTGATTGGCCCTATTTTTACATAGTCATCATTGAAAAATACACTACGTCCATATATTTCCTCCATCCCAAAAAGTTTGTCCCAAATCACTTCCCTACTTTCCAAAAATAAAACCATTAACTATCTTACTTTATTATTACAACTCTCGTAAAATGACTAGTTTTTTTTACTGTTACCAGTGTTCTAAAAAGCGCCCTAGGCGGCTGCCTAGACACCATCTAGTCACTAGACGTCGGCTTCACGTCGGGAATAATGTCAAATCGGCCAACAAAGTCGCCGGAGAAGAAATCGCCAACTAGGCCCCTTAGTCGGCTGACTAGTCACTTTATGGCTTAGGCGCCGACTAAAAGAAGAAGAGAGACGATCAAGATCTGCGTTGCCGTCGTCTGAGATCCCGTCGATCCCGTCGTCTGCCTTGCCGTCTCTCTTTTCTGAATGAATGGGAGTGGAGATTGGAGAGAGAGAGAGACGGGAGATGATTTTTTTGGACTGGATCTGAGGAGAGAGAAGGGTTGGCCGCGGTTGAAGGAAAAAGAAGGAAGATCGTACTAGAGGCCTGGAGGGGAAAGGAGGCTGCCGTCGTCTCAACTGTTGTGAGAGAGGCGAGGGAGCAGTTTTTTCTTTCGAAGTTTTTGGCTTTTAGCTTTAGAGTTTTGAGTTTTGACTTTATCACTTTTTAAAATGACAACAAAGTCCCTAAGTTATTAACGTATTTCTCCTCCCTCCTTAAGTTATTAAATTATTTTCCTTCTCCCCTCCACTTTAAAATGATATTAAATATAATTTTAATTTTTAAATTTTAACTTTTAATCTTATAATGTAATAATTAATTTTAGTTTATTTAATCAAATTTAATTATTTACTATTGTTGCAAGAGGTTTGGTATGAACTTATGTAATTATGCCTCGATTTATAGGCCCCGCCTAGGCCCCGATTAGGTCCCGACTAGGCCCCTAGGCGCTAGGCCCTGCTCTGGTGCCTAGCGTCCGCCTAGCAATTTTTAGAACACTGACTGTTACTCATCAATTTGAAAATAAACTGTTGTATTTAGTTTAGATTTGCTTGAATCCATAACCTAAGTCTAAGACAAGGTGACTAATGGGCCTGCGTGTCTGTTAGTGTGGCCACTTGTACTTAGGCATAGCTTGAATAGCTTAGGGTTGCTTTTTGTATAAGTCTTGAAGAAGATAGCCTATAGGACATCGGACGTCCTCTGCACAATAGGCAAATTTTGAATCAGCAGTCTTCTTTTTGAATATCGGACAAGCTCACATCGGTCAAGCTTCATCAGCAATGTTGAAGACCCCAAGAACGTCCGATAGTCATCTGCCGAAGACATGTCCTAACTTGAAGACCTCATTAATCGCGATGCAACGTTAACCTGCAAATATCATTTAATGAAGGTTTCCATTCTTGGCATACACTCAGAAAAGGACATTCCTCCTGCAAGCGCAGACCGCCTATTTTTAGCAAAGAGTCAGGAGACACGCAAGTTGCGGGACGCCTATCAGGAGTCAACAACCAGATTAGAGCATTAATTGCTCTTAAATTCAAATTAGAAGATCACCAACGGCTCCAAGCTTCCTCCTGCATATAAAAGGAGACTCCATTGCTGCATTCAATACTCTTCAACAACCTCAACTACTGCATCTTCATCTTCTTCAAGTTCTTAAAAGCTTAAACGTCCTATCTGTTTTTAGTCATTGAAGAGCTTCACACTTAGACGTCTAGTCCATTAAAAGCTCTTCATTGATTGCAACACCTAGCTTTTATAGCTCACGAGAATTGTATCTTATTGATATCAATTCTCCCACACAAACACTTGGTCAACAAAATTTTTGTACACAATCCATTAGAGATTTAGTTTGTAAAATATCTAGTGGAAAAACTTAGTACACGATTTTCAAATCCAAAGTTGACCACTTTGGTTGTGGACGTAGCACTTATTTATAAGTGTGAACCATATTAAATACTCTGTCTTCTTGTGTGTGTTTGTGAATTGTTTGTGTTGCTTTAAATTTCCAAATTTCCAAACTGTTGAGAACTGCTGATCTTGACCTGTGAAGATCAGCCATTCTCAACTTGTCCTATACTTCACAAGACTTCCGCCTGCAAATCTTTTCAAACTTAAAGTGAAGTAGATTTTTGAATCAATCTTCAAAAATTGGACATAGGCTATTCAACCCCCCCTTCTAGCCTATCTTGAGCAACCTTGGACCTAACAATTGGTATCAGAGCTTAACTCTTTGAAAACTTGTTTTTCCGAGATTAACCTCTTGAGAGATTAAAGATCATGGCTGCTCACCAAATGTTGGAAACTTCAAACGTGAACCATTGTCTGTCTTGGATGAAGTTCACTTTGACATCTGGAAAGATAAAGTCAAAAGACATATGAACTCAATTGATAAACGTTTGTGGAAATGTGTCACGATGGACCCGAATTCCAATGAAGCCTAATACACCGGCCGGTAGATCCAACGGTGAACTGAAGTACCAAAGCCGAAGAAGAGTGGGATGATGAAGACAGAAAGAATGATGCCCTGGATGGAAAGGCCATCAACATTATTACCAAGTGTGTTGATATAAGCACTTATCGTGATTATCAACTGACACGGGAAAGGAGATGTGGGAAGCCATCCTTGAATATCTTGAAGGTGATGGTGAGACAAAGAACAACAAATTATACACTGCATCCGAAGTTTGACTCCTTCAAAAGGATCCCAAAGAGTCTCTACGAAGTGCCTATGACGATTCTATGAGGTAGTCAACTCTTGCTACTCCTTAGGAAAGAAGTATGAAAAGAAAGAAATAAACATGAGATTTCTAAATGCACTAGGCGGTTTATGGCATGTAAAATTACGCCATGAAAGAGTCAAAAGATTTAAACAAATTGACTCTTAGAAACCTTTATGCTAGTCTATCGGTCTATGAGCTTGAAATTCAACAAGCTCAAGAGATGGAAAAGAGTTTCAAAAACTTGTCATTACCACCATGTCTTGAACCTTCATGTTCAACACGATGAAACTCCATCTACATCATCAAGTGATGGTGATGATATTCTTTCGACGAAGCATTTGCTATGTTTGTAAAGAAATATCAACGTTTCAAAAGGTTTAACAAATCATCATCACATAGGCGGTCTTCTCACAAAGCCGTTCCTCATAAAACAAGCGCTCAACCAAAAGTTCTCGCTCCTTATAAATCGAGACTATCAAAAGGATAATGAGCTTGTCTGTTTAATCGTAGGAAACCAGGCCATTTTGCCTCTAAATGTCCAAAGCCAAAATATGAATTTTATAAGAAACGTCCGAATCTAAATTTCAAAAACAAAAAGGGATGGTGGAGGACATTGATGAAAGCAACTCGCCTACATGGTGTGACACGACACGATGAGGATGACTCCCGTGACTTTCTTTGAAGAAGCAAACATATGCCTTATGGCCAGGGAGTCACCACATGATTCAGTGAGGTCACTACCATTTCAACAAGATGATAGTGATGATGATGATGATCTCAATGAACCCTCAAAGGGAGAGCTCATCAAAGCAAACAAAGACATGCTGGATGAATTTTCCAAATTCAAAACTGCCTATGTAAAACTGGCCAAGAAGCATGAACTAGCTGTCTCTGAGAAATCAACCTTGATGTCTAAGATCAAAGATCTTGATAGACAGCAAGCTGAAAGTATCAAATTGCAAAAAGAGAACAAAACTTTGACTGAAAAAGTAGATTTCCTACTTGAACATATCAAGAAAATAAATTCTGAGAAAGATGACCTTCAAAAGGTTGTCAATACTTGGAATAACTCTAAAGGAAACTTTGATACCATTCTTTCAAACCAAAAATCTCTTGATGACAAAACTGGTATTGGTTTCCAAAGTGAGTTCAATGTAGGAAGTTCTTCTGGTTCTCAAAAAGATGAGACATCTGAAGTGATTGCTGAAGAATTGGCTGTAGAAGTTTCTTATGACCAGCAGTCTCCAAAAAGGCAAGGACTTGGCTTTAACAAAGTTCCTTTTGTTTATTCCAAGAAGGCAAAAGACCAGTCCAAGGGTAAGCAACCTGCCAAAAATGACTCTGCTAATAGGAGTCGAGCAACGAGACCTGCTATTAGTCACCCTAAGAAAACAGGGATGATTGATGGTAAGTCAAAAATTACTCAACTCAAACCTATTAAATTTGTCAAAGGCAAGACTGCTGATCCCAACACTGCCTATAAAAGAGTGAAAGGAGTGAACACTGCCGATAAAAAGCTTAAAGGAGTTGTGCCTGTAAATGCAAAATCTTTTGATAAAAGGTCTACCTATGGTAAACCTAACATCAATAAGAAAAGGCATTATCAGCCTAAGTCCTATAGGCCAGTTATCAGCACAAAGGTCATTCCAAAGACTGCTGATAATAAGAAGCCTCAAAAAGAAATCATTACTCATGTTGAAGGATTTCACAAATGCTCTTTCTGCAAAGGCCATGGTCATGAGATTCATGAATGCCTTCTGAGATTCACACCTAAATCTAGAGGATTTACTCCTCCAAAGGTTAAACAGGTGTGGGTCCCAAAAGGTTGCTAACCTTGAGGACCCAAAAATAAAAGGGGACCATATTCTTAAATGTCTATATTTCAGGAATGCTTCATGGCTGTCAATGAAGAAGAGAAAGATCTATGGTATCTAGACAGTGGATGCTCTAAGCACATGACTGGTGATCCAAATCTTCTCTCAAGTATTGTTGAAGCAAAGGGTCCCTCAGTCATTTTTGGAGACAACTCAAAGGGAAAGACAATAGGCTATGGAAGCATAGTGAGAGGAAACCTCTCCATCAGCAAAGTCTCTCTGGTTGAAGGTTTAAAGCACAATCTGCTAAGCATATCACAATTTTGTGATAAAGGACTAATCTGTCAGTTCTCCTCAAGTCACTGTCTCATAAAGGACAATGAGACATGTTCAACTATCTGACGAGGATTCGAAAAGGGAATGTCTATCTTTGTTGATCTTAATGATGTTGGAAGAAAGTCAAATCTACTTGTTGCAAGATCTTCAAATGACAACTGGTTATGGCACAAAAGGCTTAGCCATCTCAACTTCAAATATTTGGAGAAGCTATCAAAGGACAATCTAGTTGTGGGTTTGCCTAAAATATCGATGAACCACACGCTCGCAAAGCATGTCAACTAGGCAAACGCACAAATCTTCATTCAAAAGCAAGCCTTGCCTATCAACATCAAGACCTCTGCAAGCTGTGCATATGGATTTGTTTGGACTGTCACTACTACAAGCCTTGGTGGCGGCAAGTACACACTTGTGGTAGTTGATGATTACTCAAGATTTACTTGGGTGGAGATGATGTCCTCCAAAGATGAAGCATATGACATCATCGAACTCTTCGAAGACTACGACTCAAAGCTAGATGACATTGCGATATCGGATCGGACAATGGAACGAGTTCAAGAACAATGGTGTTGCCAAATATTGTGATGATCATGGAATTGGTCACAATTTCTCTGTAGTTCGCACACCTCAACAAAATGGAGTTCTTTGAAAGGAAAAACGAACTCTCATTGAAGCAGGAAGACAATGATTCTTGAAGCCAAGCCGCCTATGTACTTCGGCGTAAGCCGTGAACACCGCTGCTTCACACAAAACAGTCTATTATAAATAAATTTCATAACAAAACTCCATATGAAATATGGAGAGGCAGAGCTCCCAACATAGGATTCTTCAAAATATTTGGATGCAAATGCTATGTTCTTTACAATGGTAGAGAACATAGAGGTAAATTTGAATCCAAAAGTGATGAAGGAATTTTTAAGGATATGCTAAATTTTCAAAAGCTTATAGAGTTTACAATAAAACTTCACTTAGAGTTGTTGAATCGTACATGTTTCTTTTGATGAATTTGATTTTATTGGGCCACATTTGGCTCCTAAGGTTACTAATGATTCGATGAGTATGAGGCAGTAACCATCCAAGCTCAAGATCTGCAGATCCCACTCCTTCACAAGTTCCTCCAAGAGTCAACTTGATAGAATCCTCAAATGAGCCAACAAATGAAAACTCTGAAAACCCAGAATCCACTTTGCCTTCCACACCAGAAGTTCTTCAACCTACCTTGGAATTAACCTATCCTTTAGAAAACCTAGCTTCAGAAACTTCTACTTCTCAAGAACCAAACTCTGCCGATGAAACAATAGGACAAGTTCAACCTGCAGAAGTTAGAGAAGTAAAAGATCATCCTATCACTCAAATCATTGGAGATCTTAATACTGGTGTTCAAACAAGACAAGCTTCAAGGAATGAATGCATGTATTCTACTGCATTTGTATCTAACAGTGAACCCAAGAAGATTGATGAAGCATTGGAAGATCCAAGTTGGGTGGAAGCTATGCAAGAAGAGCTAAACCAATTTGACAGATGCCAAGTCTGGACACTTGTCCCTAGACCAAAAGGACAAGCTGTTATTGGTACAAAGTGGGTTTTCAGAAATAAAATGGATGAAAATGGGAACATCACCAGAAATAAGGATATAGACAGGAGGAGGGTATTGATTATGATGAGACATTTGCTCCTGTTGCAAGATTAGAGGCTATCAGATTATTCTTGGCCTATGCCTCTTACAAGGACTTCAAAGTTTATCAAATGGATGTAAAGAGTGCATTTCTGAATGGAGAACTTCAAGAAGAAGTCTATGTTGAGCAACCACCTGGTTTCATAGACTGTTCAAAGAGAGAAGATGTCTACAAGCTGAGGAAAGCCCTTTATGGACTCAAACAAGCTCCAAGAGCCTGGTATGAGACCCTTTCAAAGTTCTTGACATCTCAAGGCTTTGTAAGAGGTCAAATTGACACTACTCTTTTCATTATGAAACATAAAGGTCATTCCTTACTTGTTCAAATTTATGTTGATGATATTATCTTTGGTTCTACTAATGAAAATCTTTGCAAAAGGTTTGAAAAGCTTATGCAGAGTAAATTTGAGATGAGCATGATGGGAGAGCTCAATTTTTTCCTTGGTCTTCAAATTCAACAAAGTTCAAATGGTATCTTCATCAATCAAGCCAAATATGCAAAGGATGTTATCAAGAAATTTGGTCTTGAGAATGCAAACAGCTTCAGCACACCTATGGCCACTAACTGCCATCTTGATAAAGATGAAAAGGGCAAGAAAGTGGACATGACTCTCTATAGAGGCATGATTGGTTCACTTTTATACTTAACGCTAGTAGGCGATATCATGTTTCTTTGTTTGTGTTTGTGCTAGATTTCAAGCTGATCCAAAGGAGTCTCACCTACAAGCCAAGAGAATCATCGATATTTGATAGATACTTCCAATTTGGGAATCGGTATCCTAGAGATTCATCTTTTAATCTTATAGGCTATTCGATGCCGATTTTGCTGCATGTAAGGTTGACAGAAAAGCACAAGTGGGACATGTCAATTCTTAGGAAATAGACTTGTCTCATGGGCCAAAGAAGCAAACCTCTGTTTCAACTTCAACAACCGAAGAATACATAGGCGGTAGCCTGCCACAATTGTGTGGATCAAACAAAGAACTTGTTGACTATGAGATCAAGGCTGCGATTGTCCTATAATGTGTGACAACACATCAATCTCGCTCAAAATCTGTCATGCACTCCAAGACAAAGCACATTGATGTGAGATATCACTTTCTTAAAGACCATGTTGAAAAAGGTAACATCGGCATGCAATATGTGCCAACAGAGAATCGGGTAGCGACATCTTCACAAAACCACTTGATTCAACCAGGTTTGCTTATTTAAGAGGAGAGCTTGGTATGCTTGACCTCAATCCTTAACCTTTCTTGCAAATTCCTTAAGTCATTTTATAAACCCTATATAGAATTGCCTATGAGATCGCCAATTGCTATTCGAGATTCTAGACAACCTTGAGTAAGTACCTATCTTCATATCGGCGGTCTTCGATAAAATAGGCGACCTAAGTGCGTAATGTGAACAGTCACTCTGTAAGTCATAAATGCAGACTTCAAATTTTATCAAATACGGTTTATTGACCTGACAGAGGTATAAAAGGGCGAATCGTACAGTGACTTTCACTTCTCCATAACCGCCATTTTCAACTTTCAAAAACCCTCTACCTTCAAATCGTAATCTCTTCAAAAGCCTTCAAATCTTCAAATTTTTACAATTTAAGCTTCAAATCATCAATGGTAAGAGTTCCTACACCTTTTCAACTCGCTTAAATCCAGTTTACGATCTAGTCGTGACCTATTTTGCGTCTTTAAAACTGTCGCCATTGATGAACTGTGAAATCTTGCGATTGTTGCTTGAATCGTGTTTATGTAGTATAAAATTGTGATTTTGAGGTTTCTGTGATATTATGCTTTCAGCTTATGCCATTTTGTTTGCTTAAAAGTGACAAAATCTGTAGCCATTGCTAAACCCAGTTCATAAACTGTTCTTATCTTTTGTCTTAAATCGTTTATGTTTTGGGTCTTGATCTGAACAGTACCTGTTTTTGATAAATATCTGCTAATTGCATGTTTATCCACTGTTTCTTGCATATCTGCCGATTTCTATATATGCTGTTCTCACATCTGCCGATTGTGTAGGCAAAAACTCAATCCTCCAAGGCTGCTGCCACTACTTCATCCTCCGCCTCTGCTAAGCCAACCAGGGCTGCAAAGGCTGCTGAGCTTCCACTGAGAGTCCTTCCCAGGTCAAGTTATCACCCTGGGATGACAATCGACCGAGACTCTATCATAAGTACATCTGCTGGTGATGCTCTGCTTAAGGATTTGGCAGAATGTGGGCTTCTTCCTCTGTTCCAGCTCAACGACACCCACTACAGCAATTTTCTGGCAGAGGAATTTTACACAAGGATGATCCTGCCTCCTCCTCCAGCCAATGCCAATGAGATGGTCAACCTAAGCTACATCAAGGGCTTCATCAGAGGCTACTACATCAAGTTGACCTATAAGGATATAGGCGAGATACTGGGTCTGCCTACTGAAGGCAAGCTGGACTTGACCGATGAAGAATCGGCGACTGCTTGGGAGATGATGAGGGGGTCTGCCCAACCTGAGAGGTTTTCTGAGATGTCAAGGAACCTCTTCCCAGAGAACCCCTATCATATCAGCCATCTGCTCGACAAGAGCATATTATTCAAGAATGGCTCGAGGGACATCTTCACCTCCCAGCAGCTGATGTGGACCAAGGCTGTGGTCCTCCGCAAGCAACTCAACTGGGCCAAGATCATCTTTTCAATGTTATCCCAGAGTGTTGCTGAGGTCCAAGCTCACCCCTCCATGAAGAGGCCCTTCGTACGGGTTATTAATGTTATCCTCCGGCGTTATGAGGAAATTGATGAGCTAGTTGTTGATGACGACCTCATCAAGGTGTCTAACACCTACGTCTTCACGGCCAACAACATCACCCGTTATCGGGATGATATGGCCAAAAGGACAACCAACGCAGCTGAAGCCGCCGCGCCGCCGCTACCGCTGCTGCCGGCTGCTATCTCTCGCTGGCCCCTACCCGCACAAGGGTAAGAGGAAGGTCTCTACACGCAGGGCTACTGAGGAGGAGCCCAAACCTATTGGGGCTGAGCTGCCTGAGAATTTTGACCTCAGCAGGCTCGATCATGACCCCTATGAGCCAGCTGAGTCCCCATCCAAGAAACCCAAACACTCTTCTACCCTCACTCCAAAACTCAAACAATCCCGCAAATCTGCCAGAACCAAGGCTGAGGTTGAGAAGGACACATCCTCCTTCAAACCAGCCGACCTCTCTAAACCAGCTGACCTCCCAACTAAAACCACCACCACATCCTCCAAACCTTCTAAACCAACCTCTCTCCCACCTAAAACTACCTTTCAATCATCCAAACCCAAAACCAAACAAACCCTCCAACCTACAGATGAATCCTTTGGCCTTCCCAAAGTTTCCTCCACACCTCCCTCCACACCAACAGTCTCTACCCCTGCTGTTTCCAAAACAGCAGTTTCAACCCCAGCCGGTCCTCCAACGGCTGTTCCTCCACAGGAAGTTCCCACACCAACTTCTCCACAACAAACTTCTGCCTCCTCCACTCCAACTCGATCAAAGAAAGGCAGACGCCTCAAAAAGTTGGCCAAGAAAGTTCAATTCACAGGAACTACCGATGCATCCTCTTCTCCTCCGTCCTCACCAATTCCTTCTCCTCCATCTTCCCCCACAACTCTGCCTACCACCACCTCCACTTCACCTATTTCTTCCCCTCCTCACTCTCCATCCCTCCAAACCACCCCTATCCAAGAACCATCCACCTCACCAGCCGCCACCTCTCATCAGCCATCTTTCAAACGTTCTCTCTCTCCTTCTTCTGACCTACCTACCCCCAAACGCATCAAAACCAACCCATACAGCCACCTACACCCTAAGGTTCAGGATCTGCTGTCCTTCAGAGACAACAGACCTAAACCCAACCCTGCCGATTCTGACCCCTTTCTAGCCACCCTTGACTACCCCAAGAGAATTCCCTGTCAGCTGATGTCTGCAGGAGAAATTATCTTGACATGGGGTGCCTTCTATGAACCCCTTCCTCCTGCCTGGTCCCAGCTATTCTTCTCCCACAACTCAGCGGTTCAAGATCTCATGATCTTCAGCCAATGGGCTGCCATTCACAGGGACCTTGGCCTACCTCTCCCAACCAAATCGGACATCTCTCCCTTCCTCTCTCTGCCTAAACCCCTAGTTTTCACCCTCATATGCCACCCTTCTGTCCTTCTTCAGCCTGTGGTCTACAACTTCATTGATGTAGTCACCACATTTTTAGGCTTTAATCCCCTCATTCCTATTCTCTTCCGCTCCCCTTTCTCCTTCACCTATATCACTCCTCCCTCTTTCATTCACCCGCTTGCCTATGTCATCTACATAGACATGCTCTTTCCTCAACCCTCTTTCATTCACCCGCTTGTCTGGACCTACCGTCCTTCCTTAACCTTTCCCAGCCAATTCTAAACCTCCACCAGCCAGCCTCACATTCCCATTAGCCAACCTCAACCCTTCCTCCTCCAATCTGACTCCTCCTCCAGCCAATCCCAGTCTTCTACCAGCCATCCTCCACCCTTCCCTGACCAAGCCACCAGCCAACCTCCTTCCTTCACCAGCCATCCTCACACCTCAGCTGGCCAAACCTCCTCTCCAGCCAGCCACCCTGCCCCTCCTGAGTACTACCCTCTGCCTCTGCGGTAGATGATTTTTTGAAGAATTTTGAGGTCATCTCGGCTGACCTAACAAAGGCCCTGCACCAGCTTTCTGCAGATCAGTCCCATATCACACATGTCCAGGCTGACTGCATGACCCAGGTCATGACTATCTCTAAGGGTGCCAAGGCTGCCTTTGAAGCCTGTCTGAAGTCCATCTCTGCCAGCCAGTCTGCTTTAGCCAACAACATCTCGGCAGCTTCCTCCACTAACTCTGCCCTTTTCAAGGAGCAATGGGAGAATCTCTCCACGGGGATGCTGCAGATCATAGACATGATTGACAATGGCTACAAGCTTGTGCTTCAATCTTAACGACGTGCCAATCGCTCTGTTCACTCCTCAGTGCGGGCGACGCACAGTCTCACCTCAAAGCACTTGGCTTTCTATTGCAAGGAGCACAAAACTACTGAGCACCGCCTAGCCTTCATTGATACCTCGCTTGCGTCCATGAAGGAGGAGATAGCTAGACTCAACAATGATCAGCGGACTGAGCTCATTGAACGAAATGCTCTGCTCAAGCAGAAGAACAGAAATCTCTCCTCCGAATTGGCAGACACAAAAGAGGAGTTAGCAGACGCCAAAGAAGAGATTGCAAGACTTAAGGCTGCTGTTGACTCTAAATGGGCATCAAGAGGCTATGGGCAATCTTCATCAGGCAAAGGCAAAGGTCATGCCCCATCTAGGTCATCCTCTCGAACCGGCCGATGAACTTTGTATAATCTTTTGCTAAACTTTGTAATTAAACAACTTGTTTAATTAACAATGTCTGTTTTAAAACTTTCATGCTTTATTATGAACTGCTTATTATGTGAATGCATGAAATTTAAACCACTGGTTTAAAGACATGTCCTATATTGCCTATTCTGCCTATTCTGTATGTCTTTAAATTCAGTCTAATTACAAGTGTCTTATGCTTAATTTCTTACTTGTAAACACTTTGTAATTTTCGAATACAATGACCTTTGTGTAATTTCATCTAGGGCATGCTTACTTAATATAATAAATCTTACAAGCATGCTATTACTAGACGTGAACATGGTCAGCTAATATTGTATTCATAGGGTCATGGACTCAAGCAAATAGGAGGAGATTGTTGTATTTAGTTTAGATTTGCTTGAATCCATAACCTAAGTCTAAGACAAGGTGACTAATGGGCCTGCGTGTCTGTTAGTGTGGCCACTTGTACTTAGGCATAGCTTGAATAGCTTAGGGTTGCTTTTTGTATAAGTCTTGAAGAAGGATAGCCTATAGGACATCGGACATCCTCTGCACAATAGGCAAATTTTGAATCAGCAGTCTTCTTTTTGAATATCGGACAAGCTCACATCGGTCAAGCTTCATCAGCAATGTTGAAGACCCCAAGAACGTCCGATAGTCATCTGCCGAAGACATGCCCTAACTTGAAGACCTCATTAATCGCGATGCAACGTTAACCTGCAAATATCATTTAATGAAGGTTTCCATTCTTGGCATACACTCAAAAAAGGACATTCCTCCTGCAAGCGCAAACCGCCTATTTTTAGCAAAGAGTCAGGAGACAGACTGCAAGTTGCAGGACAGCCTATCAGGAGTCAACAACAAGATTAGAGCATTAATTGCTCTTAAATTCAAATTAGAAGATCACCAACGGCTCCAAGCTTCCTCCTGCATATAAAAGGAGACTCCATTGCTGCATTCAATACTCTTCAACAACCTCAACTACTGCATCTTCATCTTCTTCAAGTTCTTAAAAGCTTAAACGTCCTATCTGTTCTTAGTCATTGAAGAGCTTCACACTTAGACGTCTAGTCCATTAAAAGCTCTTCATTGATTGCAACACCTAGCTTTTATAGCTCACGAGAATTGTATCTTATTGATATCAATTCTCCCACACAAACACTTGGTCAACAAAATTTTTGTACACAATCCATTAGAGATTTAGTTTGTAAAATATCTAGTGGAAAAACTTAGAACACGATTTTCAAATCCAAAGTTGACCACTTTGGTTGTGGACGTAGCACTTATTTATAAGTGTGAACCATATTAAATACTCTGTCTTCTTGTGTGTGTTTGTGAATTGTTTGTGTTGCTTTAAATTTCCAGATTTCCAAACTGTTGAGAACTGCTGATCTTGACCTGTGAAGATCAGCCATTCTCAACTTCTCCTATACTTCACAAGACTTCCGCCTGCAAATCTTTTCAAACTTAAAGTGAAGTAGATTTTTGAATCAATCTTCAAAAATTGGACATAGGCTATTCAACCCCCCCTTCTAGCCTATCTTGAGCAACCTTGGACCTAACATAAACTCTACTTACTCCTTTCCAAAAAAAAAAAAAAAAGTCGGACCCTTAGTTATAAATGATACTCGTATTTTTAAATTTTTGTGCAAAGTTAAACATGATGACCTCTTAGGACAGTCAGAATATTTATAACACAGTCAATTCATTTTTCGTTGTGCGTAGAGTCACATAAAACTCTTTTATAAAATGATGAAAATATTTCATATTTATAATAAAATTAATTAATTTTCTTAATTTGAATGTCAATTCATGCAAGGCTTATTTTCAAAAACCATGTCAGTACTATGTTTCGACAAAAGCATTACACCCGAAACCTTTTTGAACATCCAACTATTCCAAGCAAGAGTAATAATATTATTTCTGTTCTAAAATAAATATTTCTTATTGACTTTATACGACAATAAAAAAAAGTGCTCAAATTTTTTTATTTGACTATTAATATTGCGCAAACTACACAAATGGTCCCTCTAATTTTAGGATTTTTTGCATTTCATCCCTGTATAATTTTTTTTTACCAGTCATCCTTGTACCAACCAATTGAACACAATTGGTCATTCCGTCTAGTTTCATTATATTGTGTTCGTTAAATCGATACATATGCCTCTCACGTGCATTTTGAGAAGGGTAAAATAGTTATTTTACCTTTGAAAGCACAGGGACCAATTGTGTACATAGACCATTTGTGTAGAACTACTTGCAATAATTCAATATTTTAGAGGGTAAAACTGTAAAATCGACTATCTCTTTCTCAGGACCATTTTTACTCTAGGTGCTTCCATAGAGGTTTGAGGAAGCCAATTGGCTATCTCTATTTTTACTCTAGGTGCTTCCATAGAGGTTTAAAGAAGCCAATTGGCTATCTATATCCAAACAATAAAAAATCTTCAAGATTTGAAGAAAAAAAGAAGTGATGGCTGCCTTCAAGGGTTTGAGGGCCGAAATGAACCAAAATTCATCATGGGAAACCGTATAGTAATTTGTGACTTCACCCAGATTTCATTTTTAAACTTGAAATATCTTTAGATCTCTAAAAATTTTCTCTTAATTTTGAACCATGGGTGACTTGTTAATTGATTTGGTCTCAATTTTGTTGGTATCCGTGCTGGAAAATGCATATGCTTATGGCTTTGAACCACAAAAACAGCGTCTAGAGAGAGAAAGAAGAGGTGAGTGAATGAAAGATTCGGTTTGTATATAATTCTCTTAATTTTGTGTTCATCTATTACGACAAAGGAGGGAGGAGAGAGAAAACTTGAGACCACATAGGAGAGGAATTCAAAGAATAAAAACTCAATTGACCCCATTGCAGTACCGGAGGAAGATGAATCAACAAACATATGAAAGATTTCAATAATTTAATTTGATGACGGCATCGGGTCAATTGTTGGTGAACACAGCCTTGGATTCAACAAACAACAGAAGAAGGAGATCAAGGAGAGGTGGTGATGGCGGTGGCGGTGGTGGTGGTGGTGGTGCCCTTGAACGTTGAGAATAGAACTTGGATTGAAGCAACGAAATCTCTATTTCTCCAACTCAGAGCAATTCAATGGTCTTTAATCTACAACAGAAGCAACAATTTTTTCTGTTGTGCAACGCAGCGAAAGAAATTGACAAAAACAACACACAAAAGCAGTTGGGAATTGAAAGAGAGGGAGATTGGGGTCAACAGACTTATCGAAATTTTATTAGAGGCTTAATTACCTTTAAACGTTCTAGATATATAACTATTTATACAACAAAATAGAAAATCCTAAAACCGCCGCTATGCGGTCGCACTATGCGGCCGCATGCGATTTACAAGATTTTCATGCGGACGCACTATGCGGCCGCATGGTTTCCAGAATACTTATGCAGACGCCTTATGCGGCCGCATAAATTCCAGTGTGTCATGCGTTCGCCCTATGCGTTCGCATGCTTCCCAAAATTCCGAATAGTCCGTACCGCGCAACCCCTTTGAGGGCACCGGCCTCTTAGCAAGACATCGAGCCATCACATCCAACATTTTCAACACATGAATCTCGATCGAAAAAGATTTTGACACTAGATTTTGATTTCAAAACCTTGGTTACAAAACAGGAGCAACTCGCTAACTTTGCTGTTGTGTTTGTTTTGCTCAGCAAGTATCTTTTTCTTGTTTTAAATTAACCTTTACTTTTTTCCTTGTTTTCTTCTTTCTTTGATTTGTTCATCTTATTGGCCTCCAAGGCCCCCTTGTTCATCAAAAATTTAAATTTTAAACTCAAAACACGTGTGTTTGTTTTGCTCAGCTTATTTACTCATTGTATTTATATTTTAGAATTGGTTTCTATATTTTTTAAGATTAAATAACTATTTTATCCTTATACAAATGCATATATGTGGCACGTATACGCACTTAACGACAAAAAATTAATAGAATTAGACGGAAAAACAATGTGTTAAAGGTCACCCTGTACATGAACCATTTGTGTGGTATAAGTTCAAAATGTAAAAAATCTTAAAACTAAAGGAATCATTTGTATAGTTTGCCATTAATATTTTAGCGCATATGGTCTTATCAATCAGTATAGAGTAATGTTATGGGCCTAAAGAGTACCAAATGATGTATGTGGTGATGTGATGCATTAATTATAATTTTTTATTTTATTTTTGTAACTCATCAGTTGACACATCATTTGGTGCAAAAAATTTAGTACTCTTTACTATAGCATTACTCATCAGTATAAGATAATGTGCTAAAATGAATATTTATTATAAGTAATGTTATAGGTACCTAAAGAGTACCTAATTTTTTATACCAAATAATATATAAACTGATGTAACGTAAAACATTAATTATAATTTTTAATTTTATTTTTTATACCACATTAATTGCCATATAAACTAACACGTTATTTAGTACAAAAAAAATTTAATATTTTTTAAATACCAAAAAAAAAATACTCATCATTTATTATAGGACAATGAGAGTATAACACATGAGTTAAAGCGCGTAAAAAACAGGTGGGTTGGGTCATGTATTACATGGGGGAAATTGAATATTTTATTCAAAGTCTACACTATCAACATTCGACAACACAGACGTACTTGACCAAACCGTTCCCGCTGACCCAAACAACACCACCAACTCACAACCCCCGCCCCCCCAGACTAACCCACTTGTATACTTTCCCACCCCTTTCTCAGTTATCCTCCCTCCCTCTCTCTCTCTCTCTCTCTCTCTCTCTTTCTCCCTTTCTTCAAAACTCTCTCTCTCTCTAAACAACACACAGCAGACAGGCACATTTTCACATACTAAGCTGAATTGTCGAGCCTCCCTCGATTTCTCCTTTCCAGGGTTTCAATTCTATTGATTTCAATTCAATTCCTTTGTTTTATTTTATTTAACCTTGTTCTAAAAAGCTTCAATTCTACTCTGTTTCTGCGTCAATATCACTGTTCCCAACAGTCTTCCCCTTTCTCTTTCTGGGTGTTTTTTTCTGAGCAGCCAAACAGTAAAATTATTTAGAGAGAAAAGAAGAAAGAAAGAAAAATCATAGAAACTGATGGTGTCGAAATTCTTGCTGTTTCTATTGTTCTTCTCCTTTGTTTGGGGAGCATTAGGAGTTCATGGGCATCATCGTATTTCGAATTCTTCTTTACTCGCCGCCGGTATGGAATTACCCAAGCATTCAAGCTTCAATTCCGTCACTTCTTCATCAAGTTCCGGTTGTAATAATCTCTCCCCATCTACTCAAACCAAAATCTCAGGTTTAGAAGATGCCGACGACGACGACTCTGATGATGATGATGATGAACGCGTTGTAATTCAATCGCCCGGAAAACACAAAAAGTCAACGGTTAAAGTTCCCCTTAAGCGGCGACGATCGGACTGTCAAGCCAAAGACTCAGTCGCAGATTCGGCAGCAAGAGACCTGAGCAGGATTCAGACTCTCTACACGAGGATCGTTGACAAGAAGAACCAGAACCTGGTTTCAAGGCTGACTAAGGATAACGGAACTTCATCGGTAATTGCTGCAAGGCTGACTAAGGATAACGGGACTTCATCGGTAGTTGCTGCACTCTCGCCGGAATCGGGGGTTTCCAGTTCCGGCCAGCTGATGGCGACCCTCGAGTCAGGGGTGAGCCTTGGCTCAGGAGAGTACTTCATGGATGTGTTTCTGGGTACACCTCCTAAACACTTTTCTCTAATTCTTGATACTGGTAGTGATCTTAATTGGATTCAGTGTGTTCCTTGTTATGATTGTTTTGACCAAATTGGACCTCATTATGATCCCAAACATTCTACTTCGTTTAAGAATATTAGTTGCCATGATCCCCGCTGTCGTCTCGTTTCGTCACCGGACCCTCCACAGCCTTGTAAGGCCGATGATGAAACCCAAACATGCCCTTATTTTTACTGGTACGGTGATAGTTCTAATACAACCGGCGATTTCGCGATGGAGACATTTACGGTTAATCTCACTGCTCCTAATGGGGATTCAATGTTTAAGTCGGTTGAGAATGTGATGTTTGGTTGTGGGCATTGGAATAGAGGCCTATTTCACGGGGCTGCAGGATTGTTGGGACTTGGTAGAGGGCCTCTCTCATTTTCCTCGCAGCTCCAGTCTTTGTATGGCCACTCGTTTTCATATTGCCTTGTTGACAGAAACAGCAATTCGAGCGTTAGCAGCAAGTTGATTTTCGGGGAGGATAAGGATCTAATGAGCCACCCGGAATTGAATTTCACTGCCTTTGTAGGTGGGAAAGAAAACCCGGCCGATACATTCTACTACGTGCAGATAAAATCTATCATCGTTGGAGGGGAGGTTCTGAAAATACCTGAAAAGACATGGAATTTGTCTTCTGAAGGTGCTGGTGGAACAATCGTCGACTCGGGTACTACCCTCAGTTATTTCGCCGACCCTGCTTACAAGATTATAAAAGATGCCTTCGTGAATAAAGTGAAGGGGTACCCCGTTGTGAATGATTTTCCTATATTACAGCCTTGTTACAATGTGTCCGGAGCCGGTAAACTAGAGCTGCCCTCATTTGGGATCCAGTTCAGTGACGGAGCCGTTTGGAATTTCCCCATTGAGAATTACTTTATCAAGCTTGAACCCGAAGAGGTTGTTTGTTTGGCGATTCTGGGGACTCCTCGTTCTGCAATGTCGATAATCGGCAACTATCAGCAGCAGAATTTCCATATCATGTATGACACAAACAAATCTAGGCTGGGTTTTGCACCAACAAGGTGTGCTGATGTTTAATTTGTTCATTGTTTTTCTCTGTTGTGGAATGGGTGTTGGGAGAGAAACTGTACACATTGTCAGGGATGGGAGGGAGATTTTACATTTTTCCTCTTTTGATGGAGGTAAACATACACCAAAATTAGAATATTTTTTTCCCTATTTATACATAGGTTCAGGTGATTATAGTATTGATTAACAAAGAACAGAAGCTGTTAAATGAAAGTGTATTCAATATTTATCATACTTTACTAATTATCATTTTTCAGTTACATAGATATGTTCTAACATGATTGCAGTATTTCTCTTCTATATATATATATATATATATATATATATATATATATATGATTAATGATGCTTATCCTATGCCCTTTATCCCTATATTATATATATTAGTGTGTAAGCTTCCATTTGTCTTCTTTTAATTTTGCTCCCCAAAGAGTTTAAATGTCTATAATGCAAAATTTGAATTGCTGCTCAATTCTATCTTATCTAAAAAATTGGCAGAAGTATTGCCGTTATGGATTGTATTTTCTTGAGAGTGATAATATGTCTGATTTAGTTGAAATTTGTAACTGACAATTGATGAAAATATGGTTTATCTATGCATTTACCAATAATTTCAATTAGGGTTAATTATACCATTAGTCCCTTGACTATTAACTTTTTACCAGTAGTCCTTTAACATTTTTTTTTCAGATTTCAGTCCTAAGAGTATCAAAATTAGACACGCTTCGTCCTTTTGATGGACGTCGTTAAGAAAATTATGTTAAGTGCCCCATGTGCCTCTCACGTGCATTTGGTTAAGGGCTAAAAAGGAATTTCATCATATTTTCTTTATAGATCTTCTTCCCCACACACACATACACACACACACAAATTCATTTCACAGTCTTTCTCCGTCTCCAACCAAACCCCCGTCGTCCTCCTCCACTCCACCTCCACCCCAAAAATTAATCCCCACCCTCCTCCTCCACCAAAAATCCCTTCTC
Organism: Platycodon grandiflorus; assembly: GCA_016624345.1. Lineage (NCBI taxonomy): Eukaryota > Viridiplantae > Streptophyta > Magnoliopsida > Asterales > Campanulaceae > Platycodon > Platycodon grandiflorus. Next base: position 32,085,025 of record CM028368.1, read on the forward strand.
CATCCCCTTCCCGAATAGTCATAAATCTTCTAATTCCCTCCGGCGCCGTCGTTTCCCATCGATATGAAGGACAACCCCTTCCCTAGCTGTCGTCAAATCAAAACCTCCATCAGCCTTCTGTCGCACAATAAAATACCAGTAGAAGCAAGCTCTCGCCGCCCTCTCAATCCTACCGTGCACTCACCCTCAACTCCATTCACTCCGCCCGACGACCTCGCATAAGCACTAGCAAACATAATCCCATGCGCCGCCGCCATCCCTAAACAGCATCTAGTGCTCAACTTCTCTCCTCTGCGTGCTTCAATTTCGAGTTAAGAACAGGTAGAGTGTTGGTTTGTGTATGAGAAATTAGACCCTTAGGTCTTTTTTTTCCCCAATTGACCCACCATTAAAACTCCAAACCCAGGCTGCAATGAAGACTCATATCGATTGTTTAACAGACAAAGAACTGTTCATGAGATTCTTGGTGGAGAATTTGGTAAGTCTTTGTTCCCCAATTTCTTGTTTGGGTTCACACACACTTTTGTTCATGGGTTTTAGATTTCTAATTCTGATAATCGATCAAGATGCCATTTTGGTTGTTTCAAAGCTTGATTCTTTGTATTTGATCAATTAACTAATTAAGGATTAGGATTTTTGATTTTCAACAACAAGTTTTAGGCTAAGGCTCTGTTTGGACTTTGACTGTGTTTGTTCTATATTTTTGCTCACCCCTTTTTATGGGCTTGTAGAACACTTGAGAATTTTACAAAAAAAATGTAACCTTGGGCATACTAATTGTAGCTTTAGCAGCTTGGGTGGTGTTTGATTCATGGCTGCAAAACCAAATTAGAAGACTAGGGCACAAATTCTCTGTGTTCATCCATACTTAACTCCCATGGTGAACTATTTTATTCTGAAAATTAGGGTTTGAAGAATTGGTGAAGAAGATGATAAGTAAAAGAGTAATGCTATGGGTACCTAAAGAGTACCAAATTTTTTACACCAAATAATATGTCAGCTGATGTATTAGCTGATGTGGTATAAAAAATAAAATTAAAAATTATAATTAATGCATCACATCAGCTGACACATCATTTGGTGTAAAAAATTTGGTACTCTTTAGGTACCCATAGCACTACTCTAAGTAAAATTCTAATTTTGCCCTTACTCAAAGGCATATGGAAGGCACATGGGTAACTTAACGAAATTTTACTAACGGCATCCATCAAAAGGACTAGCTGCATAACTTTTTGAAATTTTTGGGACTGAAATTTGAAATTTTTTTAAGAAACTAATCATAAAAAAAATTATTGTCAAAGGACTAATTGTGTAATTAACCCTTTCAATTATCATAAAGTATTGTATATATGGCAATGTGGTTCGAGATGATGTTGGCTCTAGTATTGTATAAAGACAATATGGTACGAGGTGGTCTTTTCTCATAATATGTGGTTTTTAGAGGGAATTGCTGTTCCAACCTCCAAAAATGCTAAGTATACTTATTTATTTAGGTCACTCCCCCTTCAAATATTATATCACCTATATTATTAAGTATACCCTCACTTTTTTCCTATTTTACCCTTTAACAATAAACCCCCAATTCTCACCCACCCAAATTAAAACACTATCTTCCCAACCCATTTCCCTCCCAAAATTAAAATACTCTCCATTTCTCTCTATCATCTAATCTCTATCATCTTCATTTGTTTTGAAACTTCATCCATTTCAATTTAGTTTCCTAAAAATTGTACAAAGTCAAGCCACTACTTAGGCTTGAAACACGCATTTTGGTTAAATTTTTTATTAATTTTTTGGAGAAAATGACGGAGTGTGCGGCACCCCGGCCGCACGCCTAAGAATGTGCGGCACCGTCCGTGCACATACTTAGGGCGTGCGGCCGGGGGTGCCGCACATACCATTAAGCGTGCGGTAAGGGGTGCCGCACATATCTTAGGGTTCTCAAAAATTTTAAGGGTAATATAGTCTTTTAAAATTGTGGTAATTTTGTAATAATAGTAAGGGGGTATACTCAGTAATATTGGGGGTGAGAATAACACTGATCTTTTTTAAGAAGCGTGAAAAATGATTAAATCTGATGAAATCTTGTCAGTTGTCACACCACTGAGCAACCCCTGAGCCCTCCATCATTTGCCAAACTGATGAAGTTGCTCATATTTCCAGAATGATTGGAAGTTTGGAACACAATACTACGAACTCCCTTCGCCCCGAATAAATATTTTTAGTGGATAAAATACAAAAATTAAGAAAAATAATTAATGATGTGTTCTAAAATATGTTCTGACAATAATACCCATGAACATTAATTGAGTTCAACTATTTTAAATAATTAAATTTCTTTGGGATGTGTTATATTAAATAAAGTTTTAAGGGTATATTAGGAAGAATGGTAGAGAATAGGTAAATCAAATTTTTTAGAAATATTAGTTGGGACATCCCAAAATAGAAAGTAGGAACATTTATCCGGGACGGAGGGAGTATAAAATATAAATTTTCTTGCATGATGGGTGTGGTGTAATTTTTGTATCTAGGTTCTATAAACGGATGAGTTATAGTTACCGTTATGATTTCACTTTGAATAGGTTGAATTTTGGAAAATGATTTACAGACGTAGAGGTCTGTAAGTCGTTATGATTCAATTTGAATTGGTTGAATTTCGGAAAATGATTTACCATAATTCAATTTGAATAGGTTGAATTTTGGAAAATGATTTACAGAGGTGGAGGTCCGTAGGTTATTTTTTGAACAAAGGACTTCATTTTCTATTGATTCGTTGAAAGTTTTACATTGACTACAATTTTCATGTATTACCAAACACTAAAAATGCGAACAATATTTTCCAGAAAAGATTTTTATAAAACAAACGGAGCTCTAGTTAAGACTTGTTGAGTGCCATACATCTTTTGCTTATTATCTATGTTTTCTATTTGTGACGTAGTTGGCTATCAATCTCTATGATAACAATAATCTATTATTCATAGGTGCTAAATACAATAACTTTAAAGTACTAAATACAACACCCTCTCCTAAAAAAATAGTATTTTGTCCATCATTTAATTATAAATAATAATAATAAAAAAGATGATGAAATCCACCTTGGGGTGGCGGATCTCATGGAAGAAGCCCACCTCGAGGTGGTGGATCTCATGAAAGAATTGTTTTTTTAGCAGAGTCAAAATAATATTTTCGTCAAAGTGGTGTTGTATTTAGCATAAATGAGGTGTTGTATTTAGCATAACTCATATTATTTGTTCTTCTGTGTTATAGTACCAATTTATTGCTGCGCCTAAAGAATCCGGCGCCTAACAGTTTTAGTAATTTTATTTATTTTTTTGTCCCCTAAGGGGCGTGAGAAATGATTGAATCTGAGATCTCACACTTGTGAAGTGTCAACTATACCACTGTGCCACCATTTAAAGACTTAGTAACAAATTAGTTATTCTGTTCCAATCAAAGAGTTCACTTTTGAGATTTTTTGGGTCAACTTAATCAAAGTTTGACTAACGATTTATATAAATTTATTTGTTTCTACAAATTTATAAAAGTTGTCATCCGTAGTACTCTTATGTAAGTTTTTAGTAAATGAGATTTTATTTTCGAAAAAATAATTAAAGTATGTTAAATTTTAATTTGATTTAGTCACATGTTTGACTTTTAAAAATAAAAAGTAGACTCACCGGTTAAATTAGAGGGAGTATTTCAAAAGTTGGGTCTTTTATCCAACAATGTATTATTCCGGTTAAATGACTAAAAATAACAGAGTTAAACTATTTAATTTTAGGCAAAACCTTATAAAAAACCATTTTAGTAATATTTTCTTTAAGATCGATCTCCTTGACCCAACCCATCGTCTGTTGGTGGGCCAACCCATCGTCTGTTGGTGGGCTGAGGTGTAAGAGTGTGAGACTTCATCTTACGAATTAGGAACAGTAAAATGGTCTAAAAAGAGATCTACTCTTAATTTTATATATATTTGGAATTCTGTTCAGTATTATTTTGTCACGGCTAGTAGACAAATAATATCCCTCAGTCCCAAAAATATAATCAATTTATTTTATTGGAAAGTCAACTTAAAATTATATCAAATTACTACTATTTAACATATATTTATTATATACGATAATAAAATTTTAATTACGAATAGTAAAAATACTAGCTATCAATGAGATGACCAAGAAATTTTTCTTTTTTGGTACGGTGGGAAACCTTGTTGATTTGTATGTTTCTAATTCTAGTCAAAGCAATTATATGAATTTGATTTGTTTCATGTGTTTATATTCTAGCGTTTAGACTATATGCAAAATTTAAACAAGTCAATGCAAGTTCATAAGTCAAAGCAAGTATATTACTCCCCCGTCCGAAAACGTGTTTTTGGAGAAAAAAAAAATTTAAAATAAGTGTTTTTGAGCCCGTTTATTCGCGCATTTTGGCCAAAACGCAGGGTTAAAATACAGCATATTCCTTAATTTAGCGTTTCAATGCTGCGGTAGAAAAAGCTACGTTTTGTGTTTTAAAACGCTGGAATTCCTAGTTTTTTTCCAAAATACAGATTTTAAAACGCAGGCAGCGTTTTGACATAATATCCCAAACGTATTTATAAAAAAAAAAAGCCGGGTTTTAAATAATCTGCGTTTTAGAAACGCCGCATTTTCAAAACACTATACCAAACGGGCTCTTTGTTAGGTAAAGTTACCCAAGAACATGATACCGAAGAATATCGTCTTCAACATTTGTGAACAGATGACAAGAGACAAACGATGTAGAGTAGTCTTCAACATTTGTGAACCGATGACAAGAAACAGACGATGTAGAGTAGTTCAGTTGTAGGCTGGGATTTTACAGAGTGTGAGTTCTCAAGTTCGATCCCTTCTCACGTTCCCTTTAGACATAAAAAATAAAAATAAAAAAATAATGTAGAGTTTTTCAAATTTTGCGGGAGACGAACGTAGTAGCTGATAGTTTAACAAAATAATGGAATACTAAAGTGGGTAGGGCTAGTATTTTGATTCAACCATCAAGGTGTATCATGGAATTGCTGTATTGGGATTACAAGGGTTACGGTATGTGGAGAAACAATGGTGTGGTATGCTAGGTCTCTTTTAAGGGATTCAGCCCTCAATTGAACCAAAAAAGAAAAAGTTACTAAAGTTATTTTTCTAACGAATACTTTTAAACACAGAGAGTAATATTATTGTTGTGAAACTCGTTTATCCAATGAAACTTACACTTGATTCTAAGGATAAGAATGTAGATGCGTTAAAATTCGAAATAGACAGCTTTATCGCTCTTATAATTCTTTCCGGCTAGGGATTAATCTTAGCCCTTTATCGCCCTTGTAATTTTATTTGGCTCGAGAATTATTCTTAGCATTTCGGGTGTCTTTGTGATTTATCCGGCTCGAGAATTAATCTTAACCTCTGGCATCAAAAAGAGAGTCCAATGTTTGGGGAGTTGACCGACCCTAAGGTTTGTGGTCCTAACCAGACTATTTTTAAATTATCCATTGAACTGAGTTGTTTGTGGAATTGACCGAACGTCTTGACCTGAAAGTAAGAGTATTCTTACTTGTTGATTAATTGAATGGTAGTATAATCTTGCCTCTAGTTTGGGGAGTCCTCCGCGCCAAAATGGACTTTTTAATTAATGCTTTTTAGTGTAGATATTGAATTTGAGTCTTGGTCACATGAAACTCGCAGCCATATACTCCCTCCGTTTCAATCAATAAGTTCACTATTAACTTTTTCGGGTCTGTTTATTTAAAGTTTAATCAACGATTTTTAAATATTTATTAATATTTATAAAGTTATAAAAGTTGTAATTTATTGTATTTTTAATGTAAATTTTAGTGAATATGATTTTATTTTCGAATACATTATGAAAGTTAAATTCTGATTTGATTTAGTAACATATTGACTTTTAAAAATAGAAAGTGAACTCTTTTGTCGGAACGGAGAGAGTAGTTCATACAAGTGTTATTAACCTTGGTTAAACAACTCGCGACTTTGGCTTTCCTTTTGATTTCAAGAGGCCCATAACACAGCCTCTGGAGTTAATAAAAAGTCGCTGAAATTTTTTTGTCTTTTTAATAATTTCTAAAATGCATTTTTATGTACTAAAAATATCAAACACCTATTTCTAGGCACAATTTCAAAAAACAAAGGGCATCATTAGAATCAAAAGGCCCAAAAACTTCAGAACTCCTCGAAGGTGAGAAAAAAGGTAGCTGGAAGCCACTAAACGTGCCACCACGCGCTACAGTGAGAATGGGCATGCGATTTGTGCCACGGAGGCATTGACTGGATTACAGGGCTGACGCGGTGCTGATAATGAGCTGACATGGCTGCTGACGTCATCACTGACATGGACATTAATGGACCCCTCACTGTTGACGTGAGCATTGACCGTTGACCAATACTATTCATCGTCCCCTACCTAAGATCCGTGAACGTGTTTCGCGAAGTCAATTTTTCGAGGCTCTAGAACACTCAATTTAAGTTCAAATTAGACATATAATATGTCATTGGAAAACCCTCGGGTAGTAGAACAATTATTGATGAATAAATTGCAGTTTCACAGATTATTAATTGTTTTAAATTGCATGCAAAATTTTGGAAAATTCATATTTCAACAAAACTAGGGTTTGCAACATCTTGAGATTTACCCAACGAAATTCGATGAAAATTTAATATATTGTTCCTCACATCATAAGCTTGGTATACATATAGACTTTTCTCAAAACAAACAATGATTTGTTTACGAAATCAACAAACCAAGTTGGTCTGTTTGTAGGCTAATATATTCGACATACCCAAATAAAAAAACATGCAATTCATGCCAGAATGAAGCGAGCAACAAGCATAACGGCTCTAATTCCAATGTTGAAAATGATTATTTAATACAATAAAAGAGGGTTCATGGATTACCTCGTGTGAATTCGTATCCTAGAGCAAAGCGTTAGACTTTCAGCTCGTGCTGCTACGAACTCACGTACACCACGAACAATATCCTGCAAATCCTTCTCGTCAGATTGATATCACTTAGGACAAATATCATTCAATATTCTACAATGCAAATCCAAGTCTCTCAATGGTTAGACTTAAAGAGTGTATTTTGGTAAGAGGCAATTATCGGAGAGAGGGAAAAAACTGAACAATAATCATGTTGTATTGATTCATGCGTGCAGTGTGTTTTTCCCCTTTGTAGCAGGCACTATTTGTATTATTCCCACAAGAAACATATATATTACTTGTAAGTTAAATTAGGTCTGTTGGAAATATTCACCTATTCACTTATCATAAAACTTCTAAGTGAATATTCCTTAATTACTAAAGATTTACTTGTAACCATCATCTATCTAGGTTAGGATAACTTGTTTAGATTTGATTAGTAGTCTACATGTTACATATTTAGTTATTCGGTCATAGACCATCCCGACTCACTATGACAGGACAACTAGATAGAGTGGTAACCAAAGACTCAAGACTGCTATGGATCTCATTAGGACGCTAAGCATCAAATTGATAAAAGATGCTGAAGCTAAAATTACTGAAGCTGAAGCTGTTGAAGGTTAAGCTGCTGAAACTTAAGCTACTGAAGCTGAAGAAAATCTAAGGAGTAGCGTCACCGACTGATGTCCAAGACAAAACTCCCAACAATCTATAAGCTGACTGATGCCCAAACCAAAGTCTCAGAACTTATATCAGCGATCAAGGCACAACGGACAAAAATGGAATATATTTTTAGATCTTCTAAAAATATATTTTCCATACAACTTGATCTTTAAAGTACTGCTCTTCACGTAGCCCCAACCCAAGTACTTTATGATGTGACAACACCTTTATGCTTTTCAGAGATATAAAGTCTTTTCTGGAAGATCTCTCTATCTTCCCCAAAAGCTTTAAATACTGAACACAACCTTCAAGACTTTGAATTCAACCTCTACAACAACAATATGCAAGGATTGAATTCAAACATCTCTCAACGGCTACTCACATCTCTCTCCTTATAAATACCCCAGGCGTTTGCTCAAGAAAAGTGTGGACATAGGTTAAAAAATGCATTAACAATGCACCGAGAGCAAGTGCTTGTGGAAAGAAAGAAAGATACAGTGTGGTGCAAGAGCAAGACACTCAAGAAGTTAGAGTATATTTAAGCGTTCCCAATTAGTCATCTACCGATTGCCCTTGAAGCTCATCTCCATCAGCCTCTCAAAAGATTGAAGGATGAAGACTTCACTCACCAAGTGTATGAATAGAAGAAAGAGAGATAAATGTAAGAAATGTCCAAAGAGATCCAATCTGCTAGCATCTAGTCTAGAGTCTAAGGGCTTGTTTGGTAGTTGGACAATGATAATGAGTATTATTAATCTCGGTGCTATTAGCGCCCTCGCTATTAATCCTCACTTATAAATTGGGGGTAATTTTGAATTTAAAACTGTTAGTCATATATATTTTTTTTAGTGAGGGCGCTAATAATACTACCCCCTTAGTATTATTAACGAGGGGATAAGGACTTTATCCGGATAGCTCGTGCTATTAGTCCCGACCGCCTATTACGTACAAAACATTCGACGATTCGGCTTATTAATCCTATCCGGCATTAATTCTGACTACCAAACGACCCCTAAGTCTTCACTCTATATCTTATCCACACACACAACCTTACTAATCTTCGTAATGTTTGGTGTGGATTTGATTACATAACCTCGTATGAGTCAGAATATCCCTAAAAGAGATGATCATACTTTCTAAGTTTGATTATTGCTTTTAATGTTCTAACTCATTTCACTTCACTAAGTCCCCTGACCATCAAGAGACTTTTAATTAAGTCTTCTGATGATGGTTCTGGAGAGAAGGTGAAGTGATACCAGCCAAAGGAGAAAATAATCATTTATATCTCCTTTGGATCCCATTAGGATTAGATAGCCTATAAGTTTTTCTTTAGTAGTTTAATTTACATTTTGTAACATGTACTTAGGCAAGTTAGCTAAACAATATGTATGCCTTGACTGAATTCCTTTAATGAAGTATCTTATGTAGTAACTAATATTTAGTTAATTGTTGAATTCAATCTTGTATAATGCTGCTTTATATCTCATTGCCTACCATATTACTTTGATTAAATTGCCACTACATAGGAACTGAACTTACATACTTTACTATCCAATGTCTATACTATTTTATCAAAGAGCATCTGCAAAACATTGTGTGACTAAAATTCTTTTAATGATTTCTATCTTACTCTAGTCATTCAACTATCAGTCGATTGATCCCATCAACTGACTGATAAATCAACTGTAAATAGAACTTCCGCTGCCCATATTGATTTTTCAGTATGCCTATCTGATTCAGTTGATTACTTAAACATGAGACAGTCGATTACATCAGCTAACTGACATGCTAACTGATTTATCTTCTTCGTATGCTCATACTAATCGATAAGTATGATTTCTTAAATCAGTTAGTGATATCACAGCTTAAAGTTTTGAAAGAAATTTTAAGTTTGATATATAGGCTATTCACCCCCCCTCTAGCCTATTCCTGAGCTCTCTTTCCAGAAAGCGGACCTACATTTGGTATCAGAGCAAGTATCTGTCAAAACAATTTGTTTCCAAGCTTAACAGCTTGAAAGATGTCAAGAGCTCAATATAAAGATACTTTTATTTTTGGAAATGATTTCTGATTTGCAAAAATTTCTACTCTTTTCAAAATCTTTCTACAGACATATCCTATGAAAATTGTCTATAACTTCTTAATTTTCAAATAGCAGTTTTCTTATGGATAATGGGAACATGAGGTACACTTGCTGAAAGAAAATCTTTACTAATGGAATTCACATTCAATCAACAGTAGGAAGGATAAGTATTTCAAGTGATATAAAGGTTGACTGAAGGAGAAATCAAAATGCTTTAAAAAAAAATTCTCCTAAGACATCTCTTTACACATTACTGGCTGATATAATTGATGTGTCTTTATTCTCATCTACAGAGAAGCTACTCAAATTGAATATTTCAATATCTTCTCAGAAAGACAATTATATCTTCTAGGTGAATGACACATGTAAGATATAAAGGAAGCCTATTTTTCTCTTTGCAAGCAAAATGGAATGTTGATCCTTTTCTCATAAGTCTAGGCTATTAGATTGGGTGATCTATAAATTAAAAGTCCTTTTTGAGATAAGATATTTCTCGACGAATTGACGTCAATAGATATCAGGATATATTCTTAATCTCTACTCTCTTTAGCAATTGTTATTTTTGACTATCATTGAAAGTCTGTTTAAGACTTCAAAAGTGTTACTAATGATTTTCTCTCAGATAGACAAGCTGAACTGAACATTAGTCGCACAAGTCAAAAGGTGCTACTTTTCTATCCTCGGTGATCAGCTGATAATCAAGGGAGATTGCTGAACTTCATGAGAACTCAAAGATAAAGTAATCAAAGCTCTTTGGCACTTTTCATGCTAAAACTCTCATGATTTAGAAGCTGAATCAATGACCTTCCATAAGCCTCCACCAAGACTTAAAAACTACAAGAGAAGAAGCTGAATGGTAAAACTTCATATCTCTCGGGTAAGCTTAGAGTCTAGCTTTCACGTACAAGCTAGCTTTCACATACAAGCTAGTACATGTATGAATCTACTTGTATGAAGTATGTAATTATGTTAAATTCTTGATACTGGCAAGAACTTAAATATAATTAAAAACTATTGATATTTGTGTCATTAATCATTAGCCTACAACTTTTGATTTTACTCGGCTAATGACCTTTATAAAACAAGTGTATCTGCATAGATACATAGATTGAACATATTTGTTATCATGACCTCGACTGAACTTTATTTATTAAAATCTTATGAAAATCAGTTGAAGCAGCGTCATGAATAAGACATAGATACATTAAAAGTAAAATTCCAGACAACGAGTATTTAATAAACTTTTTAAAATTGAATCAACAAAATCTCGAAAATCTTTCAAAAATCTATTGTTGATGATTTCTAGGAAAATACAAAATGGATAGACCTTTTGTTAGGAATATTCATCTATTCACTTATTATAATATCTCTAAAGTGAATATTTCTTATTTACTTAAGATTTGCTTGTAACCATAAACCATAACTTGTCTAGGTTAGGATAATTTGTTTAAATTTAACTAGTAGCCTGCATGCTACATACTTAAGTTATTCGGTCCTAGACCATCCCAGCTCAATATGACAGGAAATCAAATAGAGTGACAACCAAAGGCTCAAGACTGCTACGGATCTAGCTAGGACACTAAGCATCAAACCGACAAAAGAAGCTAAAGAAGCTGAAGTTGAAGCTACTGAAGCGGAAGCTACTGAAGCTGAAATTGCTGAAGCTGATAAAACTCAAAGATGCCATGCCACCTACTGATGTCTAAGGCAAAGCCTAAACTGACTCTCAGCAATTGATGCCCAGCCCAAGTCCCGAAAACTCACATTAGCTAATAAAGACTTCAACGGACAAAAAAGAATATATTTTTAGATTCTGTAAAAATATATTTTCTACACTTGACTTGATCTCAAAGGATTGTTCTTCAAGTGGCCCCTGCCATGAAGTACTCTATGATCTGACAATACCTCAAAGCTTTTTAGACACGTAAAAGTCTTCTCCAAAGAAGATTTTACTGTCCTCTTCAAAAACCCTGAATCCCGGACTCAGCCTTCAAGACTTTGAATTCAACCACTACAAGACAAAATTCAACGGTTGGATTAAAGCATCATTCAACAGCTACCCTCATCTCTATCACTACAAATATCCCAAGCATTTGCTCGAGATTAAGAGAGGTGGATATAGGTAGGTAAGTGCTTGTGGAAAGAAGGAAAGAAATAAAAGAAAGAGAGGGGTGCAAGAGTAATACACTTGTGAAGTTAGAGCATACTCAAGCGTGCAAAATCAGTCATCTACCGATTGCCCTTGAAGCTCATCTCCATTAACCTCTCAAAAGATTGAAGGATAAAGACATTACTCACCAAGTGTATGAAAAGAAGAAAAAGAGAGGAAGGAAAGAAATGTCCAAAGAGATCCAATCTGCTAGCGTCTAGTCCAGAGTCTAAATCTTCACTTCATATCTTATCCATACACACAGCCTTACTAATCATTGTAATGGTTGGTGAGGATTTGATTACACACCCTCATATGAGTCGGGATATTCCCAAAAAAGATGTTCAAACCTTTTAGTATGAATATTGCTTTTAATATTCTAACTCATCTCACTTGCTTAAGTCTTCGATCATCAAAGACAATTTTTCCAAATGTTTCTAGATAATGGTTCTGGAGATGGTAGCAGGTGAAATAGCAAATGGATAAAACAACCATTTGCAAAACCCATTAAGAATAGATTGCTTGTAAGTTTTCCTTTAATAGATTAATTTACTTTCTATAATATGTACTTAGGTAAGTTAGCTAAACAAAATGTATAACTTGACTGAATTCTGTTATATGAAATATCTTATGCAGTGATTGTTATCTAGTAAACTGCTGAATTCAATCTTGTGTTTTGTTGCTATATATATCATTGCCTATCTTATTACTCAGAGTAAATTGCTCCTACATGTTAACTGAACTTACTTGCCTTACTATTCCATGTCTAAACTATCATACTAAAAGCATTAACAAGTATTAAGTGACTGAGTCTCTTTATGTTTTATATCCCACACTCGTCACTTAGTTATCAGTCAACTAATCCTCTTAGCTGACTGATCAATCAACTGTTTAACGAACTTCTGCTGTCTTTACTGATTACTCAGTGTGCCTATCTGATTCAGTTGACTGCTTGCCATACGTTAGCTGATCCCATCAGCTGACTTACTCACTAATTGATCATTTCTTATTTTGTGCTTGTACTAATAAATCAGTATGATTCTTCATATCAGTTAGAATTTTCATAACTTGAAGTTTCAAAAAGAAATTTTAAAGTTTGTTGAATAGGCTATTCACCCCCCCTCTAGCCTATTCCTGAGCTACTCGTTAGGAAATCGGGACCTACACCTTTTACTCTACTTAAAAGCTGATCCATCTTGTCACATAGGTTTGCCGTGCTAAAAACAACTTTTATATTTTCAAGATGCACGTTCATGTACCTCGAAAGTCAGACAGCTTTTGTTTTGAAATCTCAAACTGTTTAACTTTCCAAAACTAGCATTTAAGGGACTCAACTCTTACTCAAACCCTTACAATACAATCTTTCTAAAACAAATAAAAATCCCCTAAGATAAACAATATCATGATCTATTCTCAGCACTATTTCTGTATTCTCTTCTACTCCTATAGACTTAAATCTCAACCATCTTCCATAATGTCTAGGCTCGCACCGCATAAATATTCTTGCTTCTCATGGCATTATGTCAAATGGACATATGCCTGCTCCAAGATTTTCCCGTTCTAGGAACGTAAGAAGTATCTTATGGTGATCTCAGGAGTGCAAAAAGTATCTTGCGAGCCATCATCACTTCCGTCATGACCATCTGATGATGAAGTCAAGGACATGGGGAACTCGCCTATTTCAAAATCCCCTGGCTGTCGCCATTACACCTCCTATGGCATTCGCTCTTCACATGAAATGCTCTCACCTCAATATTGAGAAAATCATAATGCCAGGATCTGTACCCCCACTCTCATTCCTACACAATGATCTCACATCTGTGGTGAGACCATTGCAATCCAAGGTCTGAACCCTCACAGTGGGAGAAGACTAAAGGGAGGGTGTAGCTTGGAAGAAGAAGATTAGTCTTAAGATTGAAATTATTTCTCAGATTAGATCAGTTGTTAAAAGCCCTATTTATCTTAGAGAATTTTTTCATATTTTGCTTGTATTCTGTACTATGATGTAATATTTCTTGAAGGAATACAAAGATGAATAAATTAAGTTTATGCTAAACTCCTTGTTTGAACACTATAAAGGCATAAATTATCATTTAGTTTTCCGGATCATTAGACCATTTCAAGCCAACTGAATATATACTGACTCTCTCCATTTCTTTGACTGAACTACCTACTAAGTTTTCAAGTAAATATTTTTATCTCAAAGATCAAAAGAAAATCAATTGAAAGATTTAGTCATGGAATCTTCAGTTTCCTTGAGTATGCACTTTATATCTCATATATGAACTTCGTATTTGTATTACTAACTTTATTGAAATAATTATTTCCTTAAAGTTAGTTTCTATTCCTTACTAATTGAAGTAAGTCTGCTGATTTACTGTGGGATCAATTACCAGCAGTTAACGAAGGTTGTTGTTACAATTTGATACGATCTTCGCTAAGGATTCTCGATGAATCACGATTGCACGCGCAACGGAAGCTAAGATCAAGGAAGTTGATGGAGGGTGACACCTCAATCCGATGAAATCATTCTGTTAGGTCCATGGTGATGTGCTCAGAGTATAGGCTAGAGGGGGGGGGTGAATTTCCTATACTAAGTGTTGTTAAAAATTTCATCCTATTTCAATTTTTACGTTGGAAAGCATAGATGAAATAATTAACATAAATAGGTCATCTTCCTAGTTCTAACAACTTAGCCGATGTTATATCGGACGACTTGGATCGGCAGTTTTGAAGAACAGGTAATAGGAAGATGTTGTTATACTTGGCTGATAGACAAGAGTTTGAGCAGCGGAAGAATAAGCAGCTTAAGTATAACAAACAAGATTGAAGTAACTGTAATTGAATGTGTAAAACTTTATCATAACAGTGAACTAAAATCTTGTATTCGATGCATCAATTACTTTCCACAACCAGATTGCACAAGATATATCAAATTTTACAGGAAAGAGAAATAAAGGCTGAATATATCAAAATATAATTTATATTTAAAATTCAGCAGAGGTTTGTTCAAAAACAAACATGCTTAGTACATCAACCTAGACTCTCTAACATAGCAATTTACCTTGGAAAGAAAAGGGAGAGATTAAGAAAGCAAAATCAAATCTATCGAAAATACATTGGAAGATGTACTCAAAATTGATTGAGGTATCTTCCTGTAGTTTCAACTCGATAGATTTGTTATGAGAAGAGAATATTAGGCGTTGTTCAAATAGCTGGTATTTGAACAACTGAGTGCTGAGCACTCGGCCAAATGTGATGACAATTTATTGCACAATTGACAGCCCTTATAATGTTGTATAAGTCTGCCGATATGAATGCAATGTGGATTTTTAGGCTCTGGCTCTTCATCGGACATCTTCAAGCTTGATCAGTCTTCAACGAATTGCAGGATGCTTGGTCTCTTGCTGAAGATTTGAAGTGCAGCAACTGAAGAGACTGAGTCTTTCGAAGGAAGAGAGAACTCAAATCAAAAACTAAGTTTTTGATCAAGCAGGACTTCTCAACCTTTGGAATTTCTGTTTCTCTCTCACACAAAGTGTTTGTTCTTACACTTGTGTTTCTCACTCCTTTGGGTGTGATTTTTAGATTGAAAGAATGAAGAACAATTTCAATACCACGACCTCTCACAGGTATTCGCATACACTCCTTTTTTTGATTGTGAGAATGAGAGTCTTCTTATATAGGCTGGAGAAGATGAAGGATTCGTTGGACCATTGAATGAGTTTCTACCCCTTGGAAATCTGAATCATTAATGCACTGGAGTGCGTCGTTCAAACTGTTGGGCAAAGACCGTCCGTTAAGCTTTTGTCTTGAGGTTGGTCCGTGAGTCAGGCTGACATATTTGGACATATCATGCTTTGCCTGAATAGTTGCGCACTGTGTTTGGCCTTTTATGGGATAAAGTCTTGAAGACTGAAACCAGTACACGAAAGAGGAAATGTCTTCTGGGTAATAGTGGAAGCGCAGACATCGATGTGTATCTTGAGCTTGTCAGAAAGATCTTGTAACGGATCTATTTTGACATGTAGCGTTATGAGTCACGACTGATGTTCCTCTTGGACAATCAGCTTCTCTGCAGTTGTTCATATGAAGATCTTGGCTGATACTGAGATTTGCCGATGTGATAACTGCTGAAGTAGGGATTGCTGATGGGACATGGCTGGAAGGAATGTCTGCTGGTGAGACATTGCCGATGAACATGTCTGTTGGCGCATGAAGAGCTAATCCATATTAAAGTTGTCATCACTTTGGTAGGACAAAGACTTGGATATGTACAGAGACTTCCTAGTCTAATGACCTATGCATTGTTTCAACAAACTGCCACACTAACCGGCACGCAGCCCTTTTAGCCACTTGTGAAACATGCGTTGTAATGGGAACAAGCAAATCACTGTGTTGGAATATGCACACATATATATCAGCTGATTTACATGCATATTCCTAACAATCTCCTCTTATTTGCTTGGGACCATTACTACAATTGACTTATACATACAACTCTTTAAAAGTAGATGTTCAATCCTTAGTAATAACATGCCATTATTGAATAATCATTTTATATCAAGGCATGCCCTAGGTTGAACTTACAAGCGATAGTGTATATATAGTCACCTATTGCTACGTATTTACAGACTCGATAAATGAAGGTACATATACGAAGCAAAAACTAAAATAATGTTTAGGAAATTATGAGCTATAATTGATAATATTGCCATAAAGATATTTTTCTTGCGGTGTAATAAGTATGATCTGAAGTAGCATGAGCAAGAAAAAGTTATGAATCAGTGTACTTAATCGAATTGATTAAGTATCAGATGTTGTGAAGAATAAAATCAGCGTAGTATGATAGTCATTTAGAAATAGCTGATTGAACGGTGAGGAGTGTCATATTTGATTTTTAGAAATAGCTGATTGGACAGTGAGGAGTGTCATATTAATTTCTCCTCCTTAATGTCTTTCTCCTTTCTTCTTTTCTTGAAGGTATATATCAATTTTACTAATTTCCTCCTCCTTAATTTCCTCCTATATCAATTTTACTAATTTCCTCCTCCTTAATTTCCTCCTACTAATTTCCTCCTCCTACCAATTTCCTCCTCCTTGATGTGTTTCTTCTTTTTAATGATCAGCTTGTATGTATATGTGTTTCTTCTTTTTAATGATCAGTTTGTATGTATATGTCAATTTTGCTAATTTCCTCCTCCTTAATGGTCACAAGCACTTAATGATCGATGGGCACAAGCTAATTTCCGCCTTCTTTTCTTAATGAGCGAATTTTCTCATCCTCTGGCTAGTTTCCTCCTCCTTATTGGTTACAATAGATTTGGAGGAATCACACTTTGATAGAGATGAGGAGGACCGTATATGACGTTTGTTTTGTTGGGGATAGGACAAGGTATAAGAATAGATTCATAAGGTATGAATTATAGACACAACATGTAGTTGGGATGAATTTTGTTCCTTAATGACCACAATAGGTGTACCAATATGTTTTCTTTTGTCCTTGGAAATATGAGATGTGTGTACCAATATGTTTTCTTTTGTCCTTGGCCACAATGGGTGTACCAATATGAAGTCTGCAGATAATAGATATGAGTTTTCTATTTCGTTTTTGTATGTGCATTTTCATAATCTTTTCTTCTAGATGTGTTACGTAATTCGCATCTCCTCTCCTTATACGTTTCTCTTCTCCTCTTTGTCTTAATATTTTATATGTTCTTCTATCGATATATGTTAAATATCTACTTATCATCTCTGCTACTTATAGTATTTCTCCTCCGTAATATATATATGTCGGTCTCTGTATGTATCGGACAAGTCATAGAACCTATTTAGGACAACTCATAAGGTATGAGTTTTTGTTATACGATAGCGCTTTAGTGGTCAAAAGAAATTTGTTAACTCTCCTCCTCAAAAATTTATGTTAAATATGTGTTATACATATTCTCCTATTTTTATTTTTATTAGTAGGACATTGTCATTTACAAGAGAGTAAGGCTATAAGTAAAGAGCAGATGCATGTCATTTGGGAAGCATGTCAATATAGATCTGATGCATGAGATATGCATCTAAGTATGTCCTATAAGGTATTTTTCTTTTGTTAATGTGTCAATTGTTTAAGTTGGAATGTGGCTTCCATAAGAGTATATGCATATGCAAAGATGTTTATGTTAAAAATAGCTGTTAGACAAGAAAAATATGTACTTGGACAGATTACAGTAAGTAAAACAAAATGAAAGTAGCAAATGAGACTTTGAACAAAAATATATTACAAACATAATACAAAAGAAAGTTATTTATCAAGACAAAAACCTAATTAGACATTCTCTTAAAACAGAGTAGAAGATGAAGGTTTTTATTTCTAGTTAGAGGGAGCATTGACCGCTGGGTTAGGTGCAAAGTTGTCATTTGCAAGTTAAGATTCTTCTTGAGTTGGAGATGGTTCAGGTGGAGCATTTGTGGAGTTGGAAGTGGAAAGAGTGTTGGTTGCAGTAGTTGAGATAGGGTTTGTTGAAGGAATCCAGGGAATGAAGTTTGACACATCGTTCCTTGGATCTCGCAAGCGATTTCTTACTCGTCGACTGATTTGGCGATGTCGACGGATCACTGGTTGAGGAGTAGCTAGGAAAATCATTATTCGTTGTCGCATTTCATTATAGGATATTGGTCGATGTTCTGAATTGAGCAGGTTTGACGAACACATGATGTAGATTGATATATTCTGTAATGGTGAGGAAGAGTTGGGAAGGAAGATGATGAAATGCTTGAAGAAGTGAGAAATATATTAAGAAAGGTTTGACGGTAGGTTATGATTTATGTGTCTTTCGATGTTTTGAGAAGATGAAGAAGTTTCTTGGTTAGAGGAATTTGATAGGACGTTTTGGAGGCTCAAGAGTGTGAATGCATTTAATGACACAGTAATGATGTTCCGATTTAGGATTATGTCATCATGCTGAGAGTAGTTATAGCTATGATATAGGCAGTCTAGGGGTAATGCATAAAAATTTTTCTTTTAGACGAGAGGTTTAAATTCATATTTAATCAAATTAATTTATCTGCCTTTACTGAGACATGACTGGGCATAACTGCTGAGTTTAGATATTTTGTCTTGAGATATCAGCTGTTTTGGAGTGGTGTAATTTTTCATGAAGATTTGTTTGATAATAGCTGACACCAATTATTAGAAAGAATATTAGAAAGTTATAAATTATTTAAAAAGACATTTAAACAGCAGTGAATTGGATTTAGAGTGTTAACTGACAAATATTATGTGTTAGAGTTTAAGTTAAATCTTTATACCCATAGAAATCTTATATATGAAGAATTGGTTAGGACTTCATTATTTCAGGGATTTGGAATTTTATCAGCAGTTAGTGTAGGCTATCTGCTGAGGTAAGAACTGCTGATAAGAGGGTTGCCTGATGTTTTTCCTTGAAATATAATTGACTGTTGTTTGAGGTAAGAATTGACTGTTGTCTGATAAGAGGGTTGTCTGATGTTTTCCCTGATACCAATTTAACGAGTTTGTTAAGTTATAGAGTCAATATCCTAATTGATTTAGCGAAGTGTTTTAGCAGATGATAGAATGTATGGTAAGCAAGGATCTACTAATAATATGAATTTATAAGAACACTTCTTTAGAATTTTTGAAGGGAGAAGTCAGACAAGTGAGATATTGAAAGTGTACCTAAAATGATGTCCGAGCTTCTTCTGTGCAACAGGTTGTATCAATCCTTAGCAAGAAAAGGGTTTTGCTAAAGCGTGTTTACATACTAGCCTGTAGATGAGAGTGAGGCATGAAATATAAACAACAGGGGTTATATTGGCCATTCACTCCTGAGGAAGGACTAGTCTTTGGGAGCAACAATCTTCCTAAGAATCCTAAAATTTCTAGCTATCTTTTGAGATAGGTCAAGTTACCTAAGTTTTTATCAGTCTTTTTGAAATTTAAGCATGTGATAATGTATAACAAAGTGTTTTGAATTCAGTCTGTTTACCGATTAGTAGTTAGCCGAGATGGTATATCATCAAGGGAAACTTCTAACCTTGCCTTTTCATTACTAATCTCAAAGATCATACTAGATTTGATAGTTATCATTTCTGAGAGCACAAATTGCTGTTGAGCTATTTAGAAAGGAAGTGTAAGCCTTTGATTTTTAGAAGTTAAAAAAGCTGGGATTTTAGTAATTGAATAATGAAAGTATTTTCATATACTTTGATGAGATAAATCCTTTATAAGTTCAAATGCTTACAACAGTCATTAGGTTGACACAGCAGACAATTTGATTCAAAGTAGATTTACTAGTAATCTTGTATGTAGGATAGAGGAGTCAGAGATTTAGTAATAGATTTGTAGTAACTTTAAGGTAAGATGTAGACATTAAGGTCATCCTTTAGGTAACTGCATTCTACCTATGTTGAACAACTAGAGTTTTCGGTAGATCTTGAATTAGACCATGATGAGATGTTCTGATTCTGAAAGTCAATTATCAGATAGTGTAAAGCAAAGATTTTAACTTTTTGGTAATTGACTAAAACTCAATATAGCCGATTTCATAGGAATAGTTTGCTGATGGGGTTTCAGCAGAGTTTGTGTAAGAATTGTGTGATCGTTTTATCAAGGTGAATTTCTTCAATTATCTGAGGAATGTAAGCGCTATGATAAAGAAGAATGATGTGTAGATCAACACAGTTAATGCACATTAATTCATGCTATCATAGGAATTCAAATAAGTAGATAGTCATGATGAAAAGTTGCAGGACTTGTATTTAATAATCCAAGTAGTTTTGAACAATACATAGTGGGGATCAGCTGATTACAAGAACAATACAACTGGAATTTTAACTATACTGCAGATTACAGGATAAATATACATAATGATTCAATTTTGAATAGAAAATTTGTTACAAAGTAGTATCCAATATATCCTAATCCTAAGAACATAATGAGAGGTCATCAGTCAAGGATTTTGGTATAGATCAAGATGGCTGTGTCCGTTTTTGATCTCCTCCAGCTCTGGGTGGAGGCAGAACACGTGCACGCCTTCGGGTCATTATGAGAGCACCGTAGGGTCATGGCCATCAAGGATTTACTGCTTTGGCCATGAATCCCCTTTGATTTGCTCAGGGATGGATGGCGGCGGAGGCAGTTTGTCATCCTTGTCAACACCTTATTAGCTACCTAATTCAGTCGAGCTGAATTATCTACATCAGCCATCCTTGGGGTAATGGCTGGTATACTTACATATAACCAGAAGAGTTGTTGCACACAACGATTTATCAAATGCTTTCCAAACATTTGATAACTCTTTTCTGGGATCTTCTCTGTGATGTCCATGTATACAAGCAGAGTTACGATGGTCGGATATGTATATGCTAATTGATTTTCATAGTGATTCATCTGAAAACATTTTAGAATATCAATGAGATTGATAACTAAAAGTTAGAACCAATGAGCTCTAGCTCAACTGGTACCGCTCACTTCTCTTAACGGAGAGGTTGAGTGTTCAAGTCTCACCAGAGACGACACCCTGGTACTATAATTTTCGGGTGTTCAAGCCTTGCCAGAGGCACCGTTGTTGTTCAAGCCTTACCAAAGGCCCATTTAGTACTGCTCACTTCTCTTAATAGAGAGGTTGAGTGTTCAAGCCCTACACCATAGCCACCCTGATACGCGAAGAGGTCGGGTGTTTGATCAATTTGTTCTAGCCACACCAAAAGGCATCATAGAGTCATTGTAGCCTTTCAAGGCATTAAATAATAATAATAAAGGTTGGGGTAAGGTCTATGTCCCCTCCAACCTTTAAAAAAACAAAAAAAAAAAAGATAAATAAAAGTTAGAAGTGGAGTGAAATCACTTTTGCTAGCATTAATTAATAACTTTCTATCTTATCTTTTAATACAATTGATTGAAGACATTCTTAAGTGTACTGATAATCAAAAGTTTGTAGCATATAGTTTATTTTTGCCAACAAACTTTCAGGATTATCGGACAAGACAAAAGAAGATTCTTTTATCAATTAATTTCAAGGCAAGATTGAAAATCTATAATCAATGATTTCTGGTACAAATGAGTTAATAAAATTTTCTCTCAGATTTTATAACTGTGTTTTAAAAAGATGTTGAAAATAGTTTTCACAGTTATGAATGGTTTCGATTTTCAGAATACATCGTTGAGAATTTTTAGATCAACTCATTAAGAGTAACAGAAATAAAACCAGAACAACTTTGAATGAATGAATATGAAGGAGTCATACCAAGTTGTTGAAGGGTTGACTTGATCGATTTCTAGGACTTGAACTTAGTAACATTTTGGAAAAATTTGAATCAATGTTTTGTATCTAGTGTAATCAGTAAGCAGTTTGTGAGTTTATTCATAGTAGAGTTTGGATGAGGAAGGAGCTCTACTTATACTCACGGAGGTTAGACTGAAGGACTTTCAATAATGGAGATTTACGGTAGAATTGTCCTTCTAAACACGCCTTTTGCAGGGATAGTGTTGCATCTTAGCCTAGATTTGCTTGAATCCATAACCTAAGTCTAAGTCAAGGTGACTAATGGGCCTGCGTGTCTGTTAGAGTGGCAACTTGTACTTAGGCATAGCTTGAATAGTTTAGGGTTGCAAATTTGTAAGTAGCCTTGAAGAAGATAGCCTATAGGACATCGGACGTCCTCTGCACAATAGGCAATTTATGCATCAGCAGTCTTCCTTTCGGATATCGGACAAGCTCATATCGCCCAAGCCTCATCGCAATGTTGAAGAACCTCAAGAACGTCCGATAAGAGAACCGCCGAAGACATGTCCCGATTTGAGGCTTTCATTGACTTCGATGCAACGTTACCCCGCAGCGCATTCAATGAAGGTTTCCATTCTTGGCATACACTCGAAAAGGACATTCCTCCCGCAAGCACACCGCCTATTTTTAGCAAAGTGTCGGAAACAGATCGCAAGCTACGGTCGCCTATCGAGTCAACAACCAGATTAGAGCATTAATTGCTCTTAAATTCAAATTAGAAGATCTCCAACGGCTCCAAGCTTCCTCCTGCATATAAAAGGAGACTCCATTGCTGCATTGAACATACTTCAACAACCCCAACTTCTGAATCTTCATAGTCTTCAAGTTCTTACAAGCTTACAAGTCCTATCTGCATACTTACTTTGAAGAGCTTCATACTTAGACTCCTAGTCCATTAAAAGCTCTTCATTGATTGCAACACCTAGCTTTTCATAGCTCACGAGAATTGTATCTTATTGATATCAATTCTCCCACACAAACACTTGGTCAACAAAATTTTTGTACACAATCCATTAGAGATTTAGTTTGTAAAATATCTAGTGGAAAAACTTAGTACACGATTTTCAAATCCAAAGTTGACCACTTTGGTTGTGGACGTAGCACTTATTTATAAGTGTGAACCATATTAAATATTCTGTCTCTTTTGTGTGATTGTGATTTGATTGTGTTGCTTTAAATTTCCGTATTTCCAATGTTAAGAACCGCCGATCTTGTCCCGCCAAGATCGCCATTCTCAACTTGTCCCGTGCTTCACAAGACTTCCGCCCGCAAAATTTTTAAATCCCTAGTGAAGTAAGATTTTTGAATCAATTTCAAAAATTGGACATAGGCTATTCAACCCCCCCCTTCTAGCCTATATAGAGCAACCTTGGACCTAACAATTGGTATCAGAGCTTAACTCTTTGAAAACTAGTTTTTCCAAGATTAACCTCTTGAGAGATTAAAGATCATGGCTGCTCACCAAATGTTGGAAACCTCAAACGTGAACCATTGTCCTGTCTTGGATGAAGTTCACTTTGACATCTGGAAAGATAAAGTTAAAAGACATATGAACTCAATTGACAAACGTTTGTGGAAATGTGTCACGATGGACCCGTAATTCCAATGAAGCCTAATACACCGGCCGCGGTAGATCCAACCGCTGCACCCGTACCAAAGCCGAAGAAGAGTGGGATGATGAAGACAAAGAATGATGCTCGATGGAAAGGCCATCAACATCATTACCACCGTGTTGATATAAGTACTTATCGCCAGATTATCAACTTGGACACAAAGAAAGGAGATGTGGGAAGCCATCCTTGAATATCTTGAAGGTGATGGCGAGACAAAGAACAACAAATTATATACCCGCATCCGTAAGTTTGACTCCTTCAAAAGGATCCCAAAGAGTCTCGCGAAGTGCCTATGACAGATTCTATGAGGTAGTCAACTCTTGCTATTCATTAGGAAAGAAGTATGAAAAGAAAGAAATAAACATGAGATTTCTAAATGCACTAGGCCTATGGCATGTTAAGATCATCGCCATGAAAGAGTCAAAAGATTTAAACAAATTGACTCTTAGAAACCTTTATGCTAGTCTTTCGTTTATGAGCTTGAAATCCAACAAGCTCAAGAAATGGAAAAGAGTTTTAAAAACTTGTCCTTACCACCATGTCTGCCGAACCTTCCTGTTCAAAACCCGATGAAACACCTTCTACTTCCAAGTGAAGATGATGATATTCTTTCGACGAAGCCTTTGCTATGTTTGTAAAGAAATATCAACGTTTCAAAAGGTTTAATAAACCATCATCACATAGGCGCCTTCTCACAAACTGCCGTTCCTTATAAAACAACCGCCAACCAAAACACTCGCTCCTTATAAATCGCAGACCATCAAAAGGATAATGAGCTAGTTTGTTTTAATGTAGGAAACCAGGCCATTTTGCCTCTAAATGTCCAAAGCCAAAGTATGAATTTTATAAGAAACGTCCCGAAACTAAATTTCAAAAACAAAAAGGGATGGTGGTGAAGACATTGATGAAAGCAATCGCCTACATGGTGTGACACCGACACCGATGAGGATGACTCTTGTGACTTTGCCGAAGAAGCCAACATATGCCTTATGGCCGGGAGTCACCACATGATTCAGTGAGGTCATTACCATTTCAACAAGATGACAAGATGATGATGATGAGCTTAATGAACCTTCAAAGGGAGAGCTCATCAAAGCTAACAAAGACATGCCGGAAGAATTTTCAAAATTCAAAGCCGCCTATGTGAAATTAGCCAAGAAGCATGAACTAGCTGTCTCGAGAAATCAACCTTGATGTCTAAGATCAAAGATCTTGATAGACGCAAGTGAAAGTATCAAATTGCAAAAAGAGAACAAAGCTTTGATCGAAAAAGTGGATTTCCTACTTGAACACATCAAGAAGATAAATTCGAGAAAGATGACCTTCAAAAGGTTGTCAATACTTGGAATAACTCTAAAGGAAACTTTGATGCCATTCTTTCAAACCGAAAACTTTAGATGACAAAGCGGCATTGGTTTCCAAAGTGAGTTCAAAGTAGGTAGTTCTTCTAGTTCTCAAAAGGATGAGACATCGAAGTGATTGTCAAGAATTGGTGAAGTTCCTTATGACCGAAGTCTCCCAAAAGGCAAGGACTTGGCTTTAACAAAGTTCCTTTTGTTTATCCCAAGGACACAAAAGACAAGTCCAAAAGAAAGCACCGCAATGACTCGCTAATAGTGAGTCGAGCAACTAAAACTCGCCATTAGTCACCCTAAGAAAACAGGATGACTAATAGCAAGTCTAGGAATTCTCACTCAAACCTATTAAATTTGTCAAAGGCAAGACTGCGATCCCAACACCGCCTATAAAAGGGTAAAAGAAGTGAATTCTGCAGATAAAAGCTTAAAGGACATGTGCTCAAATACAAAATCTTTTGATAAGAGGTCTACCTATGGTAAACCTAACATCAACAAGAAAAGGCATTATCGCCTAAGTCCTATAGGCCAATTATCGCAGAAGATCATTCCAAAGACTGCGATATTAAGAAGCCTCAAAAGAAATCATTACTCATGTTGAAGGATTTCACAAATGCTCTTTCGCAAATGCCATGGTCATGAGATTCATGAATGCCTTCGAGATTCACACCTAAATCTAGAGGATTTACTCCTCCAAAGGTTAAACAAGTGTGGATCCCAAAAGGTTGCTAACCTTGAGGACCCAAAAATAAAAGGGGACCATATTCTTAAATGTCTATATTTCAGAATGCTTCATGGTGTCAATGAAGAAGAGAAAGATCTATGGTATCTAGACAGTGGATGCTCAAAGCATATGACCGGTGATCCAAATCTTCTTTCAAGCATTGTTGAAGCAAAAGGTCCCTCCATATTTGGAGATAACTCAAAAGGGAAGACCATTGGTTATGGAAGTATAATCGAGGCAATCTCTCCATCAACAAAGTCTCTCTAGTTGAAGGTTTAAAGCACAATCGCTAAGCATATCACAATTCGTGATAAAGGTCTAACATGTCGCTTTTCCTCTAATCAATGTCTCATAAAGGACAATGAGACATGTTCAACTATCCCGACTGGATTCGAAAAGGAAATGTCTATCCGTTGACCTAAATCTTTGTTGGAAGAAAATCAAATCTTTGCTTGGTTGCTAGGTCATCAACCGACAACGTTGTTGTGGCACAAAAGGCTTAGTCATCTCAATTTCAAATACCTGGAGAAGCTATCAAAAGACAATCTAGTTGTCGGTTTGCCTAAAATATCACTGAATCACACGCCTCTGCAGAGCATGTCAACTGGGCAAACTACATAAATCTTCCTTCAAAAGCAAGCCTTGCCTATCAACAACCGCACCTCTAGCTCTTGCACATGGATCTGTTTGGACTGTAACTACTACAAGTCTTGGTGGCGCAAGTATACTCTTGTGGTAGTTGATGATTACTCAAGATTTACTTGGGTAGAGATGATGTCCTCCAAAGATGAAGCATATGACATCATTACGAACTCTTCGAAGACTGCACTCGGCCGGATGATATCTCGATGTCGATCGACAATGGAACAGAGTTCAAGAACAATGGTGTAGCCAAATATTGTGATGACCATGGAATTGGTCACAATTTCTCTCAGTTGGCACACCTCAACAAAATGGAGTTCTGAAAGGAAGAACGAACTCTCATTGAAGCAGAAAGACAATGATTGCTGAAGCCAAACCGCCTATGTATTTCGAGGCGTGAACACCGCCGCTTCACACAAAACAGTCCATCATAAATAAATTTCATAACAAAACTCCATATGAAATATGGAGAGGCGAGCTCCCAACATTGGATTCTTTAAAATATTTGGTTGTAAATGCTATGTTCTTTACAATGGTAGAGAACATAGAGGTAAGTTTGAATCCAAAAGTGATGAAGGAATTTTTCGGATATGCCAAGTTTTCAAAAGCATACGAGTTTACAATAAAACTTCACTTAAAGTTGTTGAATCGTACATGTTTCTTTTGATGAATTTGATTTCATTGGGCCACATTTGGCTCCTAAGGTTACTAATGATTCGATGAATATGAGACAGTGAACCCTAATCCTAGATCTGCCGATCCTCCTTCTTCACAAGATCTTCCAAGAGTCAACCTGTTAGAATCCTCAAACGAACCATCAAATGAACACTCGAAAATCCCGAATCCCCTTTGCCTTCCACACCGTAAGTCATACAACCTACCTTGGAATTAACCTACCCTTTAGAAAACCAAGCTTCAATTACTTCTACTTCTCAAGAATCCAACTCGCCGATACAATAGGACAAGTTCAACTGCGAAGTTAGGGAAGTAAAAGATCATCCTATCACTCAAATCATTGGAGATCTTAATCTTTGGTGTTCAAACTAGACAAGCTTCAAGAAACGAATGCATGTATTCTACCGCATTTGTATCTAACATTGAACCCAAAAGATTGATGAAGCTATGGAAGATCCAAGTCGGTGGAAGCTATGCAAGAAGAGCTAAACCAATTTGACAGATGCCAAGTCCGGTCACTAGTCCCTAGGCCTAAAGGACAAGCGCTATTGGCACAAAGTGGGTTTTCGAAACAAAATGGATGAAAACGGCAACATTACAAGAAACAAGGCAAGACGGTAGCCCAAGGATACGACAGGAGGAGGGTATTGACTATGATGAGACATTTGCCCCGTTGCAAGATTAGAGGCTATCGATTATTCTTGGCCTATGCCTCTTACAAGGACTTCAAAGTTTATCAAATGGATGTAAAGAGTGCATTTCGAATGGAGAACTTCAAGAAGAAGTCTATGTTGAGCAACCACCGGGTTCATAGACTGCTCAAGAAGAGAAGATGTCTACAAGCTAAGGAAAGCCCTTTATGGACTCAAACAAGCTCCAAGAGCCGGTATGAGACCCTTTCAAAGTTCTTGATATCTCAAGGCTTTGTAAGAGGTCAAATTGACACTACTCTTTTCATTATGAAGCATAAAGGTCATTCCTTACTTGTTCAAATATATGTTGATGATATTATCTTTGGTTCTACTAATGAAAATCTTTGCAAAAGGTTTGAAAAGCTTATGCAGAGTAAATTTGAGATGAGCATGATGGGAGAGCTCAACTTTTTCCTTGGTCTTCAAATTCAACAAAGTTCAAATGGTATCTTCATCAATCAAGCCAAATATGCAAAGGATGTCATCAAGAAATTTGGTCTTGAGAATGCAAACACTTCAAGACTCCTATGGCTACTAACCGCCATCTTGACAAAGATGAGAAGGGCAAGAAAGTGGACATGACTCTCTACGAGGCATGATTGGTTCACTTTTATACTTAACGCTAGTAGGCCCGATATCATGTTTGCCGTTTGTGTTTGTGCTAGATTTCAAGCCGATCCAAAGGAGTCTCACCTACAAGCAAAAAAAGAATCATCGATATCGATAGATACTCCCAATTTGGGAATCGGTATCCTAGAGATTCATCTTTTAATCTTATAGGCTATTCGATGCCGATTTTGCCGCATGTAAAGTTGACAGAAAAGCACAAGTGGGACATGTCAATTCTTAGGAAATAGACTTGTCTCATGGGCCGAAGAAGCAAACCTCTGTTTCAACTTCAACAACCGAAGGTAATACATAGCCGGTAGCTGCCGCCACAACCGCTGTGGATCAAACAAGAACTAGTGGACTATGAGATCAAAACGATGATTGTCCTATAATGTGTGATAACACATCGCAATTTCGCTCTCAAAATCTGTCATGCACTCCAAAACAAAGCACATTGATGTGAGATATCACTTTCTTAAAGATCATGTTGAAAAAGGTAACATCGCATGCAATATGTGCCTACAGAGAATCGGGTAGCGACATCTTCACAAAACCACTTGATTCAACCAGGTTTGCATATTTAAGAGGAGAGCTTGGTATGCTTGACCTCAATCCTTAACCTTTCTTGCAAATTCTTTAAGTTATTTTATAAACTAGGCAGATCTATATTCATATCGGCAAATCTCTATTAAATAGACAACTTTGATAAAAGGCGACTTTGATAAAATAGGCAGACTTTGATAAAATAGGCGGACTTGATAAATAAGCAGACTTAAGGCGCCATACGTACGTGACTCATCGTGTAATAAATGCGGACTTCAAATTTTATCAAATTCCATTTAGTGGCTGTCGAGGTATAAAAGGGTAAAATGTACAAGAACTCTTCACAATTCTCAACAACCGCCATTTTCAAAGTTTCAAAACCCTTCAACTTCCAATCTCTCCAAATCCTCTAAATATTCTCAAATTCCTTCTGTTTTCAAGCTTAAAATCATCAATGGTAAGAATTTCTACACCTTTCATTTCATTTAAATCCAGTTTTACGGTCTTGTTTTGACCTAATTTGAGCTTTTAAAACTGTCCGCCATTGATAAACTGTGCTATATTGCGATTGTTGCTTGAATCATGCTTTTTGGGTGTAAAATGTGTTGTAAAGATTCCTGTGATACTGTTTTCGTTTATATACGTTTGTTTGCTTGAATCGACAAACTCGAGATATTTGAAAACCCAGATGATGAACTGTTCTTATATTTTGGTTCAATTTGTCTATATTTTGGGTTTTGATCTGAACACTGTTTATGTTATTATCTGCCGATTGCATGATTATCTGCTGTTTCTTGCATATCTGCCGATTCCTATATGCTGTTCTCACATCTGCCGATTATGTAGGGAAAGTCTAAATCCTCAAAGGCTGCTGCCACCACTTCATCTTCTGCCTCTGCAAAGCCAACCAGGGCTGCATTGGCTGCTGAGCTCCCTATAAGGACCCTTCCCAGGTCAAGCTATCACCCAGGGATGACTATCGACATAGACTCAATCATTTGCACATCTGCCAGTGATGCCTTGCTGAAAGATTTAACTGAGTGTGGACTCCTCCCTTGTTCCAACTCAACGACACCCACTACAAAGAACTATCTAGCCGAGGAATTCTATACAAGGATGATTCGCCTCCTCCTCCGCTAATGCCTCGAGCCAGTCAACTTAAGCTATATCAAGGGCTACATCAGAGGCCACTACATCAAGTTGACCTACAAGGATGTTGGAGAAATCCTTGACCGCCTGTTGAAGGCAAATTGGACTTGACCGATGCCGAATCGGCACTTGCCGGGAGATGATGAGGGGTCGCCCAACCGAGAGGTTTTCCGAGATGTCTAGGAACCTCTTCCCGTAAAACCCCTATATATCCCATCTCGCTCGACAAGAGCATCCTATTCAAAAATGGCTCGAGGGACATCTTCACCTCCCAACATGATGTGGACCAAGGCGTGGTCCTTCGCAAGCAACTCAACCGGGCAAAGATCATCTTTTCAATGCTATCCCGAGTGTCTGAAGTCCAAGCTCACCCGTCCATGAAGAGGCCCTTTGTCGGGGTTATCAATGTCATCCTCCGCCGTTATGAGGAGATTGATGAGCTGGTCGCTTCGACGACCTCATCAAGGTGTCCAACACCTACGTCTTCACGGTCAACAACATCACCCGCTATAGGGATGATATGGCCAAAAGGACAACCAACGCGCCGGCTGGGCTGCTGCCGCTGCATTGGTGGCCCCTACCCAAGCCGAAGGGTAAGAGGAAGGTCACCTATACCGCCGGGTTACCACCGAGGAGGAGGAGCCTACACCCATTGGGGCACCGCCGAACACTTTGACCTCGGCAGCTAGACCACGATCCCTATGAGCCGAGCCTCCTACCAAAAGCCCAAACACTCTCCTCTCTCACTCCTAAACTCAAACAATCCAGAAGCTCCCGCTCAAGGCAGTTGAGAAGGACACATCATCCTTCCAACCGGTGACCTCTCCAAACCCTCTCAACCTACCTCCCAATCCTCCAAACCCAAAACCAAACAAACCCTCCTACCCACGGACGAATCATTTGGCCTTCCTAAGGTCTCGTCCACTTCTTCCTCCACTCCAGCCGGCCGCCTCCACACCACCGCTTTCCATCTGTTCCTCCACCAGCAGCTTCCACCACAACATCTCAATCACCAACTTCGCCTCTTCCACTCCTACTAAGTCCAAACATGGCAAACGTTTTAAAAGAGTGCAAAGAAGAAGGTCCATTTTGTGGGAACCGCCGATGAAACCTCTTCTCCTCCACCTTCTCCACCTTCACCACCTCGCCTACTACCACTACCACCTCACCTACTTCCTCACCTCCTCCATCTGCTCCCATCCAAGCAACCACCACACAACAGCCATCTTTCTCACCGCCACCTCTTCTCACCCCATCCTCCAAACGACCTATCTCTCCCTCTTCGACCCGCCTACTCCCAAACGCCTCAAACCAACTCCTATAACCACCTACACCCCGAGGTGCAGCTGCTGTCCTTCGAGACAGCAGCCTAAACCCAACCTGCCGACTCGACCCTTCTTGGCCACCCTTGACTACCCCAAGAGATTTCCGTCGGCCTATGTCCGGTGTGAAATCATCTTTCAATGGGGTGCCTACTATGACCCTCTTCCTCCCGCCCGGTCCCAACTCTTTTTCTCCCACAACTCGGCGGTTCAAGATCTTATGATCTTCAACCAATGGGTTGCAATCCATAAAGACCTAGGCCTTCCCCTTCCCACCAAATCGGACATCTCCCCTTTCTCTCTCGCCTAAACCCCGGTCTTCACCATTATCGGCCATCCTTCCATCCTTTTTCACCCCGTGGTCTACGACTTCATTGATGTAGTCACAACTTTCCTTGGCTTCAACCCTCTCATCCCTCTTCTCTTCCTTTCTCCTAGCCTTTCCCCTTTCTTTCTCCTCCCCCTTTCTTCATTCACCCCCTTTCCTATGTCATCTACATAGAAAGGCTCTTCCCTGTTCCTCGCATCTTTTCTAGCCTTCCTTCTCCCTCTATTGAAATCTCCTCCACCATCCATTCTCCCTCATCCTCTAGCCAATCCCTGTCTCCCACCGCCCATCCTCCACCCTCACCTACCCAAGCCACCACCATCCTTCCTCGCCAGACCATCGCCTAGTCATCGACTCATCGATTACTATCCCGCGAGGCTATACACAAATTTTTGCAAGATTTTGAGGTCATCTCTGTTGACGACCAAGGCCCCGCACCAACTCTGCAGATCGCCTCACATCACCCATGTGCAGCCGATCGCATGACCCAAGTGATGGAGATTTCAAGGGTGCAAAGGCCGCTTTGATGCTGCCACGATCCATCTCGGCCGGCCAAGCCGCCCTTGCCGGCCAAATCTCGCCTTCTTCATCCAGACATCGCCATCTTCGAAACCAACCGGGACAACATAGCCACTAAGCGATGCAGTCGTCGACATGGTTGAAGCTGGCTACAAGCTTGTGCTTCACTCTCAACGCCAGGCCAATCGCTCTGTTCACTCCTCTGTGCGCGCAACGCGTAATCTCACGGCCAAGCACTTGGCTTACTACCGCAAGGAGCGCAGAACTACTGAGCACCGCCTCGGCTTTATTGATGCCTCGCTTGCGTCCATGAAGGAGGAGATGGCCAGACTCAACAATGATCAGCAGACCAAGCTCATTGAGCATAATGCTCGCTCAGCGTAAGAACAAAGAGCTCTCCTCTGAATTGGCCGATACTAAAGAAGAGCTAGCAGCAGCAAACGAAGAAATTGCAAGACTTAAGGCTGCTGTTGACTCTAAATGGGCATCAAGGGCATATGGGCAATCTTCATCAGGCAAAGGCAAAGGTCGTGCATCATCTCGGTCATCTTCTAGAACCAGCCGATAATATTTTGTATAATCTTTTTACTAAACTTTGTAATTAAACAACTTGTTTAATTAACAATGTCTATGTTTTAAAACTTTCATGTTTATTATGAACTGCTTATTATGTGATTGCATGAAATTTAAACCACTGGTTTAAAGACATGTCCTATATTGCCTATTCTCGCCTATTCGCATGTCTTTAAATTCAGCTTCATTACAAGTGTCGATGCTTAATTTCCTATTTGTAAACACTTTGTAATTCTTGAATACAATGACCTTTATGTAAGTTCATCTAGGGCATGCTTATTTAATATATCAATCTTACAAGCATGTTATTACTAGACTTGAACATGGTCACCGATATTGTATTCGTAGGGTCATGGACTCAAGCAAATAGGAGGAGATTGTTGCATCTTAGCCTAGATTTGCTTGAATCCATAACCTAAGTCTAAGTCAAGGTGACTAATGGGCTGCGTGTCTGTTAGAGTGGCAACTTGTACTTAGGCATAGCTTGAATAGTTTAGGGTTGCTTATTGTAAGTAGCCTTGAAGAAGATAGCCTATAGGACATCGGACGTCCTCGCACAATAGGCAATTTATGCATCGCCTTCCTTTCGGATATCGGACAAGCTCATATCGGCCAAGCCTCATCGCAATGTTGAAGAACCTCAAGAACGTCGATAAGAGAACCGCCGAAGACATGTCCCGATTTGAGGCTTTCATTGACTTCGATGCAACGTTAACCCGCAGCGCATTCAATGAAGGTTTCCATTCTTGGCATACACTCGAAAAGGACATTCCTCCTGCAAGCACGCACCGCCTATTTTTAGCAAAGTGTCGGAAACAGATCGCAAGCTACGGTCGGCCTATCGAGTCAACAACCGATTAGAGCATTAATTGCTCTTAAATTCAAATTAGAAGATCTCCAACGGCTCCAAGCTTCCTCCTGCATATAAAAGGAGACTCCATTGCTGCATTGAACATACTTCAACAACTACAACTCGAATCTTCATAGTCTTCAAGTTCTTAAAGCTTAAAGTCCTATCTGCATACTTACTTTGAAGAGCTTCATACTTAGACTCTAGTCCATTAAAAGCTCTTCATTGATTGCAACACCTAGCTTTTCATAGCTCACGAGAATTGTATCTTATTGATATCAATTCTCCCACACAAACACTTGGTCAACAAAATTTTTGTACACAATCCATTAGAGATTTAGTTTGTAAAATATCTAGTGGAAAAACTTAGTACACGATTTTCAAATCCAAAGTTGACCACTTTGGTTGTGGACGTAGCACTTATTTATAAGTGTGAACCATATTAAATATTCTGTCTCTTTTGTGTGATTGTGATTTGATTGTGTTGCTTTAAATTTCCGATTTCCAATGTTAAGAACCGCGATCTTGTCTGCCAAGATCGCCATTCTCAACTTGTCCCGTGCTTCACAAGACTTCCGCCCGCAAAATTTTTAAATCCCTAGTGAAGTAAGATTTTTTGAATCAATTTCAAAAATTGGACATAGGCTATTCAACCCCCCCTTCTAGCCTATATAGAGCAACCTTGGACCTAACAGATAGGCTGTGATGTCTAGATTTTCTCAAGATTCTTGGAAAAGATCTTGATAATGAAAACTTTTGTCGTTTTCCAAAGTTTTGAGAATAGTCTTAACTTTAATCGAATTAGTCAGTCTTCGTAAAGTGTGCCTCCACCTTTAATAGACTTGAGAGAGAATAAGTCATTTAAAGGTTTTTACTCCTATAAGTCAGCACATATAACTGAACTTATGAAGTGTGAGTTGGCAGATATGGAAATTCAGCCAATTACAGGTTTTAAAAACGTTTTAGATCAGCCGATATGAAAAGTGCTGATACGTTTTTGAAAACCGTTCGCATAAAGCAAATCACACAAGCATACAGATATATCAATATAAGCATAGTATGACAAGATTTTATGCAGCATGTCTGATAATTTATATTAACAAATTAATTCAGCAGACATGAGTACAGGCTAGTAGCTGACCTGTTTTGTGTATACGGGAGAGGTGGTCTTTATCAATATTGTGGACTCATCAGTAGATTTCTCGTGTAGTGGTACTGAAGTCCAGCAGGTATTGATTTGACCTTGAGTGAGTGAAGGATATAGATGATTTGAGTGGTTAGCAATCCTTCATAAATCAGCAGTCAAGTTGATGTCTGTCGCTGGAGAGTAAAGTTACATGTTTTGACCTTTTTGTCGTATGAGTTCCTGCCTTAAGTACTCATAGAGAAATTGTTAGCAACATTTATGAGCTAAAAATATCTCCAGAAATCCAATAATACAAGTGAGACTAAATAAGCACAAGATTAGAGTAATTACTTAGCCTATAGCTTATAAGTGTAACTCAAGATATCACGAATTTAATAGATGGAGTTACTTTCTCACTGTACTCTTTGAACTTATCTGCTCATAGTAGTTGAGGAACTTGTTCTGATGTTGAGCTGAAGTTCATTGAGTGTATCCTTTTAGGCAGAAGCTTCCCGTTGAAGAAGAACAATTTTATCATTGATGTCCTTAGACTAAGAGCTAATAATCACAGTGATTTTGGAGATGACATAAATTTGATTTCCCTTGAATTACCTTTGAAACTCTTCTTATTTCATTTGCTTTAAACTTTCATAAGAAGTTTTCTCGAAAAAGTGTTAGATTGAGACAATCGTTAGCCTTATATTAAGATAGCAAATTTTTAGAAGTGAATCTGAGTAATTCATCCATCACGTATGAAGTTGACATATTTGCCATAGGATATATCATAAGTTTGACAATGAACAATTTTTGAAGTAAATATATAATCCTTAGCAAGTCAATCTCTATTTGACTATAGTACTTCTCTTCATAATATCAATATATTTCTGATATACGAAAGATTTTCTTATAGCAATCACATAATCATCACAATATTCTTTCTCACACTTTTTTTTTGAAAACAAAATTAATTTTGATTTGATATAGTATTTTCAAATGGCTTTCAGGTCTCTCAGTCAAGAAGAGTTTTGGAAATAAGAGATTTTGAAAAAGACTCTTTTTGACTATGCATCTAATCAGAGTAACTGGATCTAAACTCTCAGGTTGTTAAGCCTGGAATGAAATTCTCAGAGTACTAGCTCTGATACCAATTGTTAGGTCCATGGTGATGTGCTGAGAGTATAGGTTAGAGGGGGGGGGTGAATAGCCTATACTAAGTGTTGTTAAAAATTTCATCCTATTTTAATTTTTACGTTGGAAAGCATAGATGAAATAATTAACAGAAATAGGTCATCTTCCTAGTTCTAACAACTTAACCGATGTTGTTATATCGGACGACTTGGATCGGCAATTTTGAAGAACAGGTAATAGGAAGATGTTGTTATACTTGGCTGATAGACAAGAGTTTGAGCAGCTGAAGAATAAGCAGCTTAAGTATAACAAACAAGATTGAAGTAACTGTAATTGAATGTGTACAACTTTATCATAACAGTGAACTAAAAGCTTGTATTAGATGCATCAATTACTTTCCACAACCAGATTGCACAAGATATATCAAATTTTACAGGAAAGAGAAATAAAGGCTGAATGTATCAAAATATAATTTATATTTAAAATTCAGCAGAGGTTTGTTCAAAAACAAACATGCTTAGTACATCAACCTAGACTATCTAACCTAGCAATCTACCTTGGAAAGAAAAGGGAGAGATTAAGAAAGCAAAATCAAATCTATCGAAAATACATTGGAAGATGTACTCAAAATTGATTGAGGTATCTTCCTGTAGTTTCAACTCGATAGGTTTGTTATGAGAAGAGAATATTAGGCGTTGTTCAAATAGCTGGTATTTGAACAACTGAGTGCTGAGCACTCGGCCAAATGTGATGACAATTTATTGCACAATCGACAGCCCTAATAATGTAGTATAAGTCTGCCGATATGAATGCAATGTGGATTTTTAGGCTCTGGCTCTTCATCGGACATCTTCAAGCTTGATCAGTCTTCAACGAATTGCAGGATGCTTGGTCTCTTGCTGAAGATTTGAAGTGCAGCAACTGAAGAGATTGAGTCTTTCGAAGGAAGAAAGAACTCAAATAAAAAATGTTAGGTCCATGGTGATGTGCTCAGAGTATAGGCTAGAGGGGGGTGAATAGCCTATACTAAGTTTTGTTAAAAATTTCATCCTATTTTAATTTTTGCGTTGGAAAACATGGATGAAATAATTAACATAAATGGTCATCTTCCTAGTTCTAACAACTTAGCCGATGTTGTTATATCGGACGACTTGGATCGGCAGTTTTGAAGAAGAGGTAGTAGGAAGATGTTGTTATACTGGGCTGATAGACAAGAGTTTGAGCAGCGAAAAAATAAGCAGCTTAAGTATAACAAACAAGATTGAAGTAACTGTAATTGAATGTGTTCAATTTTATCATAACAGTTAACTAAAATCTTATATTAGATGCATCAATTACTTTCGACAACCAGATTGCACAAGATATATCAAATTTTACAGGAAAGAGAAATAAAGGCTGAATGTATCAAAATATAAATTATATTAAAATTTAGCAGAGGTTTTCTCAAAGACAAACATGCTTAGTACATCAACATAGACTCTCTAACCTAGCAATCTCCTCGGGGTAGAAGGAAAGTCAAAAGGGATGCCGGGAAGACTTATAACTAACCTCCTACCTTTAACTCTCACCAAGTACCTTGGGGAAGGTGCTTGTTTGAGTAAAGTGGAGGAGGAGGTGAGAAGAGAATATTATGTGTTGTTCAAATAACAAGTATTTGAACAACTGAGTGCTAAGCACTCGGCCAAATGTGATGACAATTTATTGTACAATCGACATCCCTTATAATGTAGTATAAGTCTGCCGATATGAATGCAATGTGGATTTTTAGACTCTGGCTCTTCATCGGACATTTTCAAGCTTGATTAGTCTTCAACGAATTGCAGGAATCTTGGTCTCTTGCTGAAGATTTGAAGTGCAGCAACTGAAGAGACTGAGTCTTTCGAAGGAAGAAATAACTCAAATCAAAAACTAAGTTTTTGATTAAGCAGGACTTCTCAGCCTTTGGAATTTTTGTTTCTCTCTTACACAAAGTGTTTATTTTTGCACTTGTGTTTCTCACTCCTTTGGGTGTGGTTTTCAGATTGAAAGAATGAAGAACAATTTCAATACCCGACGTCTCACAGGTATTCGTATACACTCCTTTTTGATTGTGAGAATGAGAGTCTTCTTATATAGGCTGGAGAAGATGAAGGATTCGTTGAAGCATTGAATGAGTTTCTACCCGTTGGAAATCTGAATCATTAATGCACTGGAGTGCGTCGTTTAAACTGTTGGGCAAAGACCGTCTGTTAAGCTTTTGTCTTGAAGTTGGTCCGTGAATCAGGCTGACAGATTTTGACTTGTCATGCTTTGCCTGAATAGTTGCGCACTGTGTTTAGCCTTTTATGGGATGAAGTCTTGAAGATTGAGACCAGTACACGAAAGAGGAAATGTCTTCTGAGTAATAGTGAAAGCGCAGACATCGATGCGTATCTTGAGCTTGTCAGAAAGATCTTGTAACATATCTATTTTGACATGTAGCGTTATGTGTCACGATCGATGTTCTTCTTGGACAATCAGCTTCTCTGCAGTTGTTCATATGAGGATCTTGGCTGATACTAATCTGCCGATGTGATAACTGCTGAAGTAGAGGCTGCTGATGGGACATGGCTGGAAGGAATGTCTGCTGGTGAGACATTGCCGATGATCATGTCTGTTGCGCATGAGGAGCTAATCCATATGAGAGTTGTCATCACTTTCGTAGGACAAAGACTCAGATATGTACAGAGACTTCCTAGTCTAATGACCTATGCATTGTTTCAACAAGCTGCCACACTAACCGGTACGCAGCCCTTTTAGCCACTTGTGAAACATGCGTTGTAATAGAAACAAGCAAATCACTGTGTTGGAATATGCATACATATATATTTGCTGATTTACAGGCATATTCCTAACAATCTCCTCCTATTTGCTTAGGACCATTACTACAATTGACTTATACATACAGCTCTTTAAAAGCAGATGTTCAATCCTTAGTAATAACATGCCATTATTGAATAATCATTTTATATCAATGCATGCCCTAGGTTGAACTTACAAGCGATAATGTATGTATAGTCACCTATTGCTATGTATTTACAGACTCGATAAATGAAGGTACATATACGAAGCAATAATGAAAATAATGTTTAGGCAATTATGAGATATAATTGATAATATTGCCATAAGGATGTTTTTCTTGCGGTGTAATAAGTATGATCTGAAGTAGTATGAGCAAGAAAAAGTTATGAATCAGTGTACTTAATCGAATTGATTAAGTATCAGATGTTGTGAAGAATAAAATCAGCGTAGTATGATAGTCATTTAGAAATAGCTGATTGAACAGTGAGGAGTGTCATATTTGATTTTTAGAAATAGCTGATTGGACAGTGAGGAGTGTCATATTTGCTTGGGTTATTACTACAATCTCCTCCTAACAATCTCTCCTCCTCAATGTCTTTCTCCTTTCTTCTTTTCTTGAATGTATATGTCAATCTTACTAATTTTCTCCTCCTTAATTTCCTCCTACTAATTTCCTCCTCCTTGATTTAATTTCCCTCCTCACTAATTTCCTCCTCCTTGATGTGTTTCTTCTCTTTAATGATCAGCTTGTATGTATATGTCACTAATTTCCTCTTCCTTAATGGTCACAAGCTCTTAATGATCGATGGTCACAAGCTAATTTCCTCCCTCTTTTCTTAATGAGCGAATTTTCTCCTCCTCGGGCTAGTTTCCTCCTCCTTAATTGTCACAATAGATTTGGAGGAATCACACTTTGATAGAGATGAGGAGGACCGTATATGATGTTTGTTTTGTTGTGGATAGGACAAGGTATAAGAATTGATTCATAAGGTAGGAATTATAGGCACGACATGTAGTGGGGATGAATTTTGTTCCTTAATGGCCACAATAGGTGTACCGATATGTTTTCTTTTGTCCTTTTAAATATGAGATATGTGTGTACCAATATGTTTTCTTTTATCCTTGGCCACAATGGGTGTACCAATATGAAGTCTGCAGATAAGAGATATGAGTTTTATATTTCGTTTTTGTATGTGCACTTTCATAATCTTTTCTTCTAGAAGTGTTACTTAATCCGTATCTCCTCTCCTTATACGTATCTCTTCTCCTCATTGTCTTAATTTTTTATATGGTTTTTTATCAATATATGTTAAATATCTACTTATCATCTCTGCTACTTATAGTATTTCTCCTCCGTAATATATATGTTGGTCTCTGTATGTATCAGAAGTGTCATAGAACCTGTTTTGGACAACTCATAAGGTATGAGTTTTTGTTATACGATAGCGCTTTAGTGGTCAAAAGAAATTTGTTAACTCTCCTCCTTAGAAATTTATGTTAAATATGTGTTATACATATTCTCCTATTTTTATTTTTATTAGTAGGACATTGTCATTTACAAGAGAGTAAGGCTATAAGTAAAGAGCAGATGCATGTCATTTGGGAAGCATGTCAATATAGATCTGATGCATGAGATATGCATCTAAGAATGTCCTATAAGGCATTTTTCTTTCGTTAATGTGTCAATTGTTTAAGGTGGAATATGGAATCCATAAGAGTATATGCATATGCAAAGATGTTTATGTTGAAAATAGCTGTTAGACAAGAAAAATATGTACTTGGACAAATTACAATAAGTAAAACGAAATGAAAGTAGCAAATGTAACTTGAACAAAAATATATTACAAACATAATACAAAAGAAATTTATTTATCAAAACAAAAACCTAATTAGACATTCTATTAAAACAGAGTAAAAGATGAAGGTTTTCATTTCTAGTTAGAGGGAGCATTGATCGCAGGGTTAGGTGCAGAGTTGTCATTTGTAAGTTGAGATTCTTCTTGAGTTGGGGATGGTTCAGGTGGAGCATTTGAGGAGTTAGGAGTGAAGAGAGTGTTGGTTGCAGTAGTTGAGACATGATTTGTTGAAGGAATCCAGGGAATGAAGTTTGACACATTGTTCCTTGGATCGCGCAAGCGATTTCTTACTCGTCAACTGATTTGGCGAGGTCGACGGATCACTGGTTGAGGAGTAGCTAGGAAAATCATTATTCGTTGTCGCATTTCATTATAGGAGATGGGTCGATGTTCTGAATTGAGCAGGTTTGGCGAACACATGATGTAAATTGATATATTTTGTAATGGTGAGGAAGAGTTGGGAAGGAAGATGAAGAAATGCTTGAAGAAGTGAGAAATATATTAAGAGAGGTTTGATGGTAGGTTATGATTTATGTGTCTTTCGATGTTTTGAGAAGATGAAGAAGTTTCTTGGTTAGAGGAATTTGATAGGACGTTTTGGAGGCTCAAGAGTGTGAATGCATTTAATGACACAGTAATGATGTTCCGATTTAGGATTATGTCATCATGCTGAGAGTAGTTATAGCTATGATATAGGCAGTCTAGGGGTAATGCATAAACATTTTTCTTTTAGATGAGAGGTTTAAATTCATATTTAATCAAATTAATTTATCTGCCTTTACTGAGACATGACTGGGCATAACTGCTAAGTTTAGATATTTTGTCTTGAGATATCAGCTGTTTTGGAATGGTGTTATTTTTCATGAAGATTTGTTTGATACTAGCTGACACCAATTATTAGGAAGAATATTAGAAAGTTATAAGTTGTTTAAAAAGACATTTAAACAGCAGTGAATTGGATATAGAGTGTTAACTGACAAATATTATGTGTTAGAGTTTAAGTTAAATCTTTATGCCCATAGAAATCTTATATATGAAGAATTGGTTAGGACTTCATTATTTCAGGGATTTGGAATTTTATCAGCAGTTAGTGTAGGCTATCTGCTGAGGTAAGAACTTCTGATAAGAGGGTTGTCTGATGTTTTCCTTTGAAATAGAATTGGTTGTTGTTTGAGGTAAGAATTGACTGTTGTCTAATAAGAGGGTTGTCTGATGTTTTCCCTGATACCAATTTAACGAGTTTGTTAAGTTATAGAGTCAATATCCTAATTGATTTAGTGAAGTGTTTTAGCAGATGATAGAATGTATGGTAAGCAAGGATCTACTAATAATATGAATTTATAAGAACACTTCTTTAGAATTTTTGAAGGGAGAAGTCAGACAAGTGAGATATTGAAAGTGTACCTGAAATGGTGTCCGATCTTCTTCTATGCAACAGGTCGTATCAATCCTTAGCATGAAAAGAGGTTTGCTAAAGAGTGTTTACATACTGGCCTGTAGATGAGAGTGAGGCATGACATATAAACAGCAGGGGTTATATTGGCCATTCACTCTTGAGGAAGGACTAGTCTTTGGGAGCAACAGTCTTCCTAAGAATCCTAAAATTTCTGGTTATCTTTTGAGATAGGTCAAGTTACCTAAGGTTTTATCAGTATTTTTGACATTTAAGCATGTGATAATGTATAATGGAGTGTTTTGAATTCAGTCTGTTTGCCGATTAGTAGTTAGCCGAGATGGTGTATCATCAAGGAAAACTTCTAACCTTGCCTTTTCATTACTAATCTCAAAGATCATACTAGATTTGATAGTTGTCATTACAGAGAGCACAAATTGCTGTTGAGCTATTTTGAAAGGAGGTGTAAGCATTTGATTTTCAGAAGTTAAAAAGCTGGGATTTTAGTAATTGAATAATGAAAGTATTTTCATATACTTTGATGAGATAAATCCTTTATAAGGTCAAATGCTTACAACAGTCATTAGGTTGACACAGCAGACAATTTAGTTCAAAGTAGATTTACTAGTAATCTTGTATGTAGGATAGAGGAGTCAGAGATTTAGTAATAGATTTGTAGTAGCTTAAAGGTAAGATGTAGACATAAAAGTCATCCTTTAGGTAACTGCAGTCTACCTATGTTGAACAACTAAAGTGTTCGGTAGATCTTGAATTAGACCATGATGAGATGTTCAGATTCAGAAAGGCAATTATCAGATAGTGTAAAGCAAAGATTTTAACTTTTTGGTAATTGACTAAAACTCAATATAGCCGATTTCATAGGACTAGTTTGCTGAAGGGGTTTCAGCAGAGTTTGTGTAAGAATTGTGTGATCGTTTTATCTAGGTCAATTTCTTCAATTATCATAGGAATGTAAGCGCTGTGATAATGAAGAATGATGTGTAGATCAACACAGTTAATGCACATTAATTCATGCTATCAGAGGAATTCGAATAAGTAGATAGTCATGATGAAAAGTTACAGGACTTGTATTCAATAATCCAAGTAGTTTTGAACATTACATAGTGGGGATCAGCTGATTACAAGAACAATACAACTGGAATTTTGACTATACT
The DNA here is from genome assembly GCA_016624345.1 of Platycodon grandiflorus. Classification (NCBI taxonomy): domain Eukaryota; kingdom Viridiplantae; phylum Streptophyta; class Magnoliopsida; order Asterales; family Campanulaceae; genus Platycodon; species Platycodon grandiflorus. The sequence continues at coordinate 32,128,254 of CM028368.1, forward strand.
GCAGATTACAGGATAAAGATACATAATGATTCAATTTTGAATAGAAAATTTGTTACAAAGTAGTATCCAAGATATCCTAATCCTAAGAACATAATGAGAGGTCATCAGTCAAGGATTTTGGAATAGATCAAGATGGATGTGTCCATTTTTGATCTCCTCCAGCTCTGGGCGGAGGCAGAACACGTGCACGCCTTCGGGTCATTATGAGAGCACCGTAGGGTCATGGCCATCAAGGATTTACTGCTTTGGCCATGAATCCCCTTTGATTTACTCAGGGATGGATGGCGGCGATGGCAGTTTGTCATCCTTGTCAACACCTTATTAGCTACCTAATTCAGTCAAGCTGAATTATCTGCATCAGCCATCCTTGGGGTGATGGTTGGTATACTTACATATAACCAGAAGAGTTGTTGCACACAACGATTTATCAAATGCTTTCCAAACATTTGATAACTCTTTTCTAGGATCTTCTCTGTGATGTCCATGTATACAAGCAGAGTTACGATGGTTGGATAGGTATATGCTAATTGATTTTCATAGTGATTCATCTGAAAACATTTTAGAATATCAATGAGATTGATAACTAAAAGTTAGAAGTGGAGTGAAATCACTTTTGCTAGCATTAATTAATAACTTTCTATCTTATCTTTTAATATAATTGATTGAAGATATTCTTAAGTGTTCTGATAATCAAAGGTTTGCAGCATATGGTTCACCTTTTGCCAACAAACTTTCAGGATTATCGGACAAGACAAAAGAAGATTCTTTTATCAATTAATTTCAAGGTAAGATTAAAAATCTGTAATTAATGATTTCTGGTAAAAATGAGTTAATAAAATTTCTCTCAGAATTTATAACTGTGTTTTAGAAAGATGTTGAAAATAATTTTTCACAGTTATGAATGGTTTCGATTTTCAGAATACATCGTTGAGAATTTTTAGATCAACTCATTAAGAGTAACATAAATAAAACCAGAACAACTTTGAATGAATGAATATGAAGGAGTCATACCAAGTTGTTGAAGGGTTGACTTGATCGATTTCTAGGACTTGAACTTAGTAACATTTTGGGAAAATTTGAATTAATGTTTTGTATCTAGTGTAATCAGTAAGCAGTTTGTGAGTTTCTTCATAGTAGAGTTTGGATGAGGAAGGAGCTCTACTTATACTCACGGAGGTTAGACTGAAGGACTTTCAATAATGGAGATTTACGGTAGAATTGTCCTTCTAAACACGCCTTTTGCAGGGATAGGCTGTGATGTCTAGATTTTCTCAAGATTCTTGGAAAAGATCTTGATAATGAAAACTTTTGTCGTTTTCCAAAGTCTTTGAGAATAGTCTTAACTTTAATCGAAGTAGTCAGTCTTCGTAAAGTGTGCCTCCACCTTTAATAGACTTGAGAGAGAATAAGTCATTTAAAGGTTTTTACTCCTACAAGTCAGCACATATAACTGAACTTATGAAGTGTTAGTTGGCAGATATGGAAATTCAGCCAATTACGGGTTTTAAAAACGTTTTAGATCAGCCGATATGAAAAGTGCTGATAAGTTTTTGAAAACCGTTTGCATAAAGCAAATCACACAAGCATACAGATATATCAATATAAGCACAGTATGACAAGATTTTATGCAGCATGTCTAATAATTTATATTAACAAATTAATTCAGCAGACATGAATATAGGCTAGTAGCTGACCTGTTTTGTGTATACGGGAGAGGTGGTCTTTATCAATATTGTGGACTCCTCAGTAAATTTCTCATATAGTGGCACTGAAGTCCAGAAGGTATTGATTTGACATTGAGTGAGTGAAGGATATAGATGATTTGAGTGGTTAGCAATCCTTCATAAATCAGCAGTCAAGTTAATGTCTACCGCTGGAGAGTAAAGTTGCATGTTCGACCTTTTTGTCGTAAGAGTTCCTGCCTTAAGTACTCATAGAGAAATTGTTAGAAACATTTATGAGCTAAAAATAGCTCCAGAAATCCAATAATACAAGTGAGACTTAATAAGCACAAGATTAGAGTAATTACTCAGCCTATAGCTTATAAGGGTAACTCAAGATATCAAGAAGTTAATAGATGGAGTTACTTTCTCACTATACTCTTTTGAACGAATCTACTCATAGTAGTTGAGGAACTTGTTCTGATGTTGAACTGAAGTTCATTGAGTGTATCCTTTTAGGCAAAAGCTTCCCGTTGAAGAGGAACAATTTTATCATTGATGTCCTTAGACGAAGAGCTAATAATCACAGTGATTTTGGAGATGACATAAATTTGATTTCCCTTGAATTACCTTTGAAACTCTTCTTATTTCATTTGCTTTAAACTTTCATAAGAAGTTTTCTCGAAAAGGTGTTAGATTGAGACAATCGTTAGCCTTATATCAAGATAGCAAATTTTTAGAAGTGAATCTGAGTAATTCATCCATCACGTATGAAGTTGACATATTTGCCATAGGATATATCATGAGTTTGACAGTGAACAATTTTTGAAGTAAATGTATAATCCTTAGCAAGTCAATCTCTATTTGACTATAGTACTTCTCTTCATAATATCAATATATTTCTGATATACGAAAGATTTTCTTATAGTAATCACATAATCATCACAATATTCTTTCTCACACGTTTTTGAAAACAAAATTGATTTTGATTTGAAATAGTATTTTCAAATGGCCTCCAGGTCTCTCAGTCAAGAAGAGTTTTGGAAATAAGAGATTTTGAAAAAGACTCTTTTTGACTATGCATCTAATCTGAGCAACTGGATCTAAACTCTCAGGTTGTTAAGCCTGGAATGAAATTCTCAGAGTACTAGCTCTGATACCAATTGTTAGGTCCATGGCGATGTGCTCAGAGTATAGGCTAGAGGGTGGGGGGGTGAATAGCCTATACTAAGTTTTGTTAAAAATTTCAACCTATTTTAATTTTTACGTTGGAAAACATGGATGAAATAATTAACATAAATAGGTCATCTTCCTAGTTCTAACAACTTAGCCGATGTTGTTATATCGGACGACTTAGATCGGCAGTTTTGAAGAACAGGTAGTAGGAAGATGTTGTTATACTGGGCTGATAGACAAGAGTTTGAGCAGCGGAAGAATAAGCAGCTTAAGTATAACAAACAAGATTGAAGTAACTGTAATTGAATGTGTTCAATTTTATCATAACAGTTAACTAAAATCTTATATTAAATGCATCAATTACTTTCCACAACCAGATTGCACAAAATATATCAAATTTTACAGGAAAGAGAAATAAAGGCTGAATGTATCAAAATATAAATTATATTAAAATTCAGCAGAGGTTTGCTCAAAGACAAACATGCTTAGTACATCAACTTAGACTCTCTAACCTAGCAATCTCCCCGGGGTAGAAGGAAAGTCAAAAGGGATGCCGGGAAGACTTATAACTAAACTCCTACCTTTAACTCTCACCAAGTACCTTGGGGAAGGTGCATGTTTGAGTAAATGGAGGAGGAGGTGAGAAGAGAATATTAGGCGTTGTTCAAATAACAAGTATTTGAACAACTGAGTGCTAAGCACTCAGCCAAATGTGATGACAATTTATTGCACAATCGACAGCCCTTATAATGCAGTATAAGTCTGCCGATATGAATGCAATGTGGATTTTTAGGCTCTGGCTCTTCATCGAACATCTTCAAGCTTGATTAGTCTTCAACGAATTGCAGGAAGCTTGGTCTCTTGCTGAAGATTTGAAATGCAGCAACTGAAGAGACTGAGTCCTTCGAAGGAAGAAAGAACTCAAATCAAAAACTAAGTTTTTGATTAAGCAGGACTTCTTAGCCTTTGGAATTTCAGTTTCTCTCTCACACAAAGTGTTTGTTTTTGTACTTGTGTTTCTCACTCCTTTGGGTGTGGTTTTCAGATTGAAAGAATGAAGAACAATTTCAATACCACGACCTCTCACATGTATTTGCATACACTCCTTTTTGATTGTGAGAATGAGAGTCTTCTTATATAGGCTGGAGAAGATGAAGGATTCGTTGAAGCATTGAATGATTTTCTGCCCGTTGGAAATCTGAATCATTAATGCACTGGAGTGCGTCGTTCAAACTGTTGGGCAAAGACCGTCCGTTAAGCTTTTGTCTTGAAGTTGGTCCGTGAATCAGGCTGACAGATTTTGACTTGTCATGCTTTGCCTGAATAGTTGCGCACTGTGTTTGGTCTTTTATGGGATGAAGTCTTGAAGACTGAGACCAGTACACAAAAGAGGAAATGTCTTCTGAGTAATTGTGAAAGCGCAGACATCGATGCGTATCTTGAGCTTGTCAGAAAGATCTTGTAACGGATCTATTTTGACATGTAGCGTTATGTTTCACGACCGATGTTCCTCTTGGACAATCAGCTTCTCTGCAGTTGTTCATATGAGGATCTTGGCTGATACTAAGATCTGTCGATGTGATAACTGCTGAAATAGAGGCTGATGATGGGACATGGCTGGAAGGAATGTCTGCTGGTGAGAGATTGCCGATAATCATGTCTATTGGCGCATAAGGAGCTAATCCATATGAGAGTTGTCATCACTTTGGTAGGATAAAGACTCGGATATGTACAGAGACTTCCTAGTCTAATGACCTATGCATTGTTTCAACAAGCTGCCACACTAACCGGTACGCAGCCCTTTTAGCCACTTGTGAAACATGCGTTGTAATGGGAACAAGCAAATCACTGTGTTGGAATATACATACATATATATCAGCTGATTTACAGGCATATTCCTAACAAAAAATTAAGTTTTTGATCAATCAGGACTTCTCAGCCTTTGGAATTTCTGTTTCTCTCTCACACAAAGTGTTTGTTCTTACACTTGTGTTTCTCACTCCTTTGGGTGTGGTTTTCAGAATGAAATATTGAAGAACAATTTCAATACCACGACCTCTCACATGTATTCGCATACACTCCTTTTTTTTTATTGTGAGAATGAGAGTCTTCTTATATAGGCTGGAGAAGATGAAGGATTCGTTGGACCATTGAATGAGTTTCTGCCCGTTGGAAATCTGAATCATTAATGCACTGGAGTGCGTCGTTCAAACTATTGGGCAAAGACCGTCCGTTAAGCTTTTGTCTTGAGGTTGGTCCGTGAGTCAGGCTTACAGATTTGGACATATCATGCTTTGCCTGAATAGTTGCGCACCGTGTTTGGCCTTTTATGGGATGAAGTCTTGAAGACTAAGACCAGTACACGAAAGAGGAAATGTCTTCTTGGTAATAGTGGAAGCACAGACATCGATGCGTATCTTGAGCTTATCAGAAAGATCTTGTAACGGATCTATTTTGACATGTAGCGTTATGAGTCACGACCGATGTTCCTCTTGGACAATCAGCTTCTCTGCAGTTGTTCATATGAAGATCTTGGCTGATACTGAGATTTGCCGATGTGATAACTGCTGAAGTAGAGATTGCTGATGGGACATGGCTGGAAGGAATGTTTGCTGGTGAGACATTGCCGATGAACATGTCTGTTGGCGCATGAAGAGCTAATCCATATTAAAGTTGTCATCACTTTGGTAGGACAAAGACTCGGATATGTACAGATACTTCCTAGTCTAATGACCTATGCATTGTTTCAACAAGCTGCCACACTAACCGGTACGCAACCCTTTTAGCCACCTGTGAAACATGCGTTGTAATGGGAACAAGCAAATCACTGTGTTAGAATATGCACACATATATATCAGCTGATTTACATGCATATTCCTAACACATTCCAACTACGAACCTTAGCGTGTACAGCCACAACCCGATAATTAAGATGACCACGAACCTTGGTATAAGGATTAACGCCACAATTGGTACGGAATCCCAATTGATAAGTTGAAAAGGGGTGAACCCCACAGGACAATCCTGATAAGTTTGAATAGTTCTCAAAGAACCAAGAAGAATTGAATAATTCTCTCAAATTAATTTAATCTCAAAGTTGTGTTTTTCAATACATAAAGAGAAGCCTTTATATAGGCCTAAAATCTGAATCCTAATACTTGAAGAAAATAGAATCCTAAAACAAAAGGAAACAATTAATGAATTACCTAAACCATGTAGGATACAACTAAGTAAGATACCTAGGCTAATTAGAAAACAATAACAAACTAAAATAAGGAAAACACTATCAATCTCGTTTTTCTTAAGGCCTAATTTTAAAAAAATGCACTTTGTCCTCCTAAAGTCATCCATTTAGCGTTAAAAAGCTCCCAAAGTCATCCATCATGCCTAGGATGGCTTTAACGGGTGTCTCTTGAGTCTTCAAGCCTTTTTTTCATACATTTTGAAGCCTTCAAAGTCCTTCCATGCATATCAAAGCCTTCCATTGATTCTTGAATACTTGAATAATCACGAACATCACGAATAAACCTTGCTTGAACTTCCATGCCCAATCTCTTGCCCTCGAACCACTTGACACGTGTATCAACAACGGACTTGAGCTTGCTCGAATCACATCACAATTATAATGACTTCTTTTAGTTTCTATGTGATCAATTCTTCAAAACACTACATTCTAAGAAACTACTACAATAGTGTCCAAATGATAAGTCATACCATGCTTTATTTCAAGATAGATTTGACTAGAACCACGTATATTGACCTATTAATACATACATTAAAGACAATCTCGAGATCTTAATTTTTTGAAAAGAGATTACATACTTGGGTATGTACTAAGACTAATTGTGCGACATGTAGTCACGTAAAACTTGTGTAGTTGTGGTGGTGCCCGTACAAAAGTTCCATAAACCCGGGTACTACATATTAAGGGAAAGGTGCAGCTTTCTAACTAAGTAGTACTTGCATGATTATATTCTCTGTAATTTCAAACAAAAATAAGTTCTCAAGATTTTCTTCAATGAACATGTATTCTCTTGTCAAAATTAGACAAGTCTTTTTATTTCTATCTTAAATTTTATGACTTAACCATATTCTTTTAAGCTCATAGTATGTGACAGATATCTCTTGACTTACTGGAAGACACGATGAAGGATCTTTACTTAACTCTACTGATGGCAAGGCAGAATGTTAACTCTGCTGGTGGCAAGGCAGAATAAATCAAAGTTCAATCATACACTTCGTTAAAAAGAGATGTATGCAAAAATATGCTCAACCTAAGGAGGAGTTCTCAAAAATCTGACCGAAGAATTACATCAAAGTCACTGACCGAGGATATCAGTCAGTCGTCATTCATCATTCATTCTTCAGAATGTTAACAGATCAAGGTATGGATAAGCATCATCAGTCTTCAAACACTGCTGATAATCTTATTATCTATTGACATAGTAAAATTCCAATATCAGTAAGTAATTTTCTTACTTCCAGTTCTATTAATTTCTACGGGATTTTATTGAAACTTTTAATAGTTTTGTTTAAGTAACTCTCCAAAAATGTCTTACTCAAACTATCAAATTTTATCAGTCTCAAGGCTAGCTGAAGGAGATCAGCCGGCCTTAGAAGACCAGCCAAACTAAATTTAAAAAAAATAAAAAATTGTTTGTTCATCAGTAAATCGCTCCAAATTTTAGTTTGCACTCTTCATTAATAGGATAACTGATTACGTCATCAATCAAAATACCCTTCTATCATGACATCATTAGTTTACTTGTTATAGCTTCAGTCATGTCCATTCGTTTCCTTATTCCTTCTGGATCACGACATACATTCAAAATTGATTTCTCTCTGACTGAATAAAATCATTTAACCTTCATCAGTCACAACCTTCAGCTGAGTTAACTCAGCTAAATGATTAGTCGGCTATACAAGCTGACACAATCAGTTAAATTAAGTCAACTTATCAGTCAAAACTTCGACTGATGAATCTTCACTGACTGATCAAATCCTATTATGTGGCATAGTGATACTTCTCATTGAATTCTCTATCAAACACTTGTAAGTCCACCCTTGGAAAACTTGTCATTAGGTTTTCTTTGGCCGAAGGATGAACTCTTTTGTTTTCTATCAAACATACCCTCGTAAGTCCACCTTATGGCATATGGAGGTTCTTAATGATAAAAAAAATTGAACCTTTGTAAGTCCATTCCAATGGCTAGGAGGAGATTAAGATTGGATACTCTTTAAACTCCTCTAAGTCCACAATTCCATAAACTTGTCACTTAGTTTCATTGGCTGAGAGATACCTTGTTAAGGGATAATTTTTCTTGATGAATAAATCTCAAACTCTCATAAGTCCACGATTGCTGACCACTTGATCAAACTCATCTATTTTCCCGCATCCTTTTATAAAGTGACTCAGTTTAGTAACTGAAGAAATTTAACCTGCTCAGTTAATGCATTTAATTGCATTATTAACAACTTCTATGAATCCTCGTGCCTCACTTATTAGACCTTTTTCTAACAGTTGCAATAGATGACTTTCATAAAAGACGTATTCATTAAAAATTCTATTGTGACTATCTTGAAAAGGCACGAGGACCCTTAAAAAAAAGTTACTATACATAGCTTCTTCATAAAACCTTCTCATAGCTAAACATTATTACAAAAACCTTTCTATTTCTTCTAGTGCTTCATTCTCTTCATCTTCTTCATGGAATCATCTTCAGGAAGCAACAATCATGGAAATGACTAGCCAGTTAATCATCCGCTCGTTATTAATTGGTTCATAACCAGAATTGGGTCTATAACCTACATTCTGGGCCATACTATAGACGCGGAAGATTTTCTTTTAGATAATGAAGTCGGTAGTGAAATCTACAACCTACCTCATAATTCTGGTCTCATCCCCCTTTTTTGTCTTCATGAAGAATTCTATAGCCTAAATCTGGTTGACAAATTCTACTCAGGGTGATTGACAAATTCTACTCAGGGATGATGATGGCAGACAATGGGTCCCATCTCTAATATGCTCGTAATTGTATATATTTTTTCCCATATTTTGTCCCCATTTTATATGAATTTCATATTTATATTGCCCTAGGAATTGCATTTATTGTGATTTTAATGTGTTTAGGTTTATGGGCATGAATTAATTCATAGCAAATCGGGAAGATTCAAGGCAATTCATGAAGTCTTGGAAAGTTTGAAGCCATTTAATTAAGGTCCGTTAGCCCTCCGTTAGAGATTTGCAAAGCAAAGGACTAAGCTGAAAGAGAAAAGTTGCTAACGGAGTCTAACGGAGGCTGACTTATGACTAAATTGCAAAGCCTGGGAGAAAAAGGACTGCGGCTCGCTTTTGGAAGAATTCAGGGGCACCGGAGAAACTTAGGAAAGCCCAGGGGCAGCACTGCAAAGCGCTGAAAGAACCCCTTCAGCCATGCAGTATCGTCATCCCGTACTGCCACGTCGTCTTCTCCTCCAGCAACCCGCGTGTTTTGGAAGCGGAGCCCCAGATCCGGATCCGCTCCAACCCAGTCCACTCCACTCTTCTGCCTGTTTTCCGTCTCTGTCTGGCCTGTTTGTGCCTGGATAGTCCGCGTGTTTCTTTTGATAGGTAGCCCCTTGGATCAGCCGAATCCAACCCATATTTCCTTGTATTTCAGCCTTGTTTCCTTGGTTGAGTATTCTAGAAAGCTTAGCAATTGTCCAATTTGCCCTTCCTTAGCTTGTGAAGTACTATAAATTGTGGGAGATGATTTTCTAAAAGAGAGAGGAGATCAGTTTTGAAACAAGACGCACAGAACAGAAAAAAGGGGAAGAAAAAAAAATAGCAGTTCACTTTTGGGGTTTTCTTCATCTTTTAATTAGATTTTATAAAAGAGTGCCAAGGGATTCTCACTAAAATCTCCATTGAAGTACTTGTATCTTGTACTCTTTAATTTTAATATCATTATGCAATATTTTATTGAAATATTTGTGTGTGATTTCTCTTGCATTATGGGCTAAATATTTATGGTTAGGATTGTGATGAATCTCTAATTTGAAGCATGCTCAAATATTTTTCCTTCTCTCAACATAACTACAATTTATGCTAGGGTTACTATTTTGTGCACTTAATGCTTCTAATCACTTGATCAATAATTAGATGATTTTAGGAGTGTTTTGGATCCGCGAGAGCTGCCTTTACATTTCGGACCAAGAAATTTAGTTGTTGGTGTTTTGTAGCATAGAGATATAGCAAAAAACCCGATAGCCATTTTTGAGGACTTGTGTTTACTGCAATTTTCACACTCTATCTATAAGATGCGAGAGCCCGTATGTAGGTGGGAAAATTAGGGTTGCTATAAGATGCGAGAGCCTGTAGTGACTAAAATCGTGTCCTCGGTTACCCTTAATAAATTGTAGTAATTGAGAGAAAGTGGATTAATTGAGCATGTGGATAAATGGAGTGAAATTACAATCCTAGCCTTGTCACCCTTGATAATTTAAATCCGTTAATTACGTGTGTTTGGTAATCAATATTTCTTGCTTACTTTTAATCGCTTAAAATTAGTTTACTTCTTTACAAAACAAAAATTCGATTGTTTAGATAAAGTCATTAAATCCCCAATTTTAGTAATCAAGGAAAATATACGTCGAAATTGTCTCTGTGGGATCGATACTTGTGCTTACGCACTATATTACTTGTGGACAACCGGGTATTCTTGCCCGTTACACTTTAGTCCCACCAAGTTTTTGGTGCCGTTGCCGGGGACAATTTAGTTTATTTTCTTGATATTAATATTGTCGCGACCCGACCCGAGATCCGATCTGAATCCCGTTCGGTCCGCGAGTAAACGGGAAAAACACAAAAGTAGCATCTCAAAATTTCCTTTTTAAAAGAATGCAAAGTCATGAGAAAACCCTGTAATGGACGTGCAAGTTTTCTTTAAAACGACAAGATCTTTAAAACAATACTGAACCTCAACGGCGAAACAGGCCGGAGAAACAACACGTTAGCTAGCAACAACAAACTCGAGTTAACAGGCTCGGTACATATAAACCATATCAGAGTGTGCGGAATTGAAAGTTAATAAATATATACAACAGCACGGCAACCATGCCGGCACGACAAAAGAATATAACAGATAACAGTCGCGACTACTACCCAACAGATACATTGTTTAAATAACAAGTGCACCCTCGGCCTCACCAAAAGAAAATACTAGGCACAAGGTGCACTACCAAAAGAAGACGTCCAACTGGAACTGAACTCGAGCAACTAGGGATTCCTCACCGGCCCTTGATCTAAGGAAAACAAATAAACACGAAATGGGGTGAGTCGAAACTCAATAAGCTACTAATACAACAATATGGCATGCTAGATGCAAGACAATAAATATAACAAGTACTCATATCATCACGAAATCATTTCAATACAAAGCGGAAGTAACAAGTGTTGCACATAGCCAAATAACCCCATACTACACGAGAGGCTCAACGATCGCCAACCGTCCCATACCGGTTGGAAACCATGACCAACATTCGCTCATACAAGAAGCACATAAGAGCTACAAGTAAACAGGTTACAAAGGATACGGCATCGAGGTACACCTTCGACCAAACCAATACTTCTAACCAACCAACCAGTATAATACCAAATGTAGAGCCGTTGTTGACGTGCTCGATCAAGAAAACCAAATAACATAACACAGTGTGAACCATCTTCTGTATTCACGTCGAAGGGTGATCTCGGTCCCTACAACCTAAGAATCATCCACGGATATAGCTTACCATGGTTGCGTTTATTCCGTACAACAAATGGCGCTATACCCCTACCGTGGCCAACGGTAGGGCGAGGCCCTATGTATTGGCCTTCGACTATTACGTAGCCCCAGCTCCCACAATAATCGAGCGTCAATACACCGCCAACACATATGCCATGGACTTAACTAAATGCACAAGTAGATGTTTACTCGACATTTAAAATAAAAGGTCATACTCCAAAGTAGGGAGTATACCACAACAATAACATTCAACAATGATACGAATGTCATAGGTGAGTTATAATAATCTCACACCACAAATAACCAACTTATAAAAATTACGATAATTTATGTAATATCAATACACACAACCGGTGTAACCAAATTTCCAAACGAATCACTCGAATCATCCAAAAATTCCCAAATCACACACGTGGTCTCATAAATTATGAAATCCTAACGAACTCCGTTAGAGTCATTTTTGGTTTCTAATGAGTTCGAGTTTACGCGAATTAATCATACCGTAAACTTAACAATTACTAATCATATTCCACATTTCTAACATATAAACATGAGTCTCCAAACACATTCAAAAAGTCAACCACAAATTTGAAAGGTCAACATAGTCAAACATACTCAAAATTGATGATTTCTAACATATTTCATCAAATATCAAGTCTAATATGAATAACAATTCATAATTAAGGAAGAACAAGGGATAGTAGCTTACTACTTGAAGTTTCAACCCAAGTAAAGTCACATGCAAGGTTGTGAATGGCTTCTCCTAGCCAAGAGCTTCACAATGGTGGTGTTAGATTGTGATTTGGTCTCCAAATGAGCAAGAAGCAAGGATTTCTCTAGCATAAACTCTTCTCACCTTCTCTCTAACTTTGCCAAGGTTGAAGATGTTAAAATGTTGTATGAAGAGAGTCTCTCATGGTGTATAAGTGACTAAACAATCTGATTTTTCCCTGCCTTGGTCGTGGCTTGATCTCAGCCTTTGAGATCAAGTCAAATGGTCAATGACTTAAAATCTCGTCTAACAAAATAACAGAGTCTGGCGTTTTGCACGGCCGTGTCATGTAAAGGCGCACGACCGTGTCACTCGCGCACGGCCGTGCCAAGAAAGGCTGCTCGGCCGTGCCAAACTTACTGGAATGTTTGGCCACTCATGCACGGCCATGTCAATCAAATGCACACGGCCGTGTCACACTCGCACGGCCGTGCCAAGATAGGCTGCGTGGCCGTGCCAAACCTACTGGAATGACCCACTTCTATTTATCTCTATTTCCTTGGTTTGATCATTATGGCCACCCTAGGTGTTAACACAACACTTACAACACATAACCATACACTTGAAAAGTGAACAACAAACTTAAATGCAAGCATATTTGAATGATTTATGCACATGAAAGGACGATGTCAATATGAGAGGCATAAACATAGAATGAATGCGAATGGTGCAAATAGTGCGGGTGTTACATCCTCACCCCCTTAGAATAAATTCGACCACGAATTTACTTACCCAACTCAACGAATAGGGAAGGGTACTTCACACGCATCTCATGTTCTAATTCCCAAGTGGCCTCCTCGATGTTATGACTTCTCCACAAGACTTTCACAAGGGGAATAGATTTCGACCTCAACACTTTCTCTTTTGTGTCGAGTATTCTCACGGGTTGTTCAACATATTTGAAAGATCGGGTGTCAAGTCTACCGGCTCATACTCCAATATGTGCGATGCATCCGATAAGTACTTCCTTAACATAGACACATGAAACACCGCATGAACGCCCGACATCGACGGTGGTAGGGCAAGTCTATAGGCCAACTTTCCAACCCTTTCCAAAATTTCAAACGGACCAATGAACCTTGGAGTCAATTTCCCTTTCTTACCAAATCTCTTGACTCCAATTCGTGGTGAAACCTTCAAAAACACATGATCACCTACCTCGAATTCAAGATCCCTTCGTCGATGATCCGCATAGCTCTTTTGTCGACTCTAAGCCGTTTTTAACCTTTCCCGGATAAGCTTCACACTTTCAACTGATTCATGAACCATGTCAGGACCCCATAACTTTTCTTCTCCGACTTCATCCTAACAAATTGGAGAACGACACTTTCTTCCATATAAAGCTTCATAAGGAGCTATCTCAATAATCGATTGATAGCTGTTGTTGTACGCGAACTCTATTAATGGTATGTGTGAATCCCAAATCCCTTTGAAATCCATCGAACAAGCTCGCAACATGTCCTCAAGTATCTGAATGGTCCTCTCTGATTGCCCGTTTGTTTGTGGATGAAATGCCTTGCTAAGAGTTAACTTTGTACCCAAAGCATCCTGAAGTGATTGCCAAAATCGCGAAGTGAACCGTGGATCTTGATCTGACACTATGCTAACCGAAACCCCATGTAACCTAAAAATCTCCTGTATATACAAGGTAGCAAGTTTCTCCAACGAGTATGTCATCGCAATAGGAAGGAAATGTTCCGAATTGGTCAACCTGTCAATAATAACCCAAACCGCATCATGACCTCTATGAGTTCGTGGCAACCCTGTCACAAAATCCATCGCTATGTTCTCCCATTTCTATTCTGGAATCTCCAACGGTTGTAACAATCCTGCCGGTCGTTGATGTTCCGCTTTTATTCTTTGACAAGTCAAGCACTTTGATACAAACTCGGCCACCTCTCTCTTCATACCACTCCACCAAAAGTTCTTCTTCAAGTCTTGATACATCTTAGTACTCCCCGGATAAATCGTGTATCTAGACTTGTGAGCCTCTTCTAATACTTACCTTTTAACCTCATCAATCGCCGGTACACAAACTCTGTTTCGAAACATAAGGACACCTTCATTGTTCTTCGTGAAATCTGTTGTCTTTCCTTCATTCAGCCCATCAATCAATGTCTTCAATTTCGGGTCGTCCTCTTGTGTTTCTTTAATCCTTTGGAGCAATACTGGCGTAGCCCGAAGGTTAGCAAAGATTACTCCCTATCCCGATCTACATGGACCCCAATCTCGAACATCCTCAAGCATTTCCATTCACGGGTCATCAAGCAAGACATGTACGCCTTTCGACTAAGTGCATCCGCTACCACATTAGCTTTCCCTGGATGATACAAGATAGTACAATCGTGATCCTTAAGTCGTTCCATCCATCTCCACTGTCTATTGTTCAACTCCTTTTGAAAAAATATGTACTTGAGACTCTTTTGGTCGGTGAACACTTCGAACTTAGCTCCGTAAAGGTAATGTTTCCACTTGTGTAGAGCAAAGATGATCACAGCTAACTCAAGGTCGTGGGTTGGATAATTCTGTTCAAATGGAGTTTAACTTCCGAGGAGCATACGCTATCACTCTCCCATTCTGCATCAAAACACAACCCAAACCTTCTTTCGAAGCATCAATGTATATCAGTAACCTATCCTGTCCGTTCGGTAGTGCCAAGATCGGAGCCGTGGTCAACCTCCTTTTCAGCTCTTGGAAACTCGCTTCGCATTTATAATCCCATACAAAGGGTTTATTCTTTTGTGTTAAGTTCGTCATCGGAGTCGCAATTTTAGAAAACCCTTCAATAAACCTCCGATAATAACCCGCCAAACCCAAGAAGCTTCGAATCTCCGTTACTGACTCGGGTCTTTTCCAATTCACCACCGCCTCAATCTTGATTGGATCCACCGAAATACATTACCCGAAACAACATGGCCTAGAAAAGAAATCTCCTCGAGCCAAAATGCACACTTACTAAACTTCGCATATAACTTCTTTTCCCTCAATACCGACAATACCAACCTCAAATGTTTCTCGTGCTCCTCCCGGGATTTTGAGTACACAAGAATATCGTCGATGAATACCACCACAAAACAATCCAGATAAGGTAAGAAAATTCTATTCATTAGATCCATAAACACAGCTGGTGCATTCGTCAACCCAAATGGCATCACCACAAACTCGAAGTGCCCGTATCGAGTTCGGAATGCCGTCTTCGGTATATCTTCCGCCCGAACCTTCAATTGGTGATAACCACTTCGAAGATAAAATTTGGAGTACATGACGGAGCCCTGTAGTTGGTCAAATAGGTCATCAATGTGTGGAAGAGGGTACTTGTTTTTAATGGTCACCTGATTTAACTCCCTGTAATCAATGCACAATCTCAAGGAACCATCTTTCTTCCTTACAAAAAATACCGGTGCACCCTACGGCGATAAACTCGGCCTAATAAAACCCCGATTCAGCAATTCTTCCAACTGTACCTTTAATTCTTTCAATTCTGCCGGTGCCATGCGATACGGTGCCTTCGACAAAGGAGCAGTACCTGGCAATAATTCAATACAAAACTCTAACTCCCTATCCGAAGGCAAATCATATTCAGATGAAAATACATCCGAAAATTCATGCACAATTGGAACATCCTCCAACACAACAACTTTCTTCGATTTATCAACCACACATGCCAAATACCCTGTACACCTATGTGATAATAATTTTCGAGCCTTCAAAGCCGAAATCATATGAATACCACTCATGCATTTATCACCCTCAAACATAAACGAAGGCATATCAGACAATTCAAATGTAACAATTTTCTTACAACAATCAACTATGGCATGATGAGTATGCAACCAATCCATACCCAAAATGACATCAAAATCACGGATGGGCAGAACTACCAAATCCGCAAGAAAAACATGACCATCAATAACAACTTCACATGCACGATGAACATCAGAAGCAACTAGGCTCTCTCCCATCGGAGTAGACACCTCTAACACATAAGACAGTAACTCAGGCATGGAATGGAAATGGCATGCAAAGTGAGATGCAATATAAGAATGCGATGACCCTGGATCTATAAGTACTCGGGCTCGCTCTCTCGAGACAAACAAAGTACCTCCTATAACGTTGGGAGCATCAAGAACACCCTTCTAATCTAAAGCGAACACTCGACCCTGGATCTCGGTCGACCATCGTTGTTCCTTTTTACCCCCGTGTTCTGTTGTGCACCACCTTAAGGTAACCCTCTATTCCTCGGACAGTCCTTTTGGAAATGTTTGTCATCACCACATAACAAGCATCTACGCTGTTTCATCCAACACCTCTCTTCAGTGTGCCCTGACTTCTTCCAAAAGTTACAAACAAACCTCGATTCACGCTGTCCTTGGCCTCCCAGTTGCTGCCACGTTTGGCCTGTCTGACGACTCACATTCTTTCCTTTGTTAGAAGTCCCACCAGTATTCTGTCTCTTCCAGTTTTTCTGTGAAGACTGCTGATTCCCAACTGTGTTACTTGGCTTACTCCAATGCTCCTCGATGTCATGTTCAATCTTATAAGCTTTATCCACTGCGCTTTGGTAGCTTGGCAGATCAAGCGGTAGAAGGTGCTTCCGGTACTCCGTTCTCAAACCTTTCACAAATCGATAAACTTTCTTTCCCTCCGTCGGAATCAAGTGTCAACAATACCGTGCCAATGCTGTGAACCTAGCAGAATACTGACCCACTGATAACGTTCCCTGCTCAAGGCTAAGAAACTCTACCTCCTTCTTTGCTTGTACCACATCAGGAACAAAATGGTTTCTGAACTGTCACAAGAAGAGCTCTCATGTTCGATCTACCCCTTCCTGCACCCAACTTGGTTCAAGCACCCGCCACCAATGTTCAGCGGCGTCCTCTAACTTAAAAGTTACAAATTTGACCTTATCACCGTTGATACAGTCAATTGCTGCAAAAAATTTCTCGATCGACTCTTGTTAGGAATATGCCTGTAAATCAGCTGATATATATGTATGCATATTCCAACACAGTGATTTGCTTGTTCCCATTACAACGCATGTTTCACAAGTGGCTAAAAGGGCTGCGTACCGGTTAGTGTGGCAGCTTGTTGAAACAATGCATAGGTCATTAGACTAGGAAGTCTTTGTACATATTCGAGTCTTTGTCCTACCAGAATGATGACAAACCTTCATATGAATTAAGATCTTCAAATTGCCAGCTGACGTGACCATCGGCAAATGTCTCACTAGCAGACATTTCCCTTTAGCTATGACTGCCTAATAGCCATCTCTACATCGCAGTTCTACATCGGCGAACCCCGTATTCGCCAAAGCACTTCATCGGAACAACTGCAGAAGCTATTTATTCAAGAGGAACATCGTGACCATCGCGGTTTCTACATCGCCAGTTCTATAATGGCGATCTCGAATCGGCCAAATCCTCATCGAACAACCGCCGAGAAACCGTAAGATCACGAGAAACATCGATCGTTACTCAAACGCGCTACAAGTCAAAATAGATCCGTTGTAAGATCTGTCGACAAATCCAAGATACGCATCGATGTCGCACCTTCACGTTTATCCAATAGACATTTCCTCTTCGAACAGTGTTCGCGGTCTTCAAAGCTTCATTTCGAAAAGGCCAAGCACGGACGCCGCACTCCGTCAAAGCAATGATACGTCCAAATCGCCGATCCGCATCCTAAGCTCGACACGTCCAACTCGTCCGCTGTGTCACGGACCATCTTCAAGACTCAAACCTAACTGAAGGTCTTTGCCCAACAAATCCAAAAATGTACTCTGCTACATTAAGAAGTTCAGATCTCCAACGGGCTTAAACCTATTCAATACACCAACGGTCACCTCTTCTTCTCCAGCTATATAAGAAGACTCTTACTCTCATCTCAAAAAAAGAGAGCAAGCAGTGTATGCTTATGCTTGAGAAAGGTTGTGGTATTGATCTTCATTTCTTCAATCCGAACCACTTCTTCGAGTGAGAAATCACAAGTGTAAGAACAAACACTTTGTGAAAGAGAGAAAAGGAAATCCAAAGGCGAGAAGCTCTGCTTGATCAACAACCTTGTTGTTGATTTGAGTCCTTCTTCCTTCGAAGAACTCAGTCTCTTCAGTGGCCTCAACTCCATTATCCAGTAAAGAGACCAAGTATCTTTTAGATCGTTGAAGCCAGATCAAGCTTGAAGATGTCCGATGAAGAGCCAGAATTTAAATGTCCAGATTGCATTCATATCGGCAGACTTATACTACATTATAAGCTGTGTCGATTGTGCAATAAGTTGTCATCATTGTTGGTCGAGTGCTTAGCACTCAGTTGTTCAAATACTTGCTATTTGAACAACTCCTAATATTCTCTTCTCACATCACTCTAACACTAGCACTTTCCTTCCCTGACCTCCAAGGTTGTTAGGAACTGCTAGGATTAGAGTTCTTATATGAGTCTTCCGGGTATCCCATCTCACTTTCCCTCTACCCCCGGGGAGATTGCTAGGATAGAGAGTCTAGGTTGATGTACTAAGCATGTTTGTCTTTGAGCAACCCTCTGCTGAATTTTAATATAATATATATGTTTGTTACATTCAGCCTTGATTTCTCTTTCTTGTATAATTTGTCTTATCATGTGCAATCTGTTTAAGGAAAGTAAATGATGCATCTAATACAGATTTTAGTCAACTGTTAAGCTCTCTTTCATATCAAATCTTTACGCTACTTTGTTTAATCTTATGTTTGTTTGTTCTTCCGTTGCTCAAATTTATCTTCATCGCCTAAGTTCAACATACATCTTCCTCGCACTCTTGACATCTGCGATCACGGATGTCCGATGTCTCTAACTTCGGCGCTTAAGATAAGGAAGATGATCTACCGTATTAATTATTTCATCTATTCTTCAGATTATTTGTAAAAATTGGATGAAATTTTTAATACATCAAGTATAGGCTATTCACCCCCCCCTCTAGCCTATACACTGAGCAACCCTTGGACCCAACAACTGGTATCAGAGCTTGTACTCTGTAAACCTTAATTCCAGGCTTAACAACCTGAGAGTTTAGATCATGTTGCTCAGATTAGATGCATAGTCAAAAAGAGTCTTTTTCCAAAATCTTTTATTCACAAAAACCTTTTTGACTGAGAAATCTGGAAGCCTTTTGAAAACCTTCTCAAAATCAAAATAAATTTTGTTTTCAAAACATGTGAGAAAGAATATTGTGATGACTGTGTGATCACTATAAGAAAATCTATCATATATCAGAATTACATTGATATCATGAAGAGAAGTACTATAGTGGAGATTGACTTGCTAAGGATTATGCATGTTTCATAAATCTACCCTTAAACCTTGGTATCTTCTTTAGCAAATGGGTTAAACTCATACTTGATAGATGAATTACTTAGATTCACTTCCAAAAATATGCTCTCTTGACATAAGGTTAACGATTGCTCCAATCCAACACCTTCTCAAGAAAACTTTTTATAAAAGTTTAGAGCAAATGAAATAAGAAGAGTTTCAAAGGAAATTCAAAGGAAATCAAAGATATGTCATCTCCAAAATCACTGAGATTGTAAGTTCTTGGCCTAAGGACATCAATGATGAAATTGTCTTCCTTCAATGAAAAGCTTCAGCCGGGTAAGAATACACTCAAAGAACCTATGCTCAACAATAGAACTGGTGCTTCAACAACTATGGGCAGACACATTCAAAGAGTTTAATGAGGAAGTAACCCCAGCTCCAAATCTCTTAACATTTTTGGGTTACACTTATAAGCTGTATTTTGAATAATTATTCATTTGTCATGCTTATTAAGTCTCATTTGTATTATTGGATTTCTAGAGCTATTTTTAGCTCATAAATGTTGCTAACTTTCTCTATGAGTACTTTAGGCAGGAACTCATATGACAGAAAAGGTCAAACATGCAACATCACTCTCCATCGGCAGATAGTAACATGGCCGCGATTCATGAAGGATCGCGATCACTCATGAGAATTCACTCATGTCCTTCACTCACTCAAGGTCAAAATCCTCACCTGCTGGACTTCAGAACTATGAGGTGAAAAATCTGATGATAAGTCCAAAGGAGTTGATAAAGATCTTCTCTCATGCATACACAAAACAGGTCAACTATTTGCTTTCTAATGACCTGTGCTCATGTCTGCTGAATTGATATGCTCATACATATTATCAGACAATAATGCATAATAACCGTCATACGCACTTTTATTGATATATATGTATTGATTGTATGACTTGTTTTATGCAAATGGTTTTTCAAAAACTAATCAAGCATTTTTCTTATCACCGATTTCAAATGTTTTTCTAAAAACCCCAGCTTGGTGAATTTCTATATCGCCAACCAACACTTCATAAGCTCGCTTTATGTGCTGACTTATAGGAGTAAAAATCCTTTAATGACCTACTCTCTCAAGTCTATTAAAGGTGGAGGCACACTTTTCAAGTTTGATCGCTTCGATTAAAGTGAAAAGTACTTTCAAATCTTGGAAAACGACAAAACAGTCATTATTAATCCTTTCCAAGAATCTTGAGAGTATCTAGACTTCACAGCCTATCCCTGTCAAGGCGTGATCAGAAGGACAACTCAACAGTAATGCTCCATTATTGAGTATCCTTCAGTCTAACCTCCGTGAGTATAAGTAGAGCTCCTTCTTCATCCAATCTCTACTATGACAAAACTCTCAAACTGCCTATAGATTACACTAGACACAAATCGATGATTCAAAATCTCACAAATGTTACTAAATCCAAGTCCTAAGATTGGATCAAGTCAATTCCTCAACAACGGGTATGATCTCTTCATATTCATTCGAGTTGTTTCGATTTTATTTCTTTTCACAAGAGCTGATCTAAATTTCTCTCAATAATGTATTTTCAAAATCATTCATAAGCTGTGAAAGTCATTTTCAAAATCTTTTCTAAAACACAGTTTCCAAACATGAGAGAAATTGCATCAAGTCTTGTGTACCAGAAATCATTAATTATGGTTCCACAATCTTGTTGAGAAAACAATTGATAAAGAGATCTTCTTTTGTCTCGTCCGATAATCATAGAAGTTTGCTGTCAAGCATGATTTATATGCTGCAAACCATGGTTGTCAGAACACTTAAGAACATTCTTAGTCAATTAGTTTAAAAGGTAAGATAGAAAGCCATTAATTAATGCCAGCAAGAGTGATTTCATTCTCTCTTCTAACTTTTAGTTATCAATCTCATTGATACTCTAAAATGTTTACAGATGAATCACTGTGAAAATCAATTAGCATATACTTATTCCACCTTTGGAAGTCGCTTGCATACGTGAACTTCACGAGAAGATTCCGAGAAGAAGTGTCAAATGTTTGGAAAACATTTGATATATTGCCATGTGCAACAAGTCTTCTGGTTATATGTAGGTATGCCGACCATCACCTCAAAGATGGCCGATGCAGATAATTCAGTTCTGCTGAATTAAGTAGCTAATATGGAATTGATGAGGATGACGAACTGCTAACCGCCACCATCCATCCCTGAGTTTATCAAAGGGGATTCATGGTCAAAGCAGCACATCCTCAGTGGCCATCACTCTTCGGTGCCTTCATAATGACCCGAAGAAGTGAATATGTTCTGCCTCCCCCGAGAGTTGGAGGAAATCAAAAGAACACGGCCATCTTATCATCCAACTCCTTCTAAATCCTTGACGATGACTCCTCATCTAATGTCTAGGATTAGGACTTCTAGGACACAAACTTGTAACATGTATTTCTTTCGTAAATTGAATCATTATGTATCTTTCTCATGTAATCTGCAGTCACCAAAATTCCAGTTGTATTGTTCTTGTAATCACCGATCCTTGCAACATACCGTGTAAAACTACTTGGATTATTGAATACAAGTTCGCAACTTTTCCTCATGCTTATCTACTTGTCTGCATTCCTTTGATAGCATGAACTGATGTGTCTTAAGTGTGTTGATCAAACTTATTATTCTTTATGATCTCCATTCTCTCTCGGTGATTAAAAGAATTGTCCTTAATGAAATGGTCACTCTGCCGAGACACAAACTCGCCGACATCCCATCAAGAAACCATTCTTGAACAAATTGCTACATCGAGTTATGGTTTCTTACTACCGCTTAACTCTCATCCTTAGACTCCCGATAATTGCCTTTCGAATTAGATCATTTCACAATGATTAAATTCAAGTTCCGCCAAACCTCAAGCCTCTCAACAAAAGGCGATCTAGCTTCATGACCTTCATGTCAACCTATCAAGGAATCTGCTATTACTCAATCTCTATCCATCATGCTTAAAAGATCAAGATTACTAGTAAATGCTTTGAACAAAGGTGTCTCTGAATCAAATCTTTCAAGACAGTTCAACAAAGACTTTGTGTTCTTAGTTATGACAACTACTAAATCTTATGTAACCTACGAGATTGTAGTTATAAAGGCATGATTAGTTGTTCTCATTATAATGACCAACAACTAATTGATATACGATTAAATTCAAAACACTCTGTTAGATCTTATCATGTGGTTCTTAGTCTAAAAGGATGTTGTTAAATATCTCTAGTAACTCGACCTATCCTCAAGATAGTTAGACATTCAAGAATTCTTAGGAAGACTAATGTTTTCAAATATTAAGTCCTTCCTCAGAGTGAATGTAGATGACCCCGCCGTATATAGGCTACGTCTCACTCTCTTCGTAACAAGTCCGTCTGCAGATCTCTTCCCTTGGTGTAGAATGCCTAGATCTGTTGGACAGAAAGAAGAAGGGACATCACATCAGGTACACATTCTATGTATCACTTGCCTGATCGATTTTATGTTCTTACAAATTATTTCTAGCGATCCTTACGTCTTATAAATTTTACTATCTCGCTAAAGTTTTTTTGGGTATTGAACTTATAACAAATCAAACTCAATTGGTATCAAACTACCCTATTATCGCAGCTTCTATATAAGTAGACACCAAACACACCTGCGATAATATTCACATTCCTTAAAAGACTCATCAAATCCCTCAAAATCTCTGGAAACAATCTCTTAAGACACACTCCTCTAAAAACTCCTACATATGTGTCATGTACAACCGTGACATATGGCTTGGACAAGTAATTTTTGTCCCCAACTCGTCCTTAAACAACCAATGCTGTTCTATTTCAGATTAATTTAATCAAACAATTCGCTTGAAGTAAAATAACAGCTCATATTATCTCTAGAAGAGCCTCTATCATTGTCTTAAACACTCAGCAATTGTACCCATTAATACTACAATAAAGGCAATCAAATTAATCTGATTATATATATTAATTTTAAACTTCTTGTTTGAAAATAATATGAGTATACATGTCTTCTAGACTGCCTATGTATTAGCCATAATTACACTAAGCATGATGACATAATCCCAAATCAGAATATCATTACTATGTCATTAAATGCACTCACTTCTTTAAGCCCCCAAAACGTCCTTTCCCATTCCTCTAATCAAGAAACCTCTTCATCTTCTCAAAAATTCAAAAGTTGTATAAAATTGGTATCGCCTCCAACTACAAGACGACTTCGAGTACCTCAAAATTTCTCCACCATTACAGTCATCTGCATCATGTGTTCACCAAATCTGCCTAGTCCTCCTCATCGACCCATTTCCCACACTGAATGGCGTCAACGTATGATGGTTCTTCTTGCCACTCCTACTCCACAAGTGCTTCAACGACCTCGTCGAATCACTCGTCGTGTAAGGAATTGTCTTCGAGACCCCAGGAACAGTGTATCCAATTTCATCCCTTGGATTCTCACAAGAGACATTACCGCAACTACTGCACCTGCTCCCATCGCCTCAAATGCTCACCTCGAGCAACCCTCATCTCGGAGGAGCTTCACCAAGAACGCCCATTCTGTCAAATCCGGTCAATGTTCCTCCGATTAAAATCAGCAGACCTTCATCCTCTAACTCTACTTCATTAGGATGACTAGCTAGGTCTCTGTTTTATCAATCTAATTTTCTTTTGCTATATTAATGATAAATGTGTAATGTGTTTAGCTTTGTGTACGTCTGTTTATCTACATTTGCCACTTTCTTTTGATTTAAGTCTTCATAATTTGTCTGGTGCATACTGCTCATGCCTACAGTTCACTTTCTTGATGAAACTCAGCATACCTCTTAGGCAGATCTTATATGTCATCTTTAGATGAATATCTCATGCATCCAATAAAAGTCAGCATAAGGCTCAACTATACTTTCCTGTTTTAACTAGATATACCTTAAGGAGGAGACTATTTTGAATGCTTTACTACTTAACAGCTTATCCTATTTGTCCCTCCTATTACAAAATAAAACTTGTCCCACTACATTCTTGTAAGACCTCCTTACAAGCAATGGAACACAATTCCTCACCTCGATATCCTATTATTTTTTATGTATGTCTTATACATGAAAATTGTGCATTATAAGTTATCTGCACACTGAGAAAGAAAATAAACCTGATTAATGACTTGCCACTTCCCAAGCTTTTTGATTCACATATCATATCTCAAAGAAACTGCCAATATGACAAGTGACAGTACTTACTCGATACTGTCTATATTCTCTGTAGAATTACATCTAGCTGATCACTTTGGCATTTCTAAAAAGACAGTATTTAACAGACCAAACCTCCTTCCCTCTACATGTCTCAATTCATACCCTATAAATTACCATAAGTCAGTTCTCTCACATATTTAGTTTCAAAAACTCAATATTTCATTTGATAACTATCAATCTATCTTTAGCTTGTGACCATTAAGGAGGAGAGATTGCAATAAGATTGACATTATACATACAGATTATCATTATACATAAAGAAGGGAAAATTGCAAATAAACAATGAACTAGTAAGGAAGAGAGATTATGTTAAGGAGGAGAGATTATATTAAGGAGGAGAGATTGTAACGTAGTAATGACCTCAACTAGTAGTAATGACCCCAACTAGTAAGAAAGAGAGTTTAAAAGATTAAAAGAGAGATTAAAGATTAAAAGACAACCAGTAAGGAGGAGAGATTGTGTAACTACCCATACAGCGAAATATTATGACTATTATAGTACGCTGACTATTACAAACTCTACCTATCCTTCTCAAACCTTTAAAATCATCAGATGAAGATGCTTAATCAATTCGATTAAGAACATTATAAATTTTCTACCTCTTGCTTGAGCAACATTCTTCAGATCATACAATGCAAGAATCACACTCTTAAGGCAATATTATCATTTGCCTAAAAACCATTTCAGTTATTGCTTCGTATTTGTTCTTTCATTTATTGAGTCTGTAAATACTTAGCAATAGGTGACTATACATACGCTATCGCTATCGCTTGTAAGTTCAACCTAGGGCATGCCTTGATATAAAATGAATATTCAGTAGTGGCATGTTATTACTAAGGATTGAACAACTGCTTTAAAGAGCTATATGTATAAGTCAAATTGTAGTAATGGTCCCAAGCAAATAGGAGGAGATTGTTAGGAATATGCCGTAAATCAGTGATATATATGTATGCATATTCCAACACGTTGATTTGCTTGTTCCCATTACAACGCATGTTTCACAAGTGGCTAAAAGGGCTGCGTACCGGTTAGTGTGGCAGCTTGTTGAAACAATGCATAGGTCATTAGACTAGGAAGTCTTTGTACATATCCGAGTCTTTGTCCTACCAGAATGATGACAAACCTTCATATGAATTAAGCTCTTCAAATTGCCAGCTGACGTGACCATCGGCAAATGTCTCACTAGCGACATTTCCCTTTAGCTATGATCGCCTAATAGCCATCTCTACATCGCCAGCTTCTACATCGGCGTAACCCCGTATTCGCCAAAGCACTTCATCAGAACAACTGCAGAGAAGCTATTTATTCAAGAGGAACATCGTGACCATCAGCGGTTTCTACATCAGCAGTTCTATAATGGCAGATCTCAGAATCGGCCAAATCCCTCATCAGAACAACTGCCGAGAAACTGTAAGATCACGAGAAACATCGGTCGTTACTCAAACGCGCTACAAGTCAAAATAGATCCGTTGTAAGATCTGTCTGACAAATCCAAGATACGCATCGATGTCTGCACCTTCACGTTTATCCAATAGACATTTCCTCTTCGAACGTGTTCGCGGTCTTCAAAGCTTCATTTCAAAAGGCCAAGCACGGACGCCGCACTCCGGCCAAAGCAATGATACGTCCAAATCGCCGATCGCATCTAGGCTAAGCTCGACACGTCCAACTCTGTCCAGCCTGTGTCACGGACCATCTTCAAGACTCAAACCTAACTGAAGGTCTTTGCCCAACAAATCCAAAAATGTACTCTGCTACATTAAGAAGTTCAGATCTCCAACGGGCTTAAACCTATTCAATACACCAACGGTCACCTCTTCTTCTCCAGCTATATAAGAAGACTCTTACTCTCATCTCAAAAAAAGAGAGCAAGCAGTGTATGCTTATGCTTGAGAAAGGTTGTGGTATTGATCTTCATTTCTTCAATCCAGAACCACTTCTTCAGAGTGAGAAATCACAAGTGTAAGAACAAACACTTTGTGAAAGAGAGAAAAGGAAATCCAAAGGCTGAGAAGCTCTGCTTGATCAACAACCTTGTTGTTGATTTGAGTCCTTCTTCCTTCGAAGAACTCAGTCTCTTCAGTGGCCTCAACTCCATTATCCAGTAAAGAGACCAAGTATCTTTTAGATCGTTGAAGCCAGATCAAGCTTGAAGATGTCCGATGAAGAGCCAGAATTTAAATGTCCAGATTGCATTCATATCGGCAGACTTATACTACATTATAAGCTGTGCCGATTGTGCAATAAGTTGTCATCATTGTTGGTCGAGTGCTTAGCACTCAGTTGTTCAAATACTTGCTATTTGAACAACTCCTAATATTCTCTTCTCACATCACTCTAACACTAGCACTTTCCTTCCCTGACCTCCAAGGTTGTTAGGAACTGCTAGGATTAGAGTTCTTATATGAGTCTTCCGGGTATCCCATCTCACTTTCCTTCTACCCCCGGGGAGATTGCTAGGATAGAGAGTCTAGGTTGATGTACTAAGCATGTTTGTCTTTGAGCAAACCTCTGCTGAATTTTAATATAATATATATGTTTGTTACATTCAGCCTTGATTTCTCTTTCTTGTATAATTTGTCTTATCATGTGCAATCTGTTTAAGGAAAGTAAATGATGCATCTAATACAGATTTTAGTCAACTGTTAAGCTCTCTTTCATATCAAATCTTTACAGTTACTTTAATCTAAATTGTTTGACTTATGCTGTTTGTTCTTCCGCTGCTCAAATTTATCTTCATCAGCTAAGTTCAACATACATCTTCCTACTGCACTCTTGACATCTGCTGATCACAGATGTCCGATGTCTCTAACTTCGGCTAAGCAGTTAAGATAAGAAAGATGATCTACCTGTATTAATTATTTCATCTATTCTTCAGATTATTTGTAAAAATTGGATAAAATTTTTAATACATCAAGTATAGGCTATTCACCCCCCCCTCTAGCCTATACACTGAGCAACCCTTGGACCCAACAACTCTATCCACCTTTCTGCCTTCATTGGATCAGGCTCCCCATCATAGCTTCGTGGTTTCATCTTCAGGAATCTCCCTAACCTCCGATCATAGTCCCCATTGCCCCAGTTGGTTGAGCCATCCTGTGACCTCCTGCCTGTCCCAAACCTGCCATGGCCTGTTGTTGCAACTCTATATTTTGTCTATTCATTTTCATCATCGACTGCATGAATCCCTGCATCAAGTTCACAATCCCCTCATTCTGATTTACCCGTATCTCAGGCTGTACATCCGGCGGTCCCGTAGGTTAAACTCTAGGCTGTGTAGGTGGTGGAGTATTACCCTGCTCAGCTGATGTAATCCCGGCTCCACTCGAGCCACCTTCCTCCATACTAGCACCATGTCTAGTCTCAACCATGATTAAACACCTGCAATAAACACTCGACGTTAACGACTTAAACACACAACCAACCCTCCTTAGCCAAAGATTCTCTCCCGGCTAGCTAACTTATGCTCTGATACCAACTGTCGCGACCCGACGCGAGATCTGATGTGAATCCCGTTCGGTCCGCGAGTAAACGGGAAAAACACAAAAGTAGCATCTCAAAATTTCATTTTTAAAAGAATGCAAAGTCATGAGAAAACCCTGTAATGCACGTGCAAGTTTTCTTTAAAACAACAAGATCTTTAAAACAATACTAAACCTCAACGGCGAAACAGGCCGGAGAAACAACACGTTAGCAAGCAACAACAAACTCAAGCTAACAGGCTCGGTACATATAAACCATATCAGAGTGTGCGGAATTGAAAGTTAATAAATATATACAATAGCACGACAACTATGCCGGCACGACAAAAGAATATAACAGATAACAGTCGCGACTACTACCCAACAGATACATTGTTTAAATAACAAGTACACCCTCAGCCTCGCCAAAAGAAAATACTAGGCACAAGGTGCACTACCAAAAGAAGACGTCCAACTGGAACTGAACTCGAGCAACTAGGGATTCCTCGCCGGCCCTTGATCTAAGGAAAACAAATAAACACAAAATGGGGTGAGTCGAAACTCAATAAGCTACTAATGCAACAATATGGCATGCTAGATGCAAGACAATAAATATAACATGTACTCATATCATCACGAAATCATTTCAATCACTACAAGAAAAATGAGATATTGTGACCCTTTTCAAGGGGCTTTTTATAAAAGGCCTCATTAAGCTATCTATTAGGGCTTTTATATGTGTCATTTTATAAAATAACATGTTTTTTTTAAAAGGCCTCATAAAACCATCTATTAGGGCATTTGTAAATGCTATTTTATTAAATATCTTATTAAGGCACTTGACATCTATCCTATTAGACAAATAATTAAGAATAAAACCCATTTCTTTTCATCGATGCCGCCCAAGTGTTTCACGAAAACTACACTTTGCCGGGCTTCTTTTTATGAAAATTCTATTGGCGCCTTTGAGATAGGAATTTCTCCTTCTTCAGCTTAGGAGCAGGTAAGAAGGATTATTGCTGGCTGAAAAAGGCGTTCGAGGATTACCCTCTTGTCTTCCCCCAAAATTTTATTAACAATTAACTCGGTGGCATCATTAGGATGGGGATTAGTCGCGCATAGAAGATCTTTACCCACTCCAATCAAAAAGTTTCATTGAAAGGTATACTCCTCTGCAAAATATCATCTTTATCTCTTTCTCTTCACTCTCTCCATCAATTAGGTATTGTTAAATCTAATTTGAACCAAGCTTAGAGTTTTAATAATTTCAACATCTTAAATTAGGTATTTCATTTTTTCTCATTTGATTTTGGTTATAGGAATTTTCGTTTTGGGGTGTTTTGGGAGGGGATAGCAATAGAGATAACATGGCTACTAGATTAAACCTTCCTAGAGACGGTATACATTTTACATTTTTCTTTTGCTATTGGGTTTCGTCTGTTTCTATTGGTGGCCTTTGTGTGTGTGTGTATGTTGTGTGTGTGTGTGTGTGTGTGTGCGTGTTTGAAGAGGGCAATAGGACACTCTCTTTAAACTGTATTAAGACAGCTTACCCAATTCTGGTAAAAGAATGCAAAAAAGTTCATGGCATAATAGTTTCCGTATTTTACTTTTCAAACAAATGCAGGGAGTTTGCTAAAGATTTTGTTGTTGCTGGTACTACCTCAGAGTCTCTACATGGTTCCTGTGAGTCAATGTTCAAGTCTGACATGGTTAGCTCTTATTCAACTTGAATTAGTTAGTGCTTTTTAAAATATGACTATCTTAATAACTTTGCTGGTGTATACTTGTGTACTACTGATAAAATTGTATAATGGATGGTAACACGTAACCATCAAGAACCATAGCTCCTCTGTTATCTATTTCTCAAGAAATTACCTTTTTTATGGTCTCTTTCAATGTTTGGAGGAGATAAGTAACCAACTATAATCTAAAGGCTTAAGTTATGAGGAGAGGCCTAACAATGTATGGCATGCTTTCACATACATGTATTAATGTAATAGTTACCCACAATCTATGTATAGACGTATCTAAACTCTGTTGTTAACACGCTTACGTTTATATATTGGTCCCATTAGGCAAGGAAAGTGGATATACTTGATGGTGTGACGTTATGAGAAGACCAAGGATGAAATAGTATTGGATTGGAGTGATATTGAACTTGTCTCCAGGTCGGCTGCTACGATAAATGAGGTACATCTCTTCCATTGTCTCTGTGAATGTGTTAGGTGCATGTTGAGTTCGTGTATGAATATCAATTTGGCTCACATCTGTTTGCATTAGCTAAGACATAAACTGGCCCTACCAGCTGTGATGACATAAAATCTCTACCTTGTTTTTGACAGAAAAGCCATGTTAAGAACAAAGATATATATATATATATATATATATATATATATTTCCAAGTAATTTCGAGATGGTTCTATGTTACTCTAAAAGGTCTTGCTGAGACCTTGGACTTTGCATTCCCATTATAGAAAGAAAAAAGGATATCAGACTAAATATGTATAAGCTAATTGAGATGGTGCTTATTCGACTTAAATTAATGTAAATATTGGATGCTAAGCAGTTGCGGTTGAGGGAGAATGACAAGATTTTTCTGCTGTATTCCCTACTTAAAAGATGCCGGTTGGCTTCATTTAGTAAGTTTATCATTGTGGAACGAACTGAATCTATTTAAACACCACAGACTTATGTCACTGCAAAACTAAAAAATCATTGACATCCCGATTTGGACGACTGATCTAGATGAAGAGCAATGCGCAGTGGTACCCAGTTCTTGTAATGATTACTGTTAGTTTTTCCTTTGCCACTGTTAATATACTTCTCAAAAAAGTTATTAACGATGGATTGAATCATTTGGTCTTTATAACCTTCCGGCTTTCAGTTTCTACAATGTTTTTAGCCCCAATCAGATTTTTTTGGGATAGGTAGGCAGACAGTTTCTTTCTCTTGATTTCTCTGTTAAACAACATAAATCCATTTCGTGCATCGCCAGATTGGAATGAATGGCACATAATACTATTACATCCAACCTTTGACTGCATTCGTTTCAAACATAATTGTCTAGGATGATGAGAGGAGTCAAGATTTTCATGTTATTATTACCTTGATTTTTACTCCTGGTTCGTATCTACATATTATCCACAAGCAGTAGACCATTACTTTATTAATTGCACTTATGAGAACAATAGAAGAACTGAAACTTTGCATTCTTTTTATAAATATATCCTTTCTAACAGGGAAGGAAATTATGGTCATACTTGTGTCGTAGCTCTTCAAAATGGTTCATATTATGATGGTGTAAGACAGGTGACTTACATATTATCATTCAGTCCTACATATATCTCATACTTTAAACTTTAAATTTTACTTATCCAAAAAATAAAAATAGATTTATCTTTCAGCTTAAGCTAAAGCATGAAATCCTTTACTGTAATTCACTTAAGAGAGGGCCGATGTTCCTTTTCAATGTAAAGCTGAAGCATGAAATCCTTTACTATAAGTTAATTCTACTCTCTGAAAATTGATCTCCATATTTAGAATTGTCTGAGGCTGGTACATGATATTTGGTTGTTATGGTCAGATACATTGGCATTTTCACTTGAACATTAGTATTTGAACTTTTATAGCTTTGCCAAAACATGTCAATTAAGTCCTTTATTTTCACTGCACAAACTTGTACAACACTTACTATCCTTGTGGGTTTCTTTGTCTATTTTGTAATTTTATTCAGTATTATCTAAATGTTCATCCTTTGTTTTTCTAATTTGTAATTTTATTCAGTAATTGTTCAATTTTAATGTATTTGTTTGATTTTTTTTAATTTTTTTTGTGTTTTTGGAAAAGCAGGGGAGTTTAAGGAATAACAGGAGTGGAGTGAACCAATTGCAGAAGGTAAATTATAGGC
The DNA here is from genome assembly GCA_016624345.1 of Platycodon grandiflorus. Classification (NCBI taxonomy): domain Eukaryota; kingdom Viridiplantae; phylum Streptophyta; class Magnoliopsida; order Asterales; family Campanulaceae; genus Platycodon; species Platycodon grandiflorus. The sequence continues at coordinate 32,160,560 of CM028368.1, forward strand.
AAGGTCAATCTGGCCGCCAGTTCTCCGTTCGGGCTGCTGCCAAGGATATTGCCTTCGATCAGGCCTCTAGCTCCGCCCTTCATGCCGGCATAGATAAGCTCGCTGATGTCGTTGGCCTTACTCTTGGTCCTAGAGTTATATGTATATATGTCACATTTTGCCCTTCTGATCTGATTTTGACCAAAAGTTTAATTTGGTGAAAAGCTTAATATCTTGTTTTTTATTCGTATGAAACCCTCTGATGATTCTAATTTTTTAATCACGTGCCTTTTATTGCTTGTACGTTGAGAAAGTTGGTGTCTTTTTAATTCTAATTACATGCAAAAATATCTTTAGATGAATTCAAAATGGGGGAGTGAACATATTGCAGATGAAAACCAGTATGGAATGGTGAATAAACCGAGGAAATGGTTGACTTGTTTGAAGGTTCTATAAAAATAGTTAAACATACTCTCAATTTTACTTTTCAAGTCCGAACTTTGAGTAGTTGACCAGTAGAGGCATTAATATTGGTCATCATGTACTTGTGCGTTGATCAGAAGTCAAAGTTTCGATTATTATTTTGGGATACCTACATTATCCTTATTTAAATCGTCCATTGGGTGTATCATCTACTTACTGCATTTGTTGGCAGATTCAAATATATTATTCTTTTGGGGTTGTGTTTTGCTGATGGGAATGTGTTCTTTGTTCTAATTTGATAGCTTAAGGCTGTAGTTTATGGCAGCAGTGTAGAATTTTACTTGGTAGTTTGTTTTATTCTTCACTTTTTTCAAATGCTAATTTGATCAATTATGTTAATTGTTAGACCTTGCTACTTAACTTAGGGAGGAATGTTGTCTTGGATGAGTTTGGGGCCCCAAAGGTGGTTAATGATGGTATTACAATTGCCCGTGCTATTGAGTTACTTGATGATATGGAAAATGCTGGTGCTTATTAGAGAGGTTGGGGTTGCCATCTTTTTGAGGCATACTTATATAGCAGTTTTTTTTTTATTTTTAAATGAGAACTTTCAGTTTTCCCTGCGTACTTAATCGGATTTCATGTTTTTAATTGTAAAGGTCGCAAGTAAAACCAATGATTCTGCTTGTACTACAACTGCATCAGTTCTCGCACGTGAGATTATCAAACTTGGCCTACTCACAGTCACATCTGGTGCTAACCCAGTGTCAGTAAAGAAAGTTATTGATTAAACCATCCACAGTTTGGTTGAGGAGCTGGAGAGGAAGGCTCGGCCATCAGCATGAAATCCTTTACTGTAAGTTAATTCTACTCTCTGAAAATTGATCTCCTTATTTAGAATTGTCTGAGACACTTGTACAAGCCTCAATATATTTATGAAACTCATTTTGGGTAGAGGTAGTACTACATCGCTTTTCAGTCCTTGAATTTTTTTTCCAGAGAGATTTTCTGTAATGACCTGAAGTCCATCCATCAGTATTTGTTAGAAAAATGATCAATAGTAAAAGTAAATTGCTTTGACCGATGTTGCCATTGCAAGAGTCTAATAATTCCTTGTGCCTGCATGTGGAATAAATTTTAGATTAACAAAATCTAATACGCCTTTGGAATAAGTTTTTATTAAACATGGTCTTGGTGCTAGGAAAGTTAAGAATTTTTTATTGGTTAAAGCTTCCAGTGCAACTGCACTACTTAAACAATTTATTGTCTTCTTTTATTTTTAGCAATGTGCTCTAATGAGTGTTGTCACCCTTTGATGCTCTGATTTCATACAGTTTATTTATTCCTAGCCTTCCATACATTTTATTGATTTCTCTAAATTTAAATGAAAATGCAGCTTTTGACAAGCAACTCAAGTCTACAAACTATCAGCTTTTACTTATCCTCCAATTGGCATAAGATTAGTCTTTTCCAATTTTAGCTATAGTGTTATTTGTTTATATTCTTTTAATTGGGAATAATTTATTTATGTTTTATGGTGGTGCCATTGTATCTCTCAAGAGTTTAGTGAATCAAGACCATGTCGCTGTAAAAGGAATCATCTCAAGTATTGATCCAGCAACATAGGTCGTAACTGGTGTGAAGTACAAGTTCAAGTTGTTGTGGAATGGGATGAGGAGTTAATCAGGCTGTATGGAATTTTCACTAGCGTTGGAGATGCGATTGGAGTACATATAGCTTGGCCTTTATCTTCGGTTTGTTTGCATTACTTAAGTCAATAAGTCGTCATTATATGTATTTTTGTACGTCTACTAATTTTAATTTAAATATTTTGTAGGTATTACTGCTGGATTTTGACCAAAGCTAGTAGCAACTCCATGTTATTGAACATGAAGGATTTCATAGATTATTTAGGGTGGGTGAAAAGTGTTATCTGTTATATCATTTTAGCCCTGCATTTTGATACAATGACTACACATATAATTGGTTTCAAATTGATATGAGTAGATTATCGAAAGACATGATTGAGACAGTGTAATTAAATTGTTGGTGACTAATTTATGATAACTTTTTGTGACTACTTATGTTTGTCGTTGTACCCTTTACAATTTTTTAATATCTTGTACATGGATAAAACTACACAAGCATGAAACAAAATTGAGCAGGAAAAGGTAGATGTTATTGTCATTAGAAGGTTGTTTCCAAGTGCCTTGTAATTTTTGAATAGGGCCTTTTGAAGTGCTTTAATAGCAAGCCATAAAACAGTCTTTAGAGATTAGTTGTTAAGACACTTGCAGGTGCTGTTTTAATAGTTTTCTTGAGGCATTTGATGGTAGTTAAAATAGTTTAAATTTCTTTTAGAGGCACTTGCAATTAATAGACATATTAGTCACCTTTTCATATTTAAATTGCTTAATGGGACACTTGTAGGTGTCACTATAAAAAATATAGTGAGGCTCGTACAAGTGTCATATAAAAGTCGTCACCTCTTAAATCACTTAAAAGAGCCTCAATAGTCTATTGGGGCTTCAATACAAAGGACACTTAGTTTAAGTGCCTCAAGGTTAAAAATGCCTCAATAAGTAACCTATCGAGGCACTTTTAAAAGCCTCAATAGACATAATTTGTTGTAGTGAATACAAAGCGGAAGTAACAAGTGTTGCACATAGCCAAACAACCCCATACTACACGAGAGGCTCAACGATCGCCAATCGTCCCATACCAGTTGGAAACCATGACTAACATTCGCTCATACAGGAAGCACATAAGAGCTATAAGTAAACAGGTTACAAAGGATACGGCATCGAGGTACACCTCCGACCAAACCAATACTTCCAACCAACCAACCAGTATAATACCAAATGCAGAGCCATTGTTGACGTGCTCGATCAAGAAAACCAAATAACATAACACAGTGTGAACCATCTTCTGTATTCACGTCGACGGGTGATCTCGGTCCTGACAACCCAAGAATCAACCACGGATATAGCTTACCATGGTTGCATTTATTCCATACAACAAATGGCGGTATACCCCTACCGTGGCCATCGGTAGGGCGAGGCCCGATGTATTGGCCTTCGACTATTACGTAGCCCCAGCTCCCGCAATAATCGAGCGTCAATACACCGCCAACACATATGCCATGGACTTAACTAAATGCACAAGTAGAAGTTTTCATAATTGCTCCGGTGCCCCTTTTGTACTGGCCTTAGCTCCCGAAGTCCTTGCCCCTCCAGACTTCTCATTTAAGTCCTCCGTTAGCTCTGTTAGCCCACCGTTAGCATATTTTGCCTTGGCTAACTTGACGGACTTTGACAAAATAATTTGTAGCTCAACTTTAAAGCCCAAAATTGCCTCAAACTTCATGCTAAAATCCTTAAATTCTCGTTAATATCTTGGAAACCTACAATGAAGCACAAATACACAAATAATACTATTTCCAAGCATATTTAACTCCAAAGTAGCACAAAATAAAAGAAAATAAAGGGGAAAATTCGAGAAAATCTTGAGCTCATCATTCAGCATTCTGAGAGTTTCAAACTTGGAGTACATCAGTTGAATTTGAATTTCCAATTCAATTTGACTCTCATTAGTTGTTGTCTCTTCCTTTTCAGGTGGACTAACAACAGGCTTGATAACTTGAGAAGGTTTTTCAGTCGTTCTCTCAATTGGCTTGCTTAGGATTCCTTGACCATAGAATCCATTTCCTATTTGGCGAACCACCAACTGACAAGGTTTAATACTTTTGATCAGCTTAGAAATCTTAATAGGTAAGTCTAAAGTGTCAATTTTAGACTCATTTAAGCAAGCAGGGCTTGGTAGGTCGCTATCTAAATCATAGACAACTGACTCCACCACAAGACAAATTTTGCTTCTTGTGAGCAGTCAGCCGATTCATCTTCTGAATCCATCTCAATCTAAGTAGCAAGATTGAGAGTTTCATCTTCAGCTACCAATCCTTTTTGTTTTGCGAATTTTCTAGGGGCTCTTTTAAAATATTCATTTTTAGTGGTCGGGCAAGCTGAAGCAAAGTGTCCTGGTTTTTTATAGTTAAAGCACAATAATTTTTCACAATCAGCTTTAGCTTCAATTTGTTTGGAATTATTTGCCCTTTGAAAAATTTTAGAAGCTAGCTTTTAAAGGTTCTTTATGAAAGATTTGTATTTCTTAAACTGCCTAGCAAAAGTAGCAAATTCATCTTCATCAAAGTCATCAGTTGACTGAGATGAAGTAGAACAGACAAATATATTTCTTGTACCACGAGTCCATTAAAAATTTCTCTCTCTAAAATTTCTCTCTCAGCCTAGGGTTCCTCGTCCTATGCATGGTGGCAGCCATGGCTGCTCCGCCGCCTCCACCTGGTGATTCATCCATACCACTTGTCATCCCCAAACCAGTCACAATTTCTTCTCCTAAATCATATGCTTCTATTACTGCTGGAGCTTCTTCCTCAAAAATACCTCTATTCTCTATTCCCCCAACCCAATACAAGGGTGAACCCTCCCTCAAGCTTTCGGAGGTTATTGCCAATTCTTTGGCGCAGCCCTTTCGCTTAACTCTTATAGGAAAATTCTCACATGGTCGTCCTTCGATGGAAGCTATGCGTAAACACTTTCAAACGTTTGGATTGAAGGCAGACTATTCCATCGCTCACTTGGACAACAAACACATTCTCATACGGGTTCATAATGAAGAAGATTATCAGCGATTATGGATCAAAGACCAATGGTTTCTTGGTCGATATCCAATGCGTGTCTTTAAGTGGACTCCAGACTTCCGGCCAGACATAGAGAGTTCTATTGTTCCAGTTTGGATATCAATACCAAGGCTCCCTATACATTTGTTTCACCGCACTGTTCTTTTTGCCATAGGTGACATGCTGGGCAAAACTCTTATGACAGATCAGCCCACCGCCAACCTGACTCGTCCAAGCCTAGCCAGAATTTGTGTGGAGATCGATCTTCTTCACCCAATTCCCAAACGAGTCTGGATCGATTGCGGAGCGCAAATCCCTGGTTTTTGGCAATCTGTTGAAGTAGAAGGCCTCCCACGTTATTGTGGTCATTGTTGTCGTCAAGGGCATACCGAAGATGTTTGTAAAGTGAAGCATCCCACGTTGCTTGCTAAAGGTCCAGCTTTAACCAGAACCGAAGATCCTAAAGCTTCAAAGGAAACGCAAAAAGCACTGATAATCCTAAAATTACCACCAGATGGACTCCCAAGAAAACTACAACCGCGATCACTTTGTCTGATAAAGGTAATCTGGATACTTCTAATTCGAATACTATTGCTAATGATGCTCCTACCTTGATAATTTCTTCAGGGAATACTCTTTTGAGTGATGATAATCTGGGCTCCAGCAAAGCCACTACAAGTCCTGAGACTAATATTGATAATATAATGCCAACTGAAGCGACTAAACTCTCCACTGATGGTTCTCAGCCACAGCATGTAGTGACTGAAGACGAAACCCTTTCTGGAGATCAGCCATCTTCTAAGCTTGTTATGTCCAACAGATTCAACATCCTCGCTGGCATTGAAGAGGATATTGCTGAAATCCAAGAGGATTTAGTTGCTCTTGAAATTCAGAATGGATGTCATCATGCTCATCCTGACCCTAACGCAGAAACTCTCTCTTCAGATGAGGAAAATGGGCCTGAGGAAGACAGGACGGTCACAGCTAATATAGCTGCCTTGAATCTTGACAGCAGCATTCCAGTTTCTTCAGCAATAATCAAGACCAAAATCTCTCCCAGAATTACAAGGTCCAAAGTTCATGCCTCCTCTACTATTATCCATGACTGTTAATGCTCTTTTTTGGAATATTCGTGGAATTGGTAATGATCCCTCTATTGGCCGTTTAAAACAACTCATTAAGCTTCATAAAATTACGTTTCTTGCTATTTTTGAACCCATGATTGCTGCGGATCAAATTATGCGGGTTGCCAGGAGACTGCATTTCAATTTTAGCTATTCTAATTTAAGTAGCTCTATTTGGATTTTTGTCAAACCGCCTTCACTTGCCAAGTTCTTTTGACGGCTCTCAACATGTTACTGTTCAAGTTAAACACTTCTCTTGGCCTTTTTAGTGAATATTTCATGTATTTATGCTAGTGCCGGTGATGATAGACAGTTCTCTGGATGAATTGATTGATCTCGCTCTACTTTTGAGTCCTCGCCTTGGTTGATTGGAGGAGATTTCAACATCATTTTATCCCCGGAGGAAAAATTAGGGGGCTCAGGCTGGGATAGAGCTGGTGCTCTTGATTTTCATTCTTGCATCGCAGCCTCCGGTCTCATTGATATTGGATTCTCTGGTAGTAAATATACATGGTGGAATTCTAAAGGCGGTGAAGCCTCTATTTTACAGCGAATTGATAGAGCTTTATGCAATATCCCCTGGCAGAACAGCTTTTCTGACACGACTGTAGAACATTTGTCTCGCACATGCTCAGATCATGCCCCTTTACTGATTCGGATTTTGAAGGACAGAATATGTCATCCGTCCCCTTTTCGATTCCTGAATATATGGACTTCTCATCACTCTTTCCTTGCTCTTGTGGCTGATAATTGGAACTCTTCTATCGAAGGCCGGCCAATGTTTAAATTTGCGAAAAATCTTAGTAATGTTCGCCGTGCTCTGGTCAACTGGAATCGAAATGTTTTTGGTAACATCTTTCACCAACTTCAACGTGCTGAAGATGATTTCAAAGATTGTGAACTCCTTTATGAGATTGATCCATCTCCTGAAAATAGAGCATCCATGTCTTTAGCTCAAGCATCTCTTCGTCAGAAATTAAATCAGGAGGAGGATTATTGGAAGCAAAAAGCCAGGATCAAATGGCTTAAGGAGGGTGAAGGTAATACAAAGTTGTTTCATGCCTCAGTTCTACAAACTCGTCGTAGGCTTCATATTCATTCAATCCAAGATTCTCAGGGCTCCCTCATAGATAATGAAGATGCTATTAAACATCATGCTGTTAATTTCTTTCAATCGCAACTCCAAGCTGAAGCTACTGAGGATAATGATCTCTTAGATGTTATTCCTTCTCTGGTTACTAGCGATATGAATGCTACCCTATCCGCTTTTCCTACATTAGAAGAAGTCAAGCAAGAAGTTTTTTCTATGGATGCCAATAGTGCTGCTGGTCCGGATGGTTTTTCTGGTAAATTCTTTACTCATTGTTGGGATATTATCTGTCATGATCTTCTATCTGCAATCATGGATTTTTTCTGTGGCTTCTCTTTACCTCGAAGCTGGACTAGCACATCGATTGTCATGATTCCGAAAAATGACAACCCTTTGAGCTTCAATGAATTTCGGCCGATTAGCTTGTGCAATTTTTGCAACAAGGTTATCTCCAAGATTTTATCTGTCTGCCTGGCCCTTATTCTGCCTGACATTATTTCAGAAAATCAAAGTGGTTTTGTTAAAGGGCGTCTCATTCAGGATAACATTCTTTTGGCTCAGGAGCTTATGACCCATTTGGATAAGAAGATTTTGGGTTCTAATATCATTATTAAGTTGGATATGACGAAAGCTTTCGACAGGGTTTCTTGGCACTTTCTCATCAAAGTTCTTCGAAAGTTTGGTTTTTCTGAATTCTTCATTGACATGATATGGCGCATCATTTCAAATAATTGGTTTTCTGTTTTGGTGAATGGGGCTTCTACGGGATTTTTCCATTCTACTCGTGGTTTGCGGCAAGGGGACCCTCTTTCTCCTAGTTTGTTTATCATTGCAGCTGAAGTCCTCAGCCGGAGTCTTAATGCTTTGCATATCTCCCATTCTCAAGTTGCCTTCTCCTCTGCAAGTGGTTGCCCTATTATTTCTCATCTGGCATTTGCAGATGATATTATTATTTTTTGTAATGGCCGCCATCATTCTCTTGATCGTCATAAACAGCTTCTTTCAAAATATGCGGATTGTTCAGGCCAACAGTTTAACACTTCAAAAAGTAGCTTCTATGTCTCTTCTTCTCTGGCAGCCCCTCGTTTGCGCTCTATATCTTCAACTTTGGGGTTTCATCATAAAGACCTTCCTATTATCTATCTGGGCAACCCACTTTTTGCTGGAAGGAAACTCAAACGGTATTTCGACCCTCTTTTTCTCAAACTTCGAAGTCGTATTGATACTTGGATTGGTAAGTTTCTTTCTCATGCCGGTCGGGTAACTTTGATTAATCATGTTCTCCACTCAATCACTACATATCAATTGGCTGCTCTTGCTCCACTAAAGTCTATTATCCATAGTCTCGAGATGATCTTTTCTAATTTCTTTTGGGGTCAAAGTGATGGTCGTAATAAGGCTCATTGGATTGCTTGGGCTAAATGTTGCTTGCCGATTTTGGAAGGTGGTATTGGCATTCGCTCTTTGAAGGATATATCTAGAGCCTATTCTGCTCAATCTTGGTGGCATCTTCGTACTCAAGATTCTTTATGGGCTATTTTTATGAAAGCAAAATATTGCTCGCGTTCTCATCCTTGCCTTGTTAATATTCGAGGCTCTATCTCTTGGATGCGAATGCTTGAGGTCCAGCCTATGGTGGAACAAAATCTTCGCTGGTTAGTGGGAAAAGGATCCAGCTCTCCTTGGTTTGATCACTGGCTAGCAGATGGATTGCTCTCAAAACCGCATGGCTGTGACTTTCTATCCATACGGGATTTATTTGACAATTCTTCCACTTTATCTCCTGTTGCTGCTGCGGTCCTTCCTGCTGCTGATGTTGCTCGCATTCATTCCAGCCTTGTTTACATCTCAGATTCTCCAGACACCCCATGCTGGACTGCTACTTCATCCGGGAAATTTACAGTTTCTTCAGTCTGGCAGCAGCTCCGTGACCACCATCCCCACTTATCTCGGCTAAATATACTTGGCATAGATGTATCACTAAGCAAATAAGTATTTTTCTATGGCATCTCTTACAGCACCGTCTTCCTTTAGATGAAGGCCTTCGTCGTAAGGGTATCCATCTTGCCTCAAGATGTCATTGTTGCTCTTCAGGTTTCTCTGAAACATTTTTACATGTCTTCCTATCTAGCACCACTGCTTCGGATGTTTGGCAGTTTTTCAGCATGAAATATGGCATCATTTTCAGCCCTGGTTCTATATCCCAAGCTTGTTTTTCCTGGTGGTGGCATTCGAAAGCTTCTTCTAATATTATTATTATTACGGCTCTTATTCTTTGGCATCTTTGGAAGAATAGGAATCGTTGGCTTTTCGACGGTCATGGGTTCTCAAGCGATCATCTCATTCGAGATATTAGTAAACATTTGGCTCAAATTAACTCTGCTATGGGGCTGTCCACTCCGAAAATTAGAAGATCTTCTTGTCTTGTGCGGTGGATTAAACCTCCTTTCTCTTTCTTAAAGCTCAACACGGATGGCGCCTCTAAAGGTAATCCTGGTATTGCAAGTGGAGGTGGTATTATTCGGGATTCTTCTGGCCATTTAATCCATGCTTTTGCGTCCTTTTATGGCACTACTACGAATACAGTTGCTGAAGCTAAAGCTCTCCTCCAAGGCATGATTTGGCTTCGAGACTTTGGTCATCACAATGCTATAATTGAAATGGATTCCAGGATTCTCTTTGATTATGTCTCTCAAGAATCTAAACCTCCATGGTCTTGCTGGAGTATTATTCATCGTATTTTTGCCATCAAAAGATCGTCTTCTTTCCAATTTCGTCATAGCTACAGGCAGGCGAATAGTGTTGCTGATAAATTAGCCAACTTGGGTTGTGAAGAGCAAGCAGACTTTATCTTTTCATCCTTCAGAGATCTTCCTTCTGTCATTCGGGGTACGGTTTTATTGGACATCCAAGAGACTCCCTACATTCGGCATTAGTATTTGATTCTTGATAGATTTTAGCTTATTTTATCTCTCTTTGTATTTCCTTTTCGAGGTCAGGCTCCTCTGTCCTCCCGTTTTATAAGGGCCAGGCTGGTTGTCCCCCTCAAGTTTGTATGATTTCTTTTTATTTCAATAAAATCTCGCAGGGTGCCGTCCCAGTTTCCTAAAAAAAAAAAGTAGAACAGACACTTGACTTTTTGTCTTGGGTTGCTAAGGAGATACCACTAAAGCCTTTTTCAATTTCTTGATTTTTAAGGACTTCCTTTTTCATAAATTTGGAGACTAGCAACAAGACTACGTATATGAGTAGTGTTCAAGTCTATTGCTTCCTTTATGGCAGTGATTTTAACATGCCATTCATTTACCAAACTACTAAGGAAACGTATGTTAAGATCTTTCATAGTATATGCCTTTCCTATGGTAGCACAAGTATTACTTACCTCACAGAATCTGTCATAAGCCGTTCTCAATGACTCTTTTGGGTCCTTTTTGAAAGATTCGAACTCTTGAATGTAGTCATACATCTTGTTGTCTATCGTGATCTGGTCTCCATCAATGTATTGTGTGAAAGCTTCCGAGATCTCTTGAGAAGTGGTGTTGTTGTGAATCTGCTTTTAGACATTATTGTCTAAAGAGCTAGATAGTATGTGCACAACTTTGGTATCTAAGGCGTCAGTAGCTTTGTCTTCTTCAGACTATTCTTCCTTAGGTTTCAGCACGTACTCATCGACTGTTGTAATCACTAGATTTTCTATGTCATCTGCATTATCGGTTTGTTCAACAGTGGTCTTAGTATTTATTTTCATAGGATAAATGGGACCTCCTAAGATACATACCATTAGTCTTTTATCTATACTGATCATGTATCTAGCAATTCTTTCTTTCTAAATATCAAAGTTCTCCTCATCAAACATGAGGACTTGAGCCATGTTGAGGGTTAGAAAAAGCTTTGTTGATTGCCATAGATTAGAACTTTCAAGTGGTAAAACGTGGAAAAATGTGTTTCGAAAAGTTAAGCTCTAATACCAATTGTAGGCCCACTTAAGGCTAATAGTTGGCTAGAGGGGGGGTGAATAGCCTTACAAAATCTTTTTCAACAAATTTTAAAACCTTTTAGAATTCTGGCAGCGAAATAACAATTTTTAATAAAAACAATCAACTGAACAAGGAAAGTGTTCAGTCAGGAGTTTGCCTAATGAACAGTTTGATGACTCAACTGAAGTTACTAGACAAAGGCTGACTGAAGCTTTAAGTAATGAAATGCTTAAAGATTACTTAAAGCTTTGGTCTGTTTTGTCAAGAAGGGAAATGATAATGAACACAGTATATAAAGTGGCTCACAGTATGAAAACTGCTACATCCACTGCCAAGGTGGTCAAACTTGGATTTTTGAAGTGCACTAATTATTAATAATCTAAATGATCACTAATGGATCAGTGTACAACGAGGACCTGAGAAATTTATGGAGATTGTATATTACAAGGAACAAAACAATCTCGTGTGTTACAATCAATGATCTCTCAATAACTAAGTAGTTGGGAGAGATTCAAACAATGATCGAACTTGGTTTGAGGTTGGTATCATCTTAGGATGACTTGGGAATGTTTTGGTATCACTTTGGAAGTGTTTGGGAAGCCTTTTGACCTGAACCAGTCGCTATACAGCCGCATAGTGCGTTAGCATTAAAACCTCAAAGTTTCTGGAATCTATGCGCCCGCATAAGGCGCCCGCATAGGAGTCAGGCATTCGCATTACGCCAGCTTACATTGAATCCCAAAGTTTCTGGATTGTATGCGGCCGCATAAGGAGCTCGTATAGGAGCTCTGCGTCCACATAGTGCGACCACATAACGTCGTGCTCTGCTTTGTTTGTTTGACGAACTTTTAAATGATTTGACCAATTGACTCAATCCAATGGCTGAGAATTTGACACGGCTTGGAGCTCATAGATCTGACTTAGAGGGACTCCTTAAACACCTTTTGAGAGCAAAACTCTCCTCGTTTCACCATTGTCATCCTTGAAACTTAGAGAGAGAGTTGAGAGAGTTCTTGAGAGAAGAAGTGAGCTAGTTTGCTCATTTGTGGTCCAAATTACGATCTGACTTCACCATTGTGGAGCTGTGGACTAGGAGATAACATTCCCTGGATTGCATGTTACTTTCTTAAGATTTTTCTTGGTTGATTCTTGCTAGAGGTAAGCTACTACCCCTCTCCTTCTCTTTTAATGTCTTGCATGACATCTTGGCCTTGAAAAATGACATTTATATGTTGAAATCAACATGTTTGAGTATGTTTTGTTGTTGAGCCATGTGAAATTCGTGGATGACATGTTTTACTTGTTGAAAGACTTATTTTGTCTTGGTTGATACACATAGAAATGGTATCATTTGTTAATCTTGAAGCATAAATGATTTCTCTTCGATTCGAACTCATTAGAAACAAACTAGTTTTACACCCGTGCGTTTAACGCACAAACATATATCTTTTTCAACTAAATAACACTCGAACAAAATAAAGAGGAAAATCAAAATAAAAAGAATAAATGGAGGTAAAGTAATTTTGGAGGCAACTAAATAAATAGAAATACAATGATATATCGGTAATATTATAGTTTCTGAAAAAATTTCTTATACACAAAATTTGTTGTTTTATTTCTTGGTTTTCCCTCTTTATCACATATTTTTTAATTAAATTATTTATGAATAGTATAATTTAATTTTCCTTAAATTATATTACATAAATTGAAAAAAAAAGAAAAATAATTATAGTGAAATTTATAAAATAATTATAAGACTTGGTTGTCATTGTATAATTTCAGGTAATTACATAAATTGAAAAAAAAATGTTCTATTTTAATTTTCCTCTTTGTTTTTATTAATGTAATACTCTATAACATCTTTATAGAGTATAATTTAATTTTCCTTAGTTTATTCTTTGTATTTTGTTTTTCCTCTTTGTTTCAAAAATTAATGATTAATATTTCGTATATTCGAAATTTACATAATTAATAATTAATATTTCAATTTAAAATTACATAAATTTGAAAAAAAAAGAAAAAAGATTAAAAGATATTGTTTTCATTGACAACGGTTCAATTGAAAATATTGTCAAATGAAAAACAATACGGAAGGGAAGGGAAGGAGGCCGGAGAGAGAGAGAGAGACAGAAGGGGAGAGAGAGTGAGTGGCGGACTTTGTCTGCCACTTTTTCCAATGTCACTTTGTCCAACTCATAGTTTGGATGTATATTCATACAGAGAGAGAGAGAGAGAGAGAGAATGTGAGTGAGTCTGCCACTTTTTCCAATGCACTTTTTTTAATGTCACTTTTTTCACCTCATAGTGAGTGGTTCTGTCACTTTTTTCAACTTATAGTTTGGCTGTAATCATAATCTTTCATCGTTACCCTCTACTTGTGTTGTAATCATCTTGGTTGTGCTCTAAGTATTTTTATAATTATGATAAATTTTAATAATACTAATATATCTCTTAATAATTAAACTTTTCAAACGTTGACTTTTTGGTAGAACGAAGAAGTATTGTACTTTTGATTTAAATTTTACTTAGTTGATGGCTTTGTAGTTTGCTGCTGAATTCAATGTCATTGTCGTCCCTACTTTTTCAATCATGTACTCATGTGAGTCATGTGCCAATTACATGGCCTCTTTTCTGTTTGTGTTTGGATGGAAAATTGGACGGAATGAGTGAAGTGTGTTGTTTGAGAGGGTTTACTATCTGGTGGTGTAATATTTCAGATTAAGGGGTGATATGTTAACATGATATAAATAGGGGGCTTTCTGTAATTTGGCGCAAAGAACGGGCACACTTCATAGGTGTGCAGCTAGGTGCAATTTCCGAGGTGGAATTTGAGAGAATTGATTTATTTTATATTTAAAGACATGTGTTATTATACTATATTTATTATTTTGTATTTTCGAGAAAATTTTAAAATATTTAATCAGTTTTAGGCATATTAAGAAGACTTTCTATTCTTGGTATGGCAATTTTGGCGGGATATTTCCTTATTTAGACTTATTAGGTTTTATAAATATATAGATAATGACTCTAACGGAGTTGAATAGGTTTTCATAATTGATGAGACCACGTGTGTGACTTGGGGATTTCGTTATGATACGAGAGTTTTGTCGGGAAAATTAGTTACCCGAAATTGTGCATGATGTTGTTGTTTATTTCTCGTAAATATTATGAGATGGTTGATTATGTGAGTAGGATTATTATGATCTACTTGAGACATTCATGTTGACTGATGTTGTGCTCCCTATCTTGGAGTTTGATTTGTTGTTGAGAATGTCAAGTAAACATCTACTTGTGCATTTGTTATGTCCATGGATTATTTGTTGGCGGTGTATTGACGCTCGATTATTACGGGAACCGGGGTTACGTAATAGTTGAAGGCCAATACATCGGGCCTCGCCTTATCGTTGGCCACGGTAGGGGCATAGCGCCATTTGTTGTATGGAATAAACGCAACATTGGTAAGCTATTCCGTGGTTGAGTCTTGGGTCGTAGGGACCAAGATCACCCGTTGACGTGAATACAGAAAATGGTTCACACAGAATTGGTTATGTTAACAGTTTTGATTCGTCGATCAAGCACGTCAACAACGGCTCCTACATTGGTATATTATATGTTGGTTGGTTGGAAGTATTGGGTATATTGGAGGTGTACCTCAATACTGTATCCTTTTAAAAAGTGTATACATATCGCACTTATGTGGTTCCTACATATGCGAATGTTGGTCATGATTCTAACTGGTATGGGTCGGTTGGCAATTGTTGAGCCTCTCGTGTAGTGTAGGGTAACGTGTTATTATGAGATGCTTATTATGCTATGCCTTGGGATTGATATATCTTGTTATAGCTTGTATTACTTGTTCAAATTATTGTCTTGCATCTCGTATGACATATTGTTGCATTAGTAGCTTATTGAGTTTTAAACTCACCCCGTCCAATGTTTATTTGTTTTCCTTAGATCACGGTCCGGCGAGGAACCCATAGTAAGAGTTTGCTTTATTGCGGCGTTTGAGCAGGTTGTTCGTTTGGTAGTACTGTTCGGGATTTATATTTCTTTTGGTGAGGCCGAGGGTATACATTGTTACTTAAACTATATAATGTTGGGTAGTGTGTGTTGGTCTTTATGATTGTAATATTCTTTTGGTTGTGCCGATATGGTTGTCGTGCCTGATGTATTTATAAATACTTGTTACTTTCGCATACTCTGATTTGGATATTGTTGTTGTTCTCCGAGCTTGTTGCTCGTGGAGGTTTATGTTACATGTTTGGTTTTATACTCAAACTATGTTTTAAACGATTTTAGTTTCCGATTTATTTTTATGCCGATGAAGTATTTCTTGGGTTTTGTGATGCGTATTTTATGTCTTTCGCGTCGTCTCCCCTCGCGATCCGGCTCGGGATTCCACGTAGGAGTCTGGGTGCGGGTCGCAACGGTTGGTATCAGAGCATAAGTTAGACAACCTGGAATGGATTCTTGGTTTAGGAGGGTGGGTTGTGTGTTTGAGTCGTTAACATCGAGTGTTTATTACAGGTATTTGACAATGGTAGAGACACGTCATGGTACCAATACGGATGCGGTTGGTACAAGTCACGTTGGGGAAGCTGCTGGGGCTGAAAGCCATCTTCACCACCTAGACCGCCTCCGAATCAACCGGGAGTTCAGCCGACAGGGCAACTGAATGCACCACATGAGGCAAATGTGAATCCGAATGAGGCTTTTATGCACACTATGCAGGGATTTATACAAGCAATGATAGAAATGAACCGACAAACTATGGATATGCACAGACAGGCAATGGCAGGACAAGGACAAGCAAGGGGGAACAAAGTAGATCAACTAGCTTGGGGTAATGGAGATTATGATCGTAGATTGGGGAGATTCTTGAAGATGAAACCTCGCAGTTATGATGGTGAGCCTGATCCGATGAAAGCAGAAAGATGGATTGAATCTCTAGAAACGATTTTTGTAGCAATAGAGTGTACCGAGGAAGACAAAATCAAGTTCGCAGCGTTCAAACTAGAGGATGCAGCGGAGCACTAGTGGAAGGTACTAGAGACAAGTTAGGTACAAGATCGTGTGGTTCACACTTGGGAGATGTTTTTGAGAGAGTTTAGGAATCATTTTGTTTCGGATGTGGTTCAAGCAAAGAAGGAAGTAGAATTTCTTGGTCTTGATCAGGGGTTGATGACAGTGGCTCAGTACTCTGCCAAGTATACTGAATTGGCAAGGTATTGTGTACATTTGATTCCAACAATAGAGAAGAAGATCTACCGTTTTGTGAAAGGTTTAAGGATGGAGTACCGTAAGCAACTCTTACCACTTGAGTTGCCAAGTTATCAAAGTGCAGTGGACAAACCTTATAGGATTAAGCATGATATAGAGGAGCACCGAGGCAGGCTATGTAGTACAAGTGGGAACTCGTAGGCATCACAATCGCAATGGAAAAGATCGAGCGCAAGTGGACTACTAATAGGGGGAGTAACACTAGCCGCCAGGGAGGACAGTTTCGTCAGCAAACTGGGAATCAGAGAAATGTTGGCTGTGGACAGCGTGATGCAAGGGTAACATGTGGGTTTTGCAAGAAGAGTGGGCATAATGAAGATAAGTGTTGGTTGAAACACGGAAATTGCTTGTTGTGTGGTGATGGCACACACTTTCAGCGGAATTGTCCTAAGAATAAAGGGCCACAGCAGGGAAGTGCACAACAGAACGCTGGGGTTAAGCGAGATAACGAGGGTCGTCCTAGAGTACAAGGTAGAGTCTTTTCCTTAGACCAGAGGGGAGTCCCCGAAGCCCCTAATGTCATAGGAGGTACTTTAACCATCTCTAGTGAGAAAGCCCGAGTGTTAATAGACCCAGGGTCATCACAATCTTATATTGCATCACATTTTGCTCATCATTTGCATGCTATACCTGAATCGTTACCTTATGTATTGGAGGTGTCTACTCCATTGGGAGAGTGCCACATAGCATTGAATGTTTATCGTGCTTGTGATGTGGTTAATGATGACCATCACTTACCCGCTGATTTGGTTAATCTACCTATACGTGATTTTGATGTTATTTTGGGAATGGATTGGCTACACGTTCATCATGCTATTGTTCATTGCCGTAGGAAGTTGGTTACTTTTGAATTTCCAAATGTTCCTTCATTTGTGTTTATGGGTGATAAGATTATGGGTGGTATTCAGCTCATTTCAGCTTTAAAAGCTCGGAAGTTATTGTCTCATGGATGTTCGGGGTATTTGGCGTGTGTTGTTGATAGATCACAAAAGGTTGTTACGTTGGAGGATGTTCCTATTGTTTGTGAATTTTCGGATGTATTTGCAACTGATTATGATTTGCCTCCAGACCGGGAGTTAGAGTTTTGTATTGAATTGTTAACAGAGACTGCACCGATTTCGAAAGCACCTTATCATATGGCACCGGCTGAATTGAAAGAGTTGAAAGTCCAATTGGAAGAGTTACATGATCGAGGTTTTATCAAACCGAGTGTATCGCCTTGGGGTGCACCGGTGTTATTTGTGAGGAAGAAATATGGATCTTTGAGGTTATGCATTGATTATAGGGAATTGAATCAAGTGACCATTAAGAACAAATATCCTCTTCCACATATTGACGATTTGTTTGATCAACTTCAAGATTCCGTAGTGTACTCTAAGTTTGATCTTAGGAGCAGTTATCATCAGTTGAAGGTTCGAGTGGAGGATATTCCTAAGACAGCTTTTCGGACTCGTTACGGGCACTTTGAATTTGTGGTTATGCCTTTTGGGTTGACTAGTGCACTAGCTGTGTTTATGGATTTGATGAATAGGGTATTCCTACCTTATCTTGATTGTTTTGTGGTCGTGTTCATTGATGATATTTTGATTTATTCTAAGTCCCGAAAAGAGCATGAGAATCACTTGAGGTTAGTTTTGACGGTGCTAAGAGAGAAGATGTTGTTTGCTAAATTTAGCAAGTGTGCCTTTTGGCTTGAGGAAGTGGCTTTTCTGGGCCACATTGTATCGGGAGAAGGTATAACGGTTGATCCGGCTAAGATTGAAGCAGTCGTGAATTGGAAGAGACCCGAGACTGTGACGGAAGTTCGTAGCTTTTTGGGTTTAGCGGAGTACTATCGGAGGTTCATAGAAGGGTTTTCTAAGATTGCAACCCCGTTGACTACTTTGACACAAAAGAATAAGGCTTTTGTTTGGAATGATAAATATGAAGGGAGCTTCCAAGAGTTGAAGAAGAGATTGACTACCGCAACAGTTCTAGCTTTGCTGAACGGACATGATGGGTTGCTTATTTACAGTGATGCTTCAAAGGAAGGTTTGGGATGTGTGTTGATGCAGAACGGAAGGGTTATAGCATATGCTTCTCGAAAGTTGACTCTGTGTGAACAGAACTATCCGACTCATGATATGGAGTTAGCAGCGATTATCTTTGCACTTCACAAGTGGAAGCATTATCTCTATGGGGCTAAGTTTGAGGTATTTACTGATCATAAGAGCCTTAAGTATTTGTTCTCACAAAAAGAGTTGAATAATAAACAACGGAGGTGGATGGAAAGGTTAAAGGATCATGATTGTACCATTTTATACCATTCGGGGAAGGCCAATGTTGTGGCCGATGCTCTTACTAGGAAGACTTATGTTTCTTGTTTGATGGCACAAGAATGGAAGATGCTTGAAGATGTTCGGGATTGGAGTCCTTGTATGTCTAACCATGGGGTAATATTTGCTAACATTTGTGCTACACCAGTTTTGCTTCAGCAAATTAAGGAAACTCAGGAGAGTGATCCGGAATTGAAAAGGTTGATTGAGAAATTAGAGGAGGATAAGACAACAGATTTTTCTAGGAATATTGATGGTATTCTTTTGTTTCGAGGTAGAGTTTGTGTGTCGGTATTGGATGATGTGAAACGGCAAGTGTTAGATGAGGCTCATAAATCTAAGTATAGGATTCATCCGGGGTGTACAAAGATGTATAGGGACTTGAAGAAGAATTTTTGGTGGAACGGAATGAAAAGGGAAATAGCCGAGTTTGTTTCGAGGTGTTTAACATGTCAAAGGGTAAAAGCAGAACATCAACGACCAGCGGGATTATTGCAACCATTGGAGATTCCGGAATGGAAATGGGAGAACAATGCTATGGATTTTGTGACTGGATTACCACGGACTCGACGAGGTCATGATTCTGTTTGGGTAATTGTCGATCGATTGACCAAGTCAGCTTATTTTCTCCCTATAGCGATGACTTATTCTATGGAGAAACTTGCTACTTTGTACACTCAAGAGATTGTGAGGCTACATGGGGTTCCGATTAGCATTATATCGGATAGAGATCCATGATTTACTTCACGATTTTGGCAGACGCTACAGAATGCATTGGGTTCAAAGTTGACACTTAGTACGGCATTTCATCTGCAAACAGATGGATAGTTCGAGAGAACTATTCAAACACTTGTGGACATGCATGTTGAGGGCTTGTTCAATGGACTTTAAAGGCATTTGGGATTCGCATATACCGTTAATAGAGTTTGCCTACAACAACAGTTACCATTCGAGTATTGATATGGCGCCTTATGAGGCACTCTATGGAACGAAGTGTTGTTCTCCGATTTGTTGGGATGAGGTTGGAGAAGCGAAGTTATAGGGACCCGATATGGTTCATGAGTCAGCCAAAAATGTGAAGATTATTCGGGAGAGATTGAAAATGGCCCAGAGTAGACAGAAAAGTTATGCAGATAATAGGCGACGAGACCTAGAATTTGAGGTTGGTGATCGTGTGTTCTTGAAGGTGTCGCCTCGAATTGGAGTTAAAAGGTTTGGGAAGAAAGGTAAATTGGCTCCGAGGTTTATTGGACCATTTAAAATTTTGGAAAAAAATTGGGAATTTTGCATATAGGCTTGCATTACCACCTTGGATGTCGGGTATTCACGCAGTGTTTCATGTATCAATGTTGAGGAAATATCTGTCGGATGCATCGCATATTTTAGACTATGAACCGGTAGATTTGTCGACCGATCTCTCGTATGTTGAAGAACCCGTGAGGATACTTGATACAAAGGAACATGTTATAAGAACCAAGACTATTCATCTTGTGAAAGTATTGTGGAGAAGTCACAATGTTGAGGAGGCCACCTGGGAGTTGGAACAAGAGATGCGAGAGAAGTATCCGTCTTTGTTCAAGGAGATTGGTAGGTAAATTCGCAGGCAAATTTATTCTAAGGGGGTGAGAATGTAACACCTGCATCATTCATAACAATTGTATGCATCTTATTTGCTTACCTCATTTAGTATCATTGTCATTTCATGTATCATCTTCATACTAGTATGTTTACATTTGAGTTGATTTCATACATCTCATATGTCTTAATTGATGTTTAAATCCTTACAATCATTGGTACTTGTATTGGATTGCATTCTTAACCTTGTTAGAGGTTGTTTTGTATAAGATCTATTGTGTTTTGAACTTGGTTTGAGGTTGGTATCATCTTAGGATGACTTGGGAATGATTTGGTATCACTTTGGAAGTGTTTGGGAAGCCTTTTGAACTGAACCAGTCGCTATGCAGCCGCATAGTGCGTTAGCATTAAAACCTCAAAGTTTCTGGAATCTATGCGGCCGCATAAGGCGCCTGCATAGGAGTCAGGCATTCGCAATACGCCAGCTCGCATTGAATCCCAAAGTTTCTAGATTGTATGCGGCTGCATTAGGAGCTCGCACAGAAGCTATGCGTCCGCATAGTGCGACCGCATAACGTCGTGCTCTGCTTTGTTTGTTTGACGAACTTTTAAATGATTTGACCAATTGACTCAATCCAATGGCTGAGAATTTGACACGTCTTGGAGCTCATAGATCTGACTTAGAGAAACTCCTTAAACACCTTGTGAGAGCTAAACTCTCCTCATTTCACCATTGTCATCCTTGAAACTTAGAGAGAGAGTTGA
This sequence comes from Platycodon grandiflorus, assembly GCA_016624345.1. Lineage (NCBI taxonomy): Eukaryota > Viridiplantae > Streptophyta > Magnoliopsida > Asterales > Campanulaceae > Platycodon > Platycodon grandiflorus. The sequence goes on from CM028368.1 coordinate 32,181,784, forward strand.
AAGAGTTCTTGAGAGAAGAAGTGAGCTAGTTTGCTCATTTGTGGTCCAAATTACGATCCGACTTCACCATTGTGGAGCTATGGACTAGGAGATCACATTCCTTGGATTGCATGTTACTTTCTTAAGATTTTTCTTGGTTGATTCTTGCTAGAGGTAAGCTAATACCCCTCTCCTTCTCTTTTAATGTCTTGCATGACATCTTGGCCTTAAAAAATGGCATTTATATGTTGAAATCAACATGTTTGAGTATGTTTTGTTGTTGAGCCATGTGAAATTCGTGGGTGACATGTTTTACTTGTTGAAAGACTTATTTTGTCTTGGTTGATACACATAGAAATGGTATCATTTATTAATCTTGAAATATAAATGGTTTCTCTTCGATTCGAACTCATTAGAAACAAATAATGACTCTAACGAAGTTGAATAGGTTTTCATAATTGATGAGACCACGTGTGTGACTTGGGGATTTCGTTGTGATACGAGAGTTTTGTGGGAAAATTAGTTACCCGAAATTGTGCATGATGTTGTTGTTTATTTCTCGTAAATATTATGAGATGGTTGATTATGTGAGTAGGATTATTATGACCTACTTGAGACATTCATGTTGAATGATGTTGTGCTTCATATCTTGGAGTTTGATTTGTTGTTGAGAATGTCAAGTAAACATCTACTTGTACGTTTGTTATGTCCAGGGATTATTTGTTAGCGGTGTATTGACGCTCGATTATTACGGGAGTCGGGCCTACGTAATAATTAAAGGCCAATACATCGGGCCTCGCCTTACCGTTGGCCACGGTAGGGGCATAGCGCCATTTGTTGTATGGAGTAAACGCAACCTTGGTAAGCTATTCTGTGGTTGAGTTTTGGGTCGTAGGGACCAAGATCACCTGTTGACGTGAATACAGAAAATGGTTCACACAGAATTGGTTATGTTAACGGTTTTGATTCGTCGATCGAGCACGTCAACAACGGCTCCTACATTGGTATATTATATGTTGGTTGGTTGGAAGTATTGGGTATATTGGAGGTGTACCTCAATACTGTATCCTTTTAAAAAGTGTTTACATATCGCACTTATGTGGTTCCTATTGAAGGGCAACATAGGGATTTGACTCAAAGTTAACGTCTCAATCTAACGCTGGTCAAAACATGGGCTCGCTTGCAACATAAACATTATAATATTGTCAATATTGAAGGGCAATATAGGAATTTGACTCAAAGTTAACGTCTCAGTATAACGCTGGTCAAAAAATAGGCTCGCTTGCAACCTAACTAATGTTCAATGGCAAGAATAATACTTTAAAACTTGTGGTGACCACATTGCAAATTGGTGAAAAGTTGGGTGGTACAAATATGAGTTTTGCCTTATTTATATGTTTCTAGTCAATGCAATAGGAGGAATTGGATTTGTTTCTTGTGTTTATATTCTATCAATTATCTGCATAAACAAGTCAAAGCATGTTCATAAGTATTAGTGCAATGTACCTCCAATGGGATTACTTATATAATCCATAATTAGTCAAAGCAAGAATATTACTCCCCCATCCGAAAATGAAGGTGTTTTATTAAGAAAAAAAAAAGTATTTTTAAAATAAGTGTTTTTGTGTTATATAAAGTTACTAATGAACATGATACGGATTGGAATATTGTTTCCAACATTTGTGAAATGAGGACAAGAGATTGACAATGTAAAGCAGTTCAAATTATACGGGAGATGAACGTAGTAGCTCATAGTTTAGCAAAAGAATCGAAAACTAAAGTGGGTAAGGCTAGTATTTGGTAAGGACTGCTTTATCCTCTTTTAACTATTTTCTCGGGGATTAATCTTAGCACTTTATCATCCTAGTACTTTTATTCAACGAGCTTTAACTTAACTAATACTGTTCATTTTATTTTTACTGGAGAGGTTGTATTTTCAAAGACTCATTTATTCTAGTCACACCAAATGTCCGCTCCGACAGTTCTTTTATTTTATAAATAATTTTATATAGCTCAGAAATTAATCTCGACCTTTCGGGTGTTAGTGTGATTTTATCCGGCACTCGAAAATTAATCTTAACAATTCAAGTCAAAAAGAAAGTACTCCCTCTGTCCCTAAATTATTGTCTGGGTTGACCCGGCACACGGATTAAGAAAACTCAATTGACTTGATTATTAATATTGGAATAGTATTGAAAAAGTGTGTTGTTTCTTTTAATGCCCATGTGTATGTGGCCCATAATTAAAGTAGGAAGAAAAAGTAAGGGTAAAATAGTAAAAGTGATGTTTTAAAAAAGAAAGTTTCAAACAAGATAATTATTTTGGGACGAACCAAAAAGGAAAAGAAGACAATAATTTAAGGACGGATTGAGTACAATTTAAGCTCTGAAAACTGATGTCTAAAAAAGTAGAGCTTAAAACATTAAGACATCATCTTTTGACTTAAAATTTTGGCTATTTTTAAGAGATACTTAATTTATTAAGTGATATAATATTGCATTATCAAACAATCTTATTTTTAATATCACTTAAAACTTTCCTAATTAAGCTCTTAATTGGGTTACCAAACATGCCCTTAGACGATATGAATCTTACGTTTGCGTATTAGATCGTGTGGTCCTAACCAGAAGTGCTTTATTTTTTAATTACCCATTGAATTGAATGTTTGGGAAATTGACCGAAAATCTTGACCAGAAAGAAAGAGTATTCTAACTCGTTGATTAATTGAACGGTATAAGAGCGTCCACAATGGTGGATTTGATCAACCCTCTAAAAATAATTTTAAAATTTTTTACCTCTCTTAATCTCATAATGATCCCTCTAGTCCATTTTCTTCCTCTAAAATTAATTAAATCAACCTTCAAATATTAAGAGGGTTTTAATATAAATAGTGACTCAAATCCTTCACATTCTCTTTACTTTATTTGAGCACAATATATTTTTGTTTAATATCTTAGAATGGAAATTATTAAAATATATTCTCTCTGTCCCTAAATTATTGTTTTACTTTTTTTTTGTCCCTCCCTATCAATATTAATAATCAAGTCAATTATTTATTCTTAATCAGTGTGCCGGGTTAAACAAGACAATAATTTAGAGACGGAGAGAGTACAATATATTTTTCATAGTATATAAAATTTAAAATTTAAAATATTTTATTTTAATTGTAGTGGAAAAATATAAATAAAAGAGAAAAAATATAATCGTAATAAGGTTAGTTGAAAAAATATAATCGTAATGAAATTCTTTTTAAAGTATTGAAAAAATAAAACTGAAACAGAAAACGAGATATTTAGAGTATGTTATAAGATATTGTTATTGTGGATGCTCTAATCTTGCCTCCAGTTTGGGGAGTCCTCCGCGCCAAATAGTTCATACTAGTGTTATTAACCTTGGTTAAACAGCTTTGGCTTTCCTTTTGCTTTCGAGAGGCCAATTAAGTAGCACACGATTTTGCCAAAGTTGTAGCCGCCACCTCATCACGCCAAAATGTTGATCTAGCTGAAATGTGGTTGTCTGGTGATGAATTGCAGTGGTGTAGAGGATATTTGGCGGAATGTGTACATGAAATTAAGGAAGAAACATCGTAAGGGGTGTTGGGGCTCGACTCGACTAAGATTATTCGGTGTGAAAGTAAGTTTGGCAATTAATTAAGATAATCCACAAAGTCCGCACGGGGTGGCTCAATGGTAGAATTTGGGCTCTACACAGTGTGCGGTATGCGGTATGAGGTTTATCTAACTCAGCTTGCCCAGTGTCCTGACATACAAAAGGTAGATTACATAATACAAGGTCTACAATAACACTATAATAGTACATAACTCACTATCTAACCTGCGCCAAGGCCTTACTGCGCTAGATCACAAAGCCTACGAACTAAGGAAAACAATAAAAGGTGTGGGGGTGAGACAAAGCTTAGTAAGTTACTAAAATGCAGCAATATGTCATGTTATTATGCATAACAATGACAGTAGGATATATATAAATAACATATAACAAGTAACACATAAAAGCAACCAACCCTATAATAACGAGAGGCTCAGCTAACGCCAACCGTCCCATACCAGTTGGAGACCATGACCAATTTTCGCTCATATAGAAAGCACATAAGGAGTAGTAAAATAAACACATAACGAAGGATACGGGGCATCGAGGTACACCTCCGACCCCAAATTAACACTTCCGACATTATCACTTTATTTCGAATTAGTGCCACTGCTAGTGATATACACAATGCTGATGACATGCTCAATCAAGGAACTGATATGCATATTTCATATGTGAACCGGTATTCGTATTCACGTCGACCTATGTGTAAGACCCCGACTTTATTTTATCTTATATCAGGTATAAGAATCATTGCTGAGTGCTTTAGGACTTTTTAAAATTTATTTGGATATATCATGGGCGCTAAAAGACAGAAAATTTGGATAAGATTGAAAGTTGGATAGATATCATGAAAGGATAAGAAAGAATAAAAAGATAAGATCAAATGAATGGATAAGAATTGAACAGGATAAGAACGAAAGAGGATAGGAACAAGGAAAATTGGATAAGGTTGAGTAGAAAGGGATAAGATCAAGATTTAGATAGGAATGATGAGTCAGATGATAAGATCAAAACAAGATAAGATCAAACAAGTGGATAAGGATGAAATTGGATAAGCTTAACACCTTGTTCTTGGCTAGATAAGTCATCATTTTGAAGTTCTTCCTTTTGATGACACCTCATCCTTAGGTATTGACTCATCAACAAGAATGATGAGTCATCATTTAAGGCTTTCTCTTGCGCCACCACTTGTCGCAACCTGAGCATTTGAGTGCTGACTCACCCTAGGAGGTATCTTGGAGGCTAAGTAATAAAGGCCTATAAAAAGGGTGAAAGCTTAATGTTTTCACATACTTTCACACACAAAAAATATACACTTCTTTCACTTCTCTCGGATGTGAGGCTCATTTGGTGCTTGGATATTCAGAATTTGGATAAACTGATTTCCATGGGAGCGACGTGTTCGACGAGTAGATCATTTCCGGGTAAAGTTTAATTGAGGAAAAGCGCTAGAGGTAAGTTACTAAACCCTTTTCTTTACATATTGTATGATAGACTAAAAATAGTTCTCATGTTATAGAAGACAAGTAGTTCATGTACTAATTGTGAAAGCTGATATGTAACACTTGATGGTTACTTGAATATATATGAAAATATAGGGCGATACTAGGGGTCGCCAAGGTAACCCAAAAGTTGGTAATAATAACCTAATTGGAGTCAAATAAAATGAAGTACGAATTGCTAAAAACCCTAAAATGTTAGGGAACTGTATAAGTAAAGTTATGATGTCATAAATACTATAATATGTACAACAGAGTTGACATGGATAGGGAATTAACGGGATCCACTGTACTGAATAGATAACTCAATAGAATTATCAAGGTTTCTTGCAAATGTATGCATGATAAACTAAAGATAGTCTCATGTCATGATCAAATATGTACCAGTTATTAGCAAGTGGGATCGATTAATGACTCTGATAGGGTAGACATGCCCAAACAGTTCGAACCGGTGGTTTCGGTTCTAAAAACCGTGGGACAACAAACAATAACCGAACTAGCAAATCACGGTTACGGTTCCGGTTCCAAACCGACTAAACTAGTTTTGGTTTCGATTCCAGTTCCAAATCGTAATTTTTAATTATTTTTTTAATAATTTTTTTTAAAAAAAGATTCCATCTTAAAACTTTGTACAAAGTATTTTTTGAAAATTTTAAACTTTGTAAACTTTTCCTCTTTGAAATTATAGAGTAAACAAGGCAATTTCAAAATTTAAATTTTAAATTTTGGCAATTTTTCATGGTTTGGAACCGGTGGTTCCGGTTCTCGGTTCCAAACCGGCGGTTCACGGTTTTGAGAAATTGAAAACCGAAACCGAACCGTGTAACCGCGGTTCGGTTCGGGACGGTTCCGGTTCCTCGTGGTTTCGATTTATGCAATTTTTGGTGGTTCGGTTCGGTTCGAACCGCCGGTTCCGAAACCGTTTGTGCATGTCTATGATAGGGTCAAATATGATTAGTGGGCATTATATGAAGTGTCCCTAAAACATTAGTAAAATACATTAGTAAAATTATAATGTCATAAATGCTATAACATATACAGTATTAATGTGGACATGGATTAAGTACGGGATACAAATTATCACGTCACGAATAAAAGTAATATATAGTTTTAATATGACACGATAGTAATGAGATCCATTATAAACCAGGAACAAAGATAGTTCAATAAAGTAATGATAGCTACTTACAGATAAAAGTTAGCGCTATAACATGTGATATGATGTGTACAAAAAGTAAATAGCATGTATATGTGACTAGTAATATGCTCAGTAGTTATAAGCACTACGAAAGAGTAATTAATGGCAGGTAAACATCTACTTAACCATAATGATATGTGATAAATAGATGTGTGTAACATGCACTAAAAGTAAATATTCTACGTATGTGATTATTATATGCAAGATATGATTAATACAAGTAAACATCTACTTGTTCATGAAATTAAAGAAAGATACGGCTCATTTGGTGCTTGGATATTCAGAATTTGGATAAACTGATTTCCATGGGAGCGACGTATTCGACGAGTAGATCATTTCCGGGTAAAGTTTAATTGAGGAAAAGCGCTAGAGGTAAGTTACTAAACCCTTTTCTTTACATATTGTATAATAGACTAAAAATAGTTCTCATGTTATAGAAGACAAGTAGTTCATGTACTAATTGTGAAAGCTGATATGTAACACTTGATGGTTACTTGAATATATATGAAAATATAGGGCGATACTAGGGGTCGCCAAGGTAACCCAAAAGTTGGTAATAATAACCTAATTGGAGTCAAATAAAATGAAGTACGAATTGCTAAAAACCCTAAAATGTTAGGGAACTGTATAAGTAAAGTTATGATGTCATAAATACTATAATATGTACAACAGAGTTGACATGGATAGGGAATTAACGGGATCCACTGTACTGAATAGATAACTCAATAGAATTATAAAGGTTTCTTGCAAATGTATGCATGATAAACTAAAGATAGTCTCATGTCATGATCAAATATGTACCAGTTATTAGCAAGTGGGATCGGTTAATGACTCTGATAGGGTAGACATGCCCAAACAGTTCGAACCGGTGGTTTCGGTTCTAAAAACCGTGGGACAACAAACAGTAACCGAACTAGCAAATCACGGTTACGGTTCCGGTTCCAAACCGACTAAACCAGTTTTGGTTTCGATTCCAGTTCCAAATCGTAATTTTTAATAATTTTTTTTAAAAAAAGATTCCATCTTAAAACTTTGTACAAAGTATTTTTTGAAAATTTTAAACTTTGTAAACTTTTCCTCTTTGAAATTATAGAGTAAACAAGGAAATTTCAAAATTTAAATTTTAAATTTTGGCAATTTTTCATGGTTTGGAACCGGTGGTTCCGGTTCTCGGTTCCAAACCGGCGGTTCACGGTTTTGAGAAATTGAAAACCGAAACCGAACCGTGTAACCGGCGGTTCTGGTTCAGGGACGGTTCCGGTTCCTCGTGGTTTCGATTTATGTAATTTTTTTGGTGGTTCAGTTCCGGTTCGAACCGCCGGTTCCGAAACCGTTTGTGCATGTCTATGATAGGGTCAAATATGATTAGTGGGCATTATATGAAGTGTCCCTAAAACATTAGTAAAATACATTAGTAAAATTATAATGTCATAAATGCTATAACATATACAGTATTAATGTGGACATGGATTAAGTACGGGATACAAATTATCACGTCACGAATAAAAGTAATATATAGTTTTAATATGACACGATAGTAATGAGATCCATTATAAACCAAGAACAAAGATAGTTCAATAAAGTAATGATAGCTACTTACAGATAAAAGTTAGCGCTATAACATGTGATATGATGTGTACAAAAAGTAAATAGCATGTATATGTGACTAGTAATATGCTCAGTAGTTATAAGCACTACGAAAGAGTAATTAATGGCAGGTAAACATCTACTTAACCATAATGATATGTGATAAATAGATGTGTGTAACATGCACTAAAAGTAAATATTCTACGCATGTGATTACTATATGCAAGATGTGATTAATACAAGTAAACATCTACTTGTTCATGAAATTAAAGAAAGATACGAGATAGAAAGGAAACATCTACTTATATGAGATAATGAGAACCAGCCTGTAATTACTGGGGAATGTGTTGATACATGAAATACATGATAAATCATGATGTGCGTGACAACCGTGGACAGAGTTATACATGATGAAAATCATGAAGCGCGATAACAACCGTGGACACAGTTATACATGATAAAAATCATGACGCGCGGTCACAACCGTGGACTCAGATATGATCCTGCCATTGGCCATGGTAGAGGGTAGTCCCCACTGTCGTAACTAATAGGGCATCACTGGCATACTACGACCCTAATTGTCATCAGTACCAATGACAATCAAAGGCATGGGAAAGGGCTGCCATTGAGGTCGAGCTACCCATGGTACCAATCATGAGGAAAAGGATGCCCATAGAGGTAAAGCTGCCCATGAAACCCATAAAGGTTATAAGTCGGGAACTTGCACTGCAGCAGCAGCACATGTACAGACAGAAAGCATAAGATGGAAAGTAAAAGGGAAGTCGAAGGTATATCTCGACACTGTTATATAGACTATAAGTAACTTGTTAAATGCTAACTATATGTACCGGTTGGTCATGGTCTCCAACTGGTATGAGACGGTTGGCAGCTACTGAGCCTCTGGTATTGCATGGTATAATAATGTGCTTTTATATGTATGAGTTGGTCGCAGTCTCCAACTAGTTTGGGACGGTTGGTGGCAATTGAGCCTATCATACATATGGAATTATCTGCTGTTGTGATATACTATTTTTAACATGCTGCATGATAACATGCCATGTAATTGCATTTAGTAACTTGCTGAGTCTTTGACTCACTCTGTGTATGTTTATTTTCCTGAGGTTTGGTAAGCGAATAGAGCAGGCGCTATGAGATTACTAGCGGGGATCTATTGAGGTACTGTTCAGGACGATAGCTTTACAGAGCTGTGTAGCGGTTGTGATCATATTGATGCGATTGTAGAGTTATGTAGCACAACTACGTATCTACGATTAGTAGTCCGCACAAGTTGTCGTGTCATTACACCTACCTGTGTAACTCTGATCAAGTTGTTATAGATGTTTTCTAGATCAATGACTCGAGATAGTAATTCATAAGTTTTTTCTTGATTATATGGATTAGCTCTAATTTTTAGCAGAACTTTTACTACTAATTATTGTTACATGATTAGTTTGTGCAATTTCTGCAATAAGGTTATTTTTAAGATCTTATCCTCGAGGCTCTCCACTATTCTCCATTTTTTCATTTCAGACAATCAAAGTGCTTTCACCAAAGGGCGTATGATCTAGGATAACATCTTGCTTGCTCAAGAAATCATGAGTCATTTGGGAAAAAGGGTCCCGGGTTCTAATATTATTCTTAAGTTAGACATGGCCAAAGCGTTTGATCGTATCTCTTGGGTTTTCTTAACCAGGGTTCTCCGTAAATTTGGTTTTCATGAAGTTTTTATAGACCTTATCTGGCGTCTCTTGTCTGACAACTAGTTCTCAGTCTTGATTAATGGAGATCCTACGGGGTATTTTCACTCATCCCATGGTTTGCGTCAAGGGGAGCCTCTTTATTATTGCGGCGGAAGTTTTGAGTCGAAGCATTGCCAGGCTCCACTCTCAATTCCCTACTGTGATCTATTCGACGATTAGTGGCTGCCCTATTATTTCTCACTTGGCTTTCGCTGATGACATAGTCATTTTTTGCAATGGTGGCAAACACTCTCTCTTAAGACACAAGGAGTTAATCTCTAACTATGAGCAGGCGTTAGGTCAGCTGATCAACGTGGGCAAGAGCTCTTTTTATGTCCACTCAAATACTCCTACTGCTAGATCTCATGCCATTGCATCTATTTTGGGTTTCCAGGTGGGCCAACTCCCTATCACTTATCTTGGTTGTCCTTTATATTTTGGTAGGAAACGTAAACAATATTTTGATGGCTTGATCTTAAAACTTCAGACCAAAATTACTTCTTGGATGAGCCAAGTGTGGAGTAGAGTTCGCACTGATTCAAAGTGCTTTAACGATGTTGTTTTCTATAGAGGAAAATACTATGTCGTGGATTGCTGTGGAGGTGTATTTTTTTATGAACTCGGTGATGATGAACAGGGCCGGCCCGGGCATAGGCCAACTAGGTGGCCGCCTAGGACCCCCAATTTTTTACACTAAAAATGGCCCTCTAATTTCACTTAATAGCCCAGTATATATAAATTATAAGATATGCATCTTATAGTGTAATAAAAGACCCAAAATAATTAGTCCCTATATTAAAGGTTTATCTCTATTATAAATAAAGTTCACTGCTCATATGTCATTTTAAAGCCCACGTCTAATTCTTAAGCCCAGACTAAAAGAAATCAAGTTTATGTTAATTTATTATATACCTGAGCTAAGGTAAGAGAATTGAGTTTCGAGAGTCAGGATTTGGTAATCGAAAAGAAATTAAAGTGATTTAGAAGAAAAAAATGCGGGAAAACACTACATTATTGAATCTTTCATTGCTACTGATTTCTAAACAGGAACATCTCTAACACTAATCTCTTTCCTCTTAACTGAATTCAAAATTTTGTTTGGTTTTCTTTTCTTTTTTTGGTTATGTAATGTTTGTTGCAAAATGTTTATCTAGGTAATTAAGTTTTAATGTTTAATTATTTTGGTTTTGCATATTATATTTGCAATGAATGATTATTTTATTGATTAATTAATAGTTTAGTTTTAAGATTTTGTTAATTTAGATTTAGGTCCCATTTATAAGTTCGCCTAGGGCCTCCAAAATCTCAGGGCCGACACTGATGATGAATGCCCTTCAGCTACATAAATTGCGCCTGCTCCATCTGGAACTAAGGATGATATTCAAAACTACTTGGTCGAACACTGGTCGAGTGTTCAGTAGATCTATTGATAGTGCAACGTTTTCGAGGACGTCTAGATGAGAGTAGTTCCAAACAACATGAACATGATCATGTTGTATTTGATTCTGATGATGAAGACGAAGAAGAAGCAAGTGATGATATCATGATCCAGATGTCAAGGTATGATTATGCACTCAAATTTTCGGTTCTTAAATTAGAAGAATGTAGTGGTGATGACGAGGGCGGAGGAAATACCCGTATGGTTAGGTTAAAGTGAGTAGCTTGGGAAACAATTCATTGTTCATAGGATGGAATCAATCAGTGTGTTTATCAGACTTGAAGGAAGGATGCATCAAACCAAACTGCATCTACTTTATGGATGATCGTCAAAAAAGCTTTTACTCTAGATAAAGTGATGGCCAAGGGGACGAGACAGGGGCATCTTCTATATGGAATCTGGAATAACTGAACCCCTTCTTCTACATACTTCTCGCCATCGTTATTCCCCTCCATTTTGGTATATTTGAAACTTGATTTCTCATATACATATATATATACTCTTCAGAAATGTGTTAACGGATCGAGGAGGGTTGAACATGATCTGAGGATGGATCTACATATGGTTGTTTTGTAATAATACTCCTTATCAGTTAATTGGTTGTTTCAGTTCATTTGTTGCTACGTGGTGGTACGCTGTTTGCCTTCATATGGCACTTCCCAATGTTTTGCATTCTTCACCCATTTTTACATGGATCCACTACCAAATCATCTACTTTGTTTACACAATTTTTTTATTTTATAGTTTTTAGACCAAAAAAAGGAAAAAGGATGGAAAAAGTGGTCGACAATGTGCAGAAGAGGACAATCCTGATTCTCACGCCCCTTCTCTGAGCGTGAAGAGCACGTGCCCGGATGATGGCGTCCGTGTGTCTCACTTCTCTCTTTGTCGTCGGGCCTTCTCCCTTCACTTCTAAAATTCTTTTTGCTCTCGTTTGGGAATTTTGGCCCAAGTGTCCCTGATCAAGAATTCCTCCCAATGGCAACAAATTCTTGTCATATTTAAGAATAGGCTAAGAATGTGCCATTGGGGATGCCCTTGTGTCTTCCAATAGTGAGTTCTAGTGGTGGTTGGACATATAACTCTTGTCGCAAAAGAAAAAACTTAAAAATCTGATGGATCGAGCATTATATTTGTTAGTGTAGCAGGCACGTTCATCTTAATATATACTCCCTCCGTCCTAACAAAAAGTAATTCATTTTACCTTTTGTTTTATCATTACAAAAAAGAATTGTTAAATGTAATTAATTCTTATATAGAGAATTGACTAGAAAATTGTAAATTTATTTTTGTATTGACATTCTTTAAAAAATCTTGCTTTAATTAGAATTATAAAGATACAGGAGTTCACTTTACTGATTAGTACAACTAGGGTATTGGTAAAATAGTTAAAATTTGTTATCAATTGAGAGTGAGATGTTTGCAGGTTGAATGACTTAAGGGTAATGATACACATAGTGAAAAATTGATCATAAATTTTAAAGCTCACATATGTGGCACAAGGAGATCCAAGTGTTTTAGTTAGAGAGAGAAAGAGAGAGGGAGAGGAGAGTGGATCTCCTTGTGCCACATGTGTGGGTTTTAAAATTCATGATCAATTTTTTACTATGTGTATCATAACCCATGACTTAATAAGCTTGATACTAACTTGCATTTAAATATATTGAAAATTTCCTCTTAAAATGATCAAACATTTGATGTAAAGCGTTAATACACACTATATAAAGATCACTTGTATAGATTAACTCTGAAAATAAGAACAGTTGTTTGATGACAAGTGAAAACAATTGAGATTAAGTCAAACAACTAAGATTGTAAAACAGAATTATGCATAGTGGTATTGGTTTAAGCAGCGATCTTAAGACAAGTTATGATCGTATCTTATGTGTGTGTAGTGTCTTGATGGTTACAAACAATATGAGCATAGTTTGATGTTTGATTGAACAGAATAATATAAACAGTTTAGTTCAAACACAAGGCTGAAAATAAAGTGCAGAAATAAAAAAAGTTTAGGGATAGAGAAATTGACACAATGATTTACAGTGGTTCATATCTCTAATTATCTTACATCCACTCCACACAGCCCTCTGACTCTATGAGGCAATAATCTACTATAACTCTCTTAAAGATTACTGGGAGTCAAAGGAAAGATCTTAATTTATTCTCAACTAGTTGGCTCCCTAACTAGGTTATCTACACAATACATAGGGGGTTGCTTCCTAATACAATGACTCTAAATAGTCGAATGAAGCTTTTGTTGTAGGCTCGATGTCACAGTGTGACTACTACTTGTTGTGCAACTGTCTTATGAAACAGTTAAGCTGCTGCGTTGCTGATCTGACAGTTTGTGAGTGATTGTTGATTGTTATGGGATGGTTGATGCTTGTATAGCTTGGATATCAAAATATCTCAGGCTATTCTTCACAAACTATTACTTAGTTGTTTAGTGTTGTAGAGTTTCTCGAACTCTAATCTATCTTGTCTCTGTATCGTTCCTCATATATATCTTTGTGTGAGATATACCATCCTAATCATTTTTTCAGAGACACTTTGTATTGTGGGGAACGTTTTTTTATATAGGCAATGATTGGAAAGTTTTCGTTTCATTCTAGTAGTTAAACAATGGCTAGATGAGCTATTAACAGCTCAAGGGCAACCTGTGTGGCATGCAACTTGCTGTCAACTTGCAAAGAGTATTCTTTTAGGATTCGGAACATTCTTTTAGGGTTTGTCTTAGTAGGTTTTCCTCCAATGAGAGTGTGTGTCATATCACTAAGACAATCCTTGTGATGATATCTTAACTGTTTTATCAAAACAGTTAAGCTGCAGAATCATATCTTGGCTGTTTGAGTTCTGCATATCAGATTCTTCTTGGTTATTTTTGTTTCTTGGACAATAACTCTTTGTACATTAAGCCTAATAAAATGTTTTATGGGAAATTATACTAATTTGGTTTTGCATCATCAAACCTAAAAATCTAGGTCCTAACAATTTACCCTTGTTTGATGATTTGCAAAACATAGTCCTCTTATCAGTAGCCTTTAAAATAATTCTTTTCATAAATGACTTTTTATTTATGAGGAAATCTATGTGTGCAAAGTCAAAAAGTTTACAACAAGTTTACATACAGTATTCTATAAGAGTTATGTCTTCTTTGACAATTGTTTTGAATCACAGAAATATTTTTAAGCTAATGATTGTCTTTAAGATTCACTTGAAGCTTGTTAAGTTACATTTTTCTTCTTTCAAGATATCAATATCAAGACACATGTCTTTTATATTGTGTCGTACTGACTTTTGTAAGATTCCCCCTATCATGATGCCAAGTGTTTTATATGATAGCATGCAGTATAAAACAGAATCATTATATTAAACATGACTGTAAAGGGGGAATTTAGAATATGAAACAAAACATAAATTGTTTTTACAATTCAAAGAAATTTTTTTTTCAATCACACTCTTCAAACTTTAATCATCAAGGCCCCAATTTACTGGATCATCAATATGTCTTTTTAAAGTTGGACCATCTCTTCATCTTCTTCATCCATCTTTCTTTCTTTGGGATTTTGAACTGGTGGAGGAATTGGAGTAACAAAGCTTGTTCCTGTTATTACAACTTCTTCTTCTTCTTTGTTTATTCGAGCTTTCGCCAATTTTGAATGCCTTTTCTTCCAAGCTTCTCTTCAGTATTATAGTCATCAGTCTTTCTTCACCAAGCTCTTGAGTTTGCTTTTGTTGAGCTTCAACTTCTTCAATTAGTGCATATGGAAAGTCTTAATTCAGTTCCCCCTCAACTGCTGCATTATTTTCTTGAAAATTGGTGGGGGCATAGAAAATTGATAGTGGAGCTTATTCAGGCATGACTACTTTCAATGGTTTGAAGTAGTCTCTCTCTTCTTTTCTTTTTTTCTTTTCTTTCAGTGCTTCCACATATTATTTAATTCTTTCTTCCATGTGGTCTATCTTTATAGAGCTTAGACCATCATATATTTCATCAAAAGAGCGTCCACTTTCTGTCAGGATTTTTCTAATTTTCTTGTAATTATCTTCCTCTTTCATCCAATCCATCTCCAATTGTATCATCTCCTTCCACATTAGATTCTTCATTAGAAGATAGTTCTACAGAATTATCATGCACAAACTTCTTTTCTTCTTCACTCTCATCAAAGGAGAGGTCAATGTGTATAGGAGCGGATGTGGAGGGCTTGAATTGTCTCCTCTATATTTCATGCCTCTAAAAGTTGATGCCTTTCGCTTGCCTTTTTCCTTTCTGGAAGACTTGGCTGTTTTGTAATTTGTCTTTTTGGGGATCTTGACTGTTTCTTTGGGAGGGACTGAAAATTGCTATTTTGGTGGAGAGGAGTCATTGTTGTCTGTGATGGGAGTATCTGGAGTTGTTTCTTTTGGGAAAGGAGATGGGTTCTTCTTGTTTCTCTTTGATCTCATAGGAGGATTGGAAGGAGTTAAAACAATTTTCTTTTCTTTCTTAGTTTGCCAATGACGACCCTTTTTTTCTTTTCTTGGGCATTTTTATTTTCCAAATCATTTATTTTACTTTTTTTGTAACTCTTTGTATTTGATGTGAAGAAATTTCTATAAACTATTTCAGCTTCACCTAATTTCAGCTTAAATTTCTTCAAGGTTAATAGCCCACTTAAAAACCTAATGTGATTCTAGGGAGGTCCTATTGTTATGGTACCATGTACTATTGAATTTCTTGAGAATCACAGTGTGCAATAGGGCAACTAACCAGTCAGCAAACCTACCTCTGAGCCATGCATGCACATGCTATTTTCCATTGATTCACAGAGAGTTGGTAAAATGAGGAGGTAGCACAATCAATGGATTTCATGGATATATTAACAATTAAATTCATGAGAGGCATGAGAGTTCTTTTCAAGATAAATGTGGTTTGGGGGGTAAGGTGTTGCCCAATGAGTTCTAGAAATTGCTGAGTGTAATCTATGTCTTCAACCCATATATTTTCAATTAAAGAAGAGGATTTTGGAATTTTGTACATGTTTGAAACATCTTTAGGAGTGATGGTGAACTTCTTCCCATCTATCACAGAAATGACGTTGTTTCCCTCTCTTTCTCTTGTTATGTATAAGATTTCGCATTTCCATCTGTATAGTGGAGGTCTTTCATTCATGAAGTTGTTAATCCAGTTCTGTTGATGATTTCTCTGATTGTTTCTCCTAGCTCTCCAGTGTAGAAGCTTGGCTTGGCGAAGTACCCAGTATTACCCATTGTGAAGATTTTGAAGAAAATTTAGCTAGGGTTTTGGTATGCTATGATAGCAAGAGTATTGATATATAAGAAGTTTGTTCTATGGTGATAGCCGTCTATGCAAGTTTGTTCTTCTAATGAAGGTAACTATAACGCCCTTTTGGTTGAGGTAATTTTGTGATAGTGTAGGGACTTATTTGTAAGATGTACAAACTTTTGGGTGGTGAATTTGTCTTGATTGGCCACCACATGTATTCTTACAAATGTAGTAAATGAACACGTCCGCATTTACTATTCATTTATCACACGTGTAGTATTTTCTTGCTTTTATCGAAAATTTATGAGTAATCATTTTACCATAGGCTCCAAGTAATTGACTAAAGTTTATCTTTTATAGGTTCATTAGAGCATTACAACAAAATTCTACTTTTACAGATTAAATATGAGTTGTTCCAACCTTTTCTTGTCTTCTGACTTTTGTGAAATTTGTTATCAAGAGAATATTTTTCAAGAGATTCATGATGCATCTGGCATTTATGAACAACAGTTATGTATGTTAAACACTTATGAATTGGGATTATTATATTTTTGACCAACATACTAATTGGGGATTCCTGATTTTACCAACGTACTTTCATTAACCCAAATGTGACCAACGTACTATCAATTTTGTTGCAATGTTGACCCTGCCGTTAAACCTCCATCCAAAAAATTAATGGCTAACGGTAAAAAAAATTACATTAACGGTAAAGGGTCCAAAATGATACTTATGAAAAATGGGGCGCCAACGGTATTTGAGGTAGTCGGAGTCGGGTCAGCCAAACATTTGGTAATTGAATTCCGGGTCCATAATTGGGCAAGCAGGGGACTGATAAATCTGGTAGGATTCGTCGTGAACCCAAGTACCCATAAACAGAGAGCAACTGGTCTAGTTGGCCTGGAGTATTGGTCGTCTATGGTGCCCTTGCCCAGGATGGTGACCACCTTTCTTTAAAACCAATATAACCGACGAACCCAATTGAAATTGAACCAAAATTATACATAAAGTTACAATCTTGAAACAGAGCAAAGCCATTGTAGAGAGAGAAAGAGTAGGGAGAAGAAGAAGGAGCTTTTGTTTGAATTGAAATGTGGGGAGAGAGGGGGTTTTGTTGAGTTATCTTGTGTGTGCATGTGAAGAAAAAATTGGGTTCACGTGTGTTTGGTGGGCCCCCCATTTTTCACAAGTATCATTTTGGACCTTTTACCGTTAATATAATTTTTTTTACCGTTAGCCGTTAATTTTTTGGATGGAGGTTTAACGGTAGGGTCAACATTGCAACAAAATTGATAGTACGTTGGTCACATTTGGGTTAATGAAAGTACGTTGGTAAAATCAGAAATCCCCAATTAGTACGTTGGTCAAAAATATAATAGTCCCCGAATGAATTTGATCTTTAAAAATATGGAACAATCTTGACTGTTTTTGAAAGGTCCTTGTTGAATGACATTGATCAACATAAGTTTGAAATTTTTGAATATTGCTTTGAAAATCCCTTGGTTGCTCTCTCTGATTTTAAAAACTTTGTTGAAGTACAAACAGCTAACTATTCATTTGTCTTTTTATCTTTTGAAATGGATGACTTTTGTGTAGCAATTGCGACATCATAATGTCATATGTTATTTGTGAAGATACATTTGAAGTTTATGCTGCAAGTAGTATAATGCTTGAAAGTATGGAAACATGATTTAATAGTTATGTACAAACTGCTAAGAATGATTACATAACAAAACTAATCTTGAGTTAAGATCCTCTTTTATTTTTGCTAAGTGTTCCTGCAAAGAAAGACTTTTGGTACCCATTTTTATATGGGTCCTGAGCTATTAGTAACCTTGGGAATCCATATAAGTCTGTTTTTCTTAATCCCATGATAGTTGTTGTAATCATAAGTATTGAAGGTGTTCCTTTTGTCATGTATTGTAGCGTGATTATGTTTTAAACACTTTTATTTAACAAATGTTGAATCATAGTTGTTTCTGTGGAAAACTCATTTTCCCCTTTTTGTTGTAACAGTTATGATTTCTTTGAAGTTTTTAGCATAATGGAATGGATGAAATGTATGATAACAATTATTCTTGCACATTTTTCTTTGATCTAACTGTGGGTGTTTGGTGGCTATTTTGGTGCTCACAGTTTTATCAGATGTAACAATTTCTTTACTCTTTTTGATATCCGTTGTTTTATTGTTATTCTCAAATTTTTCTCTAGTTTCTCTAATACTCTGTTGAATTTCAATAATTTGTTTATTCATTTCTTTCAATTGTTGTTGTAATATTGCATTGTTAGTTCTAGCTTCTAACAAATTAATAGTTAAGTCTATATTTTCATTTTCAAGTTTATTGCCCTTTTCTTGCAAGTTTCTAGCTATGATTTTATTTTATTTTGACTAATTTCTGTTGATTCTTTTACATTGTTTAGTTCTCTACTCAATTTGGTGTTCTCAACTATCAAGGATTTCATGTTATTTTCAAGTTTCTTCTTATGAGCATAAATAACACATACTAACCTTTTGAGTTCTTCTGAGTTGAGATTTTCAAAATTGCTTACTTGATTTAATTTTTCAGCTACTTTGATTTCTTCTGAATCATCAGAGCTATCTCTGTCACCTGTGTCACTCCTTTCCATGAGGCACACTATATTGTCTTCTGATTTACTTGTGTTGCATTATTGTTCTTCCTTTATTTCCTCTGATCTTGCATCATCATGTGTGGTGATCTCCTTGTATATTTCTTGTCCTTTATGCATCTTTAACTCAAACTAGTTCTAGACATTAGTATTGGAGACAAAAGTTTTAATTTTTGAAGAAATATTCTCAAATTCATCAAGACTAGAAGTTATTTGATCTTTTAATGAAAACTGAACCATGTGAATGAGTGTGGATTTTTTTCTCAAGCTGTTAGGCTTGGAGATACTTAAATCTCTTAGAAACCTGCACTAATACCAATTGTGAGTTCACTTCTCAAATCAGTACAACTAGAGTATTGGTAAAATAGTAAAGATTTGTTATCAACTGAGAGTGAGATGTTTGCAAGTTGAATGGCTTAATAAGTTTGATACTAACTTGCCTTTAATTAAATATATTGAAAGAAGGCAGTTTCCTATTGTAATGATTTAACATTTGATGTAAAGTGTTAACACACACTATATAAAGATCACTCGGATAGATTAATTCTGAAAATAAGAACAGTTGTTTGATGAAAAGTAAAATCAATTGAGATTAAGTCAAATAGCTAAGATTGTAAAACAGAGTTGTGCACAGCGGAATTGATTCATGCTGAGATCTTAACACAAGTTATGATCTTATCTTATGTATATATGATGTCTTGATGGTTACAAACAATATGAGCACAATTTGATGACTAATTGAACAGTGATATAAACAGTTTAGTTCAAACACAAGGCTGGAAATAAAGTGCAGAAATATTAAGAAAATTTAGGGACAGAGAAATTTACACAATGATTTATTGTGTTTCGAATCTCTTATCCTACATCCACTCCTCACAGCCCTCTGGCTCTATGAGGCAATAATCCATTATAACTCTCTTAATTACACAGATTATTGAGAGTCGAAAGAAAGATCTCAATTCCTTCTCAACTAGTTGGCTCCCCAACTAGGTTCTTTATACAATACACAATTGGGGGGGTTGCTTCCTAAAACAATGACTCTAAATAGTTAAATAAAGATTCTGTTGTAGGCTCAATGTCATTGTGTGACTACTGCTTGTTGTGCAACTGTCTTATGAAACAGTTGAGCTGCTGTGTTGCTTGATCTGACAAATTAGGAGTGATTGTTGATTGTTAGGGATGGTTGATACTTGTATAGCTTAGATATCAAATATCTCGGGCTATTCTTCACAGACTAATACTTAGTTGTTTAGTGTTGTAGAGTTTCTCGAACTCTAATCTCTCTTGTCTCTGTATCTTTCCTCATATATATTTTTGGGTGAGCTATACCATCCTAATAACTCTCTCAGAGACACTTTGTGTTGTGGCGAACTTTCCTTTATATATGAAATGATTGAAAAGTTTCTGTTGCATTTTAGTCGTTATACAACGGCTAGATGAGCTATTTATAACTCAAGTGCAATCTATGTGACATGCAACTTGTTGCCAACTTGCAAAGAATATTCTTTTAAGGTTTTGAACATTCTTTTAGGGTTTGTCTCAGTAGGTTTTCCTCCAATAAGAGTGTGTCATATCAATGAGACAATCCTTGCTATGATATCTTAACTGTTTTATCAAACCAGTTAAGCTGCAGAATCATATCTTGGCTATTTGTTCTACATATCAGATTCTTTTTGGCTGTGTATTGTTTCTTGGATAATAACATTTTGTACATTAAGCCTAATAAATTGTTTTATGAAAAATTATACTAATTTGGTTTTGCAACATCAAAACCCTAAGAATCTAGGTCCTAACAAATACGATTACAAAAAAATATATATATATTGAGACAGGCTTTTTTCATTACATTAATTATTTATCCACTACATTCATTAATATTTACTTTAATTTTGCTTATGTTAGGACAAAAATACCCTTAAATAGTCATACAATATATTTTCTAAAGGTTTAATATACAATTTGGTCCCTGAACTTTACACCATTTCCTGGTTCGGTTATAGAACTTTGGCATTTTCTATTGTGGTCCCTGAACTGCCATTTAAGACTAACAGTTAGTCCCTGGAGTGACGGCCGTCACTTTAAACGTTAAAAAAATTATTAAATGGCCAAATTGCCCTTACTACATGCTGAGTGTGATTGCTTACTTGGATTTAATATAAATTTTTTCTAAGTTACGTCCTCTCTCTCTCTCTCTCTCTCTCTCTCTCTCTCTCTCTCTCTCTCTCTCTCTCTCTCTATCTATATATCTATCTATCTATCTATCTATTTCTCATCTAAACCATTTCCCCTCTCTTTCTCTCACTCTCTTTCTCTCTCTTCTGGTTTCTCTCTCTCTCTCCCTTTTTCTCCCTCCCTCTTCTTCTGGGTTCTCCCCTCCAATCCAACTATACGCACCACCAACCCACCCACCCAAAAACCCTTTCCCATCTCCTCTCTCTCACTTTCTTTTTCTCTCTCCATCACCATCTCCGCCGCTAGCCCACCAATCAACTTAGTCCTACCATCCGACGTCATCGTCATCCTTACTTTCAAGTCCAAAGCTAACACCGACAACAAACTCCTCTACACTCCCCAAGGCCGCGTCGTCCGTTTTGTCCTCCAAAGCTCTGGCCTCGAATGGAACCGCTTCAACGACACTATCCCGCCGCTCAAATAGACCTCTCTCAATGTATTCAGTGTCGCCCACAACAACCTTACCGCCGGCGACTGTGGTCTGCTCTATTTCTTTTGATTCAACAACAATGGCTTCATCTTCACCAAATCTGATTCAACGACAATGACTTCATCTTCACCAAATTTTTGCCAATAGCTTGAAACAACACTAACACGAACAACATCAGACGGGTTCTCCAAACACACGAGGATCTTTACAGACATGTCTGGTCCAAGCCATTGAATAAAATCACTGCAACCCTTCATTCCAATTTTAAACATATATCTACAAATCCCACCCAGTTTCTCAATTACCACACCCTTCTAATCTGCCTAAACAAAAATCACATAAACACACACATTTTGGCTAAATTAAACATAAATGAAATCAACCCAAATTGATCTCCTTATTGCAATTACTCCAGCTAGAAATTCCCAAATTGCTGACAACGCATTTCAAATCATTTGATTCTGGAACAATCCCATTCTCAAATTGATTAAAAATGGAACGAATTTTCTGCACAACCCGTTTGTCTCAGGTCTAACATCGAGATTTGTAGTCTTTTCTTTGTCCTCTACAACGCGGAGCAGCAACAGGGGAAGTTAGCAACAACTGGGGAAGTTAGTAGCAATAGGGGAAGCAGCCAGACCCCAAAACCAGTCCTCTACACCCTGTCATTTCCTTTCCTTTCGGGCCCAACAAAGGCTTTCACCGGAGAGGCTAACAGAGAGCCCCACCACTTTTTCTGGTAGTGCCATATCCCCAATAGTGCCACTATCATATCCCCAACAGTGCCAACAATGACACTATATATCATAATCATCTTCAATTGAATCTATCTCCTCCGTAGCAGAATTCGATTCAATTCCAACAACACGTAGATCGTCGACGCGTCCTTCAATCTCAACCTGATAAGTGTTAATTTTGTTATAATATTTGGAATAATTTGCTGTGATTTAAGTCCATATTTAGATAAAATACTGCCTTAATCATTAATTTTTAATTCTTTAGCAGAAAAAATGGACAAATGTGAAGTTGGTGCTGATTATTTGCTGATTTGAGCTGAGATGCAAAGAGGATGGGAAATGATCATTTGAGCTGAACCAAATCTCGAAAGAATTAGATTAAAGTCAATCTTCACCTTCCCAAGTAATGGTCCAGATACATTAGCAGATGCAACTCACAGCTCGAAAGAATCCAAGTAATTATTCTCAAGAATCACGGCAAATCAGAAAATAATTCTCCTACATATTTTTGGACGCCTTAAATCAGGGGAGAGATTAGCTCGAGGTGTTAATATAAAATGGAGCAGCTAGCAAGCTTGGAAGACAGATTGGAGCTATCTAAAAATACTCAATAGGCTTTCAATTCCTCTCGCACAAGGCTTAGTTTTTTTTACATTATTTTATTCTGATTAATGATATCTTTTGATTTCTCATTCATGTCTAGTTTCTAAATCCTCTTTCTTTATTCCGGAGCATGAATTAAACGATGTTTTGATAATTCAATTGTGAGATCGAAACGTGCTTTATTTTCTCAATTATTACGGTATTTGTCATTTGCCGTTCGTAAGGAATATGATGCTTAAGATTTATTTCATATTGTGCATGATATGTAATGAGTCTAGGTTATCTATGGCCAATTAAAGTAGTTGTCTGTGACAATAACTAGTTTGATTTGTGGCATGTTGATGTGGTCATCCGTTTGAAGTGGATGAGTTCATATCAAGGTGATGACAATATAATTTAAATGAGTTGGATGTTCTATGCTCGTTAATTATAATTGGGTCTTTCTAATCATAAAGCAGTTGAATTCTTAAATCTCATAGATGTTCTTGAGGTTATAGTTCAACATAGAGAAGTAGTAACGGATGTTCCTTAACTATCGATAATTTAAGGAAAGA
The DNA here is from genome assembly GCA_016624345.1 of Platycodon grandiflorus. Lineage (NCBI taxonomy): Eukaryota > Viridiplantae > Streptophyta > Magnoliopsida > Asterales > Campanulaceae > Platycodon > Platycodon grandiflorus. Next base: position 32,205,283 of record CM028368.1, read on the forward strand.
TTAGTGTCTTGGCTGTGCCCAGTTAACTAAAACCAATTTATTCGCATATAATTGGGTTATCTTTGAATCCATGATCAATTGATGATTCATTACTAGTTTATTTCTTGCCCCGGAATACCCTTTTGATAATTAAGTTTTCTTCAATTAAATTCTCAATTCTCTTGTTACCTTTTTTTCTCTACGGTTAATTTCCTGTCTTAGTGAAATTTGCTATACACTCAATATTTGGATTTCAATTTTCTCAAGAAATATTAATTCTCCGTTCCCTGTGGAGATGACCCACTCGCTACTATACTAATTCAATTTAGTTGTGTACTTGAGCGGATTAAATTTTGGTGGATTACGGCCTACCACAACCCCAAACCCTAGCCCTAGCTCATGTGCGTTGTCGTTTAGGGTGTCGAAAATGGGATCCAAAATTGAACCCAAATCGTCCTCGTCATCATTGGATACGTATGGTTCACGAGATTCGAACAAATCGGTGACGAAACTCATCTGGGGTCGAAAGATAAAAATGAGAGAAGGTGGGTTCTATATTCTTTCTCTGATCTAGAGAAGAGGGAGTGTGACGCCCCGACCCGGATTCCAATACGAAATCCCAAGGTCGGCACGCCAAAACAACAAGCAGTTAACGATAACAATTAATGAAAGTACGTGGCGCAACAATCCGTACACACCACAAAACCCGATTAACAAAAACTTTTGATAAAAATAGAACCAAGTATAAGTTCGAAGAAAACCGTTAATAACATTAACCACCTCGGCCACAACATGCCGGAACCAACTTATACAAAAACCACGAGCTACGACATGCTCGGGAAAATAACTGAGTTGAATATGAAACAGAAATATACACGAGCTCGACATACACGTGTCGGCTACCCAAAAGAATAATTAATACAGACAAGGTATCAACACCTCCCAAGTAAAGGTTCGTCCTCACCAAAAGAATTATCTATCACTAAAGACAAAAGAGTTCCAAGGCTACCAAAAACAAAAGGCCACCTGCGGACTAAGCGATAGCACTACTCGGCCTCACCGCGAGCTTCCTGCCTGGCTCGGATCTAAGGAAAACAATTAAACAACAAACGGGGTGAGTCGAAACTCAATAAGTTACTAAATGCAACTATATGTCATGGCATAATGCTCAACGATAACTTTAACATTGCAATACATCTTTATATCACAACCAACATGCAACTTCATCTTGATATACACACATAACACATTTCAATGAGCACCTTGATAGCCACATAGTACTCATAATAAACCACGTTATAAAGGATATGATATTTCTTTATCCATTCTTTGCGTTGCTCCTGCAATACACAAAATAACCAAAAGTGCCTCGATACTCGTATGTGTAGTATCAACGTCCCCAATTAATACCATCGAGTTCAAATCTAGCAAACCAAAGTCATGCGTATTGCTACAACATTAGGGCTACTTCTCAACTATGGCCAACAGAAGAGGGGTGTGTGAAACTCCGGTACAGCGACTTATGGCGATCACAAACGTTAATTTGTGAAGACCATAGGTCGTCCTACCTTACTCAACCAACGACGCCAGCTGGACTTACACAATGCACAAATAGATGTTCTTATTCATCTAATGCAAATAACCATCAAGTTCAAAAGTAGTGAACTTGACAAATGACAAGTAGATTATTCTATTTTATCACCCATCATCATTTAACAAATATGTAAACATTCGATTCAACACATTAGAGCTATACACAAGTCTCTAATTTAACAGTATCAAAAGTACGGAGGACTAGAATCTCGATCAATCGGACTCTAAACCTCGTAGTAATCTAACATGTTGTTCGGGGAGTCATAATCTTCCCTAAAATCTAATTCTCGGAGTCATTACTAAAGTTCGCCAAATTAGGGTTTCAATGCTAATTGCAAGACCACCCATTTTCAAGGCTTAAGTCCTCTTATTAGTTCAAATCCTAACATTTATAAGCCAACCTTTGTTCATTAACATCATCCAACACATACTCATAGCACAAGTATAATGTACTCATCTCAACCTAGAGATTTATACATAAAAACAACATATAAAGTAAGTCATAATAATATTGATGATCTAACACACATTGAAGCTCAAAGCATACAAAGGGGGTTTAGTAACTTACCTTGTGACGAAAATCAAAGCAACCAAAACGAAATCAAAGCCACTCAAGTTGCTCCCTAGCTCAACACCAACACAATGACGGTCTCGGATCGTCGATCGGACGGTTGGATCTTCGGAAACACCCTCACACACACTAATCTCACTATGACTCTCACACACACACCCAAGAGCTCTAATGGAGGGAAAGGGGAAGATATGTGGAGAGAAATGAGGCCTCTCTCTCTATTCATTTAAGTCTCCACAATCAGACCAAGGAGGGGTAGGGATGTGGCTCAAGGAGAGCCACACAAGTGGTAGAGTTTAGGGGTAAGAATGGAACTTCCAAAAAGTCTGAATTTTAAAACTGCTCGACACGCACGGCCGTGTCAAGGGAGTCGCACGGTCGTGCCACTCTCGCACGGTCATGCCAAGGAATGCTGCACGGCCGTGCCAAACTCTCTGGAAAAGGCCTGGCCATCTTGCACGGCCGTGCCAAAGAAAGGCGCGCGGCCGTGCCAAACAATCTGGAGCAATTTAACACTCTTGCACGGCCGTGCCAAAGAAAGGCACACGGTCGTGCCAAACAATCTGTCCAACATATCTCTATTTTTACTCTATTTCATTGGTTTAGACACTTAGGTACCCCTAGGTGTGATCATACAACGCTTATAATACATCCAATGGACATCATAAACCATAACAATCAATCTATCAACGCATAATAATCATAACAATTCCCATAACCTGAAATTAACATATAATGCAAAGCATAATTCAATTAGCATGTTAATGAAGCAAGTTTAACACATAATTCGTACATAACATCAGTAAACCATGCATACGAGGATTCGGGGTGTTACAGGGAGAGAGAGAAACGAGAAACAAAAAGAGAGAGAGAGAGAGAGGGGAAATGGTTCTAGCTGAGAGAGAAAAACCAGAAGAGAGAGAAAGAAAGAGAGAGATAGAGAAACCAAAATAAAGAGAAAGCAAGAGAGAGAGAGAGAAACCAGAAGAAAAAAAACATTAATTCTAAGTAAATCACGTTTTGTCCACGTGGAATCAAAGTCAGCAGCTAGTAAGGGCATTTCGGGCATTACATACATTTATTAACGTCAAAAGTAACGGCCGTCACTTAAGGGACGAACTGTAAGGTTTAAAGTGCGGTTCAGGGACCAAAATAGGAAATGTCAATGTTCTAGAACCGAATCAGGAAAAGGTCTAAAGTTCAGGGACCAAATTATATATTAAACCTTTTCTAAATTGCTTTTACTTCACTTTTTTTCAATTAAAAGGTAGTTTTTTTTTTTCTTTTCATGATCTATGTAAAGTTACACTTAATCTTTTCGAGGATAATTATTTTATTTATTTTCTATTAAATAATCAGATATACTTGTATGTAGCAACAATGATTTTTTGTTAAATTTTCTTTTGTTGCACTTGAATGATATTTACTTTTATCAAGTTACCTTTCATCACTATCATTTTTTTTTTATTTGTCAATATAACCCATGACCAATGTACTTGCTTGAAAAATCATATTTAATTATTTATGCTTATAAAAAAGGAAAATTAAAAAATTAAATTGCATTGTGTACAAGAAGTGAATTTTTTTTTTCTAAGCATGGAATTTATTTATTAAAATTGAAAGTAAGATTAAATCTGAATATCAATATTATAATTAAGATTTCTATTTTTGTTGAATACTTTTTTTTTATTTGTGATATTACACAATAAAATATATGTAATTTCATCTATGTAATTAATGATATGAATTAAAAACTGTGGTATTTTTTAAGAGATACTTAATTTGTTTGTTAAAACTGAAAATTAACCTCTGAAAACTGATGTCTGAAAAAGTAGAGCTTAAAATATTAAGACATCATCTTTTGACTTAAATTTTTGGTTATTTTTAAGAGATACTTAATTTATTAAGTGATATAATATTACATTATCAAACAATCTTATGTTTAATATCACTTAAAACTTTCCTATTTAAGCTCTTAATTGGGTTACCAAACATACCCAAGCTTAACTCTAGACGGATGTAGTGAATAAGTAATTTTTCTTGTGAAAATAGACTTTCCCAAAAAAATAAATATTTAATTCAACATATAATAACCAACATAAAAACTATCCCATGTTAAAAATTCTTTTTTTCATGAATAATTATCTTCTTATGAGAATTATTTGTAACAATGTTTTATTTTTAATTTTTTATTTAATAATTTATAACAGTATTACTTTAAAGTAAAAGTCCGCTAAGAGATTTTCATTTAGAAAGTTGAAATCCATCAATGACTTTAACTTACACCTTTCAAGTTATTGCAGAAATACTTGCGACAACATTCTTCTATCGCTGGAAAGGAGAAAAGCTACCTTTGCTTAACTCATGTGTAGCTCATATTTAATCCTCATTTTGAAAGTTGTAAATATGTACAAGTTCTAATTTAGCCATAAAAAAAATAGTAAGCATAACGTAATATGTCAGTTATTTCTTGGATAAACTAATTTTATTACAAAGTCAAAAGTTAAAATTTTAATCAAAATTGTCGTCATTACAGCTACGTGGCTTACAAATATAATATTCTCTTAATTTATTACTCCTTCTGTTCCAGGCAAAGAGTTTACTTCTGACTTTTTTTGATTAACTAAGCTAAAGTTTGACCAATAATTAACATAAATCTAGTACTTTTTACAAAGTTATTAAAATTCTAATCCATTATATTACTAAGATAGTTTTTAATTAATGAAATTTTATTTTTTAAAATATAAATAAAATATATAAATTTTTTATTTAATTTAGTCTTATATTGACTTTTATAAAAAAAATGAACTCTTTATCTGAAACGGGGGGAGTAATAGTCAATAATAGATGTATCTCAAAAAAGTCAATTAACACACACACACACACACATATAAATGAGATAGGCATGTCATTCTCATTAGTCATTCCCACTACATCCCCACTTGTTCACTTCACATTCCCGCCCTATTAGGGATGGGATGGGATAGGTTTGTCGTTTACCGTCATATTGCCATCACTAGTATGATCCGTCGAATCCGCACAAACCACCCAAACCAATACGAACCCTGTGGATTCATGTGAAAAAAATGTGGTATATATCAAGAATAGTCTTTTGATTCGATAAAATAATTTATATGACCTTTAACTAAAAATTAATACAAATTTTTTATAATACCCCAAAGCCCTTAAAACCTAACTCATTCTCACTCTCTACTCTCTCTCAAATCTCGGCTTCCTCTCTCAAACCACAGCCGTCTTCCTCCCATCGTCGTCATCTCCCCCTCACATCTCTAATCACATCGTCACCGTCTTCCTCCGTCTCCGACCACATCGTCTCCCTCTACTGCCATGAATCTTGTAAGTCTTCCTCCGTCTTCCTCTCATCGTCTCCCTTTGAATCGTTTAAACGAATCCGTGAATCATTTAAACGAATCCGTGAATCGTTTAAACAAATCCATTAATCGTTTAAACGAATCCGTGAATCGTTTAAACGATTCGATTAAACGACTCCGTGAATCGTTTAAACTATGTTTAAATCATTCAAAAAAGAGGGTATTTTGGGGTTTTTAAATAAAAAGAGGTCATATAAGTTATTTTGGAATAAGTTAGGCCAAATAAGATGTTGGAGAGTTTGACTAGGTCATTTGTAAAGAAACCCCGGAAAAAATCCTGTGCGGGTGGATAATGGATTCAACGAAAGGAAATTTGCATTGCGTGAATTGGATTGTAGATTTACTAGATAAAAATCTAATCTCTTAGGTTATTCTTGCAAATTTATGTATTTCGCTATGTAGAAAGTCTTAATGAAATTGTTTCATGGATGATTAATCTCTTAGTGTTCTAATTTTATTTCTATTTAATGCTTTCAAATATTGAATTTTTTTGGCTAATCGGACTAAAAGCTACCAAGTGTTATTCATGATAATTTTCTCAAATTTGGACCCTTGAAAATCTAAAATATTGATTCCATCGGCCAAAAGAGGATGAATAGAAAAAGGACAAATAATAGCTCAATCCGCAACTCAACCCGAACCAATTTGCAAACATGTGGATTGGATCGGATTGAATTGGTTTTGCACTATTGTGAATGGATTGCACATGGAAATCTCAAAGCTTTTTCAGTGCAATCATCTATCTAGTAAAGCATATTAAACACGTAGAAAAATAGATTTTTAAAAAAAAATTCTTCTCCAATGCAAACCTCTAATGCTGAGGTGGTGGAGATGATGCGACATTTAGTTGGAAAGACATTCTCTACGTGATCTTTTACTTCTAGATGATCACATAGAGAATGTCTTTTCATCCACGTCATTTACTGTCAGTTTTTATTTTTATTTTTTACAGTCAATCAGTTACCATAGGAGCAATTTTTATTTTTTACTTTTTATAAATAATTATAAAACAATGTCATATCTGAAAAAATGTTTTAAAAGAAGTCTTGCATTGGAGCATGTTTAAAAAGATTACTCTCTAACTTTTAAATTTTTTGAAAGAAGTCTTCTTATTTAAACATGTCAAATAGAAAAAAATAGATGATAGCATTGAAGATGCTCTTAAATCCGCAAGAAGCGGATATGGTGACAAAGTACCCTCAAATTTGCCCACCCAATCCGATGTACACCCTAGCCATCACTAAACACGCAATCTCGGTATATTCTTGTAGGCCAAGTCTTTTAAGGGGATTCTTTTCATTGTACATGTTGATACACATATGTCTACAATCAGTAGAACCCTAAGGAATTACTCATTATTCTCTCTATGGTGTGAAAGCAATGAAGAAAATTCTTGCTCTTTCTTCTCTTCCTTCCTATTCCTATGGTCTCTTCACACTCTTCTTCGTCTAGTTCTTCCCTTACTCGTCCATGGCGGAAACAACTACATCTCTTTTCCTCCATCAACTGTCATAGAGGACAGTAATGCATCTTCGACAATAACTGGAAGAGCTCGTCCACGGCGGAAACAACTACACTTCTTTTCCACCATCAACTGTCATAGAGGACAATAATGCCTCCTCAACTATAACTGGAAGTGCTCCAATGACCCCCTCGTCCGCTCCACCAACTAGCCCTTCCCTAGACACTCAACCTACTACCAACCGTCCACCATGATCCGACTCCATGTCAAGCCAATTCCCATTTATGCAGACACTACCACAATACGGATAACGTCCTTCCCAACCCTAATCCATGTCAAGCCAATTCTCATTTATTCAGACACTACCACAATATGGATCAACCTCCTCCTCAACCCTTACTACCAGGATTACTGTCTTTCCTAGATTACAAGATATGAAATACAATTATAATACATTCACTTACAGAAACAATCAAGGTAACAAGAATCATCAAAAAGGGCATACTAAAAGAATATCAAGTAGGCATGAACTACTCTGTTAGCAAGATTCGAAAGAACCAGATGTGACAAACACGCAAAGGAGGAAGCAGAGAAAGAATGATGTGAAAGAAAAAGGAGTCGAGGCCAGATACAAAACTGTAATGGAGGCATATATTACAACAACAAGAAATGGAGAATAGAATTAAGATGGGCTATCCTCAAACAAGGTAATCGGGTCATAAACCCTACACAAGAGGAAACCATCACTAAAATTGCTGCAGTTAGAAATTAGAGTATTTGAGCATGCTGCAGATTCTTCTTCATTTTTTGCCCCTTCTTTTCTCTTTTTTTTTTTTTTTTTTTTTCACTTCATTGGTAATTTAGAGTATTTGGACATTATCATTTTGGAACTGGGAGAGTATATTATGCAATATTTTCCTCCTTGCTATATAATTTTTAAAAAAATCAAAGGGAGAAAGAGAACCAAGATTTTATCATAATTAACCCTAATAAGCCTACAAATTCTGTAAAATCCAAACTCGGAAAGGCAACAAATCAAAAACTGTAAAGGGAACAGGAACTCAGAAAATAAATTTAGCATATCAACACACAATCAGTAATACAACCTGGTACTGAATAATCATCCATGCTTGCTTAATTCCACATTCCTCTTTCCCTTTTCCATTTGTTAACTTGTCTGTGCTACTATACAATTCCATAATCGTGTAATATCCTCGATAGTCAACTTCTATATGCGTCCTGCTGGGATTGATTCATCAAAAAGTTCCAAGCAAGCAATGCTGCTCCAACTGCAGGCTCCACCTGGTTCATATTACACGTAATAAAACAAAAAACTAAAATTTGTTAGATAAATAAAAATTGCAATGTTCCGCAGAAAATTTAGACATCTCACTACAACCATTACGTATGTAGCTGGACAACCCTTTCTCATCCTTTCTACTTCCTCCAGTTTTCTTCCTGGTGCAAGACATCTTATAATACTACTAACATAGCTTGGAAAAGGGAAGTGATGAAGAACTTGACCTGCAGTGCACTCTTCACTCAAGATTTGGGATGAAGAACACAAACACCATAAAAGGCATAAGAAACCCATTCAATGGCAGAGTGCATAACATTTGGGAAATACTCATGTACAAACTAACAGATGCGCTTCCCGTTATTCCCTATGCACTCAACTGCAAGGCGTTGGAGTGGACTACATTTTACACTTAGGTCTCATTGGTACTTGGATGGGATTATAGTGACTGAAGAGGCCCTATTCAGGGTTTCTGGTAATACTAGTAGAGGCCAAAGATGCTTCATAAAACTTTTCTAACTTGTCACTAATAGGTTACAAGTTCCAACAAATATGAGGATCTAGCATCCAAGATCAAGTTGTGATATTCATCTACAACATTTTTTCCGGTCACATGATTAGAGTCTCAACTTTCTTATCAATGCCAATAGATGAAATGATGGATGGGTTGGAAAAAGTTGCACTTGGGCCAAGGACAATGTGCTCACCTTTGGCCGAATTGATAGAGTCCCTGGAAAGTCCTTGGAGATGCAACTGATTACTTCTTTCCCTATATCCCACCTCTTATTGGCTTCAAGAACACCGCCAACCATGACTAGAGGAAAAGGATCCTTTCCATCTGCATATAATTACAGTACAGCCAATTCATTGAAGGTCCCAAGACAAATCTTTGCATAACTAACAACAAAAGCAGGTTTATATTTTCCAGACTTGATTATACATACACAGCATATTAAATTGAGAGCACAGATTAGAAAAAGCTGCCACAACATGCTCGTGTGTGTGTGTGTGTGTGTGTGTATATATATATATATATATATATATTATATCGTTAGCAAGACAACCACTTGCTAAGGGACTTCTGAAAATTCAGTCATATTCCTCTAGCAAATTAAGTTGTCTCATTAGCAATAGAGCCACTCACCAAGGAACTCTTTCAGTCAGATTCCGAATAATGCAGCTTATTTAAAAATGTCAAACATGAGCAGAGAAAGGGATTACAATCTCAGATACTTTTGAGAAAGACAACGACAGACTGACTTGGACTTCCGACCAAATGAATTATAGAAAAAGACACTTTGAATAGAGAAGAAAAGTGTACAAACTAGTGTGACCACGAGCCAACCGAAACAGAAAGTTGAAACAAGTAGAGAAAGAAAGGTAGAAATGAATAAGTTCTTGAGGTAATTTACATAAAAAGAGAATCATTAAAAAGAAAACAAAAACATGAAAAAAGCTGAAGATTTGGTACGAAGTCTTATGTAAGATGACCGAGAGACGAAAGAGTGACCAATGCCATTATCTAGTGTCAATAACAAAGTAAAATAGGAGAAGGAGATGATTCTAATAATAAAATCAGATTGGGTTGTGTTGTTGAGAAGTGCATTTACACTTTGAGCGATATAAACCGCAAAGGTGAATGAAAATTCTATATTTGCAGCTACTAGACTGGCTTTACTTTATGATACAGAATTGTGTGCATCTAAGCAACAACCCCATTCATAAAATGACTCGAACGTGAGTCCTAGACTGGAGTCCAGAAACATTAAACAAGCACATTCCAGATACCACAACAGGAGATAAATGAATAGACGAAAAAACTAAGGATAGTTTGAAACAAACAGTAAGTGCCACAATCAGGTAGAGAAGTGATATCAATAGCATTGGCAAAGCCAGAGATAAATGAAAACCAAAACAATTAAGGCGGTAGTAGTGAAGAAGTATTATAATGCTACACGGAGAAAGAGACGATGGTGCTACATAGAGAAAGATATATGAATAGAAGGGAAGAGAATTTGAAAGTATGGAGGACAAGAAATCCACCTAACAAAAAACACATGGAAGAAGAAATAGGAAACAAAACAAAAGTTGAAATTTTGGGAAGTAGCTCAATAAGACTATTAAGTTACCAACTCATCTAAAAGTTTAAGCGATTAGATATGGGCCCAACAATGTATATCAATCTCAACACTCCCCCTCACGTGTGACCTGTCCACAAGTGGAGAGACGAACAAATATACACCATCAAGGCATCACAAACCAAACACAGTGACAACATGCACTCACAATATTTCGGGTAACAAATGCAAGCGGGACGACTCGAACCCAAGACCTTGCCAAACTAGAGCTCTGATACCATGTTAAGTTACCAACTCATCTAAAAGCTTAAGGTGTTAGATAGGGGCCCAACAATGTATATCAATCTCAACAAAGACAAATACCAAAAGATTACACCTTTCAAGTCCCATATAAGGTCCCAAAGGGCAAACAAATGTGAAGCCCTAGACACCATGGCCAAAAGAGAAGCCAAAAGACAGCACCATCACAAAGCTGATTATAGAGAGACATTTACTGCAAAACATCCGATAATACTTTTCCATCCAAATACACCGAAGAAGCATCACAAACTTTCAGGTTTTATAAAATAGTTCAACATGCTTTAACAGAAAATCTTGCCTTGGATAGAACTTTATGGGGCAAAAACTTTCATGTAGCTAACCCAAAATAGTTGAAACATCTCCCTATTGAATTGATTAGTCCATCATCTGAAAATGTGTTTTTCTACCATGTTAAGTTACCAACTCATCTAAAAGCTTCAACTATTAGATATATCAACTTTCACAATACATTCACCACTTTTTTGCCTCCCAATACTGCATGGTGATGAAAAATTTTATGATGAAGGCATGTACTTGAAGATTTAGTGCAATTTTACGGGCAGATATAAATAATAATAATAACATTCTAGTGGACTCATTTTGTAGGACAGGGGTACACAATGCAAGTCACCATGACAGTTATGAATGACTCATTACTCACGGAGACACTAATCACCCTTAAACCAAGAGCCTATAGTCCCTAATTTAAGGTGCTTGTGTGTGTAGACAAATTTATTTTCTTGGCTACATGTTACAACAATGTCCAAGGGTTGCCTTTTCATAAGTTCAGTAGTGTAGCATTCTTCTATACATACTTATTAAATGTGAGGCGAGAAAGAGGCGAGCTCAGGCCAGGGTCTGCTGCCTTGGAATGGTGGCCAGGCGATGTTGAAGAGGCATCCACCTCTTTCGCCTAGGCGCAAGGCGCAAGCGAGCCCAAGGCGACGCATCGTGAAAGAGCCATAAAAGTTCCGGCAAAAAATTCCAAGAAACAACCAATTAACCCTTTATCCTACTTAAAACAAACAATCGATCGCAAAAAATGAATCCGCAAGACACCGGCAACCTGGTATGAAGAGGTCCGGCGATAAAATTCTGGCGAACTCCGGTGGCGACGATAGCACAGATAGGGTCTTCTCCTTGAAGTGAACTTGTCTGTAGTCTCAATTTTGAAAAATATTGACTGAATCAACCCTATTGAAAAATTACAAGGTATTCACCAATCATGGAGTGATTGGGGAATCTAAATGGTCTAGCTAAATTAAACAATGGTTGACTATCAAGCAAGGAAATTAATTTATAGTAGGAAAGCAAATTTACAAGGTAAATAAAACATTACTTGATTAATGATAGTAATTTAAAGTGTGAGTTTTGAGCTAATTTTGGTTCCCTAATTCTCCTTATATAATCTCTACTAGAATGGTGGTTTTATATACATTTCATTGTATTTGTATATAAAATTGACATTTAATATTACATTACATCTTCTCATTGATGAAAGAATGGCTTTGCCTTCTCATTGATGAAAAAATGGTTTTTCCCCATTTCCCATTTTTCTTTCTTTTATTCCCTTCCAAATTTGAGCTTAAAATGTGACACTTCAAAGTATCAAATAATTTAACAAATCCAACAAAGTTGACTTTTGTGTTAAAATGTGAGACTGACGAAGTTATAGTCATTTTTCTAGGCCAATGTATAACATTTTGTTTGTTGTGATTTATGCTTATTTTTGTGGCCTAAACAACATGGGTGAAATGTTATTTTTGTTGACAAACTTGAAGTCACTAATGTTGTCATTTTGGTAAAAATAGAAAGAAGTAAAATGACTAAAATCAACCATTTTGACATGAAATGACACTTTGAAAAAGGTTAAAAACAAAGAAAACAAAAGGCTTCAAATCAATAAAGTTGACAATTTCATTTACAAAGGCCTAGGATAGTTAGTTTTGACCTCCTTTCATCTTTCCAAATCCCACAACTTTTGGGATGATTTTTTGTTATTCAAGACAAAATAACAACCATGATGGTTTTGTTAGTAATTTTGTTTATCCTTTGACATCCACCATATTGACCAAACCAAATGACAAGAGACTTTCCATTAAGTGATTAAGCATGCTAGCAACCTTGAGACCGAAAGGACGAATTGGGTGCCTAACACCTTCCCAATTCGTAACTTAGCCCCCAAACCCAAGAATCTAGGTTTCTTCCGTTTTCGTAATAAATGGAAGTGGTGACTCTAAACAAAAATCCAATCGAGAGTCCATTTTTTTAGCCCAAGCATATTCCACGCGCTTAAGATGAGGAAAAGCGTTGTTTTAATTTGACGACTTTATTTTTCGCATCGAGGTGCACACAGTAATGCACCTAGTTATGGACCTTGGTTTATCTCTCCCTTTGTGCATAGTGGGCACCAGTGAGGGGGGTGTTAAAGCAGATACACATTCTTGGGACCTCTCTCTGAAAGCGGAAGCTTATTTTAAACCTTAGCTTATACCTAATCCCAGCTCTAACTTAAGAGAGTTCATTTCAAGACCAGTGACTTGGTGCTTCCTTCACCCAAGGAAATGATTTAAGTATATCATTTTAGTTCAAAAACGCACCTTTACCACACAACCCGAGTCTCTGAACAACAGCTTTCACGCTTGATGCCAACTCCTGAACTGCATCAAGCAAAATCTTGTTTGCAACTTGATCACCTGCCTCTGCGCAGGATACTACAACTGGAACAAGAGCTGCTATTCGAGCCCATGATGGATCTGCATAGGTCCACCTACATCCAAACAAAATAAAAATTGTTAAACTTTATATCCTACACAAGTATGTTCACTGAATCAGGGGATACAAATACTACAAACAGTTAACTGTCTTAAGAATGTCTTTTTAAATTGAAGAGATCACAGAAAACTTCACACATTACACCTTATAGATGGTAAGAAGCTATGTCACATGGATCCTTCATTTTTGTCATAGTACCTGTAGGTGTGGCTGTTTTACACTACATTTAGGGCCAAGTCTAAATATTTTGGCAGCTGCAACACCCATATTCCCACCCATCTCCAATCCTCATAGCTGAGTCATAGGTAAGAAGGAGGCCCCTGGAGAAAGAGTTATGGGAGGGTGTAGTAATGATTTTTGCCAATTGTGAATTTCAGAAAAGAAGTGCTTCCACATATTCCACCAAGTCTTATACCCTCTCGGACTCTAGGAAAGTGCCAATCTTTGTTCAATGGGATATCACTAAATATATTTCCACTTTTTACTTTAGAAATAAAACTTTCTCCACTTTCAACTGTTAAAGAGCCAAGCTTAGGGCGATGAACTTTATGCAAGCTGTCAAATGAAAAAAACTGGGATATTCGATCGGTACAGCAGTTGCATCAATGGAGACTAACTACTCTTCTGATGAACTATTTCGAATTTTTCCAAGTACAGTAACCGAGTTGAACATTCCCTCAGAATATAAACAACCAAATTGTGTAGTAAGCTTAATCTATTATAATTTTCTTTTTCTATCAATAAATCAGTAAAATGAAATGCATCACACTCATGAGCATGTTTTCTGCATTGCTCTGTTGCATGGAAGCTGTTTTGTTCCTTGTTTGATAAATGCAGCGAGGTTTGGGTGTGTCGCTGCTTGATTGAGGCTTTCTTCTTGGTTAGATATATGGGTTTTGGGGGAAGCAATGGTGCTCAAATTTTGTGGCAGTGTGCTGTGTTTAGTACGTTGTGGTGAATTTGGACTGAGAAGAATTCTTGCATCTTTTGGGATAAGACGCTGTTCCTTTTCTCTATTGAAGGAAAGAATTTCATTTTACCCTTTTCTTTGGGCGCCAGCTTTAAGAGCTTTTAGAGGGCCCACAGCAACTCTTGAGAGAGATTGGAGGGCAGTTTTGCATTAGCCACTTTTTGTATTTTTCTTTCAATTCCATATTTTTTGTTTTGGCAGATAGCTTGTTCGTTGTTTAGTATTTTCCTTGATCTAACAGAATTCTTCTTTTATGAGTTTATCTACAAAAAATAAATAAATAAAAATAAACAGTAATATGAAAAGTTGATTACAGGATTTTACTGAAGTTCAATATAATAATCAAATGATGATCAGTTGTGTGACCCTTGTGAATAGTAATCTACACAAGGCAAATGCCCACTGTATCTACTTGAATTTGGTTATATTACTGCCGAAATCAAGTTCCTTAAAAATAGTACTGACAAGAAACTATGTGATGAATAAGATCACAAGTTCAGCAAAGATATCAAATTAGTTCATCTGGAGATGAAAAGATCAACTCATTGTAAGATCTGTTTGTTCTTACATACATACATAAATAAACTTATTTGTAAATTGAGGTCATTTTATATGAGTTTAAGGGAGTTCAAGTTTGAACTGTCTTAAAATTACTTGGACTTATTCTCCAGACATCAATGAAACATTTCACAAGCACGAGACTGAAATTGACAAATACACCATAATGATAACATAATTTAATGAATCTTTTCCAATAACTAAGCCCAATAATGACCCCACCATATACTGTCCAATAACTTTCTCTGTGCTTGAATTACATGCAATTGCTTGATGATTATTAGATAAGAGGAAAAGTCACATTCAACTATTTCTACATAATTTGAATGAATATTTCAGTTATATGATTATATATACATGCATGTGCATGTGCGTGCTTTTACTGCCAAAATCGAGTTCCTTAATGCTGGTACAAGCAAGAAATTCTGCAACTAATAAGATCACAAGTTCAGAAACGATACCCAATTAGTTCATCTGGTGATGAAAGATCAAGTTCTTGTAGGATTGCACATGTAAGAGTAGTACGCGGACCACGACCATCATGAGCCCTTACAACCGCCGTCAATGCCTGAGCAGCTATACCATATCCACTACAAGCAAATACAACAACAATTTCCCACGTTCAAAAAATATATTCAATATACATAACATAAATGTAAGAAAGTTCACATGTTCACTGTAAGAGTACATCAGTTAACAGTACATAATTGACCATAGTAAGAAAAAGGTCATGCGATTATGAGATATGGAGATCAATTTCAGGAAAAGGCAATAAATTTACATTGTAAGTGATAACAACACTGAGGACACTTCCCATAATCAAAATGATTGAGGGCCACATCAATGTCGGAAACTACTCGAGAATGTTGAAAAAAGGAGTAATTTTCTGTGTCTTTTCTCTTTTCATTTCATACTAGTTTCTTGTTTGAATGCAGTACATGTAAGATGGTTTCTGAATATCTAAAGATAACCAATGACCAAACGAGTGAACTGAAAGATAGACACCACTTCTCATCCCCCGTAAGAATCGAGAAGATATTAGAGGATGCGAATATAGTGGTTAGAGGAATATGATGGATTGGATTTGTTCTATCATTATTAATGAACAAAAGAGTGTTGCAATTTGATCTGTCCTTGGCTCTTCGTATAATTTGTTGCATCTTGGCACAGTAAAATCATTACAGATAAAGACTCATTCACCATTTGCACCAAGATGGCATATTATACACACACAAGAAAATAAATAAATAAATATACATGTATATGTATAATAATAGGCACACTATTCCCAATGCAATTTTCAACCAAAGCACTCCTTAGCAGCTTTATTCTACGTATACATAATGCTTCCTGCACTCATACAGTGGAGTATCTTGGTTAACAATTAGAGTGGGATAGCATATGATTACATTTTAATGAAGAATTGTGACCAACAACTAGAGGGAGAAACACATCTGCATGAAAGAAAGATACAACTGGTTTTCCAGCATGGACATGCATTTGTCCATATCAATTAACTTATGTATCTTTCTGAAGGAATAATAGAGAAAGTACAAGCAGAGAAGAAGATTCCACCCAAAAAGAAAACAAAGAGAAAGTAAGAAAAACTACTAAGCACGACAAGCTGATCCCTGATAGATCCTTGGGGCAAGACCACTCTTAAAGCACCAAATACGAAGCCCGCAAGAATGATGGAATGTGAACCCTCTCTTCACAAGATGCTTGCCCCAAAAATTCTAGAGTTGCTTTCTCTCCATAAACACCACTGAACCCGAAATTCCTCACTGCCCAAGGACATTCCATCCTTACCAATCCCACACCCTCTATAAGAATAAGTAAGAACTCCTCTACCCAAGGACAAACCAACATTCCCCCATTACAAAACGGCATGCACCATAATCTCCAAGCCACCGAGCAATGGCGAAACATATCCTAATGTGTCTCACTCTGCTGCCTACATATAACACCTATTCAGATGAAGTGTCTTATGAGGCATGCACCTGTCTTCAATCAATAGAGCTTGGCCTGTTAAGCACACGAGACCACAAAAAGCCTAAAATTTGTTGGAGCGTCTTATGAGGCATGCACCTGTCTTCAATCAATAGAGCTTGGCCTGGTAAGCACACGAGACCACAAAAAGCCTAAAATTTGTTGGGAACTTGGATTTTCAATTGAAATTGGCTAAAGGAAAGAAAGAGCAACCCATGGCCAATTAAACACTTCATAAAAGACCTGGTGGTGTAAGCGCCAGGAGAATCTATTTACCAAGCTCTCCTATCAGTAGGTCCACGAAGCATAAGAAAGAAGAACATCAATCAGGGAGATCAATCCTCCATTCCCTGTCATCATGATTTCTGAAAAAATGGAAAACACAGACCCCCACTGTTGCCAAAACAATGGAAATAGAAGCATCATGAAGAGAAGACAGTCTGAAAAGTTGGGGGAAATAGAGAGCCCAGGAGGCTGCCCCAACCAGACCTCCCAAAAGCATACCCGAGTACCATCCCCTACCACAGGTGAACATGAGGATGGAGAAAATGAGAACAATAGAACAGCTTGCATATCTAGAAAGAGGTTCACTATCAGCAACCCAACCATTCCTTTGAATCCCAACTTCAGAATGCTCTCCTTATCACTTGATGCCAACTCGAATTAATTAGGCTCTAACGCCAAAGCAATTTGCCAAAGGAGATATATACTTACAGAACCCCTTTCCTTAGGTCTACGGACAACATCCCATGCAACCTGATGATCCTTACCCTCCTCGTCCACTCCAACCAACAAGAAGTGTTTCACGCCTCCACAACCCCTACTGGAACCCTACAAAGATACAAATAATTAATAGGAATGCTAAAGGAAAGTCTCAATCCAGGCAATTCTACCCCCAAGGGAAAAGTATATCCACCTCCATACAGGAGTTTGGATACCTTCTCGACGCAGGCCCCAAAAATTATTGCACGGAGATTAACCCCCAAAGGAATAAGAAGTGAAAGGCCAAGCCTTGACTGTACCACCAGTCAAAGAGGCATGCTCACTCACAATCTAATTGTCAATACTAATGCCCGCCAAACTAGATTTGGAAAGATTGACCTTCTAGCCTGATATGGACTCAAAAATCTGCAAAATGATCAACGTAATCATAGAGTCCCCCATACCTTCCAAAAGGAAAAGCACCATCTCACTGCATACTGGAGGTAAGGGATTCTAACATCATCCTTACAAAAGAAACAATCATCAATTAAGGCCCCCATTGTAACCTCTGGAAACCATCGTACTAAAGACATCAACCACAAGGGTAAAAAGAAAGCTTGAGAGCATGACATTGCCTCAAACCCCTAGAAACTCTGATCAGAGTTTTAGGGCTCCCCGTAAGCACTAACCAAAATAAAGATGAGAACAAAAAAACCCAAGAATCATCTCCTCTACATAAACCGCGTCCCTGTCCTACACCAAAATAAACCCATTCAAGAGCTTTCTCAAACTCCAGTTGGAAGAAACAAACACGGCCTTTCTTCCCTCCATAAGTCAAATCCTCCAGCACCTCACTAGTTACCATCCCTCATAAAGCTGACGACCCTCAAGAAAGGCACCCTAGGCATCGAAATAGTATCACCTAACACAGCTCCAACCTTCTAGAAACCACCTAAATGATTTTGTACACACATTCTTTGAGACTAATCAAAACAAAATCTCTATCCTTATAAGACATGTCCTTCTTAAGGCATAAAAGTGGTAAAACTCTGATTTAATGAGTTTTTCTTTATTTTCCGTGGTATTGCTTTTCTTTCGATGGACCTCTCGTCTGTCTTTAGTATCTTTTCCTATCTTAATACAATCTTCTTTTCTTATCAAAATAAGAGATGTGGACAATCTGTTATTTATGAGAGAAAACTAAATTTCCATACCATCAACAAACTTTAAACACTCTTAAATTGTAGGCTTCTCTGCAGACTTCCTTTTTGTTAACACCACTTCTTATCATCTATCAGCAGCTCCTTCCTTTACTCTTGACGACAAAACTGTATCTCGTGGAACTATGTCATT
Organism: Platycodon grandiflorus; assembly: GCA_016624345.1. NCBI lineage: Eukaryota > Viridiplantae > Streptophyta > Magnoliopsida > Asterales > Campanulaceae > Platycodon > Platycodon grandiflorus. The sequence goes on from CM028368.1 coordinate 32,224,302, forward strand.
ACCTTTCTTTAAGTCGACAAGAACCACATGAAGATCCTTCTTTTTTACTCTACTGTATTTCAAGTAATCTCATTGGTTTCTCTTTTCGATGGAAAGAACAGCTATTTTTCAGAGTTTACCATTAGCAGCTGGTCATGTGCATGGAAGATAGGATCTTTTTACTGCAAAACTGAAGGTGTGGCATGTAAATGTATATTTTGATAATTTTGTACTTTTCCTAAAAGGTAATCCCTGTTTAAATACTCATGTTAAATACATATATATATATATATATATATATATATATATGTATATATTAAGTATTAATGGTTCTGCTGGTTGTAACACCAAGCAAAGGAGAACAAATTAGTTCTAGTAAAGAGCCATTAATCAGAAATTGCTACAGGATTGAAGGGTGCGTGAGAGAGAGAGAGAGAGAGAGAGAGAGCTCTAGTATGGTTAAGAAATGTGACGACTATAAGAACACCATACCTTCCCCAATCACCTAATATGGGTCCTGCACCAGAAGCACGAGCTTCTCGCCTGTCTTCTGTAAATCCATAAGCAATGGTTCCTGTACCAGCAATTAGGACACACCCATGAAGCTTTCCCATGGTTCCACTTGCCAGGGCTGCCACAGCATCATTCTGAACAAATAATTCAATGTCGCCAGGGAATATATCTCTGAGGATCAAAATGAAAAATGATGGCAGGCAATTTTAGAAGATTAACATGAGTTACAGTTTGGATAGGAGAGACACAGAGGACCAAAACCAATTGAACAGCAGCTTAAGTAGAAAGAAAAGGTTACATGTGAACTATTTTGCAGTAGATCGTTAAGGAGGCAAAACTATGTAATAATCAAGGAACCGACTAGTAAATATAGGATTGTATAAAACTGAACTAAGATGGAACGAATTTATAGTTCTCACAACAAATGAGATTGTGGCAGTGCCTTGGCATGAAACACCACCTTAGCTACTGCCTGCACCAGTGCACCATAACTAATACTCCTATGTGGAGTAGTATATAAGTTGACGATACCAAGCTCTAATGCAAATATAACATCACGTAACAATACAAATTGGGATACTTTTCTGAGTCCAGAAAGCTGACCTAAGCCAATTTAGAATTCTTTGCTGATCTGTCGGATGGTTAACTCCAGATACAGCCAAACAAACTGCTCGAACAGCAGACCGAGTGGAACCTGACTTTGCAAGAGCATCTGCCATAACTTGCTCTAGTGTCTCCCTTGCAGCAGTTTCTGTTAAATACAAATATGTTTAGAAACATTATCATCAAATGACATGTTGTGAAAGTTGAGAAAGTGAAGAGTATATATTCAATTATAGATTAAAAGACTTCCTATTCAATTAGTTAAAAAAGAGAGATGAGAAAGCAGTACTTATTTTAAAGTTTCAACATTAAATGCTTCAAGAGTGTTAGTTGGCATTAATTTATTGTTTATATTCTTTCTTTTTCCATCTTCAGTTCTTGATATTCAAGTTTAGGAAATAGGAGGCAGAGAAATTGGCTTCAAGCCTTCAACCATTCTAAATCACTAGAATCCAATAGAAAAAATTAATTTATGTTGGTACCCTTGCAATCGACTCTCGTTTTTTCCTTTTCCTTTTTTGCTGATCATTGATATCTGAACCTCTTCTATTCCATCTCCTTTCTTTCTCTTTCTAGTAAGGAATAGATATCCACCCTTCATTGGTATAACCACCATGCCTTGGGAATACCTCGTAAAAGATACTGAGGCAACTCATACACATTTCTTCGCGGAAAATCCTTTCCTAGTTCCGCTGCATAAAGCCTTTGTATGAAAAATAACTTACTTTTCAATTATTATTCTTTGTATTGATGCTACGGAAATTCATACCCTCAAAATGCACGGTTAAATTCCATCAAAATCTACAAACATTACAACTTCAATACGCCGAGCAAACTCAACAACACGAATAAACACTCTAGACTATACATCCTAATGGAAGTCAATCAAATTCATATCCAAATAGCCATTAAAACCACTACCAAACTCTTAAACGTTGTTCCCAATATATTGGTACTTGGATCTTAAGGACATGAGTTATAATTAGGGCCATAAACAAGCTGAGCCGACCCGGACACTTGAATGTTCAAGCTTGTTTGATAATATTGTCAAGCTTGAAAAAGTGTTAATTCTCGAGCCGATCTCAAATGACCTTTTCATCGAGCCGAGCTCAAGTAGCTTGATTTTTCAATAAAAAGCTTGTTTATAAGCTTATTGAGCCGAGCTTGAAAATTCTTTTAACAATGGTTTGATAATCTCACAAACTCAATCTCAAACGAGCTTTTATCGAATCGAACATGAGTCAAACTCGAGTAGCTTGTTTCGTTATGCAGCCATACCTAAAGATGCCAAGCACTTCCATCTAAGAGCTAGGTTACTTCTTCAATCTCTAACGTAAATCTCACAAATACCAATAACCACACGGCATTAGTAAAGCTTACACCAAAACTCAGAAGCATCATCCAGTTTGTAAAGTGATTAAGAGAAAACGAAAAAAAAAAAAAACAGATATAACACTGTAAAATTCGCAAAGATAATGAAACAACAGGATCCAACAAAAGTTCACACATAACACTTTGACCCACTTCTATTCTGCCTTCTTATAAGTTAATAAAATGGGACAGTTTTTATCTCTTTAAATAACCAGCATACCAGTCCCACATAATTAAATATATACAAACTGACAAATTGTGCATCATTCAATACCCTCTTGCAAATATAGGAGCAGGAATGCAGGATACAATCATGTTAGTAGACAGTTGAACAATTTCTAAACACCCGTCCAATGACATTGTTCAAGTACTGTAATTAATCACAAAAATGGTAGAAAATAACATACCCTCCATCCAAAAAAAAAGTCTCACTTTGATTTCTCGGTCAACTTGATAAACTCTGACCAAAAAAATTTTTTAAAAATACTGATTCTTACAAAATTCTAAAAGCTGTTATTTATAGTTTCCCTAACATCCTTTCAGATTGAACTTTTATTACCTAAAACATATCGGATGTATGTCAAGTAGTAATTTGATATTGCTAGTAAGTAGACTTTCTAATATAGAAATTGAACTATTTCTTTGTGACATAGGAAGTACTATGAATACTCTTCTGTGCCCAAAAAAGTAGTCTTATTTTCGTATTGAAAACTCAATTCAGGACTGTATTAATTTACTATTTAAAATACATTATTAGGTCTGTCTTAATAAATTTTCAATCATCAATACAATACTAGAGTACCAAATAACAAATTTTAAAATTTCCTAAAATTAAGTAATTTTTTTTATAAATCTTCAGTAAAATTTAATTACTTTGACTGAAAAAAAGTAGACTAGTTTTATGGGACTGGGGAGAATGTACATGTGTGTGTAGGGTGGGGCCGGAGGGTAGGTGGTAATGTGATTCAAAATTACCGCCAACGGAATTGTGATTGGAGCAGCCGGCAACGGCACGGGCAAGGACGGGAAGAGGGTCAGGGAGGCGGTCGGAGAAAGGGAGGATAGGCATGCATATGCAGACGGTGGAAGTGGTGCCGCCGTCCAATCCCAATATGACTTCGCGGCCACCCAAAACCGCCGGCATTTCGTGCTCGAAATCCCAAACCTCTCCATTTCTGTACCTTTTCATCACTTCTGACCAATACCCACAAATCAAAAAACAGCAGGAATTGGACAAGAGATTGACAGAGATTGAAGCAGAAGGGATTTAACTCAAAGTAAACATTTTTATATATATGAGAGGAGAGGATTGGAGCGATCACGTAAAGGTTAGGAGAGAATGCAACTGAGAAAGGAAGGAAATAATTACAATAAAATAATGGGTGGGGGATTCGGACGGCAGAAAGGCCAAACGCTAAATGGTTGGGATTTGGGAAGGGGTTTGAATTGACGACTGTGTAAACTCTGATGTTAGCATTTCAAGACTGCACAATTTTATATTCGGTAAATTATAAGTAACCCCCCTCAACTATTATTTGGGTTCGGCTTACCCCGTTTAACTACCAACCGAAGCATATGCCCACCTTATCTAATACTCCTTTCGTCCTTTAATTATTGTTTTATTTGACCTGACACACAGATTAAGAGAAAATAATTGACTTGATTATTAATATTCATACAGATTAAGAAAAAATAATTGACTTGATTATTAATATTGGTATAATGTGTAATTTTTTAATGCCATGTATATGTGGCCCATAATTAAGAGTACTTTTCTTTATTTTGAATATTATGATAAAAAAATACGTAAATATGGTCACGTGAATCTTAGGCAGAGAACTTCCGTCAATTCAAACGGAAAACAGAAGATGTGATTTAAGAAAAGTTATAATTAAAGAGGGCACAGAAATATAAGATATGTGAAATGTTTATTTGATTTAGTTACTTGTTGACTTTCAAATGAAAAGTGAACTCTTTGCCTGGAACGGATGGAGTATTCTTTAATCGCAGTTTAGGCACTATTATTTGAGTTAAAAGAATATGTCTACCTAAGAGCCCGTTTGGTGTAGCGTTTTGAAAACACAGTGTTTTAAAAACGCAGCGTTTCTAAAACGCAGATTATTTAAAACGCGGCTTTTTTCTTTATAAATGCGTTTGGGATATTATGTCAAAACGCTGCTTTTTATTCCCTATTGCATTTTGGGAAAGAGCTAGGAATTTCAGCGTTTTAAAACGCAGCTGCGTTTTGAAAACGCAGCGTTTTCTACCGCAGCATTGAAACGCTAAGTTAAGGAATAAGCTGCATTTTAACCCTGCGTTTTAGCCAAAACGCGCGAACAAACGGGCTCTAAGACTCACGTGATCATTTTTACATATATTTTTTATCATGTACTTTTGGTGTTTCAATTGACTATTTTATCCTTATTTCTCTAAAATCGTCTTTGTACCTAAAGAATATCAAAAATAATTACTTACTTATCTTTATTTTGAATATTTTGATAAAAAAAATACGTAAATATAGTCACGTGAGTCATAGGTGGACAAATTCTGCCAATTCAAATGACAATGTTTAATTAGAAGATGTGAATAATGGCGGCACTTTGAATCTAACTCATAGTTGAGGGGGTTTATTTATAAATTACCCTTTTATATTTAGAGAGAGCAAGTATTGCCGTTTCCAACGTGTAGTGGGTGTCTGCGCACCAATATCACTTCGACAGTGTTTGGCTTCGGGCATTAAGCGATTTATTTTTTAGAGTTTTGAGTTTTTTTAAAAATAATTTAAAAATAGAGAAAAAGTTAGTGAAATAAAAAAGTGAAAAAGTTTAAAGTTACAAATCAATGAATTGTGAAGAACAACGTGACCTCAATAAGATATTATGATGTGTGATTTTGAAATTGATCACTAAATCCTACCGCAAGCGACGGCTTATCGTATAGTATTTAAGATAGCGATCTTACAGGGACTTTGAATCAAGTACCGAAAAATTTAGAACTTAAATTATCTAGACAAATTGATTCCAAGGTTTTTGTAGAAATGAACTAAAATTAAATTAATTAGACTAAATTAACCAAGTAAACACAAAATTAGATTTTTGATTGAAAACAGTAGTTTAAAACTTCTAGGATTTCGGCTCACCACGATGACGAATTTATAAATTCTGCAACGATCTTCCCTTTACGATGAATGTCAAGTTTTGAAGGCGAATTGCATAAATATAGTTGATTGTACTCTCTCGAACTACTCTCAACCGTGCCTAGGTTAATTCAAATCTGAAGTCTCGCTCAATGAATTAAACTAAACTCATTATGTCCTACAATTCAATTAGCCTCTAAAAACTCAATTAACTGTCGTTCTCATGAATTTTTAATTCGATTTTAGGGTTCCATTACCTACACTTCACCTTTCGGTCATTTGCTTTAGTAATTGAGATTATCACATAAACGTAGGAGTTTCACCTCTCGATTCTTCGCTACCACAGATTCATGCAATTGTTAACGAAACTAAAATCGAATCAAAACGGGTAACATTCATATAGTAAACAGAAAGATCGAAACTTCATTCATAAATTCATCGTGGGCTACACCTAATCCTAGAAATAGGAAACTATTCACACATGATTGAAGAAATCAACAAGAACATCATGGCATGCATCATGAAGCAAGACAATAAAAATAGCAAAATTAGAGAGAGGAAGAGAAATAACTTGTCTCCAAAATGTTTTCCAATGATGGTTTGATAAAAGAAATCTTCAGTCTTGTGCTTACAATCAAAAGCTCCTCCAAAGTGTATCTATGTCTAGCTATTGTAGGAGAGAAAAAAGGTAAAATTTCTGTGTTGAACTTGAAGAAAAGGAGGGGGATTGCGTGTCTCTAAATTGGAGAGAGAGAGATACGTATATGTGTGTGTATGTGTGTGTGTAAATCCTTTCTATGCGTTTCCTTCTCCTCGTCTTACTAAGAGACATCAGCTATTAAGGTGATATAAAGGTGAGACTCTTGGCTTTCCTCCTACTCAAATCAGTAAAATTGCCAGGAGCTGCTCCGATCGCAGTGTGAAATAAATCGCTACAGAGTGCAAACGCTGCTGGAAAAACTTCATTTTTTTTAGCACTTGACATCAAAATTCCACCCGTGAAGGAAACCGCAACCTGCCCATGAACGGAGCTGACTTTGCAACTCTTCTTTTCGCCATTAATTCACCAACCGAGCTTGTCTTTTCACCAAAATGCTCCAAATCTGCACAATAAGCTCAATGGCGATAAAGTGAACCAAAAACAACTAACTTTGCTATGATAAATTCATGATTAGATGGTAAAACGAGTCTAAAACATCCTTAAGATGTAGTCAAAATGCATTTTAATCATATTAACACATAACCATTAGGTTACCTCTCTCCGAGGATAAGTGTATTACCTGTTGTATTCCAACTCTAATATGTATCTTCATAAGTCATCTACTGCTTCAGTAGTTATCTCCTTGTTGATAACTACTCTCTCCTATGTATATAAATATACTGATAAATCAATAGAAGCAGCATCTTGTTCCATACTTCATGTTGCTTGCTATATGGTATCAGAGCATTAAAAAATCCAAGCTTGAACGTGTTGTTCAATCCTGACCATGGCAAGTCCGGATCCCAGTGAAATCATAATCACTCAGCTTAATGCCCCAACCTATTTGCCTATCAAACTCACCCAAACAAACTTCGTTGTTTGGCGTCGTTAACTTTTTTCAACCCTCATGGGCTATGACTTACAAGGTTATGTCGATGGCACTATTAACAAACCTGCGTAGTTTCTTGATGCTGAAAAAAAGACACCTAACCCTGCTTATTCACCTTGATACCGTCAGGACCAAATCATCATCTCCGCCATGTTAGGAAGCTGCTCCAACATAATACAGCCTCACATCTCATCCGTTTCCACAGCCCAAAAACCATGGCAGAGGCTCAACACCTTGTACGCCAACAAATCACATACAAGAGTTATATCTCTCAAGTATCGTCTTTTAAAAAATCCCAAAGGGACACGCAATATGCTCAATTACCTACAGGACATGAGGCAAATTGGCGATGACTTAGCTCTCGCAAACTGCCCTATTGACGATGATGACTTGGTGCTTCACACATTGTCTAATCTTGGTGATGAATTCAAGGAAATCATGGCAGCTATTCAAGCCCGAGACTCCTCGATCTCGTTCGATGACCTTCACGATAAGTTGATTGATTTCGAAACACAAGTACAGAAAGTCACCAAAGATGAGTCCATTACTCTTCTTGTTAGGTCTCAAGGTGCTCAAATAGGCTAGGAAGGGGGGGTTGAATAGCCTATGTCCAGTTTTTAAAAATTGTTTTACAAGGTTACTTCACAAGAGAGTTAGGAAATATTTTGTAGCGGAATAGAGTGAAGTATAGGACAAGTTCAAGATGGCTGATCTTGACAGGACAAGATCAGCTATTCTCTGGGCTGTTGGAATTTCTAGAGATCAACAAGTAAAAGCAAATCACAAGAGCAAGAAATAGATGAACAAGGGATTTAATATGGTTCACACTTATAAATAAGTGCTACGTCCACAACCAAAGTGGTCAACTTTGGATTTGAAAAACGTGTATTAATTGTTTCCACTAGAATATTTACAAGATTGATCTCTAATGGATCATGTACAAAAATAGTTGATCAAGTGTTTGCGGGAGAATTAATATCTACAAAGATATAATTCTCGTGTACTTGAATGCTAAGGATTGCAATCAATGAAGAGCAATAAAGACTATGCGTCTAAGTTTGGTGCTCTTCAATGAAGGAATCTACAGAGTAACTTTAAGCTTTGATTGTACTAGCTGTTGAAGATGAAAATTTTAGAGTAGTAAATTCAAGTCAGTGTTCTTCTTCAATGCTTCAATGGTGTCTTCTATTTATACTCATGGAGGTCCTTGTAGCCGTTGGAGATCTTTAGCCTTGGAGGATTTGAATTTAGATGCAATTAATGCTGGAGATAGTTGCATTAAATGCTCTAATCTTGCTGTTGAAATCTGATAGGGAGTTCTGCAAGGTTCAGACTGAATTCTGTCATTTTGCCAAAAATAGGTAGACAGTAGATGCATGCAGAATTTCCTTTTCTGAGATGAATGCCTAATAAGGAAAGAATCAATAAATGATGTTTGCAGGTTATCGTTGTATCAAAGTCAATGAAGGACTTTGCCAATAGCTTAAAGCATATCTTCAGACAAGTCTAGATCGGACGATCTTTAGGTCTTCAACATTGCTGATGAAGCTTGACTGAAACGAACTTGTCCGATGACTTGATGGACTTGGCTGATATGAAGATATCTGATCTGAATCATGGCTCATATACAACAGGCTATCTTCTGAAGACTAAGCTAATTACAAGAGGCAATCCTAAGCTATACAAGCAGTTGTCTAAGTATAAGTTGCCACTCTAACCGACACGCAGGCCCATTAGTCACCTTCGCTTAGACTTAGGTTATGGATACAAGTAAATCTTATACAAAATACAACAATCTCCTCCTATTTGCTTGAGTCTATGACCTTATAAATACAATGGAAGCTGACCATGTCCAATTCTAGTAATAACATGCTTTAGAGATAATAGATTAAGAGAGCATGTCCTACATGGACTTACTGTTAGGAATATGCCTGAAAATCAGCTGATATATATGTATGCATATTCCAACACAGTGATTTGCTTGTTCCCATTACAACGCATGTTTCACAAGTGGCTAAAAGGGCGCGCACGGTTAATGTGGCACTTGTTGAAACAATGCATAGGTCATTAGACTAGGAAGTCTTTGTACATATCCGAGTCTTTGTCCTACCAGAATGATGACAAACCTTCATATGAATCAAGCTCTTCAAATTGCCAGTTGACGTGACCATCGGCAGATGTCTCACTAGCAGACATTCCCTTCAGCTATGACTACCTAATAGCCATCTCTACATCAGCAGTTCTATATCGGCAGACTCGTATCCGCCAAAGCACTTCATCGAGCAACGCAGAGAAGCTATTTATTCAAGAGGAACATCGTGACCATCGCGGTTTCTACATCGCCAGTTCTATAATGGCGATCTCAGAATCGGCCAAATCTCTCATCAGAACAAACTGCCGAGAAACTGTAAGATCACGAGATACATCGGTCGTTACTCAACGCACTTCAAGCCAAAATAGATCCGTTACAAGATCTGTCTGACAAATCCAAGATACGCATCGATGTCTGCGCCTTCACGTTTATCCAATGGACATTTCCTCTTCTGAATAGTGTTCGCGGTCTTCAAAGCTTCATTTCCGAAAAGGCCAAGCACGGACGCCGCACTCCGCCAAAGCTATGATACGTCCAAATCGCCGACCGCATCCAGCTAAGCTCGACACGTCCAACTATGTCCACTGTGTCACGGACTATCTTCAAGACTTAAACCTAACGAAGGTCTTTGCCCAACAAATCCAAAGATGTACTCGCTACATCACGAGATTCGATCTCCAACGGGCTTAAACCTATTCAATACACCAACGGTCATCTCTTCTTCTCCATATATAAGAAGACTCTCATCCTCATTTCCACAGAGAGAGCACGAGCACAAGAATATACAAACGTGCTTGAGAAAGGTTGTGGTATTGATCTTCATTTCTTCAATCCGAACCACTCCTTGAGTGAGAAATCACAAGTGTAAGAACAAACACTTTGTGAGAGAGAAAAGAAAATCCAAAAGCCGAGAAGCTCGCTTGATCAACAACCTTGTTGTTGATTTGAGTTCTTCTTCCTTCGAAGAACTCGCCTCTTCAAGGGCCTCAACTCCATCATCCAAGAAAGAGACCAAGTATCTTACGATCGTTGAAGCCATCAAGCTTGAAGATGTCCGATGAAGAGCCGTAACTTACATGTCCGATTGCATTCATATCGGCGACTTATACTACATTATAAGTCGTGTCGATTGTGCAATAAGGTGTCATCATATTTGGTCGAGTGCTTAGCACTCGTTGTTCAAATACTTGCTATTTGAACAACTCCTAATATTCTCTTCTCACAACAAATATATCGAGTTGAAACTACAGAAGATGTCTTAATAAATATTAAGTACATCTTCTAATGTATTTTCGATATATTTGATTTCGCTTTCTTCATTTCTCCTTCTTTTTCCTAAGGAGATTGCTAGGATAGAGAGTCTAGGTTGATGTACTAAGCATGTTTGCCTTTGAGCAAACCTCTGAATTTTAATATAATATATGTATGTTACATTCAGCCTTGATTTCTCTTTCTTGTATAATTTGCCTTATCATGTGCAATCTTTTAAGGAAAGTAAATGATGCATCTAATACAGATTATAGTCAACTGTTAAGCTCTCTTTCATATCAAACCCTTACAGCTTACTTTAATCTAAATTGTTTGACTTATGCCGTTCTTCCGCCGCCAAATCTCATTCTCATCGCCTAAGTTCAACATATATCTTCCAACCGCATGTTTCATATCTCGATTCAGACGTCCATGATCTACATCTGCGATCTAAGATGTCCGATCACTCTAACTTCGGAAAAGCATAGTATGAGGAAGATATCCTAATTGTATTAATCATTTCATCCACTCTTATTATATATATAAAAATTGGATGAAATTTTTAATATATCATGTATAGGCTATTCACCCCCTCTAGCCTATTCACCGAGCAACCCTTGGACCTAACAATTGGTATCGAGCTTGTACTGTGAAACCTTATTCCGGCTTAACAACCCGAGAGTTTAGATCCCGCCGCTCGATTAGATGCATAGTCAAAAAGAGTCTTTTCAAAATCTTTTATCTACAAAAACCTTTTGACCGAGAAACCCGAAAGCCTTTTGAAAACCATCTTCAAATCGAAATAAATTTTGTTTTCAAAAACATGTGAGAAAGAGTATTGTGATGACAATGTGATCACTATAAGAAAATTTATCATATATCAGAATTACATTGATATTGTGAAGAGAAGTATTATAGTGGAGGTTGACTTGCTAAGGATTATGCATGTTTCATAAATCTATTCTTAAATCTTGGTATCTTCTTTAGCAAATGGGTTAAACTCATATTTGATAGATGAATTACTTAGAATCACTTCCAAAACATGCTCTCTTGACATAAGGCTAACGATTGTTCCAATCCAACACCTTCTCAAGAAAACTTTTATAAAAGTTTAGAGCAGAGGAAATAAGAAGAGTTTCAAAGGAAATTCAAAGGAAATCAAAGATATGTCATCTCCAAAATCACCGAGATTGTAAGTTCTTGGCCTAAGGACATCAATGATGAATTTGTCTTCCTTCAATGAAAAGCCTCAGCCGAGCAAGAATACACTCAAAGAACCTATGCTCAATATTAGAACTGGTGCTTCAACAACTATGAGCAGACGCGTTCAAAGAGTTTAATGAGGAAGTAACCCCACTCCTAATCTCTTAACACTTTGGGTTACACTTATAAGCCGTATTTTGAATAATTATTCTTTTGTCATGCTTATTAAGTCTCATTTGTATTATTGGATTACTAGAGCTATCTTTAGCTCATAAATGTTGCTAATTTTCTCTATGAGTACTTTAGGCAGAACTCATATGACGTAAAAGGTCAAACATGCAACACCTCTCTCCATCGGCAGATAGTAACATGGCCGCGATTCATGAAGGATCGCGATCACTCATGAGAATTCACTCATGTCCTTCACTCACTCAAGGTCAAAATCCTCACCGGGACTTTATAACTATGAAGTGAAAAATCTGCGATAAGTCCAAAGGAGTTGATAAAGACTCTCTCTCATGCCTATACAAAACAAAGTTAGCTATTTGCTTTCTAATGACTCGTGCTCATGTCTCGCCGAACTAATATGCTCATACATATCATCGACAATAATGCATAATAACCCGTCATACCGCACTTTTATTAATATATATTGATTGTATGATTTGTTTTATGCAAATGGTTTTTCAAAAACAAATCAAGATTTTTCCTATCACCGGTTTCAAATGTTTTTCAAACCCCAGCTTGGCTGAATTTCCATATCTCGCCAACCAACACTTCATAAGCTCGTTATATGTGCTGACTTATAGGAGTAAAAACCTTTAAAGACCTACTCTCTCAAGTCTATTAAAGGTGGAGGCACACTTTTCGTTTGATCGCTTCGATTAAAGTTAAGACTATTTTCAAAATCTTGGAAAACGACAAGACAGTCAACATCAATCCTTACCAAGAATCTTGAGAATATCTAGACTTCACACCTATCCCCGCCAAGGCGTGATCGAAGGACAACTCAACAAGAATGCTCCATTATTGAGTATCCTTCAGTCTAACCTCCGTGAGTATAAGTAGAGCTCCTTCTTCATTCAATCTCTACTATGACAAAACTCACAAACTGCCTATAGATTACACTAGTTACAAATCGATGATTCAAAATCTCACAAATGTTACTAAATCCAAGTCCTAAGATTGGATCAAGTCAATTCCTCAACAACGGGTATGATTTCTTCATAATCATTCGAGTTGTTTCGATTTTATTTCGTTACTTCACAAAGCTGATCTAAATTTCTCTCAAAAATATATTTTCAATATCATACGTAAACCGTGAAAATCATTTCCAAAATCTTTTCAATACACGTTCCAAACATGAGAGAAATTGCATCAAGTCTTGTATATCGAAATCATTAATTATGGTTCCACAGTCTTGTTGAGAAAACAATTGATAAAAAGATCTTCTTTTGTCTCGTCTGACAATCATAAAAGTTTGCTGTCAAGCATGATTTATATGCTGCAAACCATGATTGTCAGAACACTTAAGAACTCTTTTAGTCAATTAGTTTTAAAAGTAAGATAGAAAACCATCAATTAATGCCAGCAAAAGTGATTTCATTCTCTCTTCTAACTTTTAGCTATCAATCTCATTGATACTCTAAAATGTCTACAGATGAATCACTGGGAAAATCAATTAGCACATACTCATTCCACTTTTGGAAGTCTGCTTGCATACGTGAACTTCACGTAAAAGATCCTGAAAAGAAATGTCAAATGTATGGAAAACATTTGATATATTGCCATGTGCAACAAGTCTTCCGGTTATATGTAGGTATGCCGACCATCACCTCAAAGATGGCCGATGCGATAATTCGTTCTGAATTAAGTAGCTAATATGGAATTGACAAAGATGACGAATCTAACAACGACCATAAATCCCGTGAATATCAAAGGGGATTCATGGGCCAAGCAGTACATCTTTGACGGCCATCACCCTTCGGTGCTCTCATAATGACCCGAAGAAGTGAAGATGTTCTGCCTCCCCCGAGAGTTGGAGGAGATCAAAAAGAACACGGCCATCTTCTTATCATCCAACTCCTTCTAAATCCTTGACTGATGACTCCTCATCTAATGTCTAGGATTAGGACCTATAGGACACAAATTTGTAACATGTATTTCTTTCTGTAAATTGAATCATTATGTATCTTTCTCATGTAATCTGCAGTTCAGTCAAAAATCCAGTTGTATTGTTCTTGTAATCAGCTGATCCTTGCAACATACTGTGTAAAACTACTTGGATTATTGAATACAAGCTCTGCAACTTTTCTCATGCTTATCTACTTGTCTCGCATTCCTTTGATAGCATGAACTAATGTGTTTTAAGTGTGTTGATCAAACTTATTATTCTTTATTATCTCCATTGTCTTCTGGTGATTAAAAGAATTGTTCTTAATGAAATGATCACTCTACCGAGACACAAACTCTGCTGACATCCCATCAGCAAACCATTCTTGAACAAACTGCTACATCAAGTTATGGTCTCCTACTACTGCTTAACTTTCATCCTTAGACTCCCTGATAATTGCCTTTCAGAATTTAATCATTTCACAATGAGTAAATTCAAGTTCTGCCAAAACCTATAGTCTCTTAACAAATAGGCAGACTGCAGTTTCATGACCTTCATGTCAACCTATCAAGGAATCTGCTATTCCTCAATCTCTATCCTTCATGATTAAAAGATCAAGATTATTAGTAAATCTGCTTTGAACAACGGTGTCTGCTAAATCGAACCTTTCAAGACAATTCAACAGCACTTTGTGTTCTTAGTTATGACAACTACAAAATCTTGTGTACCTTATGAGATTGTAGTTATAAAGGCTTGATTAGTTGTTCCCATTATAATGGCTCAACAGCTAATTGGTATACAGATTGAATTCAAAACATTCTTACACCTTATCATGTGGTTCTTAGTCTAAAAGGATGTTGTTAAAAATCTCTAGTAACTCGACCTATCCTCAAGATAGTCGACATTCAAGAATTCTTGGGAAGACTAATATTTTCAAATATTAAGTCCTTCCTCAGGAGTGAACAGCCGATATGACCCCTGCTGTATATAGGCTACGTCTCACTCTCTTCAGAACAAGTCTGGTCTGCAGATCTCTTCCATTAGTAAAGATGACCTAGATCTATTGGACAGAAAGAAGAACGGACATCACTTCAGGTACACATTCAATATCTCACATACTTGATCTATTTAATATTCTTACTAAGCTTTATTAATCTTAAATAGATTGATGTCCATTATAAATAGAGTCTATTCAATTGGTATCAGCTGTCCTTACCTTAGCTGATATTAAACACTGCCAATAATAGACATAACAATTGGTATCGCTTCCTACTTTAGCAAATACCTAATACAACCTGCGATAGTGTCTACATTCATTAAAAGACTCATCAAATCTCTCAAAATTGGTATCGACTTCAAGATTGGTATCGACAATCTTAAGACACACTTCTAAAAATTCCCATGTGTCATGTACAACCATACCATATGGCTTGGACAAGTTATTTTGTCCTCAACTCTTCCTTAAACAACCAATTTGTTCTATTTTAGATTAATTTACTCAAACAATTCGTTTGAAGTAAAATAACACTCATATTATCTCTAGAAGAGCCTCTATCATTGCCTTAAAAACTCAGTTGTACCCATTAATACCACAATAAAGGCAATTAAATTAATCGATTATATTTTTAAACTTCTTGTTTGAAAATAATATTAATATCTTCTAGACGCCTATGTACTAGCCATAATTACACTAAGCATGATGACATAATCCCAAATCGACTATCATTACTATGTCATTAAATGCACTCACTTCTTTAAGCCCCCAAAATGTCTTTTCCCATTCCTCTAATCAAGAAACCCTTTCATCTTCTCAAAAATTCAAAAAGTTGTATAAAATTGGTATCGTCTCCAACAACAAACGACTTCGCGTACCTCAAAATTTCTCCACCATTAGAGTCATTTGCATCATGTGTTCACCAAATCGCCTAGTCCTCCTCATCGACCCATTTCCCACACCGAATGGCGTCATCGTATGATGGTCCTTCTTGCCACTCCTCCTCCTCCTCAAGTGATTCAACGACCTCGTCGAATCTCTCGTCGTGTAAGGAATCGTCTTCGAGACCCCAGAATAGTGTATCCAATTTCATCCCTTGGATTCCCACAAGAGACAATACCGCTACTACCCCTGCTCCCATCGCCTCAAATGCTCACCTTGAGCAACCCTCATCTCGGAGGAGCTTCAACCAACGCCCATTCTGCGTCAAATTCGGCGGTCAATGTTCCTTCGATTAGAATCGTAGACCTTCATCCTCTAACTCTACCTCATTAGGATGACTAGCTAGGTCTCTTTTTATCAAACTAATCTTCTTTTGCTATATTAATGATAAATACGTAATGTGTTTTATGTACGCTGTTTATGTACATTTGCTACTTTCTTATAAGTTATGTATTCAAAATTTGTCCCGGTACATACTGTTCATGCCTAGTTCACTCTCTTGATGAAATTCAGCAATACCTCATAGGCGATCTCATATCTCATGTTTTAGATGTATATCTCATGCATCCAACAAAAGTCAACATAAGACTCAACCATACTTGCCTGTTTAACTTGATATACCTTAAGGAGGAGACTATTTTGAATGCTTTACTACTTAACAATTGGTATCACTGCTTAACAGTTTATCCTATTTACCACTCCTATTACAAAATAAAGCTTGTCTCACTACATTCTTGTAAAATCTCCTTACAAGCAATGGAAACACAATTCCTCACCTCGATATCCTATTCTGTAAATCCTATACATGAAAATTGTGCATTTTACGCTATCGCACACTAAGAATCGCAAATATGACAAGTGATTGTATTTACTCGATACGGTCTATATTCTCTGAAGTACATCTAGCTACATCAATTCGGCATTTCTCAAATGACGTGTCTAACAAACCAAACTTCCTACTCTCTACCTGTCACAACTCATAATTCATTTGATTACTATCAATCTATCTTTAACTTGTGGCCATTAAGGAGGAGAGATTGTAATAAGGAAGTAATGGCCCCAAGTGATTATGAAGTGATTATGAAGTTGTGATAAGGAAGTAATGGCCCCAAGAAATTGTAGTAGGATTAACACTATTGAGAACAATATTCATTAAGGAGGAGAGATTGTGAAGTTGTAATGCCCCCTCCCCCCAAAGTGTGAACTATTAAGGAGGAGAGATAGACAACTATTAAGGAGGAGAGATAGACAACTTGTAAGATTGTGTATCTACTCATACAGCAAAATACTATATGTCTATTATAATACGCTGACTAGATGAAGATGCTTAATCAATTCGATTAAGAACTAGATAACCAGTTACTTATACTTTCTACTTCTTGCTTGAGCAACATTCTTCAGATCATCCGATGCAAGAATCACACTCTTAAGGCAATATTATCATTTGCCTAACAATCATTTCAGTTATTGCTTTGTATTTGTTCTTTCATTTATTGAGTCTAAATACTTAGCAAATAGGTGACTATACATACGCTATCGCTTGTAAGTTCAACCTAGGGCATGCCTTGATATAAAATGAATATTTAGTAGTGGCATGTTATTACTAAGGATTGAACAACTGCTTTAAAGAGCTATATGTATAAGTCAATTGTAGTAATGGTCCCAAGCAAATAGGAGGAGATTGTTAGGAATATGCCGAAAATCAGTGATATATATGTATGCATATTCCAACACGGTGATTTGCTTGTTCCCATTACAACGCATGTTTCACAAGTGGCTAAAAGGGGCGTCGGTTAGTGTGGCAACTTGTTGAAACAATGCATAGGTCATTAGACTAGGAAGTCTTTGTACATATCCGAGTCTTTGTCCTACCGAATGATGACAAACCTTCATATGAATCAAGCTCTTCAAATTGCCGGTGACGTGACCATCGGCAGATGTCTCACTAGCGACATTCCCTTCACTATGACTACCTAATAGCCATCTCTACATCGCAGTTCTATATCGGCGGACTCGTATCCGCCAAAGCACTTCATCGAGCAGCTGAGAGAAGCTATTTATTCAAGAGGAACATCGTGACCATCGGTTTCTACATCGGCGGTTCTATAATGGCGATCTCGAGATCGGCCAAATCCTCATCGAACAAGCGCCGAGCGTAAGATCACGAGATACATCGGTCGTTACTCAACGCACTTCAAGCCAAAATAGATCCGTTACAAGATCTGTCGACAAATCCAAGATACGCATCGATGTCGCGCCTTCACGTTTATCCAATGGACATTTCCTCTTCGAATAGTGTTCGCGGTCTTCAAAGCTTCATTTCGAAAAAGGCCAAGCACGGACGCCGCACTCGGTCAAAGCTATGATACGTCCAAATCAGTCAGACTGCATCCAGGCTAAGCTCGACACGTCCAACTATGTCCAGCCTGTGTCACGGACTATCTTCAAGACTTAAACCTAACTGAAGGTCTTTGCCCAACAAATCCAAAGATGTACTCTGCTACATCACGAGATTCAGATCTCCAACGGGCTTAAAACCTATTCAATACACCAACGGTCATCTCTTCTTCTCCAGCTATATAAGAAGACTCTCATCCTCATTTCCACAGAGAGAGCACGAGCACAAGAATATACAAACTGTGCTTGAGAAAGGTTGTGGTATTGATCTTCATTTCTTCAATCCAGAACCACTCCTTCAGAGTGAGAAATCACAAGTGTAAGAACAAACACTTTGTGAAAGAGAGAGAAAAGAAAATCCAAAAGCTGAGAAGCTCTGCTTGATCAACAACCTTGTTGTTGATTTGAGTTCTTCTTCCTTCGAAGAACTCAGTCTCTTCAGTGGCCTCAACTCCATCATCCAGTAAAGAGACCAAGTATCTTACGATCGTTGAAGCCGATCAAGCTTGAAGATGTCCGATGAAGAGCCGTAACTTACATGTCCGATTGCATTCATATCGGCGACTTATACTACATTATAAGTCGTGTCGATTGTGCAATAAGGTGTCATCATATTTGGTCGAGTGCTTAGCACTCGTTGTTCAAATACTTGCTATTTGAACAACTCCTAATATTCTCTTCTCACAACAAATATATCGAGTTGAAACTACAGAAGATGTCTTAATAAATATTAAGTACATCTTCTAATGTATTTTCGATATATTTGATTTCGCTTTCTTCATTTCTCCTTCTTTTTCCTAAGGAGATTGCTAGGATAGAGAGTCTAGGTTG
Organism: Platycodon grandiflorus; assembly: GCA_016624345.1. Taxonomy (NCBI): domain Eukaryota; kingdom Viridiplantae; phylum Streptophyta; class Magnoliopsida; order Asterales; family Campanulaceae; genus Platycodon; species Platycodon grandiflorus. The sequence goes on from CM028368.1 coordinate 32,243,313, forward strand.
ATGTACTAAGCATGTCTGCCTTTGAGCAAACCTCTGCTGAATTTTAATATAATATATGTATGTTACATTCAGCCTTGATTTCTCTTTCTTGTATAATTTGCCTTATCATGTGCAATCTGTTTAAGGAAAGTAAATGATGCATCTAATACAGATTATAGTCAACTGTTAAGCTCTCTTTCATATCAAACCCTTACGGTTACTTTAATCTAAATTGTTTGACTTATCTTTGTTAGTTCTTCCGCCAAATCTCATTCTCATCGCCTAAGTTCAACATATATCTTCCAACGCATGTTTCATATCTGCGATTCAGACGTCCATGATCTACATCTGCGATCTAAGATGTCCGATCACTCTAACTTCGGGCGTTAGTATGAGGAAGATATCCTAATTGTATTAATCATCTCATCCACTCGTCTTATTATATATATAAAAATTGGATGAAATTTTTAATATATCATGTATAGGCTATTCACCCCCCCCCCCTCTAGCCTATTCACTGAGCAACCCTTGGACCTAACACTTACAAAGAGGTCAGTGTATTCAAAATTACAGAGTGTTTACAGATAAAGAATTAAGGCATAAAAAATTTGTAATAGAAACTATATTTAAATACAGACAGATAGAGTAATTTATAGGATATGTCTTTAAACCAGAGGTTTAAATTTCATGCACAGATGATAGGCAATTAATTATAAAGTATGAAAAATTAAACAAACAAAAATAGTCATTGTATGTTAAACAAGAAGTTTAATACAATGTTTTGTCAAAGATTTTACAAAATAAGGAACAAAGGAAGATATACCAGCTAAGTTGAAGCTTGTTCCTCTTGTCTTGAACTAGCAGCAGCTTTAAGTTTTGTTATTTCAGCTTTGGCTATAAGTTGAAGCTTCTCTTGTCTTGAACTAGCAGCAGCTTTAAGTTTTGCTATTTCAGCTTTGGCTGCTTTCAGTTCATCTTTGACTCCTTTCAGCTTTGCAATTTTGGCTTTGGCTTCATTTATCTCTGTAGAGAGATTTTTGTTCTTAAGCCTCAACATGGCATTCTTTTCAAAGAGATCGATCAGCTGATCATTGTGATTATGAAGTCGACTCATCTCCTCCTTCATGGATACAAGCGAGGCATCCATGTTGGCTAACCGGTGAACAGAGGCCTGTAGCTCTTTCTGAATAAGGCCATAATGTTTGCGAGAGACTGTCCTGGTGGCCCGTACAAATGTATGCACCGAACGATTAGCACCTCATTGAGCCTGAAGCACTTGTTTGTAGCCAGTATCAATCATCTCTATCATAGAAAGTAGCCCTTAAGATAGAGACTCAAATTTGTCATTGATGAGGGCTGTGAAGGAAGTTGATGAGTTGGAGAGACGATCGATCAGGAGGTTCTGACATGCAGTAATATTCATCTGACTTACTATGGCTGCATGCTTGGCCTCACGAGCAACAGCAATGACTTTGGTCATATGGTCAGCAGTGACATCAGTCGTATGAGACTGTGTAGTTGCAAGGTGCTGCAGATCATAACCGAGTGTCACACCACAATTCAAGCCACTACACGTAGCCTAAATTCGGGCATGACCCAGCTTAACATAATCAAATAACCACCTGATAAACAATATAACTGCGGAAATAGAAGTATGGCGATAAGCCATCCAACCTCATAAACTAAAAATATACAACTGAGTCATCACAACTCAACCAACCGATATACAGACTAACAAAGAAGGCATCCAGCCTTTATATACAATATAACAGAAACAGTGTTTAAAACCCTAGACAGCAAAACAACCACTGTCTAACATATACACAAAAGAGTCTACCCCAAAAGAAAACAACCTTCTAATCTCACAGCGAGCCGCACAGCCTCACGTACTTAAACCCTTCGCCTCACTCCGATCTAAGGAAAACAATAATGAAAGGGTGAGTCACCTATGACCCAGTAAGATTTCACTAAACTTATGCATGTTATGCATGTATGCAACAATAATAAATGCTAACACAAGCAGCATGTAATCAACATAAGTTATAACCAAGTAGGACACAAGTATTCAGTATAATCAATGATCAATCAAGTCCCATTACCAGCGTAAGAAGGATCACGACTGCCAACTGTCCCATATCAGTTGGAAATAATGACCAACCTATAAAGTAATGAGCTAATAACAGTTCATATCACGTATTTAACAAGTAAATATCACATGTAACAGGATATAAGAGTCGAAGTACACCTCCAACTCACCGACACCCCTTATACACCATTCAGCTTTGAAGTTCAAATTAAATCATTGTAATCATATAATTCATATATCAGATATTCCGCGGAACAAGTCAACATGCCCCAAGTCCCTACAACCTTGGCATCCATGTGACAACACCACTCGTGTACAACATCTATGTGGTGTAAACCCTACTTTGGCCAGAAATAAAGAGACAGGCCGGATCAAGGTCGCCACAACCCGACTATCACTGAACTCTGCCCTGTGACAATCGGTAGTCAACCAAAACCCCTTGAAAGTTAGTATTCAAATGTGCACATCCGGTTAGTCAAGTTCACATTCACACTTTATTCCATATTCGGTTACAAATTCGGCATTTCGGTTATCCTCCAAGGATCAATTCGGGTTCTAAATTCATCAATCAACATAATGAACACTTTAACTATCTCAAATCATTCAATATCAAGTCACAAACCCTAAATCTCAACCATGTCAGATACATTATTCAAGTTGGTTTCTTGCCGGTTTCACCAATTTGAAGTTACAATCGAACTACAACAATTCCAAGGCTTATATGAACATCAACACACTTTATTAACACATACCCATAATCATATCAGTCTAATAAACATCATAGCATGGCTGAAAATCATAAATTTTATATAATAACAACTTAGCAATTGATAATAACCGAAATAAACCGACTAAACACAAACATGAAGAAGTTAATGGTCCCTTACCAAATCAAAGAGCCTAACCCTTGTTTCTCCCCTGTATTTCAGTCGTTAAAACAGCCACAAACTCCCCTAATCAAGCCCCTTGTTGCTTCCTCGGTTGGAAGAACAAAACACTTGCAAGAACACACATAAACCCTAGGTCAAAAAGTGGAGTTTTGTGACGATTTTTTGAGAATTTGAGAAAGGTTTTTGAGGGTTTTCTGAGCTTAGAGAGATAGAGTATATTCTTCCAAGGTTTACCACGTTTTTTATCAGATAAGGAAGCCAAAGCATGAGGTGGGAATCAAAGAAAAACCAAAAAACACAAAATCTGGCCATGCTGTCCGTACACGGCGCGCTGGGGCGCGCACTGTTCACAGCTTTGCGCAGTTTTTCCGTTTTGCTCTGTTTTCTTGATTCAATCGCTCGAACACCCCTAGATATGATTGTACAACACTTATAACACATCAAAGGATGTCCCTAAGGGTTCGATATCAATCTTGGGTCGATTTAAAGTCACGAGAAAGTTCACGAAACTGAACACAATTTCAACAACTTTGTCGTTTTGTAACTTCAAGTTAAAACAACGTATACTACTTTTTTAAAGTCTGATTTAACAACATGAGACCTCTATAACATCAAGTATATCTAGGTATAAGGTATCATGGTTCATCTCTTTTATTTCGGATCAGTTTACGCTACGAAACAATGCAAGAAAGTAAAGTACCGAAACACGAAATCATGAATTTACGACTGATCAATTTGACACTATGAACCACGATAATCATATTAACAATGTGTTAGGAATATGCCTGTAAATCAGCTGATATATATGTATGCATATTCCAACACAGTGATTTGCTTTTTCCCATTACAACGCATGTTTCACAAGTGGCTAAAAGGGTTGCGTACCGGTTAGTGTGGCAGCATGTTGAAACAATGCATAGGTCATTAGACTAGGAAGTCTTTGTACATATCCAAGTCTTTGTCCTACCAGAATGATGACAACTTTCATATGGATTAGCTCTTCAATTGCCAGCTGACGTGACCATCGGCAAATGTCTCACCAGCAGACATTTCCTTTAGCTATGATTGCCTATTAGCTATCTCTACATCAACAGTTCTATATCGGCAGATCTCAGCATCCGCCAAAGCCATTCATCAGAATAACTGCAGAGAAGCTGATTATTCAAGAGGAACATCATGATCATTCATCAGCAGTTCTATATTGGCAGATCTCAGTATCGGCCAAGTCTCTCATCAGAACAAACAACAGATAAACTATAAACATCGGTCGTCATTTCACACGCTTCAGTCAAAATAGATCCGTTACAAGATCTTTCTGACAAGTCCAAGATACGCATCGATGTCTGCGCCTTCACGTTTACTCAGTAGACATTTCCTCTTCTGTACATTGGTTGCAGTCTTCAAAGCTTCACTTCCATAAAAGGCCAAGCACAGTACGCTGCAATCCAGTCAAAGCAATGATACGTCCAAATCAGTCAGCTGCATCCAGCAGCTCGACACGTCCAAATCGATCCGGCTGTTTCACGGACCAGCTTCAAGACAAAACTTAACGAAGGTCTCGCCCAAGATACAAAAATGTACTCTGTGCATTATGAGACTCAGATCACCAACGGGCATAAACCTATTCAATGCACCAACGGTCACCTCTTCTTCTCCAGCCTATATAAGAAGACTCTCATTCTCATCTCAAAAGAGCAAGGAGTGTATGCTTATGCTTGAGAAAGGTTGTGGAATTGTTCTTCACTTTACTCAATCGAGAACCACATCATCAGAGTGAGAAAACACAAGTGTAAGAACAAACACTTTGTGGAAGAGAGAAAAGAAATTCCAAAGGCTGAGAAGCTCTGCTTGATCAGAAACTTTGTTTTTTATTTGAGTTCCTTCTTCCTTCGAAGAACTCAGTCTCTTCAGTGGCTTCACCTCCATTATTCAGCAAAGAGACCAAGCATTCTACAGATCGTTAAAGCCAGACCAAGCTTGAAGATGTCCGATGAAGAGCCAGAACTTAATAATCCAGGTTGCATTCTTATCGTCAGACTTATACTACATTATAAGCTGTGTCGATTGTTCAATAAATTGTCATCATTTTTAGCCGAGTGCTCAGCACTCAGTTGTTCAAATACTTGCTATTTGAACAACTCCTAATATTCTATTCTCACATCACTCTAACACTAGCACTTTCCTTCCCTTACCTCCAAGGATGTTAGGAACTGCTAGGATTAGAGTTCTAGTATGAGTCTTCCGGGGATCCCATCTCACTTTCCTTCTACCCCCGGGGAGATTGCTAGGATAGAGAGTCTAGGTTGATGTACTAAGCATGTTTGCCTTTGAGTAAACCTCTGCTGAATTTTAATATGATATATATTTTGTTACATTCAGCCTTGATTTCTCTTTCTTGTATAATTTCTTTTATCTTGTGCAATCTGTTTAAGGAAAGCAAGTGATGCATCTAATATAGATTTTAGTTAACTGCTAAGCTCTCTTTGAAATCAAACCTTTACAGTTACTTTAATCTAAATTGTTAGACTTATGTTGTTTATCCTTCCGCTGCTTAAAATCCATTTCATCAGCTAAGTTTAACAACATCTTCCATCTGCAAGTTCTACAAGTCTGCTGATCAATGTTGTCCGATTTTACTAACTTCGGCTAAGCAGGTAGATTGAGGAAGATGACCTAGGTGTATTAATCATTTCATCTATTCTTCAACTTAAATGTTAAAATTGGATGATATTTTTAATACATCAAGTATAGGCTATTCACCCCCTAGCCTATACACTGAGCAATCCTTGGACCTAACAATTGGTATCAGAGCTGGTTCTCTGAGAATGATTGTTCCAGGCTTAACAACCTGAGAGTTTAGATCCCATTGCTCAGATTAGATGCATAGTCAAAAAGAGTTTTTTTCAACATCTTTTATTTACAAAAATCTTTTTGACTGAGAGACCTGGAAGCCATTTGAAAACGTCTTTTTCAAATCAAAATCAATTTTGTTTTCAAAAACATGTGAGAAAGAATATCGTGATGATTATGTGATTACTATAAATCTATCATGTATTAGAAATATATTGATATCATGAAGAGAAGTACCATAGTCAATAAGAGACTGACTTGCTAAGGATTATATATGTTTCAAAAATCTGTTCTTTGTCAAAACCATGATATATCCTATAGCAAATATGTCAACTTCATATTTGATGGATGAATTACTTAGATCCACTTCAAAAGATTTGCCTTCTTGATATAAGGCTAACGATTGTATCAATCTAACACCTTCTCAAGAAAACTTTTCATAAAAGTTTAGAGCAAATGAAATAAGAAGAGTTTCAAAGGAAATTCAAAGGAAATCAAAGTTATGTCATCTCCAAAATCACTGAGATTATAAGCTCTTGGCCTAAGGACATCAATGATGAAATTGTCTTTCTTCAACGAAAAAGCCTCAGCCGAGCAAGAATACACTCAAAGAACCTATGCTCATCATTAGAACTGGTGCTTCAACAACTATGAGCAGACACGTTCAAAGAGTTTAATGAGGAAGTAACCCCAGCTCCTAATCTCTTAACTTTTTGGGTTACATATATAAGCTGTATTTTGAATGATTATGCTTATTAAGCCTCATTTGTATTATTGGATTTCTAGAGCTACCTTTGGCTCATAAATGTTGCTAACAATTTCTCTATGAGTACTTTAGGCAGGAACTCATATGACAGAAAGGGTCAAACGTGCAACATTACTCTCCATCGGCAGACAGTAACATGACTGCTGATTTATGAAGGACTGCTGATCGCTCATGAAAATTCACTCATGTCCTTCACTCACTCAAGGTCAAATCCTCACCTGCTGGACTTCAGAACTGCTATTCGAAAAATTTGCTGATAAGTCCAAAGAAGTTGATAAAGACCACCTCTCACGCATACACAAAACAGGTCAGCCATTTGCTTGCAAATGACCTGTGCTCATGTCTGCTGAATTGATATGCTTATACATATTATCAGACATATGATAAGTGACTATTATATAGTCATTTATCCTTACTTTTTATATACTTTTACACAGTTTAAATACCATTTTTATCTCATTTTAGACACATTTTAGTTCCTTTTTCATATTTATTAGATTTCACGCTTTTTGGTATGTTTTATACGTTTTAAGACAGGTTTTTGAGTCTTTTTATGATCAAAGAATGCCTAGACAACTTTTGATGCAAAGGCATGGCAGAGCAACAAACAAACCAAACTCACAAAACCAGAAATCAGATTGCACGGCCGTGCAGCCAAAAAGGAGCGGCCGTGCACAAGACCATTCTCAGACAATTTTTGGTCTCAAAGCATAGAGTGGCCGTGTCTTAAAGGATGAGTGGCCGTGTTGACCTTAGGAGCGGCCGTGCAACTTATGGTGGAGCGGCCGTGCAAGATGTCAAAAATCAAAATTCAAATTTGGCGCCAGAAGAGCACGGCCGTGCATCTTCCTTGACTCGGCCGTGCAAATTGCATCTGCAGATTTAAAAGGCACCTTTTGGAGGCACCTTCTTGAAGAGTTTCCTCCCCATTATAAATAGACCCCTTGTACTCAGTATTAGACACGAAATATATGCAGAATTTTCACCAGAAATTGTTAGAAATTAGACACAAACACTTATTGTATTGAATTCCAAAAATCCTTGAGGATTGAAGTTCATATTCGTTCTTGAAGATCCCCTTGGAAAGCAAGCAATAAAAGCGAAGTATTATTCCAGCCATTCATCTTCTATTTTCACAATAAGTCTCTCTTACTCTATCCTTTATATTATTGCTTATTTACTTTACATGGCTAGTAAGTAATCCCCCTTGTTCTTGGGGTTGGAAACTCAATACATAAAACGTTCATCTTGAAATATGAAAGTCTTGTCCTTTATCTTCATCTAAAACAATTTCTTTATATCGATCTCTAAATGACTTACATTTTGGAGACGTCCAACTTGTATGATTCAGTCAATTGAGAGAAGGACCTAGCGGTGAATCTCGGTTGACGGAACCATATAAAGAAACTAGGTTCCATTGATCACGAAAGTAGTTCAACGGCCTAGGGATGTTCCTTGAATGGAAAATATGTTGACTCTTGTTCTTAATGGATTCTTACTAATTATGGTCAGCTAGAGATAAGCCGGAATGCCCGTTTGTGACAGGGCGGGAGTACCATAAACGGAAATCTCAAACAGTTAGGACATAATTAGTGAAGAATACAAACGCTATTGTCTTAACCCGAAGTAGTGTAGGCCTAGCATATCATCCTTGATTTTTATGAAAACCCTTATTCTCAAAGACAACGACTATTTGATGAACAAATTATGTGTATGATTTCCAATCCCGAGAATGTTTCGTCATATTAAGTTTCATTTAAAAGTATTTGTTGCATATGTTTCTTTCCATTTTCAAAACCAATCTCAATCTCCCCCAATCTATTCTATAATTCTAAAGACAAAAACAAATTCCTAAGTAAACCCTGTCTCTGTGGGATCGACTCGTACTTGCACTCGCTATATTGCAATAGCCCGTGCACTTGCGGATATTAAACAAACCGTTAGGTTTCGACCACGAACAAGTTTTTGGCGCCGTTGCCGGGGACAACGGTTTACTTTTTAAGTTTTTTTTTTTGTCTTTACTACATAAATTTTTGTTTTATTTGTTTTCATTTTATTTTGTCTTTACTTCCGATAAATTGTTACGTTTAATCTCTTTTTGAGTGTTCTTCTCTCTTATAGTGTATGAAACGGGCTCAGATGTTCTTTGACAATTTTGATCCAGAACCCGAACGAAGCCTTCACCAAAGATTAAGAAAATTCAAAGAGACACTAAGCAAGCGCATGGCGGAAGAAGAGCCACAAGCACAAACTAGGACCCTACGGGACTTTGTGAATCCAAGTACCCCGGGAACTAGATCCCCTATAGTTGTGCCGAATGCCGGAGCGGCACACTTTGAGATAAAGCCGCAACTTTTGCATATGGTTATGAATAACCAATATGGCGGCACTGCTTTCGAAGATCCTCATCTCCACATCCAAACATTCTTGGAATACTGTGATACCACACGTATTCAGAATGTTACACCGGAAGCAATACGGATGCGCCTTTTTCCTTTCTCTCTTAAGGATAAGGCAAAGCAATGGTTGAATTCGGTCCCCCAAAATTCATTGACGACATGGGACCAAATTCAAGAAGCATTCCTTGGGCGTTTTTTCCCACCAAGCAAAACAGCCCAAATCCGCACAAAGATCACTAACTTCTGTCAAACGAATAGTGAAACTTTGTACGATGCATGGGAGCGATTCAAGGAGCTTCTCAGGATGTGCCCCCACCACGGGCTCAAAAAGTGGTTGATTGTTCACACCTTCTACAACGGTCTCATATTCAAGACAAGAGAAACCATTGATGCCGCTGCGAGAGGAGCATTGATGAACAAGGGAGTCGATGAGGCGTACGACCTTATCGAGAATATTGCATTGAACCATTACCAGTGGTCAAACGAGAGGGATCAACCGCAAAGGACTCCAGGTAAGTACGAAGTTGATACAGTAAATATCTTGTCCTCTAAAGTTGATATGCTCCTTAAAAAGTTTGATCAATTAAACATGAATACAGTGGCAAACGTTAATATTATTTGTGAACTATGTGGATCAAGTACTCTGCTGCATTATGAGACTCAGATCACCAATGGGCATAAACCTATTCAATGCACCAACTGTCACCTCTTCTTCTCCAGCCTATATAAGAAGACTCTCATTCTCATCTTAAAAGAGCAAGGAGTGTATGCTTATGCTTGAGAAAGGTTGTGGAATTGTTCTTCACTTTACTCAATCCAGAACCACATCATCAGAGTGAGAAAACACAAGTGTAAGAACAAACACTTTGTGGAAGATAGAAAAGAAATTCCAAAGGCTGAGAAGCTCTGCTTGATCAGAAACTTTGTTTTTGATTTGAGTTCCTTCTTCCTTCGAAGAACTCAGTCTCTTCAGTGGCTTCACCTCCATTATTCAGCAAAGAGACCAAGCACTCTACAGATCGTTGAAGCCAGACCAAGCTTGAAGATGTCCGATGAAGAGCCAGAACTTAATAATCCAGGTTGCATTCATATCGGCAGACTTATACTACATTATAAGCTGTGCCGATTGTGCAATAAATTGTCATCATTTTTGGCCGAGTGCTCAGCACTCAGTTGTTCAAATACTTGCTATTTGAACAACTCCTAATATTCTCTTCTCACATCACTCTAACACTAGCACTTTCCTTCCCTTACCTCCAAGGATGTTAGGAACTGCTAGGATTAGAGTTCTAGTATGAGTCTTCCGGGGATCCCATCTCACTTTCCTTCTACCCCCGGGGAGATTGCTAGGATAGAGAGTCTAGGTTGATGTACTAAGCATGTTTGCCTTTGAGTAAACCACTGCTGAATTTTAATATGATATATATTTTGTTACATTCAGCCTTGATTTCTCTTTCTTGTATAATTTCTTTTATCTTGTGCAATCTGTTCAAGGAAAGCAAGTGATGCATCTAATATAGATTTTAGTTAACTGCTAAGCTCTCTTTGAAATCAAACCTTTACAGTTACTTTAATCTAAATTGTTAGACTTATGTTGTTTATCCTTCCGCTGCTTAAAATCCATTTCATCAGCTAAGTTTAACAACATCTTCCATCTGCAAGTTCTACAAGTCTGCTGATCAATGTTGTCCGATTTTACTAACTTCGGCTAAGCAGGCAGATTGAGGAAGATGACCTAGGTGTATTAATCATTTCATCTATTCTTCAACTTAAATGTTAAAATTGGATGATATTTTTAATACATCAAGTATAGGCTATTCACCCCCCCTCTAGCCTATACACTGAGCAATCCTTGGACCTAACACAATGCATGAACATAATTATATGATTAACATGCATATGATATGCTCGGTTATTACACCCTCTCCCCCTTAAGAGAATTCGACCCTGAATTCCTTACCTCAGTTATCGAACAAGTGAGGGTATTTGATTCTCATCTCATTCTCACTTTCCCAGGTTGCTTCCTCAACTGTATGACTTTTCCATAAGACCTTTACCATTGGTATTGTCTTTGTCCTAAGCACTTGTTCTTTATGATACATGATTTGCACAGGTTGTTCCACGTACGATAGATCACGCTGAAAATTCATAGGTTCAACCTCTAATACATGCGAAGGATCAGGAATGTACTTCCTCAGCATCGATACATGGAATACATTGTGAATCTCTTCAAGTGCTGCTGGCAATGCCACACGATATGCTAATTTTCCCACTCTTTCCAGGATTTCAAAAGGCCCCACATATCTTGGTGCAAGTTTCCCCTTTTTCCCAAATCTTTTCACACCTCGGACTGGAGAAATCTTCAAGAATACCTGATCACCTACTTCAAACTCAAGATCTCTTCTTCTAACATCGGCATAGCTTTTCTGTCGACTCTGCACAGTAAGAAGTCTATCCCAAATAATTTTCACATGATCAGTTGATTCTTGAACAATCTCTGGACCCCAAATTTTCGCTTCTCCCACTTCATCCCAACAGATTGGCGATCGGCATTTCCTACGATATAATGCTTCATAAGGAGTCATTCCGATACTTGACTGGTAACTATTATTGTATGTGAACTTTGCCAACGGTAGATAAGTGTCCCAGCTACCTTTGAAGTCAAGTGAACAAGCTCGCAACACATCTTCTAATATCTGAATAGTCCTTTCTGATTGACCATCTATCTGAGGATGAAATGCAGTGCTCAAACTCAATTTAGTCCCCAGTGCCTCCTGAAGTGTCTGCCAGAATCTGGATGTAAAGCGAGGATCTCGATCAGAAACGATACTAACAGGTACTCCATGTAACATCACGATCTCCTGGATATATAACATGGCAAGCTGATGTAAGGAAGATGTCATCTTCACAGGCAAAAAATGTGCAGACTTGGTAAATCGATCAACGATGACCCAAACTGCATCATAACCTTGGCTTGTCCTTGGCAATCCAGTCACAAAGTCCATTGCAATGTTCAGCTTTTACTTGTTGACACGTCAGGCATTTAGATACATAACTTGCAATCTCTCTCTTCATGTTATTCCACCAGAAGTCCCATTTCAAGTCTCGATACATTTTAGTACTCCCTGGGTGAATAGTATACTTTGACTTATGGCCTTCATCCATCACTTGTTGTTTGATTTCTGCATCATCAGGGATACACACTCGACCCCTGAACTTAAGTAACCCATCACTGTGCACATGGAAGTCTTTTTCTTCTTCGTCCTCCTTTAATTTCTTCATAATCTTTTGTAACTCGACATCTCCTTCCTGTGCCTCCTTAATTCTCTCAAGTAATAATGGTTGAACACGAACATTTGCAAAAATGATGCCATGGTTTGATTGACAAGGGTTCCATTGACATGCATCTCCCAGCATCTTCCATTCCCTAATCATCAAACAAGAGACATACATCTTCCGACTCAAAGCATCAGCAACTACATTAGCCTTTCCGGCTGATACAGAATAGTGCAGTCATGATCTTTAAGCGTTTCCATCCATCTGAGTTGACGATTGTTCAACTCTTTCTGAGAAAAAAGATACTTCAGGCTTTGATGATCAGTATATACTTCAAATTTAGTCCCGTACAGATAATGTTTCCATTTGTACAATGCCATGATAATAGCTGCTAGCTCCAGATCATGTGTAGGATAATTTTGCTCACATGGTGTCAACTTCCTCGAAGCATAAGCAATAACCTTCCCATGTTGCATTAATACACAACCCAGTCCCTCTTTGGAAGCATCACTATAAACAATGAAATGTTCGTTTCCATCAGGTAAAGCAAGAATTGGTGCTGATGTCAACCTTTGCTTAAGCTCCTGAAAACTATTCTCGCACTTCTCATCCCATACAAAAGAAATCTTCTTCTTAGTCAAATTGGTCAATGGAGTAGCAATCTTTGAAAATCTCGGTATAAACCTCCGGTAATACTCAGCCAAGCCCAGAAAACTACGGATCTCTGTAACTGTACTGGGTCTCTTCCACTCAACAACTGCCTCCACTTTCGTAGGATCCACAGCAATACCTGCTTGTGATATAACATGACCCAGAAAAGTAACCTCCTTCAACCAAAATGCACATTTGCGGAACTTTGCATACAACTTCTTCTCTCGTAGTAAGTCCAGCACCAACCTCAAGTGATGTTCATGTTCTTTCTCAGACTTGGAATAAACAAGTATATCATCAATAAACACCACCACAAAGCTATCCAAATAAGGTTGGAAGATTCTATTCATCAAATCCATGAAAACTGCAGGTGCATTAGTCAATCCGAATGGCATAACAATGAATTCATAGTGCCCATATCTTGTTCTGAAGGCAGTCTTTGGAATATCTCCTGCTTGAATTCTCAATTGATGATACCCACTTCTCAGATCAAACTTTGAAAACACAATAGCCCTATGCGATTGATCAAACAAATCATCAATATGAGGCAATGGATATTTATTCTTCACAGTCACCTAATTCAGTTGTCGATAGTCAATACACAACCTTAGAGTCCCATCCATCTTCTTCACAAATAGAACTGGTGCACCCTAAGGTGAAACACTTGGTTTAATGAACCCTCTATCAAGCAATTCTTGCAACTGAATCTTCAACTCCTTTAAATTCAGCAGGTGCCATTCTGTAAGGTGCTTTTGAAATTGGAGCAGTACCAGGTAATAATTTAATGCGAACTCTATTTCTCGTTCAGGTGAAATCATCAGGAAACACATCAGGATATTCACATACCACTGGTACCTCTTCAAGCTTAGGTGTAGCCTTCTGTTTATCATACACATGTGCCAGATACCCCGTACATCCACTAGCCATCAATTTACTAGCCTGTAATGCAGAAATAATATGCAACCTACTACCCCCTTTTTCCCCCAAAAATTGCAATTCAGGCTGATTCGGGATTTTAAAAGTGACCAGCTTATGATAACAATCTACATGAGCATGGTATGCACACAGCTAATCCATACCCAATATAATGTCGAAATCCCGAATAGGTAAAACAATCAAATCAGCAGGCAAATTACAATTACCCACAAATACATCACAAGCTTTATAAATCACGCTAGAAACAACACATTCCCCCATCGGGGTTGACACCTCCAACATATAAGGCAATACATGCGGTTGCACATGCAAATTCATAACAAATTGCGATGCCACATAAGAATGAGATGATCCTGGATTTATCAAAATACGGGCTCTAGACTGGAAAATAGTAAGAGTACCTCCTACAACAGACGTAGACTCCAGAACATCTTTTTGGTTTAAGGCAAATACATGCCCCTGGACCTTCGGTTTCCCATCACTCCCTCTCTTCACCCCTGAGGTCTGTTGATACTGATTCTGTGGCTACTGATTCGGTGCCTGAGTATTAGTCCACTTTGGGCAATGGCTACGAAAATGCCCAAATTCACCACAAATAGTACACTTGCCCTGCTTTGCCCAACATCTATCCACCATATGATTTCCCTTGCCACAAAATGAACACCCACTAGTAACAGTTTGCTGTCCTAATGCCATAGAACCACCAGTATTATTCTTTGATTACTGTCCAGTTTGCCTGTTACCCTGCTGGTTCCCTTGACCCTGCTGTAGTGTCTGTTGTGATCCTCGAGGTGGTCTTTGGGAATGACCATCCCGGTTACCATGTCATCCTCTATTAAAGAAATTCCCTTGACTTCTCCCACTTTGTGAATTAAATCCTCCTCTTCTGCTGTTACCCTGGCCTCTGTCACCTTGTTGACTAGTCTGCTGCCCAAACACTGCAGTTCTCTTCACTTTCTGTTCCTCCAAATAATTCCCAACTAATAAAGCTCGATCCATTGCTACTGCATAAGAAGTCAGCTCAAGTGGAAATAACTTGTTGCAAAGTTCTGCCCGAAGCCCCTTCACAAACTTCCTTACTTTTCTCTCCTCAGTAGAAAGCAAATGAGTGTTATACCTGGCTAACTGAGTAAACTTTGCTTCATACTGTGCTACAGTCAAATTTCCCTGCTCCAGTGTCATAAACTCCTTTTCTCTCTGCTCTTGAACTACAGCTGGAATGAAGTTCCTCTTGAATTCTGGTACAAAATTAGCCCATGTTTGAGGAGTCCTATCAGTCTCCCATTTATCCTTGATTAACATCCACCAATTATTTGCTATACCCTCCATTTTAAAAGTTGCAAAGATCACTTTTTCTTTTTCAGAACACCCCAGTGTTTTAAAGACTTTTTACATTCCCTCAAGTCATCTTTTAGCTTTCAATGCATTAGGTTCACCATCATAGCTTTTGGGATTTAGTTTTAGAAACCTCTCAAGTGGAATAGTACCCTGTATAATCCCAACAAGAACTGGATGAGGATTCTGGTTATCAGCATTTTGATTCACCATCTGTTGATTAATTGCACCCTGCTGAGCCAATAACGCAGTCAACCTCTCAAGTATTGCAGTCTGATTATTAATATTCTGCTGGGCTATCACATCAGTCAATCTCTCGATAGCTTGATAAACACCACCAAGCCCTTCAATTTGTGCTCCACTTGCTGGATGAACAGGGGGAATATTAGCGTGACTTTCAGCTCCTTCCTGGAGCCCTGCCGCACTCGTGCCGACTCTATTTAAACCACGACCCTTTCCTCTCGATCCCACCATCGCTCACCTACACAAAACCACCCAGTATTAGACACATATACAAAACTTCTAGGCCAAGGATCCTCTCCCGGCTTCTAGCTTAAACGAAAGCTCTGATACCAACTCTGTCACACCCCAATTCAAGCCACTACACGTAGCCTAAATTCGGGCATGACCCGGCTTAAAATAATCAAATAACCACCTGATAAACAATATAACAGCGGAAATAGAAGTATGGCGATAAGCCATCCAACCTCAAAAACTGAAAATATACAACTGAGTCGTCACAACTCAACCAACCGATATACAGACTAACAAAGAAGGCATCCAGCCTTTATATACAATATAATAGAAACAATGTTTAAAACCCTAGACAGAAAAACAACCACTGTCTAACATATACACAAAAGAGTCTACACCAAAAGAAAACAACCTTCTAATCTCACAGCGAGCTGCACAGCCTCACGAACGTGAACCCTTCGCCTCGCTCCGATCTAAGGAAAACAATAATGAAAGGGTGAGTCACCTATGATCCAATAAGATTCCACTAAACTTATGCATGTTATGCATGTATGCAACAGTAATAAATGCTAACACAAGCAGCATGTAATCAGCATAAGTTATAACCAAGTAGGTTACAAGTATTCAGTATAATCAATGATCAATCAAGTCCCATTACCAGCGTAAGAAGGATCACGACTGCCAACTGTCCCATATCAGTTGGAAATAATGACCAACCTACAAAGTAATGAGCTAATAACAGTTCAAATCACGTATTTAACAAGTAAAGATCACATGTAATAGGATATAAGAGTCGAAGTACACCTCCAATTCACCGACACCCCTTATACACCATTTAGCTTTGAAGTTCAAATCAAATCATTGTAATCATATAATTCATATATTAGATATTCTCCGGAACAAATAAACATGCCCCATGTCCCTACAACCTTGGCATCCATGTGACAACACCACTCGTGTCCAACATCTATGTGGTGTAAACCCTACTTTAGCCAGAAATAGGGAGACAGGCCGGATCAAGGTCGCCACAACCCGACTATCACTACACTCCGCCCCGTGACAATCGGTAGTCAACCAAAACCCCCTGAAAGTTAGTATTCGAATGTGCACATCCGATTAGTCAAGTTCACATTCACACTTTATTCCACATTCGGTTACAAATTCGGCATTTCGGTTATCCTCCAAGGATCAATTCGAGTTCTAGATTCATCAATCAACATAATGAACACTTTAACTATCTCAAATCATTCAATATCAAGTCACAAACCCTCAATCCCAACCATGTCACATACTTTATTCAAGTTGGTTTCTTGCCGGTTTCACCATTTCGAAGTTATAATCGAACTACAACAATTCCAAGGCTTATATGAACATCAACACACTTTATTAACACATACCCATAATCATATCAGTCTAATAAACATCATAGCATGGCTGAAAATCACAAATTTTCTATAATAACAACTTAGCAATTGATAATAACCGAAATAAACTGATTAAACACAAACATGAACAAGTTAATGGTCCCTTACCAAATCAAAGAGCTAAACCTTTGTTTCTCCCCTGTATTTTAGTGGTTAAAATAGCCACAAACTCCCCTAATCAAGCCCTTTGTTGCTGCCTTGATTGGAAGAACAAAACACTTGCAAGAACACACATAAATCCTAGGTCAAAAAGTGGAGTTTTGAGAGGATTTTTGGAGAATTTGAGAAAGGTTTTTGAGGGTTTTCTGAGTTTAGAGATTTAGAGTATGTTCTTCCAAGGTTTACCACATTTTTGATCAGATAAGGAAGCCAAAGCATGAGGTGGAAATCAAAGAAAAACCAAAAAACACAAAATCTGGCCATGTTGTCCGTACACGGCGCGCTGGGGCGCACTCTGTTCACAGCTTTGCGCAGTTTTTCCATTTTGCTCCATTTTTTCGATTCGATTGCTCGAACACCCCTAGGTATGATTGTACAACACTTATAACACATCAAAGGATGTCTCTAAAGGTTCGATATCTATCTTGGATCGATTTAAAGTCACGAGAAAGTTTACGAAACCGAACACAATTTCAACAACTTTTTCGTTTTGTAACTTCAAGTTAAAACAACGTATACTACTTTTTCAAAGTCCAATTTAACAACATGAGACCTCTATAACATCAAGTATATCTAGGTATAAGGTATCATGGTTCATCTCTTTCATTTCGGATCAGTTTACGCTACAAAATGATGCAACAAAGTAAAGTACCGAAACACGAAATCATGAATTTACGACTGATCAATTCGACACTATGAACCACGATAATCATATTAACAATGCGTGAACATAATTATATGATTAACATGCATATGATATGCTCGGTTATTACACTGAGGCTCGTCATGAGTTTGTTAAAACTCTTTAAAAAATCTTTAAAGAAGAAGGGCTGAGGGATAAGGAGCCTAGAGGTTGACTATCAGGGGGTTGAGATTGGCTGGAGGAGGGTTGGCATTGACTGGGAGAAGGTTGAGTGATTGTATGTTTAGAAATTATTGGCTCAGTATGAGAAGCACCAAGCAAGCTGGACCAGACTCGAGGTACAGGGAAAAGCTTCTCAATGTAGATGGTATAGGATTGATTATGAATAAAAATTGGAATGGAGAAGGGAATGGCTTGACGAATGGATGTGAAGAGAACTGGGAAACGAGGGTTAAAGCCAATATAGGTGGCAACCATTTGAAAGGAATCACAAAAGAAAGGCTTTGTGAAAATAGAAGGATGGCAGATTATGGTAGTGATTGAAGATTTCGAAAGTGAGAGAAAGGGGGAGATGTCCATCTTGGTAGGAAGAGGTAAACCATGATCCTTGTGAATAGCAGTCCATTGCTTAAAAATCAGAAGATCTTGCACATTTTAGTTGTGCATGAAGAATTATTGGGACTAGGTAGGAGGAAGAGGATCATAGAAAGCGCCCCATTTGAGGAGAATTTCCCCAGTAGACATAGGTTGGCAAGGAATTCGTTTAGCGTAGTCAAGAGTAGAGATATAGGAGTCTGTATCGGTAGGGTTTAGTGTGGGTCGGCTGTCTCGAAAGATCAGCAGTTCTTGAATGTCAGGGTAAAGATGACTGTAAGGGTTTAATTTGGTTCATTTGGGAGTGGGTTGGTCTAAAAAAGTGGTTAGTGGTCGTTTAGAGAAAGTGAGAGGTTGACAGTCAGGAGAGTCTTATAACTCGTCTGATGCAGAAGGTTGATCAATGGGTGCAGATGAAGTAGAAAACAGAGTGGGTATGAGATTAGTTATTTCAGTGTGAGTAGGAGAAGAGGAAGAAGGAGGTGAAGAGGTCTGATCAGAAGAGGGTACAAATTTGACCTTTTTGGCACTTTTCTTAAATCGTTTTCCAGGCCTTGACTTTGAAGGAGAGGATTCAAGATTGGTAGATTTTTGGAGAGTTGAAGAGGAAGTGGCAGTTATGAAAATGATAGGAGTTGAAATAGTTGTTGCTGTGGGCTTGGGGAGGCCAAAGTTTTCATCTGTGGGCAAGAGGGTTTGTTTGGTTTTGGTTTTGGCTAATGTAGGAATAGGTTTAGAAGGGAGAGGTGAGGGTTGACTTGTGCTTTGAAGGTTGGTTGGTTGAAAAGTGGCTGTATCTCTCTCAGCATCCTTTTTGGACTTGGTAGGCTTCTTAGATGGTTTAGGTTTAGGTGAAGAGGGGGGTGAGGGTGATTGTTTGGACTTATTGGAAGAGGGTTCATCAGGTTCATAGGGATCATGGTCGAGCCTTGTGAGGTCAAAATCCTCGGAAAATGTAACACCCAGGGGTTTAGGCTGCTCCTGAACAGGAAGCCCCTCAGAAGTGTAGGTCACCTTCCTCTTACCTTTCTTGTCTTATGTTGATGGACCGCAGTAGCAGCAGCAGCAGTGGCTCTTTTGGCTAGATCGTCCTTGTATCTTGTGATGTTGTTGACAGTGAAGACATATGTATTGGTTACCTTAATGAGATCATCATCGGCCATCTTTTTCTCTATTTGCTGAAAAAATTTCATGAGGACATTGATTACCCTAACAAAGGGCCTTTCCATGGTTGAGTTGGCTTGAACTTCAGCCACACTCTGAAAGAGCATAGAAAAGACTATCTTTGCCCAGTTTAGCTGTTTGCAAAGAATAACAGCTTTTGTCCACATCAGTTGTTGAGATGTGAAGATATCCCTAGATCCATTCTTGAACAAGATACTTTTGTTAATAAGGTGACTAATATGATATGGACCTTCAGGGAAAAGATTTTGGGACATCTCGGAGAATGGCTCAGGCTTGCTAGTTCCCCTCATCATTTCCCATGCCTGGGCAGATTCTTCAGAGGTTAGTTTCAGTTTTCCCTCCATAGGCAGCTCTGATGTAGCCTTTGATGTAGCTCATGTTGACCTTGTCTTCTTTAGTCTCAGGAGGTGGAGGAAGAGTCATTCTGGTGTAGAACTCCTCAGCAATAGTAGTGTTGTAGTGAGTGTCATACAGCTAGAAGAGTAAAAGAAGTCTGCATCCCTCTAAATCTTTTAGCAGGGCTTCACCAAATGGATACCTCTTAATAGATTCGGCATCTAAGGTCATTCTAGGGTGATAGCTGCTTCTTGGAAGAATTTGGATAGGTAGTTTAGCAGCTTCAGCAGCCTTGGATGGCTTTGCTGGTTGAATAGCAGTACCAGCAGAGGTTGATGTATCAGTAGTTTTGGAAGATTGTGTCTTTGCCTATATATCCAATAGCAAAGTTAAGGATGGATGACACAGGATGACTATCAGTAGTTCTTTGAAAAACTGGTACTGTTGTAATCAAAACCCAAAATATGCTAATACACTTGAATATCAAAAGCAAATGATTACCAACTACACAGTTCATCTCCAGGTTTTTAGACAAATATAAATTTTAACATTTTCCAGAAAACTCAATATAATAAGTTGTGAATATGTATGAAGAACATTTAGACATATTTGATACTCAAAAGTTGTCAATAAATAACTAGAAAATACACAAAATTAATTTTCGCATTACATCCATGGCGGGATAATAGAGCAGTTCGTATAATTCAAAATTAAATCATGGAATGTGATGAAACTAAAATTAAATGACTTTGGTTGGATAGAATTGCTTACCATTGTAGATTTCACGCAGAAGAAAATAGAGTAATTGAAGATTTCATAAGGGTTTTGAAAGAGCAACAATGGCGAAAGTTTGAAAGGGTGAAAGGCGGTTTTTGAAAATGTGAATAGGTGAACATCAAAATTTTACTATTTATACTTCTGACATGTTTTAATAAATGATATTTAATGAATTTTTGAAGTCCGCATTTAATGTCGTGATAAGTGACTGTTCACACTTTCGTCTTGAGTACTGCCGATTAGGGCTTTATAGGAGAGTGAAATACATACCTAAGGTTGTCTTATACCATCGGCAGAGTTACACTTGGCTGATAAGATAAGCAGTTCTATATACAGGCAAAGTATATTAAATCAAGAAATTTTATGAGTTAAGGATTGAGATCAAGCATACCAAGTTCTCCTTTAAGATAGGCAAACCTAGTTGAATCGAGTGGCTTGGTGAAAATATCAGCCAACTGTTGATTAGTAGGTACATATTGCATATTGATTTTACCTTTTTCCACACGATCTTTTAAGAAATGATATCTCACATCAATGTGCTTTGTTTTGGAGTGCATGACAGGATTTTGAGAGACTGAGATAGCTGATGTGTTATCACACATAATGGGGTAATCAGCAGTCTTGATCTCATAATCTACAAGTTGTTGTTTAATCCACAGCAATTATGAATTATCCGATTCATCATTAGTTGGTCCATTAACACAAGTTGGAGGATTTATCAAGTTAATTCTTGGAGGAACTTGTGAATATGTAGCTTTAGCAGAGTTAGAGCTTGGCTGTTCTGTACCTAGACATGCCCAAACGGTTCGGAACCGGCGGTTCGAACCGGAACCGAACCGTCCAAAAAACCGCATAAATCGGAACCGTGAGAACTGGACCGTCCCTGAACCGAACCGCCGGTTACGGTTCGGTTTCGGTTTAATTTCTCAAAACCGTGAACCGCCGGTTTGGAACCGGGAACCGGAACCGCCGGTTCCAAACCGTGAAAAATGGCCAAAATTTAAATTTTTAATTCTGAAATTGCCTTGTTTACTCTATAATTTCAAAAATGAAAAGTTTACAAAGCTTCAAAAAATTTTAAAATGCTTTGTACAAAGTTTTAAGATGAAATCTTTTTAAAAAAAAAATTATAAGAAAATATTAAAAAAATAATTAAAAATTACGGTTTGGAACCGGAACCGGCTTAGCCGGTTCGGAACCGAAACCGTAACCGTGATTTGTCGGTTCGATTACGGTTTGTTGTCTGGCGGTTTTTGGAACCGACGGTTCGGAACCGGAACCGGCGGTTCGAACCGTTTGGGCATGTCTATCTGTACCTGTCTCACACTCATCAGAATCATTAGAAACCTTAGGAGCCAAATGTGGCCCTATAAAATCAAATTCATCAAAAGAGACATGTACAGATTCAACAACTTTAAGAGAAATTTTATTGTAAACTCTATATGCTTTTGAAAACTTAGCATATCCCAAAAATAGTCCTTCATCACTTTTGGATTCAAACTTACCTCTATATTCTCTGCCATTGTAAAGAACATAGCATTTGCATCCAAATATTTTGAAGAAACTAATATTGGGAGCTCTACCTCTCCATATTTCATATGGAGTTTTGTTATGAAACTTGTTGATTAAAGACCTATTTTTAATGAAGCAGGCTGTGTTTACATTTTTAGCCCAGAAATACATAGGCAGCTTTGCTTCAGTAATTATACTCTTTCCAGCTTCAATAAGAGTTCTATTCTTCCTTTCAGTAACTCCATTTTGTTGAGGTGTACCAGCAGCAGAGAAATTGTGACCAATTCCATGGCCATCACTATATTTGGCCACACCATTGTTCTTGAATTCTGTTTCATTGTCTGATCTGACATCAGCAATGTCATCCAGCTTCTGAGTGTACAGTCTTCTGAAAAGTGTTGTTATGGTGTCATAGGTTTCATATTTAGAAGATAACATTTCAACCCAAGTGAATCTTGAATAGTCATCAACTACCACCAGTGTATATTTGCTGCCACCAAGACTAGTAGTAGTGACTGGACCAAATAAATTCATGTGGAGCAACTGAAGAGGTCTGGTAGTGGATAGAGATGACTTGCTTTTGAATGATGATTTGGTTAATTTTCCCAGCTAACATTCCTTACAAAGCTTGTCATGATCTGCTGATATCTTTGGCAGACCAACAACTAAGTTGTCCTTTGATAACTTGGAGATGTATTTGAAGTTGAGATGGCTGAGTCTTTTGTGCCACAGCCAATTGTCATCATTTGAAGTCTTTGTAATCAAGTATAGGCTTGATTTCCTTCCTATAGCATTCAGATCAACCACATACACATTTTCTTTTTTGAATCCAGTCAAGATTGTTGTGCAGGTCTCACTGTCTTTGATAAAGCAGTGACTTGAAGTGAATTGACATATCAATCCTTTATCACAGAACTGTGATATACTTAGGAGATTATGCTTCAAGCCTTCTACAAGAGATACTTTGCTGATGGAAAGATTTCCTCGAACTATACATCCATAGCCAACTGTCTTCCCTTTGGAGTTGTTACCAAAAATCACTGAGGGACCTTTTACTTCAGTAATATTGGAGAGAAGATCCTGGTTTCTAGTCATATGTTTAGAGCAGCCACTATCCAGATACCATTTTTTCCTCCACATTAATAGCCATGAAGCATTCCTGAAATTTAAGCATTTAAGAATATGGTCCCCTTTTATTTTTGGGTCCTGAGGGTTAGCAGCCTTTTGAAATCCATACCTGCTTAACCTTTGGAGGTGTGAACCCTTTAGTTTTAGGTATGAATCTTAGAAGGCATTCATGAATCTTATGGCCATGGCCTTTACAAAAAGAACAGTTGTGAGAACCTTGAACATGTTTGATGATTTCTTTAGAGGTTTTCTGATGATCAGCAGTTTTAGAAATGACAGGTCTGCTGATGACAGGCTTATTGAATTTGGCTGATAATACAATTTCCTAGTGATATTAGGCTTAGCTATAGTAGGCCTTTTACCAAAAGGTTTTACATTTTCAGGCATAAATTCCTTTAGCCTTTTATCAGTAGAGTTATGATTAGCAATCTTTCCTTTGACAAATTTAATAGGCTTGAGTTGAGATTTCTTTGACTTGTTATCAGTCACCACTGTTTTCACAGGATGTCTGACAGCAGGTCGTAGTTGCTCAGCCTCCCTATTAGCAGTGTCATTTACACTTTGCTTACCCTTGGATTTGTCTGGTTTGCTTTTGGAGTAAACAAATGGAACTTTGTTAAAACCAAGTCCTTGTTTTCCCTTTTTACAAGGATGATCATAGACAACTTCCTTAGCCGTTTCCTTAGCAATTATTTCAGCTGTCTCATTTTCTAGAGAACTAGATGAACTTCCTACATTGAACTCACTTTGGAAACCGATACCAGTTTTCTCATCAAGAGGTTTTTGTTTTGTAAGAATGGTATCAAAGTTTCCTTTGGAATTATTCCAAGCATCAACAACCTTTTGGAGGTCATCTTTCTCAGAATTGATTTTCTTTATGTATTCAAGTAGGAATTCCACTTTTTTGTTTAAGGCTTTGTTCTCCTTTTGAGTCTTGATATTCTCAGCTTGTTGTCTATTGAGATCTTTGATCTCAGACATTAATGTGGATTTCTCAGAGACAGCTAACTCATGCTTTTTGGCTAATTTTACATAGGCAGTTTTAAATTTAGCAAATTCTTCCAGCATGTTCTTGTTGGTCTTGATGAGTTCTCCCCTCGAAGGTTCATTGAGCTCATCATCATCACTATCATCCTGTTGAAATGGCTGTGATCTAACTGAGTCATGGGGTGATTTCCTGGCCATAAGACATATATTTGCTTCCTCAGCAAAGTCACAGGAATCATCCTCATCAGAATCTGTATCACACCAAGTGGGCAGGTTGCTTTCATCAACGTCCTCAGCCACCATCCCTTTTTGTTTTTGAAATTTAGATTCGGGACATTTTTTGTAAAATTCATATTTTGGCTTTGGGCATTTTGAAGCAAAATGACCTGGCTTCCTATAGTTAAAACAAACAAGCTCATTTTCTTTTTGTGAAACAGTAGTTTTATAAGGAGCAGCAGTCTTGTAAGGTGTCTGCTTATAGGAAGACTTGTTAAATTTTTTGAAACGCTGATACTTCTTAACAAACATGGCAAAAGCTTCATCAGAAAGAATATCATCACCATCACTAGATGTAGATGGGGTTTCATCAGGTATAGAACAGAAGGTTCAACATATGGGGTAGAGATAAGTTTTTAAAACTCTTTTCCATTTTTGAGCTTGCTGAATTTAAAGCTCATAAACCGAAAGACTTGCATAAAGATTTCTAAGGGACAATTTATTCAAGTCTTTTGATTCTTTCATGGCTGTAATCTTTACATGCCATAGACTGCCTAGTGCATTTAGAAATCTCATGTTTATTTCTTTCTTTTCATATTTCTTTCCCAAAGAATAACAAGAATTTCCTACCTCATAGAATCTGTCGTAGGCACTTTTGAGAGTCTCTTTAGGATCTTTCTTGAATGAATCGAATTTCTCGATGCAAGTATACAGCTTGTTGTTCTTTGTTTCTCCATCACCTTCTAGATATTCCAATATAGCTTCCCATATTTCTTTAGCTGTATCTAGATTGATGATTTGCTGGTAGGTGCTGATGTCTACACAGCTGGTGATAATGTTGATAGCTTTTCCATCCAGAGCATCATTCTTTCTGTCTTTATCATCCCATTCTGCTTCTGGTTTTGGAATTTTAGGATCAGCAGTGGGATCAACAGTAACTAACGTATTTGCTTTCATAGGAGATCTTGGACCATCTGTAACACATTTCCACAAATGTTTATCAATAGAGTTCATGTGTCTTTTAACTTTATCATTCCAGATATCAAAGTGAACTTCATCCAAGACTGGACAATGGTTCACATTTGAAGTTTCCAACATTTGATGAGCAGCCATTGGATCTTTAATCTCTCAAGAGTTTAATCTTGGAAAAACTTATTTTCGAAGAGTTAAGCTCTGATACCAATTGTTAGGTCTCAAGGTGCTCGAATAGGCTAGAAGGGGGGGTTGAATAGCCTATGTCCAGTTTTAAAAAAATTGTTTTACAAGGTTACTTCACAAGAGAGTTAGAAAATATTTTATAGCGTAATAGAGTGAAGTATAGGACAAGTTCAAGATGGCTAATCTTGACAGAACAAGATCAGCTATTCTCTGAGCTGTTGGAATTTCTGGAGATCAACAAGTAAAAGAAAATCACAAGAGCAAGAAATAGATGGACAAGGGATTTAATATGGTTCACACTTATAAATAAGTGTTACGTCCATAACCAAAGTGGTCAATTTTGGATTTGAAAATGTGTACTAATTGTTTCCACTAGAATCTTTACAAGATTGATCTCTAATGGATCATGTACAAAAAAAAGTTGACCAAGTGTTTGCGGGAGAATTAATATCTACAAAGATATAATTCTCGTGTACTTGAATGCTAAAGATTGCAATCAATGAAGAGCAATAAAGACTATCCGTCTAAGTTTGGTACTCTTCAATGAAGGAATTTACAGAGTAACTTTAAGCTTTGAATGTACTAGCTGTTCAAGATGAAAATTTTAGAGTAGTAAATTCAAGTCAGTGTTCTTCTTCAATGCTTCAACAACGCATGTTTCACAAGTGGCTAAAAGGGCTGCGTACCGGTTAGTGTGCAGCTTGATGAAACAATGCATAGGTCATTAGATTAGGAAGTCTTTGTACATGTCCAAGTCTTTGTCCTACCGAGAAAAGATGACTCTTCACACGGATTAGCTCTCTAAGTGTCAACAGACATGTCTACCAGCAATGTCTCACCAGCAGACATCTCCACCAGCCATGTCTTATCAGCAATCTTCACTTCAGCAATCTTATCTTGGCAGATCTCAGTATCAGCCATGCTCTTCATCAGACAACTGCAAAGAAGCTGATTATTCACAAGAGGAACATCGGTCGTTGCTCAACTCAAGATACGCATCGATGTCCGTGCTTTTTCTATTATTCAGAAGACATTTCTTCTTTCGTGTATTGGTCCCAGTCTCCAAGGCTATATTTCATAAAAGGCCAAACACAGTGCGCTACATCCCAGGCATGCTTGATAAGTCCTATTCTGTAAGCCTGATTCACGGACCAACTTCTAGACAAAAGCTTAAAACGGAAGGTCTTTGCCCAACAGTTTGAACAATGCACTCAGATGCATTAATGATCCAGATCACTAACGGGCAAAAACTCATCCAAGCTCTAACGACTACTTTATCTTCTCCAGCCTATAAAAGAAAACTCTCATTCTCACACTAGCAGTGAGTGCACAAGAGTGCTGGTGGTTGATATTGTTCTTAGTTCTTTCAATCTGATACCACACCAAAAGTGAGAAAAACACAAGTGTAAGAACAAACACTTTGTGGGAGAGAAAACAGAAATTCCAAAGGCTAAGAAGTTCTGCTTGATCAAAAACTTTGTTCTTGATTTGAGTTCTTTTTCCTTCAAAAGACTCAGTCTCTTCAGTTGCTGCACTTCAAATCCACATCCAGAGACCAAACATCCTGCAAGTCGTTGAAGACTGATCAAGCTTGAAGATGTCCGATGAAGAACCAGAGCATAATAATCCATATTGCATTCATATCGGCAGACTTATACTACATTATAAGGGTTGTCGATTGTGCAATGAATTGTCATCACTCTTGGCCGAGTGCTCAGCACTCAATTGTTCAAATACTTGTTATTTGAACAACGCCTAATATTTTCTTCTCACATTATTCTAACTCTAGCACTTCTTTTGTCCACCTTCCTAGGGGATTAGGAACTGCTAAGGTTAGAGTTCTAGATATGAGTCTTCCCGGCATCCCAATTGACTTTCCTTCTACCCTGGGGAGATTGCTAAGATAGAGAGTCTAGGTTGATGTACTAAACATGTTTGTCTTTGAGCAAACCTCTGCTGAATTTTAATATAAATCATATTTTATTTACACTCAGCCTTTACTTACCTTTTCTATAATTTATGATATAAATATTATGCAATCTGGTTGTGGAAAGTAATTGATGCATCTAATACAAGGTTTTAGCTTGCTGTTATGATAGATTTGTACCTATTTATTTACAGTTGCTTTAATCTTGTCTGCTATACTTATGCTGCTTAGTCTTCTGCTGCTTAAACTCATCTATACCAGCTAAGTATAACAACATCTTCCTATCAGCTATTCTTTAAGTCTACTGATGCATATCAGCTGATTCCACTATATCGGGTGTGTTGCTTGAACTAGGAAGATGACTGATTCTTGATAATTATTTCATCCATGTTTCTCAACTTATATTTTAAAAATAGGATGAAATTGTTAATAAACATAATATAGGCTATTCACCCCCCCTCTAGCCTATATTCTGAGCACATCTTCATGGACCTAACAATTGGTATTAGAGCAAGTACTCTCTAAACTTCATTCCAGGCTTGACAACCCGAGAGTTTAGATCCAGTCGCTCAGATTAGATGCATAGTCAAAAAGAATTATTTTCAAAATTCTCATTTCTGAAAAACTTTTGACTGAGAGACCTGGAAGCTATTTTGAAAATACTGTTACAAATCAAAATCAATTTTGTTTTCAAAAACTTGTGAGAAAAGATTATTATGATGACAGTGTGATTACTATAGAAAAATCTTTCATATAACAGAAATATATTTTTCAATTGATATTATGAAGAGAAGTACTATAGTCAAAAAGAGTTTGACTAGCTAAGGATAATGTTCGTTTTAAAATTTAGTCAATTTTCAAACTCATGTCATATCCTTTAGCAAATGTGTCAATTTCATACTTGATGGATGAATTACTCCGATATAAGGCTAACGATTGTCTCAATTTAACACCTTTTCGAGAAAGCTTCTTATGAAAGTTTAAAGCAAATGAAATCAGAAGATCTTCAAAGGTAATTCAAGGGAAATCAGATTTATGTCATCTCTAAATCACTGTGATTATTAGCTCTTGGTCTAAGGACATCAATGATGAAATTGTTCTTCTTCAACGTACGGAGAGCTTCTGCCTAAAAGGTACACCCAATGAACCTATGTTCAACGACAGAGAAGTTCTTCAACTACTATGAGTAGACGTGTTCAAAAAGAAAAATGAGAAAGTAATCCAGGTTTCTAACTTTATATTTTATTGGATTACATTTGTAAGTCATATTATTAACTGTGCTTACTATATCTCATGCGTATCATTGAATTTCTGGAGCTACTTTTAGCTCATAAATGTTGCTAACAATCTCTATGAGTATTTAAGGCAGGAACTCATATATATGACTAAACTCAAAGAGGCAACATATCTCTCCAATCAGCTGATATCAACCTGACTACTGATTTATGAAGGACTGCTGATCACCTATGAATAACTCTCAGTGTTCTTCACTCACTTAATATCAAATCAATATCTACTGGACTATGGTGCTGTTATATAAGAAGTCTACTAATTAGTCCAAGATCTTGAGAATGACCACTCCACCAACATATATAAAACGGGTCAGTAACTGCCTTGTTATATGCTTGTATCCATGTCTGCTGAATTGATCTTTAATCTGTTATCAGACATGCTGCACAAATAAAGCCTTGTCATACATGTGCTTATCTTGATATATCTATATGCTTGTATGATTTGCTTTATGTAAACGATTTTCAAAAACTAGTCAGCACTTTCCATTTCAGCTGACCTAAGAAGGTTTTAAAACATTTTTGAAAACCTAGTTGGTTGAACCTCCATATCTGCCAACATATACTTCATAAGTTCAGTTATATGTGCTGACTTATAGGAGTAACACCTTTAAATGACTTACTCTCTCCTAAGTATATTAAAGGTGGAGGCACACTTTACGAAGACTGACTACTTCGTTCAAAGTAAAGACTGCTCTCAAAAGCTTTTGGAAAATGACAAGTCTGTTTGATAAAACAAAATACTTTTGCTTTAAAAGATTCTTTTCAAAATTACTGAGACTGTCAAGACATTACATTTACAGCCTGATTCTACAAAGGCATGTAAAAAGGACAATTCAACAGTAAAACTTTATTATTGTAAGTCCTTAGTCTAGCCTCCGTGAGTATAAGTAGAGACCCTCCTTTGTTCAAACTCTACTATAAAAAAACTCTCAAACTGCTTACAGATTCCACAAGGTGCTAAACACTGATTCAAAATTTTCTCAAAATGTTACTTAGTACAAATCCTAGAAATCGATCAAGTCAACACTTCAACAACTGGGTATGACTCACTCATATTCATTCAAAGTTGTTTTGGTTTATTTCTGTTACTCATTATGAGTTGATTTAAAAATTCTCAAAGATGCATTCATAAAATCTAAAATCTTCATAACTGTGAAAAACTTCTTTTTAATCACTTTTAAAGACACAGTTATAATATCTGAGAGAAATTTTATTAACTCATTTGTTCCAGAAATTATTCATTATTAATTTTCAATCTTACTTCTTGAAATTAGTTGATAAAAGAAATTTTCTTTTGTCTCGTCTGATAATCTTAAAAGTTTGTAGGTAAAAGATGAACTGTATGCTATAGACTTTTGATTATCAGAACACTTAAGAATATCTTTAAAATCACATATATTAAAAGGTAAGATAGAAGATTATTAATTTAAGTGATCTCACTCCATTCCTAACACTTGGTTATCAATCTTATTGATACACTAAATTGATTTCAGATGGATCACTATGAAAACCACTTAGCATATACCTATCTGACCATTGTAACTCTGTGTATATACTTGAGCATCTCAGAGAAGATCCCAGATAAGATTTATCAAATGTCCGGTAAGCATCTGGTAAATGGTTGTTTCAAACAACTCGTCTGGTCATATGTAAGTATACCAACCATCACCCCAACGATGGCTGATGCAGATAATTCAGCTTGACTAAATAAAGTAGTTAAGGAAGTGTTGTCAAAGATTATAAACTGCCAATGACTACTGTCCATTTCTGCGCTCTTCCCTAAGGACTCGTTGTCCATGCAGTAAATCCTTGATGGCTATCACCCTGAGATTCTTCCTGAGTAACCTCTTAGTGTGAACGTGTTCTTCCTCCCCCCAGAGTTGGAGGAGATAAAAAACGGACATAGCCAACTTGATCCATTCCGAACTCCATGACTAATGACCTCTCAATATGCCCTCTGGATTAGGATATCTTGGATAAAACTTTCTAACAAATTTTCTATTTTAAAACTGAATCATTGCCTATCTTTATCCTGTAATCTGTATTAGTCAAATTCTTGTTGTATTGTTCTTGTAATCAGCTGATCCCTAATGAGAATTATTCAAAACTATTTGGATTATTGAATACAAAGTTCTGCAACTTTCCTTCATGTCTATCTATTTATCTGAATTCTTCTGATAGTATGAATTAATGTGTTTTAATTGTGTTGATCTAATATGCTGCTCTTCTTCATAATCTTATCTACATTCTTCTGATGATTGGAGAAATTGACTACAATGAGATGATCACATAATTCCTACACAAACTTTGCTGAGACCCCATCAGTAAACCCGTCCTATAAAATCTGCTATATTGAGTACTGGTTTATTCCTAAAGTTTACCTATTTGCTTTAATCATTTAGATAATTGCCTTTCTGAAATTGATCATCTCACCCTGATCAAAATCAAGATCTGCCGAACGCTCTAATTATTCAATATAGGTAGACTGCAGTTACTTAAAGGATGACTTATTATGTCTACATCTCACCTTCTAGTAAAGGAAACTGTCATTACTTAATCTCTGACTCTCCTGTTCAACCTACAAGATTACTAGTAAATCTACTTTGAACCAAATTGTCTGTTGTGTCAACCTAAAGACTGCTGAAAGCTTTTGAATCTATAAAGGATTATATCATCAGAGTATATGAAAATTTTTTCTACAAAATCCTAGTTTTTTTTTAACAGACGCTTTTACTTTCTTTTAAACAGCTTAACAACAATTTGTACTCTCAGTCATGACAACTACAAAATCTTGTATGACCTTTGAGATTATAGTAACAAAAGGCAAGGTTAGTTGTTTTTCATAATGATGGATTAACAATTGGTATATTTATACATAACAATTGGTATCATCTTGACTAACTATTAATTAGCAGGCAGACAGAATTCAAAACTCTTTGTTATACTTTATCATGTGCCTAATTCTCAAAAGGATGATGGTAAACTTCACAAATAGTAACCAATCTCAGAAAATAGCTAGAAATTTTAGGATTCATAGGAAGACTGTCGTTTCCAAAAACTAGTCTTTCCTCAGGAGTGAATGGCTGATATAATCCCTGATGTATATATTATGCCTCACTCTTGTTAGACATCAAAGAACAGGTTAGTATGTAAATACTCTTCAGCAGAATCCCTTCTCTGTTAAGGAATGATATGGCCTATTGTAAAGAAAGAAGCTCGGACATCTCTCCAGGTATGTCTCCAATATCTCACCTATCTGTTTTCTCTCATCAAAAACAAAAGAGTGTTCAATAAATTTTCATCATTAGTAGATCTTTGCCTCACATGAAAATATCTCTCTCCTAGTTATAATGAACATTTACCAAGACATTTCACTGATTATTCTACTTAATATCTCTTCTAATAGAAATGGTTGTCCTATAACTAAACAAACCCAAAAATCCTTGAAGGTAAATTACCAGACAACCATCTTTATCAGCAGTTCTCACTTCAGCAGATACCCAACACTAGCTGCTGATAAAGCCTAAATCCTTGAAGTCCCAACCAATTCTCCATATTTCTATTTATAAAATTTCAATTGGTATAAGACTTAACCTAAATTCAATGCACATTGTTCTTCAAAGCTAATCATTATAAGTATATCTAACAATTGATAACATATTGGTTTTCTATTTTTAAATTTTCTAACAATTGGTATTTGACAAATTTCTATGAGGAAAATACTAGTTTTGAACAGAAATTTACTCTTAAAAGATGAAATCACAATACTCAAAATGGCTGATAGCTCAAGACAAAAGTTACAAACTTCAACTTAGCTGGTATAACCATTCTTGTCCCTTCCTTTGTAAATAAATTATTTTGATGAAATATTGTTTTAAACTTCTCGTTTAACCATTCAATGCATATCTTTTCTAGACTGCCTATATCATAGCTATACCCTCTCTCTGCACATCTACATAATCTTTAATCAATAACAGTGCATCATTGCTACGTCATTAAATACATTCTTTCTCTTAAGCCTCGATTATGTCTTATCAAATTCCTTCACCCGCGAAATCTCTTCAAATTCTCAAAACCTTTAGAAATCTGTTATCAGATCCATTAAAACTACTCTTAATCTTCATCTCCTACTACTTCAACATTTCTCTACCATTGCTTACTCATCTTCCAACATAATGAGTAACACAAATTTGTCAAGACCCGCATCTCGTCCTATCTCTTACGACGAATGGCTAACACGTATGATGACTAACTGGGCATCTCAGCCTCAAATGATTCGAAGACCTCGTCGAATCAGTCGTCGACTGAGAAATCGTCTTCAAGATCCCAGGAACGATGTTTCAAACTTCATTCCCTGGATTCCCACAAGACATCTTGTATCAACTCCAGAGTTTGATTCTTCCACAGCTCCTTCCTCCATTTCCTCGAATGTTCAACTCGAGCAATCTCAAATTCAGGAGGAGCATCAACTCATGAATGAAAATTCTGCACAAAACTCAGTGACCAACATTCTCAAAGATTAGGAAAGACAACCTACTCTTCTTAACTTGCTTTATTAGGAAATCTTGTTTATCGTTGTTTTGCTAGACAAACACTTCTGATATCTACATGTTCTCTTTGTAATATATTCTTTTTATCTTTTATCTCTGTTATTATGACTGCTATTTTTATTCCTATATGTCCTACTTGTTCTTCTTGTCCTACTAAGCTTTCACTCATGCTTGCCATCAATATTCATGCTATATGTGTATATTCTTGCTTATAACCATTAATATGTATATCTTATACATTTTGAGATTTACATAAAGAAAATTATACTCTGGACCTAATAAATGCCTTATATTTTAAAAGAAGAAATATATTCTATATATCATTCTTAGATGTATGTCTCGTACATCCGATCAATTTTGACATATTAAAATCTCAATAACGTTGTCCGATCAAAAAGAAAAGTACTGTATATATCCCAGGAGGAGAGTACACTCCAATCTGTATGTCTTATACATTCAAGAAGAGATACATTCTAGGTACTATAATAGAGACATGTAGATGCACATATTCAAAACACGTGATACAACTCTTAAAAAGACGTCTGATTACATTAACTTCCAAAAAAAAAAAAACTCTACATCAACTTCCACACTTGTAAAAACTCCTTACAAGAGACAACTCCACATCTATGATACTAAAAAGACATATACATTAATGTCTTAATACTGTTTATTAAGGAGAAACTGTTTATTAAACTCACGCTAGCACTATTTCTCAAACCCTCTGGTCCGATCTTTAAAACTTCTAATTTGACCGTTAAGGAGGAGAAGTATACATTTTGACATCTACAACATTAAAATCATTCCCTCCTGCTTGTGTACTTTAACACATATTTTGCGTGTGACCATTAAGGAGGAGAGTTCTATACTTTATTATACTTTATTGACTATTTGACCTATACATCAAGTTTTATAACTTGTCTATTTGACATATACATAAAGGAGGAGAGTTTTATAATTTCTTTAAACTTTTGTTAAACTTATTAGATGTCAATAAAAGCATCATCTCAAATTTCTCTACTCAAAGTTGTTTCTTAGAAAAGTTGATTTCCTTTGCAATGATACTTAATACCCTTTCAAAACTTATATCAGCAGAACTTCTAAAGACTACTTATATCAAACAACAACGATTATTTGTCTTTGATCCTTGATTACTACTTCAAACTTCTTTCTCATAAAAAGTCTAAACAAGAAAGGGACTGTTCTTAAATCATTTGATACTTAATCACTTCAAATAAGTATTTTAAACCTGCTAATTTATAAGATTTCTACATATCTTATTTTGAAAACTGCTAATTCAAAATATTATCTTGCTCAAAGTGCTTCAATTTTCTTAAATCTTTACATCGCAAGATAACTTCCTCTCAAGAACATCTTTATGGCCTACTTATCAATTAAATCTCATAATTGTTTAAGAATGTTTATTATTGCTTCGTATTTGTACTTTCACCTATCGAGTCAGTAAATACTTAGCAAAAAGTGACTATACATACGCTATCGCTTGTAAGTTCATCCTAGGGCATGTCTCGAGATAAAATTGATGAGGAACGTGAATCAAGCCTTATCAAGTCTTATTTTGTTAGTCCAAAAATAAATCCAAGCGTGGAAGTCAATTGAAGAAGCCAATTTGGTGAATATGATTGAAGTCCAACATGTTTGGGAAAGTTTGAGGGCTTAAACGACATTTTTTTGAAGCAAAAGCCTTAAAAAGTGAGCACATAAGTTGAAGGATGAATTTGGAAGCTTTTTAACGCTAAATGAATGACTTTGGGGGGGTCAAAGTGCACTTTTCAAAATTAGGCATTTAGAAAAACGAGATTGCTAGTCTTTTCCTTATTTGGTAACTTACTTAGTTGTTTCCTATATAGTTTAGGTAATTCTTAATTGTTTCCTTTTATTTTAGGACTCTATTTCCTTCAAGTATTAGGGTTTGTAAGCCTATATAAAGGCTTCTCTTTCATTGTAAAACATTAACATTGATATTGATTAAATTGATTTGAGTTTTCACTATATTGTGAGCTTTTGAGAGATTTCTTGGATTAGAATTCTCAAACCCCTGAACTTATCAAGTTTGTTGAGCTGCAGGCTTGTGGCGTTCCGTGATCTTGGTTCCTAATCAATTGTGATTAGTGGGTTAAGGTTGCACCCCAAGGTTCTAGGGATTAAATCTGGGAGAAATTGTTGGCCGGTCCACTTTCCCAAACTTTTTTTCTCTCCAATCCACCCTTTTTTTTTAAACCGCTAAAAGGCACTTTGAGAATTTTCTTCCTAAAATGCCCTCAACAACATCGTTGCTTCAGATTTGAGGTTCGAATTGTTGTATAAATGATTTCATGTTGTTAATATAGTCTTCCCTCATGTTTAGGTATCAATTTCCATGCATAAAATACGAATTTGATCACAATTTGATCAAATTTGAATTTTTTGAGTTCATCCTGTTTTTCTTTGTTCTTGGGCTATTTTGGCCACTTTAATCTATGTTTTAAGCTTCGAATTTGTTTAAAATCAATCTCATATTGTTATCCTAACTTAGTACTACATTTGTGCACAATTTATAAAAATCGAGCTTGACAGTGTGCTGTCCGAAAATAGAGGGAGATGTTCTTGGACTGATTTTGAGACTTTAATCAATGATTTGAGTTTGAATTTTGTATAATATCAATATCATACTGTTATAGGAAGTCAATACCATGTTTGTATGTAAATTTCTTAACCAAAAACAACCATTTTGATTGATTTTGATATTATATTAAATTGGGCATCGCGATGCCTTAAATTGGACATCGCGATACCTTTAATTCGCCAATCGCAGTATGCTGGGCAACGCAACGGGGATCGACCTGCCCGGTTAGGTCGCAGGGGTCGAGGGGACAGCATCCCTTGTGGGGGTTCGGGGGCAACGCCCCCGAAAGGTAAACGAAAATCAAGTTCCCTAAAGCGCGCTGCGATGATTGCGATGCACTAATTATTGCATCGCGATGCCCCAATTTGCAAAAGTTGTGCATTGCGATGTCAAAGTAGTGCATCGCGATGCCTTGGTTGCTCATCACGATGCTTTGGTTCCCTAAAGCGCGCTGCAATGATCACGATGCACCAATTGTTGCATCGCGATGCCCCAATTTGCAAAAGTGGTGCATCGCGATGCAAAACTGGTGCATCGCGATGCCAAAAAAGAGCATCGCGATGCCTTGGTTGCTCATCGTGATACCTTGGGTTAATGAAGCGCGCGTGTTTTTCTTTCATTAATGGCATAATCGTTTTTTCGCCTCAAAAATGTCTTTTTCCGATTTGTAAAAAAGATGAGTGGACTGGAGCGATTACAAATGTTTAAAAAGGGACCGGCCTGTAATTCACCCTTAAATCTGCCCTAGGGTCGAGGGAAGCTCTCTATCTTCGTTTCAATTCGTTGTTTTCTATTTTCAATCCGCGTTTTTGATTGATTCCGCTTTGTCACGATCTTGGAATCACATCATTACCCATGTAAATATAAATATAAGTATGTGCCGTGCTCAAGGTACAGAGTATTTCGGCTTATTCTTTTCCCTCTTGTCTTCTGCGTCTTCTGTGAATTCTTGTTCGTTTCTTTTCTTCCTTCTTCTGTTGCTCGGTTTCTTTCACCAACTACCTTTCAACATTTTCCTTCCTTTTTCCTGAGAGAGGACCTCTGAACAAATTACATCTGACTAGAAGGTAATTGGGAAGGTTATTAATACAGCAAGAAGAGACATAGCGGCCACATAATTTAGGTTTCTTGCCAATTGATATGGTAAGCCCAGCGAATAGAACTTTCTAGCAATAAGAGCATGTGCTATATCCTTTGCTGCATTGGTGAATGCTTTGGCAATGGTTTTCGTTGACTAAAGTTCCCACTTCCACTTCCAGCCTGCCTTTTCTTTGGACTATCTTGTTGGTTAGCAAAAGAAGGTACAAAAGAAGTTGCAGTTTGAGGCAAACATACTCTCATTGGTGTAATTTTTGCTTTTCTTATCTTTGGTTCTTCTTCTAACATTAAGGCACCCCCTCAATCTCCAGTTTGGTAAGTTCAGTAAGTGGGATTTTACCCTAGTGTAAGCTATCTTTATTTGTTACCACAATAGTCACACTTCTGTTTAAATTCCCACCAGCCTGGCTATCCATTTTGGTCATGAAGAGCCATGCAAGCTAGAAGGGTTGATGGATCTTCATTTGCTGTACAACTTGCACCCCTTTGCATGCATTCTAGCTTAAGAAGAGACAATTAATAAATTTAATGGAACAGACCTCAGAAAGCTCAAATGGTTCATTGACACTTAACTCCATTGTACTTGGTTTAACTCCATTGTACTTGGTTGCTTTCTAGGTTGACCAAGTGAACCTTCAGTACTTGCAATCTGTCCGTTGTACTTCCATATGTTTCAATCAAAACGCTAACAATTTGCGTCGTAGAGGGTAAATGGATAAAAAGCCCGTAAATGACCTAAAAAGGACAATTATACCATCAATCTTCCCTTCATACAAGCCCATAGTTAGTGCACAATCCCATCAAGTTGTTTTGAAACACTGAGTATGTTTAATCAGCCCAACTTGTCTCGCCAAACAGAGACTTCTTCCTTCTACAGTTCTCTTATGCAGCCAGTGACCAGCATTGTGCCAAAGCAGCCACTCTCTTCAATGTAGATCTCTCTTCCATTTACCTTTATCAAACCAGCCACACTCTCAACCACCTCTGAAATTTCCCATTCAGTCTGTGACTTACTTGCGGTCACATTAGACTTCTAGTCATGTGCAGCTGAGGGTAAATCATATATACCATTCTATGTTCCTAACTTCAACTTATTGTACAAGTACTAGATGCTGGTTCAATTATTTTATAAACTCAACTCAACTCAACTCAATTCATCTCACTTCCTACTGAACATAACACAGCAGAAAGGAAGAAAGAGAAGAAAAAAAGATTCCCTATGTCTTGCTCTGGTATCAATTTTGTTTCGGTGTATAATTTGCCAACCAGGCAATTTTGTTTGTATTGCTTGCATACAGGAATACATGATGTTAACAAATAGAGTCTACAAGTATTCCTCAAGGCTTTTTGGAATTTTATATTTATAATGAATACAAATATAAGCAAGAATTTATATTCTGATGTACATAGCTAAAGTTTATACTTCAGGTCTACTCAAACTCAGTTGATTTTGTATGTAAATAGTTTCTAATTTATATGAAACATTTTATATTTGTGGTCATTGTCAGGGGTGAATGTATATGTGCTAGGATAAGTCTTGAATGGTTGGAACTTGTCCTTTCAAAGTCAAGTAATGTATTCTTGCTGAAAAAATCGAAGTTACTTCTAATGTTTTGCAGGTCATAGTTGTGTCTGGTGAGACTGGGTGTGGTAAAACCACACAGCTTCCTCAGTACATTTTAGAGTCTTGAGATTGAAGCTGCTCGTGGAGCTCTTTGCAGTATAATATGTACTCAGCCCAGATGAATACCTGCTATGTCAGTTGCTGAAAGAGTTGCTGCTTAGCGAGGAGAGAACCTGGGGGAATCTGTAACTAATTATGCTTAACTTCTACATTACTTGCGAGATTTTAGTCGTCAATGTCTAGATAAATACAAATCCTTTTTCTTATTTTTGTTTTCCTTTCCCATTTTCAAGGTTGGTTATAAAGTTCGGCTAGAGGGAATCAAAGGGAGGGATACCCGCCTTCTGTTCTGCACTACTGGCATTTTGTTGAGAAGATTACTAGTTGACAGGAAGTTGAGAGGTGTAACTCACGTTATTGTTGATGAGATCCATGAACGAGGGATGAATGAAGGTAAATGAAGGACGGGTTAGTGTTTCTATTTTGTAGTTCACACATGTTTACTTAACAGGGTTGCTTCCACGCCAGATTTTCTTCTCATTGTCCTTAAGGAGCTCCTTCCTCGACAACCAGAATTGAAGTTAATTCTGATGAGTGCAACTCTAAATGCTGAGTTTTTTTCCTCCTACTTTGGTGGTGCTCCTATGATTCACATTCCTGTAAGTGTTCAATGCTGTGTACCATATTTTGCTACGTTTAGTCTTCTAACACACACACACACACACACACACACAAGGCAAAAGAAGAAAGAAAGAAAAGAAACAGTCCCTGTTAAAATGGGGTCTTTCTTCCATTTGTTTTCTCAGTTACTTTTAATCGCTACTGGTAGTGCAGTAGAAGAGCATGTTCTTACAATTGAAAATGTTACTGTGGTCTGATTGTCCTCTTTAATCTTGTAATTGAAAATGTTACTGTGGCGATCGAAGACATCCTGAAAGGCAGTTGAGAAGCGCAAAAAGAAGCATCATGTTCACCAAACAAATTGGAGGTAGTTATCATACAAAATCAAAGAACAGCAGTGTAACACCATAATTTACTCAAGGGAAGCAAAGTTCCTGGTTCAAATCAACATTTTTGGTGGAGTGGAGAGTGAGAAATGTCTCTGATCCGTAGGAGGGACGAAAACCTTCTAAATGAAACGTACCCTAGTCAAGATTCAAACTTGCTCTTGC
The DNA here is from genome assembly GCA_016624345.1 of Platycodon grandiflorus. NCBI lineage: Eukaryota > Viridiplantae > Streptophyta > Magnoliopsida > Asterales > Campanulaceae > Platycodon > Platycodon grandiflorus. The sequence goes on from CM028368.1 coordinate 32,283,360, forward strand.
GGTGGGGGGGGGGGCGTACTTGTGTATCAAATTGGGGATTTTGTCCTGGGGAGTCAAAGTATATATTCGAATTTATTGTAGCGTTCTTGACTCGTGGCCTAATACGCATAATTACTTGTATCACACGTGATAAATGTTCCTTCCACCGTCCCTAAATTATTGTTTTGTTTAACCCGATATATGGATTAAGAAAAATAATTGACTTGATTATTAATATTAGTATAATGTGTATTTTTCTTTAATGCTCGTGTGCATGTGACCCATAATTAAAATATGAAGAAAAAGTAAGGATAAATTGATAACCGTGTAATCCTAAAAAAAAATTTAAATAAGATAATTATTTTAAGACATACAAAAAAGTAAAAAAATACAATAATTTAAGGACAGTGGTAGTAGTTTACAATATTTAGGGACTCTTTGTTGTTTACATGAACATTGGTAAGTGCGAACTGCTTCTTTGGCAAAACATTATTTTAGGGGGTTGCCATTTTCGGTTGTAACTAGGTACTCCCACTGTTCCAGGCAGAGTCCATTATACTATTTTAGAATATTTTACACAAAGAGTCCAATTAAATTTTTTTTAGCTACAATCTCCACAAAACTTTCAACTTTACCCTTAACATATAGTCCAAAAATATTAACTATGTTAAAATATTTTTATAATTATAACTAATTTTAATATTACTTATATATTCTTTAATAATTTTATTTTTCAAACGTTAACTTTTTTGGTGGAACCGAGGTAGTAACTGGGAGGCTGTTTACGAGAACCACCTATTGCCATTTGCGATTAAGATTAATACTGGGACAATACAAGTTGACTGGAGGATCTCTTGTGATACAATTTAGCGACGACCCAGATGGTCTTGCATTGGAGTATGCCCATAGTAACTTAATATGATTAGGGGCATAATTTGATTTATGGCTCAATGCATTCAAAGACCCAGATGAAGCTCTGTATTCTTTTTGATGATTTACCTTAACTTGAGAAAAATCCTTTATGGATTATTCACCACTTCATTGATTTCTAAGTGGCAGGAAAAACCAAAACAGGGTAACCCCTTTGGCATGAACTTATTCAAGAGAGCACATCTACAAATGCAACAAGAATAAAATTAAAAGGGATTTATGATTTCTTGAAATTCAAGGTAACACCAACCATACTAATCATCAATACTTCCCAAACATTAAAATTAAAACAGCACGAAACAAACTCAGAAATCCATATCAAAAATCCAGAAACCGGATACCAGTTACACAATTGTAGTATGGCGCCCTAGATAGCTAATCAATACCATGAGCTGCGATGAGAAAGAAGTTCCATCACCGAAGTCTTCTTGCCTCCCTCTCAGACTCGAGAAGGGTGAGAACATCACCCTCTCGGACTGGTCCCTTGACATTTCTCATGATGAAACGGTTCTGGTCATCAATGAACTTGACTCTCACTTGAGTCACCTGCCCCCTGGATCCAGTGCGACCCATTACTTTCACCACAATGGCATGCTTGATTTGGGACTCCATCCTGCAACAGCCAAAGAAATATCAGAAAGAAACATCTACACTGCAAACACAGACTTCACTAATTGAGTTTGTAAGTCTGTATGGCATGAGCAAGAATGTGAGAGAGAACCTGCAAGTCAAGAATATGTCTAGAAAACACACACACACAAACATATACATATATATATATATATATATATATATTATAAAACCCAATCTTACAAAAGGGCAAACCCATCACACAATTACAAACCATCCACTTCAATAAGCTAGGAATAGAACCAACACACTACCCAAAGTTCTTTTTAACTCTCTTACCCAATAACTAAATAACATGAAAATATTAAAAGCTAATGCATGTGATAAACACACAACTTGAGACATAACAATCACAACTCTTCTTTAAATAAATTTATCTTCCACAGACCACAGGCTCTAACAATTGAAGTATCATAACATTGAGCTTACTTGCGAATTGTAAACCCCTAACAATGTACAGTGGAAATATCCAATACATAAAGCTTCCACATCGATAAAGCTCAATAATTGATTCAATGCTCTATCAATGCCTATATTTAGAAAAACAATTAATATAACTATAGTAAAAAATTAATGCATTTGACAAGCACACAACACAAAATATATCAATCACAACAACCATCTAACATGCCCAATTAGTTGAATTGCTACGACAAATTTATTTTCCACAACCCACAGTGCCTACACAAATACACGGTTATTATTACTAAGAAATAAATAATAGAACTCAATGGCAGAAATAAATCAAACTAAACTAAAGGAGCTGACTAATGTGTTAATCAAAAGTGAAAATAAACTGATTATAGCTCTGAATATTTTGCAGTATCAAATTCTAGACCGGACACATTTGAATAGAAAGATAGATTGCAAGACTAAATAAGATAAAGAACTAGGATCCATCCATCTCATAGTAAAGCCAATTGCCCAAATTAGTGAGCAACTATTGACTAAATCAACCCAACATAAAACAATGGTAGAGGAATATGAAAACAACGAAAGAGAAATCGCAGCAAAGACAACACAAATCTAACGAAAAATCAAACAGATATTAGTTTATGAATCAATCCAAACAAAGCGAAAATTTCAATATTCGAAACAGAAACCTAGACCCTAGATTGTCCAAACAATAAACGAATTAACGCATACGAGAATCAAACAAAGACAATCTGTGGAGGAAGAGAGAATCATCGATCGAACCTTTGCTTAGAGAAAGAAAGAGAGAGTGCGGAGGCTGCTGTTGCTGCTGCTTGCTGCTGCTTGATGCTCAACGTTTGGAGAAGAGACGGAGATGTGTAAAACCCTAACCATTATAAAGAGGGTTTCTATTTAATCTGTTGGGACGGACGGACGGTTTTGTCTACAACTAATGGAGGCCCAAGTTAAGTTGGGCCCGCTGCATTGCATTCCTCTGTTCGCAAGTATATGATTCATATGACAAACGCTTTATTTGTTTCAAGTTAGGGTTTATTTTTACTTTTTTGTTTTTTTTTAAATAATTAATAGATAATTTCGTATTACTCCTTTCGTCCGGAATAAATATTTTTAGTGGATAAAATACAGGAATTAAAAAATATAATTAATGATGTTCTGTAAAATATTTTCTGACGATAATATTCATGAATATTAATTGAGTTCAATTATTTTAAATAATTGAATTTTTTTTGGGATGTGTTATATTAAATGAAACTTTAAGGGTATATTAGGAAGAATAATCAAAAATAGGTAGATGAAAAGTTTTTAAAAACACTAGTTAGAACATCTTAAAATAAAAAATAAGAACATTTATCCAAAACGAAGAAAGTATATAAAGTTCATAAATAACTCTACGGCAATGATACATAGGTAACTTTTAGAGATTCCATCAATTAGATTGTCACATGCCGTCATGCTTTTTGAGCTACTTTGAATCGACATAGGCAATACTTCCTCCATTCCTGATAAATATTTTTATTTTTGGGATAATGACATTAGAAGTCCCTTGACTATAGCTGATTTCACCATTAGTCCCTTAACAAATTTTTTTCATATTTTTGTCCCTTGACTATGAAAATCAGACACGGTTGGTCCTTTTGGTGGATGCCGTTAGTATTTTCCCGTTAAGTCTATCACGTGCCTCTCACATGACTTTGGTTAAGGGCATTGTTGGAATTTCACATGCAAAGATATTTTTAATACTTAAAACAAATTTTTTTTTCTCTCTCTCCTCCCCCACCTTCAATCTAAACTCTCTCTCTCTCTCTCTAAACAATTTTTTTTCTCTCTCCTCCCCCCCCACCTTCAATCTCTCTCTCTCTCTCTCTCTCTCTCTCTCTCTCTCTCTCTCTCTCTCTCTCTCTTCCCCACTTCAACGCCTTACCACCTTCAAAGACAGAACCACCACCGGGGCCGTACCGGTACGTAATCTCAATTGCATCAGAGGATCGATCATAAGGATGATTGTGAACAAAATTGTTTACAGTGATGGAACTAAGCAAATTGACAAAATTGCATCCCAAGGAAACCCACTAAGAAACAAGAGATTAGTAGATGCTACTGCCACTAAAAGGAATCAATAAAGGCTATTACAACAACAGAGTATAGTAGTTCTTAATTTTTTAAAGGGAAAACTCAACAATTAGCAAAGAATATCCAAAAACAAAATCACAACTTGAAAGAGGGGGAGGGACACGATTGGCCGGCAACTTGAGGGGAGGAGGGGGAGGGGGAATTCAAGTTGAGCTGCTGCGAATTAGCAGCAGATTCAACAAATATGCTGTGGAGACCAGCAGTGTTTTTGATAGAATATGCATTTGATGAAGATTGCTCAAGAACATTGAGAAGAGAGAGAGAGGAATTGAATTACGTATTGTATATCTCTCAAATATTTGTATATATCTCAATGAATAAAGAGAAGAAAAAATACAGAGTATATATTCTTCTCTAACAGAATAACAAACCATTACATCATCATTGCATCACCAAACTAACTGACTAACTGAATTAACAAACTGACAGCTTCAACAGATTAACCATATGCATCGCGTTGCATCGCGATATGCATCGCGATTACATTATCATAGCATCACGATATGCATCGCGATTACATCATCATAGCATCGCGATGCATTGCGATATGTTGATCACTATTATGCATCGCGATTACATCATCATAGCATCGCGATGCATTGCGATATGTTAATCACTATGTTGACCACTAATATCTTCAATATCATCAGTTTTCCTGATGATGATGATGGTACAGTTTAAGATCCGCAGAAGTCGTCCTCGAACAAGGATGCAATTGCACCTGATCCACTTGCTGGGAGGAATTTAGGTGGGTTTGGCACTGCTGCACTTGCTTTATTCTTTGGCCATGCTGCACTTGTTAGACTCGAGCTCTGTTCCGAGATACAACACCACTCCAGGTCCCACCCCTTCCCCAAACTCCAGTGGCTCCACCAGAACTTGTGGTTCCCGCTCCACGACCCACTACCAGTGACCGATTGGCATCTTGTCCCCGAATTGGCCTCGTGCACCCACCGCTGCGCCGCGGTGGGTTATTAGCCATCGGGTCGACCCCTACCGCCGTTTCCCATCACCGGTGGCCGATAAGCCCCATTATGTCCCTGAACCACGAACCCCTATCGCCGTTTTCCATCACTTTTTGGGCAAAGCCCGAAGAAGACCGATTTTCGAGTTTCCATCCAAGAAATTTCGAGTGGGAGAATTCAAAAAAGAGGTGGCGGGGGGATGATGAGTTGGATTCATGGGAAGGGGGGAGTGAAAAAGGGAAGTTGAGGTTGAGGAGGACGAGAAGGAGGACAGAAGCGGTAATTAATTTGTCAGTTGGAGATGGAGTTAGCATTTGCTTTTGTATGGAGAGAGAGAGAGAGAGAGAGAGAGAGACTGTTGTAAAATGGAAGAAAACGGGAAAGATGTGTGTTTGTGTGTGTCTGTGAGAGAGAGAGAGAGATAGAGAGAGAGAGTGTGTGGGTGTGGTTGAAGATGAAGTTGAAATTCTAACAATGCCCTTAACCAAAGTCATGTGAGAGGCACATGACAAACTTAACGGGAAAATATTAACGGCATCCACCAAAAGGACCAACCGTGTCTAATTTTTATAGTCAAGGGACAAAAATATGAAAAAAATTTGTTAAGGGACTAATGGTGGAATCGGCCATAGTCAAGGGACTTCCAATGTCATTATCCCTTTATTTTTTATTTTAAGATGTCTTAATTAATATTTCTAAAGATTTTTGATCTACCTATTCTCTATCATTCTTCCTAATATACCCTTGAAACTTTATTTAATATAACACATCCCAAAGAAACTCAATTATTTAAAATAGTTGAACTCAATTAATATTCATGGGTATTATTGTCAAAACATATTTTACAGTACATCATTAATTATATTTTATAATTTATGTATTTTATCCACTAAGAATATTTATCCGGGACGGAGGGAGTAATAATAACTTAATTTATTGTTATGGATGTAGATTAACGTATGATCATCAAATTAAGTCTTTTAGTTAATAAGGTATGATTCTTCTGTTAATATTAGCTACTTTCTCCATTCCACTTAAAGAGTCTACTTATAAAAAATCTAATTATTAAGAGATATATTAGTGTTTTTGGAGTTGATCATAATTACAAAAATATTTAAGCACAACTAAGATGATTACAATACAAGTGAAGGGTAAAAATGAAATATTATGAAAAATATAAGCATAATTTTATAAAAGTTGACTCTTTAAGTGAAACATTTTAAAATAGTATAGTGGACTATTTGTCTGAAACAGAGAGAGAGAGTATCAATTACTACTATACTAATGACTATGGCCACTCATTTAAAATTTTAAACTAAAGATTAATAAGAAAGTTCATAGGCGCTAAACGCAGCCCCCTTCTGCGGGTAAAATTACTAACGTACCCCCTACTTTTTTCCCATTTTGTTTTTTGTTTTTATTATTTATTTGTTTTTTTTACAGTTTTTTTTCGTTTTTTATTTATTTAATTTTTTTTACAGTTTTTTTAAAAAAAAAAAACTAATCTAAATGGACTTTTTAAAAATAAATGGACTTTGTATTAAATTAATTTTGTTATTTAGTTATTTGCTTTGAATATATATGTTTTAGGCTTATTTTGTTTTAAATATAAATTTGATGTTGTTATTATTTTGTTATAATGTACAATTTTGATTAAAAAGTTAATTTTTCGTTGTTATTATTGTGTTATAATGTACAACTTAGATTAAAAAAAATAATATTAATTTTGCATTAAAAGTATGTTATTCATATACTTTGTATTAAATTAATTTTGTTATTTAGTTATTTGCTTTGAATATGTATGTTTTAGGCCTATTTTGTTTTAAATATAAATTTGATGCTGTTATTGTTGTGTTATAATGTATAATTTTGATTAAAAAAATGATTTTTAGTTGTTATTATTGTGTTATAATGTATAATTTAGATTAAAAAACTAATAATAATTTTGCATTAAATGTATATTTTTCATATACTTTGTATCAAATTAATTTTGTTATTTAGTTATTTGCTTTGAATATGTATGTTTTAGGCCTATTTTGTTTTAAATATAAATTTTAGGGATTATTATAAAAATGACCAGCGTACTATCAGTTAGGAACCGATTTAACCTCGTACTCCCAATATCCCAAAATTGACCATTGTACTACCATTTTGAGTCCAATGTGGACCCTACCGTTAACTTTTCATCCAATTTTTTAACGGAGCAGTTAATTTGATTAACGGAGCTAATTTTTGAGGGGTATTTTTGTCCTTTCCTTCCAAATTCAAAAACACACTTGAAAACCGAGAGCACGAAAATTAAGAGGAAGGTTTACTCACCGTCGTCGTCGGATACGTCGGAGTCGGCGTGTCTGCGCACGCATGCGCATCGGAGAAGACGCCGCAGTGACGGGGCCGTTGGGGCCAGACGCCGTGCAACGCGCGGCGTGAGGTACAAGTCTGTCGCCCGTGCGGAGTGCCCGCGGCGAGTCCGACGTTCGTGTTGACTCAGCACTCGAACTCGCACATGAAGGTTATGGAGCTGCGACGACAGAAGGAAATGCACGGAGGAGGACAACAGCAGCAGGAAGTACACCAGCTATACGGGCACCATCACCACCGAAACTATGAGGTCTGCTGACGTCGTTAAGGGACACGTGGCTAAATCGCGACGGGTTTAAAATGTCAACGTCTTTTTTTTCGAAATTTGATATGTTCAGTTCTTGGATCAGTAATTTTCTGACTTATTACCGGTTGGTTCTCTTTGTTTAGATTTTCCCAGTGAAAATTAATAACTGAAATTAAAAAAAGAAAAAGAAAAAAGGATAATTGGGTATGGTTGAATTTGGAGGGAAAGGACAAAAATACCCCTCAAAAATTAGCTTCGTTAATCAAATTAACTACTCCGTTAAAAAATTGGATGAAAAGTTAATGGTAGGGTCCACATTGGACTCAAAATGGTAGTACAATGGTCAATTTTGGGATATTGGGAGTACGGGGTTAAATCGATTTCTAATTGATAGTACGCTGGTCATTTTTATAATAATCCCTAAATTTTATGTTGTTATTATTGTGTTATAATGTATAATTTTGATTAAAAATTTAATTTTTTGTTTTAAATATGAATTTTCCGTTGTTATTATTGTGTTATAATGTACAATTTAGATTAAAAATATAATTTTTTTGTTTTAAATATGAATTTTTCGTTGTTATTATTGTGTTATAATGTACAATTTAGATTTAAAAAATAATATTAATGTTGCATAAAATGTATGTTTTTCATGTACTTTGTATTAAATTAAATTTTTTATTTAGTTATTTGCTTTGAACATGTATATTTTATGCCTATTTTGTTTTAAATATATTTTTTTCTATTATTATTGTGTTAAAATATACAATATATTGAGGGAGGAAAAAAAATATTACTTGTGCACATGCGGTTGTACAACCCGCATGTGCACTTGTACATTTGGCCAAACAAGCCTCATGTACAAGTGTACATGCGGCCTGTACGACCGCATCTATTTATAAAAAAATATATAATTTGTGCTACATGCGGTTGTACCAGCCGCATGTAACTCTTGTACATGAGGCTGGTTTGGCCGAATGTACAAGAGTACATGCGTCATACAACCGCATGTTTTTTTTTTCACTTTGAACCCTTGTAGTTGTCCATTTTAAAATTGTTCATTTCACCCCCTGAGTTTGTTAGTTTCGTTAAATTGAATGATTATTTAACAATTTAACGAAAATACAAATAATCATTCAATTTAATGATTTAACGAAACTAACAAACTGAGGGGGTGAAATGAACAATTTTAAAATGGATAACTACAAGGGTTCAAAGTGCAAAAAAAAAAAAACGTGGTTACATGCGGTTGTACTGACCGCATGTACTCTTGTACATTCTGCCAAACCAGCCTCATGTACAAGAGTACATGCGGCTGGTACAACTGCATGTAGCAAAATTTTTTTTTTTTAAATAGATGCGGCTGTACAGGCCGCATGTACACTTGTACATAAGGCTTGTTTGGCCAAATGTACAAGTGCACATGCGGGCTGTACAACCGCATGTGCACAAGTAATTTTTTTTTCCTCCCTCAATATATTGTACATTTTAACACAATAATAACAGAAAAAAAATATATTCAAAACAAAATAGACATAAAACATACATATTCAAAGCTAATAACTAAATAAAAATTTTAATTTAATACAAAGTATATGAAAAACATACATTTTATGCAAAATTAATATTATTTTTTAAATCTAAATTGTACATTATAACACAATAATAACAGCGAAAAATTCATATTTAAAACAAAAAATTATTTTTTTAATCTAAATTATACATTATAACACAATAATAACAACGAAAAATTCATATTTAAAACAAAAAATTAATTTTTTAATCAAAATTGTATATTATAACACAATAATAACAACATAAAATTTATATTTAAAATAAAATAGATAAAAAAACTGTTAAAAAATATAAAAAAAACTGTAAAAAATAAAAAAAAAAAATGGGGGGCACGTTAGTAATTTTACCGGGAGAGGGGGGCTGCGTTTAGCGCATTGGGGGGACTGCATTTAGCACCAACTTATTCAATTTACATATACTATATAAACCCTTCCCGCACAAAACTTTTCCCCTTTCCTGCACTAGCGCGCCCTCAAAATTACTTTTCACTTTCGCGCACAAAACTTTTCCTCTTTCCCGCACTCGCTAGTTTCCCCCAATCCACATTATTCTCCTCTCTTCTTTTCATAGTCCCTCACCCAAATTCACATCAATCCTTCCAAGAAAGAATTAGCCGTTCGAAATCGGCCGAAGAACTGGCAACGTCTGTTGTGCTTGCAACTGATTTATATTGTTCAGAGTGGTGCGCGACCATCGCCTTGAGAAATTGAGGATCTTGGGTCAGACTCACTCTCATTACGGTAGGCACTAACTACAAACTCGCGGAAAGAAGAAAAATAATCGACTTTGAGTACGAAAATTGCACACTCTTTCAACCAATTTCAAGGTGTAAGACAAGTAAAATTCGATTCGGATTTGTTTTCTAATTAGGGTTTATTTGTATCAATCTTATGCTCAATAAATTATTGTTTGGATCTCATTCAGATATATATATATATATATATATATATTTATATCACGACTTCAGTGAAGTCTCGTAATTTAACAACTTAATTTACTGTTGATTGGGTCCTTGTAGAGTAAGTAGTATTGTATTTGTTTACTAGAATTCTTGCATTCTCTCTTATCGCCACCATAAGGGACAATCCTTAGTAGTCAACACCACTCAACCACATAACAATTGGTCTATCCATCCTTCTAATGAACTTAGCTCGAGTCCCAAACAAAACATACTAATGATTTTTGAAAAAGCTACAGGAAGACCCGTATGGAATTTCATCTTATTCAGGTTCTCAAATCTATAGGAAGACCCCTATGAAATTTTAGTCAGCAGACTATAAGGCCATTGGTGCCCTTATTCACTCAGCTAAAAGTCTAATGGGTTATTCTAGAGCTGAATTCCATTTGTTACTTGTAATTGGCATAATTGTTTTTCCTTGCTTAAGAATATCTTTTAGCTCATATGAACTGTATTAGATCAGCTTTACATGTGTCTATGTGATGATATTCATCATAATTTGTTTCTCATCCACAAAATACAAGGGTTTTACTTATCCTCCTATTGGCATAAGATTAGTCTTTTTCGATTTTAGCTATAGTGTTATTTGTTTATATTCTTTTAGTTGGGAATCATTTATTAATGTTTTAGGTTGGTGCCATAGTATCTCTCAAGAGTTTAGTGAATCAAGACCATGTCGTTGCAAAGGGAATCATCTTAAGTATTGATCGAACAACACAAGTCGGAGGTTTAGAACTAGGTCATAATTGGTGTGAAGTACAAGTTCAAGTTCCTGTGGATTGGGATGAGGAGTTGATGAAGATCATGGAAAGCAAGGCTCGAATCAAGAAACCCGCATTTGTGATCCGTTGAGCGTAAACGAAGGGCCTACGACTAGAGCACGAGCTAAGAAGATTCAAGAGGCTCTAATGTAACTTGTGGAAGACATCAAGATCAAAACAACAAGCAAGGATGTCCAAGACAAATAAGAAAGGCTCGTTTACGTGTTGGAGGGTCAAATAATAGCTGAATAATGTTTAACTTAAAATGTTTTCCATCTGGAAGATTATTCTGTTAATAATGCCCTGTGAGCTGGAAGATTACTCTTTCGATCCATTTTGTCTTTTTGCTTATGCTGGTTAACCTTCTCTTGATTAATTCCAACCATAATGTCCATGTAATCTTCTAAGGAAGGAGGTACATCTTCTTCCTTTGGTTCTTGAGATTCTCTTAGTAGGATGGCATAAGTAGAACCTGTAATATTTGATGAAGGGGTATTCTCTTCTTGTAAAGGCTGAGAGGTTACAAACTGTTCCTTCATTGATTCCAAAACTTTGAGCTGGCACTCTATGGGTGTTAAGCTTGGGTTTTCTCTTTTAATAATATCCATCATGTATGTAAATACATTTTGGATTTTTGGCAGCTGGTTTTGAAGCTTTCTCAAAAAGCTTTAACATATTCTGGAACTACCATCTTTAATTTATTAGTAGTTTCTTCTGTATTAAATCCCTCCCACCATTTATAATAGAATGTTCTTTGAAGGACTGAGATTTTCAATGAATCAAATGAGACTAACAAGTCCTATTTCCAAATCAATGTAATTTGGAATTCTGCAAAAACCATAAAGTGTTTCTGCCAATTGGAGGATCGACTGACGTCTTTCCTTTTAGCTTTGGATGGTAGTGATACCATGGAACAAATTCTTCCGAAATTTCCTTTGGAAGTACTTCCAATTCAGGGCCAAAATCTGTCCCACCAACGGATAAACCAAGTGGGAAAACCATAGTGTTCATGGACTTTAGGGCTAACTAGTTTCACACTCGTGCGTTGAACGCACGAAAATAAATTTTTTTAAAATAAATTATATTCAACCAAAATGAAGATGAAAAAAAAAATTAAAAGAATAAATGAAGGAAAAATAATATTGCTTGGCAACTACTTGAATAGAAATACATCATTATACCCGTTATATTATATATTCTGAAATTTTTTCTTATGCACAAATTTTTTTGTTTTATTTGTTGATTTTCCCTCTTCATTGCATATTCAAACCAAAATGATTTGTTACCTTAGAAACTGTGACATGTTTCTATATAAGAAAATAAATAAAAATGACTATAATTTAAAGCCAAGTATCATTTGATTAAACTTAAATTATCCAATTTCAAGCATTAAAATTAAATCATTTGATTAAAATTAAATTAAAAAATAAATAAAAATAAAATGCATGTCAAAAATAAAATGCATGTCAATTGATTAAAATTAATGATCTAATTTCATAAAATGTCCAAAATTAAATATTGACGCATCATGTCTTAATCAACCAAACATTTAGTGAATATTAAAAATTATATTACATATATAATTAATTACAAGCCAATTAAAAATGAAAAAATTACGGGCCAGTACCTTTTTAGAATATTCAATTGCTTAAGTCCACTATATTTGTTTTCATTCACTTAAGTCCCTTTTAAGTGATAAATTGGTTATTTGTTTCAAAACTGCCCCCAAGGCGAGTGAGTGATAGATACGCTCTCTGTGCTAGCAAGGAGCTGTCGGTATCTGTTGGTTTGAGAGAGAAAGGCGTCGTCGTTCCGATAGATTGTCAAGGGAGTTTGAAATGGGTAAATGTATATTTGTTTTGTTCTTTCTCAAATTTTTTCATGGTGATTTGACCTAGTAAATGGGTTATCAGTGAACTCTGCTCACCACCTTTTAAGTTCCGAAATGGTAACTTTTCAAACTCTAAATATTTTAAATCTGAAATGTGTATGTTTAACCTCGACCTAATTAGAATTTATTTAGGATAATGATTTCCTTAAACTTTAAAGATGAAACAATTATTTGATTGTTTTACTTCAATGCTTCTTGGTTTAAGTTGAATGATGGGGGTAAAACACAATTTCAGCCAGAATGATCAATAACTTCATAGGTAGTCTACTTCTGGGTAATTCATCCAGTCGGCCCAGAGATTAGTTGTACTATAAAACCCTTAATATGCTTGTTTTGAAGTCTTAGCTAATAAGGTCCTATACCTCTGCCATGCTTTATTTTGCTACCTAATTTTAAATTAGGTTGCCCAAAGTAGTTTGCATTCACATGTATGCATATGTATTCTAGGCCTTCCGTGAGATCATTTTGTTTAGCTAACCATGGTTAAAAGGAATAATCTTAAGTTATGAACTTTCTTTTTGAAATTAAAATATATGGAAACAACAGTTTTTTAAGAATAAATTATTGATCATAATGGAAGGCAAATATTGTTTTTGTTTCTGTGACAGTTTTTATACTGTTTGTGGTTTTCCCTTGAATTTTGAACTCGGACGTGAAATCTGTCTAAATGATCTTGACTGCTGTATTTTTAGACTTACTTTCTCAAATGACATGAGTTCAGATTTTTATCAAAATTAATAATGTTCTATTTTTAGAAAGTGAGTTTTGGCGAAATTTTACTATTTTTAGAGTGTTAGGAACTCAGTTGTTATTATATATATATATAGATGATAAAAAGCCATGTGTGCTTACGTACTGGATTCTGGTAATAGAATGCATAAAACCATGCATTAATATGATCCCAATAATTATACTTAATAGCTTTATTGATCTTCAAGATTCTAGGCTTTGATGGATCCAGCATTCTTCATTGATGTGGGTGAAGTATTTTCACCATGAAACACTTCGAATGAGTTCTGGATGGAGTTTTCCCCCGAAATTTGATCAATGATGAAAATGTTCCAACTGAACAGATTCAATGTCCTCTAGTATAACCTCCTAAATATCACGAAACTTTCCATTAGGAGCCACATGATTCTGGTTACCCAGATACTATTCTTTAATAGACCATGCGTCTTCACACCACTGCAAGTCTTGAAAAGAAAAGTCGATAATATTTTCAACATTCTGCTTTTGCAGATAAGGAGTGGAAACAAATTCCTTTTTTACTCCTCTTTCTTTATTTTGAGAGGGACCAGCCTTCTAGGATTCCTTTACAGGAATTTTCGGATATTGACACTTGTACTTACTCCCTTTAGGAGTTATCCATCCTTTGGATGGATGCATCCTCCAAAAATTCCCTGGTTAGAAAATCAAGAAGAGAATTATTATCTCCTTTAATATATTCAATTTGAAAATCGAAAACTGATAATTCTAATTGCCATCCGACAAAAATATGTTTTGAAACAATATTTTTTACATCTTTTTTAAGGATGTATTTTGCAGCAATACAATCAATTCTGAGTAAGAATTGTTGATTTAATAAGTCATCCTGGAATTTGGATATATATTTTACTATGGAAAGCAGTTCTTTCTTTATAGTAGCATAATTAATCTGAGCATTCGTCCAAATACCAGAAGTAAATCTCAGTAATTCTTCTTTCCCATTACTGGGATTCTTTTGTTTTAGAATACCTCCATAACCAATGTTAGAGGCATCAGTTTCCACTATTTTGTACCATGCAGATTGAGCCAAACAAAGATACGGTAATTGTTTTATATGCAATTTAATTTTTTGAATTGCTTTAGTATGTTCCTCTGTCCAAGGACTAGGATTTTTATAAAGTCTTGTATACAAAATAGCACTATCATGTGCAATATTTTTGTAATAATCAGCAATATAATTAAGAATTCTAAGAAATCTTTGCAACTGATTTTTGTCTTTTATTTCATTAGGAAATTTAAAAGCAAATTCAATACTTCTATTAATTAATAGGCATAGTATTTCCTTGGGATATGTTAAAACCCAAAAATCTTATTTCTGTTTGAAATAATTTCATTTTTGGAAAAGATAAAACTAATCAATTTTTCTTTATAACATCTTTTAATATTTTCAAATGTTTAAAGTGTTGATCAATACTATTTAAAAATATCAATATATCATCAATATAGACAGTGTAAAATTATGAATAAGGTGAAATATATATATATATATATATATATATATTCCGTCCCAAAAGAATAATCTATTTTTTTAAATTAAAAAGTCAACCTATGACAATATCAAATCACTATTTAACATAGATTTATTATATCTTTGGTGATGAAATTTCTATCATTGATACAATATTATGAATACTATCGATAACATCTTTTAGAATTTCGTAATAATGAGAAGATTTTTATAAATCTGTAGTCAAAGTTTAATTAAATTGACTAAAAAAGTCAAACTAAAATTATCTTTTTGGGATGGAGGGAGTATATTATGACTAGTATATATATAATAAAAAGGATCAATATGTAACATATTGAGACATTAGGGTCAAATGAAACTTAATCATCATCTCCTTCAAAAAAAAAAAAAAAAACCTACCAATTTGGGCAATGTTTTAATTTCTTTCTACTGAATTTACAGCAACAAATCTTCAAATAGTTTGTATTCCTCTTTTATTTTTTTTATCTTCGTTTAGATATTCATTTTTAATACTCTCTCCGTTCCTAAATTATTGTCTTATTTGACTCGTCACACGGATTAAAAAAAACAAATTGACTTTGATTATTAATTTGTATAATATGTAGTATCCTTTAATTTTTATGTGCATGTGACCCATAATTAAAGTATGAAGAAAAAGTAAGAATAAAATGATAAAAGTATTGTCTTAAAAATAAAACTTAAAAAAAAAATTTTATTTTGAGACTGACAAAAAATAAAAGCAAGACAATAATTTAAGGACGGATGGAGTATATAATAACTGACATGGGAGATTGCGGGCGAGGTTAAAAAAAACACATACGAGGAAATTATTTCCTCTATTTTTCGATTTTGAAGAGTAATATAGAAGAATCTTTGTTTCACCACTTAAAGGTCCTTCTCCTTTTGTTGTGGTATAGTTATTTTTTTGTTCAAGTAATTATAGAATGGTCAGACCTCATATTTAAGGACCCAAAGCACTTGAATTTGGTCAAGAGGAAAGAAATTA
The DNA here is from genome assembly GCA_016624345.1 of Platycodon grandiflorus. Taxonomy (NCBI): domain Eukaryota; kingdom Viridiplantae; phylum Streptophyta; class Magnoliopsida; order Asterales; family Campanulaceae; genus Platycodon; species Platycodon grandiflorus. The sequence continues at coordinate 32,299,461 of CM028368.1, forward strand.
AATTTGGAGAGCAAAGGTTAGCTCGCTTGATCATATTCGTCGTCGCGTTTATACTTCTTCTGCTAAGTTTCCGATATTTTTTGTTGTACATTTATGGATGATGTACATATCAGACCCTTTTTTTTTTTTTTTAATTGTGATTAATAGTGGTTCCCCACTTACCCCTTTGATGACTCGAACCCACGACCTATCAGTTGTAGGTGAAGCGTCTTACCACCTGAACTGCACTTACTTGTCACATATCTTAGACCCTCACTAAAGTGTATCGGCTACATTTAGGCAAAGGGGCTCCTAATGAAAAGTTTACACCATCCTTCAAGTATATATATACTCCCCTCATTTCACCCCAAGGTAACTCTAACGTACCTTCCAAATGAAGCAATGACGATCTGATTTGGTACCCCCGGTTCCGGTGATTCTTTTTGGCACACTAACATTTCACATAAAAAATTAGGGTTCTTTTGATCGAATAAGATCCACTAAAATATAGTACTACAGGACTACATAAAAAAGTGAGGGATTCTTTTTAGATGTTTTAGTGAAGTGGTGGAGGAATTTACTAAGAGCCCGTTTGATACAACGCTTTTAAAATTCAAAATTTTTTTATGAGCAACGTTTTTGAAACGCAATTTTTTTTGGACATAGTTTTTATCTTATAAATGTGTTTATAGTGTAACGTTTTAAATTATTAATTTTGGAGTTGAGTATTTGTCAACAATGACACTTTTACCCTTTTGTATAATTATTTCGTCATTTTAATACTACATACTCATATATATATATATATATGATCTTATTTTATAAGTCAAAATTTTAAATTATCACCTTACTTATTTTTTATTAAATATATATTTTAAATAATATAATTTTGTAAGACATACTAAAAAAAGTGAGTAGTTTTTTGAAGCCCTAAACGAGTAAAAAGTTATCTATTAGAGCATCATCAATGCAAATATGAATGCGAAAAAAATTAGTTGTATCTAGAATTTATACTTTTTTAAAGAAAAAACTCTCCAATACAATTGTGGAGGAGGATTGTGGATATGATGTGTTAACTAAATTATTTTTTATTGGTTAGTAGACTCTTGAGTTTTTGACATTCAATGTAAATTATATTTAATGCAAATTGTGTAGGAGGATGTAAATACAGAGTTTTTTTTCACATCCTTCTCCACAATTTACATTATATGTCAAAAAATTAAGAGTCTATCAATCAATTAAAAATAATTTAATTGACACATCGTACTTATAATCCTCCTCTATGAGTGTATTGGTGAATTTTTTAAAAAAAAAATATGTAAAAATTTTAGATAGGACAATTTATTCCACATTCACTTTTCCATCGGACATGTTCTTAATTATAAGCACTCAAAGAACAAGTACAATAATTAATGCAAACCACTCGTACCAACAAACACTTATACTGGAGTATTATTACTGCACAAAACAACTTCATCAATTATCCTTGAAAAAAAAAAAACAACTTACACAAAACCATGTGCTCTACCCCTGATTCTAGAGATGTTAAAAGGGTCACGGTCCGTAGGATTGACTCGTTTAAATTGAAAAAAATAGGGTTAGGGCTTAATATTTTTGGCCCGTTTAAAATTATGATTTTTTAGGGTTGGCCCGTTTAACCCGCGGCCCGTTAGGGCTAACCCGTCAGGTTTCAGGGTTGGCCCGCCGGCCCACGTAATATTAATTAGGCCATAAAAAATTTAAGAGATATGTAAAATAACCACCATTAGAATAAAACCAAAAACTTTTTAATCTAAAGTCAAACACATTTATCCTTTGCACTAGGTCTTCTTTGTGTACTTGTAAATAAATACTGAAATATAAACAAAAATTTTGAAAAGAACTGCTAAGTAGAGCTATTACATTATTTATTTTGAGAAAAACAAGTTGAAAATTATAACACAACGATGTAAAAAAATATCTAGTTTATATTTATTTTGAAAAACATAAAAAACTATTAAAGTTATAAATGGTTTATCGATTCACTATTTTAAAATATTATTATATTATATCTTTAATCATAGCCCAATATGACCCGTTTAGCCCAAAATCCGCTAAGGTTAGATCTGTAATATTAGTGGCCCAAAAAAATTAGACCGTTTAACCGACAACCCATTAAGAACACAACCCATTAAAACTGACCCAAAACCACGAGAACTAACCCGTTTAAAATCTCTACCTGATTCTCTTTCCGGGTCACTGTTATTATCTCTCTTCCTCATCTCCTTCTCTTTTCAATCAGCCATATTCTTGTAAACCTGAAACTCTTAACAACCCTTTTTATTCAGCAAGTGTAAAATTCTTTAAGGTTAAAAAAGACCCTTTTCCATGGGGATGATAGTTTTGGGTGTGAATTTCAACACTTCAATCTTATACTTGCCACTAGTGCTACTCAGAAAACCACTCAACCTTGAAAAACGGGTAACCTTTCATTCTCTGAATTATTTACTTGTTTGATCGTTGATTTAATTTGTTTTTAAATTGTGGTGAATTTCAACGGAAAGAACAAGGGCGATCTATTGAAGTGATGGATTGAATTTTCTCACTTTCGCTCATCTCAATTTAATCTTTTTTCTATTCTTCTTCTTTTTCAAAATCAGTTATTTCCTTGTGCAGATCTGGTAAAACCTGAAGACAACATGGGAATGGGAGTAATTGAAAAGAGAAATGAATAAGAAGGGGCATTGCATGTAATGTTCAGTATTCTCCCCCCCACTTTGCCATAAAGTTATTCCAACAATAATGAACAGAATAATGCAACGGAACTTGGAAAGATCTTAATCTTATTATATCTTCACCTCCTGCAAGCTACATTTGATCTAGCTATGGCTAATGTTGAGAGAACTCAACAAGAAACCATCTCTTCTGATTCCCGGTATAGTTACGATGTTTTCTTGAGTTTTAGGGGTGAAGATACTCGTAAGACATTTACTGATCACCTCTACACGGCACTGGTGCAAGCAGGAATTCACACTTTCAGAGACGACGACGAGATAGAGAGAGGAGAGTATATAAAGTCAGAGCTGGTGAATGCAATTCAGAAGTCCAGATGTTCGATAGTTGTGTTCTCGAAAGACTATGCGTCTTCAAGCTGGTGCCTTGATGAGCTTGCCATGATCATTGCCCACAAAAAGAAATCCAAGACTAAACATGTCGTTTTACCCGTCTTCTATGATGTGGATCCCTCCAATATTAGGAAGCAGTCCGGGAGCGTCAAAGCTGCATTTGCTAAATATGAAGACCAAATCACAGGGGAAAACAATCAGGGCAAGGTTAAGGAATGGATGGACAAGGTGAAAGGCTGGAGGTCAGCACTTACAGAAGCTGCAGATTTGGCAGGGATGGTCTTGCAAAATCAAGTTGATGGGTAATTCAAATTTATTGTCATAATTCATTTGTTATGCACCCAATTGCTTGTGCTTTTTAAGTTCTGATTTCTCAAGAACCAAACCGATTTATACTGTTAAATGTACATGTCTGTGTGTGTGCGCGTGGTGTGTGTATATGTAAGAATGATATATCTATTGAAAGGGAACTTGTATTTCTCCTATGACTGAAGCATAGACTTTTCTTTTTAATTACATGCTAAAGGGTGTCTTTATTACACTTGTTAATTGAATTTAATGCTGTTTATTGTTTTGCAAGTGTACGTAACGATTTGTTTCAAGTTGTGTTACATGGCTCAATGCTCATATCTGTATGCTCGCTTTCCATCCTGATTGCGGTTGTAGGAAAGAATCAAAGTTTATCCAGAAAGTTGTAAAAGTCATTGGAGAAAAATTGAGTCGTACGGTCTTACATGTTGGTCAACACTTAGTTGGAATACGCGCACGAGCCAAAAAGATTAATAAGTGGTTGGAAGATGGGTCGACCGATGTTCGTGTGATTGGAATTTGTGGGATGGGCGGAATAGGGAAGACAACTGTCGCCAAATTTGTGTATAATCAAAATTTCAAAAGATTTGTATGCAGTAGCTTCCTTGCAAATATCAGAGAAATGTCTCAGCAACCTAATGGATTAGTTTGTTTGCAGAACCAGCTTCTCTCAGATATTGTCAAAAGAAAAACTGAAAAGATAAATGTTGTCGATGAAGGAATCATTAAGATTAAAAATGCCATATCCTGTAAAAGAATACTACTTGTTCTCGATGATGTGGATCAATTTGACCAGTTGAATGCAATACTTGGAATGCGAGACTGGTTTTTTCCTGGCAGTAAAATCATCATAACTACAAGACACGAGTGGTTGCTAAATCCTCAAGAGGTTGATAAAGTACACAAGGTTGAGAAATTTATTGATGATGAAGCAATTAAGCTCTTTAGTTTGCATGCCTTTGGGCGAGAATATCCAGCTGAAGGCTTCATGAAGCACTCGATAAAAGCTGTACATCACTGTGGAGGGCTTCCGTTAGCTCTTCAAGTTTTAGGTTCTTCGTTATCTGGGAAAAGTGTTGATGTGTGGGTAAGTGCACTAGACAAACTGGAAGCAATCCCTGACAGTGAAATCCTCAAGAAACTTAAAATAAGTTATGACTCTTTACAGGATGATCATGACAAAAATTTATTTCTTCATATTGCTTGTTTCTTTGTCGGAGAAGACAAGGATTGCATAATCAAAATACTAGATGAATGTGATTTTTTCACTACTGTCGGAATTCAGAATCTCATTGATCGATGTCTCTTAGCAATTGAATCTGGGAATAAGCTGATGATGCATCAATTACTACGAGATATGGGAAGAGAAATTGTTCGACAAGAATCTCCTGCAGATCCTGGTAAACGTAGCAGGTTGTGGCGTCACAAGGACTCCTTTAATGTATTGAAAGAAAGAACTGTAAGGAACATGTTTTCTCTCTCTCTCTCTCTCTCTCTCTCTCTCTCTCTCTCTCTCTGTCTCTCTCTCTCTCTCTGTCTCTCTGTCTCTCTCATCCAATTCCTTCTTTTGCTTTCTCTTATAGGGCACAGAATCAATTGAAGGTTTCACCCTTGACATGCAAATGTTTAAGAGAGATAAGCCAGTCGAGACAATCCCTAGAGTAAATCAAGCAAAAAGATCCTTCCCTGAAGAATTTCTTGACAATTCATCTCACCAAGATAATCCACCAAAACGACGTCGTTTTAGCTTCTTCTCGTGGTTTCCAGGAGAGATGACATTAAGAGATTCGAAAGATCTTGACTTAGAAATTGATGCATTTGCTAGGATGCAAAAACTAAGACTACTTCAGCTCAACTATGTACAACTAGCTGGATACTACAAAGACTTTCCTAAGAAATTAAGATGGTTGTGTTGGCATGGATTTCCGTTAAAAGCTATACCAAGGAATTTTCCTTTAGAGAGCATAGTTTCTCTTGATATGCAGTCCAGCAGCTTGAAACAACTTTGGCAAGGAACCAGGGTATGATATACCCTTTTCTTTTCTTAATCTGTTTTTATTTTTGGGGGCATTTGATGATTATTTTCCTTTTTCTTTTTCGCTATAACAGTTCCTTGGATCATTGAAAATCCTTAACCTCAGTTATTCTGAAGGTCTTGCCAGAACACCAGACTTCTCAGCTGTTCCCAAGCTTGAGAAGCTGATGCTAAAAGGTTGTATAAGTTTGGTTGAGGTCAGTGAATCGATTGGATTTGTCGAGGGACTTGCATTACTTGATCTAGAAGATTGCAAAAATCTAGGGAAGCTGCCAAGAAACATTTGCAGACTAACATGTCTTGAAAAGCTAATAATATCTGGTTGCTCAAACCTTATCGGATTTCCAATTATGGAGCTGAGGAATATGGAGTCATTGAAAGTGCTTCATGCTGATGGGATTTCCATAAACTCATTAATCACCAAGGGTGCAGAGGTCGAATCGAGGATTTTCATTCCTTGGCCTTGTATATCAAAGCAAAGAACTTATGCAGATATTTGTAGGGCTTCTTTACCCCATTGCTTAATGGAGTTGCATCTTGTAGGCTGCAATCTACGTGATGATTCATTTCCACTGGATTTCAGTAACCTATCCTTATTGGAGAGATTGGATTTAAGTGAGAATCCAATTCATAGCCTACCAGATTGCATAAAAGACCTTGGCCTTTATTCACTAGCCTTAAATTCATGCACAAGGCTCCAATCACTTGTGGATTTGCCAGATACTATAAAGTTCTTGGAACTACAAGATAACACATCACTAGAAATAGTTACGCCTAGAAGTGGGTTTTCCCTGTTGGACATCAATCACGTGAACTGCCATAAACTCGTTGAAATAGAAGGCTATTTTGAATTAGAACCTATAGGAAAAGTGGACAGAGAAATAATGGACAATTTGGGCTTACAAGACACAGAATTGCTGGGAAATATGGTGCTGTGTCTTCATGATGGCATCTCAAGTTACGATGAAAGACGTCCCATACAGGTTTCATCTCTCTCTATCTATCTATAAATATATAATTATTCGCTCGTTAAAGATATGAATTAATATTTTTACGGCACAGGGATTACACGAATTTGGTATATTCAGCACATTTGTTCCGAGAGGAGAGGTGCCAAGCTGGTTCACTCAAACAAAAGTTATGGGGCCATCAGTTTCCTTTATGGTTCCTCCTAATGTTAGGATCAAATGTTTGAATGTTTGCTCTGTGTATTGGTATGGTGAAGAGGAGGAAGTTACTTGGTTTCCCCATCCAGCATTTACTAAAATAAATAACAAGACCAAGGATCTCACGTGGATATACTGCCCTTTGTACTTTGGGATTCCGGAATATGATAATGAAGATTTGGCATGGTTAAGCCAGTGGAAGTTGCGAAATTATCAGTTGGGAGGTGGTGATGAAGTTACCATTACAATCGCTTTGGGGAATGGTTTTCAGGTGAAGGAGTGTGGAGTAAAGCTTGTGTACCATGAAGAAGAAGAAGAAGAAGAAGAAGAAAAAGAAGAAAAAGAGGAAGATGAAGCAGAGTGTGGAGTAAAGCTTGTGTACCATGAAGAAGAAGAAGAAGAAGAAGAAGAAGAAGAAGAAAAAGAAGAAAAAGAGGAAGATGAAGCAGAGGATAAGAAAGAAAAGAAGATGGAAGAAGAGGATGAGGAGTGGGGAGTAATTGGTGGAGATATGTCGGGATTTCAGTTGAGCACAGGAGTATACTTCCTCTTCCGTCAGAAGTTTGCTAGCAGAAGTAGCAAGGACTGGACAACCACAGATTGGTCCCGGAATATATTTGGGGACTCCGTAGACTTAAAAGGTACTGAATGCTATGTGACGTTTTAACTTTCTAGTATTTGGTTAAGCATCAGATTTTGCTTTGATATATAGGCCTTGAAAGATGAAACACACTCAGAAATTTTCTTTTCCTCTTAAAAAATTTATCTGATGCCATTGATTTCTTACTGTTGCCATGCATTTCTGGTTGTAGAGTTAAACGAGTGGAGCTGGATGGGTCCAAACACGTAACAGTGACATACACTGGAAAATCTAAACTAGGTACGAGTAATTCCTAAAAATGATAATATCAAACAGGCCAACCCCTCTTGGGTGTCTACTGCTTGAGAAACTCACATAAATGCTGTATAACTTAATTATGTAAAAAAATCAGTATATACAGTATTCTCTGCTCTTTTACTTTGGATATGCAGAATGTACTTCCCTCCATTGTAAAGTAATTATGTGGTTATGAAAGGAGAGGAAAGTGCTTGGCTAAGCGTATATGTTTCTGAACTTTGGTGCTTTCATTCTTTGGCTTCTTGTCAAACAGGGCCGGAGATTGCTAAAGAACCAACGCTTTCGAGTTGTTGCATACTTTCTTTCTTGAAGTGTGTAGTGTTCCTATGAGAAAATTAAGCTGGCAATATCACTAAGTCAATCGATATCAAGACTTGGGAGGATCCTTGATCGCTATAGCCCCATCGCGTGGCAGCAATACGGATGGTAGCTAGAGCTTATGGAAACAGGTTTGGGGCTTACTGTCCTTGCCCAAGGTTGTGAATCACTATTATCATTATTTCAAGGTCATTCTGGTTCCACACTTCCACCAATTAAGGTTGTGAAAATATATTGTACTATCATTTTGAAGGATATAATGATCAGAAATTATTGTATTGAATCTTACAGGTAGTTAGAGCAAAACTTCTTGTTGAAGAGGTTGTATTGTTACAATCGATAGTTGAGGAAACCAATTTGAAGTTGATGTGTAGTTTGGGGAGAGGGGGGGTTGGGGAAGACATAATTTACTCTTCTTCTATTTTGATTTGCAACCACGATAGGCTACACAATCTAAATAGTCTTCCCCTGTTCACGAGACTCAAACTTGTGATTGGTTGTGACAACATGCAGTCGGATTGCGCCTATCCACTAGATTAGTTTCCATCTGAACTGTATATAAACTAGATTTTGTGCCCGTGCCTATGACACGGTGACAGTAGAGATTGAATTATTATACACTCGAGGTTAACAAATGCTCGAAGTTTTGTAAGTGGTGAGTAAAACTAAATGACACAAAAATAATGAAATAATAATGAAGTATAATTTATTTATTTCGTAACAAAATAAATAATGAAATATTGTAATAAAAAAAATAAAAGCAACATTATTTTATTGTTTGTTCAATAACAAAAATAATGAAATAAAACTTAAACTTAATCATCGTAGTTACACATAACAAAATCATTCCATATCTCAATTACCATTTCTGTGCATGATCAAACATTTCTAACAAAATGCACGATCCAGATTGAAAAATAGAAAAAAAATCACCTCAAAAAAAGCAATAGACTAAATAATCCCTCCTATTGTATTATAGATAAAACAAATTAAACATGCCAAATGATACAACAAATGACTTTAATAAGCCTAAAAGTTGCCCATGAAAAGTCCCGGGTGAGCTGAATCTGCAATCAAGCCAATTTCTTTAGCTTTCCAGCTTCTTTAGATGTACTTGACGTGAATTTTTTTTCTAGATTGCATCGTTTTGACTGTTGTCAATGCTAGTTCAGCTAGTCAAAATCATAATAACACCACACTTAATCATGCTAGTTTGTAGCTCGCATTGCATTGTGCATAGAGAACAGAAAGCTAGCAGTCTTATTGTTTTATGTACATAAGTCTACCAATGGCTTTGAAATACGTGACATTCAAGTTTTTGGCATAGAGTCAGCTAAAAGTCCAAAAAATGACATTGCTTTCAAGTTCTTTGCAGGAAATTAATAAGACGAAGCAGAGCAGCTAAAAGTCATTTTTCTATTTTTCCTTCTTGTGTTGAACTCATAAATTTGTTTGAGATGGCTTCTTTGAACAACACCAAAATCTTCTATTTCTAAACGTAGATATTAAAGTTCTTGTCATGTTGATGGCAGCTTGATGTTGACATGCCACTGGTGGGAAATAAGAATTTACCTCAAATTTTGACAAATGTGCAGCACTAATTTCTTCATTATTTTGGTTTGATGTGGTTCAGTTTGCTTTGCATAGAGACTGCAGATCGACCTGGGTTGCTATTGGAAGTAGTCAAAATAATGGCTGATATAAATGTCAGTGTGGAATCAGCCGAGATTGATACAGAAGTACTCTCTCTCTCTCTATGCAAAGATGCTATAACTAACACCTTTGCATGGCATGGTGTCCAAGAAGAAAGTCCAATAAGGGTTTGATTCTTATTGCTTGTCAAAGATAAAAGAAAAACAGGGAAGCAACAAACCTAAATTATTGGTCAAATTGAAAAAAGAGACAATTTAGTTTACATCAGAACCTTGGACATGCCGACATCTTCATGAAGAAAGTGCGAATCTCATACTCAACACCCCAGTAAAACTTAGACAGAGAAAGGATAATGTTCAGCATCTGCAGACCTAACAAAGCCAAGCTCGGTGTCTTGACAATGTTAGCGAGCCCTATGGAGATGGAGGAACCCTAAATGGCCGCAACGAAAATCAATTAATTCAGAGGTGTAAATTCTCAAATTCCTTTCTTTATCCCATCGAATTACCCTAAAACAAAAGGCCACATTCATGATGTCTCTCCAATTCCTACAAACACCAGCACAATTCAAGGAGGCCAACTCGACTTGGACCCCTCAATTGTCAACAACTCTGCTTCAAAGCACATCAATTCGAATCAAGCTATCCTCGACAACCCGGTGTGAACTCGACCTCGACCCATAACCAAATTTCACATCAAACTCTTTTCTAGAAATGCTCCCAAACTCATCGTTCAGGACTTATACATGGAGTGATTGAAAATGAAACACTTTTATGTCAAGTGTGTGTATTTTGAGGGTATTAAAAAAAACATGTGAGAATATGTACATCATGAGGGCAATCTTCTAATAAGCTCTCAATTCCTCCGCAAATCTTAAACAATTGCTATAAAGTTCAAAATTAACAACGTTGTACCAAAAAAAAAAAAATTTATACATTACATGAAGATGAACAAATATATGTAGATGAAGATGATGGCTCAGCACGTACAAATTGATGTTGCTCAAAAAACAGAAACACATACTTGATTCGCCGTCTTCGTTGATGGGTGTGAGCGGTAGAGGCTCATCGGAGGAGGAGGTTGAGGAGTGGATTGGGAAGAGTTTGAGTTTGAGTTTGGAAGGAAGGAGAGAGAAACCACAAACTCTGACCCATCACCCCACTCATCTTCATTTTGGGGCGGATCAGCAGCAGTCAATTTCGTCAATGGCTCAGTCCCTACTCGGATTTCTCTCCCCATTCATCGACGAATGTGGGTGTGAGCGGTAGAGGCTCATCGGAGGAGGAGGTTGAGGAGCGGATTTGGAAGAGTTTGAGTTTGAGTTTGAGTTTGGAAGAAAGGAGAGAGAAAGAGAGGGAAGTGATGGGTGTGATCTCAATCTTCTTCTTCAATTTGAGGAATTAGGGATTTGGAAGCGAAGCAAGAGATGGGTTTTCTTGGAGGTTGGGGAGAGCGGAAGCCGTGGTTGGATCCGAGGAGGAGGAAGGAGTCGCGGTGGATATGAAAGAGAAACCAACTCGTACGTGTGAACCTAGGATTTAATTTTAGTAGTAGGATGTTAGTCATTTGGGAAAATCTCAGTTAGTAGTTATCTTTTATAAAACCACACATGTTGTTTTTTACAAAATCACATGTGAGAGTCAAGCTCTATTGTTAGATAGATACGAACAATTTGGATGACGCAAGCTAATTTGGTTACTGGAAATTTATTTTTTTTTTTTTTTTTAATTTTTGGGTGAAATGGAGCTAAATAGAATTAATTTGAGTTTATAAACTATTACAAAAAAAGGACAGGAATCATATAACTATAAGACTTGTATTGTTACAATCGATAGTTCGCTCCTTCTTTTTGAAGATTTTCAAAGTTTCAGCGCCTCGTTGTCATGCCAAGAAGCTCTGCAGATACTTTAATTACAGTAATTTATAGTTAGGCCTGTCAAAATGGGATACATATTGTGTTTTGAAATTTTATATCTATAATATGTATCGGGATACACGTATATATATATATGCATATATATATATATAATGACTATTAAGCAATAATTAATAAAAATATATTATCCAATGAATAAGGTTAAATTTTTTATTGTAACTTGTTATTAAGAATCTAAAAAGAATCTAAACAAATAAGTTTTAAACAACTGAACTATCTCAAAAAAAAAAAAAAAAAAAAAAAAGACGAGCAACTATACGTAATAAACTCAATTTCAGGTTCTAATAAGACTAAGAAGAGGAAGAGAAGTAATGACTAAATATTTTGAAAGCTTGATATTAACAAAAAAAAAAAAAAATAGGAGAAAAAAAATAGATTAAAACAGAAAATATTCACAATTAAGTAAACGTTAAAGCTTAAAAAACTATCAAATACATACTTTTTTGAAAAGATAAATAAATTTCAAGAGGTAGTATTTTCCTCCTTCAATTTTTTCTTCACTCTATTCTTACTATCAACAAGGGTTTTCTTTTAATAAAAGATTAGAGAATTGGATAATAGACAAATTAGATTTGAATTTAAAAATGGAGATAATAAGAATCAGTAATTTTTGTATCGTATTATACGAGACATATCACGCGATACTAACATCTACTCCCTCCGTCCCTAAATTATTATCTGGGTTGACCCGACACACGGATTAAGAAAACTCAATTGACTTGATTATTAATATTGGAATAGTATTGAAAAAGTGTGTTGTTTCCTTTAATGCCCATGTGTATGTGACTCATAATTAAAGTAGGAAGAAAAAGTAAGGGTAAAATAGTAAAAGTGATGTTCTAGAAAGGAAAGTTTTAAATAGAACAATTATTTTGGGACGGACGAAAAAAAAAAGAAGACAATAATTTAGGGACGGAGGGAGTATGAGTTAGGGTAAACTGCAAAATGTCCCCCACATAAAAAAGAAAATCCTAATTATACTGATGACTCGAGTGAGTTAGGCCAGTAAACTTGAGAACATTGGATAAGGTAGATAGCGGTTTGCCCTAGAGTCAAACGGGCCAAACCGCCGGCCACGTCCCGCCACCTAAAAGTGACGGGTTGGGTTGAGAAAGTCGGTCCGTTTAGGGGCGGGTCAACAGTGAGCCCGCACGGTCACGGGTTGATGCGGGACGGGCGGGCGGCCGCCGTTTTTTTTTTTTTTTTTTTCTGCTGCTATTGATTAAATGATTAAATTTGGACCATTGATTTTCAAATAAACCTAGGCTTGAAAAAGGAAAGTAGGAAACGAATTGCAGCAGCAGCATTTATTTTACTTTTAGATCTCAAATAGTCAAATTTAATATCTCATTCTCTCCCTCCCTCTCTCACTCTCTCAATAAATCAGTATAACTTGCTAGGATCATCCACGCCGCGAGTGACAATAATTTATTAAGTATTAAGTCTATTATCTTGAATCTTGACAATGAAGTATTTGTAATTGTGTATTTGTGTGACCGATATTAAACTTGCATCTACATAGCACTGATAGCACTAGCAGTGAAGTGAACTTGGAGCCTTGTAGTTTCTTAAAATTATTTTGTTCATTTTAAGTTTTAAATCAGAAAATCAATAAATCACAATTTTTGGCGGGTTGGCCCATTCCAGCCCGCAACCCGTGGTGGGTTGGGTTGGGTTGGGCAGTTCCAAGACCGCCTATTTGGCGGGTCAGCCCGTTCTGGCCCGTTTGTTGGCGGGTTATGGCGGGTTGCGGGCCAACCCGGCCCGTCAGCCCGTTTTGACAGCTCTAGTTTGCCCAGAATGACATAAATACCCTCAATTCATTTGTGATCAGAAAAACATTAGAAATACATTTACAAGGTACAAACTACAAAGCCAAACGTACAATCCTTTACAGAAGCAATTGCCTCCCCAACAGTAACCCATATATGCGATCAAAATATCGGCAACAGTTGCTCCATATAGTCAATTAATTGTGACGCCTTACTCTAAACACCTCTTAGAGGTGGACATGTTAGGGAGTCATTTATTAAAATAGATTATCTTACCCATTTAACTACTAGCAAACAAAGAATAGGATATTCCCAAAATAAATACTTCTCCTCCGTTCTACCCAAAGAGTTTACGTTTGAAAAGTCTAATTATTAAGTGATATGTTAATATCATTAAAAATGATTATAATTACAAAATACTTAAGTACAACCAAGATGATTACAACACAAGTTGAGGGTAAAGATGAAAGATTATAAAAACTATAAGTATAATTTTTTAAAAGTGGACTCTTTAAGTAAAACATCCAAAAATAGTATAGTGGACTCTTTACCTGGAACGAAGGGAGTAGTTTTTTTTATCGACTTTTAAGTCATTTTATTAGCATACATACATACATACATAAATATCCTTGTTATCTACTCCATCCATTCCACTCAAAAAATTAATATTTGAAAAGTCTAATTATTAAAAAATATATTAGTGTCATTCAATTTAGTCTTAATTATAAAAATATTTAAGTACAACCAAGATGATTACAATACAAGTGAAGGGTAAAAATAAAAGATTATGAAAATTATAAGCATAATTTTTGAAAAGTGGACCTAAACATCCCTAAATAGTATAATTGACTCTTTGATTAGACCGGAAGTAATTTATAACATTAAAAATATATATATTGAAATATAATAATTGGCAAAAGCAAATTTAGTAGCGTTATTACAAAATAAAATTATAATGGTGACCAAACACACACACACACACACACTCTCTCTCTCCCCTGGCCTTGAAGATGGAGGGGAAGACATGGTCTCTCAGTACTCTAAACACACCTCTGATTGGTGGGGGTGGGGATGTTAGAGAGAGAAAGAGTGATAGTGAGAGTGATAATGGAAGAAGAAGAAGAAGAAGAAGAAGGGAGTTGATTGTGGAGGAAGTGAAGAAACAGCTATGGCTAGCAGGCTCTCTCATTTGTGTCAGTCTTCTTCAGTATCGCTTGCAGTTGATCTCCCACACACTGTCGGTCATCTTGGAGAGTTGGCTCTCTCATTTGTCGCCTCCATGGCCACCTCCTTTAATTTGCTGCTGTCACTGGTTTCAGCTTATATATTGGTTTCTCTCTCTCTCTCTCAAAATTAATTAATCCATTCTCTTCACTTAATTTCTATGTATGTATATTCTGACAGATGCTTCACCACACACTGTGTGTGATTGATTGCCTAAGATTGTGTGATTGTATATATGCTAATTATATATATTATTCAAATAATCATAAATGAATCCTTTGAATTTGGAATGATTAGTGTAATGCTTTGTTGGTTGACCCCACGAAATTGGAGGATAAAAGGATAGTGAAAACGAAATATATATAGTACTAATATAATCATAAAATTCAAGTATGATAGACCATAGTCAAGACTAAAATATTCTTCTCTTAAAAAATTTTATGTTTTTTTTTTTTTTTTTCCTTTCAATTTTCTTTTCCATAAGACTATAAATCTAGTTAATATTCTTATCAAGTTAAAACCTGCACCCTTCTAGTTTATTGATCAGTTAATGATCGAACTATTAAGCATTAATCTTGCAATGTACTCCCTTCGTTCCTAAATTAATTATTAATGTCGTGTTTCATTTTTTTAGTCAAACAAATTGTTTTTTGAAGATACAGAAATATCCACTCTCCACGTGGCATCGAAGGGACACGTGGCCATGCTGATCTGGAGCCCGGAGTAGATGAGTCATCATCCCGAGCTCATAGTTATAGCCCGGAGCCCGGGTTCTTCGCTCCGAGTTACCCGAGGAACCAATGGTCATTTCTCCCGATCGTGATCCTAAAGAGCTCGCATGGTCTCGGACCCGAGCTGTCCTATTAAAGACCCCGAGGTAATCACCTCGGGAGACAAAGTCAACGAAAGCCGCCGCATTCAATGTCCGCCAGCTGCTGCGTCATCCCGGGACCACCATCTGACATCCTATTGGACAGAAAGAATACTTGCCTATTAAGGAAAGCTGCATCTAGAAGGTCAAGGGGACAAACAGGGAAGTTCTATCCTCTGCACTGAAATAGGTCACTTCCACATCAATGCATACTATGGCTGTCAGAGATAGGGACATGGCAGTTCACCCCAAGTCAACACCTGACAGATCCACTTGCTACAAACCGACTTTGATTCAGTATAAATACAAGGTGATAGCCTTCTTTTATGGTCTAAGTTCAAATTAACACACACAACTACAAACTCCCAAAGAATTCAGAGCAAGTACTCTCTCTGAGCAGCCTGAATCCTCACCGGAGACCTTTATCCTTACCATAAACCGATTCTCTCACGGAGGGCTTTAGCCGGACCAACGTCCGGCTCTCCTAATGTTCTTTCTTCATCTCGGTATCTACCGTAGGACAAGTCCCACCTAAGCTTGTGCCTATTGAGAGCCGGGGCATCCTAATCACAGACTAACTGCATACGTGGACACGACAGATCACCAAGACCGATTTTGGCGTGATCAGTTTGGTTCCGTTGCCGGGACTCTTACTATTCAGATACCTTCAGATTGACATATTCTCAACCTAGCAAATCTACGGTTGAAAATGACAAACTCAAAGCAACAGGGGGCTAATCGGAACATTATGTATTATGACTGTTTCAAAAAGATGAAGCTCACGGACTCGCAGCTCATCCCGAGCAACATCCAATTGGAAGGCTTTACCGGCCATCGAGTGGTAACCAAAGGCACCATCTCGATGAAGGTGACAGTCGGAGAGGGAGACATCTTCAGAACGGAGAAAATAGAGTTTCTCGTTCTCGACATCCCATCTCCCTACAATGCAATTTTGGGCCTTCCAGCTCAAACCAAGTTCGGCATGGTCGTCTCCGCCCCTCATCAAAGAATCAAATTCGCCGCCAACGGGAAGGTCGGCATGATGAGGAATGACCGAAAAGTACTCTATCTCGATTGATAGAGACACGAAAGAAAAGGAGCGACATCCCGAGGAAAGGCTCAAGCCGTGGAAGTCCGCCACAACCCGGCCAAACGAGCCCGACCATCACCGTTGAAGAAAGCCCGTTAATAGTTGAACGGCTCGTCGTTCCCGAGAACGCGACTTCCACTTCCGGCGTGGCAAAAGATTAGCGCTAGCGCGGCTAGCAACCCTAGCTCGCATGAAGCGGGCCGAGCCCGAAAGAGCCGAGTGATCACAATCGAATCCTCGACAATCGCGACGTCTCGGACATTCGGCCACACGAGGACTTCGACGAGGTGATCATCAACTTCGATTTTCCCGACCAAAAATTAAAATTGGCACGGATATCGACGAAGGAGAGCGTCAAGCTATCATTCAATTCCTCAGAAACAACGATGTATTCGCTTGGAGGGTAGAGGACATGAAGGGTATTAGTGAAGACGTCTCCGTTCACAAGCTCGGCGTGGACCCCGCCATCACCCCCATACAACGGCGACCACGGGTTTTCCCGGAGAAGCAAGCAGCTATCAAAGAAGAGGTCGACAAGCTGCTCAGGCTAAGATTATAAAAGAGATTTTTTACCCGACTTGGATCGCAAATGTCGTCATGGTAAAGAAGACCGGCAAATGGAGGATGTGTGTGGATTACACCGACTTGAATAAAGCTTGCCCAAAAGCGGTACCCGCGCCCGAATAGACCACTCGTAGACGCCATAGCCGGCCACAAAATTCGAGTTTCATTGATGCCTACTCGGGGTATCACCGATCGAATGTGGCTAGAGGATCGAAGCTTACACCCTTCCGAGCGCGGGGCTCTGTCGCTATGTTATGATGCCTTTTGAAGAACGCGGGGCTACATACCGAGAATGGTAAACGAGTGTTCGGTGACCAGCTCGGACGCAACGTGGAGGCTTATATCGACGACATGGTCATTAAGACCAAGAAAGCAAATCACGTCGACGACCTCCAAGAAACCTTCACCGGCTGAGAAAAATAACATGAAGTTGAATCCCGCAAAATGCGCCTTTGGGGTCACTGCGGGCAAATTCTTGGGATACATGATGAATGAGCGGGGCATAGAGGCCAATCCGGGGAAGATCCAGGCATTGCTAGATATGAAGGCCCCAACAAATATCAAAGCCGTGCAGCAGCTCAATGGCAGGATAACCGCCTTGAGCAGGTTTATAGCCAAAGCTGCCGAGAGGAGCCTCCCCTTTTTCAAAGTTTTGAAAGGGAGTCAGAAATTTGCATGGGGACAAGAATGCGACAAGGCCTTTGCTGAGCTGAAGCAATACCTTGGAAGCCCGCCTTTGCTGTCCAGCCCGGTACCCGGAGAAAAGTTATATATTTATATCTCGGCCTCAGATGCGGCGGTCGCGCGGTTTGATTAGAGAAGAGGGCTCTATTCAAAAGCCAGTGTATTACGTCTCTCACGCGCTTTCCGACGTAGAGACGCGGTACTTGAATGTTGAGAAGGTAGTCCTAGCGTTGATCGTAATGGCAAGGAAACTATCACATTATTTCCAAGCCCATGCTTTGATCGTCTACTCGACTTACCTCTCGGAAAATGCTACACAAACCCGATGTCGCCGCGAATGATGAAGTGGGCGATCGAGCTCTCCGCTTTCGACATCACATACGAGCGGAGAAAGGCGGTCAAGGACAAGCACTCGCCGACTTCATAGCCGAGACATCATTCACTCACGAGTCTCCGGATATACCCTCCGCCGAGTTAGAGAAAGTCTCGCCACGAGTCACACCCCGACCAAGATTATCCGCTATAGCTCGCATGAAACACGGCCTATCCACCAGGCGGTTGTTTGTAGATGGATCCGTCGGCGGCTCGGGCGGCGGTGTGGGTCTATCCTGGTCTCCCGAAGGAATTGAATTTCGGAAAGTTTTTCGATTCAAGTTCCCCGCATCAAACAACCAGGCCGAGTACGAGCGGTGGTGGCGAGTCTACAATTAGCAAGAGAACTCACGATTACGCAAATTGTTGTCTTCGGCGACTCCGGCTCGTTGTGAAGCAAATTTCGGGGAATATGGGGCTAATCACCCCACACGATAAAATCGTGAGCGGCAAGACGGCTACTATCCGAGTTCGACTCTTGGGAGGTTCGGATCGATAGAGAAAGCAACACTCGGGCTGACTATTTATCCAAAGTGGCTTCCATGGAACTAAAAGATCTGCCCCGAGATGTTCAAGTGGAATTCTTGGATTCCCCCTCAGTAGACAGAGAAGCCGTCTTGCCAATTATCGCAACCACGAGGTGTTGGATAGATGAGGTCGAAGATTACATCGAGCATGGGACCTTGCCCGATGACAAAAGCCTAGCCCGGCAAATCAGAAAGAGAGCAGCTAGGTATACAAAGGTCGCCGGAGTGCTATACCGGCGATCTTTCTCGAAACCTTTGCTAAGATGCGTACGACACGAGGTCACTGAAAATTTATTAGCGAGGTACACGAGGAGTATGCGGAGGACACCCGGAGCCCGCACTCTCTCGACGAGTTATATTCCACGGATACTATTGGCCTACACTAAGGAAGGATGCTGAGGCCTACGTCAGGAGGTGTGACAAATGCCAAAGATTTGCTGATGTGCCCAGACTACCTTCTGTGCCACAGACACCAGTGGTCGCAGCCTGGCCCTTCGACATGTGGGGAATTGACCTCATTGGTCCTTTTCCCAAAGCTCGCGGAGGTTGCGAGTTCTTGATTGTAGCTGTGGATTACTTTACAAAGTGGATTGAAGCCAAGCCGCTTGGGATTCTTGAAGAAAAAGCCATCGGTTTGTACACGACTTCATCCGGTGCAGATTTGGGCTACCTCGGGTTATAGTCTCCGATCACGGGACACAATTCGCTACCAAGTTTACAGCGAATTGCGAGAGGATGAATGTTAAACACTGGATGTCTTCAGTTGCTCATCCGCAAGGCAACGGCCAAGCAGAGGCCGGGAATAAGAAAATTCTATACTCCCTTAAAAGGAGCTTAGAAGAGAGGAAAGGAAGATGGCTGGAAGAGCTCCCTGCAGTCCTATGGAGCATAAGGACATCTGTGCGGGGTCCGACGGGAGAAACACCATTTGCTTTGACGTATGGATCAGAAGCGATGGCACCCGTTGAAATGGCCCTGCCAACAGCTCGGGTGTTGCACTTTGATGAAAAGACAAATGCAGAAGCTCGGGGGCTTGACCTCGACCTGAGAAGAGCGCAGACTGGAAGCCCAGTTAAGAATGGTGAATTACAAGCAACTCGCAAAGGGTCATCATGATAGACGAATCAAAGCTAGAACCTTCTCGGTTGGAGATTGGGTCCTCAGGAAGATCGAAGCTACAGGCAGAAATGCTCAGCGGAACAAGTTATCCCCGGGAAGGCCCCTTCCGGTTACCTCGATCATCCGAGAAGGAACCTACCGACTTGCCGAGCAAGATGGAACATTATTGAAGAACCCTTGGCATGCTTGATCACCTCAAGAAGTATTATTTATGATTGTAATTTCTACTTTTGAGTATATGTATGACAACAAAAACCTTGTAAAGAAATTGAAGTTTGTTTACTCGGGTTTTTCGTATTATATTGTTCAAATACCTAGAGTCGGCGGGCTACTTTAAGGTATATTAAAAATACTTATAGCGGGCAGCGGGCCCCTTAAGTAAAAATAATTACTCTGAGCATGGTAGTAGACTACCCCGAGTAGTTTGAAGACCTCACTGCAAAGTCAATATTGAATCACTCAGTGTAGGTGGAATAAAGTCATCACTGGAAAGTCAATAGTGAATCACGCCGCGATAGACTTTGAAAGATTGCGAAAGGTCGACCAGAGTCACCCCGTAATAAACAAACCATTGCCGACGAGAGGCCAAAGCCACGTTGCAATAATTGAAATATTTGAAATTTGTAATAATTGAAGAGATTGATACTTGCATTCAAAAGAGCATATTAAATACAAGATAGAAATACTTGTTCATATTTGCAAATAAAATTACATCTACGAGTTAGAATTACTTGTTTAAATTTACAAATTTGCAAAAATTTACGAGCTCGCGGCTCAAAACCAAGGTACAAAATATCTTCGGGCTCAGCTCAGCGCATTTCAGCAGCCATCACATCCTTCTGGTTCTCAGCTCGGCTGGTCGTCACACCTTCAGTATCCTTCAGTAATCGGTCAGCAGCCTGGCCGAGCTCGGCATTTTCTTGCTCGTCGCCTTCCCCGGAAGCCTCCAGGGCCATCTGTTCAAGCCGAGCATCGACCAATTTTTCAACATGCTGTTGAAGGATAGCTGGGTGTTCCCAGCCGCTTACCGGCTTTAGCATCTTCTTCATCGATAGCTGGATGTCCTCGGCATCAAACGGCACGAGCACGGCACCTTTCTGTTCAAATCATCAAAGGGGTTGGAAGCTCCCCACTCAACTAGCGTCTCAGCGGAATCCGGCACCGCTGCTCGGAGAATCGATATCGCCCTTTCATCATGTATGGGGCAATATCCTCGACGAACGACTCGATCTCCTTGTCGAGCGATGAGGATTCCCGCGGGATACCGTGCTCGGACGTCATCAACCTCCGGGTGAGTCTCTCCATCCTCCTATCGAGATCTTGGATGGCCGCTTCATGCTCCGAGCTCTTGGCAGTAAAGAATTCCTCAAAACTCTTCATCTCTCGCCCGGTGATCTTCAGGGCCTCCTCGGCCTTCAGTTGAGCCTCCTCGGCTTTCAGTTGGGCTTCCTCGGCCTTCGATTGCGCCGTCACCGCGGCGAAGAGTGAAGTCTTGGTTTTTTCGAGCTCTGCATCCTTAGCCTTTAGCTCCTTATCCTTTGCTCGGAGCTGATGGCGAAGGCGGGACAGCTCGGATGTATCTTCCTTGACCTGCTGGACTAGGTCGGACTTCAGCTTCTCAGCCTCAGCCAGCCGAAGATCAAAGTACTTCGCATAGTGGGCCATCTGCGAACAAAGTAAGTTAGCAAGAGTAAATGAAGAAAAGTTTAAACGAGCTATGTAGGTACAAACCTCCACCGTGCAGGTCATTGTCTTCAGCGCGGTCGGAAGGCTGCTGCGTAGCTGGCCATCAGGAGAATCGGCGTAGCCCTGGACTGGTTGAAGAGCGGGTCTCGGCACACCCATCCGGCTATGACCTCGACCTCCTCCCGAGTCACCTTCTCCTTACCCTTGGAAGATGATTTCCGGGAGAGAGGCTCCTCCTCGGTCATATCAATTCTAGTGGCCTCGGCGCCGGCTCGCCGAGCCCCGACACAGGGAGCCTCTCCCGGGTCCCGACTTCTTCGCCTCGGCGGGAGGCCCGGTTTTACTTTTACGAGCTCCGCCTCATCACGGCCGAAGCCCGCTTGGTCTCCGAAGAGCAACGGAGATCGGTGCGGCGTGCACAATCCCCTCAGCCCCTATTGGCTTCATCGGGGGCAAAGTAGGCTGCGTCATCACCGCGGCGGCTGAGCTCGCCTCGGCTCATCCTTGCGGCTCGGAGGCGGTGGTCCTTTTCACCTTGAAGGCGTTGGCAACGTTCACCATATCTGCAAAAAGTGCACGAGTCAATATCCATGCGAGGAAGAAATACTTGAAAGAAAAATGCAGCACAAATACAAAAGATATGAATAGCATTACAACCCTCGGGGCGACCCTCAGGAACCGGCAGGCAGCTGCTCTCCTCTACCCCGGCACAGCGTTCACATTGGATACAGAACTTGTCATCCATGTGTCCTAGCCACCCGGGCGCACTCCAACGCGGCATTGTACACCTCGGGAGAACCCCGAAGGTCCTCCTCGATAGCCCGGTCATTGAAAGGAATGGTTCATCCGCAAGGATCGCCTCCCGATCATACTGACAGTGCGCTCCACGTTCGTGAAGAGGGGGGTCTCGAGCACCCGCTGAGCAATGCTATCGTAGTCCCCCAGCCTCTTCAGGCGCTTGAGCCCGTGCACTCTCCCTGAGGGCACATTGAAGTTCCAGCCCTTGCAGCTCTCCACCAGGACGATCTTGTCGGCCCAGCCGTCTACCTTCCCCGGGAAAGGGGTGAAGAGCTTTATCCAGTTGTTATGGGCTTTGCCCGAGACGATGGGAAGAGACCCATGTCCGGAAATAGTATACGAAGAGGAGAGAGATGGCTCGCGCCCGAGCTCGGACACGGGCGATGAAGCACACCGGCGTCCTCACGGCCCCGAGAGAGGTCGAGGGCATTGCGGATGTCTCCTCGAGAAACTCGCAAATCGGGGATCGAGTGGGAGCCGCAGTCCGCCAAGAGTGAAGAAGGCGAGGTAGAAGCCCACTTTCCGCGCGGGGCCTTCGCTCTACCCGGCTTTGTCCGCTCGGGATCGAAGCCGGAATCCGGTTGTGTGATGAAGGGCCTCCCACGAAGAGATGTCGGAAGAGGAGATTCTATTCCTCCGGTTCCTCGGCGCGCCATAGCCGCGATCGGCCTCTCGGCCGAGGTGGACTCTCGAGCTGCAGAGGTATCCCCGCACGATGTAGACACCCCAGTCATCTTGTGTAGGTTCTTTGATCGTGATTCGGCAGCAATTGATGTCTCGCGAAGTTGGCGAGTTCGTTCAGCCCGGAGATTCTGCAAGAGCCGGGTCATGGTGAAATATTTGCAGATCAGGGCAGTTATTATTTGGTTTTTGTCCTCTAGCACTTCCATTTGAGCGGCAAATGGGAGTGGAGGGACCCAGTGGGGCTCATCGGCCACTACCCTATCCGAGAAGTCGGAACCCCAACATCTTAATATATCCCGGGCTTCACTCGGAAGTACGACCTCCCAGTGATCCTCGGCTAACCGGTATATGTTCTTATGTGTGGGAGATCGGGCAAACACGGACAAAGACGGAGAATCACCTAGATCTACGGGACCTCGGGCTACTAATGGGTCATTACCATCTAAGCTCGGGAGTATCCCGAGGACGAGGAAGACTCGACGGGGTAAATGCAGGACCCTAAAGCTAACACCTCGCCTACCCGAAAACATGTTGAAGAGAAATAAAGAATTCAAGTATGAGCAGATCGGAATACCTGATTCAAGGAGAAAGCTCGGGAAGCGAGGATGTACGGAAAGCACTTGAGAAACACGTGAGACACGAGAGACACGTGGCACCGGAAGTTAGTACCGAATAAATGGCGATTGCCAACGAAGCGATGATCGATATATATTGCAACCGAGGGCAAAAACGACTGAAAAAAGTGGATATAAAGATGGAGGAGGTTCAGATGAAACTAACCTACGGAGTAGAATCGACGAAAGAGGCAGAAATCAGCGAGAAAAGCGGAATGACGGTTGAAGAAATGTCGCCGGAAATCGCAGTCGCCGGAAGTAGAATAGGGTTTTTAGCAAAAGTGATGATCAACGGTTCTAAAACCCTACTTATACCCTTGCGATACGACGTCGTTTGTACGGACGACCCGAATTTCGACCGGAGTTAAATGGATAGTCGCGTGTTTTCCTCAAAAGTCATCAAGGCGACACCGTTTTACACAAAACGACGGTTCCAATTCAAAAAGTTGAAAAGACGGGCATTTAATGAAAGCCGTCAGAATTTCGCGCCAATGATTTGGCACAAATTCCAACAAGAGGTGTGTTGGTGAAGCTTCACCTCGCCTAAGACGCGAGTGGACTTCCCGACTTAAAGAGTAAAACCCTTACCTCGGGAACTCGGGGGCTACTGAAGATACAGAAATATCCACTCTCCACGTGGCATCGAAGGGACACGTGGCCATGCTGATCTGGAGCCCGGAGTAGATGAGTCATCATCCCGAGCTCATAGTTATAGCCCGGAGCCCGGGTTCTTCGCCTGCTTCCGAGTTACCCGAGGAACCAATGGTCATTTCTCCCCGATCGTGATCCTAAAGAGCTCGCATGGTCTCAGACCCGAGCTGTCCTATTAAAGACCCCGAGGTAATCACCTCGGGAGACAAAGAAAGTCAACGAAAGCTGCCGCATTCAATGTCCGCCAGCTGCTGCGTCATCCCGGGACCACCATCTGACATCCTATTGGACAGAAAGAATACTTGCCTATTAAGGAAAGCTGCATCTAGAAGGTCAAGGGGACAAACAGGGAAGTTCTATCCTCTGCACTGAAACAGGTCACTTCCACATCAATGCATACTATGGCTGTCAGAGATAGGGACATGGCAGTTCACCCCAAGTCAACACCTGGCAGATCCACTTGCTACAAACCGACTTTGATTCAGTATAAATACAAGGTGATAGCCTTCTTTTATGGTCTAAGTTCAAATTAACACACACAACTACAAACTCCCAAAGAATTCAGAGCAAGTACTCTCTCTGAGCAGCCTGAATCCTCACCGGAGACCTTTATCCTTACCATAAACTGATTCTCTCACCGGAGGGCTTTAGCTGGACCAACGTCCAGCTCCCTAACGGTGTTCTTTCTTCATCTCAGGTATCTACCGTAGGACAAGTCCCACCTAAGCTTGTGCCTATTGAGAGCCGGGGCATCCTAATCACAGACTAACTGCATACGTGGACACGACAGATCACCAAGACCGATTTTGGCGTGATCATTTTTTAAATTCAAATTTGACGTATATATATTTTTTATTTTTTTCAAAATAAAAAAACATGTGAATCGTATTACAAAAAAAGTACTACGAATTACGTGTTTTATTAGTAAGCATACCTCTCGCAGTTATATGGGCGTCTATTGGCTCCATCCTCAAAGCTTTGGGCCAAGACCCTGACGTATCTGAAGAGGCCGGACTTTATGCGCGTTATATGCTCCCCAGCCTTTTCGGGTATGGTCTTCTTCAGTGCAGGCCGCTCAACACTTATGGAGGCCTAAAGCGAATTTTAAAATGAGGCTTTTTAAAAAATATATATTTTTTAATTATTGTATATTTATTTGAAGTTTATCTTTTGTGCTTTTTGAGATGCAAAATTATTGATTAAATTATTGTAATCGATTTCATTTAATAATACTTTTTCAATTGATAATAAAGCTAGTCTACTTAATCTTTGTTGATACATTATCGATCTTAGATAAGATTTTATTAATTTTAGTTTTGAAAAACTTCTTTCTGCGCAAGCAACAGTTATGAGAATTGTTAACATTATTCTATAAACAATATACGCATTTGGAAAATAATCAAGCCTTACGATATAATTAAGTATGTTAATTAGTGTATCGTTTTTCACTTGTATAATTTCTCTTATAATTTTTAGTTCTTTAAATAAATCTAATTCATCAATATCAGAGTTATCATATTAAAAGTTCAAGGTTAAGACAATTTTCTTTTAAATTTTCATTATCCAATGACCTTAATTTTTCAATGCAAAATAGAAAACCAAAAATATCTTGATACATTTTAAATTGTTTAAATCTTTTTTGAAATAAAATGATTGTTTTATCTATTATATACAAGAAGTAATCAACTTTAAATGATTCTTCGGGAGATTTAATAACTTCATTGTCAATAATTTCATCAAATTGTTTCTTTCTACGAATAGTACATTTTTTTACCGAACTTAGGTTCTATATTCATTTCTATAGCAATTTCTTTAGCAAAAAATTATAGCATTTTCAAATCCGTCTTCCCTATATTTTTCATAAAATGAAATAAGACCTTTCAATTGTTATATAGCAACATCTATGCATATATCCTTTGATTGCATATTTTTACTAATTGAATTTACGGCAAACAATATATCATACCAAATAGTCATGCCTAATAAAAACTCAAAATTTTCAAGTTCATAAGTTGCTAAACAATCAGCTTCACTTTTTATTTTAGGTTCGTCATTAATTTCACTCAATTTCAATAAAACATCTCTTCTTTGTGAAGTTTGAAATCTTAAAGCTCTTACACTTTCAATACGACTTTCCAACGTGTTTGTGACAATAATTTAAAAGTTAGGCTAGAGATATGATCTTGTAGAATTTTTCATCTTTTAGTAGATGAAGAAAATATAATATATATACGTTGTAGCACTCCAAAAAAAGATGTAGCTTTAGGACAACAATTAGCCATATCACAAAGTACCAAATTTAGACTATGACAAACACATGGAGTATAAAATGATCTAGGATTAATATCTAAAAACCTTTTTTGCACACCTTGATGTTTTCCTTTCATATTAGACCCATTATCATAACCTTGTCCTCTTAGGTTTCTAATATCAAGTCTTCTAATATTAAGTCCAGTAATATTTATTTCATTCATAATAGCATCAAAAACACCTTTTTCAGTTGTATCATCTACTTTTAAAAATCCTAAAAAATATTCAAAGATTTGAATTGGGGTTGAAGATATATCCACACATTGTAGTAAAAAGACATTTGCTCCGACTAACATCAGGAGTACAGTCAAGTATGATTGAAAAGTATTTTGCATTGATAATAGTTTTTTTTTTTTAATTTGTTTTAATTTCATGTGCTAGCAAATTTATCAATTCGTTTTGTATTCTATGTCCAAGGTAATGATTATGAATTTCATTATCTTTAATTCGACGAATGTGTTCATGCATTATAGGATCAAATTCTGCAATCATTTCAATTAATTTTAAAAAAATTCCATTATTTTCAAAATCTGCAATTGTGAGCAAGGGTGGAACAAAATCGATATTTTTCAAAATCTGCAATCATTTCAATTAATCATATTTTTTTACCTGGGTTAAACTGTGGGCTTCATTCAAATAAGTGGACTCGACATGAATAGAGGTTCGGTCCACTCAAGACTATATATACTTTCTCCTATACCAAGCCAAGGTATATCACTCTTGATACAGGGAATAAGTACTCTATTTGATATTTTCTAATGACCGATATACTGATTATCACGCCGGAGGGCTTTGGCTGGGACCCTCTCCACCCCTCTCACGGTGTCTTTTTTGCAGTCAAATATACGTTAGATATCCAAATCCAAGAGACGACAACGATCGGCTCGACACCCCCGGTGTCCCCGATTTTTTTGGCATCTTCAGGAATATTAATTATAGTATCACTCTTCTGTATTGCATACTGAAGTCTGCACAACAATTTTATCAAATAACATGAATTTTTCATGGAGCACCTACCGCGTTACCTTTGAATTTGATACTGATAATCTTAAAAAAATTCGTCGTAGCACATCCCAAATTTTTTTATTTAGTACTATCTCTTGAGTTAAAATGAGAATCTCAAGAATGAAAATCTCTCAGTTTTGAAACAAAACGATCACATATAGAACCCTTAGGCCTTTATATAAAAGCAAAGTTGCATGTAATTTCCAATTCTCTGTTCATGCAAGGGCCGTAAACATATAACTATTCCCATCAAGTTATGTGTGTGTGTGTCTATATATATATATATATATATATATATATATATATATATATATATATAACTACAGAATATTCTAATTAATTATATATACACTAAAAAACAATTAGAAACTCATAGTTATTTCCATTTTTTCTTTTCTTTTTTTAGTTGTTGAGAGGCGCACTTAGAGCCCGTTTGGTACAGCGTTTACAAAACGTAGTGTTTTAAAAATTGCAGTGTTTTAAAAACATAGGTCTTTTCTTATAAATGTGTTTGGGATATTACTTCAATAAGCAACTTTTTTTTCCTATCAGCGTTTTGGAAAAAACTGAGAATTCCAGTGTTTTAAAACGCAGATGCGTTTTGAAAAAGCTGTTTTTACCGCAGCATTGAAACATACGTTTTATAAATAAACTGCGTTTTAGTCAAAACGTAAAACCAAACGGGCACTTATTTCCTTTCCTTTATTCACGGGCCCATTAAACCTAATAAAGCACGCGCGTCAACACTTTTTTTTTTTTTGATGTCCTAAGGGGGCGTGGGAAGAGATCGAACCTGATACCTCACACTCTGTAAAGCCCCAGCTCTACCACTGGGCCACCCCTAAGGACATGCGCGTCAACACTCTTATTTTTAGCAAAATTCAAATCCTAAACATTGAATTTGAAGCTCATGTTTTAAAATACACATCATTTCAACATGCATATTGAGGCCAAAAAGAGAAAATTGAAGAGCCAACTAGTACGAGAATGATTATGATTTAGTATCCACTAGCAACATAAAAGTTGTCAAAGGGCACATGAAGACAGGATGTATACAACACATGCACTTTTAGCTATATATACAGAATTTGTCCTATATACAACAAGTGGGAATGACATGCCAAGACCCTATCATTTACTAAATTATATACAGAATTTGCCCTATATACAACACATGCACTTATAGCTATAGTAATCGAGATAATTGCAAAATAAACCCTATACTAGTTTTGAGATTTTAAATTAAACCATGTATTTATTTTTTTTTCAAATTAAACCTTAACCTATATTTTTTTTAATCGAACCTTCCGTCAGTGGTCATGCCAACTAACGGAAAGGCCGAGGCGATGATGTGGATCCTACTGGTTTAGGCGGGAAATAAGAATTCTATCCCGCCAAAAGTATTTCAAAATAAACCTGTACTATTTTTAAATTTCAAAAAACCCCGTACTATTTTTAAATTTCAAAAAAACCTTACAGTTGACGAATTTTCAAACCAAACTATGACATAATTATTTTTCTAAAGGTAATATATTCATTTTCATTTAAAAATACGGGGACCATTTGTAAAATCGTATTATGCCAATTATGACATAATTATACTTGTTACATAAATAAAAATTAATATATTTTTATAAATTATTTCATAAGTGATACCTATTTATATATATATATATATATGTATATGTATATATAATTTCAATTCCTCAGTACTTTATTTCATCTTCAATTCGATGGAAAAGCGCTTTTAATTTGGGAGATTTAGGTTGGTCAGTAACTTGACCAAAATTCGGGGAATTAAATTTTAAAAGTGTTTGTGTCAATGTGGTGGTGTTGATGGCGATGTTGTTTGGTTTAGTGTTTTATGGAGGGTGGTTTTTAGCAACCGACTTGTTCTTGCCGCATCGGTAGTAATGGAGTGGCGGAGAGAGATGGGGATGGTGGTGGTGGTTGAGGGAGGTGGGGAGGAGGCGGAGCGGTGTTGAAAGAGAGAATGACGGTGGCGGTCGAATCGGAGAAACGGGCATTTAGGGTGACACCGATTCGGGGGATTAAAAGAGGTAGGGCGAAATCGATTCGGTGGAGGGAGAATGAAGATAAACATGATGAGGAGGAGATTTCCTTTAAAATAAACTACTATATAAATAATTACAATTTGTAACGAAAATAAAAAAAAATTATGTTGTGTATACGTGTTTTGTTTCTGACAAAGGGGGAAGGAATTATTGAAGAAATAGGGGAGGGAGAAAGAAAGGAACTGGGTTTGGGAGGGAAGGGGAGGAAGGAAGAAGAAAGGAATTGGGTTTGCCTTATAATTAATGCATTTGACCATCATTGTATCAAACCCAATAAATTTTCTCTCTTCTATCTCTTTCACCAAATTGCACAATTTGTCCCCGTTCTTTTTAAAAGAAAATGACTATTTTACACTTGAGAAAAATAACATGGGAGACACGTGTGAAAATTTAACCGCAAAGAATTAATAAAATTGAACAAAAAGTGCAATTACAACAAATTGAAATGCATAAAAATTTAATTATTTGAATTTCAACACAGGGACCAACCCCAAAATACCCAAAAAGTATAGGGACCATTTGGTTTGAAAATTCGTCAACTGTAAGGGTTTTTTTAAATTTAAAAATAGTACAGGGTTTTTTTTTTAAATTTAAAAATATTACGAGTTTATTTTGAAATACTTTTGGCGGGATAAATTCTTATTTCCCGCCTAAACCACGTAGATCCACGTCATTTGCCAACTCGGCCTTTTCGTTAGTTGGCTTAATGACCACTGACGAAGCGATTAAAAAAAAATTAGGTTAAGGTTTAGTTTGAAAAAAAAATAAACACATGGTTTAATTTGAAATCTCGAAACTAGTACAGAGTTTATTTTGCAATTATCTCTATAGTAATCATATGTAATTAATTCCAACATTTATAAGCAAAATGATTTTTATTAATACAAACTTTACGTAAAAATATTATGCACAGTATAATTTAAATACAAGCATTAAACAATATCATTATGCCATAATTGATTCATTATTATTTCATTATTTTTGTGTCATTTAGTCTTACTCACCCCTTACAAAATTTTGAGCCTACGTTAACCTCGAATATACAATAATATGATCCCTACTGTCACCGTGCCATAGGCACGGGCACAAAATCTAGTTTAAAGACAAGCATTAAACAATATCATTATGCCATAATTGAGTAAAAATGGAAAAGTTAGAGGTGGGGGTTTGGTCAATCGCCTCAACAGCCACCACCACAACCACCACAACCACCACAAACCACCACCACCACCACCTCCACCACCACCACCACCACCACCACAACCACCACCACCACCACCACCACCACCACAACCTCCACCACCACCACCATCTCCACCACCACCACCACCACCATCTCCACCACCACCACCATCTCCACCACCACAACCATCTTCACCACCACAACCATCTCCACCACCACCACGACCAACACCACGACCACGACCACCACCACCACTATATGCACCAGCCACCCGTTCACGGGTACACGCACACACACACACACAAACGATTATGAAAACTGCAAAGAGTACTACAACTATTGGCACTAAGGCGTTGGCCATGGTGATTATGAGAGCTTTTTCCCTCCTTTTTTTTTTTTTTTGCATAATTTTGTGATGAGAAACACGTTATTTATATTGATGCTGTTAATGTAAAATACACGTTATTTATATTGATGCTGTTAATGCTGTTAATATATATATATTTTTAGTATGCACTAGCAACATAAAAGTTGTTAAAGGGCACATGAACACAGGATGTATGACTATATACATAAGTGAGAATGACATGCCAAGACCCTATCATTTACTAAATTATATACAGAATTTGCCATAAATACAACACATGCACTTATAGCTATAGTAATCATATGTAATTAATTCCCACATTTATAAGCAAAATGATTTTTATTAATACAAACTTTACGTAAAAATATTATGTACAGTATAATCTAACTCGACTCAGCATTATAACAACATGGTACTCAAATTCTACATAACATGGCTAATGAGATCAGGAACATTGGAGAAATGTGTTATTCAAAATTATTACAGTTGTTAAAACTCTTGGAAAAAATAATTTAGCCTTTCGTGGAACAAACGAAAAGATTTACCAAGAAAATAATGGAATTTTTTTAAGATTAATTGAAATGATTGTAGAATTTGATCCTATAATGCAAGAACACATTCGTCGAATTAAAGATAATGAAATTCATAATCATTACCTTGGACATAGAATACAAAACGAATTGATAAATTTGCTGGCACATGAAATTAAAACAAATTTTTTTAAAAAAAAATATTATCAATGCAAAATACTTTTCAATCATACTTGATTGTACTCCTGATGTTAGTCGGAGCAAATGTCTTTTTACTACAATGTGTGGATATATCTTCAACCCCAATTCAAATCTTTGAATATTTTTTAGGATTTTTAAAAGTAGATGATACAACTGAAAAATGTGTTTTTGATGCTATTATGAATGAAATAAATATTACTGGACTTAATATTAGAAGACTTGATATTAGAAACCTAAGAGGACAAGGTTATGATAATGGGTCTAAGATGAAAGGAAAACATCAAGGTGTGCAAAAAAAGTTTTTAGATATTAATCCTAGATCATTTTATACTTCATGTGGTTGTCATAGTCTAAATTTGGTACTTTGTGATATGGCTAATTGTTGTCCTAAAGCTACATCTTTTTTTGGAGTGCTACAACGTATATATATTATGTTTTCTTCATCTACTAAAAGATGAAAAATTCTACAAGATCATATCCCTAGCCTAACTTTTAAATTATTGTCACAAACACGTTGGAAAGTCGTATTGAAAGTGTAAGAGCTTTAAGATTTCAAACTTCACAAAGAAGAGATGTTTTATTGAAATTGAGTGAAGTTAATGACGAACCTAAAATAAAAAGTGAAGCTGATTGTTTAGCAACTTATGAACTTGAAAATTTTGAGTTTTTATTAGGCATGACTATTTGGTATGATATATTGTTTGCCGTAAACTCAATTAGTAAAAATATGAAATCAAAGGATATATGCATAGATGTTGCTATATAACAATTGAAAGGTCTTATTTCATTTTATGAAAAATATAGGGAAGACGGATTTGAAAATGCTATAATTTTTTGCTAAAGAAATTGCTATAGAAATGAATATAGAACCTAAGTTCGGTAAAAAAACGTACTATTCGTAGAAAGAAACAATTTGATGAAATTATTGACAATGAAGTTATTAGATCTCCCGAAGAATCATTTAAAGTTGATTACTTCTTGTATATAATAGATAAAACAATCATTTTATTTCAAAAAAGATTTGAACAATTTGAAATGTATCAAGATATTTTTGGTTTTCTATTTAGCATTGAAAAATTAAGGTCATTGGATAATGAAAATTTAAAAGAAAATTGTCTTAACCTTAAACTTTTAATATGATAACTCTGATATTGATGAATTAGATTTATTTAAAGAACTAAAAATTATAAGAGAAATTATACAAGTGAAAAACGATACACCAATTAACATACTTAATTATATCGTAAGGCTTGATTCTTTTCCAAATGCGTATATTGCTTATAAAATAATGTTAATGATTCTCGTAACTGTTGCTTGCGCAGAAAGAAGTTTTTCAAAACTAAAATTAATAAAATCTTATCTAAGATCGATAATGTATCAATAAAGATTAAGTATACTAGCTTTATTATCAATTGAAAAAGAATTATTAAATGAAATCGATTACAATAATTTAATCAATAATTTTGCATCCCAAAAAGCACAAAAGATAAACTTCAAATAAATATACAATAATTAAAAAATATATATATTTTTTAAAAGACCTTATTTTAAAATTCGCTTTAGGCCTCCATAAGTGTTAAGCGACCCTGCACTGAAGAAGACCATACCCGAAAAGGCTGGGGAGCATATAACGCGCATAAAGTCCGGCCTCTTCAGATACGTCAGGATCTTGGCCCAAAGCTTTGAGGATGGAGCCAGTAGACGCCCATATAACTGCGAGAGGTATGCTTACTAATAAAACACGTAATTCGTAGTACTTTTTTTGTAATACGATTCACGTGTTTTTTTATTTTGAAAAAAATAAAAAATATATATACGTCAAATTTGAATTTAAAAAAAAATTTGTTTGACTAAAAAAATGAAACACGACATTAATAATTAATTTAGGAACGAAGGGAGTACATTGCAAGATTAATGCTTAATAGTTCGATCATTAACTGATCAATAAACTAGAAGGGTGCAGGTTTTAACTTGATAAGAATATTAACTAGATTTATAGTCTTATGGAAAAGAAAATTGAAAGGAAAAAAAAAAACATAAAATTTTTTAAGAGAAGAATATTTTAGTCTTGACTATGGTCTATCATACTTGAATTTTATGATTATATTACTACTATATATATTTCGTTTTCACTATCCTTTTATCCTCCAATTTCGTGGGGTCAACCAACAAAGCATTACACTAATCATTCCAAATTCAAAGGATTCATTTATGATTATTTGAATAATATATATAATTAGCATATATACAATCACACAATCTTAGGCAATCAATCACACACAGTGTGTGGTGAAGCATCTGTCAGAATATACATACATAGAAATTAAGTGAAGAGAATGGATTAATTAATTTTGAGAGAGAGAGAGAGAGAGAGAGAAACCAATATATAATGAAACCAGTGACAGCAGCAAATTAAAGGAGGTGGCCATGGAGGCGACAAATGAGAGAGCCAACTCTCCAAGATGACCGACAGTGTGTGGGAGATCAACTGCAAGCGATACTGAAGAAGACTGACACAAATGAGAGGGCCTGCTAGCCATAGCTGTTTCTTCACTTCCTCCACAATCAACTCCCTTCTTCTTCTTCTTCTTCTTCTTCTTCCATTATCACTCTCACTATCACTCTTTCTCTCTGTAACATCCCCACCCCCACCAATCAGAGGTGTGTTTAGAGTACTGAGAGACCATGTCTTCCCCTCCATCTTCAAGGCCAGGGAGAGAGAGAGAGAGTGTGTGTGTGTGTGTGTGTTTGGTCACCATTATAATTTTATTTTGTAATAACGCTACTAAATTTGCTTTTGCCAATTATTATATTTCAATATATATATTTTTAATGTTATAAATTACTCCCTCCGTTCCAATCAAAGAGTCAATTATACTATTTTGGAATGTTTGGGTCCACTTTTCAAAAATTATGCTTATAATTTTCATAATCTTTCATTTTTACCCTTCACTTGTATTGTAATCATCTTGGTTGTACTTAAATATTTTTGTAATTAAGACTAAATTAAATGACACTAATATATTTTTTAATAATTAGACTTTTCAAACGTTGATTTTTTTGAGTGGAACAGATGGAGTAGATAACAAGGATATTTATGTATGTATGTATGTATGCTAATAAAATCGACTTAAAAGTCGGTAAAAAAAACTACTCCATCCGTTTCAGGTAAAGAGTCCACTATATTATTTTTGAATGTTTCACTTAAAGAGTTCACTTTTAAAAAATTATGCTTATAGTTTTCATAATCTTTCATCTTTACCTTCAACTTGTGTTGTAATTATCTTGGTTGTGCTTAAGTATTTTTGTAATTATAATCATTTTTAATGACATTAATATATCATTTAATAATTAAATTTTTCAAACGTGGATTCTTTGGGTGAAACGGAGGAAGTATTTATTTTGGAAATATCCTATTCTTTGTTTGCAGGTAGTTAAATGGGTAAGATAATCTATTTTAATAAATGACTCCCTAACATGTCCACCTCTAAGAGGTGTGTTTAGAGTAAGGCGTCACAATTAATTGACTATATGGAGCAACTGTTGCCGATATTTTGATCGCATATATGGGTTACTGTTGGGGAGGCAATTGCTTCTGTAAAGGATTGTACGTTTGGCTTCGTAGTTTGTACCTTGTAAATGTATTTCTAATGTTTTTCCTGATCACAAATGAATTGAGGGTATTTATGTCATTCTGGGCAAACCGCGCTATCTACCTTATCCAATGTTCTCAACTTCACTGGCCTAACTCACTGGAGTCATCAGTTTAATTGGGATATTCTTTTTTATGTGGGGACATTTTGCTGTTTACCCTAACTCATAGATGTTAGTATCGCTCGATATGAATAGTATACTTATAGTATGATACGATACGAAAATCACCAATTTTTATTAATTACCTCTCTTTTTAAACCAAATCTAATTTGTCTATCGAATTTCCTAATCATTCATTAAAAGAAAACCCTTGTTAATAGTAAAAATAGAGTGAAGAAAAAAATCGAAGGAAGAAAATACTACATCTTGAAATTTATTTATTTTTTCAAAAAAGTATGAATTTGATAATCCTTCCGTCCCGAATAAATGTTCCTATGTGATAAAGCACAGGAATTCAGAAACATAATTAATAATGTGCTGTAAAATGTATTGTGAAATAGCCTTCTATTTCAACGAGTTTATGGCAGTTCATGTGATTGATGTCCAACAGGGAAAACCCACTTCTAGGTGTAACTATTTCGAGTCATGTGTTATCTTGTAGTGCATGAATTTAAGGCGAGTGAATAAAGGCCAAGGTCTTTTATGCAATCTGGTAGGCTGCAAATGTTAGTCTGCAAATGTTTAAAGAGAAAATTGAAGAGCCAATTAGTACGAGAATGATTATGATTTAGTATCCACTAGCAACATAAAAGTTGTCAAAGGGCACATGAACACAGGATGTATTATGCTATACACAAGTGGGAATGACATGCCAAGACCCTATCATTTACTAAATTATATACAGAATTTGCCCTATATACAACACATGCATGCACTTATAGCTATAGTAATCATATGTAGCACGTGGGGATTTGGCCTGCTGGCTTGAGCTCATGGCTTCCATTCTGGAGGTCATGAGTTCGATCCCCCCAGGAGTTAGAGGGAAGGCTTTCTCTCTCTAGGATTTATCTCCTAGGCACTTCTGTGCATGCGTGCATGTGTGTGTGTGTGTGTGTGTGTGTGAGTAGAGAAAAAAAAAATAGTAATCATATGTAATTAATTCCAACATTTATAAGCAAAATGATTTTTATTAATACAAACTTTACGTAAAAATATTATGCACAGTATAATTTAAATACAAGCATTAAATAATATCATTATGCCATAATTGATTCATTATTATTTCATTATTTTTGTGTCATTTAGTCTTACTCACTCCTTACAAAATTTTGAGCATACGTTAACCTCGAGTATACAATAATCTGATCCCTACTGTCACCGTATCATAGGCACGGGCACAAAATCTAGTTTAAATACAAGCATTAAACAAAATCATTATGCCATAATTGAGTAAAAATGGAAAAGTTAGAGGTGGGGGATTGGTCAATCGCCTCAACAGCCACCTCCACCACCACCACAACCACCACCTCCACCATGCACCACCACCACCACAATCACCACCACCACCACCACCACCACCACCATCTCCACCACCACCACCACCACCACCATCTCCACCACCATCTCCACCACCACCACCACCACCATCTCCACCACCACCACCATCTCCACCACCACGACCATCTTCACCACCACAACCATCTCCACCACCACCACGACCAACACCACGACCAAGACCACCACCACCACTATATGCACCAGCCACCCGTTTACGGGTACACGCACACACACACACACAAACGATTATGAAAACTGCTAAGGCCGGTACTAGAACTATTGGCACTAAGGCGATGGCCATGGTGATTATGAGAGCTTTTTCCCTCCTCTTTTTTTTTTTTTTTGCATAATTTTGTGATGAGAAACACGTTATTTATATTGATGCTGTTAATGTAAAATACACTTTATTTATATTGATGCTGTTAATGCTGTTAATATATATATATATATATATATATATATTTAGTATGCACTAGCAACATAAAAGTTGTTAAAGGGCA
Source organism: Platycodon grandiflorus (assembly GCA_016624345.1). Classification (NCBI taxonomy): domain Eukaryota; kingdom Viridiplantae; phylum Streptophyta; class Magnoliopsida; order Asterales; family Campanulaceae; genus Platycodon; species Platycodon grandiflorus. Next base: position 32,336,837 of record CM028368.1, read on the forward strand.
CATGAACACAGGATGTATGACTATATACATAACTGAGAATGACATGCCAAGACCCTATCATTTATTAAATTATATACAGAATTTGCCATAAATACAACACATGCACTTATAGCTATAGTAATCATATGTAATTAATTCCAACATTTATAAGCAAAATGATTTTTATTAATACAAATTTACGTAAAAATATTATGTACAGTATAATCTAACTCGACTCAGCATTATAACAACATGGTACTCAAATTCTACATAACATGGCTAATGAGATCAGGAACATTGGAGAAATGTGTTATTCAAAATTATTACAGTTGTTAAAACTCTTGGAAAAAATAATTTAGCCTTTCGTGGAACAAACGAAAAGATTTACCAAGAAAATAATGGAATTTTTTTAAGATTAATTGAAATGATTGCAGAATTTGATCCTATAATGCAAGAACACATTCGTCGAATTAAAGATAATGAAATTCATAATCATTACCTTGGACATAGAATACAAAACGAATTGATAAATTTGCTAGCACATGAAATTAAAACAAAATTAAAAAAAAAAATTATCAATGGAAAATACTTTTCAATCATACTTGACTGTACTCCTGATGTTAGTCGGAGCAAATGTCTTTTTACTACAATGTGTGGATATATATATCTTCAACCCCAATTTAAATCTTTGAATATTTTTTAGGATTTTTAAAAGTAGATGATACAACTAAAAAAGGTGTTTTTGATGCTATTATGAATGAAATAAATATTACTGGACTTAATATTAGAAGACTTGATATTAGAAACCTAAGAGGACAAGGTTATGATAATGAGTCTAATATGAAAGGAAAACATCAAGGTGTGCAAAAATGGTTTTTAGATATTAATCCTAGATCATTTTATACTTCATGTGGTTGTCATAGTCTAAATTTGGTACTTTGTGATATGGCTAATTGTTGTCCTAAAGCTACATCTTTTTTTGGAGTGCTACAACGTATATATATTATATTTTCTTCATCTACTAAAAGATGAAAAATTCTACAAGATCATATATATCCCTAGCCTAACTTTTAAATTATTGTCACAAACACGTTGGAAAGTCGTATTGAAAGTGTAAGAGCTTTAAGATTTCAAACTTCACAAAGAAGAGATGTTTTATTGAAATTGAGTGAAGTTAATGACGAACCTAAAATAAAAAGTGAAGCTGATTGTCTAGCAACTTATGAACTTGAAAATTTTGAGTTTTTATTAGGCATGACTATTTGGTATGATATATTGTTTGCCGTAAACTCAATTAGTAAAAATATGCACTCAAAGGATATATGCATAGATGTTGCTATATAACAATTGAAATGTCTTATTTCATTTTATGAAAAATATAGGGAAGACGGATTTGAAAATGCTATAATTTTTTGCTAAAGAAATTGCTATAGAAATGAATATAGAACCTAAGTTTGGTAAAAAAACGTACTATTCGTAGAAAGAAACAATTTGATGAAATTATTGACAATGAAGTTATTAGATCTCCCGAAGAATCATTTAAAGTTGATTACTTCTTGTATATAATAGATAAAACAATCATTTTATTTCAAAAAAGATTTGAACAATTTAAAATGTATCAAGATATTTTTGATTTTCTATTTAGCATTGAAAAATTAAGGTCATTGGATAATGAAAATTTAAAAGAAAATTGTCTTAACCTTGAACTTTTAATATGATAACTCTGATATTGATGAATTAGATTTATTTAAAGAACTAAAAATTATAAGAGAAATTATACAAATGAAAAACGATACACCAATTAACATACTTAATTATATGGTAAGGCTTGATTCTTTTCCAAATGCGTATATTGCTTATAGAATAATGTTAACGATTCTCGTAACTGTTGCTTGCGCAGAAAGAAGTTTTTCAAAACTAAAATTAATAAAATCTTATCTAAGATCGATAATGTATCAACAAAGATTAAGTAGACTAGCTTTATTATCAATTGAAAAAGAATTATTAAATGAAATCGATTACAATAATTTAATTAATAATTTTGCATCCCAAAAAGCACAAAAGATAAACTTCAAATAAATATACAATAATTAAAATATATATATATATATATATATATATATTTAAAAAGACCTCATTTTAAAATTCGCTTTATACCTCCATAAGTGTTGAGCGGCCCTGCACTGAAGAAGACCATACCCAAAAAGGCTGGGGAGCATATAACGCGCATAAAGTCCGGCCTCTTCGGATACGTCAGGATCTTGGCCCAAAGCTTTGAGGATGGAGCCAGTAGACGCCCATATAACTGCGAGAGGTATGCTTACTAATAAATTAAACACGTAATTCGTAATAATTTTTTTGTAATACGATTCACGTGTTTTTTTATTTTGAAAAAAATAAAAAAATATATACGTCAAATTTGAATTTAAAAAAAAAATTTGTTTGACTAAAAAAATGAAACACGACATTAATAATTAATTTAGGAACGAAGGGAGTACATTGCAAGATTAATGCTTAATAGTTCATTAACTGATCAATAAACTAGAAGGGTGCAGGTTTTAACTTGATAAGAATATTAACTAGATTTATAGTCTTATGGAAAAGAAAATTGAAAAGAAAAAAAAAAAACATAAAATTTTTTAAGAGAAGAATATTTTAGTCTTGACTATGGTCTATCATACTTGAATTTTATGATTATATTACTACTATATATATTTCGTTTTCACTATCCTTTTATCCTCCATTTTCGTGGGGTCAACCAACAAAGCATTACACTAATCATTCCAAATTCAAAGGATTCATTTATGATTATTTGAATAATATATATAATTAGCATATATACAATCACACAATCTTAGGCAATCAATCACACACAGTGTGTGGTGAAGCATATACATAGAAATTAAGTGAAGAGAATGGATTAATTTTGAGAGAGAGAGAGAGAGAGAGAGAGAGAGAGAGAGAGAGAGAGAGAGAGAGAGAAACCAATATATAAGCTGAAACCAGTGACAGCAGCAAATTAAAGGAGGTGGCCATGGAGGCGACAAATGAGAGAGCCAACTCTCCAAGATGACCGACAGTGTGTGGGAGATCAACTGCAAGCGATACTGAAGAAGACTGACACAAATGAGAGGGCCTGCTAGCCATAGCTGTTTCTTCACTTCCTCCACAATCAACTCCCTTCTTCTTCTTCTTCTTCTTCTTCCATTATCACTCTCACTATCACTCTTTCTCTCTCTAACATCCCCACCCCCACCAATCAGAGGTGTGTTTAGAGTACTGAGAGACCATGTCTTCCCCTCCATCTTCAAGGCCAGGGGAGAGAGAGAGAGAGAGTGTGTGTGTGTGTGTTTGGTCACCATTATAATTTTATTTTGTAATAACGCTACTAAATTTGCTTTTGCCAATTATTATATTTCAATATATATATTTTTAATGTTAAATTACTCCCTCCATTCCAATTAAAGAGTCAATTATACTATTTTAGAATGTTTGGGTCCACTTTTCAAAAATTATACTTATAATTTTCATAATCTTTCATTTTTCCCTTCACTTGTATTGTAATCATCTTAGTTGTACTTAAATATTTTTGTAATTAAGATTAAATTGAATGACACTAATATATTTTTTAATAATTAGAATTTTCAAATGTTAATTTTTTGAGTGGAATGGATGGAGTAGATAACAAGGATATTTATGTATGTATGTATGCTAATAAAATGACTTAAAAGTCGATAAAAAAACTACCTCCGTTTCAGGTAAAAAGTCCACTATACTATTTTTGGATGTTTCACTTAAAGAGTCCACTTTTAAAAAATTATGCTTATAGTTTTCATAATCTTTCATCTTTACCCTCAATTGTGTTGTAATCATCTTGGTTGTGCTTAAGTATTTTTGTAATTATAATTATTTTTAATGACATTAACATATCACTTAATAATTAGATTTTTCAAACGTGTACTCTTTGGATGGAAAGGAGGAAGTATTTATTTTGGGAATATCATATTCTTTGTTTGCAGGTAGTTAAATGGGTAAGATAATCTATTTTAATAAATGACTCCCTAACATGTCCATCTCTAAGAGCCCGTTTGGTGTAGCGTTTTAAAAATGCAATGTTTTAAAAACGCAGCGTTTCTAAAACGTAGATTATTTAAAACGCGGTTTTTTTTTCTTTATAAATGCGTTTGAGATATTATATCAAAACGCTTCTTTTTATTCCCTACTGCGTTTCACTACGAAAAAACTCGTCATTGCCATGGACAAATTTCCTTGGCAATTTATACAAATTCCTTGGTAAACATACTTTAGTGAGGAAACAGTTTCCTTGGCAAACTTAGACAATTTCCTTGGCAATTGAGGCGTTGGGAATTTTACCGAGGAACTGAAATTCCTTGGCAACGTACCAAGGAAATTACCTAGGAATATGTCCTTGGTAGTTACTGATTATTCAAAAAAAAAAAGGATTTTCCTTGGGAATAATTTTCCTACGAAATTACCTATGAAATAATTTCCTTGGTATAAATAAAAATATATTAAAATATTTTAATTTCCCTAGTGGTATTTATTTTACCAATGAACGGTTTTTTTGGTAAAATTCCTTGGCATATATATACCAAGGAATTTTACCAAGGAAATATTCATTGGTAAAATAAATATTAAAAAGGAAATTTAGCAAGGAAATTCATTTAATATATTTATATTTTCAAGATTTCAAAAAAAAATTCTTGATATTATTCCTTGCTATTAGAAAGGAATATTCCTTGGCAAAATTCCTAGGTAAAATGATAATATATTTATTAAAAATTACAAATACTATTGGTACTGTATAGATAATCAAATTCCTAATATATATTGAACATCTAAACATACATTCATTTGAAACAATATCGAAGAACTACTTGTTCATTCAAACCAATATTTTAAACATCCACATTCGTTCATAATATCTCAACAACCACATAAATACTCAAAACAAAGATCTCAAGTCAAATAACAGTTTTGAAAAAATTCCGATAAATAATCTGAATCAAAACCAATGTACTAGGTGAAACTAGGATTAAGGAGCATGTGTACTGTCACCCGTAGAATGAGGAGTCTCGGGGAAGCTTGGTTCCCATTTCGCATGGATGAAATCACTACTTTCAATGCTTCTTGCCAGGCAGGACTTTGTAATAATCGAATAGCCTCCTCCGTTGTGGTGTTTTCTAGAGACCGTGACGCTGTGCAATTGCAATTGTTTGAGGATGGGCAAGAACCACTAACATTGGATGTGATTGCCGGGATGGAGTGACCAAACCCATAGAGACGATCCTTTCTCCCACTGTTGCCCCCTACCTTCTTAACTGCATCTCTCCAAAGAGACCCAAAATACTTGGCCTTATCAGGTTGGCTTGTAGTCTCTCCCTCAATCATAGGATCACTCACCGACTCAGTCAATGCAACATTGGAGGTATACTCATTCTGAATACAATAAAATAAATGAAACATTAGTTGCTATTCACATGTAATACAACCTTACATGTCACTAACAATAACTAGTGCAACTCAAATCATGGTGATTTTACACTCTTAATTCGTTATTAATCACGGAAATAATGACAATAATGAGTGTTGTATTTGAGGGGAACATATAAAAAGATGGTATGTAAAGCTCTTTCCATACAACGACATAATGGGTTAAGTTTCATCCATATCTTATATTTTGAAATGGGGCTCTTTTCTGGGATATACTAAAGGAACAACAAGGACTCTTTAATTCACTGATAACTCATTAACAAAGGTATAGTCTAATAGATAAGCTATTAAGTTTGAATATACTTACAAATATTTTTTTTGCCTTCTCGTCCACCCACCCGTCTCTAAAGTTGGCTCAGTATCGGGGGGGAGGGGCTTCTTGTGAGTATACTGGAACAGATCAGCATCCTCGACAACCACTCCAGGTGGGGCTGCATCAGCCTACAATTATGCAACAAATTTTTGTCATTTAAGATGATAATCATAGAGGAGATAAAGACATGTCTTCAAAAGTCTCGGTATAAGTAATGGCCACAACCTAAACAAATCATATAGAAAACACAAACATGGAAAAGCATTGTAACATTTAAAAATTATCAACAAACTAGGCTCTTAGATATCAAAAGAGGAAAATAGATGAAACAAGCTTACAAGTCTCTCTAAATGCTCATCAATTGGAATTGATCCAACAGTTTGCATCGCCAACCCGAACTTGTCCTTCAATCGATTTTCCTTATTTTTCTTGGATATCTCTTTTTGTTTAGGTGACTCCCACCTTTCAATATACTTAGCATACACTTCTTCTAACATCCATGTTGGCTTTCTACCATTAAGCCAATCCTTTTTGCATCACCGATAGCGTCGAGTACCGTGAGCTCGCCAGAATTCCAAGCTTTGCGTACCACATCATCACTATACCCAGGCCATTCATTACCCTAGATATTATAAAGTAAAAAAGAAAAGTGTACATATTAGAAATTTGGGAACATAACAATTTGCACTAGAAAATTATAATACTTTGCATACCTTGTTATCCTTGTGAGGACCCCAATAAAACCTGGCCTGAAATTTACATTTATAACAAATAATGAAACAATATTATACTCAAGAGAAAGATAATAAAATTTAAACTTAGGCCACAATGCTTAAAAATATAAAATCAATTCAAAAACTACCTTAAAGGTTTCCCACCATGCTTCTTTAACCTCATTTTTCACCATTTTAAACTTAGGCCAATACTCATTACCTTGTTTCTCAATCTCCTTACGGAAGAAACGAGCTGGCTCAGCACTACCTAAAAAACTGATAAGATAAAACACAAACAATTTCTATAAGCACAAAAATGTGAAAAGGCAATAATATGAACATAAATTATTTGTTTATGTATAACTACTACATTAAACATGATAATTTCTTTCACCAATTCAAAAAATTATTTACCTTTTCTTGGCCCTAGTCAGCCGAATAATGATCCTCCCATCCGGGGTTAACAATTCATCTCTTTTGGGAAGGCGAACTCGCTTAAGAATGCGGGGGAAGCTGGTGGTCACAAAAGGCTGAGGGGCTAGAGTTGTATTGGCAGCACCAACAAGAGTAAAAGGAGTCTCTGCAGGGGTTGTGCTAATGGAGGTAGGAGAGGTTTCAACCAAGGGGGCTGAGGGAGCAGGCGTAGGATCTATACCATGTGAAGTAAATGATAGAGAATGAGAATTATTGGATGGAGTATATGAGGCGGGCGTAGGATCAGTACCATGAGATGGGGTATAAGAAAGACCCCCTCTACGATAATGTTTAACACGTGGCATGTCTATAAAAAAATATACAAATTAGATTTCGATAAATAACATCATAAAAAATGAAATGCAATATAAAATATTAACAATATAATTCAAAAAAAAAACATCAATATTATTCTAAATATTAAACAATTATGCTCATTTAACAAATCAAGATATGTTCGGTTAAGTATTTATGGAAAAAACACATTCAATAATAAAGCATCTCAATCTTCTTCATCCTCATCAGTTTCATCTTCATCCTCATCGTTTTCATCTTCAGATGAGTGTTCTGGTTCTGGTTCTGGTTCTGATTCTGATTGTGCCTCAACCCTATTATCATTGAATGTCTGGGTGTTAGATTGTGGTTGCGATAATTCTTTAGGGTCAATTTCTTCAACCTCTCCTTCCCTAGCTAGAGTGTGAGCATCATCCGCAATATCTAAAACAATAATAGGGGGAATAGGCATAACATCCTCTTATAGACACCTATCAAGCGACGAGGACACTGAAACTGGACCAACGAGAGTCTCACTATAATGGATATCAATGTTTCTCCTTGCTTTAGTTTTCCATACAGCACACCACTCGCTTCGACTAGAATTTGGCTTCGTCATTCGAGGGTAAGGTGAGAAGTAAACTTGTTCTGCTTGTGCTGCTAGGATGAACACATCATGGCCACGGTGTTTTGACTTGATATCCACATCTACAAGATCATACATAGCATGCTTCCGAACGCCGGTTATCGAGTTTCGCCAATCACACTTAAAAAGAACAACATTGTTCTTATGACCTGGGTAACCCACTTCAACAACCTCGTTGATCACGCCGTAGTATTCTTGACTCCCCTTTAGGCTAACTCCACTATGTGATGTTACCCGATAATCATTAAATTCTGCAGTGCGGAATGCATATCCATTGACAAAATACCCCTTGTACAAATTGACAGGTCGGTGCGGCCCCATAAGCAAATACCGAAATTTGTGTAACTCCTGATCTTCTGGATGTTGTGTTGCATACATATACGAGAAAATTATGGTATTTATGGAATTGTGGAGGTGTAAAACTTTGGCATATATATATATATATATATATATATATATATATATATACTCACGTTATGTCTAAGCCATTCTTGTATTTCAGCATCTGTCGTATTTGAGAACTCAACAGGAGAAAGATTTGGACATCTCTTCTCGAGTTCTTCCTCATAGTATCTATATTAACGAAACATGTTAATGAACAATACATGTGGAATATCTAAGTACAACTAAGGATCAAAAAAACTAATAAGTAATTGATAGCTTACCGAATATAAGTTTGTAGCTCAGGACAATTCATGATGATGTATAAGCTAACGGCACGGATCTCATCAGGTGTAAGAAATCTCGTACGTACTGGTCTTTTACCAAGGAATCGACCTGATGGGGTGAAAACTGATATTTTTTGGAATAACTCATCACTTCCACACCCATCATCATCATTACGAATATCCTTGTTTAACCTACTACGCACCTCAGAGCTAAGGTAACGAGCACAGAACGTGGCTACCTCCTCAGCAAGCACTGCCTCAGTGATACAACTTTCAACGGCTGAGTTATTTTTTACTTTCCTCTTCAAACAGTTAAGAAACCTAATGAATAAATGCATTATGTTAAGAATTAAGATAATATTATAATTTGGTTAAAGTTAAGAAGTAATTTTGTACCTTTCAAATGGATACATCCATCTATACTGAACGGGACCGCCTACCCTAGCTTCATATGCTAAATGGATAGGGAGATGTTCCATGGAGTCAAACAATGATGGAGGGAAGATTTTTTCCAATTTGCATAGAGTAACCACAATACTTGCCTCCAAATGTTTCATATGCTCCACACTCAATGAACTTGCACATAGACACCGGAAGAATTCACATATCTCTGTTATTGGATTCCATAAGATAGTTGGCATCAACTCTCGCAATGCAATAGGGAGGAGCCTTCCTAGGAACACGTGGCAGTCATGGCTCTTCAGGCCAGTCAACTTACAATGATTCATGTCAACACAAGCACTTAAGTTCGAAGAATAACCATCAGGGAGCTTGAGTTCTGATACCCACTTCAATAGAGCACATTTTTTCTCCTTAGTAAGGGTATAAACGGCAGATGGTTTGACTAACTTTCCACGAATTTCTTTCAATTCTAAGGGTCGACGATTGCATAACTCTGCAAGATCAAGCCGTGCTTTTAAGAGAGGTAATTGAAAAACTGATATGATAATGAAAACTCAAAGAAACCTAGGAATATTTATCAATTTTGTCTTCTGCTTTCACCAAAAAAAAAAAAATTTGACTTCCATTCGAAATCTGTGGCTTCATTAGTTCCAGGCCAACAACACAATACTAAATCACCAATCAATCTCATCAAAATTACAAGAAAATCATAAACCAATTGAAATTTGTACTAAAATGAAATAAAACAGAATGACCATATTTACATACCAAACAAACACTTGGTAACTCAATATCTTTCCCTCTCGTGCCCATATTAGCCATAATCGATCAAAGTTGTAAAACCCTAACTAAATCTCAAACAAAAATTGAAATCCTAACTTAGGGGTTGAAGGATTAGAGACACGTTGAGTTCAATTTCATGGAATGCAACTTAGGGCTATAAATCCTATCTATTTCTCTAGTAACAATCATATCAACAATCAATAAAAAGGGCAAACGACAGAGAGCGAGATAGAACGAGAGAGAACGAGAGAGAGAGAGAGAGAATTACCTGGCCGATTGCGCAAGACGGAGGAAGAGAGAGTAGCTGCTGGTTTTTGCGTTAGGGAAGAACCGATAGAAACGTATGATCAGCCCTGCTATTGACCTATCTTGACTAGGAATTTGTAATTACTAATTGCCACCTAACAAAATTACTAATTGTTTTTGGAAGGAAATTTATTTCCTAAAATAAGAAAAAGAAATATTTATCAATATTACTAATTGTTTTTTTATATAAATTAATTATTAATATTTGTAAGATGTATTATTTTATTTTATAAGAAAAATAAATGAAATTTCTTTCATCAATTTCTTTGAATACTTAAATTGCTTAAACGTTTTCGATTAGGTAATATAACAAACCATTTTATCATTTAAATTTTCAAAATTACAATCAATCAAATAATATCATTCAATACTAAATGCTACAATAAATTTTCCTTCGAGGCAGCCCGCCAAAGGTGTTGCCCTCGAACCTCGCCCGTTGACCGACCAACAAGACGTACTGTCGTCGTTCTTTTACGTCTCATGTCAGATATCATAGAGTGGTAGAGTTCATGTTTGTCTAACTGAAATTTCAACTTGTACAATTCAACAATCTTTTGGATAGATATCCTTTACCCATCCAATTGAGTCATATCATGACCTCATCTCATCAAGTACTCTACATCCCGTATGTTCGTATTTTTCTAATTATGTGTCCAATTGAGGAATCGAGCTAGCTAGCAATAGTTGTTATTACTCAACTAGATGAAGCGCTTTTATATTGTCTGTATGTATCAACCACTCTTTCAAAGCTCATAATTGGTACTTGAGCTGCTGAGCATAGATCTTCGAATCGCGTACAAAAAAATGTTCATTTCCGACCTCTTTTAGTCAAAAGGCTAAGAAATTATATATATAATAGGCTCGAGTATATAAGATGGACACGTCAATGCTATTTGTTATGATGAAAAACAATAATCAAGCTACTGATTAGCACTTTTATTATTTTCACCTTAATTTTTAATTATTCAACTAACACGACACTCTTTTAGAAGCAAAGAGAGTAGCTAATTTTATAAGAAACCATTGGTAATTGCCACAAATGGAATCTTCTGCGCCCCGCAGGAACCATTAGACGTCCATTAGATGCATTTGCTGATTCCATTTGATGGTTGTAAAGCCAAGTAGATTCTAATATGACTAAACTTTAATAATAATTCATTTAACTGTATAAACGAAATGGTAATAGGCCACACTGTATCACCCATATACAAATGCAAACCGACTCTGCTTAATTATTTTGTTAATTTTTGTAATTACAAAAAATTATAAGTAAACTTGAGAACTTAAAACAGATTTTCATTAACTTTTAAAAATTCTTATTCATAGAAGATGAATATTCTCATTTTTTATTTGTAATTATGTTGGTGTTTAAATATGTAAATACTAACTAAGTAATAAAGATATATATATATATATATATGTGTGTGTGTGTGTGTGTGTGTATATTTATATATTTTAGTGTTTAAAGATATCTAATAATAAATATGTTTCTATAAAGAAAATTAATTATTTTTCTATTAAGAAACAATTATAATATATTATGTGTGCATAAATATAATATATTAAAAAACAAGGATTTACCAAGGAATTCTTTTCACGATATTTGTTCCTTTGAAATTTCCTTGGCAATTATGTCGGGAATCTTCCCACCAAATATTTTCAAGGTTTTGCATAATTTCCTAGGAATATATTCCTTGGTAAATTTGGAGGGAAGTTTAGCACCAAAGAGAGAACCGAATAACCAAATTGAAATTTTGGGGTGATACTTCCCAAGGAATTTAAAAAGGAAATTTTCCAAAGAAATATTTTCCTTGGTAAATTCCTTGTAAACTTCTATATGAATGATTTTCTATAAAAAAAATTAAATGTTTTTTTATAGAGAAACAATTATAATGTATTTATGTGTGTATATATGTAATATATAAAACAAAACCAAGGATTTCACCAAGGAAATATTTCCTTGGCATTTATTCCTATGTAATTTCCTTGGCAATTACGGCGGGAACCTTCCCACCTATTTTTTAAAGATTTTGCGTAATTGCCTAGGAATATATTCCTTGGCAATTTTGGAGGGAAGTTTAGCGCCAAAAAAAAAATTGGATCCACCAAATTGGAATTTCAGGTAATACTTCCCAAGGAATTTAAAAAGGAAATTTCCCTCAGAAATATATTCCTTGGTAAATTCCTTGTAAACTCCCGTGGAAATAATTTTCATTGTTAAATTCGTCAGAATTTACAATGGAAAAGAGTTTCCTTGGTAAATTCCTTGCAAATTTTCCTAGGAAAATTTTTCCTCTCTAAATTCCTCAGAATTCACCATGGAAATATATTTCCTTTGTACTTTCCTCAGCATTTTTAGAAAATAAAATTCCTAGGTAAATTCCTTGGGAATTATCATGGATTTAATTTTCCTAGGTAAATTGTCCTTGCTAATCCACAGTTTTTTCGTAGTGTAAAATCTGCGTTTTGGGAAAAAGCTAGGAATTCCAGCGTTTTAAAACGCATGCGTTTTGAAAACGCAGGTTTTCGCAAGAAAACGCTAAGTTAAGGAATAAGCTGCGTTTTAACCCTGCATTTTTGCCAAAATACGCGAACAAACGGACTCTAAGAGGTGTGTTTAGACATTACGGTGGACAGAGGTTTATTTACTTTTTTGTTTCCAAACCCAAAAGGTTAAAACTAAAAATCCCAAAGGTTAAAAATTAATTCTCGCGAGTGTAAAAGCCAAGGCGTTTGATTCGAAATCGAGATTTTTTACTTAAGCGATCAGATAGCTCTTCCTGTTTTGCCAACTCGGTTGTTTGGCAAGTGACCCTGGTTCACCAATTTCTATACTGACATGAAGTGAGGTGGTTGCATGTGTGGACTTGAGGAAAACAATAGAGTAAGGCGTCACAATTAATTGACTATATGGAGCAACTGTTGCCGATATTTTGATCGCATATATGGGTTACTGTTGGGGAGGCAATTGCTTCTGTAAAGGATTGTACGTTTGGCTTTGTAGTTTGTACCTTGTAAATGTATTTCTAATGTTTTTCTGATATCAAATGAATTGAGGGTATTTATGTCATTCTGGGCAAACCGCTATCTACCTTATCCAATGTTCTCAACTTCACTGGCCTAACTCACTGGAGTCATCAGTTTAATTAGGATATTCTTTTTTATGTGGGGCACATTTTGCAGTTTACCCTAACTCATAGATGTTAGTATCGCGCGATACGTATAGTATGATATAATACGAAAATCACCAATTTTTATTAATTACCTCTCTTTTTAAACCAAATCTAATTTGTCTATCCAATTCCCTAATTATTCATTAAGAGAAAATCCTGGTTGATAGTAAGAATAGAGTGAAGAAAAAAATTGAAGGAAGAAAATATTACATCTTGGAATTTATTTATTTTTTCAAAAAAGTATGAATTTGATAATCCTTCCGTCCCGAATAAATATTTCTATGTGATAAAGCACAAAAATTCAGAAACATAATTAATAATGTGTTGTAAAATGTGTTGTGAAATAGCATTTTATTTCAACGAGTTTATGGCAGTTCATGTGATTGATGTCCAACAGGAAAAACCCACTTCTAGGTGTAACTATTTATAGTCATGTGTTATCTTGTAGTGCATGAATTTAAGGCGAGTGAATAAAGGCCAAGGTCTTTTATGCAATCTGGTAGGCTGCAAATGTTAGTCTGCAAATGTTTAAAGAGAAAATTTTACACACTTTATTTATGCTTTAGGAAATAAAATTTTATTAATTAAAAACTATTTTAAGAATATTATGGATTGCAACTTTCAAAACTTTGTAAAAATCACTAAATTTATGTTAATTATCGGTCAAACTTCAACTAAGTTGACCGAAAAAAGTCAAAACTGGACTCTTTGCTTGGAACGGAGGGAGTACTAAATTATATACAGATTTTGCCCTAAGTACAACACATGCACTTATAGCTATAGTAATCATATGTAATTAATTCCATCATTTATAAGCAAAATGATTTTTATTAATACAAACTTTACGTAAAAATATTATGTACAGTATAATCTAACTCGACTCAGCATTATAACAACATGGTACTCAAATTCTACATAACTCTTTCCACAAAAATCAAATTTTCAAAACATAAAATTAAAATACTAGCAATAAACAATATCATTCTGCCATAATTGAGTAAAAATGGAAACGTTAGAGGTGGGGGTTCGGTCAATCGCCTCAACAGCCACCTCCACCACCACCACCACCGCCATCTCCACCACCACCACCACCACCACCACCACCGCCGCCATCTCCAGCACCACCACCACCACCACCACCATCACCTCCACCACCACCACCACCACAACCACCACCAACACAACCACCACCAACTCCACCACCACCTCCATCTCCACCACGATCACGACGACGACGACGACCACCACCACTACCACCACCAGCCACCCGTTCATGAGTGCTGTTTATAATAATACATGCAAAAAGCTTATGAAAACTACAAAGACTACTATAACTATTCCCACAAAGGCGTCGTTGGGCATGGTGATTATGAGAGCTTTTTCCCTCCTAATTTTTTTTTTTTTTGCATAATTTTGTGATGAGAAACGCGTTATTTATATTGATGCTGTTAATGTTAAATGCACTTTAACCCCCTTATAATCCAACTTAGTTGCAGTTTGATCCCCTATTGATTAAAATTATCACTTAACCCCTTTATGTAAAATATGCACAACATCTAATTGAGTTGTTGTTTCAGTTCTTATTCAGAAGGTTTGCAACGGACTAAAACAAAATTATCGACATTTTCTTCAGTAGGTTTTTGATGTAGCCTAAGCTGAATTCTACCCTGTCAATGACAGAACACAACCTTTTCATCCATATGGTACAATATTAATTAATATGATGCAGTGCTATATCTAACAGAGTGGAAATGATCTTTGGCAATGGACAACCTCTTAACATTATTTATGGTTGAAGTTTAATGCTTAGATTTGAATATCAATCATATGATCATATCAAGCTAAATTTATAGAAAATAGAAATAATAATACACTTTTTGCACTTCAATATAGACAGCAGGGGGAATGTCAAGAAAATAATCTAAACTATAGGGACCAAGTAGCCTTACCGTACTGGTTGAAGGTACCATCGTAGTCAATCTTGTTAAAACTTTAGACGGCAACTTCACTGTCATATAGTATAAGCCACTATTTTCCAGGTAAATTCCTCGACAACATTATTATTCAAATTTTTTTCTTTCTTTCTAAACCAAAGATTTGCTATCCTAATAAAAAATGTATGGAAATGGTCGATCAATTTATCTAATTTTCTAGAAGTATTGGCAGTAAGGCGTTGGTCATGGTGATTATGAGAGATTTTTCCCTCATATATATATATATATGAGGAAGTATTTAATGGTTACTTTTTTATTTAACCATCAATGGTTACTCTCATTATCAACCATTGGATCAAAAATTAAAGGTTGAGATTTAATGGTTAGTTAGAAAATGCAATTAATGCAAGTAGGTGAGTCATTTAATGCATTAAATCTCAACCTTTAATTTTTGATCCAATGGTTGATAATGAGAGTAATCATTGATGATTAAATAAAAAAGTAACCATTAAATATTTCCCTATATATATATATATATATATATTTTTTTTGCATAATTTGTGATGAGAAACATGTTATTTATATTGATGAAGTTAATGTAAAATCTCATATTTATGTTAAGTCAACTGAAAGACTTCTGGAATCAAGAGTCAAGCTATAGGTTTCAATCATGGAAACGTCTTGTGGCCAAGGTTAACATGCTTTGGTTTCATTACTTGTTTGATGGGGGGACAGGTTGGCTTCTAAATCTTGGCCACTCGAAGTTCCTATTCTCACGTACTCAAGACAACGGAAGCCTCATCACCAATAATTGAAGTGTTTTGATTTGCTACTACTAAATGGAGCATAGATTGAACGGGCTGGTGTGAGCACCCCGCATCCGCTTGATCCCTCCGGGCCTTTTTCACTCAAAAGCAAAATCTCTTTCTTGTGATAAATGTGAAAAAATACATTTATTTTGAAAATAGAGTTGTCACCCTCGTTTATAAAGTAAACGAGAGAAAAACTGAGATTGTGGGTTCGGGGGTCAAGTTACGATTTGGGAAGGTTTTACGTACCCAACTCGCCCTTTCGGTCTCTACACGTTTGCATGCTCATATTTAATTATCGTGCGTTTGTTATTTTATGTAATCGGAAAAAATGTATTACGGAGATTTATGTCTCCGTTTATGTTATAAAGTGTATATATGTTTTATTTATTACAAAATAAATAACATGACTATAATATATACTTTAGGTATAATACATGTATTTACATATTGAATGTACTGAAATAAATATCTACACATTTACAATTCAAATGTATTTATTTACATATCAAAATGGATAAATAGAGTAACGAACGGAAGGGGTTACCTTCTGTCGTTTTACAGAATTCGGGCCAAGTTATAGGCCGTTGTGTTATATTGCATCAAGCTAGCTCGTAGCCTGACCGTTGTGCTTCCACTGCTACCGATACGATGAAAGGAAGACTTAAGTTTTGTGTTTGTGTATTGTGTGTGTGTATGTGAGTGAAAGGGAGAGAGTCTGATAACTCTTTTTTTCTTTCTTTTCTTTTCTTTTCTTTTTCTTTCTTTCTTTCTTCAATGAGAGAGAGAGAAAGAGCTGAGTGTTGTTGTTGTGGTTCTGTTGTGTTGTTGTTCTTTTGATGATCTCCTCTCAGGAAGAGGGAGTGTATTTATAGGTGAAGGAGGGAGATATATTTGTATTACTCTCAGGCCCAAGCAATGCACGAAGCTTCGTTTGGTCATCAAAGTCCACAGCAGCCAGGCAGCTTGACTTGTGAGACAGTGCTTGGTTTGGTGCGCGGCGCACTAGGTATGGTGTCCTTGCACCAAACCCTGTTTTTATTGTTTTAGCGCACCAAGCTGGTCACCCGCGCACCAAAACTATTTTTTTTAGCTTTTTCAGCCTTTGTGTCTTGCACTTGGTCCCTTTAAGCTTTGTATTTTCAGTTTTGACCTATGATGTTGATCTAACTGAAGTTGTTTGTGTTTGTCGGACATCGTTAGTCATGTTTGATATATTGTTTCCTAAAATGATTATAGAAACAAGTGTTAGTCCGTTTATAAATAAAAAATTATTTATAGGACAATTCGTATAATGTTGGTATACGAATCCTAGGTGTCTACAGAGTCCCTCGACTATGTTTGCTTAGAAGTAAGCGAGCGTCGTCGAAAAAGATAGACATCCAGCTTCGTATTGGCAATTAGATGGTCAAACTCTGCATCAGAGTTTTGTGTGACCAAGTGTATATGTGTGTGATGTCAAGACTTTAGCTTGAACTCTCTGGAGAGAAGAACATTCAGTCATGACTTTGTGTGGGCAAAAATCTTCCGGGGAAAGGTTGTGCTGGGGAAAAGGATGGTCATACTAAGAAAGTACGCCATTCGGTGATCGCACTTTCTAAAAGGCTGCCTACGTATCTCTATAAAGAGAATCAGATCACAACGTAGTTCACGTCTCTTCAGGGAAAAAACATGATTGTGGAATGTTCTGTGTTGGGGGGAGCAGTAAGGTGTGCTCTATGGCGACCGAATCTCCTAAGAGACTGCCTACGTATTTCTGTTAAGAAAATCAGGTCAAAACATAGTTCGTGTCTCTTTAGGGAAGAAACACGATTGTCAAATATTCTGGATGTGGGAAAGAACGACAAAGTGTGCTCTATGGCAACTGGATCACCAGAGAGATTGCCTACATATCTCGGTTAAGAGAATCAGGTCAAAACGTAGTTCGTGTCTCTTCAGGGAAGAAACACGATTGTGATATGTTCTTGAGTGACACAAAAAATATCAAAGGGCGACCGGATCTCCTAAGAGATTTTCTACGTATCTCGTTTAAGAGAATTAGCTCGAAACGTAGTCGTGTCTCTTTAGGGAAGAAACACGATTCTGTGAAATATTGTGTATGGGGATGGTTCATTTCCGGACCCCGGGTTTGTACCCATTGGGAAGTGACCAAAAGAAAGCTATACCAACACAAAATGAAATTAATTGCAATTTAGGATAAGCTGTAAATTGACATCAAATAAAGATACTATTTTTGAGCGGCGTCCGGGGGACGGATTCTGAGCAGTGTTGGACGGCGAGGCCGTTAAGCGGTTGACTTCCAGAGACCTTAGGTTTGAACCTGTGAGGAAATGATCGGATAACTGGGTGTGCAAACGTGTGTGAATGCACTACAATCTGTGTGATGTCCAGGGACAAACTTTGTTGGGGATGATGCGCACGACCCTTGTCAATGCTTTTGTTGAGATGTAATGTGTAGAGTCCCATGGGGATTCTTGCTGGAGATGTTGAATTGGACGGTGAGGCCGTTAGGAGTAACTCCTCTGGAATTTCTCTTGAAAATATGTTGATGGTGGACTTTCGTTAGGGCATCCCTTTAACGATCGTTAGTTGGACATTAAGTTGCCGTTAGAAGGACTTGAGGGTTTAAATCGCAAAATGCTGAAACTTGGAGGAAAAAGGGGAAAATCCCCTTTCTTCTTGAGGAAGAACACGGGCAGCAGCGGTAACATAGCTGCTGCCATTTTCTCTCCTTTCTCTCAAATCTTTATCTTTCCTTCGATTTCTTCTAAATTTTTTCCGAAATCACTCAATTTTTTTAGTTTTATTGCCCCAAAATTGGTTTTAGTGATAATGGCAAACTATTCGGACTCAGAAAATGAGATTCCCGTTGATTTGGGTGTCGGTGACAAACAAGCCGACGAAGTGATGGCGAGGAATCGGGTTCATTACCCATTCTCGGATAGCAATCCAAACAATATTCATCGTGACCGGAGAAGTCACATTTCTTCTCTAGATCCACCCGCGGTGAGTTTTTGGAAAACCCATTTGTTCCGCAAAGTATACTAAATTTGAAATTTGTGTGATTTGTTGGATTCTTGATGTTAATCCTACAATAGTTATTACCCAAGTAGCAAATATATGTTGTTGCATGTTGAATCCAGGCAAAGAATATGAATTTATACAAAATGGGTATAAACAAGTATGTATATTGTGAAATTTTGCACGTTTAAAGTGTCTACTTTAATTACAATTTTGGACATGTTAGGATTAAAATTTCTCGAAATCGAGAGTATATATGTGTAGAGGGATGAATAGAGATGGAAATCCTCAAGTTGATTTTGTTGGGGTGGCTCAAAATGTGTGAATTTTTCTTGCCTTAAGTTGCGCAAAAGTTGCACACCAACTATTTGAAAAAATGTCTTGACGAAGAAAAGTGCAGAAAAACTCACTAAACACTTGAAAACATTTTATTTTGATCCTGAGATCCCACGGATGGGGTTTGGAATATGTATGGAAACGAAAAAAATATTCAAGTTTTTTTTTGTGAAAGAAATTGACTTGATGAAAATTTATGTGATAAAATAAAAATTGTGCACGTGTATTTTGTGATGACACGCAGGAATTTAATTATGAATTTTTATTTTTCAGGCACAGAGGAGGCTTACCCGCATTCGGGCGAATGGGGATATGGTGAGAGAGATCTATGATCATCTCCCTTGGCTGATTCGGGAGAGGGTGGATGGTACCTGTCTTGGGACATCATCCAGAATGTTGGCGGCTTCATCGACTATACCAACATTCACGAGGTGCTGCGGTGTTTTTGGTGGGACACTATCCACACCTTTCATCTATCGTGGGGGGAGGTGACCATGACCCCTACGGTTTTCTTGGCTATCACGGGGATACCGACTGGCCAGGGACAAGGTATTGAGCCAGATTTCCAGCTATGACACCGTCCCGACATCGTCACTCAGTTGCTGCTGGGCTTTGCACCTGTGTACAAGAGCTACGACGAGATTCCAGTCAGCTTTGTCAGAGAGTGGCTACTCAACAATGTGGACATCGTCAATACAGCCGACAGGTCTGCAGTGACCTGATTTGTTCAGGTTTTCTTGTTCTTGGCATTGGGAATCACCTTTTTCACCAATGCTTCCTCAACGCTGCGAGTATCTCTACTCGGTTGCTTGAGACGACTACGCCATCTGGGCGACTTTGATTGGGTACAGGCTGGCCTGGCAGAATATTATTTTTTTATGGATCACGCCAGCCAGAATGTCCCCATAGCGTTACGGGCTACAAATATGTATTTTAAAAACTTCTTTTGTTGTTTTAAAATAGATATTGATTCATTGCTTTCTTTTGATGTGACAGGCTTAGGCTTATGCAGTGTTTAGCTTCCATCCCTTCACGCTCTGCACCGGGTGGTTACCCCACCATTTATGTCAAAATTCAGACTTCAAATCGGAAGTATGCTCCGAAGGTACCTGCTCGGCCTGATACCGAGGTGATTTCGACTGCAATCATTAACTCGAGTCCTGAATCTGTCAGCTTCTTCCCATGGGGTCAGCTCCCTGCTTCTTACGGTTCGCCCAGATGGCCAATAACTGTGGCATTTTGATGGTTTCCATCATGTGCGACTCGATATATGTGATAATTGTGATATCCCACATCGGGTAGATGTGGGACTTGTGTGTGCCTTATTAGATGTCACCCACTACCACTAGGCACCAACCTATCCATGGACTTTTGGGTGGCTTGTGGTGGGCCAGTTGATCCAAGGTGCTTAGTGGGCCAGTGCGTGGGCTATGCGTGGCGGACCGGGCTTCGGGTTCGGGTCGTTATAAATGGTATCAGAGCGGGTCCCGGTCGGAAATGTGTAGGAACACATCGCCCGGGGTGCCGATCCTTTGGACCTCCTTTGGGTCTTGACGAGGACGTCAAGGATTCAAGTGGGGGAGATTGTGATAATTGTGATATCCCACATCGGGTAGATGTGGGACTTGTGTGTGCCTTATTAGATGTCACCCACTACCACTAGGCACCAACCTATCCATGGACTTTTGGGTGGCTTGTGGTGGGCCAGTTGACCCAGGTGCTTAGTGGGCCAGTGCGTGGGCTATGCGTGGCGGACCGGGCTTCGGGCTCGGGTCGTTACAATATATTTGGACGATTGGGTCAATCGCCAACATGGGCCTAATGTGGGCCATCCTCTGACGCCGCCTTCACTACCCCTAGGGTTGATAACCCCGAATGTGATGCTGAGACGGGAATGGTTTCTCGCGTGGGAGACCATCGATCCACATAGCTATGTGGAGATGAAGTACCGGGTGTTTGTACAGATGGTGCAGTATCATCCTCCTTCTCCTCCTACTCAGGAAGCGGAGGGTCCTTTTCCCATCTTCGTAGGCGAGATCGGTTCTTTTGCGGGGCAGATACATTATCTATAAGTCTCGTGGACTATCGACTATGGAGAAGGGGATAATTATAGGGACGAAGACTTGAGCGGTGGTGAGATCCCACCCCATGACTATCTTCCGCGAGGGAGAGATCTGGTATGCTTCTGGTCACTCTGTGTATATATTTTCTATCTATTTTATCTGTATATTTGCATATTGATGAAAAAATTGTTGTATGAACAGGTGCCGGCTAGCTCCTATCAGAAGCTACTGAGAAGATTCTACAAGTTGTCCGATTTATATTGGAGACTGAAGGTCGGGGCCAGCGATTTCACTTGCCGGGGAGGTGCAGATACGAATGGGCCGCGTCGCAGAGGTGGCGGGAGTGGCGGCTCCTAGGGGTGGGGCCAACAGTAGCACGACGAAAAGAAGAAGACAGTGATTTTCATTTCCTGCTATTTTTTTATTGTAAAAGAATGTATTTGTAAACAAATTTTATTTACTTTGTGCATTATTTATTATTAACAAAAATGCAAAAAGAAAAAGAAAACCTAGGGTCTCAATTCTAATTGCTTTTAATTACACAAAAATTGTGCTGAGAGAGAGAAAATAGGAATTTGGCCAGTGGTGGCTATTGGTTGATGTATATAATTGTTTAATGATTCTCGGACGGGAGGAGAAAGTCTAAAATTCGTAGTAGCTGCTACGCTGTGCGATAGGCCTGATGCCTATTTATGAAGGAATCACTCCTAGGATGATTAATCTCTCAGGAGTGATTTTAGGAGAGTCCCCCCCCCCCCCGAGGAATGCGGCCTCGAGTGAGTGATATGGACTGGAGAGCTGAGCCAAAAAAGTCCAAGTGCCTTGTTTGGTGTGCGGTGCACCAGGCTTGGTGGCCGCGCACGAAACTGTTTTTTTCTCTCCTGTTGCTGAATTTGATGTGCGGAGACAGGTTACATCTCGTTTTTCTTCGTGCCTAACACCTAGGCTGAACATTTTGTCGGAGGTTTCTTCACATGCCTCGTTATAAGGTATCTGAATCAAGATACAATCAATGCAGAACACTCCTCTCTCCCTTTTCACCCCGAGAAATTTATCTCGCCTTAGGCAGCATTCCCTTCTTTCAAAAAATACTCTTTGATAGATGAATCATTCTTTCGAGACCATTGTAGATTATGAAGCCAGTGTAGACGATTGGTGCCTTAGTCTTAGTGCCGCTGAAAAAGGATATCTTGCTGATAGCTATAGTTTCAGATGTGCATTCAGATGGAGACGTATCTGAATTCATTGGTATACGATACGGGGTGCTTCCCATTTTTGATATTCATAAAGCCATCTCTTCAATTTCTCCTTGAATGAGATGTGTCCCACATTTGAATATTTCTATGCCCTGACAGGCACGTTAATCGGCGGTCTTGTCATAATACCGATGTTGAAACCCCCACCCTTGGTGCTTATCTAAGAGCTGCTTGGTTTTACCACTCGAGAGACCCGTGGAATGTTGCATGGTCGACTCTTTGACCTAACTCAACTCTCGAGGCTCTTTGCTAATTACCAACCCGACGACACATATTTGGAACACCGAAAAATGGCCCTCTTCTTGTATATTTTAGGAAAAGTCTTTATAATTAACCTTGATGGTTATGTTGATGTGCGGGTTTTGGATATCGTCCTGCATGTCAGGGGACAAGTGAGTAATATAATTCCTCTCATTCTGGCAGAGACCCTTTTCGGCCTAGACAGTTATGCCAATGGGGTGGAATGATTTCCTTCTGGCAGCTCCATTCTCTTGCATATGTGGCTTGAAGAACGTTTTATGAGGGTTATTCCCCCAGTTCTTGGCACGAGATATTATCCAATCAATTATGCCAAGAGGGGTTGCCAGCATGATTATTTGGTGACTGAAATAGATTGGGTGGAGTACTTCTTGTGTGTTCCTTCCTTTGATATTGTGTGGGTTGTACCCTATTGGATAATTTGGTGATTCATACCAGGGATTCATCGATTTACACAGGTCATAATTGTAAAGCTCCACGCTGCGACCTTTTATTATGCCTCCCGAGTGGTGCGGCAATTTGGGCTGGAGCAAAGGCTACTCGATACTGATCTTTCTGAGTTCGAGATAAGTGAGCTCACCGGTGACTTATGTAGGGACCTCCGAGGGTGGTGAGGTCACGAGATAGGGTTGCGTACTGTTCTTTTCTTAGATCACATCCCTTTGGAGAATATCTGCCTTCCCATCAATTATTTGGCATGGCTGGTCCCATAAGCAATGGAGCATTCATTCAATATTAGACTCACCCTGGAGTGTTTACTTGGTAAAATCGTGACAAATGGAGCAGACGTTCGTCTGTTGGAGATGGGTGAATCCGTGGAGGACTCTGGTTTAGAAATTTATGCAAGGGATCCACAGCGACTTCAGCGTAGTCAGAGGAGCATATTTCGTGGTCCGCGGAGATCTGATGGAGCTGGGACCAGTGGTGTTGGTAAGCGTAAAAGAATGAGCACTAATGAAAGCGAGGAAAGTTTGAGAGGCTGGCGTGGTGAACATCGAAGCAGATTGAATATGATGAGGGTTTATATATATAGCTATATGTAAAATAGATTAAGACAAAATATGAGTGCATGTAAGTCTTATCTATGTACTCCTTGATTGCCAAATCGGAGATTTTGTTATAAATTAAAAGTGTTTTATTATTATGTGAGAAGTGGTTTTTCCTTGTGTGATCAAAACAACATGATAGGGGGAACCAAAATATTATAAAATGTGTAAGTAAACGATTGCACCCGAAGGCTGCCTACGTATCTCATAAAGAGAATCAGGTCTCGTCGTAGTTCGGCCCAGATTTGTGAGAGACGGAGATTTTTATTTCTTTTTCTCCAATATTTTATCTCTCTCATTTCTTTTTTGAACTCTAACTTTTGCCTAGGCCGCCCTTTCAGGTTTTTGACCTATCGAGTTATTTTTAGAAGAGGGAAAAAAGTATTTACAAACACAAGTAAAACTAAATGCACCATAGCTAAGCTGACAACTACGCATAGTATTTCTTGAGCTTGTCCATGTTGAAGGGCTGAATGAGGTTTTCTCAATTTTTGTTGGTGGAGAAGACTGCGCCACCTGATTGCCTGAGCCTTACCACGTACAGTCCCATCCATGGTGATTTCCACTTTCCAAAGCTGTCAATGTCGCTAGGCGACTTTTCTCGGAGAACCAAGTCGCTTACTTTGATGTCTCGGGCTTTGACCCGTTTGTTGAAGGATCAAGTTATCCTCCTTTGATATACTCATGTGTGTTCTAAAACCAACAACCTCCTTTCATCTAGGAGTGCCAGTTCATCATACCGATGCTTAAGCCAATCAGCTTCAGCCACCTTGGCTTCCATCATTACCCTTAAGGAAGGGATTTCAACTTCAATAGGCAATACGCCTCCATGCTAAAGGCAAGAGAAAATGGGGTAGCCCCAGTAGGTGTACGAACAGAAGTACGGTAGCCCCAGAGTGCTAATAGCAATTTATCAGGCCAATCTTTCCCTGTATTTGCCATTTTTCGAATGATGTTTTCCAATGTCTTGTTGACTACTTCCACAGTGCCATTGGCCTGCGGCTTGTAAGGTGAAGACTTTTGCCGTTGTATTTTGAATTCATCCAGTACCCGGTTGACTTCTCCCTCGAAGTGTATACCATTGTCTAAGATCATCTCAAAAGGTACCCAAAATCGGTAAATGATGTTTGTCTTGATAAATTATGCAACCTTCTTCGCATTCAAAACTTTGTATGAAATGGCTTCATCCCACATTGTGAAGTAGTCAACGAAAACCAGAACATACTGTGAGCGCCCCGGATCCGACTCTTGGAGAAATCGGTCACTTCGGGCCTTTTTCGCTCTTGTCTCATGGTTTTCCTCTATTTGATTTTATGATTTGATAAACATGAAAAACATGTTCATCTTTTAAAACAGAGTCGTCACTCTCGTTTATAAAGTAAACAATTGGGAAGGTTTTACGCACCTAATTCGCCCTTTCGGTCTCTACACATTTGCATGCTCTAATTTAATTATCGCAAGTTTGTTATTTACAGAATATACTTTACATGTATTTAATATATTGACACGTATTTAAAATAATTACATACATTTATTATAATTATTTACATATCTAAACAGACTAACAAATGGAAGGGGTTACCTTCTGTCATTTTACAGAAATCGGGCCACGTTTTAGGCCGTTGTGTAATATTGGATCAAGCTAGCCCGTAGCCTGACCGTTGTGCTTCCACTGCTACCAATCGAGGAAAGGAAGACTTACATTTTGTGTGCGTTGAGAGAGAGTCAATACTCTTTTCTCTTTTCTTCCTCAAAAAGAGGCTTGCTAGAGAGAGAATTGTGTGTGTGTGTGTGTGAGCTCTTTGAGGGAGTTCAATCTCTTTTTTTGAGGGGCTTCTCTTCTTGTTGTGTTTGTGGAGAGCTGAGAGCTCTATTTATAGGGGAGGAAGTGGGAGTTTACTCTCTGGCCCAAGTTTGGACAAAGCTTCCTTTCTGCCTCCAAAGTCTTCAACAGCCGGCGGCTTAATTTTGAGTACAAAATGCTGGTTTGGTATGCGGCGCACCTGGCATGATGTCCGCGCACCGAACCCTGTTTGGGTGTATCAGCGCACTCAGCAAGGCTTCAGTGCACCAAACCCTGTTTTAGGCTTTTTCCAGGCTTTGTGTCTTGCACTTTTGCCCTTCTTAGCTGTGTATCTTTAGTCTAGACCCATGATGTTTATCTAACGGAAGGTTGTCTGTGTGTTGAACGTCATTAGTCATGTTGTATCTTCGAGTTTGACCCTTGATGTTGATCTAACCGAAGCTTGTTGTATTTGTTGGACGTTGACTGTCGGTTGTGTATGTTGTTTCCTGAAATAATCATAGAAACATGTGTTAGTCCGTTTGTAAATAAACAATTATTTATTGGACATTTCGTATAATGTAGGTTTACGAATTCTGGGTGTCTACAGAGCCCCTCGACTACGTTTTCTTAGAAGTAAGCGAGCGTCGTAAAAAAAGATAGACATCCAACTTCGTACTAGCAATTGGATGGTCAAACTCTGCATCAGAGTTTGTGTGACCATGTGTATATGTGTGTGGGTGACAACATGTGTCAAAGAGTGACCAGATCTCGAGGGGAGACTGGCTACGTATCTCTATAAAGAGAATCAGGTCGAAACATAGTTCAAATTTTTTCAGGGAAGAAATTTGATTTTAAGATGTTCATTGTGGGAATGTGCGACAAGGTCTGCCCTGTGGTGACCGAATCTCCAGTGGAGACTGCCTACATATCTCTATAAAGAGAATCAGGTCAAAACGTAGTTCAAATTTCTTCAGGAAAGAAATTTGATTTTGAGATGTTCATTGTGGGAATAGGCGACAAGGTCTACCCTATGGTGACCAGATCTCCAGGGGAGACTGCCTACGTATCTCTTAAAGAGAATCAGGTCAAAACGTAGTTCAAATTTCTTTAGGGAAGAAATTTAATTTTGAGACTACTGTGTGTGGGAATGGTTCATCTTCGGACCCTGGGTCTATACCCGTTGGGAAACAACCAAAAAAAAGTTGTACCAACGCAAAATGAGGTAAATTATAGTTTAGGATAAGCTGTAAATTGACATAAAGTAAAGATACTATTTTGGTGTCGCGTCCGGGGGACGGATTCTGAACTGTGTTGGATGGCAAGGCCGTTGAGCGGTTGATTTCCATATGCCTCAAGCTCGAACCCATGGGGGAAATGACCGGGTGACTGGGTGTGCAAACGTGTGTGAATGCACTACAAATCTGTGTGGTGTCCAGGGGACACTTTGTTGGGGATGATGCGCACGACCATTGGCAATGCTTCTGCTAAGATATGCTGTGTAGAATCCCTTGGGTATTCTGCTAGAGATGATGGATTGGACAGCAGGGCCGTTGGGAGTAACTCCGCTGGAGATTGCTCTTGAAAATATGTTGATGACGGACTTCCGTTAGGGCGTCCGGTTAACGACCGTTAGTTGGACGTTAAGTTGCCGTTAGGAGGACTTCGAGGTGCAAATCGTAAAATGCTGAAATTTGTAGGGAAAAAGGGAAAATCCCTTTCTTCTTAAGGAAGAACACGGCAACAGCAGGCAGCAGCTTGCTGTCGTTTCTCTTTCTCTCTCAACTCTTCCTCTCTTCTTCGATTTCTTCCAAATTTCTTCCGCAATCTCTCAAATTTTTCGAGGTTTATCGCCCCAAAATTGTTTGTAGCGATAATGGCTAACAATTCGGACTCAGAAAATGAGATTTCTGTCAATGTGGGTACCGGTGACGAACAAGTCGACGAGGTGATGGCGTGAAATCGGGTCCGCTATCCATTCTCAGATAGTAATCCGAACGATATTCATCGTGACCGGAGCAGTCACATCTCTTCTTTAGATCCACCCGCGGTGAGTTTTCGAAAAACCCATTTGTTCTACAAAGTATGCTAAATTTGAAATTTTTGCATGATTTGCTGGACTCTTGATGTTAATACTACAATTATTAGTATCCAAGTAGCAAATATATGTTGTTGCATGTTGAATCAAAGAAAAAAATGTGAATTTATACAATATAGGTATAAACAAGTATGTATGTTTTGTGGATTTTGCATGTTTAAAGTTTCCACTTTAGTTGCAAATTTGAACATGTTAGGATAAAAATTTCTCGAAATCGAGAGTATATATGTGTAGAGGGATGAGCAAAGATGGAAACCCCCAAGTTGATTATGTTGGGGTGGCTCAAAATGTATGGATTTTTCTTGCCCAAAGTTGCGCGAAAGTCGCACACCAACTGTTTGAAAAAAAGCTTGAATGAAGAAAAGTGAAGAAAAACTCTCACTAAACACTTAAAAATATTTTATTTTGATCCCGGGATCCTAGGGATGGGATTTGGAGGTTGTATGGAAGAAAATAAAAAATTTTATTTATTTATTTATTTTTTATTTTTGCATGGAAAATATGATTGAATTGACTTGATGTGCATTTATGAAATGACATGAAAAATGTGCACGTGTGCTTTGTGCTGACACGCTGGAATTGATTTTGTTTATTTCGCAGTTACGGAGGAAGATTACTCGGATCCGGGCGAATGGGGACATGGTACATGTCTTGGTACGTTCATCCAGAATTAGGGTGGTTTCATCGGCTACAGCAACATCCATGAGGTGTTGCGGTGTTTCTGGTGGGACACTACCCATAACTTCCACCTTCTGTGGGGCGAGGTGACTATGACCCTAACGGATTTTTCGACAATCACGGGACTACCGACTGGTCAGGGCCGGGCTATTGAGCCAGATTTTCAGCTGCGACATCGTCTTGATATCGTTGTTCAGCTGTTGAGATTTGCTCTGGTGTACAAGAGCTTTGACGAGATTCTCATCAACTATGTCAGGGAATGGTTGCTCCAAAATGTGGACCTTGTTGACACAGCCGATTGGTCTGCCGTAACTCGGTTCGTTCGAGTTTTCTTATTCTTGGCTCTGGGGATCACCATCTTTGCCAATGCTTCCTCAACTTTGCGAGTATCTCTACTCGGTTATTTGAGGTGACTGCGCCATCTGGGCGACTTTGATTGGGGACAGGCTGGCCTGGAAGAGTGTTATTTCTTCATGGATCACGCTAGTCAGAATGTCGCTAGTAGCGTAACTGGCTACAATGTGGCTTGGGAGGTAATATTCGGAACAAAAATCTTTATTTTAAAAACTTTTTTGTCATTTAAAAATAAATATTGACTCATTGTTTTTGATGTGACAGGCCTGGGCTTACGCGGTGTTCAGATTTTACCCTTTCACTCTCTGCACCAGGGTGATGACCCTGCCATTTGTGGTGAACTTCCGGACTTCAAACCAGAAGTACGCTCAGAGGGTCCCTACTTGGCCTGACACCGTGGAGGTTCGGACTGTGATTATCAACTCTAGTCCTGAATCTGTCAGCTTTTTCCCATGAGGTCAGCTGTCTGCTTCCTATGGTCTAGCCTAAGCGGCCAATAGGTGTCGCATTTTGATGGTTTCCATCATGTGCGACTCTTTGTATCTAGGCGATCGGGTCAATTGCCAGCATGGGCCCAACGTGGGCCAGTCTCTGACACCGCCTTCACCATCCATCGGGATGATGACACCGGACGTGATGCTGAGATGCGAGTGGTATCTCGCGAGGGAGGCCATCGATCCACACAGATATGTGGAGATGGATTACGGGGTGTTCATGCAGACCGTGCTGTATCCTCCTCCTCCTTCTGCTCAGGAAGCGGAGGGTCCGTTTCCCATTTTTGTGGGAGAGATTGGGTCATTTGTGGGGCGAATATATTATCCGGAGGTCCCGCGGACGATTAGCTATGGAGAGGGGGAAAACTACAGGGAGGAGGACCTGAGCGGTGGTGAGATTCCACCACACAACTATCTTCCGCGAGGGAGAGATCTGGTATATTTCTGATCATTCTATGTATACATTATTTGTCTATTTTATCTACACATATTTGCATATTGATAAATAAAGTTGTATGAACAAGTGCCGGCTAGCTCCTATCAGAAGCTATTGAGCAGGTTTTACAAGTTTTGCGATCTATATCGGAAGCTAAAGGCCAGGGCCAGTGATTTCACTTGCCGAGGTGGTGTGGACGTGACGGGGCCACGTCGCAGAGGTAGCGGGAGCAGAGACTCCAGAGGTGCCAGCACTAGCAGGTCGAAGAGAGGAAGGCAGTGATTTCTTTTCTTGTTATTTTTGTTTTCTTTTATTTAAAAGAAATGTATTTGTAAGAAAATTTTATTTATTCTGTACATTATTTATTATTAATGAAAATGCAAAAAGAAAACCTAGGGTCTCAATTCTAATTGCTTTTAATTACACAAATTGTGCTGTGAGAGCAAAAATGGGTATTTGGCCGAGGTGGCAGATGGTTGGTGCATAATTGATGGCTTTCGCACGGGAGGAGAAAGCTTTAAATTTGTAGGGGTTGCTACACTGTAATGATAGGTCTGCTGCCTATTTGATGAAGAATCACTCTTGGAGTGATAATTGAAGTATCTCTCACCTGAAGGATATGGCTTATGTCAGATGAGGGATGTGGACTGAAGGGTTAAACAAACAAAAGGCCAATTAGTGCCCGCGCACCAAACTTCTCTTTTCTGTCCTGTTGTTCAATTTGATGTGTTGGGACATGCTACGTTCCAATTTTCTTTGCCTAAAGCCTAGGCTGATTAATTACTGTCGAGAGAATTCTTTCCTTCCCTTAGTTTCATAAGGCCATTTAGCCCGAACAACTTAATGTAAATCATTCCTTCCTTCTGCTTTTCCCGACGACGTAAATCGCAAGCCATTCATTCTGAAGACTTTCCTTTTCTAGTCCGAAGGCTTTTCTTGTATCTTTGGCAAGAATTCGTTTTCCTTTTGACAGATATCCTTCAAAATGGATCATCCTACTGGTTCTTTGGAAGATTTTGCTCGCTATGAGAGTCGCTTGGATTCCATGGTTCGGCTTTTGGATATGGACGATAAATTGATTATCGGCCAAGATTGCGGCTTCTTGTGCGCATTCTGGAGGATTGATATTTCGATCAATTGGGACATGATATGAGCTGCATCTCGTGTTTGGTCCGTAGAAAAGCATCTGTTTAATTTCTCACTGAATGAGATGTGTCCCATTATTGAAGAGTTTTGTGCCCTGACAAGGTCGGCATTTGCTGATCAGATTGTCATCCCTGATCTCACCCAAACACCCGAATTGACTGCGTTAGAGCTGCTCCGATTTCCTCTTGATGATACGAGGGCAATGTTTAAGGATAATCTTTTTGACCTGACTATCCTCCCTGACATTTTCTGGGATACTTCCTACTATCCCAGATATACCCGACGTCGTCTGGTGGCTATTTTCCTGTGCTTGCTAGAAAAGTTATTCCTGAGGAGCTACAACGGCTTTATTGATGTACGAGCACTCAACATGGCTCTGCAATGTTGGGGGAGCCAAAAAAGTATTATCCCCATCATCTTGACTGAGACCCTGCTTGGCCTGGATGCTTACGCAGGTGGTGAAGACTGGTTCCCATCCGGTAGTCCGCTTTTTTTACACATGTGGTTGGAAGAGAACTTTAACAGAATTGGCCCCCTCCTCGAGTTCTGGCATTTCATCTAGCTGGATATGACTTGAGGCCACATCACTGGGGTAATTTACCTTATGAGGCCATGTGGGTTGACCATTTTTCTCGTGCAACTTCCTCTGATATCTTATGGACCATTCGCCATTGGCGCATCCAGAGATTTTCACTGAAGAGCGACAGATTCGCACATGTAATCATTGCTGGATTGCGCACAGTCACATTTTATACTCCTCCTCGTATCTTACGGCAGTTTGGCCTGGAACAGACAATACCAAACCTGTCTCTGGCTGATGTTGAGGTCGGGGACCTTAATTCAGAGCTGTGTACTCTGATTCATGACATGTGGACGATCACCATGTATGGCCAGAGTGTTTCGACGGGATATTCCCAGAACTAGTTTCGAAGTCGAGAATATATTTCTTGGCTCGTGCCCTGTGTGGGATCTCATTCATCCCATATTGCAGCCACCGTGGAACTAGTGCTTTGTTGCTCCGTGACAAATGGAGCAGATATGCGGTTACAAGAAATCGGGCATACAACTGAAAATGCCAGTGTGGATACTCGTCCTTTGCCTCTAACTCCTGTTGGTAATAGGGGGAATGTGATTCTGCTTGGAGAGGACTTTGATGATGCCGAATTGAGTAATGCAGGGAGCATCCGGGGAGCTGAAAGGAGACGTGGTGGACGCCGTAGGAGATGGAGTATAATGATAGTTTATGTAATTGAATGTGAAATAGATTAAGACAGAATATGAGTGCATGTAAGTCTTATCTATGTACTCCTTGGTTGGCAAACCGGGGGCTTTGTTATAAATTAAAACTATGTTATTATTATTATGTGAGTAGTGATATTTCCATTGTATGATCAAAACAACATGACAGGGGGTGTAACACCCGCATCAATCATGACATTCGTGTGCATCGTGTTTATTAACTTCATTTGGTAACATGGTCATTTCATGTACATTCTTCATCCTAGCATGTTTGCATTTGAGTTGATTTCATACTTCTCTTATGCCTTGTTTGGCGTTTAAATCCTTGCAATCATTGGTACTTGTTTTGGGTCGCATTCTTAACCTTGTTAGAGGTTGTTTTGAATGGGTTTCTTTTATGTCTTGGACTTGGTTTGAACTTAGAATCACCTTGGGGCATTTTGGAACACTTTTGTAGCAAATTTTCCTTCCTGAGCCACGACTTAGCGCCACTTTTGCAGCGCCTTAGTGCGCAACTTTCTGGAATTTTTGACAACTGGCACAGCGCCGTAGCGCCACTTTTGCTACGCTTTAGCGCGCAACATTCTGGAATTTTAAAGAACTGGAGCAGTGCCTTAGTGCCACTATAGCAGCGCCTTAGCACCACTTATGCAGCGCCCTAGCGCGACCCCTGTGACAGCTTTACGAGATTTTTTCGTTTTGACTATTTTGACTCCAAATCCTTGGCCATGGTTGAGCCACGTCCTCCACCACTTGGACCAGACTTCTTGGACCTTTAAATCACCATGGGAGAGCCTTGAATACTCCCATTTCAACCATTAACACCCAAGAACACTACATAGAAAAAGTGAGAGTTCTAGAGTGAGAAAGTGAGCTAGTTTGCTCATTTGAAGTCCAAATCACAATCTGAATTTTCCATTGTGGAGCTACTGACTAGGAGATCACTTCCCTTGGATTGCATGTTGGGTTTCATAAGGTTTTTCTTGGTTGATTTCATCAAGAAGTAAGCTAATATCCCTCCCCTTCTCTATTTATGTCTTGCATGACATCCTAGCCTTGTAAAATGGCATCTATATGTTGAAATCAACATGTTTGAGTATTTTTTGATGTTGAGCCATGTAAATTTTATGGATGATTTGTTTTACATGTTGAGAGACTTGTTTTGGCTTGGTTAGTACACAGACATGGTATCACTTGCTAATCTTGAAGTAAAAATGCTTCTCCTTCTATTCGAACTCATTAGAAACAATTGATGACTCTAACGGAGTTGAATAGGTTTTCATAATTGATGAGATCACGTGTGTGACTTGGGGACTTCATTGTGATACGAGAGTTTTGTTGGGAAAAATTAGTTACCCAAATTGTGTTTAATTTGATGTTGTTATTTAATTCTCGTAAATATTATGAGATGGTTGATTATGTGAGTAGGATTATTATGACCTACTAGAGACATTCATGTTTAATGATGTTGTAATCCCTATTTTGGAGTTTGATTTGTTGTTGTGAATATCAAGTAAACATCTACTTGTACATTTGTGATGTCCATGGATTATTTGTTGGTGGTATATTGACGCTCGATTATTGCGAGAGCCGGGGCTACGTAATAGTTGAAGGCCAATACATCGGGCCTCGCCTTACCGTTGGCCACGGTAGGGGCATAGCATCATTTGTTGTATGGAATAAACGCAACCTTGGTATGCTATTCCGTGGTTGCTTCTTGGGTCGTAGGGACCAAGATCACCCGTCGACGTGAATACAGAAAATAGTTCACATAGAATTGGTTATGGTTTTGATTCATCAATCGAGCACGTCAACAACGGCTCCTACATTGGTATATTATATGATGGTTGGTTGGAAGTATTGGGTATATTGGAGGTGTACCTCAATACAGTATCATTTTAAAAGTGTTTACATATCGCACTTGTGTGGTTCCTATATATACGAATGTTGGTCACGATTTCCAACTGGTATGGGTCGGTTGGCGATTGTCGAGCCTCTCGTATAATGTAGGGTAACTTGTTATAATGAGATGGTTGATCTATGCTATGTTTCGTGAATGATATATCATGCCATAACTTGTTATACTTGTTAATATTACTGTTTTGCATCTAGTATGACATATCGTTGCATTAGTAGCTTACTGAGTTTTAAACTCACTCCGTCCAATGTTTATTTGTTTTCCTTAGATCACGGTTTGACGAGGAACCCATAGTAGGAGTTTACTTCGTCTCGGCGTTTCTGTAGGTTGTTCTTTGTGGTTTGTGCCCTTCGGGCCTTTGTATTTCTTTTAGTGAGGCCGAGGGTATACATTGTTATCTAAACTTTGTAATGTTGGGTAGTACGTGTTGATTTTCCTGATTGTATTATTCTTTTGGTTATGTCAACATGGTTGTTGTGCTTGATGTATCTATTATTACTTGTTGCTTTCACACAC
Source organism: Platycodon grandiflorus (assembly GCA_016624345.1). Taxonomy (NCBI): domain Eukaryota; kingdom Viridiplantae; phylum Streptophyta; class Magnoliopsida; order Asterales; family Campanulaceae; genus Platycodon; species Platycodon grandiflorus. The sequence continues at coordinate 32,371,466 of CM028368.1, forward strand.
TCTAACTTATTTATCCTTGTTGTTCTCCGAGCTTTTTGCTCGTGGAGGTTGATGTTTACATGATTGGTTTTATATTCAAACTATGTTTTAAACAAGTTTTGTTTTCGGCTTGTTAATATGCAAATAAAGTATTGTTTTGGTTTCAAAGAAAAGCTTTGCACGTGCATTACAGGGTTTTATGCATTCGCTATATACTTGCATCAAAAGGAAATTTTTGAGATGTGTATTTCATGTTTCTCATTCATCGCGAACCGACTTGGGGATTCCACGTAGGAATTCGGGTCGAGTCGAGTCGTGACAGGGGGAACCAAAACAAATATTCATAAAATGTGTAAGTAAATGACCGAACCCGAAGACTGCCTACGTATCTCATGAAGAGAATCAGGTCAGATTGTAATTCAACCCAGATTTGCGAGAGACGGAGATTTTTATTTCTTTTTCTCCAATGTTTTATCTCTCTCATTTCTTTTTTGAACTCTAATTTTTGCCTAGGCCGCCCTTTCGGATTTTCAACCTACCGAGTTATTTTTAGAAGGGGGGGGGGGAAAAGTATTTACAAACACAATTAAAACTAAATACTCTATAGCTGAGCGGGCAACTACGGGTAGTACTTCTTGAGCTTGTCCATGTTGAAGGGCTGAATGAGGTCTTCTCCATTTTCATTGGAGAGGAAGGCTGCGCCGCCTTACTGTACGAGCCTGACTACGTATGGTCCCATCCATGATGATTTCTACTTTCCAAAATTGTCGATGTAGCTAGGCACCTTTTCTCGGAGAACCAAGTCAACTACCTTGATGTCCCGGGCTTTGATGTAAGACCCCGACGAACCCAACATGCTTACTATCATCTTATTAACCCTCATGTGATTATCTTAGGGTTGAGAACCCTTAATGTACCTTTAATCTGTCCTTAATCCTAGCCGTGAGTTTAACAAGTTGGGACGTACCGTAGTTGAGGATCGGCCTCTATTTCCTTCCCTTTTCGCTCGTAGTTACTTCGTGTTTGACTTGTGTTCATATGTGGGTACTGTGTAATAGTTTTGGATTCGTCTAAGAGTATTCTCAGCATTGGTTAGGGTTCGTATACGTCGTGTTCTCACCTTGGTTGGTCGATTCGGCCTTGGTTTAGATTCATTCACGAACAACGAGCACGTTCGCTCCATCGTTAATCCGTAAGTTGAGTTGTTCAAGTGTGGTTTGGTGTGTGTGTCTCGATGTGCAATTGAGACTTGTGTTCGTTATCACTCGTGCCTCGTCACGGGATGATTCGGGTGTGTATTGGATGTGTTTTGACCCTTATTTGATGTTAAAATCAACCTAGGATCACTTCAGGACATTTTGGGATCCATCGAGGGCATTTTCGGAAAAACTGCCCAGTTCTTATCTCTATGCAGCCGCACTGCGAGCTTGCATAGAAAACTCAAACTTTCTGGAACCTATGCGGCCGCACTATGCGCTCGCATGGCTCCTATGCAGCCGCACTATGCGTCCGCATACCGACGGACTCTGCTCGTCTGGTTTTCATTCTTTCTCGGTTTTTAACATTTTTAAGTGGTTTAAAATGCTCAAACAAGCCCGAGATTGTACCAAACATTTCCCCATGACTTAAATAGGAAAACCCAGCCATTCTTTCCCCCATAATTTGTCCTCCAAACCAGAAATTAGAGAGAGAGAGACTTTAAAGAGAGAAAGGAGAGAGAGGAGAGAAGAATTCGCGATATCTTGAGATCCGCTTGTCGGATCGATGATCCGTATTCACCGTAGCGTAGAGGACGACAAGGAGCACGTTTCCAACCAAAGATATCGTCTTATCTATTGAAGAATCGCTAACCCCCATCTCTTCTCCCACGTTTTAAAGAGAGAAAGTGGGTTTTGGAGTGAGGAAGAGTTGAATCGAGCAAGATCGAGAGCGGGATCGACGTTGGGACTTCCTAGCATCGTAGATATCGCCAGGGGGAGTACTTTCATCCAACCCAACATCGTCCCTTGGTGTATTTGTCGTATTTGGGTAAGTTACTACTTTTATTTCTTGCTCGTAGTAATTGTTCTTGCTATATAAAATGTATTTCTTGTCAATACGGTGAACTTGTCGATATACATGATAATCGATGATTATGTGAAAAGTATGATGTGAAATGATGCTATATGAGTTTAGCCGTACTTGTGAAATATGTGTTTAACTACGAGATAGTGAAATGTGATGTCGGACTTTACGGAGTCCGCGATTGAATTGGAATATGTTGTAATTAATTATGTGGACTATTTATGGAAAATGAGTTGGTTTGACTCTACGGAGCCTGTTATTAATGTGCTAGCATATGTGAGATTATGTGTAGTACCATACCGGATTGAATTCTAACAACATGGTTATATGATGGGACGTCATCATTTGAAATGTGGAAATGATAGAACGAGTTGGTTCCTTAGTGTTGAAATTGTTGTAGAGTACCTCTACGAATATTGAACATGTGTATATGAATAAAAGGAACTAATTCAGAGGGTCGTAGCATCACCGACGTTCATGAGGGCTAGAGCTAGTGAAAAGTCGTAGTTGAGTTACGATCCGGCCTTTCCCCCGCTACTGGCCATTGTGGGGCTTGGTGCATCTCTTGCTAGCCGAGATGTGACCGGACCGATTGACTTCCCAGGTCGTAAGGGACTGGCTCATGATGGTCCAGTGCGCGCGCTCTATTGGTAAAAGACCCGGGTATTGTTTATATGATGGCGTAATAAGGATGGTTGTTGGTCAGAGGTGTACCTCGACCCCGTATTCTCGTATTCTTGATGAAAGGTAATGAAACATGATGATGAGTTATAAATTGTTGTTTATAATGTATGACATGCGATGTTCATTGATATGCTTAGTCATTGCATTATTAAAAATTAATCCATGATTTATGTTTCATATCGCCATGTCATGAAAGCTGCATAAGTAATAACTTACTGGGTCTTTGACTCACCCCCTTCCACATTGTTTTCCCCCCTTAGTTCGCAGGTACACGAACAGTAGCAGGCGGTGAGGCTGACAAGGTGTTTGTACGTGGTAGTTGGGTATTGTGGCTCGTTAGTAACCCTTTTGGTATTTACCTGTACTTGGATTTGAACGGTTGTAAGATGTTGTATTTCCACTTTTGGGCTTGTATCTTTATATAGTTAGTTGTGGTATTTAGTTTCGACATATGTCGTCGAGATACCTGAAATTGTGAAGATTGGGTTTTGTATATTACGTATGCGATGTTTGAGGTTGTGTGTCAGTTTAGTTATATGATTGATACTGAGCAGTGTAGCTCGATGATGTAGTTGTGTATGGTAATTGTATTATGGTTCTCCAGCTTGTGTTTTAGCCGTCAAGGTGGTTATAATAATTGATTTAATTGAGGATTTTGTAACTTGGGGTTTTAAAGAGCTGGTTAGCTCATTATATTACCGTACTTGTATAAGAAATGAAGGTTTAATGTCCTAATTTTGGGCTTCGTGTAGTGGGTCCAGGTTGGGGCGTTACAGTTGGTATCAGAACATAAGTTCCTCAGATGGCAATTAGAGTTTGGGATTAAGCATGAGATGGTATAGTAGTAATCAATTTGATTATTGAGGAATTAAGAATAGTGGTAGTGGGTAGACTACCACATTGCGGTATAGGTGTGAATGACGTTCGAGTTGAGTCATGAAGTGTAAGATGGATTGAGTGGTAGCCTCTTCATTACACTGCTTGTGATTAGGTGATCAGTGATTATATGGTATAACATTATGTTTGTCTATTGGGGTATTGACGTCGAGTTATTATTTGTAGGTGTTGGAGCTGTTATGGATAAGGATGAGACTGGTAGGAATGAACAACCCGAATCGGAGGAGAAGAGCGATGCGCAGACTAATGTCTCTCATGTGGAGGTACTAAGTAATCTGACTAAAGGTGCGGTGAACATGTTTCGGTAACTCGCTCGGATGATAGTAGTCGAAATGAAGCGTCAGGGAGAAACTGAAAATAATTTGGGTACTAGAGATAGCCCTGAGACTTGTAAGGATAAGCGGCCCCAATCACAAATAAGGATTTCAAAAAGGGCTAAAATTGTTCCTCGAAGATCACAGAAACCCAGGGATAAGTGTAACCATTGCTTGAGGATAGGTCATACTGAAGATAGGTGTTGGAAGAAACAAGGAAAGTGTTTGAATTGTGAAGACGGTGGACATTTCAGGAAGAATTGCCCTAGGTTTAAACGGAAGCAAGCTGAAGGTTCGAACTCACAAACCATTGGAGTTAAGAGGGATAATCGAGGTAAACGCAAGGTCTAGAGGTGTGAGTGCAATAAGTTTGAATCCGCGACATCAATAGGAGGTACCTTATTACCTTACTTGAGTCCATGAGTTCATTTTCATCTTAGTTCATCATGGATACATGTTACATCATTGTGTCAGCATATCGTCCAAGATAGGATCGAGTTGCATTCGTTGCATTCATGTTGAAATATTCATTCATAAATTTATACGACTGTGAGACCGATACTAAGGGCACATTTTTACCACATGTCCCTAGTGCCCTTACGACGGAAGCTTTTGAAGTCACTTCAGTAGGCGCCCTGAATTGATTGTCAAGAGATATTCGTTGGAGAACTAAGTTGACTAGTATATTGTTAGAAATTGACCGACCCTATTACAAAGAGGAACGGAACAGTAAAATAGAATTACAATTTTCAGACTAAAGCTTTTTTTTCCAATGTTAGATATAGTTTAGAATGCATGAGTATGTCATCGCATTCATGAACTTCATCATGTGCACATAGATAGACGTATTCGTAACCCTATGACTATTTTATTTTATTACCCAAAATTGTGATGTGTGTACATGTTGTGTGAGTAATTTTATGAACCTAAGGTTGAATAGTCACCTCGGCGGTGAAAGCGTTGTACGTAAGCTATCTATGGGAATCTTGGATTGTTGTTGACCGGGTGAGTTAGGCCGAAGCCTATCATCTGGTGTGATGAGATTGGGTAATATAAGACTTCATGAGGAAATGGTTACCCGTAGAGGTGGAGCCGCCCAAGGAGTGTCCTGATTGGTACCTTTTTGTGGTCATAGTGAAGGAGGAAAGGGCTGCCCGTAGAGGTGGAGCCGCCACTTTGTCCTGTGACTTGTTCCATTGTTTTATTGTTTCTATGCTATTAAATTATGTTGTGCACTCTGATTGGGGAACTTGTTCATTAATATGCTAGTGTGCGAGGATAAAGTGAGGGACAATTATCAAGAGTGTGGTACACTCTTAAATTCGGGTAACAGTTTATAGTAGCGAACATTAGCACCCCATGGTGCCGACCTAACCCTAACACGTGATTAGAGTTTTATACTCTTATTGTGACCCACTAAGACCTTGTGACCTTGTGACGTGAGTATGTGTAACCGAGCATGCTAGCTCGTGGATTTCCTAATCTTTAGTTCATCGATTCACGCTATATCCGGTAATGTTGTTATGCACGGTAGAGTTTGTATGACCATAATAGTTGTTTCCTTTAAGTGGACCTTCCTTCGTAGGTTACGATGAGTTCTAACCTTTTGTGAGACTGATGTCTTGTCTATTGTTACAGCATGGCTCGTGTGAGGAAAACTGCTAGGATGTCAGTCATACACCCTGTAGTGTTTCAACTTAGACTATTATTTCGTCAGCTAACAGAACTTGGAGACCAATTGACCTTGGCTCTTAACGAGACTCATGGGGATGAACATGGAACTAGTGTTCCCAACGCCAACTTGGGAGGAACCGATTCCGAATCAGATACTAGTAAGAACAACTTAGTGATACATAAGTTATTATCTTGGCATGGAATTATGTGATAATCTTATGAATGGTTGGACCTCGGGTTAATGGGAGGAATGTGTGTTCATGCTACCACCGTAAGTTAAGTTCGGATATGATAGTTAAATCTCTTTGACTAGTCGTAATGTGAATTGGAGACAAGATGAGAATAAACCATAATTGCTAGTACTCAGGTACTGGGTGCTTTAAGACTAGTTGTGTTGTGTATTGATATGTGGTAAAGACTATGTGAACCTTGTAAGTGTAAATGTGGGATACAATTGGGAATATAACCGTGAATTTAGGATGTACACATAAGTATAAGTTGTGGTGTAATACCCTGAATTTGTTATGCTTTAGATGCTTACCTTGTTTTGTGTTATATGGGTTAATCATGTGTGTTTAACTTCTTAAGTAACATGTTCAATATGGTCTTGCCTTAGTTCTTATGCATCTAATAGTACTAGAATGGTATACATGTTAATGCCTTAGCTTAGTACAAGCCCTTGTGATTAGTCATGAGTGTGAGGTGATTATTATTGGCAATGTTGCATGTTGTTTAGAATGAGTTTTAGAAGTGTTTCAAACTTGATTTGAAGTTGATATCACATTAGGGTGACTTGGGTACATTTTAGGATCACTTTGATGTGTTTAGAAGCCTTTTTGACTTGAACCAGCCTCTATGCAACCGCATAATGCGAGCTTGCCCAAAACCTCAACATTCTGGTTTCTATGCGGCCGTATGAAGCGCCTGCATAGCAACCTATGCGCTCGCATAAGGCGCCCGCATGACATCCTATGCGCCCGCATGATGCCAACCTATTTAAGCGCACAAACTTTCTGGAATTCAAGCGGCTGCTCAAGGCGCCCGCATAGATCATATAAGGTCGAATTCTGCTATTTTGTTGACTGAATTTTTAAGTTGGTTGACCCTTAAAATTTCATCCTATGGCTGAGATGTGAACTTGAATTTGACTATTTGACCAGCCATTTTCTCTCCTTAAACCACTAAGGAGACATACAAAAACATCACCTCTTCATTTCTCATCCTTGGTAGCTTGACTTGTGTGGGAGACAAAGGTGAGAATAGTGTGTGTGCCTTACATCTCATCATCCAACCATTGAAACTTCGATCCAAGACCTTGCATGTGTTGTGGCTGGTTAGGGGAGCAACCTTAGAGACTTTGTTTGTGAATTGGGTGGCTTGATTGTATACTTTGAAGGTAAGTTACTAAACCCCTATGTATGTTAGAATTTGTCACATGTATGGGTTTTTGTGAACATGCATGACTTGAATTGTTGTTGAATTCATGTTGAAAGGTATGTTGATGAGAATTACATGTTATTATGTGAAAGACATGGTTTAGTTGGTTTAAATTATGTAGAGATTGATAATCACCAAAGTAGTGAACTAAAGAACATGTTAGAGACTTTAAATGGTGAAAATTGCATATAGCAATTATACCCAAATTTTATGAACTTAATGAAATGACACCAAAAGTGGATTTTTGGGAAGATTATAATTCTTCGAATCACTAGTTAAAGTACTACAAAAATTAGAGTTCAATTGGTGTAGAATTTGGTCCTCCGAGTATTTGATACTGGTATGTTAGAGACTTGTGAAGTAGCTCTAATGTTGTGTTTTAAAGTCCTTGAAATTTATGGGTGATGATCACATGTTGTAGAATAATATGAACTACATGTTATTTGTTAAGTTCACTACTTTTGAACTTGACGGTTATTTTCATGAGTAGAGTAAGAATGCCTGCTTATGTGTTGTGTAAGTTCAGCTGGCGTCGTCGTACTAACGTTATGGTGGGACGATATATAGTCTTTACAAATCAATGTCTGTAATCGCTCTATGTCGCCGTATCGGTTATCACACACCCTCTTCTGTTGGCCACAGTTGATATGTAGCCCCATTGTTGTAGCAATACGCCCGACTTTGGCTTGCTGGTTTTCGACTGGTGTAGTCGATGGAATACTGATACATCCCACAAGAGTATCGGTCCACGTTTTGTTGTTTTCACGTATTGCAGGAGTAAACGTTGAAGCAGAAAGAGATATAATATCCTTTGTAGCGTGATTTATTTACAAGCACTTGTGTGTTAAACAAGGTGCTATGTGAGTTGAATAAATTGTATATTAATGAAGATGATCCATGTCTTGTTATGGTATATGATTGTTAATACCATGTTATGATTTATGTCTTGAGCATTATGCCATGTCATGTAGTTGTATTTAGTAACTTATTGAGTTTCGACTCACCCCGTTTATTGTTTTTCCTTAGATCCGAGCTAGCCTAGCGGTTCCCAGTGAGGACGGATAGTTCGAGTCATCTCCAGAGATTTTCTTTTGGGTTTTTATAGTACTTCTTTTGGTAAGGACGTGGTTATGTAAAGTTATATCAACTTTGCTTGGGTAGTACTTGGCGTTTTGTAAGCACGATGTATTCTTTTGGTAGCCGACATGTGTATGTCGTGCTTGTGTATAACCTCGTTAGAAATTCAGTTTCTTTCCCGAGCATGTTATAGCTCGTGGTTTATGTTGTGGTTCTGGCATGTTGTGGCCGATGTTGTTATAGTAGTTTTCTTTCCCGAGTTGTAAACTCGTGGTTATTACTAATTGGTTTCTGGCTATGTTAACGCCGAAGATTGTTTATACTTGTGTTAAATCAGGTTTTATCTGCTGTGTTTTGGTTGTATGCACGGGTGGTTACACCACGTGCTTTTCTTGTTATGTTGTATTGTTTTGGCGACCCGACCTTGGGATTTCGTATAGAGATCCGGGTCGGGGCGTCACATGTGGTGTTCACAAAGGGAAGGAAATGATTAGAACATGTAGACGAAGCATGCAAATTGGGATTAAAAGAGTGACAGGCTTTAGCCTATAGAGTACCTTGAATTGTTATAACCCTTGTTTGGCCTCGTGGGACTCACGAGAGTGTATTTGGAGTTGATCACTATTGGGAGTAATAATGGGTTCTTATAGCTATGGGTTGATGATGTAGTGATTAATAAGATATAAAATGTTGATCATGATCATAAGTACTTGGAAACGATTAAGGTCCCATGGGACGTGAGTTGGTGCACTCTTGAGAGAGTCGTCTCGGGGAATGACTCTACTTGTATGGATGACGATTTAATGAATTAGTGAACCTCGTAGGATCTTGTGGGTGATATATGTAATAATTGTGAATGATAACTTGTCGTACTTTACCAAGGGAATCGAGCGTTATAAAAGCCAGTGGAATTGTGATCATTTGTAAGCAAAGAGGTGATTGTTGTGGAGACTAGTGAATTGTTTGGCAGAACAGCTTGGGAAAAATAGATCAACCATAGTGACACGTCACTTCTGATTGGGTAATAAGCTTACTATTGTGTGTTAATTAAGAATGGATTCTTATCGTGATGGTCGGTTATGGGTTGGTGGCATCGCCATGCCTTGTGTTTACTTAGTGACTGTTGTCTTGGAAGGTTCACCCTTACTAGCCTCGGTATAATTGAAATTACCATTTTTGCGTTCTTGTGTGGATTAAGTTTGTTGATCGGACCAATAAATCGTTGAGGGTAACGCATATCTTGGCTTGGTAATACGTTGCTTCTTGGTAGAGCATTGTCGTATAGCAGTGAAGTGTAAATCTTGGGAATTAATAGGATCATGAGAAAGTGCCTTGGGATTAATACGCTAGAACAGACTTATTGGGTTTAGAATCAACTTTTGGTGTCGTAAAATCAGTGTAAGAGTTGTTAAGGTTGTCCAACCTTCTTTAGTACACTAGTAGCAATTCGAGGGCGATTTTTTTTTTTAAGGGGTGGAGGATGTAAGACCCCGACAAACCCAACATGCTTAGTATCATCTTATTAACCCTCATGTGATTATCTTAGGGTTGAGAACCCATAATGTACCTTTAATCTGTCCTTAATCCTAGCCGTGAGTTTAACAAGTTGGGACGTACCGTAGTTGAGGATCGGCCTCTATTTCCTCCCCTTTTCGCTCGTAGTTACTTCATGTTTGACTTGTGTTCATATGTGGGGACTGTGCAATTGTTTTGAATTCGTCTGAGGTATTCTATTCATTGGTTAGGGTTCGTATACGTCGTGTTCTCACCTTGGTTGGTCGATTCGGCCTTGGTTTAGATTCATTCACGAACAACGAGCACGTTCGCTCTGTCGTTAATTCGTCAGTTGAGTTGTTCAAGTGTGGTTTGGTGTGTGTGTCTCGATGGGCTATTGAGACTTGTGTTTGTTATCACTCGTGCCTCGTCACATGATGATTTGGGTGTGTATTGGATGTGTTTTGACCCTTATTTGATGTTAAAATCAACCTAGGATCACTTCGGGACATTTCGGGATCCATCGAGGGCATTTTCGAAAAAACTGCCCAGTTCTTAGCTCTATGCGACCGCACTACGAGCTTGCATAGAAAACTCAAACTTTCTGGAACCTATGCGGCCGTACTATGCGCCCATATGGCTCCTATGCGGCCGCATAGCGACGGACTCTGCTCGTCCGGTTTTCATTCTTTCTCGGTTTTTAACATTTTTAAATGGTTTAAAATGCTCAAACAAGCCCGGGATTGTACTGAACATTTACCCATGACTTAAATAGGATAGGAAAACCCAACCATTCTTTCCCCCATAATTTTTCCTCCAAACCAGAAATTAGACAGAGAGAGAGAGACTTTAGAGAGAGAGAGGAGAGAAGAATCCGCGATATCTTGAGATCTACTTGTCGGATCGACGATCCATATTCGCCGTAGCGTAGAGGGCGACGAGGAGCACATTTCCAACCAAAGATATCATCCGATCAATTGAAGAATCGCTAACCCCCATCTCTTCTCCAACATTTTAGAGAGAGAAAATGGGTTTTGGAGTGAGGAAGAGTTGAATCGGGCAGATCGAGAGCGGGATCGACGTTGGGACTTCGTAGCATCGTAGATATCTCCAAGGGGAGTACTTTCATCCAACCCAACATCGTCCCTTGGTGTATTTGTCGTATTTGGGTAAGTTACTACTTTTATTTCTTGCTCGTAGTAATTGTTCTTGCTATATAAAATGTATATATTGTCAATACGGTGAACTTGTCGATATACATGATAATCTATGGTTATGTGAAAAGTATGATGCGAAATGATGCTATATGAGTTTAGCCGTACTTGTGAAATATGTGTTTAACTACGAGATAGTGAAATGTGATGTCGGACTTTACGGAGTCCGCGATTGAATTGGAATATGTTGTAATTGATTATGTGGACTATTTATGGAAAATGAGTTGGTTTGACTCTACGGAGCCTGTTATTAATGTGCTAGCATATGTGAGATTATGTGTAGTACCATACCGGATTGAATTCTAACAACATGGTTATATGATGGGACGTCATCATTTGAAATGTGGAAATGATTGAACGAGTCGGGTCCTTAGTGTAGAAATTGTTGTAGAGTACCTCTACGAATATTGAACATATGTATATGAATAAAAGGAACTGATTCAGGGGGTCGTAGCATCACCGACGTTCATGAGGGCGGAGAGCTAGTGAAACGTCGTAGTTGAGTTACGATCCGGCCTTTCCCCCGCTACTGGCCATAGTGGGGCATCTCTTGCTAGCCGAGATGTGACCGGACCGATTGACTTCCCAGGTCGTAGGGGACTGGCTCATGATGGTCCAGTGCGCGCGCTCTATTGGTAAAAGACCCGGGTATTGTTTATATAATGGCGTAATAAGGATGGTTGTTGGTCGGAGGTATACCTCGACCCCGTATTCTCGTATTCTTGATGAAAGGTAATGAAACATGATGATGAGTTATAAATTGTTGTTTATACTGTATGACATGCGATGTTCATTGATATGCTTAGTCATTGCATTATTAAAGATTAATCCATGATTTATGTTTCATATTGCCATGTCATGAAAGCTGCATAAGTAATAACTTACTGGGTCTTCGACTCTCCCCCTTCCATATTGTTTTCCCCCCTTAGTTCGCAGGTACACGAATAGTAGCGGGCGGTGAGGCTGACAAGGTGTTTGTACGGTGTAGTTGGGTATTGTGGCTCGTTAGTAACCCTTTTGGTATTTACCTGTACTTGGATTTGAACGGTTGTAAGATGTTGTAATTCCACTTTTGGTCTTGTATCATTATATAGTTAGTTGTGGTATTTTGTTTCGACATGTGTTGTCGAGATACCTGGAATTGTGAAGATTGGATTTTGTATATTATGTATGCGATGGTTGAGGTTGTGTGACAGTTTAGTTTTATGATTGATACTGAGCAGTGTAACTCGATGATGTAGTTGTGTATGGTAATTGTATTATGGTTCTCCGGCTTGTGTTTTAGCCGTCAAGGTGGTTATAATTATTGATTTAATTGAGGATTTTATAACTTGGGGTTTTAAAGAGCTGGTTAGCTCATTATATTACCGTACTTGTATGAGAAATGAAGGTTTAATGTCCTAATTCGGGGCTCCGTGTAGTGGGTCCGGGTTGGGGCATTACATTTGACCCGTTTGTTGAAAGATCGAGCAATCCTCCTTTGGTATGCTCGTGTGTGCTCTAAAGCCAACAATCTCCTTTCATCCAGGAGTGCCAGTTCATCGTACCGATGCTTAAGCTAATCAGCTTCAACCACCTTGGCTTCTATCATCACCCTCAAAGAAGGGATTTCAACTTTAACAGGCAATACTGCCTCCATGCCATAGGCAAGAGAAAATGGGGTAGCCCATTAGCTGTACGAACAGAAGTACGATAGCCCTAGAGTGCTAATGGGAATTTGTCGGGCCAATCTCTCCCGGTATCTACCATTTTTCGAATGATGTTTTCCAATGTTTTGTTGACTGCTTCTACAGCGCCATTGGCCTGCGGTCTGTAAGGTGAAGACTTGTGTCGTTGTACTTTGAACTCATCCAATACTCGGTTGACTTCTCCCTCGAAGTGTGTACCATTGTCGGAGATCATCTCAAAGGGTACCCCAAATCGATAAATAATGTTAATCTTGATAAATTTCGCAACCTTCTTAGCATTCAGAACTCTGTTTGAAGAGGCTTTAACCCACTTTGTGAAGTAGTCAATGGCAACCAGAACATACTCATGGTCGTTCGATCCTTTCAGTGTACTTGTCCTATGAAGTCAATTCCCCATGTTGAGAAAGGCCATGGTGATATAGAATCGTATAACATGTGAAGAGGCAGATGTTGCAAGTTGGAAAACCTCTAACACTTATCGCAACGACGTACCCATTTGGTGCAGTCAGTTTCTATTGTACTCCAGTAATAACCTTGTTGGATTACTTTCTTTGAGAGCATATGCCCATTCATGTGCAGACCACAAGTGCCATCGTGCAGCTGATTCATGACTTGTTCAGCTTTCGCTTGATCGATGCAAAGGAGGTCAAGTCCTTGATAATGCCTTTTGTATAGATTGTCTCCACTAATTACAAAGTGGGAAGCCCATCTTCGTAAGGCAACCCTGTCTTTTCTCTTAGTGTTAGGTGGATACTTACCCTTCTTTAGCAAATTCCAAACATCTAGATACCACGAGCCATCGGCTCTTTCTTGGTCCTTTTCAATGGCAAAATAAAATGCCGGTGTATGTTTCATCCCAATGACGAAGGGTTGGACATTGAACTCAGTGGGGATTTCAACTAGTGATGCCAAAGTTGCCAGAGCATCTGCGAAGCAATTTCTATCTCGGGGGAGATAGTGAAATGATATGAACTTAAATTTCTCTGGCAATGCTGTCAGGCGGGCATGATACAGCTGCAGTCTAGCATCCTGCGTCTTCCCTTTTCTTTCAACCTAATTTATGATCAAAGCTGAATCACCGTATACTTCCAATTCTTCGGCGCCCATCTCCAAGGCTTCCTCCAAGCCAGCTATACAAGCTTCATACTCGGTGGTATTGTTGGAATATTCAAATTCTAGTCACACAGCCAAGGGCGTATGTGTATCCATGGGATCGATCAACAGTATTCCTATACCGTAACCTCTCTTGTTGGCGGCTCCATCAAAGAAGAGTTGCCATTTGTACATGCTGTCCTTAATTTCAAGAACTCCTTCATTAGGAAAATCTGGTTCTTCAAACTCTTCTGCTTCTATCGGCAGGTCTGCCAACTGATCAGCTATTATACTTCCTTTAATTGACTTTTCCCTTGCATAAGTTATATCGAACTCATTTAGCAAGAAGGATCATTTGGCAAGCCTGCTCGAAAGTGATGGCTTTTCGAGTATGTACTTAATCGGGTCCATCTTGGAAATCACATTTACATGCAGTGTTTGCAAATAAATCTTGAGTCTCTGCGTCGCCCATACCAGACCTATGCAACTCTTCTCAAGTGCGGAATAGTTCTATTCGCTGCCTTGCAACTTTCTACTGACAAAGTAGATTGCGTTCTCAGCGTAAGAGTCTTCCTTTTCTTGTGCCAACTTGGCTCCAACCGCGGTGTCCGTGACAGTTAGTTATAACAATAAGATCTTTAGTTTGTGAGGAGGAGCTAGAACTGGCGGACTAGTTAGATATTTCTTAACTTTTTTAAATGTTTGCTGGCACTCCTTGTCCCATTCTGTATATGTATCCTTCTTGAGAAGCTTGAACAGAGGTTCATGTATGGATGTCAGCTACTGAATAAAACGACCGATGTACTGTAATCGGTCCAAAAATCCTATGACTTCACTTGGAGTTGTTGGCTGCGGCATATCTCTGATGGCTTTGATCTTTGCAGGATCCACCTTGATTCCATTGTCGGTTACCATGAATCCCAAGACTTTTGCTCGGGTGACCCCGAATGTACACTTAGTGGGGTTGAGTTTCATCTGATACTTGCGCAATCTCTCAAAGAACTTGCGAAGATCTCTCAAATGAGCATCGTCTGTGTCTACTGAATGAATAATCATGTCATCCACATACACTTCTACTTCTTTGTGAATCATGTCATGAAAGAGCGTGGTAGCAGCCCTTTGGTACGTAGCCCCAGCATTTTTCAATCTGAAAGGCATGACTGTATAACAGTAGGTTCCCGAAGGGGTGATGAAGGAAGTTTTCTCCTGATCTTCTTTCACCATCTTGATCTGATTGTAACCGAGCATTCCATCCAAAAAAGACTGTATCTTATGTGAAGCTACTGCGTCTACCAAAATGTCAATGTTGGGTAGGGGAAAGTCATCTTTCGGAGATGCTCTATTGAGATCCCAGAAATCCACACAGATTCGATCCTTACCGTTCGGCTTCGGCACTGTCACGATGTTGGATAACCATATCGGGTATTCTACTACTATAATAAACTTAACTTTCAACTGCTTGATTATTTCTTCTTTGACTTGCAGGGACCATTCAGGCTTGATTCTGCAGAGCTTCTGCTTCACCGGCTTGGCGTCGGGGTACATCAAAATCCAATGTTCAACAATCGCTGGATCCAACCAAGGCATATCTTCGTAAGACTAGGCAAACACATCCTGAAATTCTGTCAACAGGCTGATCAATGTTGCTCTTTCCTCATCTTGCCTGTAGCTTCCAATCTTGACCTTCCTAACTTCATTATTCAACCCCAAATTGATGGTGGACAAGTCTTCTTGCAGAGCTTCCTATCAGCGCTCCCCTCGTTGTTTGATCATTTTAGCTAATTCAATTAAAAAGTCTTCATCTTTTGGATCCTCATTATTAATCGATTCATTATTAATAAGATGCTTTATCATTTTTTCAGTTAATTCATCTTTTAACACATCGGCAACCAAGGAGTACACAGAAACACTTGCATTATCATTAATGAAAGGAAGGGTTACAAGGTTGACCACCTCATTGAGGTCCACACACGTGAGATCCTTGATTTTGGCATCAGGAATAGAACCGATTGATGACCAGTTCCTAACAAAAAGGGAAGGAGGGGGTAAGGTGTATCCGAAGTGCTCCACCAGTCCTCGACCTTCAGCAACGGTCCTGTAGTTGTGTACCAGTTTTGAAGAGGATTGTATGCCAATGTCTCAATTTCTGCTACTGAGTCCTCTGTGCTATCTGCTGCTTCGTCGATCAGTCCCAGAAAACTTTCTCCCATGAAGTCTTCTCCGAATAGGGCCAGGACGAAATCTTCCTGATCAATAGTCCATGTGTTCTCGACCGTCACTACCTTGTAAGAGGCGTCACAAGGGCTGATAATCACTTTTTCTATTTCTTCTACTATGAGGCTGATGTCGTTGAAGATTTCTCATTCGGGGTGCATCTTTCTACTGTTGTCCATCTATTGCTCAGGGAACATGAGTTAAGCCATGGTTTCTCCACGCTTGACAAAGTATCCATTTAGGGTCTTCCTGTAGGGGTTTGTGGGAGGTGTTGTGTTGGTTGGTTCTTCTTAACTACTCTATTTCTCTTGCGCTTTTCTTCTATTACTGCCTCTACTTCTGCAGGTGTTGGATTGTATCCCAGCCCAAAGGTGGTATGCATTCTTTGATGTCGTCTTGTACAAGGTTGATTCTGCCTTGTTGACTCTTGCCCAGACCTAGTCTTGGCATGTAGCCTGGCATCTTTTTAAGTGGATTCGAAGTAATCTCTCAGGCGAGGGTGAATGCGATTCAGCATACAGAAGAAACCAACATCAGTGACAAGAAAGCTGTGGAACCTAGAGAGAAAGTCCCTTATTGCATGATCCGCAATATAGGCTACATGTCAGGACTGGGGCTGGGCAAGAGTCAGCAAGGCAGAATCAACTTGATATAAGATGACATCAAAGAATGCATGCCACCTTTTGGGCTGGGATACAATCCAACACTTGCAGAAGTAGTGGCAGCAATGGAAGAGAAGTGCAAGAGAAACAGAGCAGTTCAGAGGAACCAGCCGTACACGGCACCTCCCATGAACCCCTACAGGAAGACCTTGAATGGATACTTTGTGAAGCATGGAGAAACCATGGCTTACCTCATGTTCCCTGAGCCATGGATTGATAACAGTAGAAAGAGGCACCCTGGATGGGAGATCTTCAACGATATCAGCCTTATAGTAGAAGAAATGGAAAAAGATGGTATCGGCCCTCGGGACACCTCGTACAAGGTTGTGACGGTCGAGAACACATGGACTATTGATCAGGAAGATTCTGCCCTGGCCCTGTTCGGAGAAGACTTCATGGGAGACAGTTTTCTGGGGCTGATCGACAAAGCGGCAGACAGCACAGAGGACTCAGTAGCAGAATTTGAGATAGTGGCATACAATCCGCTTCAAAACTGGTACATTACTACAGGACCATTGCTGAAGGCCGAGGACTTGGTGGAACGCTTCGGATACACCTTACCCCCTTCTTCCCCTTTTGTTAAGAACTGGTCATCAATCGGTTCTATTCCCGACGCCAAAATCAAGGGTCTCACCTGTGAGAACCTCGATGAGGTGGTCGACTTTGTAGCCCTTCCCTTCATTAATGATAATGCAAGTGTTTCTGCGTACTCCTTGGTTGTCAATGTGTTAAAAGATGAATTAACAGAAAACATGATAAATCATCCTGTTAATAATGAATTGATTAATAATGGGGATCCAAAAGATAAAGATTTTTTAATTGAATTGACCAAGATGATCAAACAACGAGGGGAGCGCCGATTGGAAGCTCTGCAAGAAGACTTGTTCATCATCAATCTGGGGCTGAATGATGAAGTCAGAAAGGTCAAGATTGGAAGCTACATACAAGATGAAGAAAGCATAGCATTGATCAGTCTGTTGATAGAATTTCAGGATGTGTTTGCCTGGTCTTACGAAGATATACCTGGGTTGGATCCAGCAATCGTTGAACATCGGATTCCGCTGTACCCCGACGCCAAGCCGGTGAAGCAGAAGCTCTGCAGAATCAAGCTTGAATGGTCCCTGCAAGTCAAGGAAGAAATCATCAAGCAGTTGAAAGTCAAGTTCATCAAAGTAGTCGAATACCCGATATGG
Source organism: Platycodon grandiflorus (assembly GCA_016624345.1). Lineage (NCBI taxonomy): Eukaryota > Viridiplantae > Streptophyta > Magnoliopsida > Asterales > Campanulaceae > Platycodon > Platycodon grandiflorus. The sequence continues at coordinate 32,389,149 of CM028368.1, forward strand.
TTGTCCAACATTGTGACAGTACCGAAGCCGAACAACAAGGTTCGGATCTGTGTGGATTTTCGGGATCTCAACAAAGCATCTTCGAAAGATGACTTTCCCCTACCTAACATTCACATTTTGGTAGACGCAGTAGCTTCACATAAGATGCGATCTTTTATGGATGGAATGCTCGGTTACAATTAGATCAAGATGGCGAAAGAAGATCAGGAGAAGACTTCCTTCATCACCCCTTGGGGAACCTACTGTTATACAGTCATGCCTTTTGTGTTGAAAAACGCTGGGGCTACATACCAAAGAGCTGCTACCATGCTCTTTCATGACATGATTCACAAAGAAGTTGAGGTGTACGTGGATGATATGATTATTCATTCAGTAGACACGGACGGTGCCCGTTTGAAAGATCTTCGCAAGTTCTTTGAGAGATTGCGTAAGTACCGGATGAAAAGTCTTGGGATTCATAGTAATCGACAATGGAATTGAGGTGGATCCTACAAAGGTCAAAGCCATCAGAGATATGGCTCAGCCGACAACTTCGAGTGAAGTCAAAGGTTTTCTGGGTCGATTACAGTACATCAGTCATTTTATTCAGCAGCTAACATCCATGTGTGAACCTCTATTCAAGCTTTTCAAGAAGGATACGGATAGAGAATGGGACGGCGAGTGCCAGCAAGCATTTAAGAAAGTCAAAAAATACATAGCTAGTCCGCCAGTTCTAGCTCCTCCTCACAAACTGAAGCACTTATTATTGTACCTAACCATTACAGACACTGCGGTTGGAGCCATGTTGGCAACTCTTCTTTACGGCATAGGCATACTGTTGATCGATCCCATGGATACACATACGCCCTTAGCTGTACAATTAGAATTTGAATGTTCCAACAACACCACCAAGTATGAAGCTTGTATAGCTGGCTTGGAGGAAGCCTTGAAAATGGACGCCGAAGAATTGAAAGTATACGGTGATTCAGCTTTGATTATAAATTAGGTTGCAAGAAAATGGAAGACGCAGGATGCCAGACTGCAGTTGTATCATGCTCGCCTGAAAGTATTGGTAGAGAAATTTAAGTTCATATCATTTCACTATCTCCCCCGAGGTAGAAACTGCTTCGCGGACGCTCTGGCAACTTTGGCATCGCTAGTTGAGATCCCCGCTGAGTTCAATGTCCAACCTTTCATCATTGGGACGAAACATACACCAGCATTTTGTTTTGCCATTGAAAAGGACCAAGAGAAAGATGATGGGCCTTGGTACCTAGATATTTGGAATTTGCTAAGGAAAGGTGAGTATCTACCCAGCACTGAGAGAAAAGGCAAGATCGCCTTACAAAGATGGGCTTCCCAATTTGTAATCAGTGGTGATAATCTGTACAAAAGGCATTATCAAGGACTTAACTTCCTTTGAATTGATCAATCAAAAGCCGAGCAAATCATGGATCAGCTGCATGGTGGCACTTGTGGTCCGCACATGAATGGGCACATGCTCTTGAAGAAAGTAATCTGGCAAGGTTATTACTGGAGTACTATAGAAATTGACTGCATCAGATGGGTGCGTCATTGCGATAAGTGTCAGAGGTTCGCCAACTTGCAACATCTGCCTTCTCACATGTTATACAATTCTACAGCACCATGGCCTTTTTCAACATGGGGAATTGACGTCATAGGACAAGTACACCCGAAAGGATCGAACAGCCATGAGTATGTTCTGGTTGCCATTGACTACTTCACAAAGTGGGTTGAAGCCGCTTCATATAAAGTTCTGAATGCTAAGAAGGTTGCAGAATTTATCAAGACAAACATCATTTACCAATTTGGGGTACCTTTCGAAATGATCTCCGACAATGGTACACACTTCGAAGGAGAAGTCAACCGAGTATTGGATGAGTTCAAAGTACAACGGCACAAATCCTCACCTTACAGGCCGCAGGCCAATGGCGCTGTGGAAGCAGTCAACAAGACATTGGAAAACATCATTCGAAAGATGGCAGATACCGGGAAGGATTGGCCCGACAAATTGCCGTTAGCACTCTGGGGCTATCGTACTTCTGTTCGTATGCCTACTGGGGCTACCCCATTTTCTCTTGCCTATGGTATGGAGGCAGTATTGCCTGTTGAAGTTGAAATCCCTTCCTTGAGGGTAATGATAGAAGCCGAGGTGGTTGAAGCTGATTGGCTTAAGCATCGGTACGACGAATTGGCACTCCTGGATGAAAGGCAATTGATGGCTTTAGAGCACACACGAACATATCAGAGAAGGATTGCTCGATCTTTCAACAAACCGATCAAAACCCAAGGCATCAAAGTAGGCGACTTGGTTCTCTGAGAAAAGCCGCCTAGCTACATTGACAGTTTTGGAAAGTGGAAATCACCATCGATGGGACCGTACGTAGTCAGGCTCATTCAGTCAGGCGGCGCAGTCTTCCTCACCAATGAAAATGGAGAAGATCTCATTCAGCCCTTCAACATGGACAAGCTCAAGAAGCACTATGCGTAGTTGCCTGCTCAACTATCTTGTAGTCAATTTCACTTGTGTTTGTAAATACTTTTCTCCCCGTTCTAAAAATAACTCGGTAGGTCAAAAACCCAAAAGGACGGCCTGTAATAACCAGACATTTCATTAGCATGTTGATCATATGATTATGTGCATGCATTGTTAATTTGGTTATTGTGTTGCATGATATGGATTAGTTGTGTTTTAAATGTTATACAATCAACCTAGGAGTGGCCAAGTGATTAAACCTAGGAAATAGAGTGAAATATAAGTGAGACTGGACTATTAAAACTTGGCACGACCGTGTGCCTATTCATGGCACGGTCGTGCAAGAGCATACAGAAAGTTGAGGCTTAGGCTGTGAAACTTGGCACGACCGTGCGCACATTATTAGCATGGCCGTGCGCACATTATTGGCACGGGCGTGCGAGTGTACGGACAGAATCTTCCCATTTTTGTAATTTTTATAATTTTTGACTTTTGACCCTTGGACCCTTGGCTGAATGTGTTGTACCCTTGTTTGACCTATTGACCAGCCCTGATAAGTTACTCCCAAGCCTTGTGAGAGACTTCATTTATTCATCTTCTTCATTTCTTCCTTTCATGAAAGCTTGAGAACTTAAGTGTGAGAGACAAAGGTGAGATTAGTGTGTGTGACTCTTGTTCTCTCAATCCAACCATTGGATCTTCCATACAAGACCACCCAAGTGTTGCTAAGGGCTAGGAGACTTCACTACAAGGCTTTGATTGGCATTTCATTGGTTTGATTTCCATATTCTAAGTAAGTTACTAAACCCCCTATGTATGCTTAGGAATTTTTACAAATATGAATGTTTTTTAAACATTCATGACTTGTATTGTTGTTGAATTCATGTATAAAGGTTATGTTGATGAGAATTACATGTTATTATGTGAAAGACTTGGTTTAGTTGGTTTAAATTGTGTAGAGATTGATAATCACCAAGGTAGTGAACTAAAGAACATGTTGGAGACTTTAAATGGTGAAAATTGCATATAGCAATTACATCCATTTTTATAAACTTTAAGAAATGACAACAAAAGTGGATTTTTGGGAAGATTATAATTCTCCGAATCACTAGTTAAATTACTACGAAAATTAAAGTTCAATTGGTATGGATTTCCGTCCTCTGAATATTCGATACTGGTATGTTAGAGACTTGTAAATTAGTTCTAAAGTTGTGTGTTAAGACTTTGAACAATATGTTTGATGATTATATGTTGTAGAATAATATAATCTACGTGATATTTGTCAAGTTCACTACTTTTGAACTTGACGATTATTTGCATAAGTTGAGTAAGATTACCTACTTGTGTGTGTTGTGTAAGTCCAGCTGGCGTCATCGTTGTTCATGTTATGGTGGGACGACCTATAGTCTTCACAAATCAATGTTTGTGATCGCTATAAGTCGCCGTACCGGAGTTCACACACCCCTCTTCTGTTGGCCACAGTTGAGAAGTAGCCCCACTGTTGTAGTAATATGCATGACTTTGGCTTGCTAGTTGAACCCGATGGGATTAGTCGGGGACGTCGATACTACGTACACGGGTATCGAGGCACTATTGGTTGTTTGTGTATTGCAGGAGCTACACAAGGTTGAAGAAAGAAATATGATATCTGATGAATGAAATTTTAACCTCGCAAGTGCACGAGAATTCCGGAGTATAGTTGCACAAAAACAAGGGTCGAACCACAGAGACAAGAGAATGATTGATTTTGTTAACTAGTAACTTACAAAAAAAAACAAAACAAAAGTAAACGACAAAGGGGGTTTTGTTGATTTCTTTAAAACTACTGACAAAAATTAAACTAATTTATCACCTAATTAATCAACTAAATTATCAAAGCAAGCAAATAACGAGTTTAACAAGAATTGGGAGACCTAGGAATTGGGATTCACTCTGTATCTTGGATTTATGCCTTTCTAATTTATGTATCAGTTCAGTTCTAGGATTGGTTCACAAAAGTAAAGACTGGGACGCTTGGATCATGGTTTGCAGGCTTAGTATCCCTAATTGTTATACTTTCTTGATCGGTCCATATAACAAGCAGGGATCCTTTAAGAACTTAGGAACTATTAATCTCTCACTTATCTTAGCAAGATTATGAATCGATAAGAAAGAACATTCATAAGAGATGGCAAACATATGACTTATGCATTCGGATCGTGCAATTCATCATACCCTAATAATCTAACAGTTGTAATTACCTACATGCAAAGACAACATAGGAAGATTCGATAAAAATACTCTTATGAATGACTAGAACTATTGAACTGAATAAGAACTATATTAAGGCATAAATCTTTGATACAGAGTTACCTCCAATTCCTAGATAAGGAGATTAGTTCCTCATAATCGAAACAAAAACCAAAATTGATTTATAATCCATACTTGAATTCTTGAATTCTTGAAAAAAGAAGAAGTTAAGGAAAAGATTACAAAATAATCCCAAGCTGTCTTTTTCTCTCCAAGAAGTCCTAAATTTTCCAACAAAAGTTGCTTAAATACAAAGCTCCAGGCCAAGGAAAGTTTCCTAAAACAAATAGGAACTAGGTCAACTTCAGAAACGGCGCAGAGCGGCCGCTTAGGCGAGCGCGCAGCTTGGCTTTTCAAAATCGCAAGTTTCTGGAAACGGGGCGGCCGCTTAGGTGGCCGCGCTGCTCAAATTTTTCATATTCTTCCTTGATTGATCTGATTCTTGCACTCCAGTCCCTCAACATTCCAGAATAGCTCAAATGACCTCTAATTTGCACCAATTTCCACACAGGACCCTGAAACTTCATTAAAGCACTAGCAACCCATATTAGATAACAAAAAGCTCGAGAAATTGCTAAATTTAAGCCGGAAAAGTACCCTTCGAATGAGTATAAAACTCATCCATCAAATACCCCCAAACTTAGATTTTGCTCGTCCTCGAGTAAAACAAAGAGAACTACAAAAGAAAACTAAATAAATACAACTACAACAAAAAAATATCATCGCAGGTCAACTCATCAGTATTAGATCACATAAAGCCTCAGAGTAAAACCCCACACAATCAAGTAGTTGACAAAACACCCTTACAAATCTAGACTTTCGCTTGGCCTAAAATCAATAGTCCTTTGAATCTCCGTGTGTGTGTGTGCACCAATCATTGAAAATTTCAAAATTTTGAAAACTTTTATCAAATCAAGTACAACAACCATTCCCAACATATAAGAATATAATTCTTTTCCACCAAATATTAATAGTGCATCATGAAACGTAAAAATAACCATCACCACCCAGTCGAAATCACAAAAACTAGAAAGCGCCGGCATTCAAGGGTTAACACATCCATCCCATGCACTTCCCTATGTATAAAATACACAGCTCTCAAGTCCCACATACTTATACAGCGATTAAATGCATCATGAGCTAAAAATATTGCAAATCAAAACAAGGGTCAAATCAACCATGCCTTCAGAAAATCTCCATTCCACAAAACAGAGTAGCAACTAGGTCAATAGTGCTTTTATAAGCTTGTAATGTAAGGCCATGCAAAGGTTACAAACGAAGGGATAGGAAATCACAAAACAAGAGAGCAAGAATATATCCTTCATTGAAACCAACTTTCACTTTAACAACTCAAAAATTTTTACGGAGTTGAAAAGGTCAATCACCATCATATTGATATATGACCCCCAATGATCTATATTTTTTTTTTTTTTTTTCCTTTTTTTTTCGAATCATTGGGGTCCCCTGTTTCTTTTCTTTATTCTTCCTTCAATTACAGAACTTGGCAAAAACACATTCCTATCCTTACTCTCTTGAAAGGTAGTCTAAAGTGTATAGGCTTTCATGGGTTTGGAAAATGCAGGTGGAAGAAACGAAATCGAAGGGGGGTTTATGTATGCTTTTGCACACGCCCTTCTTCCAATTAAGCTCAAAGGGGACACAAGGGAATAATATCTTATTAGGATGGAGAAATATAGGCACAAACGATCCAAAGATGGCCTATGTCTTCCCTAATTGCTACAATGTTATGCTTCACTTCAACACCCATCATTCATGGCATCAAATCTTCCCCTTAATGCTTTAAAAACATGCTCATACAGATTACTTCATTATTTACTAGACAAGGAATAGGGACAATCAAGACTTACATGCGATTACGGTTCAAGAAGTGTGCTTGAGATATATTAACAAAAGAAGTCCAACAAATCTAGCTAAATCATGAAAACAACCCTAAAATCACATCATAATGCAATGAATGTGTGGAGACGATAACTTAACACCTCATGATCACTAAAGCAGAAACTCTCCACAGGAATGAGATGTGCACTTAACACTTGATAAAAATAATCAAAACAATCAATAGACAAATAATGGCAAATCGTGCTCAAAAGTTGAAGATTCAAAAGTCAATTAATTCAAACCATGCTAGCATCTAGATAGCTTGAAATATCTCCTAACACATGTGAAGGCTAGACATTCTCATCACTGGCGGTGATCACCCAAACCAACACTACGACAAGCAGATATATTTTTATTTTAACTAAAATAAAGACTACAACTAAAAACTACATTACAAAAGCAGTAAAAGAAAACCGATCACAGACTAGCAGCATGCCCGCACCCCCAAACTTAAACTCCACATTGTCCCTAATGTGGATTTCCGATCAAAAACAAGGCAAGGGCTGTCCTATCTAATCATGAGGCTCAGGATGCCAAGGAGGTAGAGCAGAAGTATCCATGCCAAGATGTGATGCCATCCCTTGCATCCAGGCAGTGGACCAATTTTGATATTGCTCATATTGCGCATGCCTCACATCTTGCATCATTTGCATTTCGGCCATCCAATTGGACAGCTCATCAATTCGCTCATCTACCTCCATAGGTCTAGCCTCTTCCTCTTCTTCCATCGCGTCATCCTCTCCTTGTTGACCACGGACTCTCCTCGTGTTTCCCTCTAAAGAGAAACGAGAAATTTCCGGTTTCACCGGCATACGCTCCGAGTCCTAAGCCCAAATACAACTCTTCTTCTCACAAAGAGAAGTTATCAAATTAGGGAAGCAAAAGCCTGCAGTCGAAGTACCACTAATAATCCCAACTAATTGGGAACAGATCAAATACCCTACATCGACTGGGTTTCCCACAAGAATGGAGTAGATTAGTACCCCTCGCGCCCATAACACCTCGAACTGATGTGAGGTTGGCATCAACCGTGCACAGACGAATTTGTGCACGCTCTTTGCCCTAAATGTCAGACTTGCCTCCTTCAACCTCTTTGGCTTACCATGGCTGGTAACCCATACTGATCCAGGGAGGGCTATAACACTATTTGCCTCATTCACATCTATTGGCCGGCAGAGGTGTTACTGGAAGCTACACTCCGCAAATTCGAAGGAGGGGAGACCTAGGAAATAGTTCAAATATTTATAATCATAATCAATGGTCTTCCCCTCACCCATGAATTTCCCTCCTGCTTACAATCAAACAAGGTGGCATTGGCATAAAATTCTCGCACAATGGGAACTACTGCCTGGGCTGGGGTGTCACTAAACCTCTCCCACCTACGAGCCCTAAAATTATCCCCTAAATCAAAGCTTTCAAAATTGAAAGCTCGTTCAACAATCAGGGACTTGGTATTCAAACTTCTCACATATGAGGCAAATGATTCCTCATTCGAAATCGTGTGGAATCAAAAGTTGCCTCACTAGGCCCAGCACCCCCCCGAGCTTTCTCCTTGCTCCTTACGAGATTTCTTACGAGGAGGCATGTTTTGCAAACGGGATTATATACGTAACAAATCAAAGGCGCACAAATTTCCCAATTACTATGTAATGAACACACAATCCCCCACTTCAAAAAGTATTTGACATAAAATTCAGCGGTACACAAGAAACTTACTTGAATTTGGTAATAAAGGGAGTGTGAAATCGAATTTCCTAACCTTGATTGGAGAAATTTGAGGAAGCTTGGGAATACCCTGCAACTGGTACAAGCCGGCGGCGCTGTGATGTTGCTGGAAAAAGAACGGCAGTAGCGGCAATGGAGGAGAAGGAGTTTTACGAGAGAGAAGAGAGAATTGCAAGGGAAAGAGAGAGAGAGAGAAACTGTCGTGTGGGTTAGGGCTTTGGGCTGAATTTTGTATTTTTTTTTTTACGAACCAGCGCGCCCGCCTACGCGGCCACTCAAGAGATGGATGCCCTTTCTAGAAACCGCGCGCGCGGCTAAGCGGCTGCCCAGGATATGAATTTTGCAGCCACAAGTTTCTAGAAGCGCGCCCGCCTAGGCGGCTGCTCTGTCCAGAATTTCTAATTTTTGCCCTACTGAACTTGCATTCTCTCAAATCAGTCCCAAACATCATTGACCCTACATTTTTAGCTACTACCTGCATCAAATATGTTACAACAACAATTCTACCGCCCACATGAGTCGTTAGATGCTAATTCTTTTTTTTTTATAAAAGACCCACCCCCACACTTAAAACATGCTATGTCCTCACAACATCATTCGATAATTAACATGCATAAATCTAGGGATGAATACAATTATCTAAACTATGAAAGCAAGTAAAAACGTACCTAGTTGGGTTGCCTCCCAACAAACGCATTTGTTTACCGTCGTTTGCCCGACGTTTTGTGAAACCAAGACTATTCAGGGTCAACCAAATTTATTGTATCAATTGCCTCCAAGATTGATACCCCTTCATAGTACGGCTTCACTCGATGCCCGTTGACTTTGAATCGTTCCCCCGTTTTCAACTTTTTAAGCTCAACCGCCCCATGCGGAAAGACATGAACCATTTCAAAAGGTCCAATCCATTTGGATTGTAACTTTTCGGGGAACAATTTTAACCTAGAGTTGAACAACAACACTTTCATCCCCGGACGGATGAACTTAGGCTCGATCTTCTTGTCATGATACCTCTTTGTGCGTTCCTTGTAGAGCTTTGCACTCTCGTAGGCATCTTGACGTAACTCCTCCAACTCATTCAAGGCAAACATCCTTTTCTCGCCTGCCAATGTCAAATCCATGTTGAGCTCTTTGATTGCCCAAAAAGCCTTATGTTCTAGCTCAACAGGAAGATGACATCCTTTCCCAAAAACAATTCGATATGGACTCATTCCTATTGGGGTCTTATAAGCCGTGCGATAAGCCCAAAGAGCATCACTTAGCTTCAAAGCCCAATCTTTCCGCGTGGGTCGAACTGTTTTCTCAAATATCCCCTTAATTTGACGGTTGCTCACTTCAACTTGGCCGGAAGTTTGAGGATGGTACGGGGTTGCCAACTTGTGTACCACTCCATACTTTTTCAGAAGAGAGTTAAAAATCTGGCTTGTGAAATGAGTCCCTTGATCACTGATGATTGCCCTTGGTATGCCATACCTGCTAAACACAACATCACAAAGAAACTTGATAACAGTGGTTAGCATCATTAGTACGAGTGGCAATTGCTTCCACCCACTTAGACACATAATCAACAGCAACCAAGATATATGTAAAACCATGAGATACGGGAAAAGGGCCCATGAAATCAATGCCCCACACATCAAAGATATCAACAATCAGATTATTCACTAAAGGCATCTCATTTTTCTTACTTATCCCCCCTGTTCTCTGACACTTATCACATTGTTGGCAATAGTCATGAGCATCCTTAAATATTGAAGGCCAAAACAAACCAGATTGCAACACCTTACGTGTTGTCTTTTGGCTACTAAAGTGTCCACCACAATGGAGCTCATGACAAAAAGCCAACACACTATTTTGTTCCTCCTCAGGGATACATCTGCGAATCATCCTATCGGGCACAATTTGAACAAATAAGGATCATCCCAAATGTAGCGCTTTACATTAGACAAAAATTTTCTCTTTTCATGGTAGCCAAAATCGGGATTAATGATGTTTGCAACAATATAGTTCACAAAATCAGCATACCATGGTTCTCTAACTTGAACTGCAAACAATTGTTCATCTGGAAAATCTTCGTTTACCGGATTCACATTCTTTAAAAAAATTTGTTCAAGAAGAGGTAACATTTCTAGACTAGACAGATGATCGGCAACTACATTGTCGGTCCCCTTTTTATCCTTGATCATTAAGTCAAATTCTTGTAACAATAGCATCCACCTAATGAGTCTAGGTTTGGCATCTTTCTTTGTTAGCAAGTATTTTAGGGCAGCATGATCCGAGTAAACAATCACCTTTGATCCAAGCAAGTATGGATGAAATTTTTCCAATACAAACACAACAGCTAGACATTCTTTTTCAGTAGTGGTATAGTTCAATTGTGCATCATTAAGTGTCCTACTTGCATAATGAATTACATGCGGTGATTTGTCAACTCGTTGCCCTAAAACAGCCCCAATAGCAAAGTCAGATGTCACACATAATTTTAAAGGGTAGGGACCAATCAGGGCTAACAAGAATAGGGGCCGAAGTCAACCTTTCCTTCAACAGATTGAAGGCATCAAGACAATCTTTGTCAAAGATAAACTCAGTATCTTTGGCAAGCAGGTTACATAAAGGTTTGCAAATTTTAGAAAAATCCTTTATAAATCGCCTATAGAAACCTGCATGCCCTAGAAAACTGCGGACACCCTTAACAGAAACAGGGGGAGGTAATTTTAAAATAATTTTAATTTTTGCCTTATCTCCCTCAATCCCTTTTTGTGAGACTATGTGTCCCAACACAATGCCTTTCTTGACTAGAAAATGACATTTTTCCCAACTAAGGGTCAAATTTGACTCACAACAACGTCTAAGTACCATTGTCAAATTCTCAAGGCAATCATCAAAAGAATCCCCAAAAACCGAGAAGTCATCCATAAATACTTCCACACACCTTTCAATCATGTTAGAAAATATCAAAGTCATACATCGTTGAAAGGTTGCGGGAGCATTGCACAAACCGTAGGGCATCCTTCGATATGCAAAAGTGCCAAAAGGACATGTGAAAGTGGTTTTCTCCTGGTCTTCCGGTGCAATGGGTGTAACACCCACATCATTCATAACATTTGTGTGCATCGTGTTTGTTTACTTTATTAAGTATCATGGTCATTTCTTGTATCTTCTTCATCCTAATGTGTTTGCATTTGTGTTGATTTCATATTCCTCTTATGCCTTGTTTGGTGTTTAAGTTCTTACAACCATTGGTACTTATTTTGGATCACGTTCCTAACCTTGTTAGAGGTTGTTTTGATTAGGTTTCTTTATGTCTTGGACTTGGTTTGAACTTAGAATCACTTTGGAACATTTTGGAACACTTTTGTAGCAAATGTTCTTCCTGAGCCGCGCCTTAGCGCCACTTTTTAGCGCCTTAGCACGCAACATTCTGGATTTGAGACAGCAGGCATAGCGCTCAGCGCCTTAGCACCACTTTTTCAGCGCCTTAGCGCATAACATTCTGGATTCTTGACAGCAGGCATAGCGCCTTAGCGCCTAGCGCCTTAGCGCTCAACGCCTTAGCGCCACTTACGCAGCGCCTTAGCGCCACCCCGATGACAGCTTACGGGATTTTTAAGTTTTGACCATTTTGACTCCAAATCCTTGGCTAAGATTGAGCCACGTCCTCCACCTCTTTGACCAGGCTTCTTGGACCCTTAAAACACCATGGGAGACATGAAACTCTCCTCATTTCACCATTGTCATCTTCAAATCTTAGAGAGAAGCTTGAAAAAGTTCTTGAGAGAGAAAGTGAGCTAGTTTGCTCAATTGTTGTCCAAATCACAATCCGATTTCACCGTTGTGGAGCTACCAACTAGGAGAACACAATCCTTGGTTTGCATGTGGGTTTCTTAGAGATTTTCTTGGTTAAACTCTTCAAGAAGTAAGCTACTACCCCTTTCCTCCTTTATTTATGTCTTGTATGACATATTAGCCTTGGAAAATGGCATTTATATGTTGAAATCAACATGTTAGAGTATGTTTTGTTGTTGAGCCATGTGAAATTCGTGGATGACATATTTTGTATGTTAAAAGACTTGTTTTGTCTTGGTTGATACACATAGAAATGGTATCATTTGTTAATATTGAAGTATTAATGGCTTCTCTTCGATTCGAACTCATTAGAAACGAATAAAGACTCTAACGGAGTCAAATAGGTTTTCAAAATTGATGAGACCACGTGTGTGACTTGGGGATTCTGTTGTGATACGAGAGTTTTGTCGGGAAAATTAGTTACCCGAAATTGTGCATGATGTTGTTGTTTAATTCTCGTAAATACTATGAGATGATTGATTATGTGAGTAGGATTATTATGACCTACTTGAGACATTCATTTTAAATGTTGTTGTGCTCCACATTTTGGAGTTTTATTTGTTGTTGAGAATGTCAAGTAAACATCTACTTGTACATTTGTTATGTCCATGGATTATTTGTTGGCGGTGTATTGACGCTCGATTATTGCGGGAGCCGGGGCTACGTAATAGTTGAAGGCCAATACACTGGGCCTCGCCGTTGGCCGCGGTAGGGGCATAGCGCCATTTGTTGTATGGAATAAATGCAACCTTGGTAAGCTATTCCGTGGTTGATTCTTGGGTTGTAGGGACTAAGATCACCCGTCGACGTGAATACGTAAAATGGTTCACACAAGTATTGGTTATTGAGTATTGGTTAACGCTTTGATTCGTCGTTCGAGCACGTCAACAACGGCTCCTACATTGGTATATTATATGTTGGTTGGTTGGAAGTATTGGGTATATTGGAGGTGTACCTCAATACGTATCCTTTTAGAATGTGTTTACTTATCGCACATATATGGTTCCTACATATGCGAATGTTGGTCATGGTTTCCAACTGGTATGGGTCGGTTGGCGATCGTTGAGCCTCTCGTGTAGTGTAGGGTAACGTGTTGTTATGAGATGCTTATATTGCTATGCATGAAGATTGATGTAATCTTGTTATAGCCTGTATTACTTGTTCTTATTATTGTCTTGCATCTCGTATGACATATTGTTGCATTAGTAGCTTATTGAGTTTTAAACTCACCCCGTTCAATGTTTATTTGTTTTCCTTAGATCACGGTCCGGCGAGGAACCCTTAGTTGAGTCTTGGCTTCGTCTCGGCGTTTTTCGTGTTGTTCTTTTGGGCATTGGTATTTATTTTGGTGAGGCCGAGGGAATACAATGTTACTTAAACTTTGTAATGTTGGGTAGTGTGTGGTCTTTATGACTGTAATATTCTTTTGTTTGTGCCGACACGGTTGTCGTGCGTGATGTAATTATTAATATTCGTTATTTCCGCATACTCTGATTTGAAGTTGTTATGGTTCTCCGAGCTCGTTGCTCGTGGAGGTTTATGTTATATATTTGATTTTACACTCAAACCAAGTTTTTAATCAGTCCAGTTTCCGGCTTGTTATTAATGTCGATGATGTGTTGACATGGTTTTCAAAGAAAAGTATCGCACGTGCATTACAGGGTTTTGTGCATATGCTTCATACTTGCATATATTGCACATGGAATTTTTATTATGCGTATTTCATGAGTCCCGCTCGCGGTCCGACTCGGGATTCCATGTAGGAGTCTGGGTGCGGGTCGCGACAATGGGAATTTGATTATATCCCGAAAAACCATCTAGAAAACAATAGAAAGCATGTCCTGCCAGTCTCTCAAGAATTTAGTCAATGAAGGGTAAGGGAAAGTGATCTTTTTTAGTGGCGGCATTTAATTTCCGTAAATCAATACACATTCTATACCCTGTAATTGTTCTTGTGGGCACTAACTCCTCTTTTTCATTCTTCACAACAGTGAGTCCTGATTTCTTTGGTACAACTTGTACCGGACTCACCCACTTACTATCAGCTATTGGGTATATAATACACGCATCAAGTAGCTTGAGCATTTCTGCTCTTACTACTTCCTCCATGTGAGGGTTAAGTCTTCTTTGGTGCTCCCTTAAAGGCTTGGCACCTTCCTCAAGATTTATCTTATGCATGCACATGACAGGGCTAATTCCCTTGATATCAGCCAAAGTCTAACCTATGGCCTCTTTGTGTGCACACAAAACACAAAGCAGCCTTTCTTCCTGTTCATTAGTCAAATCAGATGCAATTATAATAGGCAAAGTATTCCCCTCCCAAAGAAAAGCATATTTTAATGTCTCAGGAAATTGTTTCAACTCTAACTTAGGAGGGAATACAACAGAGGGCACAAGTTTTGTGTTAAAATGCCCTAGGGGGTGAAAAGGAGAGTCACTAGGAATTTTCTCTTCTGTCTTATCGAAGACAGCTTTTATTTCACGGACTTCCTCATTATCCTTGTTCTCACCACCATTCAGAAGAGCCTCAATTTCATCACAAATCAGCTCATTCTCCACATTCTCAGAGATCAAAGATTCTAACGTATCAACAAAAAAACATTCAGTCTTATCATCAGGCATTTTCATAGCATCAAACACAGAGACCTCAACAATTTCATCCATAACAGACATGGACAATTTACCATTTTTCACATTGATGACAGTGTTAGGCTGTTAGCAGTAGCCATGAAAGGTCGCCCAAGGAGAATGGGCACTTCATGATTAGTGCTAACCTGTTTTTCCATCTCTAAGACCACAAAGTCTACTGGTAAAATCAGTTTATCAACCTAAACTAAAATATCCTCCACAATGCCCATAGGATGTTTCACTGAACGATCAGCTAATTGCAAGGACATTGTGGTGGGTTTTAGTTCTCCCAAACCCAATTGCTCATACACAGAATAAGGCATTAAATTAATGCTAGCACCTAAATCCAGCATTGCCTTCACCTTTTTCGAATCCCCCAAAGAAATTTGGATGTTGAAACTACCAGGATCTTTCAGTTTATGTGGGAGGTGCTGCTGGAAAATGGCACTAACATTCTCAGACATTATCACCTTTACATTCTTTTCATACCTATGTTTCCTGGTGGTGAGATCTTTGAAGAATTTTGTATAAGATGGAATGTTCTTGATCACATTTAACAGAGGAAGATTTATGTTTACTTTGGAAAGCAGCTCATAAATTTTTGAAAATTGTTTATCCATCTTATTCTTCATTAATCTGCCAGGAAAAGGAATAGGTGGCGAATATGGAACTGGGGAAGGAGATTTTGGAGTTTCTTGTGGAATTTCCGTAGCTTGTTTCTTCCCCACTTCCACATTCTTTTCACAATTAATCTCAGGAGTAGGGTCAGAGTTTACCTCACTACCTATCACCTTACCATTTCGAAGCACCGTGACTGTCTGGGCTTGTTCTGGTTGACTTGGGAAAGTTCCTTGCTTGTGGCCTTGCAGGGATTTGGCCAACTGCCCAACTTGATTTTCCAATTTACTCAATGCTGCCTCGTGCTGCTTGTGCATCTGCTCATTCTGCTTGAACCTCATTTCATTGTCTTGCTGGTTCCTCCGACTATCAAGCATAAAGTTTTGGAACATCTCCTCCAAAGGAGTTTGAGTCGGCTGAACAGCTGCCTGCTGCGGCTGTGGTGGGGGTTGATGAAGAGGTTTCGGGTTACTCCATGAGAAATTTGGATGATTCCTCCACCCCGGATTGTAGGTATTTGAATACGGATCATTGCGAGGCCTTGGAGGATACAAATTCATGGCATTAACCTGCTCAACATATTCAGGAAATTGTGCACTAGATGGACAAGAGTTAGTAGTATGAGAATAAACACCACAAATAGAACATGCATTATAAACATTAGGCATTTGCATATTAGGCTTCGCAGCCGAGAGCTCCTCAACCTTTTTCATCAAATATTGCACATTCTTATCTAAAGTACTATTGTTATTAATCTCATATACTCCTCTTGCTTTACCCCTCACACTTTTCTGTTGGGAATTTGCCCCAAGCATTTCATACAAATCCCTCACCTCATCAGGTGTTTTCTCAAGAATCGACCCACCTGCAGCATTGTCCACCATGGCTTGGTGACTTGGGCAAATATTATCATAGAACTGTTGGTACAAGATAGAAGGTGGAAAATCATGATGTGGACATTAAAATTGAAGTTGTTTATATCTGTCCCAAGTTTCATGAAAAGACTCTCCTGGCTCTTGCGAAAAATTTATAATTTTCTTTCTCATTTCAGCCAAGGTGGGATGTGCATAGAACTTCTGAATGAACGTGTCAGCCACTTGCTGCCACGTTTGTAAACTGCCTGGAAGCAGAGTGTTCCACCAAACTTTGGCTGGATCCTTTAAAGGGAAAGGAATACAGCTCATCCTGAGTTGTTCTTCTGTTAACGCTCCAAGAGGGAGGTTATCTACTGTGGCGTGAAACTCACGGACAAAACTCAAAGGGTCCTCTGTGGCCATTCCGTGAAAGGAAGGCAAGATTCAAGTAATGACCTTTAACTTCATAACTGCTAGCGGCAGCAGGTAGGGCCAAAGGAGAGGGTGATTGGTCAATTCTAGGGTGAGCATAATCCTTCATATACCGTTGTGCAGTGATGTTATTGATTTGCGGATTCAATTGCAACACGTCAGGCTCAGGATCTTGCGGATGCTCTCACTGATTTAGTTCTACCTCTATGTTCCTACCTACCAGATTAATGTTATCGTTTAATTCCGCCAGCGTGGGATTCAGAGAATGGCGACCAAACATAAAAGTTCAGACACCACGACGTTACCAGTTAAACTAACTCAATCAATCTAACTTGTCCCCGACAATGGCGCCAAAAACTTGATGAATGAAATTTTAACCTCGCAAGTGCACGAGAATACCGGAGTATCGTTGCACAAAAACAAGGGTCGAACCACAGAGACAAGAGAATGATTGATTTTGTTAACTAGTAACTTACAAAAAAAAAAAACAAAAACAAAAGTAAACGACAAAGGGGGTTTTGTTGATTTCTTTAAAACTACTGACAAAAATTAAACTAATTTATCACCTAATTAATCAACTAAATTATCAAAGCATGCAATAACGAGTTTAACAAGAATTGGGAGACCTAGGAATTGGGATTCACTCTGTATCTTGGATTTATGTCTTTCTAATTTATGTATCAGTTCAGTTCTAGGATTGGTTCACAAAGGTAAAGACTGGGATGCTTGGATCACGGTTTGCAGGCTTAGTATCCCTAATTGTTATACTTTCTTGATCGGTCCATATAACAAGCAGGGATCCTTTAAGAACTTAGAAACTATTAATCTCTCTCTTATCTTAGCAAGATTATGAATCGATAAGAAAGAACATTCATAAGAGATGGCAAACATATGACTTATGCATTCGGATCGTGCAATTCATCATACCCTAATAATCTAACAGTTGTAATTACCTACACGCAAAGACAACATAGGAAGATTCGATAAAAATACTCTTATGAATGACTAGAACTATTGAACTGAATAAGAACTATATTAAGGCATAAATCTTTGATACAGAGTTACCTCCAATTCCTAGATAAGGAGATTAGTTCCTCATAATCGAAACAAAAACCAAAATTGATTTATAATCCATACTTGAATTCTTGAATTCTTGAAAGAAGAAGAAGTTAAGAAAAAGATTACAAAATAATCCCAAGCTGTCTTTTTCTCTCCAAGAAGTCCTAAATTTTCCAACAAAAGTTGCGTAAATACAAAGCTCCAGGCCAAGGAAAGTTTCCTAAAACAACTAGGAACTAGGTCAACTTCAGAAACGGCGCAGAGCGGCCGCTTAGGCGAGCGCGCAGCTTGGCTTTTCAAAATCGCAAGTTTCTGGAAACTGGGCAGCCGCGCTGCTTGAATTTTTCATATTCTTCCTTGCTTGATCTGATTCTTGCACTCCAGTCCCTCAACATTCCAGAATAGCTCAAATGACCTCTAATTTGCACCAATTTCCACACAGGACCCTGAAACTTCATTAAAGCACTAGCAACCCATATTAGATAACAAAAAGCTCGAGAAATTGCTAAATTTAAGCCGGAAAAGTACCCTTCGGATGAGTATAAAACTCATCCATCAATATCCTTCTATAACGTGGTTTATTTATGAGCACTTATGTGTTAACCAAAGTGCTATGTGAGTTGAATGATTTGTATATCAAGTATGATGATATATGTTCAATTGTGATATATAAATATTAAAGCCATGTTACGTTTATTACTTGAACATTATGCCATGCCATGTAGTTGCATTTAGTAACTTATTGAGTTTCGACTCACCCCGTTTGTTGTTTAAATGTTTTTCCTTAGATCCAAGCCAGCCTGGAAGTTCACGGTGAGGTCGAGTAGGGTTCGCGCTAGCTTGCAAGTCGCTGCGTTTGGTGGCCCAAGAATCTTATTCCTAGATAGTTGTTTTCTTTTGGTAAGGATGATTGGTTGTGAAGTTATGTAAACTTTACTAAGGTTAGTACTTTGGTAATGTTTGGTGTATTCATTTGGTGGCCGACATATGTATGTCGTGCTCTTGTATAGTTTTGTTGTTAAAATAGTTTCTTTCCCGAGCAAGTTGTAGTTCGTGGTTTATATTTGTTATTCCGGCATGCTATGGCCGAGGTCGTTGTTGTGTTAGTTGTTGGGTTCCAGCTGTAGTTTTGCCGAAGACTTGTTTTTATTAAATCAGGTTTATCAGTTGTGTTTTGTCATAAGTACGGGTGGTTACGCCACGTGCTTTTCATATTTGGTTGTGTCATTATGTTGTTGTTTGGCGACCCGACCTTGGGATTTCGTATAGAGATCCGGGTCGGGGCGTCACACGGCCTAGGTAAAAGTTAGAGTTCAAAAAAGAAATGAGAGAGATAAAACATTGGAGAAAAAGGAATAAAACTCTCTGTCTCTCGCAAATCTGGGTTGAACTACGATCCAACCTGATTCTCTCTATGAGATACGTAGGCAGCCTTCAGGTTCGGTCATTTACTTACACATTTTTAATAAATATTTTATTTGTTCCCCCTATCAAGTTGTTATAATGACAAGGGAAAAATCACTACTCACTGTATAATAATAACACACTTTTAAATTATAACAAAGTCCCCGGTTTGGCAACCAAGGAATACATAGATAAGACTTACATGCATTCATATTCCATCTTAATCTATTTTACATACAAATACATACACCATCACTATAATCTATCTCCTACGACGTCTGCCACGTCTCCTCTCAGCTCCTCACATGCTCCCAGCATTGCTCGATTCGGCATCATCAAAGTCCTCGCCAAGCCGAAACACGTTCCCCCTATTACCAACAGGAGCTAGAGGCAAAGGACGGGTATCCACGCCGGCATTTTCAGCCGTATCTCCGATTTCTTGCAATCGTACATCTGCTCCATTGGTCATGGAACGACCAAGAATAAGTTCTAAGGTAGCCGCTATATAGGATTAATGAGATCCTACACAAGGCACGAGCCAAGCGATGTAATCTCGGCTCAGAAATTGATTCTGTGGGAATCCCGTTGGGATGCTCTAGCCATACACAGTGGTTGCCCACATATCATGAAGTAGGGTACATAGTTCGGGATTGAGGGCCTCGACCTCAACATCAGCCATAGACAAATCTGGTATTGTTTGTTCCAAGCCAATATATGGGAAGGAGTATAAAATGTGACTGTGCGCAGTCCAGCAACTATTACATGTGTGAATCCATCGCTCCACAGCACAAATCTTTGGATCCACCAATGACTAATGGTCCATGAGATGTCAAAAGAGGTTGTACGGGAAAAGTGGTCAACCCACATGGCCTCAGAGGGCAAATTACCCCTGTGATGCGGCCTCAAACCATACCCAGCCGGATGAAACGCTGGAATTCGAGGAGGGGGAGCAATTCTGTTAAAATTCTTTGCCAGCCACATGTGTAAAAGAAGAGAACTACCGGATGGGAACCAGTCTTCACCACCTGCGTAAGCGTCCAGACCAAGCAGGGTTTCAGCCAAAAGAATGGGGATAATACTTTTTTGGCTCCCCCAACATTGCAGGACCATGTTAAGTGCCGGCACATCAACAAAGTCATTGTAACTCCTGAGGAACAATTTCCCCAGTAAGCACAGGAAGATAGCCGACATACGACGCCAGGTGTATCTTGGACAATAGGAAAGGTCCCAGAAAATGTCAGGAAGCATATTCAGATCAAAAAGATTATCTTTGACCATCGCCCCTGTATCATCTGGGGGAAATTGGAGCAATTCTAACGCAGCTGCTTCGGGTGTTTGTGTGAGATCAGGGACAACAATCTGATCAACAAAAGCTAACCTTGTCAGGGCACAAAATTCCTCAATAGTAGGACACATCTCGTTCAGTGAGAAATTGAATAAATGATTTTCTACGGACCAAAAACGAGATGTAGCTCGTATCATGTCCCAATTGATCGGAATGTCAATACAACAAAATGCTCACAAGAAGTCGCACTCCTGGCCAATGATCAGTTTGTCATCCATGTCCAAGAGCCTAACCATGGAATCCAAACGGCTCTCATAACGACCGAAATCTTCCAAAGAACTGGAAGGATGATTCATTTTGAAGAATGTTTATCGGAAGTAAAATTTCACCAAAGATGCGAGGAAAGCTTTCGGAACGGAGAAAAAAAAGTCTTCACAATTGAGATGGTTTGGCGATTCGCGTCGTCTGAATTTCTGAAGAAAGCGCGCAAGAAAAGGCTTTATGAATCAGAATGGAAACGTATGGCTTTACGGAGCAAGAGAAGGCAGAAGGGAAGAAGCCTTTGCATTGAGTCGTTCTGTCCAAATCCCTTAAAAGAAGGCAAAAGAAAGAATTCTCAACAAATCTACAGCAGCCTACGCATTAGGCAAAGAAAATTTTTCCCCGACATATCACAACACATCAAATTGAGCATCAGGAAAGAAAAGACAGTTCTGGTGCGCCACGCACCACACCATGCATTTGGTCTTTTTTGTCTAGCTCTCCAGTCTCCATCCTTCCCTCGACAATAAACCGATGTTTTCGGGGAGGGGCGTCTCTAATTATCACTCCAGGAGTGATTCTTCTCAAATAGGCATCATGCCTATGACCACAGTGTAGCAGCCACTACAGATCTGATGTTTTCTCCTCCCGTGCGAAGGCCATCAATTATGCATCAATTAGCCACCTCGGCCAAATGCCCATTTTTGCTCCCACAACACAATTTGTGTAATTAAAAACAATTAGAATTGAGACCCTAGTTTTTCTTTTCTTCTTTTTGCATTTTTCATTAATAATAAATAATGTACAGAATAAATAAAAGTTGCTTACAAATACATCTTTTTAAAAGAAAAACAAAAAAATAGCAGGAAAGGAAATCATTATCTTCCTCTCTTCGACCTGCTAGTGCTGGCACCTCTGGAGCCTCCGCTCCCGCCACCTTTGCGACGCGGCCCGGTCGCGTCCGCACCACCTCAGCAAGTGAAATCACTGGCCCCGGCCTTCAACTTCCGATATAGATCGAACAACTTGTAGAATCTGCTCAACAGCTTCTGATAGGAGCTGGCTGGCACCTGTTCATACAACATTTCTTTTAGTATCATTTTATTTATCAATATGCAAATACATGTAGATAAAATAGACAAATAGCATGTGTACAGGGTAGTCAGAAATATACCAGATCTCTCCCTCGCGGAAGATAGTCATGTGGTGGAATCTCACCACCGTTAAGGTCTTCCTCCTTGTAGTTCTCCCCTTCTTCATAACCAATTGTCCGCGGGACTTCCGGATAATGAATTCGCCCCGCAAACGACCCAATCTCTCCCACGAAAATGGGAAACGGACCCTCCGCTTCCTGAGAAGGAGGAGGATGAGGATACAGCACGGTCTGAACAAACACCCCGTAATCTATCTCCACATATCTATATGGATCGATGGCCTCCCTCACGAGATACCACTCGCGTCTTGGCATCACGTCCGGTGTCATCATCCCGAAGGGTGGTGAAGGCAGTGTCAGAGGTAGGCCCACATTGGGCCCATACTGGCGATTGACCCGATCGCCCAAATACATCAAGTCACACATGATGGAAACCATCAAAATGCAACAACCGTTGGCCACTTTGCCCAAACCATAGGAAGCAGGCAGCTGACCCCATGGGAAAAGCTAACAGATTCAGGACTGGAGTTGATAATCACAATCCGAATCACCTCGGTGTCAGGCCGAGCAGGGGTCTTCCGAGTATATTTTCGGTTTGAAGTCCGGAAGTTCACCACAAATAGCGGGGTCATCACCCTAGTACGGAGAGTGAAAGGGTGAAAGCTGAACACCGCATAAGTCCAAGCCTGTCACATCAAAAATAATGAGTTAGCATCTATTTTTTAAAATGACAAAACAAGTTTTAAAATAAAGATTTTTGTTCAGAATATTACCTCCCATGCCACGTTGTAGCCAGTCACGCTGCTAGCGACGTACCGGCTGACGTGATCCATGAAAAAATAGCACGCCGCCAGGCCAGCCTGTCCCCAGTCAAAGTCGCCCAGATGGCGCAATCTCCTCAGACATCCGAGTAGAGATACTCGCAGGGTTGAGGAAGCATTGGCAAAGAGGGTGATCCCCAGTGCCAAGAACAAGAAAACCTGAACAAATTGAGTCACGGCGGACTGATCGGCTGTATCGACAAGACCCACATTTTGGAGCAGGCACTCCCTAATATAGCTAACAGAGATCTCGTCAATGCTCTTGTACACCGGTGTGAACCCCAACAGCTGAGGAACAGCATCAGGACGATGTCGTAGCTGGAAGTTTGGCTCCATAGCACGGCCCCGACCAGTCGGTAACCCCGTGATCGCCGAAAAATCTACAGGCGTCATAGTTACCTCGCCCCACGGAAGGTGGAAGGTGTGGGTAGTGTCCCACCAGAAGCACCGCAACACCTCATGGATGTTGTTGTAGCCCATGAAACCACCCAAGTTCTGGATGAACGTACCAAGACAGGTACCATTCACCCTCTCCTGAATCAGTTGAGGGAGTCGATCATAGATCTCCCTCACCATGTCCCCATTTGCCCGGATGCGAGTAATCCTCCTCCTTGACTGCAAAACAAAATTTCAGTGTGTCAGCACATACATGTCATTTCATTCACATTTGCCATGCAAAAAAAAAAAACTTGAAAGTTTTTATTTTTTTCATACATGCTCCAAATCCCATCCCCAGGATTCTGGGATCAAAATAAAATATTTTTCAAGTGTTTAGTGAGGGTTTTTCTTCACTTTTCTTCATTGAAGCTTTTTTTCAAACAGTTGGTGTGCGACTTTCGCGCAACTTTGGGCAAGAAAAATTCACACATTTTGAGCCACCCCAACAAAATCAATTTGGAAGTTTCCATATTTGTTCATCCCTCTACACATACATACTCTCGATTTCGAGAAATTTTTATCATAACATGTTCAAATTTGTGATTAAAATAGGAACTTTAAACATGCAAAATTCACAAACATACATACTTTTTTATACCCATATTGCATAAATTCAGATTTTTTTCTTTAGATTCAACATGCAACAACATATATTTGCTACTTGGATACTAACAACTGCAGGATTAACATCAAGAGTCCAGTAAATCATACAAAAATTTCAAATTTAGCATACTTTGCGGAACAAATGGGTTTTCCGAAAACTCACCGCGGGTGGATCTAAAGAAGAGATGCGACTGCTCCGGTCACGATGGATATCGTTCGGATTACTATCCGAGAACGGACAGCGGACCCGATTCCGCACCATCACCTCGTCGAGTTGTTCGTCGCCAGCACCCACATCGCCAAAAATCTCATTTTCGGCAGTCATGCCGGTTATACTATTTTATATCTTCAGTCTTCATGGTTTTTGTGGCCTTATGCCCATTGGTATTTTTTTTAATGGTTTTCCTGAGCGTATTTATCTCGTAGTGTTGTTTATGTTGTTGTTCTCCGGCGCTTGTTTAGCCGTTAAGTTTTCCTATGGTTGTGGCCCTATTATTATTCGAGCTTTGAAGCTCAAGTTCATTTAGTTATTCCACTGCTTAGTTTTTGGTTTTGAGCTTTTGTGGCTCGGTTTTATTAGTTCTTTCAATTGTTCTTCATTCGTTGGCGCTCCGAGTTGGGGTTCAACATCAAATCTCGGACTCGGGTCGTACAGTTGGTATCAGAGCTTAAGTTAGTTGTCTGCCAGGATAGGATCCTTGGCTTAGGTGGTTTGGTTATTGGGTTGAGTGTTTAACATCGAGTTTTGTGTTAAGTGTACCTTGGGTATTGGTAAGTTGTAGAGATAGTCCATGTAGGACTGGATTAGTTGGGTTCTTACGCTCATGAGGGCGGAGACTAATGATTTGATGTTAGTTATTACTCTTGTGGAAATTGGTGAGTGCGCTTTAAGTCCTCGTTAGAATGTTGACGACTAAGTGTAGGTGTTAGTGCCCTAGGCCTATAGAGATAGACTTATTTGTAATGTCATTATTCATTTATATAAGAGATTGTTTCTTTGATTATTATATATGTTTGCATGTTTGCTTTAATAATCGTGTCCCTAGTACTTAAGAAGCACTAGTATGAAGTCTAATGGATAATCATATGATGATTATATGCATGGAGATGCACATTAGATTAACATGGGTACTTGTTAGAGAACAAGGTACTGGACTTGACCCATTATGAGATTTATGTCATGGTCGTATGTCATAAATAAATCTCATATAGTTATATCATTGATATCCTTTGACCTGAGATTATCATCGTCTTCCACTCGATGAATATTATGTTTGATATAGTTTAACGTTATCTTTAACCGGATAACAATAAGGGCTATTATTGGCATGATATGATTCTTGTTGGGAAGAATGATAAGTCAAGATGGAAATTTGTCCCTCGTAAAGAGAGATGTTTGCTAGGCCACTCGTAAGTAAGATTGATGTAGTGCATGGCCATCGATTAATCAATTTACTTAGTAACGAGAAAGCATTGAACAATATGAGTTGACTTGGACCATGACTCATGTTCAATATAACATCGTGTGACAAAGGGATTGTGATATGTTCTATGTAGGAAATCGAACTTGATATTATATTATTTGGGTAGGCATGATGGCTTGCTAGAGTCCGCTCATGTCTTATGAGGATCGATGTGATCGAACTCATTGCCAACATAATATAGTCCTATGGGGTCACACGCATCGAACGAATTGTCAAAAATGAAGAATATGGAGTTTTTGTTCTCAAGGGACGACTCGTCCCGTCGGCGCTGGACTGACGCGAAATTGACTTAAATTAGGGTTTTCGCAAAGGGGATATTTTTATAACGTATAAATACAAACCCTTGGTTGCCCTAGCCGTCACTCTCATGCTTTTGGGTTTAGAGAAACACAAAAAGAGAGATTTCAATTGAGAATTGAAAAACAAAACAAAACAAAACAAAACAAAACAAAAAAACTCAATCCAAATCCATATTTCTTCATCGATTGAAAAGAGTTTCAATCAAGGATCTAGCAATCCGCCTAGAATTGTTCTAGGGTTCGTTCAACGCGTGGATACACATAGAGGATCTTCGCTATTCAAGATCTTTCGTTCGTGATTAAAGAATCGTTCATCGAAGATTCGCTAGTTCTTCAATCTGGAGTTGGAACGCGTTTATCAACGACAAAAGCACACAAGGTTAGTAATTCTAAATCATTCTTCTTAATTAATCATCTAGAACGGATCCTAGGGCTCCGGTTTTCGAGTTATTTGCAATCTTCGCTGCGCATGGACCCTCGAAACCCAACAAAGGGTATCGAGCCAGTTCATGATGTTTATATTAGATTATCATGATAATTATATAATGTGATTATGTTAATTTTCATGATGAATATGATTTAGAACATGATTTTATATGAGAATTGCTTATGGAAGTAATTGTATATTTTGATATACCATGATTGTGAATTGAATTATTTGATTAATGTGATTAATCTAGAATATGGGTCTTGAATATTACTTAGTATATGGGCTGGACACCAAAAACTTCTCCACGTGCACTTCGATGGAAGTGTGGGATAACCTTGGATTACAATGCCACGTACTAGTAATTGATGAATTTCTAGATCTTGAACAAAGTGTTTGTTATAGGGATTATGTTCATATTAAATGAGATTTTACATGAGTCATTAAACCCTAATTGATTAGAAATTATGATGTAAACATCAAATGTGATTTGTGATGCATCATTCCATGTTCATAATTATGCTCATATAATTTTCATGAATCAACCTTGCCATGTTAATTGATAAACATGAAAATTGAACCTTCATTGAAATTTGAGTTTGTCTATGCCACCCATGTTTAAACACTTGT
Organism: Platycodon grandiflorus; assembly: GCA_016624345.1. Classification (NCBI taxonomy): domain Eukaryota; kingdom Viridiplantae; phylum Streptophyta; class Magnoliopsida; order Asterales; family Campanulaceae; genus Platycodon; species Platycodon grandiflorus. The sequence goes on from CM028368.1 coordinate 32,415,780, forward strand.
GAGTACACGGATAGTTTCATGTAGGCTACGCCACGAGGTACATTGATTCTATCTTTGTATGATCAAGATGAGCAAACGGTGATTGTTATACGTTTAAAATGGTTGAACTCAATTAGGCTATCAAAACAGCTTTGGGCCTAAGGCATAAGATGGGATTGAAACATGTGACATATGATGTCTATAATCTCATAAAGGATCTAAGAGTCATATATTGATATGATTGATAAATGTTATCTACCTTTTTAGTTTAATTTTGAGCAATGTGCATAGCCGACTTGAAATTAAATTAAAGTTGGGTCTTAGCCTACTAAATTATATTATGCATGTTTGTATAAGAAGGTTATATAATTTAGTGGGAGTATTTGAGAAATACGTTAATTAATCTCTTAAATTGAAATTGGTACTTATATGTGTTCATATTTGTTGCATATCTTTGTAGATCAATGGTCGTAACACTAATCAAAATCATCATCGCGATCGCCTTGAGAAGGACAAGTTAGAAGAGAATGGCAACAACTACGTGGATTGGATCCGCAGTTTGGGAATTGTTCTCAAACAGAAAGGAAGTTGTACATTCTCGATGGACCCGTTCCACCCGAGCCTGCTGCTAATGCAACTAAAGCTGAAAAGGATCAACATAAGAAACATGTGGATGATTCTATTGATGTTGGTTGCTTGATGCTTGCTACCATGTGTAAGGCCCTTCAGAAGGACCTTGTACACATGGAAGCTTATGATTTGGGAAATCATTTGAAGGAAATGTTCCAGTTGCAAGCACGTCAGAAAGGTTTGACACTATGAAGGCTCTTCATTCATGCAAGATGATTGAAGGACAACCCGTTGGGCCTCATGTGTTGAAAATGAAGGGTCACCTCGAACATCTTGAGAGGCTTGGATATCCTATCCAGCTTGAGCGGCTACGGATATGATATTGCATTCACTCCCGAAAGTTATAATCAGTTCGTTATGAATTATAACATGAATGGGATGAATAAATCTCTGTCTGAATTGCATGGGATGCTTAAGAATGCAGAGAACAATATTGCCAAGAAAACCAATCAAGTGTTGATGGTGAATAAAGGAAAGGGGTTCAAGAAACCCAAGGTTAAAGCAAGAGTTGCTAAACCGGAGGCAAAGGTTGCCGTTGTTGAGAAGCCTCAACCCAAATCCCAAAAGGATGCGGTTTGCTACCATTGCAAGGAACTGGGCATTGGAGGCGAATCGCAAAGCTTATCCGGAAGGATCGAAGAAGAAGGGCAATGAGATTGCCATGACTTCGTGTATCTATGTGATAGATATTTTACTTTCTACTTCTAGTTCTTGGGTATTAGATACCGGATGTGGATCTCACATTTGCCTAAATGTGCGGGACTAAAGAATAGAAGGTTGCTCAAGGAAGGTGAAGTAGACCTGCGGGTTGGAAATGGAGCAAGAGTTGCTGCATTGGCCGTAGGGACTTACGAAGTCACTTTACCTAGCGGATTAATATTAGTTTTGAATAACTGCTATTATGTTCCGGATTTGAGCAGAAACATTATTTCAATTTCTTGTTTAGACAATGAGGGTTACAGTTTTCTTATTGCGAATAAGAAATTTTCCATTTATATGAATGATGTGCTTTACTGTATTGCTCATTCTTTTAATGGCCTTTATGTCTTGGATGTTGAAAATAATGTTGAGAATGTCTATCATGTTAGTAAGAAATCTAAACCAAACAATGTGAACAACACATTTAAATGGCATTGCCGTCTTGGTCACATAAATGAGAAACGCGTCTCTAAACTCCATAAAGATGGATATTTAGACTCATATGATTATGAATCATATGATGTTTGCGAATCTTGTTTATTGGGCAAGATGACTAAAGCACCTTTTACTAAGAGTAGTGAAAGGGCTAGTGATTTGTTGGCTCTCATACATACCGATGTATGTGGACCAATGAATAGCATTGCTAGGGGAGGATTTCGGTACTTCATAACATTCACGATGACTTATCCAGATATGGCTATGTCTATCGATGAAGTACAAAAGTGAAGCATTTGAGATATTTAGAATATTTCAAAATGAAGTACAAAATCAACTTGGCAAAACTATTAAAACACTTCAATCCGATCGAGGTGGTGAATATTTAAGCCAAGAATTTGACGATCATCTTAAAAGTTGTGGAATTGTTTCAGAACTTACTCCACCCGGAACACCACAATGGAATGGTGTGTCCGAGAGGAGAAATCGAACTCTATTAGATATGGTTCGATCGATGATGAGTCAAGTTAACCTTCCTATTTCTTTTGGGGACATGCACCGGAAACATGCTTTCACACTTAATAAGGTCCCTACTAAATCGGCTCCTAAGACCCCACATGAGATGTGGCATGGAAGAAAACCTAGTTTATCTTTCATGAAGATTTGGGGATGTGAAGCTTATGTAAAGAAATTGGTTTCTGAAAATAAGCTTGCACCTAGATCCGATAAATGCATTTTCGTTGGTTATCCCAAGGAAACGAAGGGATATCAATTTTACAACCGATCCGAGAACAAAGTGTTTGTTGCTCGACATGGTGTCTTTCTAGAGAAAGAGTTTCTCTCTAAAGAAACTAGTGGGAGTAAAATTGATCTTGAAGAAATTCAAGAACCCGAAAATGACATAGAGCCAATAGTAGAGACGGAACCAAATTCACAAGCTGTTGTGGAACCGGTTCAAGATACACAAGTTCTTCGCAGATCGGATAGGATACGATCCGAACATGAGAGATATGGATTTCTCATGACGGAAAGTAACGAAGTAAAAATCATTGAGAATGATGAACCTACTTCCTATCAAGAGGCGATGTCCACTCCTGATTCGGACAAGTGGCTAGGAGCCATGGAATCCGAGATCAAATCCATGTACGATAATCAAGTTTGGAACTTGATTGATCCACCCAAAGGTGTAAAAACCATAGGGTGCAAATGGGTTTTCAAAAAGAAAACCGATGTGGATGGGAAGGTACATACTTATAAGGCTAGGCTTGTTGCTAAGGGGTATAGGCAGACTCATGGCGTTGACTATGATGAAACCTTTTCGCCCGTAGCAATGCTTAAGTCTATTAGAATCTTAATTGCCATAGCCGCATATTACGACTATGAGATATGGCAAATGGACGTCAAAACAGCGTTTCTTAACGGAAACCTACTTGAGGATGTATACATGATACGGCTGAAGGGTTTGTCGATCCAAAGAATTCTAATAAAGTATGTAAGTTGCAGAGATCCATTTATGGATTGAAGCAAGCTTCCAGGAGTTGGAATCTACGTTTTGATGAATCAGTCAAAGAGTTTGGCTTCATCAAAAACGAAGATGAGCCTTGTGTATACAAGAAAATAAGTGGAAGCATAGTACTTTTCGGTGTTGTATGTCGATGACATCTTGCTCATTGGAAACAATGTTCCCGCACTTGAGACTGTTAAGTCTTGGTTAGGAAAATGTTTTTCAATGAAAGATATGGGTGAAGCGGCTTATATCCTTGGTATCAAGATCTATAGAGATAGATCAAGAAAGATGATTGGTTTGAGTCAAAGTACATATATTGACAAGGTCCTTAGAAGATTTCGTATGGAAAATTCTAAAAGAGGGAACTTGCCAATGGGACATGGCATTACTCTTAGCAAGACTCATTGTCCTAAGACAAATGATGAGCGAAAGAGGATGAGTGATATTCCATATGCTTCGGCAATTGGGTCTATCATGTATGCCATGTTATGTACTAGACCCGATGTCTCGTATGCTCTAAGCGCAACGAGTAGATACCGCCCGATCCTGGTGAGAACCATTGGATAGCCAAGAATATCCTTAAGTACTTGAGAAGAACTAAGGATGTATTCTTGGTATTTGGAGAAATGGAAGATGATCCGGTTGTAAAGGGTTACACAGATGCAAGCTTCCAAACCGACAAAGATGACTATAGATCGCAGCCGGGTTTGTGTTTATGCTAAATGGAGGTGCTGTTTGTTGGAAGAGTTCCAAGCAAAGCACCGTTGCCGATTCTACAACCGAAGCCGAATACATAGCAAAGATCGGATGCGGCTAAGGAGGCGGTTTGGATCAAGAAGTTCGTTAGTGACTTAGAAGTCGCTCCGAGTATCACTAACCCGATAGAGCTTTATTGTGACAATAATGGTGCTATTGCCCAAGCAAAAGAACCAAGGTCACATCAACGATCCAAACACATTTTGAGACGTTTTCACCTCATTCGAGAAATGTGAAAGGGAGGACGTCAAGATATGCAAGGTACCAACGGATGACAACATTTCGGACCCTCTCACCAAGCCTTTGCCACAAGCTAAACATGATGGTCATGTTAGGTCCATGGGTATAAGATACATGAATGATTGGGCCTAGTGCAAGTGGGAGATCGTAGGTGTTAGTGCCCTAGGCCTATAGAGATAGACTTATTTGTAATGTCATTATTCATTTATATAAGAGATTGTTTCTTTGATTATTATATATGTTTGCATGTTTGCTTTAATAATCGTGTCCCTAGTACTTATGAAGCACTAGTATGAAGTCTAATGGATAATCATATGATGATTATATGCATGGAGACGCACATTAGATTCATGGGTACTTGTTAGAGAACAAGGTATCGGACTTGACCCATTATGAGATTTATGTCATGGTCGTATGTCATAAATAAATCTCATATAGTTATATCATTGATATCCTTTGACTGAGATTATCATCGTCTTCCACTCGATGAATATTATGTTTGATATAGTTTAACGTTATCTTTAACCGGATAACAATAAGGGCTATTATTGGCATGATATGATTCTTGTTGGGAAGAATGATAAGTCAAGATGGAAATTTGTCCCTCGTAAAGAGAGATGTTTGCTAGGCCACTCGTAAATAAGATTGATGTAGTGCATGGCCATGCCCGAATGAATTAATGTGATTAATATCATTCGATTAATCAATTTACTTAGTAACGAGAAAGCATTGAACAATATGAGTTGACTTGGACCATGACTCATGTTCAATATAACATCGTGTGACAAAGGGATTGTGATATGTTCTATGTAGGAAATCGAACTTGATATTATATTATTTGGGTAGGCATGATGGCTTGCTAGAGTCCGCTCATGTCTTATGAGGATCGATGTGATCGAACTCATTGCCAACATAATATAGTCCTATGGGGTCACACGCATCGAACGAATTGTCAAAAATGAAGAATATGGAGTTTTTGTTCTCAAGGGACGACTCGTCCCGTCGGCGCTGGACTGACGCGAAATTGACTTAAATTAGGGTTTTCGCAAAGGGGATATTTTTATAACGTATAAATACAAACCCTTGGTTGCCCTAGCCGTCACTCTCATGCTTTTGGGTTTAGAGAAACACAAAAAGAGAGATTTCAATTGAGAATTGAAAAACAAAACAAAAAAACTCAATCCAAATCCATATTTCTTCATCGATTGAAAAGAGTTTCAATCAAGGATCTAGCAATCCGCCTAGAATTGTTCTAGGGTTCGTTCAACGCGTGGATACACATAGAGGATCTTCGCTATTCAAGATCTTTCGTTCGTGATTAAAGAATCGTTCATCGAAGATTCGCTAGTTCTTCAATCTGGAGTTGGAACGCGTTTATCAACGACAAAAGCACACAAGGTTAGTAATTCTAAATCATTCTTCTTAATTAATCATCTAGAACGGATCCTAGGGCTCCAGGTTTTCGAGTTATTTGCAATCTTCCGCTGCGCATGGACCCTCGAAACCCAACACTAAGTGTGAGTCACTTGATAAGTTTAGTAGTGAGAATTGACCATTATAGGCTGTCCTGTTGATTTTTGAGATGTTTAGCCAAGATGTTTTAAGGAACGTCTTAGGCTTGAGATTGGTAATCATTTGAGGAAATAGAGGTGGAAGGCCCGAGATTTTGGGTCACGAGTGCACTAGTGTTTATCGTGGAGTATCGAGTTACGATAGTACGAAAATAAGAGTCCATACTAACTTAGACGCTTTATTTTTGCATATCACATCATGTAATGCGACACTTGTACATACTAGAGACATTGTGTCACACAGGTGCATTTGCTTGTATTTGATACTTATGTGCATGAGACCAACTCTAAGGCCATATTTGTAATCACATGTCCCTAACGCCCTGTGACGGTAGCTTTTAAAGCCACTTCAGAAGGGTCCCTGATTTGGTTGTCAAGAGATATTCGTCAAGACTAAGTTGATAGCATGATAGATAGAAATTGCCTAACCCTATTACCAACCGGAGTGGACAAGTAAATGGAATAGTGCACTCGAACAAGTTTTTGTATCTTGTGTGTGGATTGTATATCATTTCTCGTGTAATGATTTGATTAGATTTGATATTGTGTGAGTCGTCGTGCTTAGTTGAACATGAGTATTTTTGGGCATGCGATTAGCCATTTGTGACTTGTATGTTGTCACGTATGTTATATGTTTGTTTAACTTTAGAAATATCGAATTGATAATTAGCCACCCCGGTGGTGAGTGTGTGATGGCTATATTGTATGCGCTGTGATGTAGACTCGATACATTATATTAATTCAGTCTTGCCTTATATATTTTTGCGATACAAATAGATCGTGTCACATTGTGCGTATGCCCTTTGGCATAGTGTGGTGGTTGTCTTTAAAACCCTACGTGCATATTAATTGTGTTGGGTTGAGAATCGAGAACGTTATGTTGATAAATATTGCCTTTAGTTGAATCACTTAATGTGTTTCACTTCCCTTTAGAGATTTAATGTCTCTATTGTATGCCTATAGCAGGATGGCACGAACTAGGAAGACTGCAAGGATGTCAGTCATGCACCCGACCGTATTTCAACTCAGACATGTATTTCGAGAACTGAGAGAACTTGAGGACCAACTGAATGTGACCCTAGGTGAGACACCTCGAGTAGAGCAAGTGACCCCACCGAACCCTCATGTACTGACCCAAGACTCCAATAGAACGAGTCAAGGTTAAAAGGTGAGACCTTGTGATTGAAATCCGTAACAGTCATGTGCATCGTGACTGGTTCACTATTAATTTGTTCCTCATTGTTAGACTACCTTGTGCACTCTGATTGGGTACTCATTCATTAGAATATTGTATCTTGTAGTTAACCTGAGAATGCAATCATTATGGGTATGAGACACCCTATGTTTTGGGTATCGTGTATCGTATCCGACATTAGTATCCGTTGATGACGATCCACCATCGAACACGTTAGAGTTTAAAACTCTTGTTATTGTTTTTGTTGACCTTGTGGTTTATCGACATTAGTATTCGTGGAACGAGCATGTTAGCTCGTGATCTCATTCACATTTTATTTCGTCGACTAGTGTTGTAACTAGTAATGTCATTATTCACGGTAGAGTCATTATGACTAGCGTAACTTTGAGGTGTTACATGTGTTGCACCATTTGATTCAAGCCTATTTCCTTGATGATATAATGTCGTTTGATAACCTTGTGAACTTGAGGGTTGTATAAACCTAGACCTAGCCGATCACTGGATTTCCGATGACCAATTGATTGAGGGTTGTACCACGAGAAGTGGAGATTTGTTTAGCGCCGCGAAAGCGTGGCATTGGGATGTGTTCGAAATGAGTTAACATGAAACTTTGAAATGCACTCCGAACTTGGACTTGACTAGAGATAGTAGTTAGTCTGGTAACGAAACCCCGAGATTTCTTATGTCTCAAAATTTCACCTATTCATTAAGAACCTTGCACGTGAGCAATACTTAAGGTTGATGGCCTCTAACTTGGACCAACTCACTTTATTTGTTAGACTTCCACTTATTATCCATAGAAGTGTGATTGCGTGGGATATTGTATGGCCTTGTTGTAGCGTGTGTACTTCCCGTAAACGTCCAGTCCATGAATTCACGGCTGAATTCTTTTAAGGGGGAGAGGATGTAAAACCTCGACCCAACTTCTTCCCTAGACCACTTGTAGTCTCTCGTTATTGACCTTGAAACCCTCAGAACGTGAGATGTCATGCTTGTTAAGCATGACTTGTTAATTTGTGACCCGTGTTTGGCACGTGATTACCCTACGATGAGTAGTGTATGGTTTCGGTATTAGATCGAAACTATTCTCGACATTGATTATCATTTGTTTACTTTTTGTATTCCCCACATTTAAGTGACCTAACCTTGGTTTGGATTCACTCTCAAATAGCAAGCATGTTAGTCTTATCGTTAAACCGTAAGTCGAGTTGATTCTTGTGTCGTTTCATGTGTTTATCTTCGCGTACGATTGAGACTTGTGTTGTTCATCCTTCAAGCCTCCTTGGGGAATGATTTGGTTGAGTTTTGAGTGTGTTTTGACCTTTGTTTGAGGTTAAGATCGACCTAGGATGACTTAGAAACACCTCGGGATCAAACGAGGGCATTTTAGGAAAAATTGCCCAGTGCTTTAGCTCTATGCGGCCGTACTATACGACCTCGCGTAGGACACTCGACCTTTCTGGAATCTATGTGGCCGCACTATGCATCCGTATGGTGCTTATGCGGCCGCATTATGCCCCCGCATAGCCACGAGCTCTGCTCCGCCAGTTTTCGTTCTTTCTTTGTTTTTAACATTTTTAAGTGGTTTAAAATGCTCAAACAAGCCCGGGATTGGACCAAACACTTACACATGGTATTAATAAGAGAACACAACTCCATTTTCCCCTTATAACACGTTCTTAGCGAAATTTTGAGAGAGTGAGTTTAGAGAGAGAAGAGAAAGAATTTGTGATATCTTGAGCTTCGGATGTCAGATCGATGATCCGACTTCGCCGTAGCGTAGAGGGCGACGAGGGGAACGATTCTAACTAAAGGGGTCATCCGATCTGTTGAGGAATCACTACCTCACCTCTTTTCCTATATTTTTAGAGAGAGAAGGTTGATTTTGGGGGTGTAAAAGCTTGATTCAGACTTGGATTGAGCTTCGGATCAACGTTTGGACTCTGTACCAGTGTAGAGGTCACAGAGGAGTACATTTCCACCTGAAGCTCCTTTGATTTCGTGGAAGATTTGTGTTGTATTGTAAGTTACTAAACATTCTTCTTAGATTTCAAGCATCGTAGAGTAGTATTGCGATGTTTACATGTTATTCATGTTGTATATGAACTCCCTACATGATATACTTGTTCAAGATGATCTACTAGCATGCTAAATGATGGGTATTGAAGAATTTTTGTTAGTTTTGTGGTCTCCGAATATTAGAGACTTGTGGAGTTCGTTGTTGTACACGTCGTTGTTGTTATTATGATGGTTGTTGTCTCCGAGTATTAGAGACTCCTCGAGATTGTTTTGTGAATATTGTTGTTGTTTCCCGGGTTGTAGACTCGTAGGTTTGTTTTATAGTTGGGTTTCGGTAGTAAAGTTGCCGATGACTTGTTTTAGTTCTATCGAGCATTTGTAGCTCATTGAGATTATAATCGTTAGTATTCTCGCGATGACTTGTGAGATTTACATGGGTAGTATATACCTCGAACGTTGGATATTGTGATTGACACGGTTAATTAGGGACGATACTACGGTTCGTTCTGAGGTTTAATTTGTAGATGACCAACTCTAGTAGAGTTGTATAGGACGTAAAGATTATGCGTCGTGTAATGTGGTAATGAGTAGTATAAACTGATGTAGGTTATATTTTAGTCTCCTACGGAGTAGGATGACGAATTGTTGAGATCGTGACCCAATAGAACTCGACTTGAGTTGACTTAGTCAAACATTAGTTGATTATGAAATATGTTGAATTGTTGACTTAAACCTTATGCCTTAGCAAGGGTTAATTATCTATATTAGTCTGTCCATAAGTGTTATCGAATAGTCATACCCCTTAGTGCACGACATTTCACATGAGAGGAATAGTCCCAATCGTCAGATGATGAGTTGGTATATTCTAGGTAGTTAATGACACACATTGGTTATCGCTCCATTACGGACGATGTGACTTATAGGGAGTCGTGATATGTATAATACACGACGAAAATGAGATGGAATAGATATACATGAGATGAAGTGTATTGTGATCATAGGATACCGTAGAGATCCTAACTCGAGCGTGTTAGTGACGCATTGAATTATGATTGTAAGTACGAGTAGACTTACGTATGATGCGATTGTGAAGTCTAGTGTTTGAGGACTTGGATGATGTGTGGTACTTATGATTGTTCTAGTAAGCAATAGGACAATCATCCTACTTTGATGATTGATTGTGTGTTTAGTATTTACAAGCACATTATGTTGATTTGGTATGTGATTCAATAGAACACATTATGGTTTGATTTCGTTGAGTTGTGATTCAATAGAACACATCATGGTTTGATTTCGTTAAGTTGTGATTCAATAGGACACACTTCGATTTGTTTAGCATGACGAGTAAACATCTACTTGTGCATTGCATCGAGTCCAGCTGGCATATGTGCATTTGGAGGTGTATTGACACTCAGTTATTGCGAGAGCCAGGGCTTCGTAATAGCCAAAGGCCAATACACTGGGCCTCGCCCTACCGTTGGCCACGGTAGGGGTTTCTCTAGCCCCACAGTTGAACGGAATATCGACTGTGCACTGTCGACATCTTTTATTGTATGCATTAGGATACGGACACCGGTCTCTTGTGATACTTGTAAGTGGCTAGAGTCGTATTTGTCTCGGGTCGAAGGGGACCGAGCAATACATCGACATGGATACAGAAAATGGTCCACAATGGGTACTTGTAGATCATGCTTGACGCAATCGGGTACATATGTTTTGTTTTTGGGATACGAGCACCGGTCCCTTGTGATTTGTGTACGATAACAGCAGCACAATCATCCATTACTGTTTCTTTAGTCTATATTGGGAATTGTTTACAGCATTAGTGGCACAGTTATCTATTATGGTTCTTTGAAGCAGAAGCACAAGAATCTCTTATCATTATCATCTTATTGGATAGTAGCAAAGACATCCTTTATTGTTCTGTAGAGCAGCAGTATAATCGTTTACTACGGCTTCATGGAGCCATAAGGTCGGAAGTGTTACAAGGGATTTCAGAGGTGTACCTCGAATCCACTGTATCCACATTTATGTGTTTACTTTATGCTTTATGTGCTTCCTATACGAACGAATTGAATGTTGGTCGTGGTCTCCAACCAGTACATAACGGTCGGCGGCTATTGAGCCTCTCGTGAATATAGGGTTGGTTGCCTTATGTGCGATTACCTGTTTATTATCTTGTTATATTGATGTGCATAATGTCATGTCATATTGCTGCATTAGTAACTTACTAGGTTTTCGACTCATCCCTTCCATATTTGTTTTTCCTTAGTTGCAGGGTAAGTTCCAGCGCAGTGAGGCTTTGTTCGAAGTTGTAGTTAGATTATTAATTTATTTCTACCTCCTTATATTTGTGAGATCGTGGGTTAAACTGAGTTATGTAAACTTAATATGTCGGGTAGAAATACTTGTATTTTGTAGACTTGTATTTAGTGCCAACTTGTGGAGTCGTGCTGGTTGTACTATTTTATATCTTCAGTCTTCATGGTTTTTGTGGCCTTGTGCCAGTTGGTATTTTGTTAATGGTTTTCCCAAGTGTATTTGTCTCGTGGTGTTGTTTATGTTGTTGTTCTCCGGCGCTTGTTTAGCCATGAAGTTTTCCTATGGTTTTGGCCTTATTATTATTCGAGCTTTGAAGCTCAAGTTCATTTAGTTATTCCGCTGCTTAGTTTTTGGTTTTGAGCTTTTGTGACTCGCTTTTATTAGTTTTTTCAACTGTTCTTCGTTCGCTGGCGCTCCGAGTTGGGGTTCAACATCGAATCCCGGACTCGGGTCGTCATAGGATCTATTTTGAATTTTTGTAGACATTGTAGCTTGGAAAACGACCGATGTTCCTCTTTATGTTTATCAGCATTCTTGTAGTCGTCTGATAGAGAGCATGGCTGATACTTGAGTAACTGCCGATGTAGAACTGCTGATAATACATTGATGGTGAGACATTGCTTGTAAAAATATCTGCTGGTGAGACATTGCTGGTAAAGATGTATTTTTGTGCTTTTAGAGAACTAATCTATATGAAAAGTCATCATCACTTGGTAGGACAAAAACTCGGATATGTACAAAGACTTCCTAGTCTAATGACCTATGCAATGTTTCAGCAAGTTGCCACGCTAATTGATACGCAACCCTTTTAATCACTTGTGAAACATACGTTGTAATGGGAACAAGTAAATTACTGTGTTGGAATATGCAAACATATACATTAGTTCATTCACAGGCATACTCCTAACACACACTAAAGCTTGTTTATGCAAACTTTTAATTGTTTTGTGCACTTTTGGCCCCTCAAACTTTGTTTCTTCGGTTGTGACCCCTTTTGTAATATAAGTGTACAAATTCTGAGTGTCTACAATATCATTTGTCTTAATGAATCCATTGCTCTTTCTTTTTTTTCTTTTCTCTATTTTTTTTTTTGTTGCGCATTTTTTTATTGTAATAAATATAAAGGGTGCTTGAATACATTGTGTTGATCAAGGTTGCTGTTGGAGGTTGTGAAAAAGATGGGAGATTTGGTTTACCATAATCAAGGGTCATTTTGGTCTTAGAATAATACTCCCTCCATTTCACCTAAAGAGTCACGTTTGAAAATTTTAGTAATTAAAGAAAATATAAGTAGTATTGGAGTTAGTCATAATTACAAAAATGTTTGAGCATAACAAGATGTTTATAACATATATGTAAAGGATAAAGTTGAAAGGTTATTAGAGATTGTATGCATAAATTTTTTTTTTAAGTGAACTTTTTATGTGGAATATCCTAAACATGTGCATGATCCATGTAAGTTGTGCACAATAATGCTGTACAAGTTTGTTTGGTAGCAGCTATCTAACAAAAGGGCTGTCTTATCTAGGTCCCACCTGAACAAGGGGTCAACCAGGCCGGGGTTAATTGATTAGGGTGCCAATTTACAAATGAGACGTAGTTCAGGGGATATTTTAAAATTTTAAAATTATATAATTATTTGGACCCTCCGCTTCATAAAAATTATGCGTTTGGTCCTCTCATCAAAAAAATTCATTCTGATCACTCGATTTACATTTTCTTATGAGATTCCCCCCTTTCATCGTTACCGTTAGAATTTTCGTCTAATTTTTTTAAAATATCCAAAATACCCCTACTTTCATTAAATTAAAGAAATTGCATTGCTGACTACTCCACTAACAATCAAAAGTTACAGACTTTTTCTCATTCCTGATGAAGCAAACATAAATCACATGCGTTGAAAGCCAAAAAACACATGCGTTGAAAGCCAAAAAAGATACCCAAATCCCCATTTCACTAATTTGCCCTTGTAATCCACTTTTCTCTCTTCATCTCCACTGGTTACGTTTTTTAGAGCCCGTTTGGTGCAATGATTATAAAATATAATATTTTAAAAATATAGCATTTTAAAAAATACAATATTTTAAAAATGCAGGTCTTTTTTTATAAATACGTTTGAAATATCACTTCAATACATAGCTCTTTTTTTTTTCTAACAGCATTTTAAAACTTGCATTTTGTGAAAAAGCTGAGAATTCTAGTGTTTTAAAAAACAGCTGCGTTTTGAAAATACTGTTTTTTTTTACCGCAGCATTAAAACACAATTTTATAAATTTTGACCAAAACGCTCTATCAAACGACAATTAATGGCGTGGGAGCTGAGATGTAGACCCAACAACAATTTATACCACACAAACATAAATCACACACAAACAGATGTTTCTTTCCTCTCTCCTCCGCCAATTCATGGAAGAAAATATTAGAAAATGAAAATTGTTCAGTATCACAGCACATTAACTGCTGCTTCAAATCCAAGCCCCTTAGCTATACCTGATGAATCCAATCTCCTTGACATTGCTGCGGAAGCACTGCTGTAGTTTCTTGATTAACCTACGAGGGTTACCACAGACGCGGTAAGTACGAGATCCAGGACCATAGGTTTTCCAGATGTTGAGTGCCCCATTCCTCTCTCTCTTGACATTGCTGCGGAAGCACTGCTATAGTTTCTTGATTAACCCATGAGGGTTACCACATACATGGTAAGTACGAGATCTAGGACCATAGGTTTTCCAAATGTTGAGTGCTCCATTCTCTCTCTCTCTCTCTCTCTCTCTCTTATCCATCTGCTAAGTAGTTAACAAGAACAGCAACAGATCTGGTGACTTTGATGCCACGGTAGCGACACTCGACCAAGTCGATGTGATCGATTCTGGCGCTGGACCCCACCACACACTCCAACGATTGGTATTTGTCCAAGGTCTCGATTGTGATTGGGGAAGGCCCGACAGAGATAAGGACGCGGGCGGATGACGCATGGATTGGAAATAATGGGTCGGAGTCGAATAATTCGAGGGGGAGGAATCGGGGTTGGAGCGTTGAAAGAGAAACTAAAGTGGGGAAGACTGAAGGGATACTCTATTTTGTTTTAAGTATGTTAAATACTTTAATGGAGTGAAGGGTAGTTTGGGTATTTCTTTAAAAAACAGACAGAAAATTTGACGTTAACGACTTGAGGGGGAATCTCATAGAAAAATACAAATCGAGTGACCAGAATAAATTGTTTTGATGAGGGAGGATCGAACATAGTTTTCGTAAAACGGAGCGACCAAATAATTATATAATTCTAAAATTTACCTAAATTTTACTAACTTTGTCCTTAAACATGTGTCCATTTTAAAAAGTTTCTTATCATGTCCCTAAATGAGAATTCCCTCCGTTCCAAAATAAATGATATTTTAGAAATTTACACACAAATTAAAAAAACTTATAAAAAGACTGATATACTCTTATTTTAAAAGGGTTCATATTCTCAATGCATTGAAGACAAATGATTTTCATTTCAATACAACATTTAATTAGAAAGTAATTAATAAAAATAATATTGGTAAAATGTGGATAAATTTGTCTTGAAATCCTATAACATCATTTATTTTGGGACAAATTTTTTTGTCTTAAACATCATTTATTTTGGGACGGAGGGAGTATTTTATGGCTTCATTCTCATATTGTCCACCCTAATATTCGGGAAGGTCCAACAAGCTCACTCTACGATTATTTTTTAAGCTTTACTAACTATACTTTAGCAAAAGTGTTAATTTAGTCACCAAAAGTGGATGCCGTTAGTTATGTTGGACAAAAATGCTCAAAAAGACAAAAATGGTCATTAATTTTGGAGCGTCGATAGGAAAAGACTTAAATTCCCTTTAAAATTTATGAAACAGACTAATATACCATCTTCTAAACAGGATGTGATGTGCAGATAATTTCTTAAAAATATTATTTTCTTATTTTAATATTATATAATGTATTTCTTGGGAGAGACAAGGTTATCAACCCCAGAATCATACTCTTCTAAGCTCAGATGACCCGAACCAGGATGAACAAGCTCCATTCGGCCCAAAAGAACCCGACTAAGTAACACACGCCTTACTCCATCTTCATCCGCACTTGATGATCTCAAACTGCAAAAGAAAAATTAAATAAATCAAATCTTGTCACTCTACAACATTGAGCGAATTAAACACTGGTCCGAACTGAAATGAGATTTATCGGGTACCTTTCAATTGGACAATTGGAGAGCAATCAGGAGATAGATAAATTTCATGCATGTACAATCAACTGTTATCCAATTGGTGAAAATGACCAAACCCGTGTGATATGATCATATTAAGCTCTTCCTTGGAAGCACCAAACCAAGCATACTTCACATTTGCATTCCCACCACACTTGTTCTCAATCGCTTTCAAGAAAATTTGAAACGAATGAAGCTTAGCTTGTCTCGAAACACTGAAATTGTACGTGATATATATGTCTAAGTAGAGTTAGTAAAGTCTGAAAAAAAATCATAGAGTGAGTTTGTTGGACTTTTGTGAATAGTGAATAGTAGGGTGGGCAATGAGAGAATTAAGTCTCATAAGAACAAGTACAATTTTAGCGTTTCGAGACAAGCTAAGCTTCATTCTTTTCAAATTTTCTTGAAAGTCTGGAGAACAAGTCTTGGTTTGGTGCTTCCAAGAAAGAGATTAATATGATCAGATCACATGGGTTTGGTCATTTTCACCAATTGGATAACACTGGATTGTACAAGCATGACATTTATCTTTCTCCTGATTGCTCTCCAATTGTCCAATTGAAAGGTACCCAATAAATCTCATTTCAATTCAGACAAGTGTTTAATTCGCTCAACGTTGTAGAGTGACAAGATTTGATTTATTTAATTTTTCTTTTGCAGTTTGAGATCATCGAGTGCAGATGAAGATGGAGTAAGGCATGTGTTACTTTGTCGGGTTCTTTTGGGCTGAATGGAGCTTGTTCATCCTGGTTCGGGTCAGTCTCATCCGAGCTTAGAAGAGTATGATTCTGGGGTTGATAACCTTGTCTCTCTCAAGAAGTACATTATATAATATTAAAATAAGAAAATATTATTTTTAAGAAATTATGTGCACATCACATCCTGTAAGAGGGTATATTAGTCTATTTCATAAATTTTAAAAGGCATTTAAGTCTTTTCTTATCTAAGTCTCCAAAGTTAATGGCCATTTTGGTCTTTTTGAGCATTTCCGTCCAGCATAACTAACGGCATCCACTTTGGGTGACAAAATTGACACTTTTGCTAAAGTATAGTTAGTAAAACTTTTAAAAAAAAAATCGTAGAGTAAGCTTGTTTGACCTTCCCGAATAGCAGGGTGAACAATGTGAGAATTAAGCCTTCTTATGAATAGACTCAACTTTGGTATGAATCCGAAGAGGAGAACCGAAACCCAAAACAAACCTCCGCTTTATAATTTCATGAACCCCCTCCCCTAATCCAATTTCACCAACCCATCAATGAAAAAAGATTCCCTTTCATTGCTCCCTCCACAAACTCCGCTTTCGCAATCAGATACCGAAGAGCCTTGATCACTGCTACAATTACTACCACTTCCCTAAAAGGATGAATCCAAAACACTAGGTTGAACTAAACTAGGCCGTGCGTAATTGTCACCAGAATCTAAAACCCTAAACCCCTTTACAAGTGCAATATCATTAGTTCCCATTGAAACAGAGGACAATCGGCATTGCTGCGATGTCAAATTTGAACTGCCGGATAAAAGATCTGTTTTGTGTCTGTGAGAGAGAGAGAGAAGGTTGTGTGTGAGTGTGTATGTGTCAAGGGTATATTTGGAATTTTTAAAAAATAGTTAGCTTTCCATCCAAAAATTTGAATTGAGTGATGAACGTGATATATATGTCTAAGTAGAGTTAGTAAAGTCTTAAAAAAAAAAAATTTCGTAAAGTGAGCTTGTTGGACTTTTGCGAATAATAGAGTGAACAATGTGAGAATTAAGTCTTATTTTTATATAAATTTACTAATTTTACATTTGTCTCGTATCATGTTCTACTGTAACAATCTAATATCATATGCGAGGGCATTAATATATATATATATATATATATATATATATATATATTACTAAAATGCTCCAAAGTCAACTTCCTTAATTATAATATCAAATTTTTATTTGAAATAAAAGTCCAATCAATGCTTAAATATCAATTTGGTCACTTTATTTTCACCAAAAATTTATTAATCAAAAATTCATTAAGCTCACTGTACTTCTTTTTTTCACACGTTGATCACACTATTTGTTCAAGAGAATCAATAAATTCACTCAATCAATGAGCTTATTGATTGAAAAAGTCCAAGTAAAGCGATTAAAGTGCAAAAAAAAATAAAAAATAAAGTGAGCTTAATGAATTTTTGGAGAAAGTAGTGACGAAATTGATATTTAAGCCTCCAATTAATTTTGAAATCAAAGCCCAACAACGTTCTTTTTAGAGTTATGGAGTATACCAGTTTCACCATAATAAAGAAAAGCGGAAAGATGCCGATTAAGTAAATTACTTCATGCAAGTGTATGTCCATATACGGGTGGCAATGGCAGGCACGACACGATTGCACGAACCAGCACGACACGATTATAAACATGAATTACAGAGACAAGAAACACGATAAGGCACGACACGACGCGACACGAAACACGACACGAAAGCACGAAATTATAAATTTCGTTAAAATAATGTTTATTATTATATTTATGATCAAATAAGATAGATAACACGAAAACACGATAGTGTGACACGAACACGACACGATGACACGAATTGCCACCCCTATGTCCATAATGTCTGCTTAACATTGCTAAAACACATTTTATATTCAAAACTTTATTCAATGAATTCACTGCTAATTTTCCATATGGTTTCAGAAAATCATAGGAATTTCATCAAGTATTAACAGGCGAAAACTACGATATAACTAGGTTGGCTGGCCAGGCAAATGCAAATGATCTTAGGCTAATCACATACGGGAGATGAGTAGGGGGACGGAAACTAGGCTGTCTTCACCCATGACAGGCTGGAATAGATCCAACTCCCCATATCGCTCCAAGACACGCATTCTACAGTCCTCTGCAGCCATTAATCCAGTGGAGTAGGCACCATGTACAGATCCTGGGTAGTCGGAACTGGTGGCCTCCCCTGCAAAGAATAGGTTATCAACAGGGATCCTCAGCCTCTCATACAGATCATGGGGTTTCCCTACTGTATCATAGCTATAGGATCCAAGTGAGTTCACATCTGTGCCCCATCGAGAAACCAGATACTGAATCTGCATTAATCACCAATGGAGGAAAAAAAACTAACAGGTTAAAATCGGATGAAAATCTCATGACTAGACTGCCGCGTACACAGCTCACTAGGAAGTGTTTCAGAAAATGTGATCATCTATTGAACACTGCTCGTTGCATAGTGCCATTTGCACAAGGATAAAGAGGTGCCGACCTAATGCAAAAAGAAGAGGAATGTAGGCTTTAGAAAGATAAAGAAATTACCGGGTCAGAAGCATCAGGAAGAATTTTTTTAAGCTGTATAAACGCAAAATTTGCTGCAGCCTCATCAGACATTCTCTCAATGTCCTTTGCCAGCTGTCCTGCAGGCATATACACAAGGACTGAATGACCAGTTGCCTTGTGGAGATTAAGAAAGTAACTACATCCATAAGAAGTCTCCGCAACCACTCCTAAGAACTCCACATTTGGCCAAAACACCCTCTCGAAATGCAAAGCAACCTTGTTCTCAATCCCCACTCCAAGGTCAGTTATGGCTTCTTCTTTCCAGTCGGGTAATCTTGGCTCAAACTTGATACGACTTGATTTCAGAACACCAAGTGGAACGGCGATAACTGCTGCATCCGCAATAAATGTTTTACCATTTTCAACTGTTACCTTAACACCATTATTACGCCTGTCTACTCTCGAAACCCTAAGAAATGCAGGAATAAGAACAAAAACAGTAAGTTAAAGCACAAAGAAGAATATAGGAACAACAATAGATAAATTACCATCAAGTCTCACCTGTGGCCCAATCTGATATCAAGACCTTTGGCGAGCGTATTTATAACAGGAAGGTAACCTCGGACCATAAGCCCATGCCCACCAGGAAGCAGTTCTTCCTGCGCATCAAACAAAATCTATAAGACAACCAAGGAGCAGTTTGGCAGGGAAACTAAAAACATGAAGAACAGTATTGACATTTATTCAGGTTTTATGGCAAGAAAAAAGTTTATACACCCTGCTGATGGAGTGCAGCTTTACTGTAGCTCCCTTCCCAAAAGAGATACGTTGGTGCTCTGGAAGGGCATATACATAGCTTATTGTATCCGTTTTTTGCTTACATGGTGAAAAATTCTAGAACTTGTTTCAAATGTTGCAGCATTGATAAGCCTCAACAAACTAATTGACTTTAAACATATCATGCGAAGGCTGTTACTTCATACATTGCTTGCACAAAATTCAGAAAGCTGTCACTTAACTGTAGTAGATATAATTGAGCCCAACACAATTGAGATCTGGACAGAAAATCAAAGTGGAGACAAAAATCAAACATATTTATTAAGGTAGTGATGCAGTCCACGACAGGGTCTAGGAAAAGTGAATTCGGTCACGACTTCAGTAGGCTTCTATAAGTAATTCAGTCGAATTTAACAAGTACTCCCTCCGTTCCAATCAAAGAGTCCACTATTCTATTTTGGGATATTCCACATAAAGAGGCTACTTATCTTATCCCTACCATCTCCATAAACTTTTCAACTTTACCCTCCGCATGTGAAATAACCATCTTGGGCATGCTCAAGCTTTTTGGTAATTATGACCAACTCAAGGATATATATCCCTTAAAAGGAATTCAAATCCTATAAGGGCATTCTCTGCAGCAGATAAAGAGATCAAAGGGAGCCTTAGTCTGATGCCAAATTATCTATATTTCTTATATCATGCTTATCACAAACCCTAGCAACCTAAACAAGCAACTGTTACCAAATTACTGCTCTCTGATACTGTTAACACAACCCAGAAAAACTACCCTCGACTTCCCTTATAAGAGCCTTGAGGCTTGAACCCTCACCCTTTTGCTGCACTTCAAGTAACTTCCTGAAACCCAAGTTCTCTCTTTGTGCTTGTACTCAACTTCCAAATCCCCTCTCAATCAGCCATCTAAAAGCTTTACCAATGATGTGCTGCATCAATTATAAGATTCCCTTTAGTGAAAAAAAAAAAAAACCTCGAACTCTAATCAAGCCAGTAAATGGTCCAAGATCCAGTATATTATTTCTGTCGAGGCTATTTGAGCTCACTAGCAAAAAATGCTTGGCGAATGACATCTCTGTTTACTCAACAATCAGATCCTTTAAAGATCCAGTATATTATTTCTGTCGAGGCTATTTGAGCTCCACTCCACAGTTCCGAAAGGGCTTCCTTGCCATTCACAATAGCAACTGAAAAGATATATTAGTCAAAAATGGTGATGGGCAATTAGTCAATAACCAATACCATGACCACTGAATCACTTTGACCTAGAGCTAGAACTCACACTCTCTTGAGAACAGAAGGAAACGAAAGTGGTCAGAGAGCAGGAATTCCAAGAAACTTATCAAATATTAACCTGGATTTGCACCAACAAAATTTCTCTCCAACTCATGGCCCAACTGATGGCTTCAGGGAGGTTATTTTGCTACTTTCTTACTTCTGACATCTGATAGGTTATTTCTACAGTTCTACAACATCCAGCATGTGACAATTGACTATCATCCATGGCATGAAAGATTTTCGGACTGAAACCTTGTAACTACTTGGAGATCATTACAGTCATGGAAATCAAACCTTCTAATAAAGAAAGATTATAACGTGCAAATTCGTCAAGACACTTGGGTCAACTGTACATGAGTGCTCTGCTTTCAGCAACGAACAATTTCCGCATTCATCTGTCAAATGGGACCCTCTGAAAAACTTCCCTAATCTACGTACCCAATCAAGAAAACCCATGGGATCGTGGTGACCAAGCCAATGTCAAAAATGAGGATCCATATTTGCCTCCTTGCCCCCCAATCACCCAACACCCCCCAAAAATAATAATAATAATAATAAAAACGAAAAAACAAAAACAAAAATCTACAAAAATGCAAACAGCTAAGATGGTAATCCACCCCTACACCAGTATCTGCTAAAGATCCAAATAAGGCATCGACAATTACAAAATAATTTTGCTAAATCATGGGACGCTTGATTTAGTCATTTAGATAAGATTGTATCTAATCGCAGCAGGTCTTAGCAAATCAAGGCAAGAAGCTTGACCGAAGGAAGTAAGAATAGTGGAAAGAAAGTAAACCTAGGAAGAAGTGAAGTTGAAATATTATTTTATTTGACCAAACTACTATTCTTTTGTTTAACGCTAGTAAAACTCATTGTTTAACTTTAGCAAAATGTGTCCAACTCGGAATTTCCCGCCAGTGATGTGATTGCAACCGACATCATAAGTGATGATATTGCAGAACCTTCAAATCTTTGTAGTTGACATTGATATGCATAAGTGACCGATTTGGAAAAACATGTATAACTAAGTGACAACTTTATAATTCTGGCCCACAAAAGTTAACCTCAGAAAAATTTAGTAGCAAACAGATAAAGTTCTTGTCATAAAGATTCTAAACTTGGGAAAGGAATCGTGCCTGGTCCCAGTTCTTAAGAGAAATTGTTTCAGCATCCGCAGCAAACCAGCCTTCCATTCTACACAAGTACCATTGCAACACCTTATGGGGAAGTCCCTCCAACCTGAAATAAATAAACTACTTCGTCATATAAAATTGCTTATTCTTCCAACCATTGTAACTGTCCAAAATAACGAAATAAATTTAAAAAAAGAATATGACTTTAGATTGGGATTGGCAAGACCTTAAATCTGGTCTTCTTTCAAAAACAATTGAGATTGCACGGGATATTGACATGTCTTCTACGTTCTCCTCTCTCACTTTATTTGTCTGCACTAAAGAAAACAGGGAAAGAATCAGTAAAAGGATGGAGAAAACTGCATTCGTTTTATAGAAACCTTAGACATTACTCGTGCCGTCCCGATTAATATTCACATTTAACAAGTCAAACTTTTAAAATTGTAGCTTTACTAGTTTATACCTCCGCTGAAATGCATTAGAGTTTATCTTTTTTCAGAAATGGGACTTATTTTTGGGACAAACCAAAAAAGGAAAACAGACTTTCTTTTGGGACGGAGGGAGTATTTCACAAATGTATACCACTGCTTTAGTTTAACACGTGATACAGGGAGGAGAGAGAGAGAGAGAGAGAAGCCATGCCTCTTCTAAAATGCTTTCAAACAATTTGCCGACCTGTGAAACTAATTCTTGAGGAACTTGATTTCCCTCCATATCAAATAGCGCATAGCTGAAAAAGTATATAACAAGAAAATAGTGGAACAATCAATCATTGCTTTAGGCATAATATAAAGTTAAACCTAATAGTATGTCATAATAATCATTGGTATTCTCCCAAAAAAATAGAAGAAAAAAGAGAAAAAAAGAATTCCACCAAGTGAGGATGAATTGACAGCTCAATATAATACAGCATACTGAATAGAAAATTCACAAAGATAATAAATAATAATGATAATAATCAGAAAAGGCTAGCCATGACTAGTCTAGCTGATACAGGGTAATAGAAAGGGTAGAAGGGAGTAGAGCCTAACATTAGTTTATAATTTCCTTAGAGTGACTGCTCTTAGCATCCCTAACAAGATACATGCTAAAACTGCAAGAAATAAAAAGGGAAAAATTTGGATGATTCATCCCAAACAGAGGGAAACGCGAAGGAAAGGGGGAACAAATTCAGGTCGCCTTGGTATATGTAATTAATTTTTCACCCTCAAAATTTGTCATTTCAATGAATATTGATCATTTGCTACAGCTTGATTAAGCATATATATCTCCAACCTAAGCCTCTTAATGATCCAATAGGGTAGATATTATGGCTACAGAAGAATATTCCAAGGAAACTAATTTCAGAAAAAACCCTCAGCTCAATGACTTCAACATCTTTCTGGCATTTGCATACCCATGTTCTGGAATTTGAATGAGTTGAGGTCACATTTGATGTTTAAATACCTCTGATAAAGTTTAGACTTAGAAAAGTAAATTTTGGATAAGGATGCAATCCTTGTCAACACTATGTCGCAATAACACTAGTAACACTCACCCATCAAGCAACTTAACCAAATATTTTTTGATAAGTAAAAAAATATATCTGGTTAAGTTGCTTGATGGGTGAGTGTTACTAATGTTATTTCGACATATTGTTGACAAGGATTGCATCCTTATCCACAAACAACACCTATAAAGAAAACAGCAAACACTAATTTACCTCTCCAAATCATGGTCATACAACACTGAGTTGTCACCACTTGTCCGGTATAGGGGAAGGCCTAGTCTTCCAATAACTGGTGCCAAGGGATTCTCTTTGCAGACCCCATGCAACCTGAAACAATTAATGTTAAGAGATAATCTTTACAAGAAACCAATAACAGAAATCCAAATTTTAATAGACTGATGATTTCAAAGCGCTCTTCTCACCATGAAGCACCCAAATCAACAGGAAAACCAAACGAATAATCAGTACGGACCCGACCACCAATTCTATCCCGCGACTCCAACAGGGTAACCTGAAAAACGATGTGAGCTAATAGTGAACAATACAAAACCATTGAAAATGACATATTCTGGGGTAATCAAGTATAACTACAAGAGTGCAATGGACATATATTCCAAGCAAGGGCTGATTCCTTAAACTACCTGAAATGAAGCATCATGCAAAGCACGAGCAGCCGAAATACCAGCAAATCCACCACCGATCACGATGACAGATGGTGAGGCTGAGTGCCTCCTCTCTTTGTTTGAATAACAAGGAGCTATAGGAAACAAAAATAAACTCAAAGTTAATACTGAATGTCAGATTTGAACTCTCCATTAATTAATTGCTTGATAGATTTCCATACTACATCCAAACAAACTATAGTCGCAGTTATATACTTCATTTTTAACATGAAAACATTTACTTGGCTGCACAAAAGAAAAAAACAAGAAGGTTAATGAAGGATAATGCAAATACTTTTTGTGTATGTGTTTTGCAAATAAAAATGTGTGTTGCATATTGATGTCAAACAAAAGTAAATTAACATCTCTTTGTTTCAGCGCAAATAAATTCTGCAAATAATACATGTTTACTAGTTCAGGAAGATGAGTTCAAGGCAACTAGCAAATCACCCATTCTCCAGATTAGTATGACTTATGACTTGGGCTCCAGAAGTCATTTTCCAAAAAATGAAGCTCGCCTACCTCCCAATTTGTCCTTTAACTTTACTAAAATAGTCATAGTCCTCAAAAAGTGACTTGCATACGGTATTTTGCGACTAATTTTCAATGTGATAACCAAACACAAGAGATCATAGTACTTTTATATGAAAACATTCCAAAATCATTGTCCGCAAATTATTTCCCGTGAAATAATGTGAGCTCAAATGTTTTACATTGTTAGCAACACCTCAAGACAAGCGCTTCATTGGACTAGACTTAGGACATTAACGTAATGCAAATCAATAAAAACACCCACTCAGTTGAGCACGTGTCCAACCTGTGAGCAATATGCCAATATGCAGATATATTTTAACATGGCGAAGTGGTTAAAAAAGGACCTTGAACAGAAAAAGCAAGTCACAGTGACTGCCGCTATGAAAAATATGGTTAAGTTGAGAGTAATCCAAGTAAGGATCATTCATACTACGAAACAAAGACACCTATCTAAGCAGACTATAATTATAATGGAAAAAAATTATACACTTAGACCGTAAATAGCAATTACTTTATATGATCTTTTAGCCAAAGGAAACACATTTGTATGTGAAAAAATCCAATCATATTCCTACAAAGAGGAGAATTAGCTGAAACAACTACCTACACTTAAATGCAAATAGTGATTACTTTATATGATCTTTTAGAAAAAAGAAACACATTTTTATGTAAGAAATCCAATCATATTCCTACAAGGTGGAGAATTAGTTAAAACAACTACCTTAAAGTATGCTAATCACCAAAGATTAGCAGAAATAATTGTATATTGTTTGCTTTATTTCCCATTGATTCATATATTTCGCTTTTCACAATTACCTTAAACTAAGCTAATAAAGAAATCACTGAAACAAAAAAATTAAAACATAAAACCAAATATATTACACCCCCCCCCAAAAAAAAGAAAATTTAATCTTTTAGTTGCGGGAGCGATCAACTAACAAATAAAAAGAAATAAAATTCAAATAAGTGAAGCGAAAAGAAAGGTAAAGGAACAGACCACGCTTCAATTGGGGATTACTCTTGTCGGCAGCTGAATCCATGATGTGATAGCCACGATCAGCGAATAATACAACAAAAATTTGAATTGATATTACAGTTATCTAACGAAAAGGGTATGGAGGATTGGGGGTCTAATAAGGGTTTATCAAATTTAATTAAACAAGGGGGTAATAATTGGGGGGAGAAATGAAGAATAAAAACGAGAAGACAAGTGATGAAATGATTCGAATTCGTAGAAATCCCCAGCTTCACCGACCAGCTCATGCGTATATTCCCGACTTCAAATTATATCAGGTGATCGATATCCGGTGATTATCAAACGCGATCTCAATTTCGACCAAAATCAAACGAAAATTAATTTAGATGAATCTAAATAATTAATACCCAATTCGTGAATTTCCCAATTATCTAATACTAACAAATTGGAAAACGGATGAGCTAACTGGGAAACTGCAGCGAATCGGGGGCTACGAAAAGTCGGAAAACGGCGATTTAGAAAGAGAGAAGTTTGAGGATCCTCTGACGTAATTGGATTTCGGACGTTTTGGGTATGGGGTTGGGTTGTTGGTGCATTTATGTGCTTTTATAGAGAGAGGGGTAGAGATATTTTGAGCGTAAGCATTTTTTATGTGTCGACACGTGTTATGGTAATTGGTAATTCGTTCCGGACAATTTACATCTGATGCGTATATTTGGGACCATCCTAAATAAAGTCCATGGGGCCACTTAAACAACACGCTCCTAATAAAAAGGAACCCACACCATCACTAAAGTAGTATATATACCTCATTTTTAAAGCGCAACGTTTTAAAACGTAATATTTTTAAAATGTATTATTTTAAAAAATTGTAGTTTTTTTTTTATAAATTTGTTTGGAATGTTATTTTAAAATGTAATTTTTTTAGTAGTGTTTTAAAATTCGCATTTTGAAAAAATATTGAGAATTTCAGCATTTTTTTACCGTTGCATTAAAACATAATTTTTATAAATAAGCTACGTTTTGGCCAAAACGCACGACGAAACGGGCTCTTAGAGTAACATTGTTCTCCCTCCATCTCTAAATTATTGTCTTGCTTTTTTTTTGTCTGTCCCTAAAAATTATTATGTTTGAAACTTTCTTTTTTAGGACATCACTTTTACCATTTTATCTTTACTTTTTCTCCTTACTTTAATTATGAGTCACATACACATGGGCATTAAAGGAAACTACAAAGTATACTAATATTAGTAATCAAGTCAATTATTTTTTCTTAATTCGTGTACTGAGTCAAACAAGACAATAATTTAGGGACGGATAGGGTACCAAGTATAACATCATACTAATTATCACACCAAAGGATCTCTGTGCAGACATCGCCTCAAATCTCTCACAGTTATTCTCTTTTTATAGACAATGTCCCCCCCTCTTAAGGTTATTCTCTTTTTATAGACAAACTTCGCCAGATATCTGAGAATTTACTATTTCATCTGTCCTGGATAAATGTTTTCAATTTTTTATTTGGGATGTCTAACTAATGTTCCTAAAAACTTTTTGAGGCTCAAATTCTCTATCATTCTTCTCAATATACCCTTAAAGCTTTATTTAATATCAACATAGTACATCCTAGAGAAACCCACTTATTCAGAATAGTGAAACTCAATTAATGTTATGGGTATTATCGTCGGAACACATTTTACAGCTCATCATTAATTATGTTTCTTAATTCATGTTTCTTAATTCATGTGCTTTGTCAACGGTGAACATTTCCCCTGGACAGAGGGAGTATGAAGAACCAGTCGGATGACTTCCCAAATAGAGCAACGACGGTCAAATCTCATACCCCCAGGTACCGATGATTGTTTTGGCATCATCAGCTGGTTTCGTAGCCGGAAAATTAGTTTAACCAATTATCCAAAACCACTGAATGACAACAAAAGACTAAAGAGCATGATAAAGAAAGACAGAAGAAGAGGACGACAATGGTAGAATGAAGAAGACAACCATGGAGGATTGAAGAGAATGGAAGATTGAAGATGACGCTTGTGGAGGACTGAAGAAGATGGGAATGGAAGACTGAACATGGTGTTGTTGACCTCCTCAAAGCTAGTTGAGGCCCTATCGCATAAGGCATGACAATTATGCGAATTTGGAAAAGGTAAAGAGGAGGGAGTAGCAACCGAGCACCAGAGGTGACTTCGCCCCATCGAGACGATGCCAGCGACGCAAAAATCGTCGCCAATAGAGCCTACACACGCTCCCACAAAGGGGCTACAATCGTGAGGCCTCGTCACGCGCTGGGAAACTACATCTGATAGGCTTATGATGCAAGCGCTGATGTCACGACCTTCCATTAAGTCTCCGTCAGATTTCGTTACTTTTTGACGGGTCTGTTACAAAGTTTGATTGAATCAGTCCAGTTCACAACCAACTTCCCATGGCCGGTTCACCCCCTTTCATGGCGGTTCAACACCGGTTCAGGCAGTTCTGACCACATTTAGGTGTCCCTTTTCCAATTTTCTGTCCTTTTCTACTAATTTCTCATGATTTCATTTTTCGCATTGCAATCATATGCCTAGTAAATTAAAATTAATTATAAATTGTACACAACTTGGATGCTTGTTTGATTGCTCAAAATTAGCATGATTGCTATTAATTTGCTTGCGTATGACCATGAAAGAGAGAAAAATTCATAATTACACATTCGGCACCATGTGATACAGTTTATTATAAGAAACATGCTATGTACATCATATTAAATGTGATTTATGCCTATTTATTTATTTATGTGCTCAATTATATCAAATTGTTCCGAAATTACACACTAATACCACAAATAGAAACAAATAAAGTGTCATTCATCGATTATGCTTGTTGAGTTTTTATCAAAATTAACAAGGCAAAATAATACAATTTAATTTCAAAACCCTCCCAAAATCTATGTGAATTAATATAAACTAGATTTAAAATAATTACCTATTTGTTTGAGCAAGCAATCTTCGAAAAAATTATGCTTGAATCACAATCACCGCAATAATGATTTTCACGGCTTCACTATGGTATCCACACAAATGAATTGAACATAATTTAATTCACAATTTTGTGCTACACAATTGTTGAATCAAAGTTGTAAATAATACATTTAAATTATCAATGTGTACATATTTATTTCAATACATTTGATATGTAAATACATGTATATTACTTGTTATATATTAGTATATAAAACATAAACGGAGATATAAAAATTCCGTAATTACATTTTCCCGTTACATAAAATAACAAACCCGCGATACTTAAATACGAGCATGCAAACATGTAGAGACCGAAAGGGCAAGATGGGTGCGTAAAACCTTCCCAAATCGTAACTTGGCTCCCGAACCTATAATCTCAGTTTTTCTCTCGTTTACTTCATAAACGAGAGTAGCGACTCTGTTTTTCAAAATAAATATATTTTTCACGTTTATCACACACGAATCAGAGAGAGAAGTCCAAGAGTGAAAAAGGGCCGGGTAGCGATCTGCGGATCGGGGCGCTAACAGTGGTGACTCTGTTGGGGACATTTGTTTTTTCAAAAAATAAAAAAGTGAGACAGACTCATTTTTTTTACATGATTGCATGCTCACATATTTAAATATCACGGGTTTGTTTGATTCTTTATAACATGACTAAAATGTTATTGTAGCATATAAAATATTATGTGTATACACTTTTGATACTCTGTCCATTCTAACCCTTGTAGATACAAATTCATTTATTCATTATTTATACATTTATTCGACGTCAATGCCTATTATTCATTTGTACATTCATTTATGTCTTTTTCATTTTAGGAAATAGGACACGAATGTAATAATTAGAAATAGGATAGAATTTCCATTTTTTCTATTTCTTTTCCTCTCTTTCCTCGGGGCTTTAAACCCTCGATCTATGGATGTGTTTCCTTTCCTGCTAATTTCAACTACTAATAAAACACAACCCACATCACATGAATCAGAAAAAATGGACATATTTTCCTCTTATTCTGTACATATCTGTCTGGCCATTCATTTACATATAATTGTAAAAAGAGTCTCTTATACACTGCGCACACACGTGCACTCATTTATTCCGAACTGTTGCCAAGCTTCAAACCCTGGTATAGCCACGTTGAAGTGAAACTGGGTAAGTCATGCGCCCAGCATTCCTTCAGCCGACACTATCCCTTTCCGCGCAATTACTAATTGTCCCCCGGGAAGTAAGCCATCCTAACCCTGCATAGCCACGCGTAATTTATGTAGATTTCTAGGACACTTCAAAAGGACCAGTTGGTTCTTATTGTCACAAACAAGTTTTGTCATTCCTGTGCATAAAGACAAAAAGAAATCAAATCAAAAGTGTCGTCAACCGACAAAAGAGTCTGTTTGATCACAGCCAACAAAAAAAATGTTGAGAAATAAACACCAAAAAAAAAAGAGTCATACTCTCCCAAAAGGAAATCATGGTGATCAAAAGGTCAACAAACAAAGTCCTCATGCACAGAATTAACAAAGAAGTCAGTGACATATGCCTAAACAATTAGGATGGTGGATCCTTAAGAGGATATAGGCCCTTCGCCTGAGATCTATCTAATCTTGGGAAGTCTAAATACAGGTGGAATACGAAGGTCCTATATTATGGCGAGAGAACAAGTCAAAACAAAGCATTGTCGCTTGTCCAACCACCTTAGGGTGAGTCAAAAGGAAAAGAGGAACAATAAAATTGTGATGTACCCAGAAACACTTCCAGAACCTAACTCCTACCCATATCCCAGCCTTTCAGAAACCTGGCCTTGAATTGGAAGAGGACTAGTACTGGGAGGTTGACAAGAGTTTCAAGTTTGGGTTCAGAATCAAGTACAAAAAGTCTGTATTTGAATCAGATGGCCGATCAGGAAGATAACACTTCTGCTGGACATGACACAAGGGCTCCAGGATACGCTCCAACCCCACCAATGCAACAGTAGATGGACCAAAATATGGAAACCATGATAAACAAGTTTTCAGTCCTGATCCAAGGTTAAGGAGCTGATAATAGAACTATACCTATCTCTACGGGAACTGTTGACCCATCACCCTCAAGCGTGAATACAAGTCTGCCCAATCCAAACACCTACTCCACATACCCACATTTCTACTCTCCATATCCATATCCCCCATATCGAAACACTTATCCATCTTACCCAAACATATTTCCTCCTCAGCCAAATGCCAATCCAAACATCCATCACCAGTCTCAAACTACCACAATCACAATCCCAAACACTACCATACCTCCTATAACTCGCATCACATCTCCACCTACCAATATTCCTTTCCCAAATCCAAATACGTTCCCATTCTACATGATCAATCCAGTTCAGGATAGCCCACACTAAATAGTTACAACCCTCAGCCTTCAGCCAAACCAATCTATCCATTTGCTGGCTATGCACCACCTTTCCCAGTTCCTCCGGTAGGATAGTTCCCGAGCACAGCTTGGTTAATACTAATGATCCTGAACTTGCAAACAAAGAAAAAATCAGAGAATTGAAAGACATGGTCCTGAAAGTCTTGAACAAAGGCGAGTTCAATGCCCGAGCAATGACACTATAGCCTGCTGTCATTTTACCACCAAAGTTTAAAATGTCTGATATTGAGAAATTTGATGGGACACGATGCCCTATTGCACATCTTAGGTCTTACACCCATGCTATGCAGCAGAGAGGGGAAAGCTTCGAAGCAATGGCCTCTAATTTCCACTTAACTTTAATTGGGGCTACCAAACAATGGTTGATGTCTATTGACAGTATTGTGATTGCTACCTGGGATAAACTCGCAGATGAGTTTTAGAAAAGGTACAAGCATAACAGTAATTGGGAAAAGCACAGGAGAGATCTTGATTCCTGCACGTAAAGGGAAAAAGGAGACATTCTCTAAGTATGCTGAAAGGTGGAAAAAGAAGATTGCCCAAACCCTTAACAGGCCTAACCCAGCTGAATAAGTCAGGATCTTTTTGAGAAACATTCAGCCTATTGACTTGAATCGCATGCGTTACCTTCCTTATGCTAATTTTTCTGTAATCTTAGATGTCGGGTTTCATATTGACACAGAAATTCGTATGGGACAAATCAAGATTGATCCCCCTCCAAGCTCATTTCGATACTCCAAAGGAAAAGCAACGGCAACGTCCGCACCTGTTGTAAATATGTTAGGGAATGTTCCAACAATGGCTTTTCCAATTGTACCATCTGCTTAGAATTATGGAAATATGACTTTCAATTATTCACCTGATGAGTTTGTAAATGTTTTGGGAAACAACAATAACGGAGGTGCAAGAAATAATTTTTGCAGAAACGATAGACATTTTGATGAGTTACACGCTCCCATGTCATTGATTTTTCGGGGGCTGAAAGCACAAGGAGTCCTCAAACTTATCAAAAAATATAGACCTCCCAATCCATTGCCTGCCACATGGGACCATGCGAAGTATTGTAAATATCATCAGTCTAGTGGATATCTCACTGACAAATGCTTCTCCCTCTAGCGAGCAATTCAAAACCTAATCAATGACAAAATCATTGAGAAACCACACCCCATGCCTAATGTGGTTAACAATCCTTTGCCAGCTAACCACGTCAATGTCATCCAGTCTGAAACAGAAGAGGAAAATTCCTCCACCGAGTTTGAAGTCAGCAATACTCCATTGTCATACCTCTTAATCCCTTTGTCTTTAAAGAAGGAGAATTTTGAATGCCAACATGCTCTCTTAAAGCGACATCTTGTCCAGTGCCCAGGATACTTCCCATGTAGAAGTGAATAACATCGAAAAGGCCTCATGGATAGGAGGCGATGTCTCTCATCTCACCCCATCTGGTCATGCCTACCAAGCTGCTCAAGACATGGGTAATCTGACAGGGAAAGATAAAGAAGCTGATATCAGCACCAAGGATACTGGGGCTAAAGACATTGAAGACGCTCTCCTCACTCAAATAAAGAAGACCCAAGCCAATATTTCTATTTGGGGTCTCCTTTGTTTCTCCAAGACCCACCATGACAGCCTTGCCAAGTCATTGAGTCAGGCTATCATTCTTATCGGGACCTCTCCTAACGAGCTGACTCAGATGATTGGAAATATCCATTTTGGGAACGATCTCATTTTCATGGACCTTGATTTACCAAAGGGAGGTATCGACCATGTTGATGCGCTACATATTACAGTCGGTGTTCAAGAAAAGAGGATACCAAAAGTTCTAGTAGACAATGGATCATCCCTGAATGTCTGTCTAACAGCAACCTTAGCCAAGCTGGGAACGAAGATTTCAGACCTAGATCCATCATCGCAATCAGTGCGAGCCTATGATAACACCAGTCGATGTGTGCTTGGGGTGGTAACGCTTATGCTAACCATTGGCCCGTTGAAAATTCCCGTTGACTTCCAAGTATTAGACATTTCTTCAACTTTCAGTCTACTGTTAGGCCGTCCGTAGATTCATGGTGTGAAAGGTGTAGCTTCATCACTTCATCAATGTGTGAAGTTCATCCACGAGGATCATATAGTCATCATTTTGGCAGACCAACATGGAATCAAAAAAGAAAGGTGATGTTCCTATTCTCGAAATTGAGCACGATGACACTGGCATCTTTTTGAGCAGATTTGAAGTAATCCCTCAGGCAAGGGTAAATGCGATCCATCACATAGGAGAAACTAGTATCACTAACAGAAAAGCTGTGGAACCTAGAGAGATAGTCCCTTATTGCATGATCCGCAATATAGGCTGCATGCTAGGACTGGGGATGGGCAAGAGTCAGCAAAGCAGAATTAATTTGGTATAAGATGACATTAAAGAGTGCACACCACCTTTTGGGTTTGGATACAATCCAACACCTGTGGAATGGCAGTAATGAAAGAAAAGCGCAAGAGAAACATAGCAGTTCAGAAGAACTAGCCACACACGGCACCTCCTATGAACCCCTACAGGAAGACCCTGAACGGATACTATGTCAAGAATGGTGAAACCGTGGCATGTTCCCTGAGCCATGGATGGACAATAGTAGAAAGATGCACCCCAGATGGGAGATCTTCAATGACATCAGCCTCATGGTAGAAGAAATGGAAAAAGTGATTATTGGCCCGCATGACACCTCTTACATGGTGGTAATAGTCGAGAACACATGAACTATTGATCTAGAAGATTCCGCACTGGCCCTATTCGGAGAAGACTTCATGGGAGACAAATTTCTGGGATTGGTCAACGGAGCAGCAGATAACACAGAGGACTTGGTAGCAAAGTTTGAGACAGTGGCATACAATTCGCTTCAAAATTGGTACATTACTATAGGACCGTTACTGAAGGTCGAGGACCTGGTGGAACGCTTCAGATACACCTTACCCCCCTATTCCCCTTTTGTTGAGAACTGGTCATTAATCGATTCTATTCCCGATGCCAAAATCAAGGATATCACTTGTGAGGACCTCGATGAGGTAGCCAACCTTGTAACTCTTCTTTTCATTAATGATAATGCAACTGTTGTTGTGTACTCCTTGGTTGCCAATATATTAAAAGGTGAATTAACTAAAAACATGAAAAATCATCCAGTTAATAATGAATCAATTAATAATGGGGATCCAAAAGATAAAGACTTTTTAATTGAATTAACTAAGATGATCAAATAACGAAGGGAGCGCCGATTGAAAGCTCTGCAAGAAGACTTATCCACCATCAATCTGGGGCTAAATGATAAAGTTAGAAAGGTCAAGATTGGAAGCTACATGCATGACGACGAAAGAGCAGCTTTGATCAGCTTGTTGACAGAATTTTAGCATGTGTTTGCCTGGTCTTACGAAGATATGCATGGGTTGGATCCAACGATTGTTGAACATCAGATTCCGCTGTACCCCGACGCCAAGCCGGTGAAGCAGAAGCTCCGCAGAATCAAGCTTGAATGGTCCCTACAAGTTAAGGAGGAAATCATCAAGCAGTTAAAAGTCAAATTCATCAAGGTAGTGGATACCTGATATGGTTATCCAATATCGTGATAGTGCCGAAGTCAAATGCTAAGGTTCAAATTTGTATGGATTTTCGGGATCTCAACAAAGTATCTCAAAAAGATGACTTTCCTCTACCCAACATCGATATTTTGGTAGACGCAGTAACTTCACATAAGATACGGTCTTTTGTGGATGGAATGCTCGGTTACAATCAGATCAAGATGGCAGAAGAAGATCAGGAGAAAACTTCCTTCATCACCCCTTGGGGAACCTATTATTACACAGTCATGCCTTTTGGATTGAAAAATGCTAGGGCTACATACCAAAGGGCTGCTACCGCGCTCTTTCATGACATGATTCACAAAGAAGTAAAGTGTATGTGGATGATATGATTACTCATTCAGTGGACGCAGACGGTGCTCATTTGAGAGATCTTCGCAAGTTCTTTGATAAGTTGCGCAAGTATCGAATGAAGCTCAACCCCACCAACTGTACATTTGGGGTCACCCGAGGAAAAGTCTTGGGATTCATGGTAACCGATAATGGAATTAAACTGGATCCTACAAAGGTCAAAGCTATCATAGATATGCCACAACCAACAACTCCAAGTAAAGTCAAAGGCTTCTTGGGCCAATTACAATACATCAGTCATTTCATTCAGCAGCTGACACCCATGTACGAACCCCTATTTAAGCTTCTCAAGAAGGACACAGATAGGAAATGGGATGAAGAGTGCAAGCAAGCATTTGAAAGAGTTAAGGAATATCTAACTAGTCTGCCAGTTCTAGCTCCTTCTCACAAACTGAAATGCCTGTTATTATACCATACCATTATAGACAGCGCAGTTGGAGCCATGTTGGCATAAGAAAAGGAAGACTCTCATGCTGAGAACGCCATCTACTTTGTCAATAAAAAGTTACAGGGCAGCAAGTTGAACTACTCAGCACTTTTGAAGAGTTGCACATGTCTGGTATGGGCAATGCAAAGACTCAAGATTTACTTACAAACATTGCCAGTAAGGGTAATCTCCAAGATGGATCCAATCAAATACATACTTGAAAAGCCATCACTTTCGAACAGGCTTGCCAAATGGTCTTTCTTGCTAAATGAGTTTGATATAACTTATGCAATGGGAAAGTCAATCAAAGGGAGTGTAATAGCCGACCAGTTGGCAGATCTGCCAATAGAAGTAGGAGAGTTTGAAGAGCCAGATTTTCCTGATGAAGGAGTTCTTAAAATTTCAAATGGCACGTGCAGATGGAAACTCTTCTTCGATGGAGCCTCCAACAAAAGAAGATATGGTATAAGAATACTGTTGATCGATCCTATGGATACGCATACGCCCTTGGCCATACGACTAAAATTTTAATGTTCCAATAATACCACTGAGTATGAAGCTTGCATAGCTAGATTGGAGCAAACCTTGAATATGGCCGCCAAAGAATTGGAAGTATACGGTGATTCAGCTTTGATCATAAATCAGGTTGAAGGAAAATGGAAGATGAAAGATGCTAGACTGCAGTTGTATCATGCCCGCTTGACAGCATTGGCAGAAAAATTCGAGTTCATATCGTTTCACTATCTCTTCTGAGATAGAAATTTCTTCGCAGACGCTCTGACAACTTTGGCATCGCTAGTTGAAATCCCCGCTGAGTTCAATGTCCAACCCTTTGTCATAGGGATGAAACACATAACAGCATTCTGTTTTGCCATTGAGAAGGACCAAAAAAGAGCCGATGGGCCTTGGTACTTGGATGTTTGTAATTTGCTAAAAAAGGTTGAGTATTCACCTAACACTGAGAGAAAAGACAGGATTGCCTTGCGAAGATGGGCTTCCCAATTTGTAATCAATGGTGAAAATCTATACAAAAAACATTATCAAGGACTTAATCTCCTTTGCATCAATCAAGCGAGAGCTGAACAGTTCATGGATCAGCTACATGACAGTACTTGTGGTCCACACATGAATGGGCATATGCTCTCAAGGAAAGTAATTCGGCAGGATTATTATTGGAGTACGATGAAAACTGATTGCATCAAATGGGTGCGCCATTGTGATAAATGTCAGAGGTTTGCCAATCTGCAACATCTGCCTCTTCACATATTATACAATTCTACAGCGCCTTGGCCTTTCTCAACATGGAAATTGACGTCATAGGACAAGTACTGTAATAGCCCTAAAAAAATGTATATATAAGTAATAATAATAATAGCATAGTGTAAGATTTAATAGTAAAATTATAACTTGTTGGGCTAGCTTAGATTATTTTGGGCCTAATTTCCATTGGCTATAAAAAAATTTGTTACTATTTATTAAGAATGGGCTTGCTATGGTTTATGTTGGGCCTATTTGAGTTGGGGTTGGCCCATTTAAAAAACATATATATATATATATATATATATAAATAAACTAACAACTAGATTAACTATTATCTTAATAATAATCATAAATAATTATAGTAATTTAATAGTAATAATAGGTAATGAACAGTAGACGGTTACTATTGTTGGAATAGAGAAAACAAAGGGCTGTTAAGCCGTAGTAATGGTTGATCGACCGTTAAAAAGTGGATAGGCCGTGCAGCAGAGTATAAAAGAGGCAAGCCTCTTTTAAGCTGGGTTCTTTGCAAGAAAAAGAAAACAGAACAAACATAGAAGAGAAACAGAGGGTTCGGGTCGAGAGAGATTGTTTGGGGCGGCCGCAAATCAGTTTTGGCTAGTTGCTGGGCGTACAGAATAGAAGGGAGCTTGAGCTACTTGATTTTTAGTCGAAGGTGAGTCTTTTGGGATTGAACAGTATGCTTGTTGGGTATAATATGTGTTGTTATTTTATATGGTTTTTTGTTTGGCCCACATAGTGGGGCCCAGCTTTATCCCAAAAAAGTCCACCCCTTTATTTCCCCCCCCAGCCTTGGTCGTGATTTTCAGTAAGAAAGAAGGGAGACTTGGTCTCTTCTTCCAGGTTGTTGAGTGCGATCAAAATTCGATTCCTCCTCCGGCGTTTTCCGCTAGCCAAGTTTGAGTTGGTCGATTCGGTAAGCTCTCCCTTATCTCTTCTCCCTTCAGCCCCTATATAAACCCCCACACCCTCTCCCTTTGCAGTACAACAACACACACGGCTTTTCACACACACAATTGGGGGTTTTCTCTTTCGGGTAAATAGAGAGAGAGAGAGAGTTCTTGGCAGTGAACTAGTTTTTGTGGGTTGCTTTCTTGGTGATTCGTTGCTTCCCTATTCTTAGTTCTTAGGTTGTCTCTCTCCCTCAAAGCTAAGTTTAATTTGAGCTGTGTGTGTGTGTGTTGCTTGGTAAGTCAAATAAAGAGTGTGGGTTGTGGTTTTAAAGGTTAGGCTGTCCGGATTGTGGCTTCGTTTGTGGCTGTCCTGTGTTGATTTTAGGCTGGAATTTTGGGGCATTACCTACTGTGATAAAAGCTGCTTGTTGCCTTTTGTTAAACCTTTGATCGGTGACCTTGGATCGTGGCTGGATTTCGGTGTAAACGGATACTTGGGCCTGAGCCGAAACACTCTAAAATATTCTCTCATTTTACTCTCAGTTTTGTTTCAGTTTATTATTTCAAATTCTGTTTTAATTCTTGTTTTAATCTGTCGTTAATTTTTCTTTGTGCATTGTTCGCGGGTCTTAATTGGGGAGCTGCAAGTACTCTCAACAGTGGTATCAGAGCAAGGTTGATTCGCGAACGGTAAATTAGAAACCTAGTGCAAGGTTTCTTTGGTAAGAAAAAAAAAACACTTTTTTGGGTAATTCAGTTTGTGTTTGAGTGCTTTGATACTTGTTTCGGTTTAATTATTTGTCTATTTTTTGAGAATTAAAAATTCACTTTTTTGATATGGCTGCTAATATGAATGCATATGTGATGGAGCCATTCAATGGCAAAGGTGATTTTTTGATTTGGCAACAAAAAATGAAAGGCATTTTAATTAAAGAAAAAGTTTTCAAAGCTATAACTAAACAATTTGCTGAATCTGATAAACAAGAGTTAAGGATTGAAATGGATGAATGTGCTTATTCTTCGATTATTTTGAACTTGTCTGCCTCTGTTCTTAGAAAAGTTGGTAAACTTGATAGTGCTAAGTCTCTTTGGGATAAACTGGAAGAAATTTATGTTGAAACATCTTTACCTAGTAAGATGTATTTGCTTGAGAAATTTTTTCAGTTTAAATTAGACTTGAATAAAGACATGGATGATAACATTGATCGGTTTACTAAACTTGTGCAAGATATTAAGCAAACTGGTGATAAGAACATTGATGAATATACCCCTATTGTGCTCTTGAATGCTATACCTGATTCTTATGCTGATGTTAGATCTGCTATTAAGTATGGTAGGAATGATATTATGCTTGATATTGTGATTAACGGGCTTAAATGCAAAGAATTGGAATTAAGAGTTAATAAGGGGAAATCAAATGTTGGTGAGGTTAATATGGTGAGAGGACGATCGATTCAAAGGAATAATAATCATAGTAAGCAACATGATAAAACTGAATCTAGTAAGAGTAATGAGAGGAAAAGAAGTAAGTCTAGAACTGGTAAAAGTAACAGGAAATGTTACAACTGTGGTGAGACGGGACATTTTCGTAAAGAATGTCCTAATCCTAAAAAGAAGAATCAAGACTTGCAAATTGACTGTAATTTAGCTACCGGTGAAAATGAGCCTTCTGTTTTTATGGTTACTGAAACTGTGGTGAATTATGTTCATTATGTGAAAAATGAATGGTTGTTAGATTCTGCATGCACGTTTCACATGACACCTGATAAAAACATGTTTCATACATATAGTGATATGAAAGTTGGCTCAGTTTCTTTAGCTAATAGTAAAAAGTGTCAAATTGCTGGTATTGGAGACGTGTGTCTCAAGTTTAAGTCTGGTTCTTGCTTAACATTAAAAGATGTGCGACATGTGCCTGATTTAGCTAACAGTCTCATATCTTGTGCATCTTTGGAAAATGAGGGATTAGAAGGGAAATGGGGTAATGGGTGCATGAAAATCATGAAAGGGTCTCTTGTGATTTTCAAAGCTGAAAAGATTAGAAACTTGTATGTTTGCACTGCTGAACCAATGTCTGATTATGCTAATGTTATTAAAGTTGATAAAACTTATTTGTGGCATAAAAGGCTTGGACACATGAGTAATAAAGGTTTGGATATTTTAAATAAAAATGGTGTTTTTGGTAAAGATAAAATTTCTGGTATACCTTTTTGTGACTCATGTGTAATGGGTAAGCAACATAGAGTATCTTTTCCCAATCCCCCTAATTCTAATCATTGTTCGACTAAAAGAATACTTGAGTACATACATGCTGATGTGTGGGGTCCTTCTAGTGAGGCCACTCAAGGTGGTAATAGATATTTTTTATCTATTATTGATGACTTTTCCAGAAAAACATGGGTGTTTTTATTGAAAAATAAATCTGATGTTTTTGATAATTTCAAAAATTGGAAAGTCATGATTGAAAATCAAACAGGTAGAAAAATTAAAGTGCTTAGGACTGATAATGGACTTGAATTTTGCAATCATGAGTTTGACAACTTTTGCCTTATTAATGGGATTAAAAGGCATAAGACTGTGTCTTATACACCGCAACAAAATGGTGTTGCTGAACGTATGAATAGAACTCTTTTAGAAAGAGTTAGAACCATGCTTGCTACTTCTGGTTTGTCCAAACGTTTTTGGGGTGAGGCAGTGATGACTGCCGCCTATCTTATAAATAGGTCGCCCTCTGTCCCCTTAAATGGTAGGTGTCTGGGCGCTTTTTCGAAAACCCGTTGATTATGCAAATTTGAGGATTTTGGTTGTCTGCGTATGCCCATAGGAAAAATGATAAACTTGAACCTCGGAGTGAGGTGCATTTTCTTGGGATACCCGGAGGGTGTCAAGGGGTATAGATTATGGGTAAGGGAGGAACCGGGTTTCAAAGTGATCATTAGTCGTGATGTAGTGTTTAATGAAACAGAATTTCCATGTTTGAATGACGTGCCTCCCCCTCCCCCTGTCCCTGCTCCAAATGCGGTGGAGCACCCTTATGTGCCTATTCCTGCTATTATGAATGAGCCTGTTGCACAAACTGAAAATGAGACTCCTCATGTTGATAATCCTATTGATGTGAATGAGCAAAATATTGAAAATGAAGATGTTGAAAATGACCATAATGAGTTGCCTGCTTTAAACGACTATCAACTTAGTCGTGATAGACCTAGACGGATATCTAGGCAACCCGCCCATTTTCATGATTTTGATATGACTTCATTTGTGTTTAGTGTGTTTGAATCTATTGATAATAGTGAGCCTAAAACCTATAATGAAGCTTTAAATTCGCTAACAAGAATGAGTGGATTGGTGCTATAAATGATGAGATGAATTCGTTGCATGTTAATGATACTTGGACTTTAGTGCCTAGACCGAAAGATTGTTCAATTGTTTCTTGTAAATGGCTCTATAAAGTCAAGAAAGAATCCGACTGTTAGATTTAAAGCTAGACTTGTAGCAAAAGGGTTTACTCGAAAGAAGGAATAGATTACAGAAATATTTGCTCCGTTGTTAAATTCACAACCGTTAGGATTATGCTTGCTTTGGTAGCTCGTTTAATTGGGAAATGAAACAAATGGATGTTAAAGCGCTTTTTGCACGGAGATCTTGATGAAAAGATATATATGAAGCACGAGGGTTATATTGATAATTCTTGTCCCGATTATGTGTGTTTACTTAAAAGTCATTATATGGGTTAAAACAGTCCCTCGTATGTGGAACTTGAAATTTGATAAATGCATGCTAGATTTAAAGTTCCAATGAGTGCTTATGATCATTGTTTATATTTCAAGAATGATACGAGTGTGCTGTTTTCTTGCTTATATATGTTGATGACATGCTTCTTATTAGCCCTTGTTCTAAATCCGTAGATAATGTTAAAAATTGCTTGAGTGCTAAGTTTGACATGAAATATCTCGGTGATGCTAGTAAGATACTTGGCATGAATATAATCAGAGACCGTGATTTATCTGTTATTTACTTGAATCAAATTTCATATGTTGAAAAGATTTTAAGTAAATTCTCTATGAAAGATGCTAAATCTTAATACCCCTCTTGCTTCATATTTTGTGCTTAGTAAAGACGTCCCCAAAATGACTTGGAGCTAGACCAAATGAAAAATATACCTTATTCGAATGCTATTGGTTCTATTATGTACTTAATGGTTAGTACCGCCCGATATTGCTTATGCTATTTCGTGTTTAAGCCGTTACATGTCAAATCCAGGTTTGCCCCATTGGCAAGCTCTCAAATGGTTGTTGAGGTACTTAAAGCATTCGGTAAGTTATAGTTTGAAGTTCACTAAGTGTGATGAAGGTATAAAATTGGTTGGTTATGTTGATTCTAATTATGCTAATGATAGGGACAATAGAAAATCTACCACTTCGTATGTGTTTACCTTATGTGGCTCTTGTATTAGTTGGAAATCTCGATTCTGACCAATTGTAGCTGTCTACGACGAATCGAATATGTGGCTATAACCGAGGCTATAAAAGAGGCCATATGGCTAAAAGGTTTACTTTCGAAATTGGTTTTCTAAATGATAAAGTGGTAGTATTTTCGATAGTCAATCGGCATACGGTTGGGTAAAAATCCTTTTTCATGATAGAACTAAACATATAGATGTTAGATATCATTTCATTCGTGATGTGGTTGCTAAAAATGTTGTTTATCTCGAAAAAATTGACACCAATTTTAATCCGTCTGATATGGGAACTAAATGTTTGCCTGTTTTAAAATTTTTAAACTGTTTGAAAATTTTGAATTTTGATACTTCGTGTTGATGCTTGTGGTTTTATTATCCCAAAAATCCTCTTCTTCACTTTGTGTGAGTTGGGGTGTCTAGTTGTGTTTCTTTTCTTTGTGATAGAAATAAACTAGTTTTTGTCTTCCGTACTTTGTTCTAACTATGTGTTGGATCAAGTACCGAAGGCTAAGGCTATGATGATTATGCCCGTAAGTGTATCCTATGAGTGCATCATGAATTGCACCGGTGTGTCATGAACCGGCACTTGATCCAAGGTGGAGAATGTTGTTATTTTATATGGTTTTTGTTTGGCCCACATAGTGGGGCCCACTTTATCCCAAAAAGTCCACCCCTTTATTTCCCCTTGGTCGTGATTTTCAAGAAGAAAGAAGGGAGACTTGGTCTCTTCTTCCAGGTTGTTGAGTGTGATCAAAATTCGATTCCTCCTCCGCCGCTAGCGCCAAGTTTGAGTTGGTCGATTCGGTAAGCTCTCCCTTATCTCTTCTCCCTTCACCCCTATATAAACCCCACACCCTCTCCCTTGCGCACAACAACACACACGGCTTTTCACACACACAATTGGGGGTTTTCTTTTGGTAAATAGAGAGAGAGAGAGAGTTTTTGCGATGAACTAGTTTTTGTGGGTTGCTTTCTTGGTGATTCGTTGCTTCCCTATTCTTAGTTCTTAGGTTGACTCTCTCCCTCAAAGCTAAGTTTAATTTGAGTTGTGTTACTGTGTGTGTGTGTGTGTTGCTTGGTAAGTCAAATAGAGAGTGTGGGTTGTGGTTTTAAAGGTTAGGCTGTCCGGATTGTGGCTTCGTTTGTGGCTGTCCTGTGTTGATTTTAGGCTGGAATTTTGGGGCATTACCTACTGTGATAAAAGCTGCTTGTTGCCTTTTGTTAAACCTTGGATCGGTGACCTTGGATCGTGGCTGGATTTCGGTGTAAACGGATACTTGGGCCTGAGCCGAAACACTCTAAAATATTCTCTCATTTTACTCTCAGTTTTGTTTCAATTTATTATTTCAAATTCTGTTTTAATTCTTGTTTTAATCTGTCGTTAATTTTTCTTTGTGCATTGTTCGCGGGTCTTAATTGGGGAGCTGCAAGTACTCTCAACAATATGGATATATATATATATATATATATATATAT
Source organism: Platycodon grandiflorus (assembly GCA_016624345.1). Classification (NCBI taxonomy): domain Eukaryota; kingdom Viridiplantae; phylum Streptophyta; class Magnoliopsida; order Asterales; family Campanulaceae; genus Platycodon; species Platycodon grandiflorus. Next base: position 32,459,431 of record CM028368.1, read on the forward strand.
ATATATATAGGTATACTTTGACTATAACTAAACTAGTAGACTTACCGTTGGAGTAGGAATTTTGGGTGTAATCCATTGTATTTGTTGATGGGAAAAGGGGAATTTACTTCGTACGAGTTTCGGCCGGAAAAAGAAGAGAGAAAAAAAAGAAGACAAGCTTGGAAACAAACCAGCGTGTTGCTGGGTTTGTTTTGATGAGGAAGATGATCAAATTTCAGTTAGGCCCCTTGTTGTTTAGTTGACTGCGAATTTGACCCTCTTTGTTGTCATAAGTCTAAAATCAGCCCTTTTGTTTACATGTTGTACAAGGGTAGCTAAGTAAATAACCATTTCTAGGATTTTGACAACCCTTAAGGTTCTGGAATTTTAAGAACAGGCCCTCCTAGGTTTCAAACTATTTAGCAAACCCTTATTGTATTGTTTTTAAAAGAGGATATTGTTGTCTTTGGAATTAGGTGTCGTTGATAGCGATTGGGAAGAAGTACCAATTTGACTTTTGTCTAGCTGTGTCGAATTCGAGGTAAGGGACTTTCTACTCTATCTAGTTTGTTTTAATCCCTTAGTTTTTTATTGAATAATGAAATGCTTTGTTACATCGTTTTGTTTCAAATAAGCTTATAAAATTGATGTTATATTTTATCGAAAATGTGATGCATTGAAATATCCCAAAATAAGGATCAAGCATATGAGCCTCTGAAATGAATTTGATTTCCAAATTTTTGTTATTGTTTATTGACATTGGAATTTTGTTACAGAATTGTGAACTATGAAATTTTTAGAAACTGATGGTCTGACTATGTATTGAAACTTTTGAACTGTTTACTCTACTAGCTAGGTAGACATATCAAACTCTGAAATTATCAAACCGCATCACAAGGCTGTACTGCGACATCATCAAACCGCGTCACATGGTTGTACTACGACATTATCGAACCGCATCACAGGGTTGTACTGCAATAATTATCGACACCGTGTTACAGGGTTGTTGATGAATGAGTATTTTACTCATTTATTGAGTATTTATTCGGCTTAGATTTAGCTAATTCGCGAGGTTTTTGTTGTCTAATATTGTGTTTTAGTGTTGTTTTATAGTTTCAGGGATTAAAGGGGTTAAACTTGCAAAGTTGGATGGCTTTGAAGTGATTTCAGAAGATTTCGTTACACTCCGTTAAGAATTATAATGGAAAAGGACTGTTTTGCAAAAGAAAAGTTAACGGAATGTGTACTTTTGATGGATGGTTCAAGTTTCTAGAAGAATTAATGAGGATAAAAGTCAACTCAAGACATCCCAAGTCCAATGAAGTTAATTCAAGTCAACTCATGTTGAAGAAAGTAAAGAAAAAGCCAAAAATGCCAATTTAGGGGTGTAAAGTGCAAATTGCAGAAAGCTGAAGGCAGAATCTTAAAATCTGCTTATTTTTAGATTAGGGCAGCGCATGTTTTCTCCTTGGGAAGTGTGCGGCTGCCTCGGCCCTTTTTGGTAGGTTTTAATGTATTGTACCCCTTTTCCCTTGGTTGTTGTACATTATTAGGTTATAAATATATCCCTTTTAAGTTAGAATTAGAGAGAGTCGTCTTGTATAATTTTTCTTTGTCTATGAAGAAAATTAATTCAAGAATGGTTCAAGTTTTTGTACCATCAATTATTATGTGCTAAATTCATCTTTCTAGGGATTGGAGGTAAATTGTATCAAATTCTTATGCTCTAATTTATTTATTATTTATTCAACATCTTGTGTTTCAATGGAGTATTAAAATTGAATCTCTTCTGGTATTTATACGTGAAGGTATATTTTACCGTTTTGATTATTTAGATATAGTGAATTGTACGACCAGAATACATAAGTTATATGTGTGTCATCTCCATTGTTACTTAAATTCTATTGATTCATGACCATGCTAAGATAGAATTTAGGTGTTATAATCTTTGTGTGCTTAAAGGATTCTTGAATTGTTATATGGACGGACCAAGAAAGTGTAACGATTTGAGAATACTAAGATTGCAAACCGTGACCCAAGCGTCCCAATCTTTATTCATGTGATTACCCTTGATGTTGATTGATACATTATTTGCATGAGCATAAGAAGGCGATACAATTGAAATCCAATTCCTAGATTCTCTCCATATTTGGTAAACTTCTTATTTATGTGCTTTGATAATTTAGTTGATAATTTTAGGCGATAAATTAGTTTAAATTCACATTAGTAGTTTTTAGGAAAAATCAACAAAAACCCCTGTCTTTTATTTTTGTTCTTTAAGTTATTAGTTAAATAATATTCAATCATTCTCTTGTCTCTGTGGTTCGACCCTTGTCTTTGTGCAGCTATACTCTGGTATTCTCGTACACTTGCGAGGTTAAATTTTCATTCATCAAGTTTTTGGCCCCGTTGCCGGGGACAAGTTAGATTGATTGAGTAAGTTTAACTGGTAACGTCGTGGTGTCTGAACTTTTATGTTCGGTCGCCGTTTACTGAATCCCCCTAAATTGTCCATGTCTGTTATGGATGAGTCTGTTGAGATATCTGTGTTTGATGCTATGAAATTGCCTGATGATATGACTGAATGCTTCTCTGTTGATAAGTTAGACAATATAATCTCTGATAATTTGGAGAATGAGCGTATTTGTGATGAAATTGAGGCTTTGCTGAAGGGTGGTGAGAACAGGGATAATGAGGAAGTCCGTGAAATAAAAGCTGTCTTCGATAAGATCGAAGAGAAAATTCCTAGTGACTCTCCTTTTCACCCCCTAGGGCATTTTAAAGAAAAATTTGTGCCATCTGTGGTGTCCCCTCCTAAGTTAGAATTGAAACAATTGCCTGTGATGATTGTCGCTGATTTGAACAGCAAGCAAGACGAGCAATCGCTGAGTGTGTTGAGGGCACATGAGGAAGCAATAGGTTGGACTTTCGACAGCCTGATTCATCTTGAAGAAGGTGTCAAGCCTTCTATAGAGCACCAGAGAAAACGCAATTCTCACATGGAGGATGTGGTGAGTGCCGAAGTGCTCAAGCTTTTAGATGTGGGTACCGTTTATCCGATTTCTGTTAGTAAGTGGGTCAATAGGCACCGTGTGAAGATGTACGATGAAGGGTTCTCGATTATGGAAACGATTGAGACAACAGAGTTGTGGGATCCCTAGTTTTGTTGCTTCAATCTGCGTCGAGCCAACGACGTTAAACAAGTGCGCTTGTTGGGAGGCAACCCAATTAGGTAGCATTTATTTTTATTTATTTATTTATTTATTTTTAAATTTATTTTTTTGCTTTTGTAGGTTAATTTAGTGGCTTCAATTCACAAACCTTGGGCATGCAATTTTTTTTAGACATGAGCTTTGAGGACATTGCATGTTTTTAAGTTTGGGGGTGGAAGCCTGTTAGTTAGTATTTATATGTTTTAAGTTTGAGTCACTCTTTGGAGTCTTCCTGAGTTTATGGGTTTATAGGGGAGTGTTTATAGTGTCACCCTCACAAAAAGATATATATTTTTTCTTTTGTATTTTTATATCTTTAGAATAACGATTAATGTGCATCGAGTTGTTGTATTTGTTGTGTTTTACAGATAACAGGCTACTATGATCGAAGAGATTAAGTCCAAAAGAGGCAAAATATAACTTTAAGGACAAATTGTGGTTGCAAATGGGAAAAATAAAAAAAAAATGGAACAGGGGATCGAGCGCCCGCGCTGTGCCCTCGCGCATCTTCCAGAACCTGCGAGAGAAAAAAAAAGGGTAGTGCTATTCCTACCCCCAAAATTACTTAGTCTACCCATTTGCTAAGTTTACCCCCCCTTCAAATATTATACCTCCCATATTACTAAGTATACCCCCATTTTTTTTCCTTTTTTACCCTTTTTTGCTGCTTCTTCTTCTTCTAAGTTTACCCCCCCTTCTATGCTTCCACCTAGCTTTTTTGCTGCTGCTTCTTCTTCTTCTTCTTCTTCTTTTTTGCACTATTAAAAGATGAAATCAAAATCTAATTACCAAACAATGAATTTAATCCAATCAAAAATCGAAACAGAGAAAACAATAAACAATGACAATCACAAACAATGAATTTAATCCAATCAAAAATCGAAATCAAGGCTAATTTCAAACCAATCAAAAAAGATCTAACATCATTTCCTCCATCTCAGGTCATGTCCCTATCATTTCACCGCAGTCTCCGATTCAGTTAACGCAAGGCGAACCAGATTCACGCCGCACAAGGAATGTGCGACTGTCCGCCGCACATACCTTAGGGCGTGCGGGGTGCCGCATACCTTAGGGCGTGCGGCGGGTGCCGCACGATCTTAGGTTCTTAAAATTTTTAAGGATAAAAGAGTCTTTTTATATTGTGGCAATTTTTGTAATATTACACAGGGGGTAAACTCAGCAAATATGGGGGTTGGAATAGCAATTCCCAAAAAAAAAAGACAAAGCTGGTAGGCAAGGCATGGAAGGGGTGAATTGAAAATAAATGAAAAATTCAAGGAGCTACAATGAAACTGGAGGCCTTGCCTGCCGGTATGCGCCCTCGCTCACCTCGCTGGATTAACATTCTTCCCTAGCCCTAAATCAGTCTCTCTCGCCGTTCTCTCTCAACTTCCAGCGAGCCCGCAGCCGCTACTACCAACTCCGGTGGTCTTCTCCGGCGTTCTGTAAATCCGGCGAACACAGTAACCCACTCCGGCGGCCTCCCTCCTCCGACCAACTCCTTCTTTCACCCAGGCCAAACCCATCACCAACCTCAGCGCCGGCGAGCTTTTACCGAGTCCTAGCTGCTATCTTCATTAATTCCGGCCAAGCGCGCCTCTATTCTCCATTCCTCCGGCCACTTCCTTCATGCAAACCAGGTCGCACCAGTCCCAAACCGCGGCAGCAACCCATCCCACTCCGGTGGTCTACTCCGATCCCCTCCTCAATGCCGGCGATCCATGTGACAATGCGTGTCCTGTCCTGAAATCGCTCACAGCTTCGCTCCTACTTCATTTTCTTCCCCAGCACCGTCTGTGTGCAGCTCTGTTAGAAATTTGAGCCTAGGGCTTGGATTTGGAATTCCCCTATTGCTCAATGTCAAGTAAGAATTTTCTAATTCCATTGATCTACTTGCTAAGCTTTTGAAAATTGATGATTGGTGATCTTGTGCGGATATTATTCTTGCTGTTATTCCAGTGCAATTTCTTGGAGAATTGATTGTTGTTGTGACTGGCTTGTGTTCAATTTGATTTCCAAGTTCGGCCAAATTTTGTTGATTTCGAACTAAATTTAATCACTGGAAAGTAGAGTTTGCAACTATGATTGGGGCTGATTTTTCTTTCGATTCCTTGGGAATTGAAACTTTTGAGCACTTTGTGTTTCCATTATTGAGGGAGTTGGTCTTTCTCTCCCTGTTGTTCTATATTGCTTCACATTGGGACATTGTGAAATTCAAGTTTGGGGGTGAGGATTTGGGAGTGTTTTGATTGAGGGATGATAATTGATTTGGTTCTTATGGTTTAGAATTGCATCCGTGCATATTCTTATTTGCCTCCTGATCTATATTGTTATTTACACATTTGGGACAATGTGTGATTTAAGTTTGGGGGTGGGATATTGTCCTATGATGCTATATTTAGGAGTAGCCATTGTTATTTTGTGTATTATTTTGTTTTTCTTTCTAGTTTTTGCTTTCTTTAAAAAAAATCAGAAAAAAATTAGAAAATATGAAAGTATTTGAGCGATTTTGTAGTGTAGGCATGGTTACTACCGCCAATGGTGATAATTTGTTTGGTATATGACATTTTGTAACGAGCGATGCATATTGTACTTGTCTATATGCTAAAACTTGATCTAGTTGATGGAACTTTGAATCTCCAATCTTTGAGCACTTTATGTCATGAATTGATTTGTTGGGAGATTTGAATGACTTTATAGAGTTATATAGTGCACATATCATTCCTTAGAGCCTTTGATATTGAAAAAAAAAAAAAATTAGAGTATTCATGAAATCTTTAAACTGTTCTTACTCCTTGAAGTTAGGCCTAAACAGAGTTTAAGTAATCCGAAAAAAAAGGAAAAAAAAAGAAAAATATCTTTGTGAAGACGTAGTTTAGCTTCGTAGCCTTTTTAACTCGAGTTAGTAAGCTCGTAGGGGTGTTTATACACCTAATGCCTTAAAACCGTATGGTTTGAGAGTCATTAGCCTAATACTTGTTATATGGGTTAATTAGAAAGCTTAAGGGAGCTAAACATTGCACAATCCACAAGTTTGTTCTCGGAAAGAAAAAAAAGAAAGAAAAGAAGAAGAAAAAAAAAAAAGGTGAAAAAATTTCGGTATTGCTACTTATATTTGTAGTAATGGATGGGAGTAATTATATGTTTTTATGTTTCATAAAATATACTTTGATATATATATGCAAAGGTTAATACTTGTTATTTTTAGGGAATGTATGAGGTACTTAGCTCTATAAGGAATTTCAATTCTTGAAACTATTGAGTAATGACGCACACACACACGGAGATTTAAAGTGAGATTGACGATGATTGAGTGGAAGTTTAGACTGGTGGCTATGTATTGTTTATTGCATAGTGTTGTTAATCTTACTCTGAGGCATATTGTGGTGCCATGCCGAAGCTCGACTCGTGAAAAAGAAAAAAAAAAGTTTTGCTTTTGTTTTGTATAGTATAGTTTAGTTGTTTTTGTTTTGTTTTCTTGTTTTACTCGAGGACGAGCAAAAGTCTAAGTTTGGGGGTATTTGATGAATGAGTATTTTACTCATTTATTGAGTATTTATTCGGCTTAGATTTAGCTAATTCTCGAGGTTTTTGTTGTCTAATATTGTGTTTTAGTGTTATTTTATAGTTTCAGGGATTAAAGGGTTAAACTTGCAAAGTTGGATGGCTTTGAAGTGATTTCAGAAGATTTCGTTACACTCCGTTAAGAATTATAATGGAAAAGGACTGTTTTTCAAAAGAAAAGTTAACGGAATGTGTACTTTTGATGGATGGCTCAAGTTTCTAGAAGAATTAATGAGGATAAAAGTCAACTCAAGACATCCCAAGTCCAATGAAGTTAATTCAAGTCAACTCATGTTGAAGAAAGTAAAGAAAAAGCCAAAAATGCCAATTTAGGGGTGTAAAGTGCAAATTGCAGAAAGCTGAAGGCAGAATCTTAAAATCTGCTTATTTTTAGATTAGGGCAGCGCATGTTTTCTCCTTGGGAAGTGTGCGGCTGCCTCGGCCCTTTTTGGTAGGTTTTAATGTATTGTACCCCTTTTTTCTTGGTTGTTGTACATTATTAGGTTATAAATATATCCCTTTTAAGTTAGAATTAGAGAGAGTCGTCTTGTATAATTTTGCAGATTGTTAATGTTGGTGATGGCTTGGGACCACTCAATGGATGGCTTGAGAGTTTTCTGTTTTAGTTTGATTTCTATTTTGTGCAATTAGACTTGGTTTTTATAAGGATGTTGCATCTTAGCCTAGATTTGCTTGAATCCATAACCTAAGTCTAAGTCAAGGTGACTAATGGGCTGCGTGTCTTAGAGTGGCAACTTGAACTTAGGCATAGCTTGAATAGTTTAGGGTTGCTTATTGTATATTGCCTTGAAGAAGATAGCCTATAGGACATCGGACGTCCTCTCGCACAATAGGCAATTTATGCAGCCTTTCCTTTCTGATATCGGACAAGCTCATATCGCCCAAGCCTCATCGCAATGTTGAAGAACCTCAAGAACGTCCGATAAGAGAACCGCCGAAGACATGTCCCGATTTGAGGCTTTCATTGACTTCGATGCAACGTTAACCCGCAAATCACATTCAATGAAGATTTCCATTCTTAGCATACACTCGAAAAGGACATTCCTCCCAAGCACGCACCGCCTATTTTTAGCAAAGTGTCGGAGACAGATCGCAAGCTACAGCCACCTATCAGAGTCAACAACTGATTAGAGCATTAATTGCTCTTAAATTCAAATTAGAAGACTACCAACGGCTCCAAGCTTCCTCCTACATATAAAAGGAGACTCCATTGCATTCAATACTTCAAAAACTACAACTCGAATCTTCTTCATCTTCTTCAAGTGCATTAAAGCTTAAACGTCCTATCGTACTTCCTTCTTTGAAGAGCTTCACTCTTAGACGTCTAGTCCATTAAAAGCTCTTCATTGATTGCAACACCTAGCTTTTTATAGCTCACGAGAATTGTATCTTATTGATATCAATTCTCCCACACAAACACTTGGTCAACAAAATTTTTGTACACAATCCATTAGAGATTTAGTTTGTAAAATATCTAGTGGAAAAACTTAGTACACGTTTTCAAATCCAAAGTTGACCACTTTGGTTGTGGACGTAGCACTTATTTATAAGTGTGAACCATATTAAATATTCTGTCTATTTGTGTGTGATTGTGAATTGATTGTGTTGCTTTAAATTTCCGATTTCCAATCGTTAAGAACCGCCGATCTTGACTGTGAAGATCGCCCATTCTCAACTTGTCCCGTGCTTCACAAGACTTCCGCCCGCAAAATTTTTAAAACCCTAGTGAAGTAAGATCTTTGAATCAATTTCAAAAATTGGACATAGGCTATTCAACCCCCTTCTAGCCTATATAGAGCAACCTTGGACCTAACAATTGGTATCGAGCTTAACTCTTTGAAAACTAGTTTTTCCGAGATTAACCTCTTGAGAGATTAAAGATCATGGCTGCTCACCAAATGTTGGAAACCTCAAACGTGAACCATTGTCTGTCTTGGATGAAGTTCACTTTGACATCTGGAAAGATAAAGTCAAAAGACATATGAATTCAATTGATAAACGTTTGTGGAAATGTGTCACGATGGACCCGAATTCCAATGAAGCCTAATACACCGGCCGCGGTAGATCCAACCGCCGCACCAAGTACCAAAGCCGAAGAAGAGTGGGATGATGAAGACAAAGAATGATGCTCGATGGAAAGGCCATCAACATCATTACCACTGTTGATATAAGTACTTATCGCCAGATTATCAACTTGGACACAAGAAAGGAGATGTGGGAAGCCATCCTTGAATATCTTGAAGGTGATGGCGAGACAAAGAACAACAAATTATATACTGCATCCGTAAGTTTGACTCCTTCAAAAGGATCCCAAAGAGTCTCTGAAGTGCCTATGACAGATTCTATGAGGTAGTCAACTCTTGCTATTCATTAGGAAAGAAGTATGAAAAGAAAGAAATAAACATGAGATTTCTAAATGCACTAGGCGCCTATGGCATGTTAAAATCATCGCCATGAAAGAGTCAAAAGATTTAAACAAATTGACTCTTAGAAACCTTTATGCTAGTCTTTCGCTTTATGAGCTTGAGATCCAACAAGCTCAAGAAATGGAAAAGAGTTTTAAAAACTTGTCCTTACCACCATGTCTACGAACCTTCTGTTCAAAACCCGATGAAACACCTTCTACATCCAGTGAAGATGATGATATTCTTTCGACGAAGCCTTTGCTATGTTTGTAAAGAAATATCAACGTTTCAAAAGGTTTAATAAACCATCATCACATAGGCGCTTCTTCACAAAGCTGTTCCTTATAAAACAACCGCTCAACCAAAAATTCGCTCCTTATAAATCGCAGACCATCAAAAGGATAATGAGCTAGTTTGTTTTAATCGTAGGAAACCAGGCCATTTTGCCTCTAAATGTCCAAAGCCAAAGTATGAATTTTATAAGAAACGTCCCGAAACTAAATTTCAAAAACAAAAAGGGATGGTGGTCAAGACATTGATGAAAGCAATCGCCTACATGGTGTGACACCGACACCGATGAGGATGACTCTTGTGACTTTGCCGAAGAAGCCAACATATGCCTTATGGCCAGGAGTCACCACATGATTCGGTGAGGTCACTACCATTTCAACAAGATGACAAGGATGATGATGATGAGCTCAATGAACCATCAAAGGGAGAGCTCATCAAAGCTAACAAAGACATGCCGGAAGAGTTTTCAAAATTCAAAGCCGCCTATGTGAAATTAGCCAAGAAGCATGAACTAGTGTCTCGAGAAATCAACCTTGATGTCTAAGATCAAAGATCTTGATAGACAAGAAGTGAAAGTATCAAATTGCAAAAAGAGAACAAAGCTTTGATCGAAAAAGTGGACTTCCTACTTGAACACATCAAGAAGATAAATTCGAGAAAGATGACCTTCAAAAGGTTGTCAATACTTGGAATAACTCTAAAGGAAACTTTGATACCATTCTCTCAAACCGTAAAACTTTAGATGACAAAGCGGTATTGGTTTCCAAAGTGAGTTCAAAGTAGGTAGTTCTTCGGTTCTCAAAAGGATGAGACATCCAAGTGATTGGAAGAATTGGTTGTAGGAGTTTCTTATGACCAGCTAGTCTCCCAAAAGGCAAGGACTTGGCTTTAACAAAGTTCCTTTTGTTTATCCCAAAACACAAAAGACAAGTCCAAAAGAAAGCAATGCGCAAAGAATGACTCGCTAATAGTGAGTCGAGCAACTAAAACCCGCCATTAGTCACCCTAAGAAAACAGGATGACTAATAGCAAGTCTAGAAATTCTCGGCTCAAACCTATTAAATTTGTCAAAGGCAAGACCGCGATCCCAACACCGCCTATAAAAGGGTAAAAGAAGTGAATTCGCAGATAAAAGGCTTAAAGGACATGTGCTCAAATACAAAATCTTTTGATAAGAGGTCTACCTATGGTAAACCTAACATCAACAAGAAAAGGCATTATCGCCTAAGTCCTATAGGCCAATTATCGCAAAGATCATTCCAAAGACTGGCGATATTAAGAAGCCTCAAAAAGAAATCATTACTCATGTTGAAGGATTTCACAAATGCTCTTTCGCAAATGCCATGGTCATGAGATTCATGAATGCCTTCGAGATTCACACCTAAATCTAGAGGATTTACTCCTCCAAAGGTTAAACAAGTGTGGATCCCAAAAGGTTGCTAACCTTGAGGACCCAAAAATAAAAGGGGACCATATTCTTAAATGTCTATATTTCAGAATGCTTTATGGTCACAATGAAGAAGAGAAAGATCTATGGTATCTAGACAGTGGATGCTCAAAGCATATGACCGGTGATCCAAATCTTCTTTCAAGCATTGTTGAAGCAAAAGGTCCTCGCCATATTTGGAGATAACTCAAAAGGGAAGACCATTGGTTATGGAAGTATAATCGAGGCAATCTCTCCATCAACAAAGTCTCTCTAGTTGAAGGTTTAAAGCACACCGCTAAGCATATCACAATTCGTGATAAAGGGCTAACATGTCGCTTTTCCTCAAGTCAATGTCTCATAAAGGACAATGAGACATGTTCAACTATCCCGACAGGTTTAGAAAAGGAAATGTCTATGCCGTTGACCTAAATGCCGTTGGAAGAAAATCAAATCTTTGCTTGGTTGCTAGGTCATCAACCGACAACAATTGTGGCACAAAAGGCTTAGTCATCTCAATTTCAAATACCGGAGAAGCTATCAAAAGACAATCTAGTTGTCGGTTTGCCTAAAATATCACCGAATCACACGTCGCAGAGCATGTCAACCGGGCAAACTACATAAATCTTCCTTCAAAAGCAAGCCTTGCCTATCAACAACTGCACCTCTACGCTCTTGCACATGGATCTGTTTGGACTGTAACTACTACAAGTCTTGGTGGCGCAAGTATACTCTTGTGGTAGTTGATGATTACTCAAGATTTACTTGGGTAGAAATGATGTCCTCCAAAGATGAAGCATATGACATCATTACTTGAACTCTTCGAAGACTACGACTGCCGGATGATATCTCGATGTCGATCGTACAATGGAACAGAGTTCAAGAACAATGGTGTGGCCAAATATTGTGATGACCATGGAATTGGTCACAATTTCTCTGCAGCTTGGCACACCTCAACAAAATGGAGTTCTGAAAGGAAGAACAACTCTCATTGAAGCAGAAAGACAATGATTGCCGAAGCCAAACCGCTATGTATTTCGGGCGAGGCCGTGAACACCGCTCGCTTCACACAAAACAGTCCATCATAAATAAATTTCATAACAAAACTCCATATGAAATATGGAGAGGCAGAGCTCCCAACATTGGATTCTTTAAAATATTTGGTTGTAAATGCTATGTTCTTTACAATGGTAGAGAACATAGAGGTAAGTTTGAATCCAAAAGTGATGAAGGAATTTTTCTGGGATATGCCAAGTTTTCAAAAGCATACAGAGTTTATAATAAAACTTCACTTAGAGTTGTTGAATCTGTACATGTTTCTTTTGATGAATTTGATTTCATTGGGCCACATTTGGCTCCCAAGGATACTAATGATTCTGATGAATATGAGACAGTGAACACCTAATCCCGATCTGCGATCCTCCTTCTTCACAAGATCTTCCAAGAGTCAACCTGTTAGAATCCTCAAACGAACCAACAAATGAACACTCGAAACCCTGAATCCCCTTTGCCTTCCACACCAGAAGTCATACAACCTACCTTGGAATTAACCTACCCTTTAGAAAACCAAGCTTCAATTACTTCTACTTCTCAAGAATCCAACTCTGCCGATACAATAGGACAAGTTCAACCTGCAGAAGTTAGGGAAGTAAAAGATCATCCTATCACTCAAATCATTGGAGATCTTAATGCTGGTGTTCAAACTAGACAAGCTTCAAGAAACGAATGCATGTATTCTACTGCATTTGTATCTAACATTGAACCCAAAAGATTGATGAAGCTCGGAAGATCCAAGTCGGGTGGAAGCTATGCAAGAAGAGCTAAACCAATTTGACAGATGCCAAGTCTCGGTCACTAGTCCCTAGGCCTAAAGGACAAGCGTTATTGGCACAAAGTGGGTTTTCGAAACAAAATGGATGAAAACGGCAACATTACAAGAAACAAGGCAAGACGGTAGCCCAAGGATACGGACAGAGGAGGGTATTGACTATGATGAGACATTTGCCCGTTGCAAGATTAGAGGCTATCGATTATTCTTGGCCTATGCCTCTTACAAGGACTTCAAAGTTTATCAAATGGATGTAAAGAGTGCATTTCGAATGGAGAACTTCAAGAAGAAGTCTATGTTGAGCAACCACCGGGTTCATAGACTGCTCAAGAAGAGAGATGTCTACAAGCTAAGGAAAGCCCTTTATGGACTCAAACAAGCTCCAAGAGCCGGTATGAGACCCTTTCAAAGTTCTTGATATCTCAAGGCTTTGTAAGAGGTCAAATTGACACTACTCTTTTCATTATGAAACATAAAGGTCATTCCTTACTTGTTCAAATATATGTTGATGATATTATCTTTGGTTCTACTAATGAAAATCTTTGCAAAAGGTTTGAAAAGCTTATGCAGTAAATTTGAGATGAGCATGATGGGAGAGCTCAATTTTTCCTTGGTCTTCAAATTCAACAAAGTTCAAATGGTATCTTCATCAATCAAGCCAAATATGCAAAGGATGTCATCAAGAAATTTGGTCTTGAGAATGCAAACATTCACTCCTATGGCTACTAACGCCATCTTGACAAAGATGAGAAGGGCAAGAAAGTGGACATGACTCTCAGAGGCATGATTGGTTCACTTTTATACTTAACTCGCTAGTAGGCCTGATATCATGTTTGCCGTTTGTGTTTGTGCTAGGTTTCAAGCCGATCCAAAGGAGTCTCACCTACAAGCAAATAAAAGAATCATCGATATCCGATAGATACTCCCAATTTGGGAATCGGTATCCTAGAGATTCATCTTTTAATCTTATAGGCTATTCGATGCCGATTTTGCCGCATGTAAAGTTGACGAAAAGCACAAGTGGGACATGTCAATTCTTAGGAAATAGACTTGTCTCATGGGCCAGAAGAAGCAAACCTCTGTTTCAACTTCAACAACCGAAGGTATACATAGGCGGTAGCCGCGCCACAACCGCTATGGATCAAACAAGAACTAGTGGACTATGAGATCAAAGCGATGATTGTCCTATAATGTGTGATAACACATCGCAATTCTCTCAAAATCTGTCATGCACTCCAAAACAAAGCACATTGATGTGAGATATCACTTTCTTAAAGATCATGTTGAAAAAGGTAACATCGCATGCAATATGTGCCTACAGAGAATCGTGTAGCGACATCTTCACAAAACCACTTGATTCAACCAGGTTTGCATATTTAAGAGGAGAGCTTGGTATGCTTGACCTCGATCCTTAATCCTTTCTAGCTAAATTCTTTAAGTTATTTCATAAACCGCCGTTATTAAACCGCCTATGTGATCGCCCGATCTCAACTCTCCGAGTAAATAGACAACCTTGGGTAAGTGTCTATCTCCACATCGGCAGCCTTCGATAAAATAGGCGGACTCGATAATATAGGAAGACTTAAGGGCGCCATACGTACGTGACTCATCGTGTAATAAATGCGGACTTCAAATTTTATCAAATTCCATTTAGTGGCTGTCGAGGTATAAAAGGGTAAAATGTACAAGAACTCTTCACAACTCTCAACAACCGCCATTTTCAACTTTCAAAACCCTCGGACTTCCAATCTACAATCTCTCCAAAAAGCCTTCAACTTTCCAAAATCTTTACGTTTTCTAGCTAAAATCATCAATGGTAAGAATTTCTACATCTTTTCTATTCATTTAAATTCTATGTTTAGGTCTTGTTTTGACCTAATTCGAGTTGTTCAAACCGTCCGCCATTGAAGAATTTTGGATTCTCAATTGTTGCTTGAATCGTGTTTATGTGGTGTAAAATGTGTTTTAATACTTTATGTGACACTATATATTCAGTTTATGCTACTTTGTTTGCTTGAAAATGACAAAATCGATATTTAAAAACCGGTTCATGAACTGTTCTTAAATTGTTTATGTTTTGGGTTTGATCTCGAACAGACTTGTTTATGTTAATATCTCCGATTTCTTGATTATCGCGATTCTTGCATATCCGCCGATTTCTATATGTGTTCTCACATCTCGCCGATTATGTAGGGAAAGTCTAAATCCTCAAAGGCCGCCGCTACACACTTCATCCTCCGCTCCGCTAAGCCAACCAGGGCCGCATTGGCCGCCGAGCTCCCTATAAGGACCCTTCCCGTGTCAAGCTATCACCCAGGGATGACTATCGACATAGACTCCATCATTTGCACATCCGCTAGTGATGCCTTGCTAAAAGATTTAGCCGAGTGTGGACTCCTCCCCTGTTCCAACTCAACGACACCCACTACAAAGAACTATCTAGCCGAGGAATTCTATACAAGGATGATTCGCTCCTCCTCCGCCTAGTGCCTCGAGCCACCAACTTAAGCTATATCAAGGGCTACATCGAGGCCACTACATCAAGTTGACCTACAAGGATGTTGGAGAAATCCTTGACCGCCTGTTGAAGGCAAATTGGACTTGACCGATGCCGAATCGGCACTTGCCTGGAGATGATGAGGGGTCTCGCCCAACCGAGAGGTTTTCCGAGATGTCTAGGAACCTCTTCCCGAGAACCCCTATCATATCGCCATCCGCTCGACAAGAGCATTTTGTTCAAAAATGGCTCGAGGGACATCTTCACCTCCCAATGATGTGGACCAAGGCCGTGGTCCTTCGCAAGCAACTCAACCGGGCAAAGATCATCTTCTCAATGCCGTCCTGCAGCGTTGTGAAGTCCAAGCTCACCCGTCCATGAAGAGGCCCTTTGTCGTGGTTATCAATGTCATCCTCCGCCGTTATGAGGAGATTGATGAGCGGTCGCCATCGACGACCTCATCAAGGTGTCCAACACCTACGTCTTCACGGCCAACAACATCACCCGCTATAGGGATGATATGGCCAAAAGGACAACCAACGCGGCCGAGGCCGCCGCCGCCGCCGCTATCGCTTCGTGCCGCTGCCGCACCGCCGCCGCTGCTATCGCTATCTGGCCCTCTACCCAAGCCGCAAGGGTAAGAGGAAGGTCACCTATACCGCCGCTGGGTTACCGCCGAGGAGGAGGAGCCTACACCCATTGGGGCGCACCGCCGAACACTTTGACCTCGCCAGCTAGACCACGATCCCTATGAGCCCGCCGAGCCTCCTACCAAAAGCCCAAACACTCTCCCTCTCTCACTCCTAAACTCAAACAATCCAGAAGCTCGCTCGCTCAAGGCACTGCTGAGAAGGACACATCATCCTTCCAACCACCGACCTCTCCAAACCCTCTCAACCTACCTCCCATTCCTCCAAACCCAAAACCAAACAAACCCTCCTACCCACGACGAATCATTTGGCCTTCCTAAGGTCTCATCTACTTCTTCCTCCACACTCCGCCGTCTCTCCACCACTGCTTCTCCATCTACTGCTCCTCCACCAGCCAGCTCCCACCACAACATCTCAATCACCAACTTCGCCTCTTCCACTCCTACTAAGTCCAAGCATGGCAAACGTTTTAAAAGAGTGCAAAGAAGAAGGTCCATTTTGTGGGAACCGCCGATGAAACCTCTTCTCCTCCACCTTCTCCACCTTCACCACCTCCGCCTACTACCACTACCACCTCACCCTTCCTCACCTCCTCCTCTCGCTCCCATCCACAACCACCACACAAGAGCCATCTATCTCACTCCGCCACCTCTTCTCAACCACCATCCTCCAAACGACCTATCTCTCCCTCTTCCGATCCGCCTCCTCCCAAACGCCTCAAAACCAACCCCTATGCCAACCTACACCCCGAGGTGCAGCTCGTTGCCCTTCGAGACAGCAGCCTAAACCCAACCCCGCCGACTCGACCCCTTCTTGGCCACCCTTGACTACCCCAAGAGATTTCCCGTCGCCCTATGTCCGCAGTGAAATCATCTTTCAATGGGGTGCCTACTATGACCCTCTTCCTCCCGCCCGGTCCCAACTCTTTTCTCCCACAACTCGCGGTTCAAGATCTTATGATCTTCAACCAATGGGTTGCAATCCATAAAGACCTAGGCCTTCCCCTTCCTACCAAATCGGACATCTCCCCTTCCTCTCTCTCGCCTAAACCCCGGTCTTCACCATTATCCGCCATCCTTCCATCCTTCTTCACCCCGTGGTCTACACTTCATTGATGTAGTCACCACTTTCCTTGGCTTCAACCCTCTCATCCCTCTTCTCTTCCTTTCTCCTAGCCTTTCCCCTTTCTTTTCTCCTCCTCCCTTCTTTATTCACCCCTTTCCTATGTCATCTACATAGAAAGGCTCTTCCCCGTGCCTCGCATTTTCCTAGCCTTCCTTTCCCTCTACCGCCTATGTTTCCATTTCCTCCTCCATCCATTCTACCTCTTCCTCCAGCCACCCCTCTCTTCCCCACCATCCTCCACCCTCACCTACCCAAGCCACCAGCCATCCTTTCCTCGCGAGTCCATCGCGAGTCATCCCGACTGTCCGATACCTATCCCGCCGAGGCGCATAAATTTTTGAAGGATTTTGAGGTCATCTCTCGTTGACCGACCAAGGCCCCGCACCAACTCTCGCAGACGCCTCACATCACCCATGTGCAGCCGATCGATGACCCAAGTGATGGAGATTTCAAAGGGTGCAAAGGCCGCTGATGCCCGCCACGATCCATCTCGGCCACCTAAGCCGCCCTTGCCGCCGATCTCCGCCTCTTCCTCCAAGACATCTCGCCATCTTCGAAACCAACTGGGACAACATAGCCACTAAGCCGATGATGGTCGTCGACATGGTTGAAGCTGGCTACAAGCTTGTGCTTCACTCTCAACGCCAGGCAAATCGCTCTGTTCACTCCTCCGTGCGAGCGACGCGTAATCTCACGACCAAGCACTTGGCTTACTATCGCAAGGAGCGCAGAACTACTGAGCACCGCCTCGGCTTTATTGATGCCTCGCTTGCGTCCATGAAGGAGGAGATGGCCGACTCAACAATGATCGCGACCAAGCTCATTGAGCATAATGCTCGCTCGCGTAAGAACAAAGAGCTCTCCTCCGAATTGGCCGATACTAAAGAAGAGCTAGCAAAGAAGAAACGAAGAAATTGCAAGACTTAAGGCCGCTGTTGACTCTAAATGGGCATCAAGAGGCTATGGGCAATCTTCATCAGGCAAAGGCAAAGGCCGTGCATCATCTAGGTCATCCTCTCGAACCGGCCGATAATATTTTGTATAATCTTTTTGCTAAACTTTGTAATTAAACAACTTGTTTAATTAACAATGTCTATGTTTTAAAACTTTCATGTTTATTATGAACGCTTATTATGTGATTGCATGAAATTTAAACCACCGGTTTAAAGACATGTCCTATATTGCCTATTCTCGCCTATCTCGCATGTCTTTAAATTCAGTCTAATTACAAGTGTCATGCTTAATTTCCTTTTTGTAAACACTTTGTAATTCTTGAATACAATGACCTTTATGTAAGTTCATCTAGGGCATGCTTATTTAATATATCAATCTTACAAGCATGTTATTACTAGACTTGAACATGGTCACCGATATTGTATTCGTAGGGTCATGGACTCAAGCAAATAGGAGGAGATTGTTGCATCTTAGCCTAGATTTGCTTGAATCCATAACCTAAGTCTAAGTCAAGGTGACTAATGGGCCTGCGTGTCATTAGAGTGGCAACTTGAACTTAGGCATAGCTTGAATAGTTTAGGGTTGCTTATTGTATATTGCCTTGAAGAAGATAGCCTATAGGACATCGGACGCCCTCTCGCACAATAGGCAATTTATGCATCGCCAGTCTTCCTTCGGATATCGGACAAGCTCATATCGCCCAAGCCTCATCAAGCAATGTTGAAGAACCTCAAGAACGTCCGATAAGAGAACCGCCGAAGACATGTCCCGATTTGAGGCTTTCATTGACTTCGATGCAACGTTAACCCGCAAATCACATTCAATGAAGGTTTCCATTCTTAGCATACACTCGAAAAGGACATTCCTCCCGCAAGCACGCACCGCCTATTTTTAGCAAAGTGTCGGAGACAGATCGCAAGCTACAGCCACCCTATCGAGTCAACAACCGATTAGAGCATTAATTGCTCTTAAATTCAAATTAGAAGACTACCAACGGCTCCAAGCTTCCTCCTACATATAAAAGGAGACTCCATTACCGCATTCAATACTTCAACAACTACAACTCGAATCTTCTTCATCTTCTTCAAGTGCATTAAAGCTTAAACGTCCTATCTCGTACTTCCTTCTTGAAGAGCTTCACTCTTAGACGTCTAGTCCATTAAAAGCTCTTCATTGATTGCAACACCTAGCTTTTTATAGCTCACGAGAATTGTATCTTATTGATATCAATTCTCCCACACAAACACTTGGTCAACAAAATTTTTGTACACAATCCATTAGAGATTTAGTTTGTAAAATATCTAGTGGAAAAACTTAGTACACGATTTTCAAATCCAAAGTTGACCACTTTGGTTGTGGACGTAGCACTTATTTATAAGTGTGAACCATATTAAATATTCTGTCTATTTGTGTGTGATTGTGAATTGATTGTGTTGCTTTAAATTTCCGTATTTCCAAGTTAAGAACCGCCGATCTTGACCCGTGAAGATCGCCATTCTCAACTTGTCCCGTGCTTCACAAGACTTCCGCCCGCAAAATTTTTAAAACCCTAGTGAAGTAAGATTTTTGAATCAATTTCAAAATTGGACATAGGCTATTCAACCCCTTCTAGCCTATATAGAGCAACCTTGGACCTAACAAAGGAGCCATGACTCCTAAATAATTGTGGTTTTGGAAACTTCTTTGGATTTGATTGGTTAAATAGGATTATGAGCCTCATTGTTTGCGGTTTAGTTTTTATTAAGGAGTAGTTATTTGAGCCGCGCAATTGTATTGGGAAGGCTTGCGAAACCCAAAGCCATTTTAGTGGGCCGCGCCGTCACCCCTGGCCCATTGGTCCGATGGGTTTGGGGCGTGACAAGTACACTCAAAGGATCGAACGACCATGAGTATGTTCTGTTGCCGTTGACTACTTCACAAAGTGGATTGAAGCTACTTCATGAAAGTTTTGAATGCCAAGAAGGTTGTAGAATTCATCAAGACAAACATCATTTATCGATTTGGGATACCTTTCGATGATCTCCAACAACGGTACACACTTCGAGAGAGAAGTCAACCGGCACGATGAATTCAAAGTACAACGGACAAGTCTTTACCTTACAGCCGTGCCAATGGCACCGTGGAAGAAGTTAACAACACATTGGAAAATATCATTCAAAAAATGACATACAGGAGAGATTGGCTCGACAAATTGTCGTTAGCACTCTAGGGCTACCGTACTCTATTCGTATGCCTACCGGAGCTACCCCATTTTCTCTAGCCTATGGCATGGAGTCAATACTTTAAAGTTGAAATCCCTTCCTGAGGGTGACGATAGAAGCCGTGGTTGCTGAAGCTGATTGGCTTAAGTATCGGTAGGATGAACTGGCACTCTTGGATGAAAGGAGATTGTTGGCTTTAGAACACAACGAGCATATCAAAGGAGGATTGTTCGACATAGACAAGCTCAAGAAGTAATACACGTAGTTGCCTACTCGGCTATTGTGTTTTCGCTTACTTGTGTTTGTAAATACTTTTCTCACTCTTCTAAAAATAACTCTAGAGGTCGAAAACCCGAAAGGGCGGCCTAGGAAAAATTAGAATTCAAAAAGAAATGAGAGATATAAAACATTGGAGAAAAAGAAATAAAAATCTCTCTCTCGCAAATCTGGGCTGAACTCGACCCACCGATTCTCTTAATGAGATACGCAGCACTTCGGGTTCTGGTCGTTTACTTACACAATTTATAACATTTTGGTTCCCCCGTCATGTTGTTTTGATCACACAAGGGGAACCACTACTCACATAATAATAAAACACTTTAATTTATAACAAAGTCCCTGGTTTAGCAACCAAGGAGTACATAGATAAGGCTTACATACACTCATATTCTGTCTTTGTCTATGTTTACATGTATAGTACTCACACTCTATCCTCTCTAACGTTCACCACGCCAGCCTCTCAAACTTCCTCGCTCTCATTAGCACTCCTTTTCGCGCTCACCGCCACCATCGGTCTCGCCTTCATCAAATCTCCATTGCTCACGATTTTACCAAGCGACACTCTAGGGTAAGTCTCGATATAAAATGAATGCTCCATTGCCGTGGGACCAGCCCATGTCGATAATTGATAGGAAGACAGATATTTTCCAAAGGGATATGATCTAAGGAAAGAACAATGAGCGGCCCTATCTCATGACCCCACCACCCTCGAAGCTCCCATGGAGGTCACTATTGAGCTCGCTTGTCTCAAGTTCGAAAGACCAATATCGAATGCCTTTGCTCCAATCCAAATTGTCGCATCACTCGGGAGGCATAGTAGCCCCGAATTATGACTTATGCGAATCGATGAGTTCCCGTGTGAATCGCCGAATTTTCTAATGGAATACAACTCATACAATGTCAAAGGAAGAGACACACAAGTACTCCACCAAGTCCTTTTTAGTCACCAAATAATTATGTTGGTGACCCTCCGGGCATAATTGATTGGATGATATCTTGTGCCAAGTACTCGGAGGAATAACCCTCATAAAATGCTCATCGAGCCATATATGCAAGAGAATGGGGCTGCCAGAACGAAACCATTCCTCCCCATTGGCATAACTATCCAGCCGAAAAGGGTCCCGCCAAAATGAGAGGAATCATATTGCTCACTCGTCCGACATACGTGACGATATACAAGACCCATACATCGACATAACCGTTAAGGTTAATTAGGAAGCATTTTCCTAAAATACACAGAAGAGAGCCGTTTGCGTATTCTAAATATGTGTCGTTAGGTTGGTAATTAGCAAAGAACCTGGAGCCGAGTTAGGTCGAAGAGTCGACCATACAACATGCCACGGGCCTCTCAAGTGGTAAAACCGAGCAACTCTTGGATGAGTACCAAAGGAGTTTTCTCAACAAAGGGTATTACGACAGACCATCGATTGACGTGCCTGTCGAGCACAAAAATATTCAAATGTGGGACACATCTCATTCAGGAAAAATTGAAAAGATGTCTTTCTAAAGACCAAACGGAGGCACCCCGTATCATGTGCCAATGAATTCGAATACGTCTCCATCCGAATGCACATCTAAAACCATAGGTATCGGCAAGATATCCTTTTCATTGGCACCGAGACTAAGGCACCGCTCATTCACACGAGCCTCGTAATCCGCAATGGTCTCGGGAGAATGATTCATCTTTCGAGCATTTGTTTTTGACAAAGAAATTAACTCCCGAGGCCCAAAAAAGCTTCTTAGGAAGGAAAAAGAAGGAAGAATGCTTGGCATTGAGTGTCTTGATCAAATTGCCTTATAAATAAGGCATATGAATGAGATTTTCGACGAAGCTCTCTTACTTTAGGCAAAGAATAATGCATCGAGCTTGTCTCGCATATCAAATTCAAGAACAGAGAGAAAATATCGCTTTGCGCGGGAACCAAGCCCGGTGCTCCCCGCACCAAACCATGCAATAAAATTTTTGGCTCGATCTCTAGTCCACATCTCTCCCTCTCGAAAACGATTTCCTGGGGAGGGGGAGGGATGGAGGGCCGCCCTAAAATCACTCCTGGCAATTGATCACCCAGAGTCATTCCTTCATAAATAGGCATCGTGCATCGCCTATCACCACAAATAGAATGCTACTAATTCGAACCCTTTCCTCGTGCAAAAATCACTCAACAATTATACACATCAAACTACCTGCCCTTGGCCAAAGTCCCATTTTCTCTCCCACATCACAATTTGTGTAATTAAATGCAATTGGAATTGAGACTATAGGTTTTCTTTCTTTTTTCACATTTTTGTTAATAAGAAATAATTAATGTACAAAGTAAATAAAATTCGCTTACAAATACATTCTTTAACAAAAAAAAAATTTTTGCAGAAAAGGAAAATCATTGTCTTCCTCTCTGACATGCAAGTGCGGCTCCTCCGAAGCCTCCGCTCCCGCCACCTCTCGCGATGAGCCCTGGCCGCGTCGCACCTCCTAGGCAAGTGAAATCACGGCCCCGGTCTTCCTTTTAATACAAATTGATAACTTGTAAAATCTCTCAATAGTTTTGAAAGGAGCTAGCCAAAGACTGTTCATACAACACATTTTTTTCATCAATATGCAAATGTTTAAATAGAATAGACAAATAATAAATGCACAGAGTGATCGTGAGATATGTTAGATCTCTCTCGGGACGATAGTCGTGGGGTAGAATTTCACCACCGCTCAAATCCTCCTCCCTATAGTTTTCCCATGTCGCGATTGACCCATGCGGCGATTGACCTATGCCGCCGTGGGTAGAATTGGCCCATGCCGGCGATTGACCCGATCGCCCAAATACATTGAGTCGCACATGATGGAAACCATCAAAATGCGATAGTCGTTGGCCATTTGGGCCAAACCATAGGAAGCAAGCAACCGACCCCACGGAAGAAGCTAAAGGATTCGGGACTCGAGTTGATAATTGTAGTCCGAATCACCTCTGTCATGCGAGTGTACCCTCCGAGCGTACTCCAGCTTGAAGTCCGAAAGTTAACCACAAATGGTGGGGTCATCACCCTAGTGCCGAGCGTGAAAGGGTGGGAACACCGCGTAAGCCTAGGCCTATCATATCAAAAACAATGAATCAATATTTATTTTAAAACAACGAAAAAGTTTTTAAAATAAAGATTTTTGTTCCAAATATTACCTCCCATGCCACATTGTAGCCACATACTACCGCAATGTTCCGTCTAGCATGATCTATAAAGAAGTAACATTCTACCAAGCCACCGTCCCCAATCAAAGTCACCTAGATGGCCCCGCTCAAGCAACCGAGTAGAGATACTGCAGCGTTGAACCCAAATTTATTCGTCCTAGCATGAAGGTGCTCCTCTTTAACTCTCGTTGAAGTTATTTGTAAACTCAAGTCCAAATGGACAGGACCGTCAAGTGGTGCATGTATTTCCACATGGGTCTGGAATTGAAAGACCTAAAACGAAAGTCACATTTAAGGTCAATGGGCACCGTGTGAAGCCGTACAATGAAGGGGTCTCGATTGTGGAAATAATTGAGATAACAGATTGTGGGATCCCTAGTTGTTATTGCTTCAATCGGCGAGCCAACGACATTAAACAAGTCCGCTTGTTGGGAGGCAACCCAACTAGGTAATTTTTTTATGTTTTTGTAGGTAAAATTAGTGGCTCCACTTCGCAAACTTTGGCATGCGTACTTTTCGATCTCGAGCTTTGAAGGCACAACATGTTTTAAGTTTGGGGACGGATGCTTGTTAGTTAGTGTTGTATTTATATGCTTTCAATTGCGTCACCCTTATGGGTCTCTCCGAGTTTGTGGTTTCCAAGAGAGTATACATAGTGTCACCCTCCAAAAGATTTTATTTTTTATGTATTTATATGTTTGCTAATGTTTAATTTAGTCCAAGGTATTTTCTAGTTTTATAAGCAAGTAGTAGTAGAAAATTTTCAAAGAAAATCAAAGATTGGAGCCGAAAAGGACAAAAATGATGAAACTTTGTAATCTAGGGAAAAAGTTAAAATTAGGCATAGCGATTGCCTAGATTAGACAAGGAGCGATCGCTTGAGGCGACTTTGGCTGAATTAATTTGGAGGCAAAGCGATCACCCAGATTAGACAGGAGCGGTCGCTTTGAAGTAGCCGACGAACTTTATTCAACCCAAAGCGATCGCTTTGGTTACGTGAGAGTGATCGCTCCGGGCCGATATAAAGCCTAGGTGCTGAAAAGGACAAAAATGATGAAACTTTGTAATCCAGGAAAAAGTTGAAAATTAGGCAAAAAGATTGCCCAGATTAGATAGGAGCGATCGCTGGAGGCGTACTTGGTGAATTAATTTGAGGCAAAGCGATCACCCGACAGGGAACGATCGCCTAAAATGACAACTTTATTCAACCCAAAGTGACCCTTTGGTTAAGTGAGAGCGATCGCTCCGGGCCGATATAAAGCCTAGGTAGAGCAATGCACAAACGCCCTCACAACTTTCTCTCCTCACTCCACTTCCATTTTCTCTCTAATCTCCAATGTAAATGCCCTAATTCTCGAATTTGATACCCAACCTTGCTCAAGCACCTATTTTAAAGAATCCAAGCTTTGTTAAGCAACTTACGACTGTTTCAAAATTTTGGTTAACAACTAATTGGGTGAATTTCTCATGCCAATAGTGCTGATTTCGAGCCACAGGAGTTCTCACATCAAGTAAGATCGCTCTATTTGCTTATTTTGATTTCAACTTGTGATCTTCATTTAGGTAATTTTGGATATTGAAAATTGTTCATAAACTAAGTTTGGGGGAATTGCTGAATTGGGAGACGAATTTGTTGATTGATATTATTGTGTTGTATCACGTACTCTTATGTTGGCCAAGCTTAAGGGTATTATGTATGTATATTGTGATTGCAAGTGGTACCCTGCGAAATTGTTGAAATCGAAGTAGTGGATCGGTTAAAATTTGGTTGGAGTGTTGAAATTCTATACTTGTGGTGTGGTTATTTGTGGCTTGAGAGAATGCCTAGAACGAAGAAGGCTTAGAAAACTCACGACGGACAGGGTGGAAGCTCTAGTTCAGTAGCTCCGGTTGTGAGCGATTCTTAGATGAGGATGCCGCAAAGGCATACAACAAGTGTTTGGGAACAAAGGCCTTGCTACTCGAGCGAGGATTTGATTTCGAGAGCTTCGATCAAGGTTGACTTCCGGAGGCGCAAGTGGGTGAACTTGTGTAACGTTCCTCGCAGGTCATAATGCTCATTGTGCGTGAACTCTATGCTAATGGACATGCAGAGATTGTTGACAGTTAGTCATGGGTAAGGGGTAAGACTATAAATTTTGACGCCCTAACACTGAATGAATTAGGGCTGCCGACGTTCCAAAACGTCGAGGAGATTACACAAAGAATATGAACCGCCCGGTACAAATTGGTGAAGTGTTGGAAGTATTGGCGCACTGGGGCCGATTGGGTCTATAAGCAAGGGAAGCCAAGCACTTGAGTAAGAAAGTACTATTGGAGAAGGCAAAAGGAGTTTATAAGTTTGTTTGTGCGAATATCATGCCAACCAACCACTAAAGTACTTTACCCTAGGCTAGAGCCGTGTTGGTTTTCACCATTATGACCGTGGATCGGTTGATCTGGGGCCATAATTAACTTCCATATGAGGTCCGTTGTCTTAGGAAACTTATCATTGGGATTCTCGCTTCCCAAGTTTGATCACGACTTTGTGTAAGAAAGAAGAGGTAGTCCGAAGGCTGATTTGGAGAGATTACCGATACGACCCAAGATTTCGTTCACCTCCTTGATTACAAATACCCATGATTTCGCCAAAGGCGTGTGCGAGTAGTGGGAGCCGAGGCGAGGAGGAAGATGATAATGAATCGAAGCTGCAGAGGAATTCAATGTGCAAGAACAATTGGTAGAGATGTCCACCAGAATTGAAGAGATGGAACTACAATAAGGACAATTCTATGGTGACGCAAGGGCGACTCTGAGGGCAATGCAAGCCCGAGAGGAGCAATTTCAGGGATGGACAATCTCAGCTTTTCAGGCCATCGCTATTCGCATCGGTGGGGTCCAAAACTTGCCCCTTGGCCTCGACCCTCCGTCCGAATTTTGAACTTCAATTGGATGAATTTTCTTGCCCCTATTTTCGATGTGATCCGCATCGAGGACGATGTGGAAAGTAAGTTTGGGGTGAAAGTTCCCTTGTCTTCGATGTCGGTATTTCGCTACCTATCTTTTAATGTTTTCATAGTATAGTTTTTATCGCTTTCGTAGAGTAATTTTCATTAGTAACTTTTGTAATATAATGTTTATTGCTTAAAAAAAATTCCGTGTCTTTAGTTGGTGTGGGGGTCACCGCCCATGATGATATTCCCGTGGTTCGGGAAGTTTGAATATGTTGAGGATCGATGTAATGGAACAGTGTAGATAGTAGCTTCATCTCTGATTTGAACTTTAGGTCTTAAATCTTTTGAGCACCTATGCCATGAAGT
Source organism: Platycodon grandiflorus (assembly GCA_016624345.1). NCBI lineage: Eukaryota > Viridiplantae > Streptophyta > Magnoliopsida > Asterales > Campanulaceae > Platycodon > Platycodon grandiflorus. The sequence continues at coordinate 32,486,335 of CM028368.1, forward strand.
GAGTTGTTGAAAGGTTTAGCTGACTTTATAAAGTTTATAGTACACATAGCATTCCATTGAGTCAAGGTTTTGAAAAGAAAGTGAGAGTAGTCATGAAATCTTTAAAATAGTGTTACTCATTAAAGTTAGGCCTAAACAGAGTTTAAGCAATCCAAAACGAAAAAAAAAAAAAATAGTTTAGCATCGTAGCCTTTTTAACCCGAGTTATTAAGCTCATATGGGTGTTTCTACACCTAATGTCTTAAAGCCATTTGATATGAGAATCATTAGCCTAACACTCGTTACAAGGATTAATTAGAAAGTTTAAGGGAGTTGAACATTGCACAGTCCGCAAGGTTGCCTCGTAAAAAAATTTAAAAAAAAGGGGGGGGGTTGAATGTTTTGCTTGTTGAGTAAGACTCATCCTTGGAAAAAAAAAAGGTTTCGATATTGCTAATTATGTTTGTAGTAATGAATGGGATAATTATCAGTTTTTATGTTTCATAAAATACTCTGAGGAATGTATGTGCAAACGTTCGCAATGGTCTTGATAAGGAATGGATGTGGTACTTGGCTCTATAACAAATTTTAAACTTTGATACTATCAAATAATGGCTTTGCGCACACACACGAAGACTTGAAGGGATTTGATTTGATTAAGTGAAAGTCTATGTTGGGAATTTGAGTTGTGAAGCATAATGTGATGATATGGGATTTTTCTGAGCCAATATGGTGACTTATACCAAAGTGCTTTGACTCATGAAAAGAAAAAGAAATTTATTGTTTTTGTATGTAGCTGTTTTCTTATTTTTGCTCGAGGACTAGCTTTAGTTTAAGTTTGGGGGTATTTGATGAATGAGTTTATACTCATTTATTGGGTATTTTCTAGGCTTAAATTATGCTATTTCTCAATTTTTTGTATATTAATATGGGTTGTTAGTGTTTAATGGAAGTTTTAGGGAGTTCATTGTCAAATGGGCTGAATTAGAAGAATTTCGGAGCTATAAAGGAACATCGGGGGCATGGATGTAAGTTCAAGAAAGCTTAAGGAGAAAGGAAGAGAATCGTGCTAGAGCGATCGCTCTAAGGCAATCGCCTCGCGGGAATCCATATTGAGTGAGCGATCGCCCGGCCAAGGCAAAGCGATCGATTTGTCCCCTTTAGCTCGGGCGCTTTGTAACTTCGATTTAGGGTTACTTTTCCATGTTGCTTAGTGTATAAGTATTGAGTCGTTCTGGGGTTGAAAGGGACGAATTTTGGAGAGAGTTTTTATCCTAGAGAGATTTGGTTTTCATATTTGATTACGTGAACAAAGTATAGGTATGTTTTCATCATTGAATTGTGTTGTTTTGCAATCTATGATGAGCTAAACTCATCTTTCTAGGAATTGGAGGTAGATTGTATCAAATTTTTATGCTCTAATTTATTTATTATTCATTCAACATCTTGTGTTTCAATGAAGTATTACAATAGAATCTCTTATGGTGTTTATGCGAGGCCGTATATTCTACCGTTTTGATTATTTGGATATAGTGAATTGTACGACCAAAATACATAAGCTACATGTGTGCCATCTCCATTGTTACTTGAATACTATTGATTCATAACTATGCTAAGATAGGATTTAGGTCTTATAATCTTCGTATGCTTAAAGGATTCTTGAATTATTATATGGACGGACCAAGAAAGTAGACATGCCCAAACGGTTCAGAACCGGCGGTTCGAACCGGAACCGAACCACCCAAAACCGCATAAACCGAATCGTGAGGAACCGTAACCGTCCCGAACCGAACCGCGGGTTACACGGTTCGGTTTCGGTTTCAATTTCTCAAAACCATGAACCGCCGGTTTGGAACCGGAACCGGAACCGCCGGTTCCAAACCGTGAAAATTGCCAAAATTTAAATTTTTTATTTTGAAATTGCCTTGTTTACTCTATAATTTCAAAAATGAAAAGTTTACAAAGTTTCAAAAATTCAAAAAATGCTTTGTACAAAGTTTTAAGATGAAATCTTTTTTAAAAAAATTATAAGAAAATATTAAAAAATAATTAAAAATTACGTTTGGAACCGAACCGAACCGAATCGCTTAGCCGGTCAGAACCGAACCGTGAATCGTGATTTGTCGGCCTGCTTACGGTTTGTTGTCTCGGCGGTTTTGGAACCGGCGGTTCGAACCGTTTGGGCATGTCTACAAGAAAGTATTACAATTTGAGGGTACTAAGATTGCAAACCGTGACCCAAGCGTCCCAATCTTTACTTATGTGATTACCCTTGATGTTATTTGATACTTTATTTGCATAAGTATAAGAAGACGATACAATTGAAATCCAATTCCTAGATTTTCTCCACACTTGGTAAATTCTTTATTTAATTGTTTTGATAATTTAGTTGGTTAATTAATTGCTAAATTAGTTTAATTATTTTCAGTAGTTTAAAGAAGCAAACACACCCCTTTGTCGTTTTTTTGCTATTTAAGTTGCTAGTTAACGAAATCAATCATTCTCTTGTCTCGTGGTTCGATCCTTGTCTCGCACACCTATACTCCTGTACTGCACTTGTGAGGTAAAATTTAATTCATCACTAGTCTAGCTCATGATTAATTTAATCCTCTCTCTACTTTTCTTTAACTCAAGTCTTAGTAGTCGCGCACGTTGATAGTATTCACTACGGGCTCGTATCTTATAGCAAGTCTAGCTATCAATCCCCACTATGGGCAAACGCATCTTATAGCAAGGAAAGAGTAGCCGCATTATCGATCAAGCACCCCAATGACTATCTAAGAACGCTCGTTACCTTTTTGTTTGGCGTCATAAAGACAATTATTGTGATTTTCGGAATTAAAGAACGGGCTCTGCATCTTACCCTATAATTCTTGAAATCATATAATGGTTCGCGACTCCATTAAAAGCATTTGAACACACAATAATAACCAAGATCATTGGTAATAATGGATAGAAAGATAATCTCTCTATTTTTCTACAAGTCATTCCGTAACCGAAAGCTATCGGTGTGTGTCACAAAACACCAACTACTAATTTGATCGGTCCGAAAAGTAAGGTAGCTCTCGCAGATCCAAACCATTTCTCAAATCAATTAATTAATCAATTAAAATCATTAAGCTCACAAAATAGTAACCTAGCATGATTGTATACTAAATAGAAAGAGAGATTAAATTAAAACACTACAACAACATAGAAAAATAATTGCTTTCCATAAATCATTAAGTACAAAACCAAATCCACAAACTACAAAATCATTCAACCCTAGATATGTCAAAAATATAGATTGGAAGAATTAAACTGACAAAGCTGCAAGCAATGCCAAGATCCGGGGTTGAAATCACTTGAAGATGCTTCATTTGCCCTTGATTTGAAGCTTCAAACCTTCGAAGGTGATCAATCTTTGGAGGAAGGAGAGAATTTGGGGAAGAGGGGTTGCTGCCCTAGAGGGGTCACTGCCCTAAAGGGGCTCACAACCGTAAGGGACTTTTTTAGATCCGGGCAAAACTTGGAGATATAGGAAATTTCTTGGCCTACCAAGCAAGCCGAGTGGCAAAATGGGCATTAAACTTGAAGCTCGGGGCTGAATTGGAGGGAGAGAGAAGCGCTCATGGTCGATCCGCTTAGGCATGGGTAACCCATGAATAGAACCGCGGCTACCCAAGATGGAAATGGGCGGAATAAGAAAGGCTAAATGGGTGGAAAATGGAGAAAATGGGCCGTGGGGATCCGGATCCGCACAACATCTCGCAGTTAGATTAGCCTACCGAAGAGGGCTACGTGGCGCAGGGACGACACCGCATTAATGAGAGGTTCGAAAATTGCTCCGGTGCCCCTAGCTTTCTCGAATAAGGCCAAGTCCATCCCCTCCAAGCTTCTCATTTAAGTCCTCCGTTAGCTCTGTTAGCCCACCGTTAGCACATTTTGCATTGGCTGACTTGACGGGCTTTGACAAAATAATTTAAAGCTCAACTTTAAAGCCCAAAATTGCCTTAAACTTCATGCTAAAATCCTTGAATGCTCGTAAATACCTTAGAAACCTACAATGAAGCACAAATACACAAATAATAATATTTCCAAGCATATTTAACTCAAAAGTAGCACAAAATAGAAGGAAATAAAGGGGAAAATTCATGGAAATCTTGAGCTCATCAGTAAGGCAAAGGTGAGGTGGATGTGAGAAGATGATATTATGGGTTGTTCAAATAGCAAGTATTTGAACAACTGAGTGCAAAGCACTTTACCAAGTATGATGACACTTTATTGCACAACTGACAACTCTTACAATGGAATGTAAGTCTGCTGGTATGAATGAAATGTGAATATTAAGCTCTGTTTCTTCATCCGACATCTTCAAGCGGGTCCAGTCTTCAAGAAATGGTTGGATGCTTAGTCTCTAGCTATGGATGAGAGGTATAGCTACTAAAGAAACTAAGTCTTTCGAAAGAAGAAAGAACTTAAACCAAGAAAGAAGTTCTTGATTAAGCGAAGCTTCCATTTGCCTTTAGAATATCATATCACTCTCCCACAAAGTGTTTGTTCTTATACTTTATGTTTTTCCCACTCTTTGTGTTCTCACACACTTTGGCCCCTGTTGAAGGGGGATGAGAGGTTTTTTTTATAGGCAGAGAGAAGGAAGGATCTGTTGTTACTTGAATTGATTTTTGCCCGTTAGAGAGGTTCGTTCTTCAATGTATCAGAGTACATTTGTTATGAACAGTCTAAAAATCTATATGAAGATTTGGTCTTGATTGGTCCGTGATTCAGCCGAGTGGATGGGACTTGACGTGCAGGCCTGGATATAAGCACACTATGACCGGTCCTTTATGGAATACGTCTTGAAGACTCGGGACCAAGCACGAAAGAGGAAATGTTTAGAGGATAATAGTGAAGGCTCAGACATCGATACATATCTTTAAGCTGTCAGAGAGATTTGCATAGTATCCTTTGCAAATCTTTGTAAACTTTAAAGCTTGGAGAACGAACGATGTTCCTCTTTGAATTTGCGATTTTGCAATCATCGATAAAGAACATGGTGATACGTTGGTAATCGCCGATGTAGAACCGCAAGTGAAGTCACGAAGAGACATTGCCGGTAGAATTGTCTTCTTGTGAGACATTGCGGTAGAGATGTCGCCGGTGCTTTAGAGAGCTAATCTCTCGTGAATGGTCATCATGACTTGGTAGGACACAAACTCGGACATGTACAAAGACTTCCTAGTCTATAGACCTATGCATTATTTCAGCAAGTTGCCACGCTAACCTGACGCTAGCCTTTTAGCCACTTGTGAAACATGCATTGTAATGGGAACAAGCAAATCGTGTAGGAATATGAAAATATATATATATATCACTGTTTCACGGCATATTCCTAACAAAGCCGAACAAGCGGATCAAATTTAATTCTAAGAGCAAAAAGATGAAGAAGTTGAGGAAGCCGCCACGGAGCTAATCAACTCCGCCGAAGCATGTCTAAGCGATACTACAGCTTGATGATATTGCCGCTAACACTGCCACAAATGATACTACGCCGATGATGAAGCTGGTGATGTTGTCGGTCCTTCTACTGCCGTCGCTTTAACCTCTTTTGTAGGTCTTGAAGCCTTAAAGAAAGCTCACTAAGACTTGAAGCCACTTTCTCCGCCTCGCTTCGGTAAACCAGCAGATCATCAGGCCCTGGGTTCAATTGATGCACTTCAATTTCAAAGAGATGTAGATGGAAGCCACGCTCCAAAATGTAGTTCAGTCAACCCAGGAGCTTCATAAACAAGTCAGATAGACTGTTCCTAATTTACGGATGAAGGTTTACACCGAAGTTTGCAAAGCCATAGTTGTTGGCCATCCAAAGAGCATGGAAACTAACGAATGGGAAGATGTGTTTGGCATACCAAACAGACGCTAAATGAGATCCAAGAAGTCGAAGAAAAGGCCTTTAAAGCCATTCAAGAGGAGAGAAAGTAGAAAGCAAGAACGCACTTGCCAAAGAAAATGCAGGAAGATGCCGAATATTTTTCAAGCCGATAATGTCCTCCTCTTCCTCATCTTTAGTCAGGCCGACGCGGTTCACCTTAGTGATAGTAGCCGATGTTTTACTTCCTTCCCTTTAATTTAAAACAATTTACTTTCGTCTTCCATTCCGCATTTTAATACTTAATTTTTGAAGGCGTTTTTGCCTTATATATATTTATCCGCCTCATTAACTTATCTCTGCAAGGTTATATAAATATTTAAGGTAATGTTCAGCCAAAGTAGACTGCTTGCATGCTTATATTTATTTCTGGATTGATTAAATGACTTTAAGAAAAAAGGAGGAGTTTGTTGATCCTTACAATGATTTACTTAAACCCATTCCAACTTGTTTGGAATCACAAACCTATGTCAGCTACTTATCTCCTTAAGTCAGTTGATGTGGTCAAAACCGAATGCTAGTAAGTGCACTAGATCAAGTAATAAGTTTAAGTAAATTACCGATTATTGAACCCAAGGGATTGGCAACAAATATCAAAATCAATTATTTTTTACTTTAATCTAGACGAGTAATTATCTTGAGATTTCACAATTTTTAACTAAAGAAAGCAAGTAAAAGATCACAGGATTTAGAGATATCAATGAGAGAAAACGCTAGGTCTAGGTTCACCAATTTACGTCTAAGTAATAAATCTACGACTTCGGGTATCAACTAATTATCTATGTACGACAACGGAATTTCCTTAATTAATCAATATTCTCTCTCGAGCAATATCAATTATATTGTTAACTGAGAACCTATATATCTCTAGGTAGATTTAGAAAGAAAACAAAGCGTTAGGGTTTGTGAAATCCTCTTAGCTTTCAAGACGATCTATAGCTAATTGCGTGTATCAACTCATCTATCTTTAGCATAAATTTAGATCCACGGTGTAAATTTCTATGGTCTATCACATGAAATCTCCTCTCGGTCTCATTCACATGATTTAAATCAATTAAAAGATGGCCAATCTTTCAAAGCATTAAAAACAAGAAAATACACTCACACAATTATAATTTAAATTGAAACCCTAGTCCAATCAATATAAAATATTCATGAATTGGCTACCCTAAAACCTAGCTTTATGAATTTAGTTCATAATAAAACAAACAAAATCCATAGCATTCAAAAGATATATAAAATTAAGCATATGAAAAGAAGATTGAAATTGATAAAAGTAATGAATACAATACTTGAATCTTGGAAGAATTGTCACAATCTTCTTCTTTGTTTTTCTCAAAGACGACTCCAAAACTTGATCCCTAAACCTAGCCTAAAAGGGATATAATTATACCTATCTAAAATACAATAACTATGGAAAAAGAAGTTCAATACAAAAAGGAATAAAATAACCCAAAATAGGTGATCATGCCAAAAAGATTGTGTGAACGTATCGGTCCACGTGTAGTCTAGTAGGATTTTGGCTTTGTGTTGTAGGGATTGTCCTCGAAGTGCAAGTAGCTTCGAACCTCGTGATCAATCAAAGAACACCGTAGGGGTACCGGGTTGTCCCAAAGAATAACCCTCGTGCGTGAGAATCAAGAATACTTCGTAAGAGGTAAAGCTAATAGAATCTGTAAGCAAGTAATTTGCATGTACCTTATGACCTGTTGAAGGTGCTATTTATAGGGTGATTGGCCATAATCCTAGTTAGTCTCGAATGGGGAAGATATGATTAGTCCCCATGTCCTTCGGATTATGTTTCTTTATTTTCTTGGGATCGATGTGTATAGAATCACAAACAGACTCTTCTCAGCGAGAGGTGATTCCGAAGGACTCGCTTCACCGGAAGAAGGGGTCAGACGAGGTCGACCCGGATGCTCCTGTGTCGCCGATGTAGTCAAGGTCGGCCCGTATGTTCGTGTCGCTGACGCCGATGAGGTCGACTTGGGATGTTCCTGTGTCGCATCGAAGATCGCCGTGTCGCCGTGCGGGAGAGTACTGGTGAGGGCGACCTGTCGCATGTGTGATATCCAGCCGTCATGTTCGAGGTGGGCGTATGTCACCTCTTGCTTGCCACTGAGCCCTGAAGCCACAATGTTCGCCACGTGTCCACCGAAGGCCGAGGTCGTTCGCAGCCCCTACTTCTCAAGGAGAGGATTTATCCTCAGTGTGAAGTAAATATGCAAGGTCGAGCCGACTAGCTTCCACACGAAGTTATCAAATTTTAGTTCGATTTCGATGTTTTACTTTCCTTTGAAATCGTGCGCATTAAATGGGTGCAGCTCGTGGCTTGTCGACGACGCGTCCTTTCAATTTTGAACTTTGGCGGTTGATATTCTTGGCTCAAAATGATGTCGTATCGGGTTCGCGTGTTTTCGGCGGGTCGACCCGGCACTTCTGTCCCCTATATAAGTGGACATCCCACTCGTTTATCGTCATTTACCGTAAACTTTCAAACTCTCCCTGCGACGTGTGATTTCCGCGATCTTTCTGTTCCCAAAAGCTCGATTCACGCTTTCTTTCGAGTCCCTTTACTTTCCCAGATTTTAGGTTAGTTTTCGTTCATTCCGCTCCATTTCCTTCCCTTTTTCACTTGTTTTGAAGTTTATTTGTCTGTTTTATCCGGCTTGTTGACCGGCTTCATCGGGTTGGATTCCCTGAACTTAACTACCTAGGGTTCCGGTGAGTGTTTGTGCGTTCCGTCCAGGTCGATTCATCCAAGTCGATCCGTCTAGGTCGCCTCATCCAGGTCGAACAGCCTTTTCACCCTTTAACCATTCCCCTTTCTAATTCTTCCTCCTCGTGTTCCCTCTCTGTGAACATGAGGATCAAACGTGCCAATGAGGATCCCATGTTTGCCAGGCCGTGAAAGGACATGCGATCTATAAGACCGAGACCGGAGGTCGGCAGGTCGTTTGCCTAGTGAGGCTAAGAGTTTGCTCACCGCAGGGTGCAACTTAGACGGCACTGTCGTCCCTCCGACGACCCGTATAGGGTTGAGGATATTCCTTTCGGGACTTCAATGAGAATCAAAAAAAGACGATGGGCCACGACGGGGTCTTTGCATTTGTATTTTGATAAAAATTGGGTGGCTAGCAAGGTTGTTGGGCCTTCAAGGACCTACCATGTCGTCCTCCTCGTTCTCGACGCCTATGATGCGCGAGCTCCTGAGCAAGAAGAGGAAATCAAAACCGGATGACACCGGAGGCGCGAAGCATGCCTTTCGAGATTGGTGAAACAAAATGACCATTGCCGACCCGACTCCACCGCAATCGAAGTATCCCCGTAACTCAACGATTATCGTGGGCATGTTCCGACCCCGAGCCGGGCTTGGCCGATTTACGGGATTCAAGAGGCCGAGCCGGCTCCATTTTCCCTTAGACCCCTTTATCTGCGAATTTTTGGACGTTACATCAACCTGCTCCACTTGACCTTACTTGGAACACCACGCGAGTTCTCCTTTGTTTTGTCGCGAGCACGAGCATTCTAGGTTTCAAGCCAACTTTGACCCTTTTCTGTCATTACTTCCATCTTGACCGCAATAACAACCGCCTGCAGGAAAAAAGTCAGAACTATCGAGTTAAGTTGTTCTCTGATCCTCCTGGCAAGGTGTCGGGCTGGGCCGACAAGGTTATCATGGTCGAGAGTCGACTTAGGTGGAACTTTTCTGTGCCATCCGAGGAGCCTTTCACTTTGATTCATCATATCGAGCTCGATGAATATGATAGGTCGGCTAAGCAAGCCCTGAAGCCCCTTGGGGTTCGGGCAACTCCTGTGTCGGTGTTATGACTGGAAGGGCATAATCCAAGACGAGAACTTGCTGGTTGTCGCCGGGCTGTCTCCCCTGAAAGTAAATGGCCTCGAACCGATATGCACCTTCCCGCCTTTCGATAGTTTTTTGGGGTTGTTACTTCATAAGGACTTAGTTTTTAACCAGCATTGTCCGAACTGTCGAAGGGATCCGGAGAGGGGTTGCTATCATGGTTAAATTTTTCAATGTATTTGCCTCAAACTTCTCTTTTTATTGATGCGCATATTCATATACTTGTCTGATCTTCCTGTTCTTTTGCAGTAATGGAGGATGTAGACGCGATGAGGAGGAGGAGGCAGGCGAGCTCAGGCCAAATCAAATCGATCCGAGCAGCTGGGTCGAGCTCGTGTTGCTGCGACCTTGTCTGGAACTGCTGAGGTTTTTCCTACCGTAATACTGCCCGTTGATAAAGGCAAGGAGAAAATAACGGGTTCTAAGATGTCGCTGCATTCTCGGTCTACCTCGGCCTTTGCCCCGACCAAAAAGTGAGGGTCAAAGAGCCGATCCCGCTAATGAGCCTATAGAGCGCCGAGCCGCGAGGAGGTCTCCGCCGCCGATCTCGATGTTGGGAGGAGGGTCTCACGGAGTATTCCTAGCATAACCAGCCCTTCTCCTGACGTTCAATTTGTCCCCAGCTCTGTCACTCCTACGCAGACTGCTCCTATTTTGAGTCCAGGGACCCATTCCTTGGAATTGGGCAGGAAGGCCATCTCGACATTGCTGAAGAGAGACTTGGGGAGTCCTTTGATGACTGCACACCCTCGCGCCTGGCTGGCCTCCTAGGGAGTGACCTCACTCATGTAAGAAGTTCCTGCTTGATCCCCCTTATTCCTTTATTCCTCTTTCTTCTAATTTTTTTCCGCTTGCTACCGCATAAAGTCTTTTAATAGGCTCGCTCGTGCCAATAAAGAAAGGCGAGAGGCTACCGAGCGCTGCAGAGCTCAAGAAGGAGAAGATGGAGAGTGTAGATTAGGTCGATCTCGAGAGGGCATTGACCCCATGTTGCCGAGCTTGAAGCCGCTGTGGCCAAGGCTCAAAGTGATTTGGAGTTGAGCTAGAATTTGGCCGCAAGCAAGCAAGGTTGAAGCGAATCGGATTGGCGAGGAGGCCGATTCAAGGGAGAGATTGCTATAGTCGAGTTTGAACGAGCCCAGCTTCGTACCAATCTAAAATTTGCGCAGGGTGATGTTCTGACTGCTCGAGGCGAGCTCACCAAGACTAGGTTGAGTTTTGAAAGCAAAGTTAGCGAGCTGGAAAGATTGTTGGTCGAGGCGCGGAAGGCAGCGAGCCTAAGTGCTACCGTTGCTAAGTTCAAAAAGAGGTCATCCTATATGGATGAGATTCTTTCTTATTATGATAAGGGCAAGGCTTAGATCTTACGTGTGGCGGAAGCATACGGGACTCCTCTTCGTGATTTGGTGAGGTGGAGGATCGCCGAGCCGAAGGGTGACCTTGCACGGAGGGCCATGAGCTCGTGCCGTATCGTGCCGACGAGCCGGAGTTGATTGCTAGAAAAGATGTCGAGTTAGGTCGTGAGCCCTTCCCCCACTCTTTTTGATAATAATGTCCCCTATCTCGCGATGCCCCGGATGATGGTGATGAGGTCGACTTCGATGGGGACTTCAAACTTTGGGAGTTTGAAGGAACTAAATCGAATCAAGACAAGCACCCGTTCCGTACACAAGGCCGAGAGTCGCGCCGACCTGTAATCCCCACGCATTGGATTCATTTTTGGCCAATGTGCCTTGTAAATGAAACAATGTTTTGTATATGTATTTTTGGCCCTTCCTGCTTGTAATTAATTCGATTTGCAAATATAAGTTTGAGTTTCCTTTGTCTCAATTGTGTTTGCTTATTTTACTTAGTATTTTTACACAAGTTTTTTTGTATGGTGACCTCGACGGCGAGGCGCCTTTGTACTTACGATCTTCTTCAACTTGGTGAAGAGTAGGTCGTAAGGTGACCTCGACGTGGCGAGGTGCCTTTCGTACTTACGATCTTCTTCAACTTGGTGAAGAGTAGGTCAAGGTGACCTCGACGTGGCGAGGTGCTGTGAGGAAGGTAAATTTGAGGTTGACGCAGATAGGAGAAATTCTTTTTATTGATAATATTCGAAGCATTACATCAATGATAGTATTTTTTCAAGTGATGCATGCCAAGGATTTTTAGTGGAGTGCCATCCTGTTCAAATTACCCGATAAGTCCTATCTCCGATTATGCCTGTTTCGAATGGTCCTTCCCAATTTGGAGATAGTTTGTTCCTTCCAAGATTTCGCCTATCACCTCGATCTTTCCGAGTACCCGCTCCGATGTTGAAGGATCTTGTTCCGACTCGTTTGTCGTGGCGAGCTGGCGAGCCGTTTGTAGTTGATCATCCCGAGTCTTGCCTCTAGCCTTCTTTCCTCCGTAGTCGAGGTCGAGTCCCCGGGTTGTTACATTGTCTAGCTCGTCAAAATGGGCTACCCTTAAGGTTGGTAGAGCCATTTTTACGGGGCCATTGCCTTCGATCCGTATGCTAGCGTGAAGGGTGTCTCCGATGAGCCTCTCCAATCGAAGTACCATTCTATAGTAATAGGTAGCTCGCGAGCCATTTTCCTTTCTTCTCATCCGCATTCCTCTTCAAGGCATAGAGGATCTTCTTGTTTCCGCTTTGGCCTCGGCCGCTTCCTTGGGGTATGCGACCGAGGACTTCCAATGTTTAATATTCATCTGCTTGCATCTCTGAGTGAATTTGGTGGAGAATTGGGTGCCATGGTCGGATACAATAGATCGAGGCAGGCCGAATCGGCACCAAATGTAATCGTGTATGAAGCTGATTGTCTTCTCCATGTTATGGTGGCCAACAGTTTTGCTTCTACCCACTTTGTGAAGTAATCCACTGCCACTATTAAGAACTCGCAGCCTCCCTTAGCCTTTGGGAAGGGTCCTATGAGGTCGACCCCCCACATATCGAAGGGCCAAGCTGCGACTACTAGTGTTTGTGACACTGATGGCAGTCTTGGGATATTAGCAAATCTTTGGCACTTGTCACATTTTTGTACGTAGATCTCCGTGTCCTTCCGCAAGGTCGGCCAATAATAGTCGTGGAAGAGAATTCGTCGATAGTGATCTCGCACCTAGGTGGCCCCCACATACTCCTTCATGGACTTCAAAGAAGGAGGTCCTCTACTGTCTCCGGTCGGACACATCGAGTAGTGGCTTGGTGAATGATCTTTCAGAGTATCCCAAAGAATTACAATGTAGCGAGCCGCTCTCTTCCTTAATAGCCGGCCAAGTCTTTTTCTCCAGCAGTATTCCGTGCTCAATATAGTCTTGTATTTCATCTATCCAAGATTTTTTTTTCGAGTTGATGGGCATGGCTTCCTCCTTATTCACCGATGGTGACTCGAGGGTTTCCAACCATACGTCTTGAGGGAGGTCGCCGATGTCCCGATGATGCAATCTTGGATAGGTGATTAGCTCGCGCATTCTCTCGCCTCCCGTTTCTACTGCTTTAGCTCCTATTTAAATTTTTTAATAGATGTTTTGCAAGCTCGCAGATTTTAACAATGTGGGGTGATTAGCCCCGTACTCTAAACTTGCTTCACGACGAGCGGGAGTCGCTGAAGATAACGACTCGGGCCGGCCCCAAGCTCCAGGCGAGCTCTAGTCCCGCGATCGAGCTTCATATTCGCTTGGTTGTTGGAAGCCTGGAACTTGAATCGTAGAGCTTTGCTGAATTCTTCCCCTCGCCGAGTGTAGGGATAAGCCTCGTACCGCTACCGCCTTCTTTGGACGAGCCGTCAACATAGAGTGTCCACATAGAGTGTCCAATGGTGCAAATGGAGGACATGACGAGCCGGCCGTTTTTATATGCTTGGGCGGGCTAGGAGGGTTTGTCGAAGACGTTAGCTCTGGCCGTGGTGGCCGGGCTTTGATCTTGTTTAACAAATGATGTTTCAAATAAGTCCGCAAGTACTTGGGCTTTTATTGCTTTGGCCGTCGTATGTGATGTCGTATCCCGAGAGCTCGACGGACCATTTTAACAATCTCCCGCCTAGATCCGATTTGTGAAGGATTTGCCCCGAGGGAGGTCGTCGTATACCGTCAAGGTATGGGCCCTGGAAGTACTCGTGTCGCCTTTCTTGCCGCTATGATCGTGGCTAATACTACTTTCTCCACGTTTAGATATCTTGTTTCCACATCTCGTGAGTGCGTGGGAGACGTAGTATATCGGCTTTGGACTGCGTCTCTTTCAATGAGTAGGATCTGCTACGACGGCCGTATCTCGAGGCGGAAGGTAGACGTAGAGGTGTTCTCCCGGTGCCGGGCTTCAGAAGTAGCCGGTCGCCCAAGTAGGTTTTCGCCTCGGCGAAGGCTTTGTCGCAGCTTCATTCCAGCGAACTTCTTGATTCCTCGTAGCGTCTTGAAGAATGGCGGGCTCTTTTCTCGCGATTTTGCTATAAATCTCCCGAGCCGTGATTCTTCCATTCACCGTTGTATTCTCTCGATCGAGCCGAGAGCCTTCATGTCGACCAGGCTTGGATCTTTTCTCGGGTTGGCCTCTATACCTCTCTCGTTCACCATGTATCCTAGGAATTTTCCTGCCTTTACTCCAAAGGCGCATTTAGCTGGATTGAGCTTCATCTTGTTTTTCCTGAGATTTGAGAAGGTTTCTTTCAGGTCATCGACGTGGTTGGCTTGCTTCGTTTTGATGACCATGTCGTCGATGTAGGCCTCCACGTTCCTTCCCAGCTGGTCTCTAAAGACCTTGTTCACCATTCGTTGGTAGGTAGCCCCTGCGTTTTTGAGCCCGAAGGGCATCATCTTGTAGCAATAGATGGCACCTGCTGCTCGGAAGGCTGTTAGTTCCTGGTCGGCAAGCCACATGCATATCTGATGGTACCCCAAGTATGCATCAATGAAGCTGAGTATTTTGTGACCTGCGATTGCATCCACCAGCTGATCTATCCTCGGTAATGGGTACCAAGCTTTGGGGCAGCTTTGTTCAGTGTCCGTGAAGTCGACACACACCCTCCACTTTTCGTTTGTTTTCTTGACCATTACCACGCGATCCAGGTCGGATAGAAGACTTCCTCAATAATGTTTGCTTTGAGTAGCTTGTCAACCTCTTCCTTGATCGCTGTTTGTTTTTCTGGGTAGAATATTCTGGGTCGTTGTTGGACAGGAGTTATGGTTGGATCAACGTTCAACTTGTGTACCGCAACCTCTTCACTGATTCCTTCCATGTCCTCTGTCTTCCATGCGAATACATCCGTGTTCTCCGAGGAATTTGATTATTGCTCTCTTTCCTCCTTGTCAATTTTCAATCCGACCTTGACTTTTGTTCGGGGAAGTCGAAGTTGATGATTACCTCGTTAAGGTCTTCATGTGGTTAGATCTCCTGGCCGATCCCTACTTTCACAAATGACGACTTTATTTGGCTTCTTCATGTCCCCGTCGGTGGTCTATGAGTCGGCCTCTCGGTGTCGGGGGTGGGCACGTCGGGCGGTGTCGTCATCCGGGCCTTCTTGGTGATCCGAGGTAGAGGGCGAGTCGGTGTGCTCGGTGTCCATCCCGACACGTCGGGCTCATCGTCGCCTCGGTGACCTTATTGCGTGTGCCGAGAAGCCAGCCCGCGTTAACCGCTATGCTCGATCACCGGAGGAACTTATGTTGGTGTCTCTCTAATGATTACTAATTTCAGCCGTTTGTCATCGAGGTCTTCCTGATGGACCTCTTCGTGGACTGAAGCCACCTTTCTTTTCCCCTTGAGCCGAGCTTCCTCGGCCTTCTTTTGGCTCAAGGAGATGGTTTAGAGTGCTTCTTAGGTCATTTCTCACCTCTCCGACCCCGTTATCTGTGGGGAATTTAATTCTTTGGTGAGTTGGGAAAATCACCATCTCAAACTTTGTCTGGGTTGGGAGGCCCAGGATGGCATTGTATGCAGAGGGAATATCGAGGACCAGAAAGGTGATGACCTCGGTGCGAGAGTTGTCTTTGGAACCGAGGACCACCTTGAGGTCGATCGTGCCCTTGACAACAACTTGTGTCCAGTGAAGCCTTCCACTTTATCCCACTTGGAGTCGATGCGAACTTCCCAGCCCTATCGCCCGGAAGCATTTGTAGAAGAGGATATCCTTCCTCGCTCTCCCGTGTCGATCGCACTCTTTTACCCTTCCTCGCCAATTTTGGCCTCAATGGTCGAGCATACCCCTTGTAACGGGTGGCGGGCTACCATTGGTAGGAATGTTATTCCCTTTTCTCCCCAAACCGCGAAGGCCGACAAAGGTGGTTGAGGCCGTTTATTACCGTCTTTAGCTTGGTGATGCTTGACCATTCTTTGTGATTGTGTTGACCAGACTTCGTCCTCATTGCCATTTGTCCTCGGGGCCTCCCCGGCCCCGTCTCGTGATTTCCTCCCCGCCGCTCATACCTTCGAGCTCTCCTCGGTCAATCGCTTTTGTATCTCCTTCTTAAGCTAAATGCACCCGGTTGTGTGACCGATTGTGGTAGGCGCATCTTTTATCGGGGTTGCGAGGATATGGAGTCTCTCGGAGCGGTGGAGGTCGGGCAATCCTGTTTTCTTGCAACGCAGCATTCATAATATGCTCCCTGGTCGTGTTCAAGGGGGTGTATAATCCTTCTTTCTTAGCCCATTTGTTCTTCCCCTTGCCTTTTCCATGCCCGTTGTTGCTTCCCTCCTTCTGATCCCCAGCTTTGTCTTCCTTCCTCTGGTTTTGTGCCCCGGAGGGTTTTTGGTCCTCCTTTTCTTGATCTGCCAGGGTCTTCTCGACATTCCAATATTCTCGTTCAGAACAGTACATCTCCGTAGTAGTAGTAGGGGTCGCATGCCAATTTCGGATAGAGCTTAGCGATCGGCATCCAACTTGGAAGAACGCCATTATGGTCTTGCCGGGGACATTCAAGAATTTTTCCGCAACGTGCTTGAATCTATCGAGGTAGCTTTCCGGGATTCGCAGTCACGGCTTGATGCCACGTAGATCGATTCCTTGGGAAGGTCGCCCGCTAATGAATATTTCTTTAGAAAAACCTTCTTCAAGTCGTACCAATCTACGATGGAGCCCTCCTCCAGCCTCTTCAAACCGCTTTAGGACGACCTCCTCAAACGTGCCGACAAACACTATACACCACGCATCCAAATCCCGTGCATACTCCCATTTTGCCTCAAAGCTCGATATGTGGCTTCGAGCATTCGTGTTTCCAACATAACTTTTTAGAGAAGGCTTGGGCGATGATTTGGAGGAGTATCCTCGATCCATCTCGTGTAAGGCAGCCGTCACGCTCCCCGATAGCTTGCCTTCCTTACCTCTTTCGAGGCCTTCCCTGTCTTTCATCTCGCGCACTCATCTTCCAGTCACTGCTCCCCTCCTTTTAGATCGGCGGTCGTAGCCGTCGATCTTAGAGTTTTTGTGTGAGGATGCATCGCTCGAGGTACTTGTGTTGGATGGATTTTGCGACCTGTAGCCGTGAGCTTCCTCCGGCCTGCGTGATCGCTTCTCGTCATGCTCTACTCGACAAGATCTGTAAGATCAAGGATCGGGCTCTCGAGCTCGGCTCCCATTCTTGAGTATACACTTCATCTAGGTCGCCCTATCTCGGGTTCCGGCCGATCTTGACGCCGGGTTTCGATGTGCCTCCACCCTTCGTCCCAATCGACTTTTAGCACTTCCCTAATAGTATCAACCCCTGGACCCCCATGGCGATCGTCACCCGCAGATCCCGGGCTCGCTCCTACCTGGTCGACCATTGTAGTGATCATTTCGAGGAGGATACGAGCTCGGGATTGGTAGCCGAGGTGCCGAACGGCTAGTTTGCGGGATAGCTCGTATTCGCGTACTTCCGGGCCCTTTCTGCTAGGAAAGCCTCTCTTTCCTTATATGTTCCACTCACGAGGTCAATTTCTTGGTGTGTGCGAGGTGGCATGTCTCCCACCATGATGGGTCGCCCCTGTCTCCGAGAGACCTCGTTGCTCGAGAAGTTGGGCTTGCCGTCCGTCCCTCATGAATCGACCTAGCCGGTCCTTTAGCGGGCCGGGTCGGCCGTTACCCATCGCCTTCTTCCTCATTGGCCGAGCTAATTTTTGGGCTCGGGTGTTTTGGTGAAGGGGAGACTTGACGAGGTCACCGCAGTGACTCCTTTCGCCTTGTTCGAGGGATTACCGGTGGGCGGAGCGGGTCAGAGGCATGGCCGGAGTCGCTAGCTGAGCTTGCTTGGAAACTTGTTTGAGGTTGCCATAATTAATCACGAAAAACTTCTAGGTCCGGCAGTGGAACCAAACCGATCACGCCGAAAAGATTGTGTGAACGTGTCGGTCCACGTGTGTAGTCTAGTAGGATTTGGGCTTGTGTTGCGGGGATTGTCCTTGAAATGCAAGTAGCTTCGAACTAGTGATCAATCAAAGAACACCGTAAGGCGCTTTGGTTGTCCCAAAGAATAACCCTCAAGCGTGAGAATCAAAGAATACTGTAAGAGGTAAAGCCAATAGAATATGTAAGCAAGTAATTTGTATGTACCTTATGAGACTTTGTTGAGGGTGCTATTTATTGGGAGATCGCCATAATCCTAGTTAGTCTCGGAATGGGAAGATATGATTAATCCCCATGTCCTTCGGATTATGTTTCCTGGGACCGATGTGTATAGAATCACAAAGACTCTTCCTGTGCGAGAGGTGATTCCATAAAGGACTCGCTCTCGCCAGCCGGGTGGGTCAGTCGAGGTCGACCGATGCCCGGGTCGCTCGATGTAGTCAAGGTCGGCTTGGTATGTTCGTGGCGCTGACGCCGATGAGGTCGACTGGGATGTTCCCGTGTCGCATCGAAGATCCCGTGTCAAGCGTCCGGGAGAGTACCTTGGAGCGGGCGACATTGTCATTTGTGATTTCCAGACGTCATGTTCGAGGTAGGCGTATGTCACCCCGGCGCTTGCCCAACCTGAGCCTAAGCCGCAATGCGCACGTGTCCGGTGAAGGCCGAGGTCGTTCAATAGGGTTAAGGCCGCACGCTTAACAACTGAATACGCTACCGGTTTTCAAAGAGTTGGACAAATTTTTAGCTTTTAACCTCAAACTTCTCGCCTTTAGCACTTTGACCCCTTCAATTTCCAAATCTGCCCAAAATTACTTCCTTTTGCATGAAAATTTCTCCCAAATCCCTGGAATTACAAAATAACACTAAAATCCAATATTATATTACAATAACCTCGAGAATTAGCAAAATCTAAGCTCGAATAATACTAAATAAATGAGTAAAATACTCACTTATCATCAACTAACTGATTTCGCCTTGAGTCAATTTGACTGATGATGACTTAACTATTTTCAAGTTAGCCAACTAGTCAACTGATACTTGACATAAGTCAGTAGACTGATAATGTCATTGACTTATACAATAAGTCAGTCTACTAATCCTAGTGGAAATTTCCTTGATAAGCTTCCCCGACTATCTTTTTAAAATTATGTCATTACTTTATGTTGTCTATTACCTTAATAATACAATCATGCTTTTTGTTTTGTGTTTACTAACACTTTCCGTTTTGAGCTTTACTGTTTATTTCAGAAAGACAAAGACAAATTTCACACTTTGAAAAGAGTTCTTCACTGTTTGACTCAAACTCCTATGAGACATTAATTGCAAGTCAAACAAAAGCTTTCAACGGCCAAAAGCTCGTCTCTACCTATTAAGTCAAGTGGAAGCCTCACGAAGAACTCACAAGCACTTAAGCATTCAAAGCAAACTCAAACACTTCAAAATTCTTATGCCTCAAAGATTTAAGAGCAAAACACTTAAACTCTTTAATGTTCTAATTCTCTTCTCCTAGTCATTGCATTTATTGTTCAATCATTGTAAAGTTATCTCTCCCAACTACTTAGTTTTTTAAGGATCATTGATTGTAACACACAAGATTGACTTGTTATTGTTGAACATTCATTTTCCACAAACACAGGTCTTGTTGTACACTCGATCCATTAGTGCTCACTTATGATTATTAATATGGTTAATTACACTATTAGTCCCTCGACTATTAGCTATTCCACCAAGAGTCCCTTAAGAATTTTTTTTCAAACTTCAACTCGAGTACCAAAAGTCACGCGGCTAGTCCTTTTGATGGATGTCGTTAGTATTTTTCCA